>OV816023.1:114294304-115752920 GCA_929113105.1 Agrypnus murinus | reverse complement strand
TATTGGATATGTCCTCCCAGAAGGGTGTAGGGAAATAACAGCTGTGTAAAATAGTATTCTTTTGCAGCTTTTTAGCGTAGGACGTCTGACAACGTGTAGCATCAAAATACAAAGTTGGCAATACACCATCCCTATTTTTACATTTTAAAACCTGAAGCTGTTCTAAACTATACAGTTTGACATTAAAAGGGATAGCGCAGACTTCTTTTATGTACTGTGGATGATCATCTGCCATTAATGCCATGTCGAGTAAATCATCTTTTTCCCGATCCAACCAAAACGGCCTCGTCGCTGATCCAATGTATTACAAAGAACTAACTAATAGGCGAGGTTATATTGTGTCCGTCAATCTTAATCTGGATTTTTCCCTTAAGGAATTGTTCATTGATGACTACTTAACACTTAATGGCACCCAGTGGTTAAGTAACTTTGTAGTCGATCATTGTCTTTTTATTATCAATCAACCAAACCAATTTTATCAAATATTCTCTGTCTCGAAGTCTTCTATTATTTTTGGAGATTCCGAACTAAGCGAAAACTTTGTACGTGATGTAAACATTGTAAATAATAAATTGATATTTCCTTTAGTTAGGCGTCAGCATTTCCTTTTGATAGTTGTAGATTGCAACAAGAAGGTTTTCAATTTCATTGATCCATTAGGCAATGAAAAGTTAACCCAAAATTATTATTTTGTAAAATTTTTAAAATTCATTTCGTTGAAAAACCTTAATAATCAAGGCTGGAGAATTGAATCAATAAATCACACCGCAAGTTAATATCTGGTCAATCATTAACAACCGACGTCGATATAACCGAATACAGAAGAAGATTAAAATGGCCAATTCTAACTAATAGCAGCAACGTTTCAAAACGATGCCTATATTGTTCGAATGAAATCGATGACTCCAAAACAGAGAATTTCTTCAAATGTCAAGCTTGTCTCAGAATGATTCACACAAAATGTATCCTAACTGTCAGCGAAATACATTCACAGTTAACAGGACATCAAAAAACAACCAATGGAATTTGTGATTTATGTCTACTAAATTAGTTGTTCTACATCAGCTAGGTAATAGCATTATACTTCAATCTATACACCTATTATATTCTCTATGTATTCTATATATTTATCTATTACATACTTAACTCATCTATTATATTCTTAGAATGGCAGTGTGTATGTATGTCGAGTTAGCTGCACACCGACTTACAGCAACAGTAGCAAAATTGTTTATATTAAAGTTTGTTAATACCTTAAGAAACATTTAGAAAAATTCTGTAATTCAAAAATTCTATTATTATCATTTACTTACCTCTCCATGTTTAAATTAATCTAGAAATATTAGAAACAGTAAGACTAAATATTTTGGTTACTATAATTACCTCTTCAATTATTTAAGTTTACCTCAGGCATTGTGTTTATGTAACGATAATTAAGTAAACAAAGTTATGTATGAAGTATATTCATGTTAATTATTGATTATTAAAATAATTACACGCCAAAAGAAAAGCCAGTTCTATCCACCTTGGCTAAAAACATTTCCATAAGGGTAAATATTAACATTAATTATTTTAGTTAGGGGTAGCTTTTAATTTTTTTAACCCCTTTAGAAACGGCGGAACGCATATTGCCTTTATATGGTGGTAGTGTAGGGTAGATACTTCAGTTCTATGCAAATTAGATCTTGGCTAAACATTTCTCTAATGGTAATATTAATGATTCTAGTTAGGGGTGGTTTTTAATTTTTTTAACCCCTTTAGAGACGGCGGAACGCATATTGCCTTTATATGGTGGTAGTGTAGGGTAGATACTTCAGTTCTATGCAAATTAGATCTTGGCTAAACATTTCTCTAATGGTAATATTAATGATTCTAGTTAGGGGTGGTTTTTAATTTTTTTAACCCCTTTAGAGACGGCGGAACGCATATTGCCTTTATATGGTGGTAGTGTAGGGTAGATACTTCAGTTCTATGCAAATTAGATCTTGGCTAAACATTTCTCTAATGGTAATATTAATTATTCTAGTTAGGGGTGGTTTTTTATTTTCCTAACCCCTTTAGAAACGGCGGAACGCATATTGCCTTTATATGGTGGTACTGTAGGGTAGATACTTCAGTTCTATGCAAATTAGATCTTGGCTAAACATTTCTCTAATGGTAATATTAATTATTCTAGTTAGGGGTGGTTTTTTTTTAACCCCTTTAGAAACGGTGGAACGCATATTGCCTTTATATGGTGGTACTGTAGGGTAGATACTTCAGTTCTATGCAAATTAGATCTTGGCTAAACATTTCTCTAATGGTAATATTAATGATTCTAGTTAGGGGTGGTTTTTAATTTTTTAGCCCCTTTAGAAATCTATGTATATTAAAACTGGCCATTTACATTTCTTTAAGGGTAATATTAGTTCGTATGGATATGATTTCCTTTCCAATATTTTCTTTAGGTGGTCTTAAGTCGTATTAAGAAGGCCAGCAGCCAAGATTTTATTATGCAACGCCACTGACCATTCGGTTGTTTCCGTCAAATTCGCTGCTGAATTTTGGCTGCTAACTTCACACCGGTTACTTCTTACTTAATGCTTTTGAATTATCTGGTTGCGGTTGCAATTAGTATATATAAATATTAAATTTATTACGTGTTTTAGTTGTTATTTTATTAGAAAAGTTCTATTAATACGTGTCAACTTTAGTGATGATAAGTAAGGAGCGTTTGATTTGTATAATAAGAAAAACTTGTTGTTCAAAACTTTCACGTGACTATAAAAAAATACATCAAATTACATTTCTATTTTTATATATAATATAGTATATATCCTTGCTATAAAGTGAAAGTATCATCAGTTTCTACCAGCTACTTACTGAGATTTGGCTTTTTAAATACCCTAGTACCGATATATCCATCTTCTTATAAAGTTATCTATAGTAAATAATTGTCATGGTTACAATTGTTTCTACAATCATATGTATGACAATTTTACGATCATATAAAGTTATTAGGTGATGGAAATCTCGGCCCTAAGTCTACAAATAAAAAATTACAACTGTTTTGAAAAGTGGCTGTGTGCACGTGAAAAGTGTTGGCAGTTCTTCAACATATTTTGTCTACAACCTGAACGATTCGACCAAGGCAATACAGGACAGTGTTAAGAAAACTGCAATTTTCTTCGTTGAGGTCCGGTAATTACTGGAGAATAAGCAATCGAATGCAAGATGTTATGAAAAAAATTCATCACATGGTTCTAAAATACAATCCAAAGAGAGCATGCTGTAACTAATTATTTCAACCACCAATCTATTATAAAAACGGTGTATTATATGCCAATCTCGGTAAAATAATAAAATATTACTTCATGGATCAGACGTAATAACTTCCTTTGCAATGCCTACCGGACTGTTATCCGAAGATGCTCTAGAAGGACATCACACAAGAAAAACTTCACGTCTTCACACGAACCATAATCTTATGACAAGTACGCTCTTAACTTCCGATCCTTGTATATTTTCAATAATATCACATGAGTTACCTCACCTGAAAAAATTGACTTCTGCATTAAAAGATATTTAAATATCATTCGATCTGAAGAAACCATTGAATCCTCGAATTAAAATCCCGATAACTTAATAATTTCTAGCGATAGAGACGATTCTTAAAATTCGAATGCCGTTTTATTAAATTCACTTAAAGAATAAATCATAATATTATAAAAATATACATGACAATTATTTATGATAATCCTCTCCATACATTTGCAACACTGTGCGTCGGTCGCTTGCAAGAAGCGGCAACTATGACAGAAAAGTACCAAAAGATTTAGTACGTTGTTCTATCTTCCTTGTACTGAACTTGATATATGAAACGCTGTATAGTGATCAATCTAAGGAAGCAGATTTAAAGTAACGTAATTAATATTCTTTGATAAATAACTATGAATTATTAATTAACTGTTGGCAACGGTAAAGGCAGTAATTAATGCTTTATGGTATATAACTCTGAATGAGTAACTTTTGACACAATATATAACTTATTTAAAACATAATCCTTAAACATCTTGAAACGTATACCTACACCTAAAAACTTTCCAACGTAGCTTATATATGCAACGAACCAATAAAATTCCAGAAATATGCTGATTTTAAGGCAGATAAAAACGGAATCTTTTGGCGCAAAAAATTGAAATCGGATTATGGACTGCTGAGATGCAGGGAAAAGTCTAATAACGATCCCTCAATAACATTTAAATTATTTCACATGAAAACGTCAGACTGTTGTCAAATTTTGCCAATTCGGCCTTTTACTGTCATAAGCAATTTACAGGAGTATATTCCATCGCGACTTTAATCTCCACTTTCATATTCCATCGAAAGGTGCTTGTGTAAAATGCAGTACGTTCAAAGCAAAACTGAGTTATGTAAACGATGAAAATGGAAAAAGAAAACTGGCTACACAACACAACTTGCACTTGCGTAAAGCCGAAAAGGCAAAAGAATCCAAATATTTATCATGTATTTAGACGTGATCGTAATACTGAAATCATCAACAGGGCTAGAGGAGGCACCCCCGCCTCCTAAGAGTACTGCAAAAAATTCAATATATTCAAATTTACATGCAAAAGCAGCGTATATGAAGTCGTGATAGACAATGCAGGTTTAGGTCAAAATAGAATTACATTACAAGTTTCAGAATAGCACAATTATATTAGGAGATTTTAATCTAGGAGATATCTGGAAAATAAATAATAATCCATTTTATGTTTCAATATTGAATGTCAAGCATGCATTGTTTTTAGAATTTCTTAATTTCAGGGCTTTAAACATATATAACATCAACAAAAACTGCAACGGCTGAACATTAGATCAAGTTGTAAATTAATATAAACAATATTTATGGCATTGAAGTTTCACGAAGTAAGTTTTTCTTGGTACCTGAGTATCTTCATCATCCCATACTATTAATAAAGTTCCAAATCTGTAATATGGGCCCCGCATTATATTAAGAGTCTGTTTACGCCACACAGCTCAAGATGCGCTCGGTGGTCAGATGCATTAGATTAGTATATACAAGTTATGCTGAAGGTCCGCAAAGACGTTTAGAAATTAGTATAAATCTCAAGTAATGTTTACGAAATTAGTGTAGGTCTGGTATCATTGGAAAGCTGGGATATTCCTTTATGCTCCTCTTGTAATGGATTTTCGATTTAATTGTTCTGTTTACAGGAAATACATTATAAAAATCAACAATTTACTCATCTATTACTCACTATATTTCAAAAACAAAAGAAAAATATCTAAAAGTATTACAAGGCGGACCTAGAAAAAAGATATATCTTAAATAATCTTTTTATTTGAAATGAATAGACTCTTTTGTTTTACAGAAAAACGTTAAGAGCGTAGAGCGAAGAATGGATTAATTCCAAAGGAATGAACGGACTCTTAATGGCAGGCAACAGATCTTAAAGGGTACGGAATAAGTTACTGTGATTTCTATATTACAAAAAGTTCCATCACTACTTAAATCACACTTGATTAGCGAAATGTGCGGACAATAACTCTGCGTAAAGAGTTTGAAATTCCCAGTTTAGAAGTCCGTAGAGTTATCATGTTTGGATATAAATTGATTAATAATTTAATATGATGCAAAGCTTCTTGAATCTATAAACTTTAAGATTTTACCTAGATTTTTGCGACCAGAGTCGTTGTTTTTACCGCCTTACAGTACAATAAACAGTATCTCACCCTTAACAAATTATATGAATTTGGCCAATGAAGCAGTATTATTAGGTGATCTCGATTATACTACACAAAATCGGACAACATTTATCAAACTGTTAAGGAACTATGTAACTAAAATCTGCAAGATATGGTATTATTGAATCTGTACTACTGCCTGCAGTATTGAGCAGTCTGTTATGACTCTGAAACCCGTCTCCTCTTGTTGTACGTACATGTATTGTACACTTTTGGTTTGGCGATAATTTCTATAAATTTTTGTAATAATAATAATAGTTATGAAATAACTGTAATAATTAATTCTATGGTAATTTATAATATTCTATTGTAATTATTATTTGTTGTGCATGCATATTATCATTTAAATCACATAAAAAAATTAAATTACTGTATGGCTCAATGTAGTTAGACGAAAGCCTGTTTTGAGGCAAATAAATAAATAATTGTTTACAGTGACGCTTGTGAAGGAGAAAATAAAAATTTTAAACATTGTCTGTTTCGGTTTAAGCTTTTTACACATACGAATGTGCAGATAATAAACCATAAATCTATAGTTTCGGGTCATTCATGCCTGCCAATGATCGCGATTTGGCCCAGATAGTGCAATATTGGGGAAAATAGAATGAAATTCGTACTTGGAGACTGGTACGCAATGATAAAAAAATTTAGAACCAGAAAACCATTTGTTGTGTGTGAAATGAAAAGAAACGAAGTTTATTCTACACTATTGTTGGAGGATGCAATCACACACCGAATCAAAAAACCTTAATAATAATTCTGTGCGTTGGTTACGAATTCAGTGGCTACGCTTTGAAGAAAAAGAAACAATATTAAATCTTCTACATGGACACACTCGTTAAAGATTTTCCTTCTGAAATAATTAACATACTTACTTTCAAACTAAAGCAGAGCACTTAATAATTTCAAAAATTTTGACTTGTCACTATTGTACCAATCTTCCCTTCCAGTCAGTGATAAAAAGAAATTATGGAAGAACTTCTAAAATTCAATCTGACTAATGATTAAAAACTAATAACTAAAACTTTAATTATGACTAATGATTAATGATTAATCAGTTTCAATCATACCCTGATTACTAATTATTGCTTAGTTTAAGTCTTAATCAATTAATCATGACTAAAAGATTTTTATTGAAATTGAGGCTGCAGTCAACCTTCTGTAATATACTACCCTGCAATTACGTCCTACGCTTAGTTAGCCACTAATTAACTCCAATTTATAAACAAATGTATACACGAATAATTTTTCAGTATTTTTAATACAATGAATTCAACAAAAATATCCTCTCGTAATATAATCTCGTTCATAAAAAGAATTATTATCAAACCATAGTCGCATAGTTCGTTTATCATAGCTGTAAATAGAGGGTTATCTAATTTCTGACGTCAGTAAGAAAATAAATAATTAAAACCTAATAGAATTTCTTATATTGAGGTTTTACTCTATATTGATCATTTATATTGGGCTTATATTTCAGCCTACTATATGATTAATTTATTAGTAGATATTATTATATACTATTATATACTATATAATTAATATTGATGTTATATTGGTTCAAGATTGGCGTCCAATATACGTAACCAATATTTCTTCCACAGAAGTCCCTTATACAAATTATTCATATTGTATTATTCTGTACTGGTCTTATATTAAACATATAAGGTGTGCAGTTAATATTTCAACTTCATAGTTCCGACACTGGATAAGCAGCCCTTAAACAAGGTTACTTGATTATTCAAGGAATCAAAATATTAATACATAGGCGGGTGCTTAATATACGTGAAAATATTTTACAAATGTGTACCACGTCGAGAAAAATTAAAAATGGTTACAAGTTTTCATAACTCACACAGTTTTATCAAATACTGAATACTAATAACACCTCAATACATAGTAATTATTGTATACCTCGGTGTAGATTCATAATGATTGCATTTCAAATTTCGCGCCCAATAACGCACAAGCAGCCGTGTATTGCAGGGTAGAAACGCTTGTGATTTAACCGCCACTGATACTTGATGCATCTGTTTTAGTGTTGCGATATGTGCTGCTGAACGTTTCTTGTTGAAAAAATTTATATTTACTCCTTGTAAGTGTGTCAGTTATTTATATTCATTATATACTGTAAGTACTCACTATAATATCCACATATTTTAATTGCTATAACCGCCTAGTTTAGTTAGCGTTTTGTTTAAACATGAATTAAATTGTGTAAACAATATGTCTGTAATTCATTTTCAGAATGTGTAAATACGATAATAGTGGGTGCATAATTATGTAATTTTAAATTTATTAAAAATAGCATTATCTCGACTTTAATACATTTTTACAAATTTTATTGAAGTGAATGAAATATCAAACTTAAACTACAAATTTTAACAAATACTCCTAGTATATATTATTGGCGCAATATGTTGCCAATATATTTTTGATATATTTAATTTCATTAGTTATTTGTTTTACGTTGATACAGTTTATTTAACTTTTTAACTAGAAATCCAATAGATAAAAGTCCAATTAACAGAATTTAATGCGTTTGTATCTACAGTTTTCGCAATGACACAAATGTATTATTGTGCTAAGTACAGACATCTAAAACGAGTTCTATATAGAAGATATATCGATAGTTTTAAGTGTAAATGGACAAAATAACAGAGTTGAATCACATTTAGCGAATAATAGTGCTTCAAATTACGATAACCCTCTGCCCCTCCGACTTCATCTACAGTTGAATATTAATTTAACGATATGAACTGTCGGTTTATTATCATTATTGTCGTCGGTTATTAATATAATTGGGTTGAACGAACAGAAGATATACAAAGTGATTTGTGGCCAATATTACCTATTGAGGAAGACATTAATTGAAATAAACGAAAATGTAGATATCAAGCATATCACATTATCACATCAACATATTGTGCCAACATATTTTCCAACATGTGTGTGCTACCGGTGTTGTTTAGCAGGTTAACCCCCCCCCCCCGATTAATAATTAATGTCGCATTAAAGATGATAAAAATCAGAGAAAAACCGTAGCATAATTTTTGACTGATATATAACCTATTTTTGAAATCATCCCCTAACCTGGTGAATAACCGCTACCCCTATGAATAATCTCACGAAATTGAATACGTAAGAGTCTGAAGAAACTATACAGTAATCTTGAACTAATTAAAGAGTATTCCCTGTCTCAAACCTCAATTTTGAAATAATCCTCTAAACACTCTCTATAAATAGTATCACGAAGTTAAAAAAATCTGAATAATCGAGCCATAACTATGAAATAATTAGATTATTCACTGGCAGCTAGCCCATTTTCCAGATCAACTCCAAATTAAAAACTAGTCCACATGAATGGCCACTTGTTTATAATGACCCACTTTTATTTTTGTTAGGATTTTTTTCTTTGGTATACGCAGTGCTTTAACAAAATTCAAATTCGGCCAATTAGCAGGGTTGGGGTTCGTATTCATGGAGAAGTAGTTTTATACTAGGAGTTGATTCGGAAAATGGGTTATATACCAATGAATAGTCTTTAATTAATCCAAAATTATTGCGTGGGGTTTTCTTGAATGTTATCCTATTTGATCGTTTTTCTTCATTTATTCGGGATAGTCTTCTATTTAGAGATTGATTTCGAAAATATAGTGTATGTCAGTGAATTGTCTGTAATTAGAACAAAATTAGAGCATGTGGTTTTCCTGAATTTTATAGTATTAATTAATGTAATTCAAAATAAATACAACTATTTCTTGAAGTTCAGGTGTGGAACTTTCTTCACTTAAGTACAATCTGAGAGTTCGATTTGCTGTTGTTAGATTTTACAGCTGTTGCGCGAGCGGAAGACTTGAACCGATTTGAACCATTATTTTTTCTAAATCATTATCGGTTCGAGTAAGAATCGGCTAGAGCTATTACATTTAATTATTGACAAGTTAAGTAAGATACAAAATTATCGTAAAAATGTGAATTTTTCTAAATTTCGGAAAAAACCTTAGAGCAAATGCACGACCGGAAGATATAAACCGATTTTATTTATTTTTTTACCACTTTTTAATCTCCCAAATTCGCAATCTTTCCGCGGTATTACGACTTGAAAAAAAATCTGAATTTTTTCGGCCCACTCTAGTTCGCATACCGAGTTTGAACGAGATATTCCGAGATAAGAAAAATTTTGTTTTTTACTATTTTTTGATACACCCCAGTAACTGACTATTTTGAAATCATTAAACACACTTTACAGGAGTGGAAAGGCAACAATTGCATAGCATGTTTAACTAATAATATAATTAATCTAGAAACAGAACAAAACAGGGCTATAAACTTTCTAGACTTAAATATCAAGATTAACGCAGACAATCTTTTTGAATTTTCCATATACAGAAAACCAACACAAACAGACATAACAATACCAAATGAATCTTGTCACCACAATACACATAAAATAACAGCATACAGATCATTAGTACACAGAGCTTTAACTATTCCACTAACAAAATCAGATTTTAGTAAAGAGATATCAACCATTAAACAACTAGCACATGCAAATCATTATAATCCGAACATGATTGACACTTTAATTAAACAAAAAGATTATAGGTTAGCTATCAAAAGAATATATCCCATTGACAATAAAACAGAAGACACAAATTACATATCTATACCATATTTTGGCAAAATATCAGAAAAAATTGCACATATACTAAGAAAAACCAACAATTATAAAATAACATTTAAAACCAACACTAACACTTTTTCATTTTTATTTAATGCTAAAGACAGAACACATGATATCATGAAATCGGGCATTTACCGTTTAAATTGTTCTTTTTGTAGTTCGGTATATATTGGACAAACACTTCGAAATTTTGACATAAGATATAAAGAACACGTACGTCATTACAAAAATAAACATCCTGAAAAATCGAATTACGCCAAACGCCTTTTAGAACAAAATCACACAATGACTCCTCAAAATAATATTAAATTCCTACATTTTTGTAATAACAAACGCAAATTAGACATTTTAGAAGCCTTTGAGATATACAAACACAAACTCAGGGTACCTTTAATGAATGAACAACTTTAGCTCAGTAATTCTCCGTTACTGGAAGTATTAGATGTTTAATTATGATTTTTATTATTAATTTTTATTATTATTATTATTATTTTATCTAGTTACCTATTTTGTATCTACCTTAGCGACGTGTTTGTTTATAATTATATTACCTTTGATAATGACAGCATAGCTGTCGAAGCAATATTGTCAGGTATATTTTAATAAAACTGTGAAACTTTTAATAATCTTTATTTATTTCATAATTAGTATTAGATGGTGTAGGTATTTTTGACGAATATCAAAATTATTAAAAAACAAAACGCAACATTTTGGATAATTTTCCAATTTCCCAGAAAATAACGCATTATTTTGTTAATATTTTTTCATTAAGTCACGTTTGGATAATACAAGAATTTACGTTACGTCAGTTACTGGGTTATATCAATAAATGTTAAAAAACTAAATTTTCTTATGTCGGGATATCTCGTTGAAACTAGGTATGTGAACGTAAAATGTCAGTAGAAACATTTTTCTTAATAAACTTTTTCCATATTTTAACAAGTAAGGTCATTTTTCGCAGATTTTTTTAAAATTTACATCGAATTTAACAGATGCTTACCTAATGTCGCCTGTCAACTTTGACATAACGTATTTCAAGTATTTCTCAAAACAGAGGTGATTGCCCCACAAAGTTCTCTTCTAGTCAGAAGACTAAAAAAATCTCTCATATGGCTCCAACTTTATGATTGCCACTGTATTTAAAACAGAATGCTGATTTTTGTTCCAGTTCGTTTGAGTTGATTGGGCCGATTTACGTGATTCTTTTTTATATTGACGATTTCGCTATGTAGATTAGTCAACATTATTGAATTTTTATATAATCTTAATTTTTATATTTATATGCAAAAATTAGAAAATTCATTTTGTGACGCTCAAGAAAAGCTATCTACATGGAGAGCCATTTGAGATCCCAGCGTGTTAACTTTTGGAATTACACTTATAGACTTCTATCACTAGCGTCTAGGAGTCCAAGTCGTTGATATGTACTGTAGATATTCCAAGCAGTTGTAGTTTTATATTTCAGTGATTATAATACTCAAAGACATCAAAATCTCAAAATAGTAGACAAAAGTTTATTCATAATAGGAAAAACAGTTATTATTTCTGTACCGATTTTTTTATTAC
Source organism: Agrypnus murinus (assembly GCA_929113105.1). Lineage (NCBI taxonomy): Eukaryota > Metazoa > Arthropoda > Insecta > Coleoptera > Elateridae > Agrypnus > Agrypnus murinus. Next base: position 115,740,919 of record OV816023.1, on the reverse strand, counting down.
GATTGCGGATATAATTTAAAATTTTAATAAGATCACTAGAAGAATGATAAGAGAATAAGAATTTTTTTCTGAAATTGTGAATTTATAGACAATTTAAAACTGCAATATTTAATGTTTACGTTAGTGCACTTCAGGTAAATAACTATAAAAACTACAATAAACGTTGAGTACATCTATAAACGTATTTTAGTTAGGTATTATTGTCAACATCATTAATTAGACTAAATAAGTCTTTGCAAAAATTGCATATACCTAAAACTTTTAACTTAGAAATGTTTACATAAAGAGAATATTTTGTAAAAATACCGGCGGCAATAATTGCTAGCAGTTCGTAATCCAATAAACAGGTCATGAAGTAAACAGTAATATTTTGTTATTACATTCTAAACAAACAGTTCTTTTTAATGAGGTATTCCTTAAGATTCTTAAATCTTAATTGGAAGATGCTGTTTAGTTTAGTTTGCTGACATATTTATTAGCAGATTTGTAAACATTGTTTTGCTTGGAACAAACTAGTACGCCATAATGATAAGAAGAATAGCCGAGTCGCTCACTTGAGCCGGTTTCAGTTTGTTACATTCTCTGGGTGTCCAGAAATTTTTATTGAAAATTTACTTTTGTAATTTTTAGATTTCTGCCTTCTTGATATATCCATGTGTTGCCCATTATAGGGAATCCTATTATTTGTAGTACACGCTGTATAGCATCGACTATCGAACTATCGACGCTATACATGATTCTCATACCATGTGAATTGTGTCTGTAAGTCACACCGTGGAAATAGAAACAAAAAAGATCGGTGCATTTTTTATATCAAATAACCGTCTTTGCTTTGTATTTAAATATTAGCTGCTCTTCAATATAGAAACTGTCTTGAAATATATAAAAGGTCTTTTATGTACTATCCATATACATTAACAGGATGTACACAATCTTCGCTTCCTGAGAGCTGTCAGGAAATGTAAGCGTAGCAAAAACAATCAAGTTAATTTAAATGGGCGCATGAATGAACAGCTTGACCTTTCCTTCATTTTCTTGTTGCAAATGGAAATTAGAATAACGTTTATTTGTTTGATTAAAATAGTTTCGTCCCTTATTTGATTTGACTGTTTATTTAATTAAATTTCTAATTCCTAGAGGATCAATATTTACTATTATGTGTAACTTTTAACTGTTGTAGTCTCTAATGTTACATTAAATAATAAAATAAAGTTTTCACTACTTATATACATGTGTGAAGATGTTATTGTATTGCACCCTTTCCCTTATTTACTAGCTAACACCGCCGTAATCTTTGACAGTTATATTGCTCAGGTAAATGAGGGTAGCTGTTTCACAGCCGCTTGAAATAATAGTAATTTATCGTAACAGTTTAATTGTAGCGAAGCACCTTTGTGACGAGGGTCGAGACGAGGGAGGGATTTCTATACCAGGCAACTTTCATTATTTTGTGCATTTTCAGCCCTAAAAGCAAAATTTATTATTCGTTTAGGAAGTAATCATCTATCGCGTTCGTTCGGTGTTCCATGAGAATACACCGCTGTAACGAGTGTATGTAAGAGTAAAAAGGCTGAAAGTATCGGTCACGGGCTCTATTTCTATTTAAGATACCACTTCAGAAGATATCTTAAAAGCAAGTTTAAGTGGAGTGGAAAATTTCCTTCTTGATAACACATTATTTCCTTTTATACTCTCTGCCTTTTAACAACCCTTATTACTATATATTTTTTTATTTCTTAGATAACCCAGTCGTAAACACTTAACGATGTAGTCTTTTTTCATTCCCTGTTCTAATATGATTAGAGCTGGACTTGGCTCGATCCTAGCATAATTAAATTTTAGGAGCGCCATTATTAACCCCTACTGTTTTAAATATTTAAATGGTAATCTCGTACTCTCCGATTTTCTTTAGAAATTCCTGGGGGTTGAAAAGCTCGTTGGAGTTACAAGTCTGACAAAATGGATTGTAAAAACGTGTCGTATCTTACTTGCATATATGACCATTATTAACAATTAATCATATTAATTAATGGTAATAAACGATGAACTTTTTTTAATTTCATTGGAACATAACGAGCCAAAAAGAAATTTTGTTTAAAATTTTTTTGCTTGTTCCGTATTTTTAATGTAATGTGAGTACAATGAGCGTGCTTAAAATTTAAAATCCAATTTTCTTGAAAACTAGCAGGAAGCGTAAACATGTTGGCAAGGAAAATATGTTCCAAATCATTACAGCTACCCCCCCCCCCCCACCCCATTACGAGGTTTCTAGTTATATTAGTTACACCCTGTATAGGACGAACATAATGCATTTGCAAGTCAAATTGAGAGCTTCTATGTTTTTGACTTTAGTTTTCGGAAACTACCATTTTTAGGATTGAAAAAGTGCACCAAGTATTATTACGATACTAAATATAGATAGAGGCTCATAAAAAACCTTTAATTGAAAACGAATTTTCAATACACTTTTCCAACTAGTTTTTGATGACTTTATGAAGAATATAGTCGTATTATTAGTATTGACACTGCTGTAAATGATATTTATTGCTATTCGTGATGCGATATTAATCTATTCGTCTCTATTAATTAACCACAAATAGTTATTTGTTTAATTAGTACAAAAAATGCATGTTTTCGGACGAATAAGAACGTTGCCGGACGACGCGTTAGCGGAGTCTGGCAACCTTATCAGTACGATTTTTCTAGTACGAATTAAACATGCTATTTTTTCACCAACCACTTTTAACTAGCAAATTCCGAGAAAGGACTGTTTAGAACAACCCACCTGACATTTATTTTATTTATTATTATATTTATTTAGTACAATTCTCATACTAGTCAAAGAGGCAATTCGAATATTAAGAATTAATTTCATTAAACAATATTCACCAATGTATAACCTTGACTTTCATTTCGAAAATCTTATCTATTCGCTCCCGGGAACAGTAACCAAAACAACATTAAGTGACTTTTCTAGTGTATGAGTAGTTGGAACTCGTGTAACAATTGCAAAATTGTTGCAGTGTGAATCATGCTCTTTGCAACTAGGTTATGAAAAATAATTTCTAGGTTATGTTGATTTCTGTCAAGTTTTTGTCTAATGGTAAAATGGTGAATGCCTATTGAAATTCATTCAAATCTTTTATGTTCTGCAAGTCAAAATCAAGTTGAGGATAATTTATTTCGTTTTTAATGTGTATAAAATATTAATAAATATTTGACGTTTGATTAGCATTTGTTTTTCAAACAACACCATGCTAATGCTAACTTCAAGAAAATTACGAAAGGTTTCAAATGGCTAGCTAGTCTTAAATACTTAAAAACATTATAAATCAAAAGCCCCTAACAGTTACGATTCCCGCGCGCGAATGAATAATATATATGTGCGTACCATTAAATAAAAAGAGGTTAGGATTGGCTTTTGTTTTTGTGACGTTTCGAGCAGCAACTAAAATTTTAATAGAAACGTCAAATTTGTTTTTGTTTTTTATGTCTTAAGAAATTAATTTAATATTTTATTATTGTCATAGAAAAGATACCAGATGATTATTATTTAATTGAAAATTTCTACTCATTTCGCATTATTGGTATAAAAGAAAATGTTTTAGACCACCGCGGAAAATATGTTATTCATAACCTCAAACTACTTTTTGTACAGTTGGTATGGTAACCAATAACAATTCCTAAATAGTCTGCTTTTTATACAAAATAAGTTGATATTATGGTGCGGTTCCTGCGGTTGGAGAAAATAGAATTTGTTTACAAATTAGAAATGTCACAATTTCGAACAAACTGATCCATTGTAAGGTGTAAAACTGTAACAAGTAGTACCAAACTGTATCATTCGCGTTTTGAGATTTCTCTGATAGTATTTGACAAATGTACAATTACTACACAGTATGTACTGATGTACTTACTCTATACGATACATATAATAAAAATGTAATAAAAAAAATATGAAAATTAATAAAATTCTTAATAATGTTTTTACTTAATGTTAACACTGTTGGTGAATGATTTGAATTCATGTCCCAAGCTTCTTCAATGTGTAAAAAGTTTGGAGATATGTTTTTGATAATAGAAATCTGTAAGATCTGGCATCTTATTTGGGTTAGTTGGCCAATAGGTAGGTTTCCCTGTAGACAAAGTACTGCACCCAAGTTCTTTTCCTTTAGTGCTAATAACTTTGGAACTCCAATGGGTATTTTTTGCATAAAGTTGGTACATATTTTCCTTGTTTTTTCAGGAATTCAAGACATTAGTTTTTAATGCATGCTTTGGCGGGCAGTACACTATTGTAACATTAATTTGATAATTTCTAATTTTAATACTTACAGTAATAGCTTGAATCTCTTCAGTTTTGTATTCTATTTCTTCATGATGTAGAATGTTGTCTTTAATTATTATAGCACTTTCGCCTTTGGCCATATTTTCAGGGTCAAGGGGTAAAACTGATGAATTATTAAAGTGAATGTGTCTCAGATATGAGGCATACATCAATTTTGTCTATGTCAAGGACTGCTTGCGACTATGGTTGGTGATGCAACAATCCATTGGCATTCCATGCCATCATTCTTAGATCATTAACCACTTTTATTTATGGGGATAGTTCCTTTGGTGCTATATTCTAGTTTGGTTAAACGCTCCTGAAGTTTCGCAAACAGTTTTTCTTGGTTATTTAATTTGTCTAGAATCATTTGCAAGGTCTGTACCTGTACCTGTACCAAAAGAAGTACCTGGCAAGTGACGATTATGGCAACAAAACATTTTTAAAAGCAGTACGGTTATCAAAATGGTATATGAAGAATACTTCGCATATTTGAACTACTCTGGTACTATTATTCATATGATGAGTAATCGCCTTAAACAACATAAAAATACTATAAAAATTCAAATTTAAAATTAAAATAAGGATTTTTACCTTACCTTAAATAAGGATGCCAAAAATACTGACTTGGCGAAGATCCGACATATTATGGGAGCAATTAAGAAAAAACAAGGAAAGATAAAATGGTTGACTTTCAGTTTGACTGCTATAACTTACTACATAGATAAGAGTGAGTCACAGTGCGTCATGTTTCACAATGGGTTATCGTATTTGTCATCATACTCATATGTAGTAAAGTTGTGGCCCTTTTTTTTTAGAAGTACTAATACACATTTTGATGGTTTTATTGAGTTGACAGTTGCAAGAAAAATAAGGAAAAACGTGTTGTGTAACAAGGGCATTCTTTACTTTAGTTATTTGTCTGTATTAAAACCAAATAAATCCAAGAGTTCATGTAAATAATCAGGCAGAAAAATTATACCTGCAGAAATGATGTTGCCTATAGAGATGCGTTTGTAACGAAAAACTTACAACTAGTCAATTCGAAAAAATCTATCACGATATCGATCGAACAAGATGAAATCTTTTACCCAATGGTTGTACTACTTCATATCTTCATTACAGCAAATTTTAGAGTGTCTAGTACTCCTAGTTTAGACTTTCCCTTCCTCTTGTCATTGTCGGATTTTTTTGGGTCATTAGTTATTTTCGATTATTGGCCGGTGTAAAGAGGAAGGAGCAGAAACTGCAATATTATTGATTTACAACTTTACACAACTCTTTACTACAGTATAAAAAAGTAAATCTATTATCTAAACTGTCATGCTTACCTTCTGTCTCTAAATCTGTTAAGGTTTCTGGCATATAATAATAATAGAACATCGACTTAAGCAATAAAATGTCCATCTTATTAAATTAAATCACTGCATGATTTTATAATCAATGAAAGATTGTCGGATATTATTCCGAAGAAGTCAAATACATTCATTTAAATAATAAATAGGGAAAAATATACTATACATTTTATCACACTTGGACTATTCAATAAATATCTTATTATTTAATAGTCACAAAAAGCAATGACAGTCCGATTTCATACATAAGGAACTTTCCAATAATCAATCAGTTTTCTATTACTTTGCTTTCAAGACGTCAGAATGTTGATTATATATTTGAATAATGTTTCATTTACAAACAGAGGAAAATTATAAAAAGGGCGACACTTGGGACTAAGCAGCGAAAGCGAATAATAAACTTTCAGGAGTATAATTTCCTTAAAAGTTATAAGCTCGGAAAATTGCAGTTTTGATTTTCTCATATTAATTTCGACTCAGATTCCACGCCCGTCAGTTCAGTAAAAGTTTTATAAAAAATTCAACTTCGTTCTGATTAACAAAAAAATAATGCCCTACTGTAACACTGTAGTACGCTTCTTTATGTGAAAAGGGCGAATAAGCAATTTATTATTTCAAAACTTCACATTTGTTAGTTGCCAACAAAGATTTAAATATTCATCATACTTCATATTCCTTTCTCCTCTTTCTTATTCTAGGCCTTCAAAAATCAGCATGGACTAGATATTTGCCTGTACAAGACTATTTTGGTTTCGCGCTAGATGGTTATTATCTTTCTACGCCATTGAATATTTTTCTAAGATTTATTTCCAGCTTTTCTTTAATTCAACAGTTAATACTTTCACGTCATCATCAGTTTGTGTACTTGTTCATTACACAACATATAGTGTCTATTCTAGCTTGTACTAACCGTAAATAAAGTTTGTAAAAGACAATTTAGTGTATTTGACATCATTAGCTCACTAGAGAGTTAGTTAATCACGGCATTTGAGTAAGTCAGGGCATACAGATCACTCAAAGGAGCTATAAATGTTACGTCCCTGCATTCTAAACAAATACGTACTAACGATGTGATATTCACTTGAACTAAGACCTTTCCTTTAAGTGCGCCCTTCATTCTCCTTAAATGTATATATTTATACTGCATAGGCCCAATAAAAACTATTTATTGTAATTGTAGAAATTACAAAATTGCAGTAATTGTAAAATTGGAAGGAGAAAACTAGAGACAGAGAAACTTGGAAGAAGATTGTTCAGCTATGGACGTTTCGCTCCCACATTGGGAGCTTGCTTAAGATTTCTTTTTGTTTGTTATAACATTTTACCCCTTTTTTAATTAGATCTCTATGAATTGTTACAAATCTTATAATTTTTATTTTAACAGTTACGTACCTTGAACAATATGTTTGAATTTGCATTTGGGTTTTTCCATTATCAACCTTTGCTGTTAGGGTGGTATGCTGATTACACAGATTTAAATTATTTTACTTCTTTTTTGTTGTTATTGAATGATGTTATTGAAAACTGGTTACAGAGATGTGGTTAATAAAACAAGAAATTAACAGTAGAAGCAATTAGTAATGAGGATGGACATAAATTTTAGTACGATAAGCAATGGAATTCTTTGTGAATGGTTAGGGACCATTTCAACTAATCAATAAAGTCAATGGAAGAAACATTAATTTTTCTGTTTTTACCAATTCTTAAGCATTAAAGTATTATATCTTTCAATCAAATAGATTTTTCATGGTTGTAGCAATTATATATATTGCTATGGATGGTAGTTTCAAAATTTTGTAAAATGCAACATCCAGTTGTGCGGAAGTTATTGTGATTATGTAATTCATTTATGTTTAATTTCAAATAAGTAATATCGACGGGTAGTGAGATTCTCTAAAGGTTTTTGTTAATATAAATAAATTATTAATATTGCATAAAGTGTTAAGTGTTATAATAATCTATAATAGATATGTGTCACTTTTACAAACAATGTTAATCTTCTGTTATATATTGTATATAAGTCTATAGTCATTTTATTAGGTCGTAAGGTGACGTAAAATTGAGTAGTGTGATGCTGTAAATATTAGTATTTAAGCGAAAAAAACATTATTGTTCAGGATCAGTCCTGTAAATAAAGCGACAGAGTAACGTCGTACAAATGTAAATAATGAGTCTTGCATAGACAGTCAAGTTGGTTGGTTAGTTGATAATAAACGGCGAAAGTATAGAGTCGTTATAAAATTGTAAAAGTGTTTATATGGTTATAAAGAACCGCCTGCAATATTTAATTAAAATTACTTACTGAAGTAAAGCCAGTGAATAAATCTTCGTAAAAACCATAGATTGGTGTTTTATTTTAAATAAACAATTAAAATAAATATTCTACGAATAAGGGAAATATTACCCGCTATTAATTAAAAAAAAGTGAGTTATCAAGATTGTTATTCCTTTGTGGAAAGTGTGTGGATGGTGACATATGGGCAAGTCCATGCAAAGGCAATTAAACCGAAATTGGAAACCAGCATTGGAACAGTATAAAGTGACATCCGTTGTCAATGATTTGGGAAAGGATATGGTGAAAAAAGTTGTGACGAATATAGTAAAAGGGAAGAACCAACTCTATAAAAAGGTAGGAAAGTTATTTCCTTGTTGTAACTGGACCCTGCTAAAGAAGACAGACTTTGTGAAGTGTAATGAAGTGATTTAAACATTTACTTTATAATTAAACTGTATTATTAAGATTTCACTTTATTAATCATTTCAATTCCAATTTGTACTTTATTTTTTTTAACCAAGAGAATTCACATCGCCCTGAGATAAGTGTTTCATAATAATTTATTTCAGTTATTTTAAGTTACTTAATTGGCGCCCAACTTATCTTACGTAATCTTGAGTTAGTTGAGAACTCACGTAACATTTTTTTATAACAATTGCATTATTTAAATCTATTAAAAAGTATTTTAAAATCATATAAGAATTTATAAAAAAGGGAAGTTGAAAAGTATTTCCAAAGTTCACAGTCATTCTAAATCTTAAATTAAATATAAAATAAACATCTACGATTTAACGGCAATTATTCGCAATATTTATAGTATATGATAAAATTTTAAAAATGATTTTATTATTTTTAATAAACCAATATCACTGCAATATATACATTTATTTATTTCCCTTTCTGTAAAGAAATTCAAGTGGAGAAAGGTTCAAGGCTGTCAAGGTGTAATGTTTCATCTTTGTCAAAAAGAAAATCTTAAATTTTCGAAGTATAAGTGAATTTAAAAAACTGGGATTCTTACAACAAGATAAACATAATGTTGTAAGTACGCAAAATCAATTACATGCATATTTAATTACGTAAAATCAAACTATAAACAAAATTAACCAACAAAATATATGCATATTTCTGATTAAGGTGATAAACATTACCTTATCGCCGTCAGTGTTTACAAGTAAACTTAAAGATCATACAAGTGAAAACTAAAATAAAGTTTACGTAAATTTTGGGTGATCTCTTATACAATTTAAACATCACTTAAAACTTAAAATGACTTCGAATTCGTTCGTTAATTGAGGTTAGGATGAACAAAAGTTGTGAAAAGTGCAATGTACAGTTTAAAGAGAATGATAAAACTATTCCTTGTGATGCTTGTCAGATTCCTGTGCACGAAACATGTAGCTGATTGAGCTGCTTTGAAAGCAAAGCAGCCCCTCATCAAAAACGCGTTGTTCTATTTTTCTGTGAAGATTGCCGAGCATCAATAAAACAAGTACCGTTGCTGATAAGAGAAATTATATTACGTGATGAAATCAATAAACTACAGAATGAAGTCTCCAAGCTCCGAGAAGAAGTTTCTTCCCTAAAACAACGCAAACCGGATATAAATTATGAATTTATGTTTAAGGAAATTAACGAGCTATTAGTACGTGCCAATAATACTATCATTTACAACGTAAATGAATCAACTTAAATGAGAGAATTTCACAAGACAAAAACATAGTTAACAAAGTACTTAAAAAAGTTAATGTAGAAGCCGATACAATTTTAAAAGTGGTTAGAATTGGACGGAGAATTCCGAATAAGGGTAGAGCGGTCAAGGCTACTTTGAAAAGTAGTGAAACGGTGAAAACGCATTAAAAATAAAAAAGATTCTTTTAGCTACAGGGTATCGAAATGACTCTAATCAACTCAACTACAACGAGATGAACTGAAGCGGATACGAACAGAGTTAGAAATAAAGAATCAAAATAGTAATGAACAATATACCATCAAATTTATCAAAGGTACCTCTACCACTGTCCACGCTGAAGAAAACCAAAAAAAATGAAGTAACACTATTACAAGTATATTATCAAAATGTTGGCGGAATACGCACTCGTCTAAAAGAATTAAACAATGCAATGTTGGACTGTGATTACGATATCGCGTGTTGATGAATGATATTGGCATTGTTCCCGCTATTAGGCCCACCAAGCCTAAAATTGGTAGATCAGGGTGGCAAAACCGCTTAAAAACCAAGTCCTGCCGCAATTGAGGTTGGATTCGATCGGGCAGTGGTCCCACTTTGCAGGAGCGCATAGCTGGGGAATAGTGCTATGCTGGACGAGGTACTTGACCCGTATGAAAGAGGACGGGTGAGCAGCGTGTTAAGTCAACTGCTCGGTCACTAGTGAACGCTTAGCTAGTAGAGGGTGGATAACTGTAAGGCTAACTGTCCGCGAAAAGGTAACTGAATCCTTCTCTACAGTGGTCTATTAGCCTATTACCTTTTAAATATACAATAGGCCGTAGTAATTGTCTATAAGGTATTTGATTCATGACTAATTTTATGAACGTTATGGGTGTTCCTTCCCGCCTTTAAGACGAGCCGAAGCTCGAATAATTGAGTTACGCTCAATTAGCGCGCATTGTCGCTACACTAAACAATGCTACCAGTATTAACTCACTGGTTGGAGCGAGATACTATCCATACTCTACTGACTCTCCAGGTCAGTACCGGAGCGATAAACGTGCTCACCCGTCGGCTCCATCTCCAAGGAGGCTGTGAGGGACGTATCACACGACCAAGGAGATTTCACCTAGTCTAGCTTCAGACTTTTCTCCCAACATACTGTCCCTAGCTGTTGGGAGCCACTGCCCGATCGAATCCAACCTCAATTGTGGCAGGACTTGGTTTTTAAATGGTTTTGCCACCCCGATCTACCAATATATAGGCTTGGTGGGCCCTCGACAGAGCTTCGTCCATGGGTCTACAGCTAATAGACCCCCAGTGTGTACCTAGCTGAGGTGAAGTTGTCTTAATTGTGAGAGGCTATGTGTTCGCTTCAACAATTCTTAAGCGTAAAGGCATTCAGAACTTCTCCCAGCCACAGTACCCAGCTGCAGCCCGGATCATAGGGTGGTCGGGATAGCTCCTAAGCACAATTACCTGGTGGCATGCGGTTTCCCATTGGCATGAATTTACCCCTTCACACCGGGATAAACCTCACTTCGCTTCTCCTCCTTAAGATTCAGCCAAACAGCGGGTTCCATAGGTGACCATAAATGACCGAAGTCAAACAGCGGGTTCCGTTTGGTGACCATAAATGACCTCCTCCAAGGCGAGAGTAGAGGGTGGATAGGCAACCTCGCTCCTACCAGTGAGTTAATCTGGGAGCAATTGCACGATTGCCGGTTGTGCAACTTGCGCGCTGATTTGGCGTATCCCAATCACTTCCTCATGGAAGGAACGTGGGGGTATGTTAACACGGGTACCCCACGTAAAACAATCTTGGATCTATGTTCCCGCTATTGGGTGAACGGGAGACCACACGACGTTCACCCCTAGAACTGGCTGCCTTCTACCCTATCCCTATCAAGGGCAATGGACGAAGCTGTCAGATAAAGTGTGTGGTAGAGAAATTCGTGAGAATTCTCGACGGTTACTCATACCGATCAGGGGGAGCCCTGGTAGATGAGACCGGTGTGGGCGGATTCGAATCTCGCCTAAGAGAGGAGGTCATTTATGGTCACCAAGGAACCCGCTGCTTGGCCGAGGGCAGTCATGGTCACCAAGGAACCCGCTGCATGACCTAGGTCATGTAAGGTCACCAAAGGAACCCGCTGTTGCCCGAGGCCATTTATGGTCAACAAAGGAACCCGCTGTTTGACGGAATCTCTAATGCGGTGACTAGAAGTGAGGTTCATCCCATGTGCTGGGAAACTGCAAGCCGCCAGGTAAATGTGCTTAGGAGCTGTCCTGGCCACCCTTTGATCCGGACTGCAGCTGGGTACGGTGATTGGGAGAAGCTCCGAAAGCCATTACACTTAAGGATAGTTGAAGCGAATATATAGCCTCTCACTATTAAGACAACTTCACCAATATCGGGTACGCACCGGGAGTCTATAACGTGTAGACTTTAAAGAAGCTCTGTCGAGGGCCCACCAAGCCTAAAATTCGTAGATCGGGGTGGCAAAACCGCTTAAAAACCAAGTCCTGCCACAATTGAGGTTGGATTCGATCGGGCAGTGGTCCCACTTTGCAAGAGGGCATAGCTGGGGAATAGTCCTATGCTGGACGAAGTACTCCGGTGCCGGCGGGTGAGCAGCGTGTTAAGTCAACTGCTCGGTCACTAGTGAACGCTTAGCTAGTAGAGGGTGGATATGCAACCTCGCTCCTACCAGTGAGTTAATCTGGGAGCAATTGCACGATTGCCGGTTGTGCAACTTGCGCGCTGATTGGGCGTATCCCAATCACTTCCTCATGGAAGGAACGTGGGGGTATGTTAACACGGGTACCCCAAGTAAAACAATCTTGGATCTATGTTCCCGCTATTGATCTGTTACTTCAGAATAGTGTTCATCATACTGCATTTACTTTTCGTATTCATCTTGTCAATAAGCATAGCCGTAATCAACTGATTGTTGAAGATTACTACTATGATTTCAAAAATGCCAATTATTTTGCTGTCAATGATTACATAGCTTCTATTAATTGGGATCTAGTACATACTAACAAATTATTGCATTGATGAAGCTGCCTGAATTTTTTATGATATATTATATGTAGGTATATCATCTTTTGTTCTATTAAAGAAATATAAATTGTCTAATTTTCCAAAGTGGTTTAAGTTGGAGCTGCGGAATTCAATAGTTCTAAAGAAAAGAATGCAAAAAAATACATGTTATCCAAAGTGGATAGAATTACATTAATTTTTGTAACATTAGAACACGTTGTAAAGAATTAACATAAATCTGTTATGAAAAATATAGAATGAAATGGAAAACAAACTAATTAGTGATCCTCGTCACTTCTGGAAATTTGTCAATGAAAAGAGAAACAGTAACAGCTATCCAAGTAGTATGTTCTTAAATAATATTAATGCTTTCACAGGGAAGGAAGTTGTCGATCTTTTTGCAGATTACTTTTCAACTGTATATTTTTCAAGACGAAATGTGTAATGATATTAATAATAATAATGATGCTAATAATACCATAAATAAATATGATATAAACTGTCGGGACATATTTAGCACGGAAGTATTTGAGAAAATAGAAAAACTTCCTAACCAACTGAATAGTGGCGCTGACAACATTCCAAACATATTTTTAAAAAATTGTATCTTCACAATATGTAAACCTGTTCAGATCTTATTTAATATGTTACTCAACTCAGGTATCTTTCCTTCAGTATGGAAAATTAGTTATAGAATACCCATCTATAAATCAGGCGACAAGGAAGATATTAAAAATTACCGCAGTATATCTAATCAATCTACGATACCTAAAATACTTGATAATTTAATATGTGACCAACTAACATGGTCATGCAAAAATATCATTTCAATTCAGCAGCACGGTTTCCAAGAAGGTAAGTCAACAGACACAAACCTTGCTTTTTACCATCAAGACCTAGTCTGCCCCAAGTAGCACAAAATATTGTACAAACGTTGTGCCAACATATTATAAACATGATATGTTGGCTAAAGGTTTTACTGTTCTGACAATAACTATTATAGAACTTAGCGACGTTGGAGATTCTACATATTTGTTTACATATGGGAAATATATTGGATATATGTTTACAAACCAACATGCAACGACACCCTTGAAGATATTTCCAAAACCATATTTTGCCAACATACGTATACGGTATGCTTTCCAACGTTAACGTTGACATTAAATCCCATTGTATATTCAATTAAAGTTACTTCACGTCTTGCCAACATTGTTAGAACAACATTGTACCAATGGATGTGCAATGAATGCTTTACAACACTGGCGGTGAAACCTATATAAAATGTTTATGCAGTGAAGTTAACCCCACATTGCCCCAACATTGACAGAAGAATATTTTGCCACTGTAGTAGCGAGGTTATGCTTTGCAACACTACAGATGAGCAATATAAACTTAACATTTAGCTAATAAAAGTTGCCGTAGGTTCTGCCCACATATTAATAAAACAATATTTTGCGAATATAGATATAGTAAGCGCTGTCGCTTACCCAAAAGTACACACCATACGGGACGTTTTTTTTATTAATTAACTTAGGAAATATTTAAGTAATAAGAAAAAACCTTGACAAAGTATTTAAAAATATATTAGAATTTACCTATAATGTATATTCTTATTATATTCCTTTTCAGGAGTTTTTTCTTATTATAGCTAATAGTAATGTTGGAATTAATAGTTTCTACATCAGTCTTTAGAATATGTTGTCGACGTGAGGACATAGTACTTAACGTATGCATAATAAAACGATACAAATAAAACAGTTGCTTATTAATTTTGTTCCCTTAACCATTAATAAAATAAAATATGTACATTCTTTGATTGTTTATATTGTCGTGAGCAGCGACGACAAAAATTAGGAGATAAGATGTGTCTAAAATTAATTTACTTTTATAGCTATACTAATAGATACATATACTATATTGTTACGTTGATTTTAACAAATCTAAAAATAGAAGATCCGTTTGGTAAGCAATTCGTTATGCCCTAACAGTCCAACCCCCTGCCAAGTAAGGCAAATTTCCAAGAAATCGGTTGTTTAGGGTACATATTTGTTGTTTGTATTGAGCTTGTGACTTCATTATTTTGTTTAATAAAAATTGCGTAAGTGTTGACTTCTTCGTTAGCTTTGATTTGTAATTGTGCATAACTTTGTAAGTCAGTAGGGCAGGTTAACTGAATGATGCAGATGGTGGTCTCGAAAGGTCTCCAGAAGCAGAAGGTCGCTCAGCTACCTTATTTTAATCAACACTTTTTTATTTACTGGGGGCCCTATTCGATATTTGTACCCGGTGCCTGAAAATCCAAGGGCGACACTGGTGGTCTCATGCTATTTATCTTTTATTACAGGAACAGATCAGTCAACGACCCGTGCGATTAACCATTCAGCCTTTATTAAAAATATCTTAACATTATTGTTCTTTTAGGTTAGATATTTTATATGCTTTATAATCTCATTTAAATAAGTTTATATACAAAACATATATAACATAATCAATATATACAAACTATAATATTTTATATTAAAACATGTACATATGTATATTTTAAATATATGGTCATTTTCTGTCACGTTTTTTTAAGATTTCTTTAGTAGTTATCCTACCTTCAAGTTATGGCTACTAGTCTAATGTATAACAAGTTTTGCATCTATCAAATATTTTTGGAGGCGTTTTGAAAACTATAATAAGTAAGGTAAGTACATATATGCAGCGCCAAATACGTGGTGACGATGGTTCTAGTTCCTCTGGTGTTGAATATTTTTCTATATATATTTCATAGCTAAAATTTAAACATTAAACATACTTTTGAATTAACCTCTCTTATGTACACATGATACAGAGTATTTTTAAAATTTTTTATTGAACTTTGACATAAAAATCTAGTTCATTCTAAGGTTATTATCCGTAATTATCAGAAATAGTGTTATCGACTGTTGTAATTTTATAGAATTTCTAATAATAGCCTAACATACATATAGGTGTATAACACCGTCATTGATCGCTAATACCTATCTGTGGAACGTTTTTCATATTAGCTAAAGGTTGGCAGCTAATGTAAGGCAAACATCATTAAAGCAACATTTCACCAATGTAGTAAGCTAGCGTAGCACCAACATCCTTAAACAAACAGAGGGTCAACATCCTTAAACCAACATAGTGTGCTCATCTTTAAACTAATGTTGGACCAATGCATAGGTTTCATGTTGGCTAAATGTTTGGCAGCCAATGATTGAACAACATAGTCAAGCGTTAACACTTTGAATGTTATGTCTATGTATTTATGCCAACGTTGGGGTTAGGCTAGTATGAGTGTGCTACTTGGGGAGCCTTGCAAAATTGGTGTCAGATAGATGTCGTATACACTGGTTTTTCCAAGGCGTTAGACAGAGTTGATCACAAATTGCTTATTACAAAACTAGATTCTATTCTAGAAATTCTTCTTCTTCTTCTTCTTCTTCTATATGAAAGAATCCGAAATTTACTAAACTTAAACAGACTTTAATTCCGTAGGCTTCAAAGAGACATAACTTTCACATTTAAATTATTGTCAGGCAAAATTAACCACCCTGAATTACTAGAATCGCTCCTATTAGAAAGCTCCGATATAATGAACCCTTTTTTATTACATTTCATAGAACTAATTATGTAGAAATACTCTTTTAACAACATTACATACCTACATCACCAATAATATTTTTTCTAAATACATTTTATATTGTAATGGGGGTATCCCGTAGACTAAATAAATAAATAAATTTAATGTAAATCCGTATATACATGTACAATGTACACATGTACGACAAATGTACGATGAGTATAGACCAATGGATGTGGCTGTGCCTTCGTATGCCGATGATAGTAGGTAGATGCGTTTATAAATCGGTACAATAATCAGTAATTATACAACAAGACGAACGAAAATACTCGATTATACGAAACATATTGCCTGAAACACCATGAGACCGACGGCAATATGTCGAGTTTCGAGTAGTTTAGATCGTCGAGTTGTATACAGGTAGACTATTTCATGAATTTAGTTTATCGATATTTTCTGTTTGTTTTAAAACAATTCATTTTGCAACTAAAACGAAAAACAACGGTCTAAAACGCACAATTAGAAAAAATTTGCGTTGTTTACTAATAAATTATTTGACTGTTATGGAGTTTTCATGGATATCTTGAAATTTAAGAATTGAGTCTCATGCGGGTGAATATACAAAGGTTTGTATTACAGCGATTATACAAAGGTTCGTATATTCGATTCGTCATGGTTACTTGTACATAGTTACAATATAACCTTTGGAATACGTGGTATCTAAGGAGAAGCGCATATTCTTATTGGTTCATAACGTTATGAATGAAATAGTCTCTATAATAATATACAGTGTGTTTTTTATAATCGATAATATAGGAAATCCAATGGAATTGTATCATTCTCCTCCTAAATTTGTACCCTTGCAAATGTAAGTGGAAATGTTGATATCAATCGAAAGAAGAATTCATTTGCGTTAAAAACACATTAAACTTTATGAAGAAAACCAAAAACTGCTTAGAAAAATACTTAAAAAGCTTATTAATTTATTGTTTTTGGTAATAAGCTATAAAGAAAAGATGTAAGCCGATTGGTGTAGCGGTTAACGCATCAGATTCGTAATCAGAAATCCTGCATTCGAATCCCACTCTCGTATAATTTTTTTAATTGTATTACTTACTAATTGTTATTTATTATCTTTAGAACTTGATTTTAATTATTATTATAAAATTATTAGTTTTATGGCCTTTTTTCATCTACATTTCTCATCTTTGAAGTTGTACAAAAATTAAGTAAGGCAGGTTCTTAACAAAATATTACTACTAATACAATGGCTACTAAGTAATACGAACTACTACTAACACAATTGACAAAAGTAAATTCTAATAAAACAAATATTTAATTAAATCATTCAGTATTCAAAATAACAAGTTACAAATATTAAATCAGATGTTCAAATAAACCACCATTTACAGCCAAACAATGTCCCAATCGCTCTTGAAAACTTTGGCGGACATTAACTAACAGTTTCATCTCCTCAATGTTTTGGTATTTCATAAATTATGTTTTTAAGATGACCCCCTAAAAAGAAAACGCAAGGATTAAGATCTGGGGATCTTACAGGCCACCACATGGTACCTCTAATCCCAATCCAAGAATTTGGAAATGTTGGAAATGCGCTGGACAACCGTCGTGTTGGTAGTATACAACATTTTCCCCAGCTACCGCTTCAAGGGCAGGTCCAATCTCAGTTTGTACTATTTCCAGGTACTTATCTGTAGTTAATTTCCCTTCAATAAACATGGTACCAATGATATGGCAGCTGTAGATACCAAGCCAGACATTTACTGATTCTCGATATTGGGTTATTTGTGGCAGAAACACATGGGGATCTTTTGGAGCCCAATGTCGAAAATTTTGCTTGTTCGGAGTACTCATCAGTGAAACAAATGTGCCGACAAAAGTTGCGGTTCCTTTGCGTCTTTTCCATTATCACTATCTTCAGAGAAAGTGTTTCCCCGATCGTCGTCTCCAAGCAACAATTCTTGATGGATTTGTGGTTTAAAAGCTTTAAATTTATTTTTCTTTAAGATCTGAAACCTTGCTGTAAGATATTTGCATTTCCGAAACTGCTTCCCTCACACTTAAAGTTGGATTATCGATAAACCTCAAAAGAACCTCTTCTACCTCTTCAAAATTTGGGCTTATTCTTTTCCTCTTCTTGCTATGATGGATGTTTACACAACACACCTGTAGTTCGGAATCTATCTACCAGCTTACTGATAAACTAAGTGCTTGGTACTTTTTCTCCATTCGTAACACCCGCATAGTAATCTGAAATTTGATTATAGCTATTGCCTTGTAAATGTAAATAAATTACATTAATTCTATCTTCTGACGTCAAATTAATTTTAAAAATACTCTGAAAATCACAAACACAACAATAGTACGATCTAAAACAAATAAAACGTCACTGATTACAAATCTATTACTTGTTAATACTACAAATCAAATTTTTTATCAAGCTTAGTAGATTTGTACTTCAGCTATGAGAAAAGCAGATGAAAAAAGGGCATAAAACTAATAATAATTGTTATAATAATAATTAAAATCAAGTTCTAAAGATAATAAATAACAATTAGTAAGTAATACAATTTAAAAAAAGTATACGAGTGGGATTCGAACGCGGGATTTCTGATTACGAATCTGATGCGTTAACCGCTACACCAATCAGCGTACAGCTTTCACCTTTTCTTTACTACCAAAAGCAATAAATTAATAAGCTTTTTAAGTATTTTTCTAAGCAGTTTTTGGGTTTCTTCATAAAGTTCAATGTGTTTTTGACGTAAAATGAATTCTTCTTTTGATTGATACCAAGATTTCCACTTAAATTTGCAAGGGTACAAATTTAGGAGGAGAATGATAAAATTGCATTGGATTTCCTCCTATATTATCGCTTATAAAACACAGACTGTATATGATTAGAAAGTGCCAGAGAAAACGCTTAAATTAAAAAGTAATTTTTAAAATTTCGTTTTTGGTTAATTCTGCGTGAATTTAAGATAAATCGAAATATATTAATTTATCATCAATTCTATATAAATTTAATTTTATCAATTTAAAGTTTATATAGTGCGCCCTTTTAGAGTGTTAAATTCGCATTAATTATACGTTTAATTAAGCACATTTAATGTAAATTTAATTTTAAGAATGTTTGCTGGGATAATAATAATTATTATTAAGATATAATATTTTATTGAAATTCAGTGATCCTATGGTCCAGATTTCGATTCAGTTTTTGTTAAGTTGCATGATTCTAAGCAAATATAGTAAAAGGTTTTTTCTCTTATATCTCATGTTTATTTTAAAAAACCTTTACAAATAAATGCATTTAATGTGTTTTATTATAATTCTAATTGATGTTTTGAAATTTTTATTTCAATCCTCATTTTGATCATAAAGAGTCTAAATTAACAATTAGATACAAGTAGTTCTGTAAGCCAGTAAGGTTTAATATTTCCCCAATTTTAATAATTATTTTTTGAACCCAGTGGTGTTCAACAAACATTTCCACCTCATACTAATTTGTGTCCAGTCCATGATCTCCAATTACCCTTTTAAAATCTGTTCAAGATTAACCACTTAAGGAAGAATAAAAATTGAAACCGACTTCGCGTATTTAAATTTCCTGGTGTCACAATTGATTTAATACAGATGACCAGGAAACAAGTTAATGATGATAATTAATAGTTTGCAATTTGAAGTATTTGATGAAAATGACTTACTTTCATAACCGTCCTCTTTAAGCATCTATTATTTACTAGAATTATATAGTGTGTCCATATAGGTGGAATTTACAAGAAGAAAAACTATTGTTGATTTGTTCACGGCAAGCAGGCACTGTTTTTAATATTATTTACTTGATTAAGAAATTTTAATTACTCTAATGAATTATTACTTATTAGTTACTATAGCAAAGAAGAGAATGTAGGAAAAAACATTTATTTCAAAATCATATCACATTGTTTGAATGAATTATAAAAACTTAAATTAGATAATTTGATCTATTAAGAGCATATGACGCGACCACGCTTCAAATGAATTTATCTTAACGTAATTCTTGTTCTATTTCTCAAAAAACTTCTGTAATAAAGAATCAATTTATCTTTGTTTATCCTACCGTGCGTTACCTAATCAAACAGAGAAGCTACTCGACTGCTACCGGCAGCCGATAGCATCCGACTCCCGCACACTGGCCACGAATAGTACGAACAACATAAATCAGTTGCCCAACTATTTCATTACGAGAAATGAGCGATATCAGCATGTGTATCTTATATGGGCGATTGTAATTCCTTAATACACGTCAAATGCACGTTTAGAATTCGACAATATACGACAAAGATAGTGCATTAACCTAATAACTGAGGGGAAATGAGATGAACAATGCAGCTTTTTACTTTAATCTTAATATTGTTATTTAATTAAACAAAACTTGCATAAAATAGAATTATGGGTAGTTACCTATAGGTTTATAGATTAGAGGGAAATACTTGATGCGGTTCAATTAAATGTAGTTAGTCTGGAAAGTGGGTGTTTTAATACATATAGTAACCGAGTTTTGTTTTTAATGCCATTTATTTACACAAATATTACAAAATTGTTCAGTATAACGTATTTCCTCTATTCTATAACTCTTTAACTATCCAATTGATTTAGTTTTTTTTTCTAATAAACATTTTCTTTTTGCTACATTTGCAGTTTTATAAAAATACAAATTACTCAGTCTATTTCCTTCTAATGTTTCGTATATGAACGTTAGTAAAAGTAGTCGCGACGCAGTACGCGTCTTGTAATGATCATTTAATGTGGGATAAGCGTGTCCTATCGCCTTAACGTTACATTATTTTTACATTTTTAATCAAATATGCCACGCCGATTTTCGGATAAACTGCAAGTTATAGTTATAATCCTATAAAAAATAAATATTACTCAATTGTTTTCGGCTTCAAGAGACTTTTCCCAAATGCTTAATTAAAATATGTTTTAAAATGATAGTGATCAGAATTATTTGACAAAAGAAAAGAAATAAGTGAAATAAATGGACAAATACTGCGAGTTTTCGTTTTCATTTTTCATTTATAGTATACTGTCAAAAGAACATGCTTCAGGAGGTAATTGGAATGGCGATTGATGCTGTAGCAAGATCAAGAAATATGGCTGCAGGATGATGGAGCACCTACGTATTATATTTAATAGTACGTACAGGTTTCTGAAAAATTGTTTTCTTAATAAGATATAAAATAATGATTAGAGAATCCCCGTCCCTTAATTTCAAAACGTTAACTAAGAGAAAAATCAACTTAAATAGTTAAATTGCATAACGGTGAATGCTTTTCATCTTTTAGTGAAAATAAATGATCTGTTTCGATCATATTTTATTTCTGCTTCTCTTATTCATTAGTGGTTCGTGCAGCGCGCAGTTAATTTTAAACTCCATCGTTTTGAGCTTTTGACCTTCTTAAACATAAAAATTATACTTTGTGTTTAAATTTAATTTTTAATTAATCTTTTGCAATAACTTTTTTATCAATAACACTTTTATTTTGCAGGTATGCATGAATGAAAACTTCAGAAATACAGTTACCTACAAACTGCTACTTGTGAAAAACAAAATTCGTAAGTTTACCACTTTTACTTTAGATCGTTTCATATTCATTTGTGTTCCATTTCGCTTGTGAAATCTATTTTCCTTTCACATAATTCAGAATTAAAAAGGACGACATGGAAAGAAACTTTCTCATTTTTTTCATTTTTTGAGTTAATTGTTTAGAACTGATTAATCATTTATCATCTTTTATCCTCCTTCTTTAGAGATGAAAAGTGCCGTACTACGCAAGGTTTGTGAATACCTCTAAGTATAATAAAAACATTTTGATAAATGGAAATTGAAATTTTAGATTCAGTTTCTTATTGTGGCTTACAGGTCTAAACTAAACTTTCAAATTGCAAATTTGAATATTCCTTGTATTTAATAATATATTTTTTTAATGAATCCATTATAAACCACATAATTTGGATTTACACAAAATGCAATATAGTTTTTGAGAACTGGTTTTCTGGTACGCAAAATCAAAGCTAACACAAATACCTAACCATATTATTCAAAAACAAGAAAAGACCTCTTATTTATTAGAAAGTTATCTAAAGTATCTGATAGGAAAAGGTGTATTAAAGTTTGAGGGAGCATCTTGGGGAGGATTCTTATATATTTCTTCCTCTCTATACCACCGAATTACTAAAGATGATGAGCACTGTATTTACTACTACACCGACGGCATTATTATCATGACATCTTACCAAAACTGAGAACTATCTTCCCGTTATTTATAGTTCGATTTGTGTAAATTTAGAAGTTGAAAATGACAAAGTATTTTACCTCACCTATACTTCTGAATGCTTAAAAATATGGTAGCAGCTCTAGAGCAAATAAGAAGTTTTTTAGAGGAGAAGGTGATAATATCAAATACTATTATAATTATTGATAACTAATAACCTATACCCCTAGAGATTAAATTTGTCTAACATGGTTTCATTCCCATATTACATTTGGGTATTCTATGAATATCTACAGCTACCTATAGTTCAACCAAAAATACAAGAAATGAGTCACCCGCCTAATAACCCATTAATATCCACCTGAATAAACAATACGAAACGAAGACACGTTCATCTGGCATCTATCACCACATATCAGTGGCACAGCGCGATCTGTACGAATGTTTATGATAGTTACTCTTCATACAATTGCACAAAAGGGAGTCGGGGACGCAACTGAATGTTGCACTACCTTTGCATGACACGCTCGCAGTGAATGGTATCCATGTGATACCGGATAGCTTTACCCATTTTCAGCACGTAATTTGTGATGACTAATTTCTTGTATTTTTGGTTGAACTATAGATGTGAAGTGACATCTGAAATCCTAATAAGCGCATTACACATTCAATGTCTATTAGGTAAAGAGTTTTGAGTGTTCCATCTCAATATTCGAAAGATTCCTTCAGGCTACGGTTTTGGGTGTCATATATTATTAAATAATATAAGCTGTTATTATATCAAAGGTAATATAGATATAAACAAACACGTCGCTAAGGTAAATACTAACACTCGTCTCAGAAAAATTGGGACAGCAGTAGTTGATAATTTTAGAAATATTTGGTTGTGAATCGTGTTTTTCATAAAATGTTACTACCTTTCAAAAAGATTACTGACAGCCACAAATTATTTATTATTGTTACATACATAGAAGAATAGGGAAAAATAGCTTGAGACACGGGACTTTTGTATACAAGGGATTTAATTAAAATTCTTACATTAGAATTAAGGTTTTATTTGTGTATTCCATTGCACAGATGGTGTTCTTAACCAATTTTTTTAAGCACTAAACAGTATCTACAACACATTCAAATTGTTTACAACCTGTCTATAAACAATCAATAAGGGTAAAGGGATCAGTTTCAGTAAGAAAGTACCGTTAGGGCCTCGCGTCAGCATTCTTTATAACTAAACTTGCAGTTTCTATTCACTTATATTAAAAAAGGGTCTCCATCCGGAATTTTCTCTCTTATTTATAAACAGGTAAGGTAAGTCAGTCTTCTTAAAGATCTAAATAGAATGTTTTTACTTAAAAACTCATATTGAAGTATGGTCTTAATCTCATTAACAACCGGTCGTTTTCAATAGGTAAAGGGTCCCAAGAAGATTTTGATAGTTTTTGTAATGACAATAGTATAATTAATTGCTTATAGTAGTGTGAATTTACTAGATTTCCGAATTGGTTTCATCTGGCTTTTATTTACCTATTAAATTTATAAATAAAATGTTTTCTGTTTAGGTTCAAGATGAAAATAAACCAAATCGTAGTTTGAAATCGGTTTAAAAATGTAGAAACGGCCAATTATTGCCCCAAACAAATCTCGAGTTCTAGAGGGCCCTTGCGGCATTTAGAATGCATGCACGAATTGCATTTACAAAAATATTGATGAAGATATCGCACCTTATACCTAAAAAAATTAAAAATTAACAATCGATTTTAAAATTTTGCAAAACAAAGAATTTGAGTGAAATTGTATGTATCTCAATAGGCCGCAGGAGATAGAATATCAGTTCGAACTATTGCTAATAATATTTATCATGTTCATATTCAGGAAATTTTTTTACAAAAGCTATGAGTAACTTAAAACTTACCGGCAAACAATACAACACTTAACAGGTAAGGTTTTGGAATAAAAGCGAGAAAAATAATTTTATGATCGGAGAATTTATTTATGTACTGCTGTGCTTTGCATTAAATAATTTCAGTTATTTTCCAATGGGAACTTCTGGGAGAAAGTGATACGAGGATTAATTAAAGCAATTTTAAAAACAAATATTTGGATTTTTATGTTAGGTGCCTATGTAAAATTACTATCCAGGATTCCCGGGAATTCCGGGAACTTCGGAAAAAACAGTCTCGAGTCCCGGGAATAACAAAATTGTCGAGACCCAGAAACCCTAGTCTTAACTACTAGTTACTACAGAACTAGTAAACGCTATTTACTTAGTTCGAACTATCGTTGCCGCCATCCAAATTTAACAACAAAACACCGAAATTGCAACAATTGCTGATTTCCCCTTTTCTAATTGTGGCACGTTACATATGGCAGATCGGTTTTCGCAATTTCCATGGAGGTTCTTCACATGGACCTAACTGGTATACCGGAGGTAGGTTAGTTTGGACATGATATAAAAATTCCTGAAATCTAATTCCGAACGGCAGCGTTATTGTACGACGAATTAAATAAACGTCTTCAAATTAATCAGAGAATAAACTATTATCATTGGGATGATGTAGTTGTCCCCATGTTCTTGCTGCATATTGACACATTAGATACACGCGTATCTGCTCTAGAGGAAAGAAACTTGATTCACAGCATAGTGATATGGAAGGGCTTGTGCGGATAGAACCGGTAGCTAACCTTTTTATATTTTGAACCTGCTCCAATAATCGTAAAACCGTGCAGATGCGTACACAAAACATGCGTAATCTAGTTTCGAAAGCACTGTCGCACGGTATATATTAAGCAGGGTATCACTGTCACTTCCCCAATTCATGTTTGATAGATACTTCATAATATTAAGAGATTGTTGGTATCTATTATGTAAATTAACGACGTGCTCCTTCCTTTTTACGTTATTATATTCATTTTAGTTGCCTAGCGAGCAGTTAAATATGTATAGGTAGTTCGCGATATCAGACTAAATTATTTTGTTTTTCAATAAAGGCATTGTATTTATGCATAATATAGGTATAGAGTGACTGGTGTAAGATGACCCTGTATCTTATCTTGGAATATGTAAGAGTTACGAAAAAAAAGTTAAATACCAAAGTTCGTTGACATAAAATTGAAAACTTTATAAAGTATTATTGTCGTATATATAGGTTGAATCGTTTCGCTACGGCTACTTTCAACTTTTTTATTTTAAATAAAACGCCCTGTTTATCTTTACACTTTTCGATTCTACACGTTAGTTTAAGTATATGTATATCCAGAAATTCGGCCCAGTTCTCGAGTAATTCCAGTTTTTCAAATTTTCTGTTTAAAATACAACTTTTCTTAAAAGATATTTACACACCGCAAGTTACATTTAACTAATAACTATAATAATACATGGCGCTTATAAATATCTAAATATTTTCACAAATGTTTTGTGAAAATATTTTACAAAGCGGCAGGATATGACTTAATACCTATTGAGATCCTAAAGCATTTGCCTCGAAAAGGCATTGTCCTACTAACTACGATATATAACTCTATCTTGAGATTGTGTTACCTTCCTATTCAATGGAAAGTTGCTCACATAGTAATGATCGTAAAACCTGGTAAACCGGGTGAGGAAACCGCATCATATAGACCAATAAGTCTTTTACCTATAATGTCGAAGGTTTTCGAAAGGCTCTTACTCGTTAAAATTAAAGAAGCTGTACCCACAGATAATCTAATACCTAACCACCAATTCGGGTTCAAAGAACACCACTCAACAATACAACAGTGCCACAGGATAGTGAACACAATTAAAGACAGCATGGAGGAGAAGAAAATGTGTAGCGGCTGTGTTTCTAGATATTCAACAAGCCTTCGATAAGGTGTGACATGAAGGATTACTTTATAAACTGAAGCTCCACCTCCCATGTCAGCTGTATCTCATATTAAAATCAGATCTCCAAGATAGATACTTTCAAATCGAATTCGATAATTCATTTTCTAGCTATCAAGCTATCAGTTTTGGAGTGCCCCCAAGGTAGTGTGCTCGGACCATATCTATATATGACGTACAAGGCGGATATACCAACTTCTGAAGACACGGTAATAGGTAGCTTCGCTGACGATACACCAATCCTCTCAGTAAATCACGATCCTGTAACAACTGCTGAAAAACTATAAAATCATCTAAATCTACTATAGGATTGGTTCCAACAGTGGCGAATTAAGGTGAACACCAACAAATCTAGCCAAATCACATTTACCACAAGACGTAGCGGCTGTCCTCAAGTTTCTATTAACAATTCCCCAATACCTTTAACAACGTCAAATATCTTGGGCTATATTTAGACGAGAAACTAACTTGGAAAGCGCATATAAAAGCAAAAAAACAACAAATAAATCTAAAAATTCGACAAACATTCCCAGCTATCCTTGGAAAGCAAAGTAACTTTATATAAAACAATCATTCCAATATGGTCGTACGGAATAGAACTGTGGGAGTGCAGCAAACCATCCAACACAAAAATATTACAAACAGTGCAATATAAAATACTTCGCATCATAACCAACTCTGCATGGTTTGTCTCTAATAATACCATTCATAACGACCTAAAAGTCTCATATGTAACCGACGTAATTAAATCACGTGCCACCAAACACATCAATCGAAATGTAGGACACAGCAATCAACTAATAGCAGACCTGCCACGCCAACCCATGGGCAATAGAAGATTAAAGAGATGTTGGCCAGAAGACCTAGCTAGGTGAATATTGGTGTGCTGTCACTGGATGGTATCCCATCTCAAGCCAAGAATTATTCAACACATTTACTTATTACTTTCTAATGTAAACTGAGTAGATTGTAAATTTGCAGTTATAATTTAAAAAAAAGTTTTGTTAAATAATATACAGGGTGTTCAATCCACTAACCAATCTTCAAACATAAAAATCCCAAATTTTCCAAATGGGACACCCTGTACATTTATATTTCATATGATTCAGCTTGGGGGCCTTTGCCAATTCATATATATATTTTCTATTTTTTTAGTTACAAAGTTATCACTGTTTCTATGCTGTCTAGCTATTTTATTATCATTTATACATATCATTTTTTATTATTAACATTTTTTTATTTTTACACGGTTTTGTAATGTATCGATGAATCGGAATTATGTTTTTCAGGCATATATGATCGGACCGATAAATTAATTTCGAAGAAATACGAATTCGGTATAAAAATGCTTTAATAACTTTGAAACTGTTCACTTTTGAAATATATAATATCTATATTAGTCGGTAAAGACTTAAAAGCTGAATCATACAAAATATAAATATACAGGGTATCCCATTAGAAAAAATGATAGTTTCATGTTCGAAGATTTGTATATTGGTCTAGTGAATTGAACCTCCTGTATATTATTCAACAATAAGGGCCGATCTATTCACCTCCTTTTAAATTTATCTGGAAGTTAGTTGCTATAGTTACAATTGTTCCCACAATTGTAACCATGACAATTAACTAGCGGATAAAGTTACAAGGAGGTGAATAGATCGGCGCTAAATCTATTAGATAACGTTAACTTAGGTATTTACAAGCATTGCGTATTATTGTAATTTACTTAAATGATTTTTAAAAGACTCGCCCTGTGTATTCAAAGATATCATAAAATAAAGATTTGCTTTATACCAACCAAATTTGGTATTTCACTTCTTTTTTTGTAACATTTGCAGTGTCCAAGATAAATTACAGGGTCATCTTACGTGAGCCACCCTGTACATATTATAGTGTCTACTTATAGCACAGTTTACAGTACATGCCTAGGTTCAACAACTTAAAAAAATAACTAAATAAACAAAATATAAATAACTAAATTAAATAAAAACACCAACCAACCAGTGAGCCCCCTCTACGACTATGCTAATACGAATACTTTTTTGTGCTTTTTTTAGATTTTAAAATAGTGTCCAGTTTATTTGTTAATTGACAAAATTACAAATAGAATTTGACAATTATTTTGATTTGAGGTGTTTAGCACCCCCCACTTCCCCCTAGTTGCGCCTATGAATTGATTTATTTTGTAACACTTCAGGAAATTGTGAGGGAATCAACTTTTCTTGTTAGTTTGACCCGTGCAAGGGACACTTAAAAACCGTGTGGCAGCTACAAAAGAGATTCGTAGTGAGAAGAACCATAAAAGACGTTTGGATTTTACGCAACAATATGTCAGTCAGCCGCCTGGGTTTTGGGATAACGTATTTTTTACCGATAAGAATAGATAACCCCCCCCTTGTGTTAGAGGGTTCCCTTGAGTTCAGGTTTGGTATCGACCTGATGTCCACGATAAAGTGGGCGGTTGGTGCAACTTTAATATCATCACACGTTTGAAATAACCTTACTTCCACGCGGTACCTCTTGGGAAATTGTACTAAGGTTCGGCAGAGGCTAACGAAGTGCTGTTTGAGACAAACCAGGCATATAACTGAGCATATAACCACATTTCACACACTTGATGTGGTGAAAAGTTGGCATGTTGAGCAAGGCGTCCAGAGACTCCCCAGGGGAGCTAAACGGGTGATGTTTGGGGAATTCTTCAAGCCCAGTCCATACTCCACACAATTGATGTGGTGAAAAGTAGGCTTGCTGAACAAAACGTACAGAGACTCTCCAGGGGAGCTGGACTGGTGAGCACGTAAACGGTTATGGCATCTGCCCGGAGAGCTAATAAGGGTGGAATAGCAACCTTGCTCTTACCAGTGAGAATATCCAGCACTTACATAAGTAAGTGACGCACTAATTGAGAGTATCACAATTGGTTCTTGTGACAATAAACCATTCGCCAGGTTTCTCACGAAAATCCGCAAACACGAAAAAGGAAAAGCAAAAAAATACATTATATATAATATTTATACTAATAGTAGGTACAACAAAAAATTCAAAAAATCTTTTTACCTCTAATTACT
The DNA here is from genome assembly GCA_929113105.1 of Agrypnus murinus. Classification (NCBI taxonomy): domain Eukaryota; kingdom Metazoa; phylum Arthropoda; class Insecta; order Coleoptera; family Elateridae; genus Agrypnus; species Agrypnus murinus. The sequence continues at coordinate 115,711,444 of OV816023.1, read as the reverse complement.
GGAAATAAATGTAAACCTGAAGTAGTTATTTCAGTTAAGAGGAACACAAAGCCACAACCTACAAGTACCAGATTTTAGATGCGACTAACACTTAATGTTATTTTTAAAATCCCTTTAAAAAAGTCATTTTAACAGATTATTTTAAAGGCTTGGTTAAAATTTTAATAGATTTCAATGTTAGCGAATAGGAAAACTATTTAAAAGGCTGTCAAAATTTTAAAGACTTAAAGCTTAACAGGCAACTTACAAAACAGACTGTATTTTTATTTTGGTTTTGTATTTTACTTAACCATTTTACAGTTTGTTTAGATTTTTGCACCAACGTTTAGCATTTACTGGGGGATTACGCCCCCAAACTCAGTATTGCCGCCTAGTGCCCGCCAACACATTAAACCATCGCTGCATTTATGATATGAATTTAATTTAAAATATAAAAGTTTTATATTTATATTCTTATTGACCAAACGTGACAAAACTCGATTTACACTATACAGAAAAATGCTTGTCATTTATTTGTCATTGAGAAAACTAAATTGTTTCATAATCAATTTATTTTAAAAATTTTAAATCTATTTTTACTTTTTATAGCAACATATTAAAATAATTGTTATAATCATTTATTAAAATAATATTGTAACCATTTAGTTAAAAAGAAAAATAATTATACACTATACACTTATAATACACAAAAGGAAATTTGCCTCTCATCTGGCATAACTGTAGCCTGTCATTCTGTTATTTATTTTTTTTATTTCACGCCTACACTACGGGGGAACCAACTGCTAAGGTCATCTGTCCCCCATCTAACATGCAACACGAAGACACACACCCATAGTTGAGGTGGCGGAATTTTCCAATTAGAAAAATCCCGCCGCCCCAAGTGGGATTCGAACCCACGACCCTTGGAACACGAGTGATGCACTGACACCACTCGTCTACCGCCGGCCCCATTTCTGTTATTGGCTGCTGGTATTATTTCCATAATTTTCTTATTTTTATTGTTATTTATTTTAATTTGTATAGAAAAAGTCTTTCAATATCTGTTCGAAGTTTTTATTGTAAGTAATAATTACAGTATTCGTTAATAAAATAACCGTCGTGTTAAATCCGTTTCTTATTAAGGTTATCCTATGTTTATTTGAACATGCAGTTCTCTCCAACTAAAAAGCAACAGAACCCCACTTATCTATTGAATGTAAACAACAAGTATAAATATTTTTAATACTGGTAAAAAAACTTTTACTTTTTTAATACAAATGAATAAATAATAAAATTATCTGTGCTTTTGTGCATTAATATTCCTAAAACGCGTGTGAGTTGCCTTTTTGTAGTGACAAACTTGACAAAGTTACTTTAAAGTCCATAAAAGCATTTGACAGCTTTCTTTGGGTTTACGTGCCAAAAGATTTTGCAAGAGATGATTTAAAGGTAATTTGAAGGTGTATGAGGACATTTGTTGATTATAACCTGTTTAATTGTTCTGGAATATTTCTAATCATTAAGAAACGGCGAAAAACTGTATCCTGGTTAAATTCGGATGATGTAGTAATATTTTTAGTAACGTCAGTATCGTTGTTTCAATCAACCCTTTATTAATAAGTTACACAGAACTATAGTTTATATACTATACCGTTTTGTTTTATACACTATTGTTGTTTAGTAAGAACTGTAAGTGATCAATTTAAAAAGCAAAATATATTAACATTTTTTGAAAAATAACACCGTCACGCCAAAAAACATTACGGATATTACGTGTCTCACAAGTTAAGTTTCAGAAATGCATGTTGTAAGGGAAAAGCTACAATAATCGTACTTTAATTGCATCCAACACCAACCGAAACCTTTTATTTGTAACGCGCGCTTTTCATACATTTCTAGATTGTACCTGGGTATTATACACGCTCATATTGTCGTTCTAGATATTCCATTTGAAACCAATTTCTATTCACCCCTTATGCTTTATATTTTCCGGCGCATTTTATTATACCATCTCAACTTAAACGTTTAAAACGTGGCATATAATTTTCTATTTTATTATCAGCAATAAGTTAAATTTTTGTTGCAAGTGCTTACAACAACCTAAAGGTTTTTAATTTCCTTTCGTTGATAAGACGTTCGAAGGTTTTCCAAATGGTATCAAAAGACACACTCAATTAATTTTGTAGAACTGTTTAGAACCCCTGGTCTATAAAAGCAATTACTTTTATAAAATGTTTTCTTAGATCTGAAAATTGCACGAACCGTTCAGGTTTGTTGCAGAATGAGAAATGACGTTCCCGCGTTACTTATTTATTTGTTATGAAAAAAGCAACATTAGATTCTGCTTCCCGTTTATCAGCAGAGATCAGAGATAAAGAATTTAATGACTTTTTACAAACCACAAAATAAGGATGTTTTGAATACTTGTATTGTTTAACTCATATTTCAGACATATCTCCTTTCTCTTTTTTTGTTTTATTTCTCTTTAAAGTCAATAAAATAGATTACGCTTCATCACATCAAGAAGAATATTGACTTTACAATTAATTTTAAAACAATTTCCAAAGAGGTAGAGTACTCAATTAACAACGGGAAAAGTTTTAATTGTTTTGATGGTTATAACACGCATGTAACATACCAGGGAGCAAATTAGAAGACCACTGTATTAGGGTAGTGTACATATTCCGAAACAATCACGTTTTATTGTAAACAAAGGCCAAGACAATTTTCCCTAATAACTGATTTTTAATTAAACAAGTTTGTAACACATTTTGTGTTCCAAAATCCTCTCGAAATATCATTTAATTTAATTGAAACGAAATAATTGACATTATGTATGGCCTGATAGCCTTAACATTTGTTGAAACAACTTCGTCAGATTATTCAATATATTTACTAGGCATTATTTACTAAGTGTACATTATTTATTAAGTGTAGTCCATTTACTGCTGTTCATATTATAGGTAGATTGATTGATAAGTTTGAAATCGGTTTCCTTGATTGTCATTGTCATTTCTGTTGATGGATCATTCCATGCCAAATCATCGCAACAAAATGAACTTTTCAACACGATTATCTTAGGTTTTCGTGAAATTTGGTAGCATGGTAGAAGACATAAAGGAACTTACGTATGTAAAGTTATAGCTCTACGTGATACACGGTATTCATACAGCAGGGTTGCAAACGTGATAAAAAATGTAAAGTTTATGCTTACAAGGCGAACAAAACAATTAATAACTCCGGTTCGGATTATTGTAGAACTTTCATCTTGGGCTTGTTTTAAAGCTAAGGAAGCATAATTTTTATAAAAATTACTTCATAATAAAATATGCAGTTTTTCATTTTAAAGTCACATGACCTTTGAGTGACCTTTGACCTTGAATATCTAAGAAAGTGTACCTTCATCTTTTTAGGAATACAATATGTTATACAGTTAGGTGCAGTCTCTGTTTAGTGTATGTCTTTTTGGGAAGTCTTTGGGAACAAGAATAAAAAATTGTTAAATATGACAATTACACAAAACATGCATATTTGGCAGTTCAGATCAGAGTATTGTATCAGGTACTTATATTAGGTATATCAGTGCAGATACCTGCAAATTTTATTTACTAAGATAAGTATAGGTATAATGTTGTACTTGTACCTGCAGACACAGGTAGTTGTATAGGGTGTCCCAGCCAAAAGTGATACGTTTTAACGCCGAACGTTTAAACAAGATAGAATTATGTGATTTTCACTATTAAAGGGGGTGTAGTGCAAAAAAAATTAGAAAAAAGGAATCTAAGAACAATACTGAAAACCGCAGACTTTTAAGATAACCAATAACTAAGATAAGATAACTAACTTCTGTCACAATGGCGTTTAGGCATTGGCGTTTGAAGCAAAATATACACAGACTCAATCGAGGCAAACAAAGGAAGACAAAAACAGAGAAGATGAAAATCAGTCGTTTTTCAATTTATGTACTTACATTCTTGTGTACTTATGTGCTTATGTACTTATGTACAGTCATTAGCAAATGTCTTGTCCCGAGCAGGCAACTCATTTAACAATTCTGGTAAAAGAAACGACGTACGTTTCGGTGCATAGTTTCTTTTGTTCACAAACAACACAGCAAATCTAACCAGTTTTAAAGGTTGCTACCCTACCTAGAGTAGCTTTGTATAGAATAACAACATTGTGTACAACAATAGAGTAATAAAAACTACTATTTTCAAGTGAGTTTCTTATTTTACTGGAATACAAAACAGCCGTTTCACTTCTACTATCGTTTCTTCTATTTTAAGAAATAAATATCGTATGCTTTTTTCTACTTTATTATAAACTCTATTAATTTATTTACGAGTTTGATTTGTTTATTTACAAAGTTTAATTATTTTGTAAAAACTAAAAAAACTAAACTTTTAGTACTAACTGTAATCAGTTTTTATTGCAAAAATTAGTAAAAATAATAAATAATCAAAACTAATAATAGTAATAATCATTCCCAGAGTTTCCGAAGTAGAATCAGATTGGGCATACAGACAAGGCATATTTAAACATTAAGGGCCGGTTTATTCACCTTCAGGTAAAATTCCCAGTAGTTGCCGGTCAAATAAATTAAGTTTAATAATAAATACAGTTTGGGTATATTGAATTCACAGGATTATTTCTTGAAAGTAGTTAAGGGAATGTTTATGCGAAAGGGTCCAACTTTTGCACTCAGGTAATACATGCAAGAGAGAGATGGGTATTGACAGAATAATATGTTAGAGAGAAAAATTAAACCCATTGACTAATCTACTTAAAAGGTGGCGGGATTTAAAAAAAATTTGTAATCTTTCACAAATATTTTCTAAAAATTTTAGGTAAACAGATATTAATGATATATATGATCTAAGGTTCTATGCTTTGCCAAGGGTGTTTATTAATTTTTGTTTTGTGTGTTTTGTTTTTAGTACTGACTATATCTATGTTTCTAGTTTTTTCTTAGTTTGTAGGATTTTTATTAAAACAACTGAATATTTAATAACTTTCAAAATTTTAACGTATTTACATAAATAAATGCCTATATTATTACTTTATTTTTATTTATCGCTTACATTAATTTCTGTGATTATTTAATTATCTAAAATACTAATAAACCTCTCATTTTTTGATGATTGTTTTCATTATTATTTTCGTTTAGTTATTTTTTATTAAAGGTAAAGAATGAAACATAAACACGCTATATAACTTTGTTTAACTAGTAGATGCTTCTATTTAAAAGGACTATTTTATAAAGTGTGTCAAAGAAATTTTGAATAGAATGAATAACAACAGTTTTTACAAGCGTGTTTTCAAAACAAGCTTTAAGGAATTTAAATATCTTGCCCAGGTAGTTGTCTATCTCTGTTTAATTCGGTCTCTTTCGTACACAGTATAAGGGGTATTTCGATTCTTAAAACAGCAACGTCCTTACTCGGGACAAGACATTTGCTAATGATTGTACATACGTACTTATGTATGTACGACGTACAGTCTGGGACTTTAGTAATGATTCGGATCTGAAACTGGTTTTATGCAAAGTAAACTTATTTTAGAACGAAATATATAATTTTACAAATATTATGAATAATATAAAAATTATATACGAAAACAATAATATAAAATAATTTTGTAAGATGTGATCCGTATAGCTAGATTCAGAGACCTGAATCATTCAAGTCCCAGACTATACCTTACCTCTAATCTAACCTTCAACATAATTTCTAATCTAATTTCTAACCTAACCTAAAAAAAGTAACTTAATATTAACATAACAATATTAAAAAATTTTGTTTGACAAAACTTAAAGTTGTGTATTTTACATTTTCGTTCAATTTAGTATACATATACCGTTTTTTTATAAATTTTAATGAATTCTCTAATCATAAAGAGCAAGTTAAGAAGTTATACATTTTTTGAAAAGTGTCAGTTTAACTTTGAGAATAAGCGTTTATTTTATAACACCATGTAGAAGTGGGGAAAAATAAAACACAGCTAAAAAATTAACACAAAATAAAAGTTAATCGTGAAAATTGCATAATTTATTTTGTTAAGTCAGTTTTCGGTGTTACAATGTGTCATTTTTGGCTGGGGCACCCAGTATAGCTACCTGTATCTGCAGGTACTGGTACAACATCATAACCAAACAACAATATAAAAATAACTAATTTGCTCATGTTGAAATGACAAGCTCATTATTTTGGATTCTAAGAGCAAATTAGAACAGATTTGAAAACGGTTTAAAAGACATACAAGAATGCCATAGCGAATCTTGAACACAGCTACATCGCTCTTTTCCAAGTCAAGTAACTGCTTTCAACCATTTTCTTCTTCTTCCAGTTTCATTTTATCCATTGATACATCCACTTTGTATTGTTCTTCATCATTATCCATCTTGTTTTGTTTGCTGTTTTGACATGCCCATATATCGTTGCCAGATAAAAAATATGATTGGGGAAATGTTAATAAGATTGAAGAAACTATATTTTAAAATCAATGGCACTTATACATAAAAAGAATTTGTGCATTAAATTTTATTAATTAATATCAATAATGCCTGCTTAAACATTTACTTTCTGTGGTCGCTGAATACGAGCTTGAATTATCCGATGGAGATTATTCTGGGACCAATAACGGCAGTTATATCTATTGACTGACCCATTTAACATAAAGGCTTCGTCAGAAAATTGGATTTCAGTTATAAAATTTAGATTTTCTTAATTCATATTTCTCATACGTTAACAAAATTTCAATCTTCTATCAAAATCATCTTCCGAAAGTTCTTGCACCAAGCGTACCTTGTAAGTATGGATTTTCTAATTCTTAAGAACCGTAAGTACAAACTTCTCAGAAATACCATAGTACCCTTCCAGCATACTACTACTATTTTACTACCACTACCTGCTATTTAAGGATTTTCAATATTAGTGTGTGCGTATATCTTCACTATTTTAGAGACTGAAAGACTGAGTAATCTGTGCACGATTGGGATACATTTCATTGAATAACGCGCATTCCGTTCGCCATATCCAACCATGATAAGAATATCAATTCGTTCTTTTCCGTCAGATACAAAATTTTTATCAAATTCAACTAAATTTGTCAAAAATAGTAATAGATTAAAAATGTGAGACATCAAAAAGTAAAAGCTATGTGACATAATAATCGAAACTAACTTATAATCTTTTAAACAAACAACTACTTGATATGAAAAATTCGATTTTTTTGATATTTTATTATGATGAAAAATATGAAGAAAATATGATGATTTCAGAAATAAATAAAATGCTTAAGGTGCTAATTGAAAAAATAAATTGGTTGCCATAGCAACGACATCATTATTCTATACTGTTTCCGGTCTCTGTATAATTTGCAGCCATGATCGTAGTTTGAGACAAAAGTTACAATACGCGTACTCTCCAATAACACTAGTCGGCAGAAAATTTGCACAAGTGATTTTATGTCATTTTCTGTTTATATAAGTTGAAAAACCTTCATAAATAAAATTGAAAAGTTTCTGCCACCCTCAAATTCTTAGTATAACGAAACTTGTAAAATCACTAAAACCACGATCTAAAAAGGGCAACAGAAGTGCGTCATTATTTTCTTCCTATGGTACGACAGAAGCCTATAAATCATGTAACTGATCGCTTCTTCTGCACGACAGGCCTTAAAAGCATATCAAGAACAAGCTATCATACAATTAATTACTCTTATTGCATCCCGACATATTAAGCATGACCTAATCACCCTATACCACAACTGCCACGATCATTACAAACGAGTTCAAGTATAGGGTCCAATGAATCTTCATCACTTCCAGCATCAGATTTGGTAGATTCAGGATCTGTGCAAGCTCGTGTTGTAAAATTCCTTTAGATAAGCCACATCACATAACTCAAGATGGGTTAAGTGACCTGGTTGGGACCTTTGATTTATCCAAAATGAAAGCCCAGCTTTTGGGATTGCTCTTATAACAATGGAATCTTTCAAAGTCAGATGTTACAATATCCAGTTTCCGAAAGAGGCAGTCGGACATTCCACTCTATTGTTTTTCAGACGACACTTTGGTGTTTTGAACGATGTTTCTAACATGATATACAATTTAAACATAGATTATTTTGAAGATGCGTGCAGGCTTTTCACGGTCTCTTCAAAAACAAGTTTGAAGGCCGTGCTATTGCATGTTGGAAATATACCGCCATCTATAAGTGTAATAACGTGCAGTAGATATGAAAGAAACATACCACAATTTCAGATGTATTTTAGACAAAATTCGCTAAGAAAGACATAGATGAAAAGTCTGTGCTGATTTAAAAGTAGCGATAATAGCAGGGCTTCAAGGAGGTTACAGGAAACATTGTTTTTTTCTTTGTGAGTGAGGCAGCCGAATCAAGGAAGACTACTTACATCATCAAACAATAAGCTATTCGTGAAAACTATCTACCTCGTTATAAGAATATAGCGCGTCTGCCACTATCTACTTACTAAATTGAAAGTTTTCTGTACCTAATATAATAGTATTAGTTTTACAATATTAAAATTTTTGAATAAAAGCTTTTTAAAGATTTTGCCAGGAACTTGCGTTTTCTGAATATCTGTGGGTATATCGTGTGGGTAAAGTATAGCCGGACGCGGTCAGTAGTTGGATGGGGTCTCGTTCCAGCTTAGATCTACCTGCTCAGCTGGGGTAGGATGGAAGATCAGCAAAGCTGAATCCTATCCCATTCTACAATTGAAAAATGTATTTTCAAATATGTAAATTAGAAAGTAGAATAACTAAAGACTTATTATTTATTACTATTATTATCTCCTTAGCACAAAAAATTAGAGGGTGATAGATGCAAACGGACACCAGGTTAGGATTCAGCAGCCCAAAATACAGAAGAATCACCTTATAAAATCTCTGGGCAAGTAAAGAGCTGAAAATCTGCCGACTAGTGTTATAATATGAAAATAGTGTTTGGGGTATCTTGCTAATAGTAAAACTTAAAATGTTGTTAACTTACTATGAGTTATTTAAAGTTGAATAGAAAAATCAACACTTTTTTATTATTAGCACTTTTTGTTTCTTTAGAGTTCTAACACTTCGACACTTGAAGTATCCCACCTGATAATCGTAAATTTATAATAATAAATTTGAATATTTATTTAATATTTATTAAATACTTATTTAAGTATTTAAATAAATAAATTCTACTGAAACAAGAGCAACCAAAAAGAAGTGCCACATTGTACTTCGTGGTACCACGTCAACACTAACAATCAGCAATAAACTTTTAATAAGTAATTATTATTTAAACACTTCATTGTTAGCCTACGAGTTTTATTAGAATTTTTTACAGTTATAGGGTTAATTTAAAAAAGTAATTTTATTAGTAACCTTATCTTAGCGTGTATATTCCTCTAACAAAATGCACCATGCTTTTTGGCAAAAAAATAGAATATTTTTTGTGTAAGTTCTATGAGTCTGCGTTTTCAAGATCCAAGGTGTTTTGTGTGTATGCTACAGATTTCTTCAAATTCGCCATACACTTACAGCCTAAAAAGATCGCCGAAAACACACTGGTGTGTTTTTGTTTCGTGTAACTAATACAAACAATGACTGCATCCGTCACCTGGGGAGGCACCCGATGAAAGATCTAGCATCCCCACACGGAATTCTTGGATGCTGTTGCCAAAATCTCGTCTTGCCAACTATTTCTGTGTGATTTTTTGCTGAAAATCCAAGTTTGTGCTGCCCGTATTTCATTTTTCAATTATTCTCTCTCATTTTTCAAGTATTCTTAAGTTCGATGTTTAATTTTTCCATTGAGTTTATTGTTCGACTTCTTTCTTCTTCTTGAAGCTAATTTCCTTGCATCATCTGTATAGTACCCACTTAATTGTATAGATTCACGGTATAGATTCTGTACTCTCATCTGTTATGAAGTTCAACAACATGGATGTAACAATTCTTCTTTGGTTTGTATAATGTACTAATTTATTCGCACACCTAAAGCTCGATAAATGACATTTTACAGGTGGAATCTTCCTAATATTTCGCATTCCTTTACAAAAACCCTCAATACATAAAAGTCAATTGTTGAGACTGTTTGTTGTATCTTGACATTTTATAAAGAAACTTGAAAACACCAAATTCGAAATTTAATCTAGCAACTACTAAAATCTAGGTATTCAATACAAAAAAACAAACAAGCCAGAAATCTATAGTAAAAGCAACAAATCCGTAAATAATAAATACAAAAGAACACGAAAAACAAAGATTATTGAGAACAGATTATTTGTATTCTTTAACAATATTGTTTGTGACATTAAATTTTTGTTGAATATCTTCTTCAGTATGTTTTGCCAAATTTTGAGAAAGAAAAGTATTGTCGAGTTTATGTTGAACAATTGATTATTCCGATTTTGGAGTTTCATTTACTGAAATATTTAAAATTTCGGGTTCCGTCGGGCGAAGTACTTCTTTGGACTTTTCAAGATAGACTGTTTGAATTGAATCGTTCTCTTCGGACGATATTTTTAATTTCGTAGTGGTATTACTAAAAATAATTGAAATTTCGGGTTCCTTTAAAGGAATATTCTTGCTAGACTTTTTAGGAATTTTTGATTCCGTGGTTAATTTAGAGGTATTAATTATTTCGGATTGGTTGGAGGAAAGTTTGTTTTCACTATTTTCAAAAGATGACGTTTGAATTAAATTAGGTTCTGTGATTGACTTTGGTGTTACCGAATTTACTGACGAAAGTTTTTCTTCGTCGTTGTCAGATGATGTTTGAATTAAATTAAGTTCTGTGGGTGACTTAGGTGTTACCGAATTTACTGAAGAAAGTTTTTCTTCGTAATTTTCAAAAGGAGCAACGGCAACGGTTGTTTTTGGTCGAATTTCTGCTGCATTATTTGAAATACGATTTATTTTAAATTTATTCGACGGGAACTTAGCTTCATAACATTCAGGCGTGAAATTTTGTTTATAATTTTCAGGAGGATATGCCTCTTGAAGTAAATTGTCTTTTTTGGGTTGTACTTTTGTAATTGATTCAGTACGGTGTGTGTGCAATTTAAATGTTGCAAACGGGAATTACACTTTCCCGTCAAGTAATCTAATATCGGCTTTTAGTTTTAAAATAAGGTCTAAACCGAGTAACCCGTCAAAATATGCGTGACAGTTAAAAACTTTAAAATTTAAATTGATGTTGCAGTTATAATTTGCAAATAATGGAAAATTAATTTCTTGAGAAATTAGTGCTTCCTTTGTCATACTTGAAATTGTTGACTTTTTATTTTCAATTTGGACTGACTTTAAACTAGAAATAAATTTTGGTGTCAAAAAACTGCCTGTGTTAATCATTAATTTACAATTTTTTAGCACGATGAAGGGAATATTATGTTGGGTTTGAAAAACGGTACTTCTAGTTTTTATGGAGGATTGTACAGGAAGGCAAATATTAGAAAATTTTGATTGTCATCCCTGGGGTTTAAATGATATTGTTGATTATTCACACAACGGTCAGAATATTTCTTATTCATATTTTTGTGTCCTGAAAATACATTTATATGTTCTGGATAAATTTCGTCAAATTTACCCTTATTAGTTTCGTCTTGTTCGACGTTGAACATTTCTTCAGAAATGAAATCTGGTGAATTAGTTTGCTGAAAATAATTTTTTATTTGATTTTGTGGTACATTTTTAGAAGAGAATTTGGAATCGTGAAAAAGAGTTTGTTTTAGGAGTTTCTGTGAGGTGTGACAAAGTTTTTGCTTATTTGTCTCTGTTGTATACAAATTTTCTATAAATTCTTTTCCGGACGGCGAGAGAACGAATTTAGTACTATTTTGTGTTATGTTTCGTGAAAATGTGGAATCATTTTCATTTGGCATTTTTGAGATTCGTTTTGCAGGTAAGGGACTTGGCTTTTCTTGAGAATACCCTTTTGATTTTCCCTATAATTTAGTTAAAAGTTCTTTTTCAGATGGTAAAAAAGTTAATGCTTGGATATATTGATCATATTGATCATTTGTGAAATCTGAATGTTGTTTAAATTTCGTTGACAACGTTGGTGCGATCAATAGTTAGTCAAGGATTTGATGACATGGTCTGTTAAATCTATCAGAATCGAGATGATTATTATCATATTCTGATGTTTTCGCAGTTTGAATTGGTTTAAACCTATCAAAAGAGGTTTTACTATTACTGTTTTTACAATTAATAGTTGATTTATTAAACAATGAACGATTTTGGACTTTTTCGTCACTTCCAACGTAATGATTAATACAACGATTTTCTTCAGAATCGTATTTTACTGAAGAATATGGTATTATTTGCTCTTTGGCATTTTTACAGAGTTTTAGCCCATTGACATTTTTAACTAACTTGTGCTCATTGGCACTTGTAAAAACTTCATGCTCATTGGCATTTTTAAATAATTTGTGCTCATTGGCACTTTGAAAAACGTCATGCTCATTGGCATTTTTAAATAATTTGTGCTCATTGGCACTTGTAAAAACTTCATGCTCATTGACATTTTTAAATAATTTGTGCTCATTGGCACTTTGAAAAACGTCATGCTCATTGGCATTTTTAAATAATTTGTGCTCATTGGCACTTTGAAAAACTTCATGCTCATTAGCATTTTGGAATAACATTAAGCGATTCGTGCTTTTTAATTCCATTGGTATTGGTGAATTTATTTGCACTTTATTTTGTGCCATTGTTAAAAGATGCTTATTAAATTATGTTCATTAATAAAGCAATTAAAATTATGTATCTTAAAAATATTATGTTAAAAAGAGAAATTATATTTTAATAAATTAGCAAAGGAATTTTTACCTCTACACCTTAAAATATGTTAAAAGTTACTCACAATACGATGACCTTGCTGTCCAGAATTCGGTGGATTTTAGGCCAAAGGAGAGATAATTCGAAGCAGGGACCACAGCATGAAATCGAGTCGCTTGATGTCGGCATGGAGTCCAGGGAACGGCAGCTGATTTTCGGTCGAGGCGTCCGCTTCGCTAATGACCTGCTAATTAGGACGTTGCCTTGGGCGTCGTCACTAATTTGGTTCCTTCTACGTTGGGTTCGACGTTTCCACAGAATTGTCGTTGTAGAAAGGTGTTTCCCTTTTGGATCTTGTCAGGTAGATGGTTCTGGTCTGCCAAAATGTTCGTGATGCCGTATGAAGATTTAAAAATCAATCTGGGCTCACAATTTTTCCATTGAATGTTTCTTTGAGTCCAAATTACGGTATCTCATCCTCGTCGCCAATTAAATAATTTGGAGGCCAGAATTTAATAACAGTATTTATTGATAAATACACAAATAAGTCTAAGTCGACAAATTTGACTACGTCTTACTAACACTACACTTATCGCTGGCTCGGTGGTCTTGTACGTTGCTGCTTGCTGACGGATTATTTCTAACAAGGTTACCGCTGGAACCTGCCTTTATAGCTGGTGCTTCTTGGGTGCGGGTTTGTTTGTTTGCTCCTGCCCTTGCTTTGACTTCCATAGGATTCCAGGAACGTCCATGGGTACAAGTAGAAATGCATAGCGTACGTGACTTGATAAACGTGGTTATATTTAGATTGTGCTCAGGGTCGGAAGACCTTGGCACTCCAGAACGGACTTAACAGTTACATTAAATGAAATATTCTTCAGAATAAATTGCAGTATATTCGACTGCATAAAATATTTATAGGTAGTTTAAGTAAAAAGTGACTTAATGTAATAGAAATTAGAGCTATATGTAACTTGAGCTCTTGTTTATTAATGGATATATCGTCATTTGTTTGCTAAATTAACACTTTTCATATGTAGACATTATTTTCTTTTAAGAAATGTTCCGAATTTTAACAATAAAAGTGCAATAACAAAAAAACGTATTTTATCGATACCGCTTATCATCAAAAATAGTTTTTTTAATTCCGCATTTTTATTATTAAAATTAGGAACATTTTTTTGAAAACAATAATATCTACACATGAAAAGTGTTGATTTAGCGAAAGAATTTTGACGCTATCTCTATTAATAAACAAGAACGCATAGTTCGCTATTTTTTCATATAAATCTTAGATAAACCGCTTTTTTGTCTGAAAATTAATAGCATAAGAACCGTAAGGTTTCTTTCTAATCCTTTCAAAAATCTCATAGATATATGACATATACTTTCTGAGAAAAAATTAATGAATTTACTTTCAATGAAATTGTCCCTAAAAATGGGTACCTTTTATTCCGTACTGCCCGATAAAAACAAAAGTATACCAGTTAGAAATATAATATTTCACTGTTGTATGTAGAAATGAATTTACTACTTGCTGGTTTTTAAAATACTTTATTTGGTTCAGTAGTTCCCGAGCAATATGCTTTCAAAGTCAGAGGACTCTAGAAAAAAAATGGATAGAGTTTTAACAAGAAAGTACCGTTCGGTATGGTGCCTCGCCACAGCATTTTTTATAAGGAAACTTGCAGTTTCTATTCAATTTCAAAAGAGTCTCCATGCGGAATTTCCTCTCTTATTTATAAAGAGGTAAGGTAGTCTTCTTAAAGATTCAAACAGAATGTTTTTACTTAAAAATTCATATTGAAATATGGTCTTAATCTCTTTAACAACCGGTCGTTTTCAATAGGTAAAGGGTTCCAAGAAGATTTTGATAGTTTTTGTAATGACAATAGTATAAGTAATTGCTTATAGTACTGTGTATTTACTTAATTTCTGAATTTGTTTCATCTGGCTTTTATTTACCTATTCAATTTATAAATAAAATTTCGAATTCTAGCGGGCCTATGCGGCATTTAGAATGCATGCACGGATCTCATTTAAAAAATATTGAAGAAGATATCGCACCTTCATTTTCACCTGCATTTTTTTTAAATAATTGCAGTTATCTTCCAATAGGAATTTCTAGGAGAAAGTGATTAGAGGATTGATTAATTAAAGCAATTTTAAAAACAAATATTTGGATTTTTGTGTTAGGTGCCTATGCAAAATTACTATCCGGAATTCCCGGGACTTCCCGGAAAAACAGTCTCCAATCCCGGGAATAGCAAGATTGTCCAGACCCAGAAACCCTAGACAGAAGTAATTTTTAAAATAATAATTCTACCGTTTCTTTAATATTTTCACTTAGTTTACTAAAATAAAACAAAGACATAATATTAACTCAGTTTAAAAGGATGATCAGACGCAAGTAGCAGTCTTTGTCTTACAACATGCGGAAAGTTGTAATTAGTAACCCGCAAGGTTGCCCTATTTGCCCTAATTACAAGTACAATTGCAACTTGTAAGATCATTTTATAGACAAAGAGAGGCATTGATCAAATAAATTTGTCTCCCTCCTATAAATCTTTCTCCTACGTGTATAAACCACCAGTTTTTATTCTTCTAGTTTTAATTGTTTATGTGTGTTTTCACTAAAAGACAAAGATTCATTTTCGAGACAATTAGATCAGAGTAGTGATAGTTTAATATATATTATACAGTCTGTTAATTGGTAATCGAAATATTGCACTTAACTATAGTTACAGTTAAGTGCTATATATTACTACTCTGATCTAATTGTCTCAAAAATTAATTTTTATCTTTTAGTGAAAACACACCAACAATAATCTGATTCTACAGCGCTACCCGCTTTTACTAAGTAGTACTAAGGTACTAGTCGACTAGTCTTAAAGCTGAATTAAGTTCCAAGTGTACCTAAAATCATAGTCGATTTACTTATATTGTAAATAACTTTACAAAATTTAAAAAAAATCATTACAAAGAGGCCATTTAGACACCCTAATAGGGTGCATAAATCTTAACCGCATGATCAATAATCGTTGTTTTTTCCATAAATAATATAACAATTTGAAAACTTTGGTTTTAAGTTAATACTCTAGGAATGTTAAAACTTGCTTACCTAACTTGTTTTGAAAAACGATGTTTATTAATTAAATTATTTCACATTTTTTACGTGAAAAATTGATTTTAGAGAAACTGTACATTCAAAGTTAACCAAAAGAATACCACCTAAATTTCATAGTATTTGAAGTATTTTCTGGGTACACTTGGATCTTAAGTACAGCTGGTGGAATGAATGGAAACCTTTTAAAATAACTATTTATGGCTAATGAAAGTATATAAATCTAATTCTTTATTTATTTATAAAAAGGACACGTATTTTTTGTAAAACTTTGATATTCAAGAAAACAGAAATATTTTCTTTTAAACAAATAACAGCACTGTGTGAATAAGCCCGAACTGTAAAATTTGTTAACGTATGGATTTTTTTAAATGAGGTTGTATAGATTTGACAAACTATGTTTTCTATTTTACTAAACTTATGCACGTATTCTTGTTTACAGGTAAAGCCTTTTTAAAGCTGGTAGAAGCAAATTCTTTTTACTAAATATTGATTAAATAAACAAATACTTAATTTAAACTAAAGAAAATGTAGTTCACAAAGACAAAAAGAAAATTTGAAAGAGAGGAATAATAAAATAATAACTATACCTGTTCAATGCAATATGCATTGTTCGAAGAACCAGCCGGCAAGAATTCCTTTGCGTAGGTCGTTTTGTAAAATTACTTGCTAGCAGTCTAAAATTTATATGTATATAGAAATATCCCGATATTTACCGTTTTTAAAAACTACATTCTAAAAAAAATTCTGATTAAATAATGTAATCAACAAATTAATATTAACATACAAAAATACTGTGCTTTATTCACAGAAAAATGTACTGGCTGAATAGATGTGGTTTTCAAAGTCAAAAACAACAAATAATATAATTAGAAAATATATAACTTCAGGCACCGGGGCTCGACAAGAAGCTCAAATCGCCGTACTCCTAAAGGAACATTCTAACCACCAGATCACGAAGACGAATAACTAGAAATACGAAGACGAAATACGAAGTATTTTCTTTATAGCAACGCTTAAAATTATTCTTTTTTTTAATTTGGTTTTGTTCTTTTTTAGCAGATTTTATATTTCTTTTCGATATTATTATTTTTTTTAATTATCATATTATATATGTATTAAAAATCAATTATTTTTAATAATAGAATGTTATGTTTCTTTCATTTAAATTTATTTTATTTAAATGTATAAGACGTGTTGCATACTGAATAGTAGTACACATGGGAGGCGACGCATTACATTAACTTACTGTACATTAACTTTATAATCTCTTTTAAATAGACACGCAAACGTTAATTTTTTGCAATATAAAAAGATAATCATTACAAATTCAAGAAATAATAACCGTTATCCTTGTCGACCATTTGAAAAAAAATCAGTTCAGGAATTTTAGGAAAAGAGATAAAGTTGAATATTTTTCCAGCGTTTCCTAGAAAATTCTTTCCGCATGTTTTGCTAGAATTCCTGGACTGTATGTATTCATTAGCTCACATCAGAAAATGTGAGCTAGTATTAGGGTAATTTTTCCATATAGTTTTAATTTGAAAAATTTTACATGTAATGTTATTCTTAAAATTAAAACATGCATTTTAAATATTATAAAAAAAACAGTCAAGCAAATAATACATCAATGTCGAAAATAAATTACAACAGATAGATCTCATCCATAGGTGGAGACTCGGGAAGGGCACCGCGAATACTGGCTGCGTTACCTCGCTGAAGTGCAAGAGATATTCGCTGATGAAGATAGTGCTTAGCCTTCAAATTGCCGCTTTCTTCTATTAATTTTGAACCAATTAAGTTAATAAACGATCTTGCTTCTTGGCACCAGGGTCCTAATGTTTCAAATGCAAGTGCTTTGAAGATAAAGTTCGATGATTTCAAATTTTTATATATATTTTATATTATGTTTTCTATTGCAAGCAATTTCTGCTGCAGCTCCAGAAGAAATAGAAGTCTGGCTTAAGTATGTACTGGCTAAGGTGTCTACACATGTTACGTCCCAAATTAGACGTTGTCCCTTTGACCAAGGTATAACAGTTACTCCATCGGGTCTCTTGCCATCATCACGAGATAAGCCATTGGGTTTAAGAATACTAGGAATATGTACTGAAGATAGAGCACGTTGAATGATTGAATTGAGTTCACTGTGTCTTGGGAATCTCCCAATGCTTTTGACGCAGCTAAGTCCATGGAAACCAGTTTCGTTTGTGACAAAGCAGCGACTGCAGGGGTGGTTAGCAAAAAGACGGCAGCCAAGTCGTAGGCTAATGGAGATTTGGAAATCTTGTTTGTCTAAACAGGTGCCAATATTTTTTTGACGGAAATGTGTGTAGCCAAGCTCCTGATTCTTGATTTTGAAGTGCTTTGAAGCGAGCAATATCAAAATTGGAGTCGAATTGAAGTTCATTCTCTATCGTTCTATTTATGTTTATAGTATCCCAGCACTTTTGTGTTTCTAAACGAGAAGGTACTGCACTATTGAGTGACATCCACTTGTCGAGAGCTTCATCATGATGGTGTACTGGAATCTGAATGTCCTTAGAATGGAGTAAAGAAGACAAAAGAGACTGAACACCATAAAGTGAGCTCAAAAATCCCGGAAGGCAAATATCGGAAATTCGACGGATGCCCAAACCGCCGAAAGAAACAGGAAGGGTAGCTTGAAGCCATTGTTTGTCAGTAAGAGAAATATTTAAAAGCGATTCAAGACTGTCTTTAAGACAAGAATCCATTTGGTTTAGAAGATTTGGAAATTTCCAGATAGCGCAGGTTCGTAGAAAATAAGTCATTTTTGGAATATAAAGGCAATTTTTCAAAAGAAAGTATGCTACATGAGTATTAATATGTTCGAGACGAGAGATAAGAAGATTTAAGGTATGTTGTTTAATATTGAAATGATGGACATATGCTTCCTCAAAAATTGGGGATCCTAATAATTGTAGGTCTGCCTTTGAATTTATTCGGATACCTGGACAAATTGTATTAAATTGACGGATGATATTTGAGTCGTTTAGTTGAGAGCAGAAGAAAAGTTCACATTTATTGAAATTTACTTTAAGACCAATTTCAGCTGCTGATTCGATAATATAACGGAAATCAATCAGAACAGTTTCGGGTGAGTCAGCGAGGGTAGCATCGTCGAGATACCAAATATTTAGCTTTGAAAGCATTTTCTCAACCAAAGGTTGAATTGTAATGCTAAATAACATTGGGCCACTGGGATTGCCTTGCTGAGCACCAACTTCAGACAAAATTGTTTTATTGCCAAAAACAAGAAAAGATGAAGAACGATAACTTTGGTTTAAGAATGGGTAAAGAAGAGGAAAATGAGTTTTAATTGGAAGAAGCATACTGTCCCTTTCGATTGAATTAAATGCGTTCGCAAAATCGATTTTAAGTAAAATCTTATCCCTATTGGCAGGAAGATTGACGAAAGTACGAACTGTATGGATTGCGGATTCACAACCTCTTTTTGTCGCCACTCCCAGTTGATGAGGGGCTAAGTATGAATGGATTTGTTCGTTGTGGTTAACACAAATAAGACGGGCGACAAGTCTTCGGAAAGTGCAGCCAATAGCTATGGGTCTAATGCCTCCATCTTTCTTGGATAAGGCACAAAGTGATGCTCCGAAGAAAATAGGTTGGATCTCATCGGGAATCTTGGCAGCAAGGATAAGATTACAGAGGCTTGTAATTGCAGTCAGAGCCTTTTTTCCAGCTTCTCCAGCAGAAAAAGAAGTCATGTCCTTCAAAAACTGTGGTCGCATGCCGTCAATTCCAGGCGCTGAACCATTTGGGAAGGAGTTGATGCCTTTCAAAACTTCTGCTTCATTAACAGACAGGTAGTGGTGGTTAATATCAGGTGGATCGGGAAAGGAAAGATGACGAGACGGTTTTGGGTGTTTCATTTTCAAGGCTTCGAAGACTGAATCATCAAAAGAGGCCAGTGAATCTTCAGAACTTAAAACTTTAATTGCACCTTTGATATCAAAGTCGTTAACTTTTGCCTCAATTCGTTTTGAAAAACTTTGAGAAAATTTTTTCCTTGTTTTCGTTGGTGATGATGGTAGGTTAAAACAAGAAATGTTATTCTTGATTTTGGTGGTTAAGTTTTTGGTTTTAGAGTCATTGATATTGAATGCTTTGTAAGAAAATAGTAGCAGATTTTCCCATGCAGAAACTGAGTTCATATAATTTTTCTATATTCGAAAAAGAACCATTGTTGTTTTTGCAATTCGTTATTTACGAAATAACTATGCAATCGTAGGAAGCTGTAGCAGACATACATATATATTCTTAAAATAAAAATCTTATTACGATAAAAATTGGCAAAACGGTAATTTTTATGATCACCTCAAGTAGAATTTCCTATGTTGTATGGGGTGTGTATCTGGGACAAGAGCGTAGGCGGTTAATGTTTTTCAAATTATTAGTTTGCGACTCGCACCATTACGGGTACATTGAAGTATAGGGTGAAGGGTACATCATGTTTTTTATTGACGACAATGTACAGTGATGTGAATGTTATCAAACAATTCAGATCGATAGTGCAAGTTTTTTCTTCTGGATCTTAAATGATCCACATCATAACTTATTATTATTTATTAAGCTTATAAAGACAATATTGTGTAATATTGTTTGCAATGATGCATTTTAAACTAAAGAGAGGAGAGTCCCAACCTCGGCGCCGCTGCCGACTTGGCTCATTCTGTGCATGCAGTTATGTAGGACATACACGGTCTTCCCCGACGACGTCGGGGAACAGGGTCGAGATAATGAGGTAATGTTTACATTTATTGTAATTTATAGCTGGACTGAATATAATAAAATTATGAGCATCGTATTTCTTTAAAACATCAAAATGAAAGAAAGCAGTATTGAGCATAATACAATGCGTACTGCATGATCTTTCTTTAATGTATTTCGAAATAGCTTATGCAATTAACAAAACTTTTCATAAGCGGAATAATATTGATATCCATCGGTAGAATTACAAATCAACTCTTTTGTTTTTTATTTATTTCATTCTTAATTTAGTTTAAAAATGGATATAATTAACGCAGGATTTAGGATTCTGAGTTCTTGTGCGCAAACGATGTACAATAATTTCCTATAAAGGACTTTCCGTAAAAGAACACTGGTAAAAATCTGCTGATTTTGGTATAGGAGAAGTCAATGGACAAATTATTATATAGATATCAAATATCATTTTTTTCGTTGTTCATCAAGAATGTGCTGATTCTAGTAAAATAAATATTTTGTTGCATTTGTAGAGACCGTTTAATAAATTCAACCGAATTTGATGTAAACTGATTCTTAATTTTACAAATCATGTTTACAATATGGGTCTTAACCTGATAACCTTGGAAGATAATTACAATCTGTACTACTAATAATTGTCACCTGAACACTTGATGCCATCTACTTTCTTGTATAATAGGAAATAAGTACTGAGAATTTTATACTTTTTGAAAGATTAATTTTATTTATGTACAATATTTTATAAATGTTGAAACTACAGTAGTTATTATTTAGCCAACTTTAATGTTCAACAGTTTTTCATTCGGTGAATCAGTTTATATCAAATTCGGTTCAATTTATTAAACGGCCTTATTTAATAGATGTTACAAAACATTTATTTTACCAGAATCAGCATTATGATTCATGTGAATAAAATGTATCAAATGCTTTTACTACTATTAATAAAAGATGACAGATATGATAAAAATCAGCAGATCTTTACCATTGTTCTTTGGTAAGTGATAATCTTCCTTTTGGTTTTGGAAAATTGCACACGTTGTACATCGTTTGCATACTGGAACTCGGAATCCTAAATCCTGCGTTAATTAATTATATCCATTTTTGAACTAAATTAACAATCAAATAAAAAAAAACTAAAGTTTTCGTTTCATAATAAAAGATTGATTTGTAATTCCACCGATGGGTGACGTCAAGGTTATTACGTTTATGAAGACTTTTGTTAATTGCATAAGCTATTTCGAAATACGTCTAAATAAGGAAAGAGATTCAGTACACACTTTATTATGAATGATTATTATCAATAATGCTTTTTTTCATTTTGATGTTTTAAAGAAATACGATACTCATAATTTTATTATATTCAGTCCAGCTATAAATTACAGTAAATGTAAACATTACCTCATTATTTCGACCTTGTCCCCGACGTCGTCGGGGAAGACCGTGTATGTCCTACATTAGGGTATACGGTAACTCTAGCACAACTAGGTTGTTGGCAAAAAACTAGGTTGAATGGGCTTCTGAACTTTCCGACAAGAAACTAAAGATAACAATAAAGAAGAAATTATAAACCAAACTCCACAGTTTCGAAAACAGTAAGTTATGAAATTTTATTAAAAAAATTAGTATTCTATACCGATAGCAATGATAATATTACGAAGTGGAGTTGACGGGTTAGATAGTTATGCGGAAGAATTAAAATAAAATTTCATCAGCTGAAAGTGTTGATAAACCCTTCAATACGTACAGTAATAGTATCTCTGACCCGGGAGATTCCTGGGAATTACTCAATTTTTTGTTGTTTGGAGTCCCGGTAAAAATAATTCGAATCACGGGACATTTGTATACAAGGTATTTAATTAAAATTCGTACCTTAAAATTAAAGTTTTATTTTTTCAATTTCTTAAATGAATTATTAGTTAAAAAAGGCAGTTCTGAGCAAGAGTGTCGCTTTACACAGCGGCCATTATTTTGTTCCGGACAAAATGATGGGGATGAAATTTTTTGGTTCTAGCATAGAAATGATCCTTTAAATCTGTACTATTTTTATTATAAAATGTGCTCACTAACATCATCTTTAAGAACTGGTATACTTTAATATTAATCTCTCAAGTAGAAAGTTGAACTTTAAAGAAACAAACTGTTCCGGACACTACTCTATTTGGACGTACGTACATTTTCTAAAGTAGTACATTTTAATTCAGAAATCTGCTCTTATATGGATAGCATTCTCTTATGCTAACTGAAATTGGAAGGTATTTTAATTTAAACATTTTGCAGGAATTTCTGATACCCTGGAATACCTTTTATTTGTTTTAAAAGATAATTATACTGATTTAATAATATGATGTCTGTTCCGGATACTACATCTTTTTCCGCAATATACAAATTGTTATCAAATATGTTATACATTTTTAATTTAATTTCAAAAACAAAACTCAGAGACTAGAAATATTCAAAAATAAAAGTTTAACATTATTAACATAAATTCTAAATATCGTTTATTTTTAACACTTAAAATTAAAATATTTTTCCAAAATGTTTATTTATACACAAAAACATCAAATTTATACATTTTTGGAAAAAGAGGAACTCAGGAGATGACTTAATAATATAGACATTTTTTAATTGAAGTTAATTTGTTTTAAACAAAGATATATTATGTAAATCAATACGAGATTCAAAAAAATATTTTAATTTTTAACATTTCAGATTTAAATGTGTTTCCAACCAAAAATGTATTTTTTTGTAATAGGCACGAAAATGATGCCTATATATCCCAGTCGAAAGAATGTATCTGTTTTGACGAACATTATCATAATTTTGCACAATGCCCCACTAAGTTAAAAATGTGTACAGCAAGTGCGGATTCAAAGGACATTAAATATTACAATTATTGCCGAACTAACTTTCAAAAACATCAATAATGCCAACAGTCGGAAGTATGGACCACGACCAGAACAACCAAAAGAAGATATGTCTCTAGAAGCTCTTCGAGAGATAATACCACGGTAAAAGCAATCGATTACGTTTTCCAAATCGATGATGATAGTGTTATCCAGTGTAACCTTAGCAGGGTTGTCCTTGACATACTCATCGACTCTGGAAGCTATTTAGGCTGACAGAACATGGACCGAATTGAAACGCGCCAAAATTAAAGTTTGCTTTTCGCTTATGGCAGTCAAAAGCCTCTACATATTTTGGGTTCCTTTACATCTCACATTTCCATAGAGGAAAATAACGAAATAGCAACGTTTTATGTCATAGAAAATGGCTCAGGATGTCGTGGAAAACTAATGTATTGGAATGGCTCTTGGCAGATTAACTGCTATTGTTCTGGGTGTTCTTAAAATTGGTTTACGAATCAATGTTATAGATTGCTGAGACTTTCCGAAATTTAAGAACGCTGTAGTGGATATTTCCATTAATGAGCCTATTTTATGCAGTATGAGCAATTGCGCCTAACTACATCTAGCAAATCTCAATAATCTTAACATATTTTATAGAAAAAGATTCTGATCTGATTGGATACAGTAATATCACTTCATTTTAAAATCTAAACAAACTTTAGATTTAGATGCATTCCATACGCTGCTTAGTAGAGTCAATTTTTGCAAAAAAACATGCCTAAGTTCTTATTTTTTACTATCTAAAGATAGAGACTTGAAATCTTTTGTAATGCCTTCAGTACTGGACCAATATAAAATGTTATATGTTTAAGAATGGGGGCACGCCCCCTCGGAGGGTTGAAACCCCCATTTTGTACCCCTAATTTAATAGCGCAACCAAATTACGCGAAATTTATGTTGGGAGGGTTCTTGGAGTCGCTGATTATGCTGATTAACAAGCTAGGCACCTGCTTACCGCTTACGGAACATAAGATCAGGATTGTTAGCGTCACAAATCCCAACCTTAGACAGGCTATCATGCTTTCCGGACATTAACCCAATGGAAAACGCGTGGGACATTATCGTTCAAAAGATTTACAGTAGAAATAATCCTTTCCGCACTATAAATGACCTTACGAGCGCCAATTTGCAGGCCTTGGTAATGTCACTATCAATGAGCTTAATTATCTCGTCTTAAGCATGCACAATCGAATTTGTCAAATTATTAACCATAATGGTGGTGCTACTGATTATTAAATTAATGTTATTTTTTGGTTTTGATAATTTAATGCTTAATAAATTTAATTTATTAAGTTTAAGTTTTAATTAGTGAACTTATTTCAATTTCCAATTTACAAACATATTAAACTTTTCATTTTTATCTTCAAATGTTATTACCTTTTGTACCAAACATGCAGATGCTTTGAAAATGTAGGAGAACACATAAAAATGTTTAGTGAATAAGCCTTTAAAGTGGTTTTACGGTAAGATATGTTTTAACAAAAATATTTCAAAAATTATATCAATATTCTAGGTGAACCTATATCAATTTCCAGGTCTGTAGAGATCTTTTTAGATACAAAGTTAGGGATCTAACTACATACTAGTAAATAATCACACCACACATCGTATTAACACAGTATATATAACATACAGTAATGTGATTGTCGCAAATAATTTCCATCCACCACACGACATGCTGGCACGTGTCGGTAGTATGCAGACAGCAGTTCTGTTTCAAACACGCGACAGAACGTATCGAAATTACCAGGGCAGGATAAACCCACAATCGTGCAGTATTAGTGCCAGTAAACAATGCATAGTGTCAGTCGTTGTGCCGCCAAAAGCTGTAAAAATACCTCGGAAAGAACTACAATTAGTTTTTTCAGGTTTCCGATGGATAATCACCGGTAAGTGTTATTTTTTCCTATATACTATTATTTTTTAATAAATACGCTCGTAAAAACAATGCCGTATTTAATAATTCACTTTTGTATATATTTACCAATTGCTTAAAATTGAATTACTAACACGTAATAGAACAAATAAGCGATTACGAAATCCTACTTAATAAAATTGTTTATGCTGATTTATTAAAAGAGTTCAACAATAAAGAATCTAGGTCAAAGCCTTATCAACAGGTGTGAACTACATCGTCTTTTGTTACTCTTAACTGTTAAAAAAAAGTCAAAGCGTGCGTTAGGATTGTACTTTTTAGCATTTCGTTTGTCATTGTGTTTTTAATTTAATATGAATGAATCTAAATTTTATTATTATTAATTATTATTATTATAGTGTAAATTGATTTCATCTCCCCTATTTTGTACGTATGTGATTTCGGTGACCTAGATTCTCGATTTGTTTGTTGAACAGGTATTCAAATTGTATACAGCTATGCATTTGTTCGTAATTATTTCTAAATAAAATGAAATGACTATTGCAGCGCAAGAATATGGTTAATGGCTTGAAAGAATAATGTAACTTTAGTTGGTAATTAACGATGTAACAAGAAACAACTCTTCTAACTTAGTTTAATAAATGTTTTAAATATCTAAATTGATTATCGTTTTATTTATTAGATTCTATAAGTAAAACAACTTCTATCAAATGGTTCACTACACATAATTCTATTTCATGTTTTACTATATTATTATATAACAAGAGATTTTGTTTACATATTTGTTCGACACATTTTACTGAATGCGGCTCTGCGTTTTATTTACCGGTATTCGTAGGCGATGCCGACCGATAAACGTCGGTCCACTACTTCGTTTATGGGCGTGATATTCGAAGATTGATTAATAAAATGAATGGTGCCGCATGCAACTAAACCTACTGATTGTTATATATACTGTGGTATTGACATAGAAGGTTTATAAACACACTATTGTAATTTAATCCATTTATATGTATGCATTCATTTGTGAAAACACGTTCATATCTGAACCAAGAAAAAAATTTAATATTAAGTTTTAAAGTGTTTTATTTCATTAATTTTAAATAATACAACAAAATTAATGTTATTCATTTATTGTGATAAATTAAGTACTAGTAAATCTCAAACAACAGAAGATTATGGTCCCCAATTATACATTAGACTGTTAGCTTAATCTACATATATAGTAAGTAATTAAAAAACAACAAAAAAAACAGTCATTATATTTGTCAAATGTATTAGATTAACACCTAACTATTATAGGCCCCGAAGATGAGAAACAACATCGAAACGTCGGCAATTGTAGAAATATAAGCTGAGTAACAATAAATAGACCATAAACCCATTAAGAAATCGTTTTAATTTAAAAAACCGCATTTTTCTGTTCCGGATACATAGTAACATTGATTGTATTTTAAAACACTTAAAGAGAAAGATTTCTTAGTTAATTACATTTTTTCTATTGCCAATTGAACTATTGTAATCACTTTTTGAAGAAAACGCAAAAATTAAAACAATTCACCACCTACTATGAGCGCTGGAGATTATACGTACATTTAAACACTTCAAGAGACAACAGATCAATAACAAAAATTTTATTGTTTCATAACACCGTACCACATATACATGAATTTGTTTGTGCATATCTAGGTATGTATGTATTTGTGAGGTGTGATGTTTTGGTAATGCAAGAGTATACTAATTTTGCTTGAAATATAAAAACATTTTTAACTTGGTTCTGGAGAAAGAACGAGAATGGTTTTCTTACCTGGTTTTTTTGAAAAAAGCAGTAAACAACCATTTCAAATACATATTTATTGTTGGGAATAATAAACCCTCCAACACTTGATGAAAGATGAAAGGTTATAAATTCCAAAATAAATTTATTATTGTTGAAATTCACAAACACAAAATCATGGTAAAACAGTCTGAAAATATATATACAACAAAATATCACTTACCTTTATCATAAAAAAAAATTCTCCGGCTAAAATTTCTAAACTGGAAAACAAGTTCCATAAATTAAATCTGTAAAACATTGTTACTGGACCGGACACAAATAAATAATAAGATTTAAATGGATAATTTTATTTATGAACACACAAAAGAGATAAAAATTTAAAATTCATTGGAGAGAAACGAAAACAATCATTAACATCTTAAATTTAAATTAATTAAACAAACATGAAACAAAATCAATTAAATCTTGGTGTCAAATGGATTTAACAAAATAAGAATTAAGAAACATTCTAATTCTCTTTGTTCTTTTTAATTTTTATTTGATTGATCCAACAATCTTAAATTACTATTAAAAAAATAAAAATTGAAAATTATTTTAAATTTTAAAATTATTGGCACCACACAAAAAAAAGTTAATTGAAGGTTAACTTGAAGGTTAGCAGATTCCTGTTATAGTTGGTAAAATTACTTGCTTACTTGTTGACAAGATATGCACATTCCATGTCATCTTTCAAATTGATTTTATTTATGATTTATGAAGATAATTATAATTATTAAAGGTGAAACATGTATCTTCCATAACGTGAGTACATAAAACAATTCGGTTATTTGCGACAAGATTCCATTACCTTCTTTTAATTCGTTCCATTCAAAATAAAATTCTAAAAAGTTCTTTCAATTTATGAGATCAGTCTGTATACCAAATTAACTTTTTGTTTTATTTCACTTTTAGTTCACTTTGATTGTTCATTATAATTATTATTAATAAATTATTAGGAACTTATAAAAAAAATTTAAAAACAAGATAAATTTATCATAACCTCACTTTGTTGACAGTTAAGTGACGTAAAATTCACCAACATAACCTCGAGCTTTTATCAAAATAACGTACAACCTGACATGACTTCCGCACTGTATGGAATTTCAAGAGAGAGTAACCAAATTTTCGTGTTGTTTTTATAATAATTGGAAAACAGTTGCGAATCGCTAGTGATTTTCCTTGTTAGGAACTAGATTTAATTTAGTAAGTTACTAGATACAAAAGAGTGTCTTTTACACTAAAATGTTCATAACCACATTGTTGATAATAAATTAAACTAATTGTTTAAATAAATGTTATAAATCGAAAGAGGAGAATTTCTACTTTCTAACAATACCCAACATTAATGTCCTGATGCAAAATTAACTCCAGGATTCAATAACAATGATCTTGAATTTCTTCACAATCATTACTTCACAAAAATTCAAATAAAAACATTTCTTATCATAAAATTAATGCTTAACAACATTGCAGTAAAACATTTTAGTTAGAAATTCAAATAACATTTATAAACATCCATTTACTATGGAAAATCATGAATCGTCAAAGAAATAGAACATTTTCTTGAAATTCAATAATAAAAATTGTAAGTAAAGTAATAAATACTTGTGTCTACCTTCTTACCCATGCCTTTAATAATTTCCAGGTGAACAGGCCTTAATATGGCTTCAAAATATGTAAATGTAAGACTATCAACCAACGACATAGGATCGTCCATTATGAAATTGAGTTTGTGAAATTCAAGTGAAGAATCTGTTTAAAATTTATTTCTTCCCATCTCACAGTGTTGTAGTGTGTATCCTTCATAAATTGAACCAAATTTAAATAAGTTAAATTTATTTTTTTCATGAAAGATTCAGTCGCCTGTCAGATAGGCAACACATCCTGCATATATGCATTTCTGCACTACTCAAATATGTTATATTATAACAATATGTATATATTTATATACTCAATATATACATATTGAGTACGGCTTTATGACGGTTACACCCAGTTGTTTTCAATAGGTATAGGCTTCCAAGATGTAAAGTTCAATTTTAGACTTTAGTTTTGGTCCTTCTAGCCGGATTTGGTGATATTCTCCTCATGTGGCCCAGGGTGAAATATTCTTGAATTTTGTAGATTTTAAATAAACTACCCCAAATGCTCGAAGGACCAACTGTAAAGTCCTTCGTGGTGTGAGTTCTAACGCGGCAGTGCTGTTAGATTAATTGTAAATGTTAGTAAGACATCTACTTGGTAGAATCCTCCTTGATTCGAAGGATCAAATGCAAAGTCGAGCGTGAAGACTTTACTGGTAAAATTGTAAATGCTTGATCCGAGATCCTTCTCGGTTTGAAGGACCAAATGTAAAGTTGTTGATGGTTGGTTGGATCTTCGTTCACGGTCCCTTGGTGATGTTACCGTACAAGAGACCAAATGTAGAGTTGTAGATGGTTGGTTGGATCTTCGTTCACGGTCCCTTGGTGATGTTACCGCACAAGAGACCAAATGTAGAGTTGTAGATGGTTGGTTGAGTGTCCGCAGGATGACGGTGGTACCAGGAATTGTTGAAGTTAGCAATGTTCGTAGAACATCTTGGTTGGATGTCCGCAGGATGGTGGTGGTACCAGAAATGTTGAAGTTAGTAATGTTCGTAGAACATCCTGCCGGACACCAAATGCAAGATCCAGCTTCCTACCACTCCGGAGTGTAGGTAATTTCTTCAGTCCGTAGGGTTGGCGATCTTCATTAGTTTTGGACTAACTGCCGACGTACAGTCTCATACGCCGTGGTTAGTTTTGACGTAAGTACAGTGGTCGATAGTTTGTTCTCGGAGTGGTTGGAGTTATTACTTCCTTAGGTAATCAATACCGCTTGGTACCAGATTCTAAAGGAAGTAATTGTATTTGATCAGTAGTGTTTTACTAATATTTATTTGTAACAATCAATTGCTTTATATACAATTTCAACTTATTTTCTAAAATCTGTGACGCTAAACACTTATATTATTTTTCATTAATTGAACAAGAAATTTTTATTTAACATTTTGTTATTTTCCGGTTTATCAATTTAGCTTTTTTTAAGTAGGTGATTATATTCGCATAATAGCATTTTTTTACTTACTTACTGTTTCAACTATTTAGAAAAAATGTGTTTATATTGCAAGAAACATTATGTTCATATTTTGAAATATAATTAGCCTGGAAATTATTCACCTTTTGAATTTATATTATTTTTGGAAGAAATTAAAAAAGTAGATTTTATGTTTAGTTTTAAACACAAGAAGATTTTGATAGTTTTTGTAAAGACAGTAGTATACCTTTAACATTTTTTACAGTGTGTCTTTAATTTATTTAATAAATTTATAAATAAAATGTTTGCTGTTTAGTCTGTGATTATGTAATTATTCTCCAAAACAAATTTCGTGTAAGATTCAAATACTAGCGGGTTCATGCGGCATTACAATGCATGCACGGATTGCATTTTAAAAGAAATATTTAAGAAGATATCGTACCTTGTACCTCTAAAAAAGATGAATAATTCAGTTTAAAATTTAGCAAAAACAAGAATTTGAGCAAAATTCCCGCAGAAGATAAAATATCAATTTGAACTATTGGTAATAATTTTAGTTATTATTTAATAAAAATTTGTTCTAATTTTATTTTTGTAGGCTCTTGTTATTAATAATTTTTTTAATTGTTTACCAATTTTACTTGAGGGCTGGCAGTCTTTTTTTTTAATAAAGATATCGATAGAATAAAATAGTATTTATTACGTTTCGCTTCTCAAACGAAGATTTTTCAAATTACACTTACATAAATGATTATTTTGTGTCAATTATATAATTTTTGTATGCAGTGCCATTTGATGGATACCAGTTCTGGTAGTGTGAATCCATCTGATGAGTTCCAAACAAACTCTAATAGGAGTGTCATGGAGCTATTGTAGCAAGTACATTACTGTTTCCCATACTTCACCACTTTTACAACTTTCAATCCTAACACTAAAGAGCTCAAGTACGATTGCAATAAATTTTTTAAATTGAGTAACAACACCTGCCCTGATAGAGAAGCACTGAAGCAGGATCTGTACCACTCGACCACGGAAGCACTCCAGCATCATATTCATTTTAAAAGATGAATGACTTAAAACTTATCGACAAACAAAACAACACTAAACAGAAAAGGCTTTGCAATAAAAGATAGAAAAAGAAAGAATCTTATGATAGGCTTTATTTATGTACTGCTGCGCTTTTAAATAGTTCAAGTTATTTTCCAATCAAAACTTTTGGGAGAAAGTGATTAGAGTACTAGTTAAAGCGATTTTGTAAACAAATATTTGAATTTTTGGGTTAGGTTTATTTAGGCTTTAAAAAAGTCTCGAGTGTCGGGAATACAAAAATTGTCGAGGATCAGAAACGCTAATACGTACGTTTGTTTAAGTAGAACCAGAAGATTGTTTAAATGCACCGTATTAAAGATACTTCCGAAGTGAATGGTTTGTTGGTAGATGAGGCTTGCTTCATTTTGAGGTCTGGATTGAAGGCTATAATATACTATAACGTGTTTTCTGGAAGTAAAAATTAATGTTCTACTGTTTAATTTTGTTTACTAAGGAATAAACTATTTTTGTTAAAACATGTCCTAATTTATTATTACTAAAATATTCAAAGCATGAATATTTTCATATTAGAACATAAATATCACATAAATATTTATTACTGTCTCAAAAGCCTCATTTCGGGAAACTCCACAAACATGAAATAGAATAATGCTTAGAGGTTTCACAATATTTATTAATAATTATGTACCTGGTAATAATTGTTTCGATGATAAGTATCATTGTCAAAGGTATATAAAAGAAAAATAGATAAAAAGCTTGCTAAAGTTATGTACAAGAAATAGGTGACTATTGTCCGTCTCACGTTGTGTCTACAGCGAAGGAAAGATAGCCAATGTATTTCTTATAGGAGTTTGTGCTTCGTTGTTGCCACCTATTTCACTATATGAACCTATAGAAATGTGGATTAAGATTCCAGAAGTTCTAAACCTTTGAAAACAGTAAACCGAAAAGGTGTAATCGTAACCATGCAAAAGGAGAATTTAAAAGAAAGTCTTATTAACAGGTATTTGTTATTTTATTAAACATAACTTGGGATTGTTACATCGTACATGTATCTAAATATTCGATATTTTATTACTTATACCTTTTTGTTTAATTCTTTCGTCTTCAAATTCTTTCAAAATAAAAATAACGGCTGGTTAGCTTCTGTATGATTTTTTTTAATCTTTTAATTCACAGGTAAATAAAGGAAGTCCCAAACGCAATTTTAACGGTAAAATGATTCATCATGATAAAATCATTCATTTGTTCAACTTGTTTCAAAAGAAACTTGCGAAAACGGAAATTTAGGATTAGCAGCAAATCAAAGGATTTTAGTAAACAATAAACCCTTCTAGTTTTTTCTACTTTTACTTCGTGGAACTACATAATACAGTTTGTACTTACTGAAATTATAGTATAACGTTTTTTTGTCAGCACTATTATTTGTCACCGAACGCATGTAAGCAGATTTCTTAATACAGGAATAAATATTTGGTTTCAAATTTTTATAGCTTGTGCGTCTACAGATCTTCGCTTAGTTGTTTCGGTTTTATCGTTTGTAATTATTATTGTTAACATTGTCGTGTTGTTTGTTGTAACTATTCGTATTGTAGTATTACATAACGCACATAGTACATTATACATAAGTATGGTGGATATTGTTAAAAACAGAATGGGTTGTGTACTAAAGGCTGGTGAAAAACAGATTTTGTCAAATTTGATAAAATATCGTCTTACTGAGACGCGGCAGTCATTATCAGTAATTATTCGATAAGTTTCTAAAATAACAAGGTATTAGCGAAAAAACTTTGTTTTCAGTACGCCAAGAAAGTATTTCACCTGATGGAATAAAATCTCCAAGAAAAAGAGCGAAGAATAAAAATCCTTCAAATCGCATTGCATTATCTTTCCAAATACATCATAAAGAATTAGGGTTTCCATTTAAAAAGATTTTCGTTATCGCCATAACTCGGAAACAAAAGACGATCTACAAATAACGATTACACTAAAATATGTCTCCTTTAAGATAAAAATCGATGTGTTCGAGGATTTTTCTCAAAAATACTTAATAAAAGATTTATTTCGATAGTTCCAGACTTTATACGCGCACTATATGAACAGCAAGTTTTGAAATTTTGTTTTACTACCGCTATCAGAAGAAGTGACTATTTGCAATATAACTTACTCGAACAATAGGGTTTATAAAGGTTTATGCAGTTACAACTACAATATTTAGCAAGTGTTTTTAGAAGTTGCTTGCCAGAAGTTTGGCAACCCCGTTGTCCATAAGAACACACACTGTAAGACGACCAATAGATATAATAATAGGAAAAAGCAAAATAACACTTCCAGTAACCGATTACTAAGCTCAATGTTTTCGTTCATTAAGAGTATAGTGTATATATGTTTATATTTATCAAGACTTTCTATCATGTCTAATTTGTGTTTGTTGTTGCAAAAATGTAGGAATTGCAATGGAAGCTACAATACTTTTTATACAAGCACATATGCAAAGCATTTTGAACACACTCACTATCAAACTACAAATAGAAAGCTGATTCAAATGCAATGAAACAAAGGCAAAGGAAAAAAGTTTTGCATGCAAATTGGTAGTAAGTTTCAAAGAATTAGCATTGGTTCATAATGGCTTTTGTTAGCATCACTCATTTCTACGTTCAATAGTTTATATGCTCCATAATTAAAATAGTCTGTGCTTTTAATAATAATAAAATGATAATAATAGAACAAATTTCTGGAAATTGTTTTGTAAATGTTGTTTGCAACAAACAGGATTCATAATAAAAACGTTTTCAAAAATCATGCTTTACATTTTATATTATATTAATTAAGTGTATATTAATTAACAAAAAATATGCGTTTAGTATTGGGATGTTATATTCAAAAATAAAAATAAAATTATTGTATTACTAATTAACCATTAAACTATGTAGTGATATTTATGATAATAAAATATAAACTTTGATTTTGGCTAGCTTTAA
This sequence comes from Agrypnus murinus, assembly GCA_929113105.1. Taxonomy (NCBI): domain Eukaryota; kingdom Metazoa; phylum Arthropoda; class Insecta; order Coleoptera; family Elateridae; genus Agrypnus; species Agrypnus murinus. The sequence continues at coordinate 115,677,101 of OV816023.1, read as the reverse complement.
TACAAATGAAAATATAAAAACCCAATAGCTTTTCTTTTTCCCAATAGACTAACTCAGGTTTATTTCGTTTGAGCATGACATGAATAAATAAAAAAAATCTTATTGATTCTTGCACCTGCAAGAAAAGAACTTACTACAAGCCACACCTGGAACGCTGCGTCTGGACGAGAAATTATCTTTGGCCCTGTATATAAAATTGAATATTTGCAACCACATCAATAAATAAAAAATAAACATTTTTAAAAATTAAAAAAACAGATTTTTATTTTGTTAAAAATTAAATTAAAACAAAATCCTTCAAAAGAAATAAATAGGAAAAATCTTCTTTAAGCTTGTTTAAATGAATTTTAAAGGTAGTTGTTAACCTGACAATGGGGGTTGCAACTGCTTTCACTTAAATAAACTAATGTTAAATAAATTGATCCAACCAAATAAATGATATACAATCGATAAACAAATTTTAAAAATTTGTTGTTAAACAACAAACTTTGTTCATATAGAACCTCTTGACTTTAACAAGAGTGAAATTAAATTATTTAAATAAATTGTTCCCAATGGGTAACAAGTTTTATTACGACCAACCTTATACAGTAGAAAGTGCCTAAAGTGACCACCTTTGAGACTGACCCAAAATGGTCAATTTAAGCAGGTGGTCACTTTGTAAAAGTGTAAATTTTTTTATACACAACAATTTTTATTTTCATGCGATATTCGTTACATAGGTAGGTATTTTGAGTTTTTGTGCTTATAGTAAATGTTAAAAAAATGTATATGTACAATATATATTTATTCAACAGAGCACTTACCCTACATATTACATGCGATAGATATGTGTTATGTACATATTACTTATATGTACATATTTATTTAACAATCATGTAACGTAGATTGTCTCAAGATAATATGTTTAGCACAGATTAGTTCATTAATATTATCTTTAGCATGGTACAGTTCTGTTAGGATTGCAGGGCAGTTCTGAATAATAAAATGTTCCGCTGTTTTTCTTTCACTGTGGTTTTCTAAAAACTAACACCTTTTGTTTTTCTTTCAAATTTAGTTCTTTGTAAACTTTTTTGAAGTCATCTTTATCGCACTAATAAAAGGGTTTCAATCAATAGATGAAACAAGACTAATTTTATAAAACAATTTTAAAACTATCCAAGGGTTACTAATGTGAACGTTTGCAGGTAATGAATTTCTCAGAAGCAGAAATAAAGTCTTAAAACTTAAAATACCTGAACCCAACTGGTCACTATTAAGGAATTAGATGCATTCTTAGAAATTCTTTGAATGCAATTTACATGTACATTCCTATTTAAACTTTTAGAAGATTATAATAGTTATAACTGTAAGTAAAGTAATCCCTTGGCTAATGGTCACATTACACAAATATTTTTAAACAAATATTTGAGGTAAATGTGGTCAATGGTCACAAAAGACAAGTGGTCAGTTTATACAGTATAAATTACATTAAAGTAATGGGATTTTTGCAGGGACTGAGAAAAAGTGGTCAATATGACCAGAGGGTCAGTTTAAACAGGTGGACAGATTTACAGGTTTTACTGTATATGGTTTAACAAACCAAATCTGTCGTTAAATTATCCTTTATTAGAATTTTCGTTGTGTACAGTCGGTAAAATAAACAGCATTTATCCAAATCGGCTGTGATCCAATACATACTGAAATGTTATATTCTAAAATGAAGTAATAATTAAAAATTTTGATTTGAATTGAAATTGGCTAGCTTTAGTGAAAATGAAATATAACATCCTAATAACTTTTCTTTCTCCCCATCGACTAACTCAGGTATATGTTGATTGAGCATGAGATAAACAAATTATAAAAATCTTATTGATTCTTGCACCTAAAAGAAAAGAACTTACTACAAATGCACTTGGAATTCTGCAACTGGACAAGCAGCAAACTTAGACTCCGTATGTGAAGAAAATAAATGTATGCTTGCATAAACATCAACACAAATAAACACATATATAGATCAAACACAGCTTTTCATTTCATTAAAATTTAATAAAAATATTTATCCAAGAGAAAATAAAAACAATTGTTTAGATGGAAAAGAAAAACAAAATAAAAATGTTCCTTGAGCTTGCTCAAGTGTGTTGTGTATTAGTTAGCAACCTGACATGGGGGTTGTAACTAGTCTCCATTTGAACAAACTAAGACAAACATAATATTGTCAATAAAATGAAAATGTTAAATTCAATACACAAATTGAAAATTATAAAAATGTTACGAACATTTTTCTCAAAGAACCACTCAAATTAAAAATGAATTTGAATTTATTTCCTGATTGTCTTTTATGTTCATCATCATTTATTGTTCCTAGTGTGAAACAAATCCTTTATTTCGACCCATCTTGTATATGGTTCACAAACCAAATCCGTTGATGATTTATCCTCGAAATAATCTTTGTACTCAGTCGATAATCTAACATTATTATTCTAAATCTGCTGTGGTCCTATGTTGAAATGTTGAAAACAAAATCCATACAAATTGTAGACATGGAAATTGATAAAATTAATTTCTTTGATTTATTAAAATAAATCGATCACACTTGTCAGTGATTATTCAATTAAAAACAAATCTTTGTTTTGATAACAGGTAACAATCCAATTCCATATTATTATGAAGTTTGTTTACATTGAAAACACATGGTTAATCATAACCTAACTTTATTTTAGGATTTTTAAATATGAGCCGTTCGTGGGCCCTTCCAATGCGCTTTATCGAATGAAATTGTTCTTTTTGCGGGGTCCATTTATATCATTTCACAAAACAATTGAAAAACTCAGCGAAATGACACAAAACAAAGGAACATCAAACTTTGTCATGACGTCACTAACAGAATCACCTGATTATAATTAACGCAAATTTTCAATCTAAAAAGACAGAAATGTAAATGGTAAAGAGACGATTAAAATGACATTAGACACTTATGGTATAAATTGAACAATAACTAAGAAAATCAATAAAATCGATCAGCTGTCACCGATCTCATTCTAAATTAAATACATTGAATCTTTTAAATACAAGACTCCGTAATAGTAGAGTGCTCGGAGCCCCGAAACTTGCAAAAAAAACTCATTTTGTGGGACTTCGAGGTAAAAATGTATAAATTACATAGAATTGTAGCTTTGGTTCTGTAGATTCTAAAACTGCAACTTGTCAAAAAATTCTATGGTGCAAAAGGGCACTATTTAATAATTTCGAGTTAAGTACGTAGTTGGAAAGTAGAAGATATAAGCTACATCTGTAATAAAAAAATTATGTATATTTTTGTACAGATTCTTATTGATTTCAAAGTCTTAATAAGAGCTTCTGTTTGGAAATGCACGTAAATGCCATAAGCGAAAATTAAGAAGGTTTCACATTTATGCAGATTTCTCGTTTCAAGCACTGCACAAATCTAATTAAATTCGACTAGTTTTTGCTTTACACCGTTTTATCTCGGGAAAGGTAGCATTTAACAAAAAAATTTATTCTTATGAAATTGTAACCACGTTTTTTGCAATTGCGATGGTCCTTGATTTATAAATTTTAAACAAATATTAATCAAGATATGTAATAAAATGTAAAACATCATTCATTGTGATGTTCCACCGGCCTGCATGCCGGCTGTACAATCATATAAGGCGTTCGCATCTCTCGTCTTACCGCGCCTGCCAAGCGTGTAGTACATAGGTATTTATTTGTCTCTTATCATTTACTAATAAATTTTCATTTTTGTTTTCTGCTTGCAATTATTCGTAACAAAAGGATATTGTATAACTAGCAAAATAATTTGTCTACATAATTAGTGGTAAAGTTTTAAATTATAGCAACAAAAACCTGGCCCACGTTGGACCGCCAATTTATAGCAACGCTTTTTTCTGCACGATAATAAACAAAGCTTAAACTTCAAACGAAGAATTCACATTAATTAAACTAAATTTAGGACACAAATTACGATACTTACTTATATGAAAATGCTCAAAATTGCCGGCTTGAGCTTTAGCTCTTTCTTACAAATTTAAATTTTCAGGTCGCAGGTGTTAACCCTAAAAGCTTCTAATTAAATAATGGATTCAGGAATAAATAATAATATGTTGGGCGCCACCAAAGCTGAGGATGTTTTTCATAAAACATGAATAAGATTTGGAAAAAGCGAAGGTTATCAGCTAAGGAACTAACCTCCTTATTAATTTTGACGTTAATTTAATTAAAACATTACTCAAACAATAAAAGATCTTGATTAGCCAAAGAAAACAAAAAACATCAGCAGTCCGTTTAGCCAAACTATGTCAAGTAGTCAATAAAATCTGAAATCTGTATATTAAAACAAAAGAAAATGGTACATACAATGCAAATCAAAACAGTTATACATTAATGAAAATTTGTGAATTCAAAATATAAAACCATCAAATTAAAATAGATATTATTCATTAAAGTGAGTAAAATTTCGGGATCCCAAATGATTAAATATTATCTAACAATACAATATTAATAAAATTCGATACCTTAACATTTTTACCTTAAGTTTTTCATCATCCAAATTAGTGTTCATACCAAAATTCCTTTCACAAGTTGAAGGATACGAACTCTTGACACTCAAAACACCTTAAAAACTTTAAACAAAGCTACACTAACAAACTGCTGAGCTGCCACAATGCGGGAAGAAGTCTTCTGGATTTTGAACTGAATGTTATTAACGAGATTCATCAAACTTTAACACAATTGTTTGCAATAACTGCTTTCGATATTAAATTCTTTATTATTCTTCTGACTGGAACGGTACTCGAAATTACTAGAATGTTGCTCAAAATAATTGTGGAAATTATTATATAACAAATACATATTCTTTATTTGTTATATTTTCATTAATTCAAAAAGATCGGTATATCGGTATGAAAACCCCGTTTCTTATACATAAGAATTAACACTGAATTCTAATAACAAAATGTCCGGCAACTAAACTATTCTTCAATAAATGAAGAATCACAAAATAACTGTAGTTAAGCGGTACTGTAAAACTGTATTTTTATTCGAACAACTCGAATAACTAAACGTCAATTTAAATAGTTAATTTGTTATTTTATAATAAACAAATCGAACGGTAATCACAACATATTCAAACGGAAAATTACTAAATTCGCTTAACGGGATTTATAATTGTACCCCGCCGAGGCTCGAGGCACGCCGCTCAAAAAACTTAGCCGGACTATATGCAACTATACTCTGTAAAGATCGAAACTGAAGTCACTCGGACCAGCCACTGAACGGAAGTGAAGTCTTAAAACTCAGGGTTTTATTATTGTATACTAAGGATGCAGTTCTGCGTAGGAATACATTACCAGATGCAAATCGACTTCAACCAATAGCGAGGTCTCACTTCAAGAACAAGTATTGGTTTTTTCTCAAAAGCTGAAGGTTGCATTATAATAGTTCGTAGGATACAAATCGTGTACCCAATCAGCGAATTGCGTGGTTTGATCTAAACGAATGAGAGCACAGCAACTCAAAAGCAAGTATTGATTTTTCCTCTAAAACTGCAAACGCTTCAAGTTATTTTTTAAACACTTATATGAGTAACCAAAGAGATTTTTATAATTCTAAGATTTGAAACCATCCTTTTTTAAAATAAATGTTATGGGGTTGTTTATATCGAATACTAACGCAAGTTTAAACTATGAAAAGAATTCAAATTTGCAGAACCGGACTTAAGATTTTTGTAAATATGTCGACAAAATTACATTTATTCAGAGCTGATAAAAATATACCGTTACAAAATATACATACAGATTAGTATAAGACTGTCATAAAACTGTTCTCCCAAAATGTTTTTGTCACTCAAATTTACAAATAAATTTAACAAAAACAAGCAGCGAAAATACAGAACAAGGAAAGTAGAGAAACAACCAAATTTACCGTAAATACATAGATTGAAACTACTAAAGATCACGTTAACAGCTATAAGATAATCTTACAAAATATTTTAATCTATTTCTTGAAATTGAACTCTACTATAAGCAAATTGTAACATTATAAATATCAAATTACTGATCTAATATAACTATTTCCAGTAAAATATGTACCTGAAGCTGACTTAGTTTCCTGGGAGATAGAGAAATATGTAATCTGGGTTGCATAAAACATGTATTACTAAAAACCAACCTAAATACTTTATATCCTTTTTATAAATTCAACATCTTCTCAAGACCAGTGTGCACCGGGAGTCGATCTCGGACCGCTTGGGTGAAAGTTCAGCTCGCTAGACATTACACTACCAAGGCTAAATTAATAACAGAATAATAACTAGATTAACATAATTACATCAGACTATTTACTTAACACCTTATTTACTTTTTTCATTAACACCTACTCTAATGGGAAAGCAACTTCTCGGATTATAAGATGGAGAACACCACATTACATTTTTTAAACGGTCAAATTTTTCGGTTATGGTTATGTTAACGAGTCTTCCACTCGAACCACTTGTCCACCGTCGGCTCAAGCATTTATTGAATATTAAAAGTATGTTAGTGTTAACCCATATGTTAATAAAACGAGTAATATCGAAGTAAGGGGTAGAATAGAATTATACTAAGAAAAGCGGTATGTGATACAGAAACTAAATAATTAAATACAGCAGCGAGTGGAAGCAGTCGCGATACGACGTATACACTATCATGGTCGTACGGTGTACGGGTGTTTATTTGAAAACGGTCCATTTTTAATAAGTCAGGATTACAAAAAATCGCATGGATCAGTCAGTTTTTGTTTGATATTTTTCCAAGTAAGCAGTGAATATGTTTCCTACCACAAAAATTGATGGGTTTAGGCGATGTTTTGTAATTCATGTCATTTTTCACTTATTCAAGAAAGGTAGACCGTTTTCCAATAAACACCCTGTATACAATTTGCTGTGTAAACTATTTATATGTATTTACATCATACTACGATTTCTAAAATAGAACAATTTTGTTATAAAATTGACAACTTAACTTTCCAACAGTACTCGACGGTTCAATAAGAAAAAGTCCACATGTCACTTTGTCTATATCCAAACTGATAGATTAAATTGTTTCCTTCTCCTTTTTGTTTATTTCGTGTTCTTAATCGGGAACGACTGCATTTTTTAAGAAGTGGAACCTGCAACATGCTTTGGAATGATAGCTATATACCTACAATGTTAATTCTACAATCCGTTTTTAATAATAATTCCTGAATTCTGGGTATCCAATTTAAAACTTAATTAATATCTTGTAAACAGGGAGCGATTGTGGCTCGGTTAGTTGCGTGCGGGACTACCGAGCATGGAACGCGGGTTCGAACCCCGGCCAATATATCACCGGACTTTTAAAAATCGTTTCTCCCTCGGAAGGCAATGGCAAACCACCGAGGTATGCTTTGCCCAGGAAATTTCCCTGAAATTAATAAAAAAATCCAAGTACTATATACTTGGGGTGGTTCGGAGTCCACCTTAAGCTGTAGGTCCCCTATACTTGTGATGACTGAACACGCACAACACAAGTATAGGAGGGAAATGCCAACGTTCAGGCAACAGAGCACAGCACGCAAAGAAGAAGAAACAGAAAGTAGAATAGAAGTGCTTCTACAACTATCATATTTAGAATCCAATTCCAGATAATTGCATGCAAAGTCTTGGCATTATTGTAAACGATGCGATGTGCGATGTTCTTTTCTGGTTATCGCAAGCTTAACATTCGCCACCGATTTATATACTGAGATACTTTAGTTGTTTAAATGTTTTAATAATTGTTTTTTACCCCACAGTAGATTTTATTGTTATAGAAAATCAAATAACACACCACTTTATTCACCCAGCGTTCGGAAAACTCCATAGGAATGCGCTGTATGATTCAGTAGATCATAACTGCAGAAGATTTATTTACGAAAACATTATGTCGAGAATTACTAAACGTCAGGGCACAGACCCCGGAATTTCTATCATCATCTTTAGGTTATTAAAACATTAAACTCTAGAACATTCTTGTTGATTCTTCGGATTTCTGTAACTTGGAGATCGTCCAGTCAGGACCGGACTGCCACCTCAGGTTGCACCGAAAAGTTTACAACCAGTATTTTATTACAACCGTATTTTCCACAACCGTATATTTTCGCAAAATGGAATATCACGTTCCGGAAAAATCCACAACAATATTATTTAGATTCTTTTAACCGTATAAAGGGCAAAAATAGTTATAAATAAAACCCAAAAATAAATGTTACAAGTAATAATTTTATTACAACCGTACTTTTTCACAACCATCGTTTTTATATTCTGTAAAAATCCACAAAAATAATTTCTTACAACCGGATTTTTACACAACCGGAAATTTATACAACCGTACTTTTTCACAACCACCGATTTCATTTTCTGTAAAAATTCACAAAAATAATTTGCTACAACCGGGTTTTTACACAACCAGAAATTTATACAACCATACTTTTTTACAACCAACGATTCCATATTCTTTAAAAACCAAACAAAGACCAAACATCCTATTTGAAGTAAATAATCAAGTGCGGTGCAGCTCGAAAGCTATTGGCGTACTGAGAAAGGCTAAACATCTTGTAAAAACCGTTCGAGTTACTTCTAGAGGTCACAAAATGTCAAAAGTCTAACTGAAAACTAATGAATAAGCAAAGTGTGTGTTATTCTAAATTAAATAGAAGGTGTAATGATTCGATAGGTAAAACTGTCCAGTACGGTATCACGAAAACTGAGTTAAGAGCTCTATTAACATATTCTTTTCCGATGGTTCCTTTAAGAGGTACAACCAGTTAAAGTTTCGCCCAAGATTTCGCTAGTTTTTTTGGGCAGAAGGCCTTTGGCTTAAGTTTTGAACTATTTTCTTCCACTTCACTCTATTCCTTGTTACTGTTTCCCAGCCTGTTATCTTGTGACTATTTAAGTCTACTTTTACACAGTCCCACCAAGTCTTTTTAGGTCTGCCGCGTCGGTTTCTGCCCCCTACTACACTTTTAAATGCTTTTTTAACCGGATCATTCTCTTTTAACCTTTGCACATGCCCTAGCCATCTTAATCTGTTTTGTTTCACTATTACACTTAGGGGTGTATCACCATAGCACTCTTGTACTTCTTTGTTTGTTCTTCGTCTCCAAGTTCCGTTCTCATTTATTCCCCCAAAGATTTTTCGCATTACTTTTCTTTCCCATCTCTCGATCTTATATTCATTTTCAGATTTAGTAACCCATTCCTCGCTTGCAAAAATGACTCTTGGTCTGATTACTGTTTTGTATAATTTTATTTTTGTTTTATTTGAAACTATTTTGTTGTTTAAGATGTTTTTAAACATCCCTATGCTTCTTGATCCTGCTAATAAGCGCCTATTAATTTCTGTGTCAAAATCTCCATCGCTTGTAAACTCAACCCCCAAGTAACTAACTTTGTTCACCATATACATATCAATAATAAAAATTGGAGTGTGTTATTTAAAATAAAGAAGTTGACATCTATTTCCGGTATAACCGAAAGTAACATAAATCTGAAATTATTTTAAAACAAAAGCACGTAACCCGAAACCATTACCTGCAAAATTTCAAATCGTTAAAAGCTCCTAAACTCTCAAACTCCTATAAGTTTCCCATATTTTTCTAACGAAAACTCGTCGTGACACACCCTGTATAACTGTTTAAAAATCGTATTGTGTGAGCGGTACCCTCCCCAAGCTAAAATACTTGACACCTGGATACCAGCTATACTTCAACCAAAGTTGCAAGAAATGAATCATCACAAACACGCGGGCGAAAATGTAAAATGAATCTAGAATTACACGAAGGTCACGCTGTAATCTAAATGATAAAATAAACAATAAATGAGCTAGAAAGATTCATAAGCAGAACAAACCCCTGTTTAATTAAAAATAAATGTGAATGAAGCAATGAAAATCTGTTGGTACTAGCGTACGTCACTGAATTCTTAGCAACGTGGAATTTGCACTCTTAGCTTATCTCACCTCGGGTCGTATTTGTTTATTTCGGTGTGATTACGAAAATGATTCATTTCATGTATTCTTGGCTGAAGTATAGTTAGTATTTGCCTCTACTTACTACTACTACTACTACAACGTAATTTTCCCAGTTCTGCTTTGAACACCAAGATATGTTATAATTTTTATTTAATACTTAAGGAAATTTTAGAAAATGTAATCTTAGTGTATCCAAGTTCAGGTTATCACCATATTGAACTGAATTTTAATAGTAGTCAGTAATAATATAACCGTCGGTAGTTTTTTATTGGAATTTTCCGACCTCTTTAAAAATTAATGGAAGAATAGATGGTTAACAGTAGGGCAATATATTTGCAACTGCGAGTACACACACCTTACTATGCTATAACATAAATTATCAATGACGGAATTCATAGTTAAATAGAGTTTGTAGACTATACATCGTCAGGTGATCTGTGTAGCTATCTAGACATTTTAGTAGGTTGTTACGCCAACATTTGCGGCTATCATTAATTGAAGTGGATTTAAATGTTCCCTTTAATGACCAAACAAACCTCTATAACTATTCGTGCTAAAGAGGCAGTTTCAACAAAACATTATCGGAATAGATTTCGAAATCACATACGCAACTGATGAGTATTAATAAAAGAGATTTTCTTATTAACTCATAAAAAACCAGTAATATTGTTTGTTGCCACTTTTAAGTTAATTTTTAATGCACCCATTATAGCCCGCCAATTTATTATAGTATAAACAATAAGTAAATATTTTACAAGAAACCTGCAATCATCTTTCAAGAACAAAACGTGACTGGCGGATAGCTGGTATGCTACCGTACATCAGCCGAATCCTTTTATATCGTTTAAAACAATATACAATCGTAATACTGCATTGATTATTGTTTTTTATTTACGAGTCCTGGCCCATATGAATTGGACCAAACAATAAATTTGTATGTAATTTGTGTTTGACATTTTATATTTCGTCTCGAATTAAAATGATTTATTTCTTGCTAATATTATGCACAATCAAAAACATGGTCGATTAATCACTGATAATTATTTGTTGAATGATAAACATTAATTACAAAAACATATAGTGGTCCAATTCATGTGAGACAGGGCTCATATATAAAATAATTACTGATGCAAGGATGTACAATTTATGTATACAGGGTGTAACTAATATAACTAGAAACCTCATAATGGGTGGTAGCTGTAATGATTTAGAACATATTTTCGTGATCAACAAAGCGTGGTCGCTTCCTGCTAGTTTTCGAGAAAATCGCATTTTAAATTTTAAGGACGTCCATTGTACTCGCATTACATTAAAAATCCGAAACAAGCAAAAACATCTTCCAAGAAAATCTTCCAACAAAATCATTTTCCAACATATGGTAAAATAAACATGTTTCTTTATGTTATTTAATGACATTTAATGTCGAAACAATAAAATCTAATAAAACTTGTGAAACTTTAACTAATCTTTGTATTTATATTATATTTCATGTTGTTTCTTTCATATCATATTTGGCATTTTTTTCTTATATTTTTGTTGATATTAAAAAAATAGGTCTAAGAAATCTGTCAGATCAATAAAAAGACATTAAGGCTTAACGCTTGACATGGGTCAGTTGAAACAGTAGAATACATTACACGTTATGGTGGGCTGTCAAACTAACTTAAGTGTAGCAGCAAGAAAAATATTACAAAATTAAAACTTCTAGTGAAGTTTAGTACAGTTTAGTAAAGATCAGCATCCTAGGAGGGTTCTTCAAGTTCTCGAAAAAAAACTGGTTTAACTCTCCGCAAGAGTGTTGACTTTTGTAGAATATATTGAGAGGTTTAATTTTTATAGAATTTAGCTATAAATTGCTAGAACATTGTTACCGTGCAGCTGCAGCTGATGCAAATTTTGCTGATCTTGCAACATAATACACAGCTGTTCAATTTCGAATAACCTAATGCTACGTGATGATAATATGTCATGCTATCAGTCTTAATGCTATGCCATATTCTTATGAACATTAATTTTTGATAGTGTGTCTGTTACAAAACCAAAATATTTACAAGTCGCAGTATTTAATTTACTTAACAGAAGCAATCAACCTGTATGGGTTATACGAGTTTTAATAGTTGTGTATTATCTATTTAAAAGTCAACAAATTGCAACTAGAAAGAATAGTGTGAATTCTCACAAAAATAAAATTTTAAAGTCCGGGTTAGTGACTGGTACTATTTGTAGATAGTATACTAGATCAAATAAATAAGCGTTTTGAATTTTGACAAAAATGCTGCATTTATGATGAAAGTCGCGCAAACTTTTACTCCATTGAAGAGTTTGCTACGTTTAAAGATCTTAAAAGGGTATGTATACTTGCTAAATATAGCACTTAATGTCATCATATCATGTATTCGTTTATATTTGTACTGTTGTACTAAAATTGAATAATAAGATCTAAGATTGATTTCTAATACAACACAAGTTCACTTTTTGACACTTTATTGGTATTATCGTTTTCACTTCACCCGCTTTAGAGCTATCCAATAAATTCCAAACAGCACAAACATTCCATTCTAAAGGTCGTTTTAATGACTGTCTTTTCGACTACCAAACCCAGTGAATAATTGACTAATAACTGCCGATGCACGCAGAATGGAGATGATAATCGTTATAAAGTAGCAGCCTCACTCTCATGAAGAAAAAAAAGCTTATTGTAAATTGAACATTATTGTAAATACTGTTTTATCGAACCAAATACAATTTTTTTTATACCAGCAAAAAATCCTAGGTTAACAAATAAAAACTGGGTAAACTTAAAGGTGTTGTTAAGCGGATTTACAACTTCAGCTTAATAAATTAAACAAAAAATGTAGATAGCCATTTCACAAGTAAAATTTCTAAATTCTTAAAAATAAGCCTGTAATTAATTTTTGAAGTTGAAAGATTCGAAGCGTGTGACGTCACGCGTACCCGCGCCTAATATGCACAGCAAACTAAACTGCTTTGGTAGTAGAAATCCGACCATAAATCAGTGCATTTCACGTGTTTGGAGGTAAATAAAGTGTTTATTTATTAGGTTATTTACTGGTTATTACTATTGTGTAGTTACCCATTAAAACAACATGTCTCGATGTTGTATATTAGGGTGCAAGAATACCGAAAAGACTGGCAAATATAATTTTTCTTATCCAAATAAAGACAAAAATCTTAAAATTTACAGCCAGTGGTTGCAAAGAATGAAAAGGGTTGATTGTATCAAGAAATTTTTCCAAAAAAATCGAATGAATGGCGAGAGAAAATAACTATTTGTAATAGAGAAGAACTTCGCTGATCCTACGTATTTGAATATTGAAAATGATAAATATGCAGCCATAATCTCTACAAATATAGCTACAGCAGAGTGTACTTCGTTGGAGGAAGCAAAAAACCCATTATTCCAGATATAATCATTAGATGTCCTTATCATTATTACTAATAGACCGTATTTATAAGTGTAACACTTTAATTATACGTGAAAACTAGGAGTACGTGTTATTTTTAAAGTTATTTTTACTTTTTATAACTTATTTAAATATTTAGTTAACACAAAATATTAAAAAAATTATTCTATTTTCTTAATCAAAATAATCTGGATCTTCCCCTTTTGCAGGACGAAACCGTGTATACACATCATTACCTTCTGGATAATCGCTTATTTTTGAAACACAAGCAGGTATTACCTTCCTTTTGTTCTTTCCCAAAGGCAACCAAGAATTTTCCCAATAAATAAATTGTTTATATGATATAGGTCGCCACTAACGATTGCTTAATTCGGTAAGACGTTTTCTATTAGTTTCATCCGCTCGTAATGGCAACTGGTAGCGAGAAACTTGCAAAGTGTCTAGATTTAACTACACTATGAAAAGATTCGAGCAAAATTATACATTAACCCACTTTTGAAATTGGAAATTTCATTTGTTTCCAAGCATTAATGTGATTCATAATTTGTACTCATAGGAGCACAAAATTCGCAATTACACCAGGCGTGGTTTCCGATTCTAATATTGTCTTTGTCTTGTTATGTTAATCGTTAACCGATGCCTCAGAATCATTCAAAGTGTTTAAATGCATATGGTGTAATTTTATCCATTATATATTAATTAATACACTGTATCAATAAAAATTACAATAAATACTTAAATAAACTAGAACTAAACCCTATACCTATAGCAAGTGCTTCTGTAGCAGGCACGCGTGACGTACACGGCAGTGATGTCAGAATCAAGCCGCTGTTGCTGTTTCCCCTTACGAGCCGTAGCTCCTACCATGCCCACCCGGCGGGCTATCTTCGGCCGCACTCGACCGTCGGCGACAGCGTTCGTTGAAGTACATGCATTATCTTATCTCTCCAAGACTATTTAAAAAAATATTATTTACTCAGCGAATTATTTATAATACAATCTTGAAAAGAAATTGAAAAATTTAATAAAATATCCACATTGCATATTAATCGTTAATTTTAATATGAAAACAATGGTCACTCAAAGTCGATACAACAAATTAATTTTTAATTATTAATATGTATTTCATATCGATAAACGAACTGTTATAAATCTAATAAAATGTTATTGTTCAATGGAAACCGTGAGAAAGTGGTGATTTCTTCCATCAGGAGAAAAACGTAAAGAATGTTTCTCTTTACTTTTAGTTAGTTAATAGAATGTAAACCAGGAATTAATTAAGAAAGTTAACCTCCAATAAAATAATTGCGGACAACTAATTTTGGCAAAATAAGGCAGAACATTTCTTTACACTTCCAAAGGGTATGGGATAAGATACACATTACCCACGGAAACAAGAAAAATGGAAATTTTGCTGGTTTCTCGGAAAACGTCAACTTTCAATTCTCTATAATTATGACAACTGAAAACTCTTACTTTCAAATGAAAAACATATCGTATTTACAAAATAATTCTATACAATATTGAATGCGTTAAATAATAAAATTAACCAACTAAACGAACAGAACTACTTTTAAATGCAGCATTTTTAAATGCTTTATGTTGATAGTTCACAATTTAAATAATTCAGAAAAAATTGTACGTACTACTTACTTAGGCAATTTGAAGCAAATTTGTTAATTAACTACCATAAGATGCATAAGATTAGCATATCAAAATTTAATATCAGAATTTAAATGTATCAACTGGAAACCCAAAAATATTAGAACACAACAAACCGAGTAGTATGCGCGCAAATGTTAAATCAAACGATATTCAATGAGGCCTCTAATAAATCGAATTCTTCTAATTCATCAACACTACAAAGACGTAGCTCACTTTTTTCTGAAGTCTCATACTTGTACAAGTATTTAGATGACATACGAGTCAAGTGCTTTTCTTCAATGGCCATGGTCAATGCAGTTTCGTTCTTAGCTTTCAATGCTGACTTAACAACGCATATTGCATTGACCGTTGAAGGATCAAGTCTGTTGCGTTTTTTGGTGACAATGTCAGTTAACATGGAAAACACTCTTTCTGCATCGGCATTTGAGTTAGGAAAAGATCTTAAGGTGTTAACAAATTTCAACAAATTAGGATACCTGGGCACTTCGTTTGGTTCATTTTGCGAAAGAACACTTTTCCAAAAGTTATCAAATTTTAAATTAATAAGTGTTGCTTTCTGTTTTTCTGAAAAATCTAAAGGTAACGAAGACCATTCTTTTTTCAGACCATCAATGTCGAGATTACCAATCTTTGTTGCTACAAATTCAATGCTTTCGAGGGAAAGAGTCCTGTTTGACGAAGATAGTGCCGTAGTTGGTTGAAGGGCACTCAACTTAGCATAAAACTCGTCATCGAAAGGTAACCTTTTACAAATACCCTCTGCGGCAGCAATACAAAAGTTGAGACAGTTTTTTCTAATGATTTCAACGATCTCAGATTGAGTTCCCAAGTTGTTTAAATACAAATTGCATTTTGGCCCACAATCAATTTCATAAAGAGGTAAGTGGTTTTCATGTGAAGAAAAGCACACCTTCCGAATCGAAGTTATGTCCTTAGAAAGGTCTGGCTTTAAGAAATGTCTCAGCACCCCTTGTAACAATTTAGCCGATTCCATTTGAAGTGCATGAATTCGTGTTTCTTCGCTTTGAAATTGCAGATTACATCTATCGAACTGCTCCAAAACATAGTCGAGAAAGTAAAGATAGGCTTTCATGTCTGGTTTTTGCATCATAGATAGAAGATGTTTACTCGATTTCGTTTTATCATTCTGAATATTTTCTAACAGGAAATGGAGCAACGCATCCCAATTTTCCAATATTCGTTCTATGCAAGCACGACGAGATAACCACCGCGTTTCACATAGTCTAACAATCATGCGATGAGATTCCGAGAAGCACTCTTGAAATTCTTGAAGTCCGTTTGCTGCTGGTGTTAAAAAAACTCGCGATTTTTCGAATGAGTTTTTCGCATTCGTCCGGAATCGCATCACAAGCGCCGTTAGCAATTAATGCACAAGCTACTGAACGCCGACCTCATGACGCTTGCATTATCGCACGCCAAAGCAACAATGTTAAGCATGGGAATTTGGAGTTTGTTCATCTCATTCCTCAACGCTGCAAACACAGTGTTCGTTGCGTTGAGATTGATTAATTTCACTAATTTCGTTTTGACATCTAAAGACTGAGGATCAATGTATCGGACAAGAAAAGTCATCCATTTTTTAAGAGTTAAATCTGACGATTCATCTATAAAAATGGAGAATGACGCGTTTTGCAAAATGCTAACAACACGATCAGTCGCAACGGGGCTCAAGACGTTCGTTATGATGGCTTTGGTTTTATTTCGGCCCATTTTCATACTTTGCACAACGTTGGAATCTTGATCGACTTTCTGAAAAAATCGAGGAATTGTTCAGCAACTTGAAGAGGAATGTTATGTTGAGCAATTAAAGTTGCGTATCGAATCTCAGCGATATGTACCTTATCGTCGAACTAAAATGATGAATCTTCGCCCGATAAATTATTTGGAAAATGTTCAACTGCAATACCTTGTTTTTTACATTCAGCTAAGTGAGTTACAGATATGGCATGGCGTTCTAATTTGGAAATTCCACAACTTAATGATATGCCACAAACAGCACATTTACACGAATAAGGATCTTCTGCAACCTCTCGAAGCCAAAACTGAAACCTATTATCGCTCAACCATTTTTTAAGAAATTTTTGTTTATACGAATCTTTAGCCGGTGTACTGACCGCCGAATCGCCACTTTTCGCATGGAATTTAGCGTGACTGGTCACATGACCACTACCACAAGAAAATTCTTTGTTGCATATAATACACTTAAACCGATATATATTGCCCTCGACTTCGCGAATCCATGATTTCGACTGCTCGTCAGTAAGCCACTTTTGCACAAAAGATTGTTGTTTGCGTTTTTTCTTTGGAATTTCACACAAAGAATCGCCCATTCTAGCGATAATAATCATTCTAGACTAATATTGACCTTTTCTTTAATAGAAAATGTATACTAATATACATATATGTGTACCATAAAGAATATACACTGTGGTTATCTCGTCGTGCTTGCATAGAACGAATATTGGAAAATTGGGATGCGTAGCTCCATTTCCTGTTAGAAAATATTCAGAATGATAAAAAGAAATCGGGTGAACATCTGCTATCTATGATGCAAAAACCAGACATCAAAGCCTATCTTTACTTTCTCGACTATGTTTTGGAGCAGTTCGATAGATGTAATCTGCAATTTCAAAGCGAAGAAACACGAATTCATGCACTTCAAATGGAATCAGCTAAATTGTTACAAGGGGTGCTGAGACATTTCTTAAAGCCAGACCTTTCTAAGGACATAACTTCGATTCGGAAGGTGTGCTTTTCTTCACATGAAAACCACTTACCTCTTTATGAAATTGATTGTGGGCCAAAATGCAATTTGTATTTAAACAACTTGGGAACTCAATCTGAGATCGTTGAAATCATTAGAAAAAACTGTCTCAACTTTTGTATTGCTGCCGCAGAGGGTATTTGTAAAAGGTTACCTTTCGATGACGAGTTTTATGCTAAGTTGAGTGCCCTTCAACCAACTACGGCACTATCTTCGTCAAACAGGACTCTTTCCCTCGAAAGCATTGAATTTGTAGCAACAAAGATTGGTAATCTCGACATTGATGGTCTGAAAAAAGAATGGTCTTCGTTACCTTTAGATTTTTCAGAAAAACAGAAAGCAACACTTATTAATTTAAAATTTGATAACTTTTGGAAAAGTGTTCTTTCGCAAAATGAACCAAACGAAGTGCCCAGGTATCCTAATTTGTTGAAATTTGTTAACACCTTAAGATCTTTTCCTAACTCAAATGCCGATGCAGAAAGAGTGTTTTCCATGTTAACTGACATTGTCACCAAAAAACGCAACAGACTTGATCCTTCAACGGTCAATGCAATATGCGTTGTTAAGTCAGCATTGAAAGCTAAGAACGAAACTGCATTGACCATGGCCATTGAAGAAAAGCACTTGACTCGTATGTCATCTAAATACTTGTACAAGTATGAGACTTCAGAAAAAAGTGAGCTACGTCTTTGTAGTGTTGATGAATTAGAAGAATTCGATTTATTAGAGGCCTCATTGAATATCGTTTGATTTAACATTTGCGCGCATACTACTCGGTTTGTTGTGTTCTAATATTTTTGGGTTTCCAGTTGATACATTTAAATTCTGATATTAAATTTTGATATGCTAATCTTATGCATCTTATGGTAGTTAATTAACAAATTTGCTTCAAATTGCCTAAGTAAGTAGTACGTACAATTTTTTCTGAATTATTTAAATTGTGAACTATCAACATAAAGCATTTAAAAATGCTGCATTTAAAAGTAGTTCTGTTCGTTTAGTTGGTTAATTTTATTATTTAACGCATTCAATATTGTATAGAATTATTTTGTAAATACGATATGTTTTTCATTTGAAAGTAAGAGTTTTCAGTTGTCATAATTATAGAGAATTGAAAGTTGACGTTTTCCGAGAAACCAGCAAAATTTCCATTTTTCTTGTTTCCGTGGGTAATGTGTATCTTATCCCATACCCTTTGGAAGTGTAAAGAAATGTTCTGCCTTATTTTGCCAAAATTAGTTGTCCGCAATTATTTTATTGGAGGTTAACTTTCTTAATTAATTCCTGGTTTACATTCTATTAACTAACTAAAAGTAAAGAGAAACATTCTTTACGTTTTTCTCCTGATGGAAGAAATCACCACTTTCTCACGGTTTACATTGAACAATAACATTTTATTAGATTTATAACAGTTCGTTTATCGATATGAAATACATATTAATAATTAAAAATTAATTTGTTGTATCGACTTTGAGTGACCATTGTTTTCATATTAAAATTAACGATTAATATGCAATGTGGATATTTTATTAAATTTTTCAATTTCTTTTCAAGATTGTATTATAAATAATTCGCTGAGTAAATAATATTTTTTAAAATAGTCTTGGAGAGATAAGATAATGCATGTACTTCAACGAACGCTGTCGCCGTCGGTCGAGTGCGGCCGACGATAGCCCGCCGGGTAGGCATGGTAGGAGCTACGGCTCGTAAGGGGAAACAGCAACAGCGGCTTGATTCTGACATCACTGGTACACGGCCGCGTTCGAGTCAAGCGACAACGGGTTCAAGTGTCAAGGTTATTTGGTTAAAACTTACCTGTGCTATCAGTGAACAACCCAACAGCTCAATATACATAACCTCCCATTACCTTTTCTGAGCGAATAACTTAGCGGACCGATACAAACTCCACTAATCTTACCCTCATAAAGCAGCTTCATAAAAATGGAGCTCTGAAGAGACCAGCATACATGGGGATAACGCATAAGAAAGATCACCATAAACGAAAAATTGAAATATACATTTTTGTAGAAAAAGCTAATTAACCAAAATCATGGGAATATGAATATATATCAACCAGTTTAAATATTTGAACTTTGAATAGCCCATTTAAGATTGAGAAAATTGCTGTTTGCTGATTTGACTAAGCAAGTCAATAAAAAAGGATAATAAATGGCATTCATTAAAGAAGCAAAAGATGTCAACAGCCAACATGGCCGAGTGGAAGACGCGCTACATTTTCAATTACAAGATGCCCTTCTGTTCCAGGCTCAAATTCCGATATTCTTTTGCCATGAATCTTTTTTTAAATTTATTTTATTTTGTAATTAATTTCATTCTTAACCAGTAATTAACCAGGCCCATAAGCTAGAGCTGCGGGAGGAAGGAGGCGATTAATATTATTACGCAGGCTCATCGTGCGGCTGCAGCCGACTTACAGATGGTATAGCCCAAATCCCACAATTGTGTTACAGATAAGGAAAAACTGCAGAAAAACCTTAACTCAGGTGAGAGTCTAGCATGCTAGACACTACACTACTGAGGCTAATGATAAGAATAAGAAGGTTGTATTCTTCAACAGCCTGCGACTAATCTTTCCGTTTCCAGGTCTTCAGAATCAATTTGTCTTACATTGCAATAAGATGTTCGTTTCCTTTTTTTTAGGAAATTATGCAAATTATGTCTTTTCATGTACCATTTCTTTAACCACCTTCTTCCTTTTTTCTCTTTTTTTTTATTAAAAAGAACCAAAGCAATAGCTACACAAGTAGCGTCCGCGCCACTCAACATTTTGTTATAAACCGAATTTTTGCACAATATTTATTGTACAATTTTTTAATAAATTATTGAGTTGTCTGGAGGGTGCATCAATAATATTGCGCAATATTATTGCGCAATATTATTGAGCGTCTAGGGGCCGCTTTACGGTACTGAAAGGCTTCAACAATCGCAAATTTGACATAAGGTGTCGCATTTTTAATTATAAAATGACTAAATTATTATTTTATTATTAAGCAGGAGATGAATAAACTTGAAACTCTGAAACCATGACTTAAACTTGGCACAGTTTCTTTTTAAGAAATCCTGTTGGTAAAAAGTTTGTTAGCGAAGAAATAGATATGAGCTCCAGATCTATGTCGCGACTGATCAAGGAAGACCTTTGTATGAGGGCTTGCCGTAGAAGTACTGGACACTTGTTAACAGTTCGACTTAAGGAAATAAGAAAAATCGGAACCAAGTCTCATTGGCAGAAGTACGCGATAAATCTTTATCGGGGAATCTTGTTTACGGATGAGATAATTTCTACCACTGAAGAAAAATCTAATCGTCAAAAGGACAAGTGTATGCTAAAAGCTCTAAAGAAGCTACTGCTGCAGTTGGCAATGTTCTACGTGGTCATCATCCAGCAAGTTTGATGGTTTGGTGGGGAGCAAGTTGGCATGGTGTGACAAAACTTTATTTTTGCCAGCAAGGTGTTAAAACCACTTTCAAAGTGTATCGAACAGAAACTCTTGAGAAGGTGGTTTTGCCGCTTAGATCAGACTTTCATTTTAAAACCAACACTGGATTCTCCAGCAAGACGCAGCCCACACAGCAAGAAGTTCACAATTATGGCTTGCAGAGAATGTGCCTAGGTTTATTAAGAATGAAGATTGGCCTTCTGAAAGCCTAAATTTAAATCCTTTGGATTATAAACTTTGGGTTGAATTAAAGGCAATGGTTTGCAGAAAGCAACATGCATCAATGGAATCCTTGCAACGCAGTTTGTCCACAGCGGTTTAGAACTTTCCTATAGAAAAAGTGCGTGCTGCTATAGATGAATGGCCAGATATATTTTGAATTGTAAATTTTATGATTTATAGTAATAACTTCTCCTGTCGCCATCCATATCTTGTGCTTTAAAAAATTCTAAATTGTCTAGTAACAGTGTTCATTGACACGTTCACTAATCACTTATTCTATATCGACAATTTATGGATGGTAATGGAACAATCTACACGTAAGGTGTACAACGTAAGGACTGTATCGCAAAGAAAGTTGACACCTTCAGACCCATATACCTTTTATAATTATCCAATACTTTTAACAACTTTATAATAAAACAACGCTTTAATGTCTAGAAAATTTAATAATTTACAGAAACATAAAAAATTATTATTATTTTGCCCGTTTTCTCACTTTCTTTTTTAGGTTACGTATTAAGTTTTGGATGACTTCGTTTGTGACTGCTTTGGTGGCCTTATTCAAATTTTTTTTAATCTTCTAGGCTACTTGCAGCTTCAACGTTTTTCTGAAGATGTTGTTTAATAATAGTCCAATACCTTCAACAGAACGTGCTTCAGGGTAGTTTGGGGGATTAGGCTCTTTCTCGTCAAAATTGATTTTATGCTGTTTATACCATTCCCTAGTGGCCGCTGCATAATGGTATGCAGCTAGATCCGGCCAAAATAAAGTAGGCGCTGTATGCTTTTTAATCATTGGCGCCAGACTTTCTGGAAACATACTTTTCGATATAAATTTACATTCAAATTTTCTTGAGTAAATAAGGGGATAGATTTCATTCCCCATTTGCATATAGCTTGCCATACTAACACCTTTCTCCCATATTTTCCCACAAAAATCGAATTGTCCTTTTTGCTCACATAATAGTCTGGGAGCAGGCATCTCAAAAAGCGCTTATTTAAAGAGTTGGTCCGGACTCGATGACACACGCTTTTTGAAAACTGATTTGTATGTAAATTTTCCCGCTGAATCCGAATCCCGAGGGCGCCTGTCGACTTGAAACTTGACCCTTTAAAAGTCATTTTTACGTAAAATTTTGAAAAATCAAAAACGCGCTTCTTTTCTGGTTGCATCGTCATAACTTCATCCTGGATGGAGCTAGAAAATTAATTTTTATTTTGAAAAATTCTCCCAGAGTTGTAGACTGCAACTGGTTGAAATGCTAATGACGTTGTAATACTTAGCCGCTATTGTTCCATCTGCATTCCTAACCTATCCAAATTCTAGTATTTCGGAGAAAATAACATTAACCGAGTTATATAGATTTGTGAACAGTTTTGTGAAAAGAAATCTGAGACAATTACAATTTCGTCATACTATGTCATATTTCCAGGTTGCATGTCAGATTAAGAACATTATAAAAACTAAAATAAATCTTTTAAAAGATTTACACTTGGCAAGAAGCAAAGGTGTAGCAGCCATTGAAAATGCCAAAATAAACAAATTAGATAAAATTTTACCAGTAAAACTACAATTTTTCGGCAACAAATGAAACTGCAAACAAATTAACTCAGTTCCATTGACGCAAAGGCTCTTGAGAGATGAAACAAGAGAGATGGATGAACAAACTAAAATCCGGGCCTTTTCGTATGCATGAACCGATTATCCATAATCACTTTTTGAATCGGATCCGTTAACACCTGGGGGATGTATAATGCGAAAAGGAAATAAATGTTATTTTTTCAGTGCGATAAATAAAGAAATATATTTTAATATCTCAGAATGCAACACTTTTCCGCGGGATAATTTCAATACTATCTACGTCATTGATATGATGTGTTTTGTACAACGGTTTCAAAACTACGGTTGTATCACATTCAGTGAATTATTTAAGAAATATTTTAACTCGATTTTTCAAATAAAGCCTTCTAATTGCACCTATGTTATTCTTGTGGGGGACAGGTACGATTTTCCTAAAAGTGCTAAGGGTGCGGAAAGGAAAAGATGATCCAGATTTACTGAAAATATTTACGAGGTCAGTGATACGGTAACAATACCACAATAGAAATCATTTATTGATAAATAATCAACTTAATAAGAGTAGCTTGCTTAATTTCATAGTTTGCAAAATACAAAAGATATAAAAATAGTTCTCTCTGGCATGCATGTAGAAGATAAAACAATGGTATGCACAAATAATGATGTGGATATTTTGAAAAATCAGCGTTTTACAGAACACGAGGAGGCAGACACCAGAATATTTGCATTGTTTCAGTTTTTTTAAGAGAAAATAGAATGGTTCTGATTTATTCCAATGATACTGATGTTTTCCTACTATCAAGGTATTATTCAGTAGCTTTGTTAATTCCCATATGGTTACATCGCAAAGAAGGCTTTGTTCCGTGTCAGCCCCACATTGAAGAACTGGCAGGTAAGATTCGGGACGATCCAAAAGATCTTGCTTGCATTCTTTTAGCGGCTTACAGCCGCTGACTGTGTCAGCTATCTTTTTCGAAAAGGAAAAAGAACTGCTCTGAAAGTTATAATGAAAAATATGGTAAAACTGGCTTGGAGAACCTATTAGTGGAAAATACTGTTTAGAAGATGGGGACGAAATGTTTTCGACATGTCGGCTATTCTTTAAGGCTTTATACAGAAGTTTAGAGTTCACTGGTTCACTAGATGAAGTCCGTGCTCATTTCTTCCCGACTTGTAAAACAGACATTCGGTAAGAATGTTGATCTAGTTTTTATAAACATCATAACATTCATAACCAATTTTACTTATATTTACCGTTATTTGCCTCCAACAGAAGATGCTTTTTTATACCACATTCAAAGGGCATATTATCAAACATCTATTTATAAGACTGCTGTGAATGTTAATGCTAATTCCCCCGAAATATCAGAATTTAGATGGGCTATGGATGCAGATGGAACATTAGCACCTATTACGTCTTTAGCATCTCAACCAGATTTTCTTAAAATGCAGACATTTTGCAAATGCAAATCAAGTATATGCACAAGAGCATGCAGATGTTTTTAGAAAGTGTAGAATATCTTGTCTATGCGAAGGCAAATGTCATACGATCAAATAATAAGATTTATATATCGCTTGTCGCCCGCGTACAAGATATTGTAATAATTTTGTCTGTATTACAGACAGCGATATACTTTTTTCACCAAAAACTTTTTTGGGCTTTTTTTTAATTATAGTCTCGATTATATAGGGCTCTATCTCTTGTAATAAAAAAGTTTTTCGATTGGTGAAAATTTTAATGTACAAATATGACATAGTATAACAAAATAGTAATTTTCTCAGATTCTTTTTCTCAAAACTGACCATTATAACGGTTTTTCCTTGTTAAGATGTTGTACAGTTTTCTTGTCTGTTTTCTTACAGCTACAGATTGTTTTTCGTTCCTTTTAGGTTTTTGAATCATTCCTATTGATGTTTCTACTTTTTTCGCAGTATCGAGTACTGACAACATTGATTTACTTTTAAAAATCTTCAACACTTTACCTTCTAATCCTGGATTAGAGAGTGGATTATGATGGCAATTAAGGCAATTGAAAAACATAGTCGATTTGAAAAACGCGTTTTCACATCGCTGCTAGGAAAATTCAACTCTCCTAAAGTCATTCTAGATTGCTTATAAGAATGGCCCCATTAGGTAAAATATTTGTACTTGCCCTATACCGGAGTTGTTCACACGATAAAATGACAGAATATTAAGCTGGCGGAATTATTTACTCTCGTAGTACAGTGTAGTAACCGTAAGCAACCGAAGAAATTGCGAGACGAACAAAGCCACTTTAAATCCGAAAAATACATACTATTTTTTTTCTACGAGGTCTAAAAGTACCTCGCAATTAGTAGGATTAGAAGTTTTGCCTAGCAATACGTAGAATTTTCTGTTATACGGAAAACGTCAACTTTAATGACAAATGGTAATGTTAAAACAAAGATCTTTAAATAAGCCCCAGCATGGCTGAATACTGGACAGTCGTTTTCTCACGACATTGATCCAAGTCTAGCCTTTCAAATATCGAATCTTGGTTCTCTAATTTCTACTCAAGCGTAAATTGACGTTTACTTCAGCCTTGTTAGTGTAATGTCTGGCGTGCCGTAGTAAGCTGCCCGATATCGACTCCCGGCGCCGGCAGATCTGGTTAAGGTTTTCTGCAGTTTTCCTGAGCTGCGACAACACAAATGTGGGATTTTCGCTGTTCCATCTGTAAGTCGGCTGCAGCCGCACGTAGGGCCTACGTAATAATCATAATCGCCCCCTCCCTCCCGCACAAGCTTATAGCTTCTGGGGCCTGGTTTCCAGGTTATGGGTTGTAGCAATTATTATTATTATTACTTACCAGTACTCGGTTCTCTCATTTCACCCAAGTTTGAAGCAATTTTTATTTCTCGAGTCTTGGCTGTTTGATTATTGTTGCTCAAGGGTAAACCAACACCCTGGTATTAATTCTCGGCTCACTAAACTTTGTCCAAGTCCAAGCCAATGTTTAGAAACCTAATCTAAGTTCCTTACGATTTGCTTTCACGAAAATAACCATTAGACTTGAAAGATTTTTAAGTATTATTTTCGTGAAAAGTTATCACATTTGGTCCTCCATAATTCAAAAAATACTAATTTTAAATACCACATATGGGATATTGCTGAACTTAACTGAAAAAAATATGCTTTTCATTTCAAGAAATAAGGGGTTCCATTTAAAAAAGGTCGATGACGTCATAGGCCCCATAGTAGTAAACTAAAAAATTAAAATTGACGACCATAACATCCACAAGAAACAAATAAAATTGATGTGTCCGAGCTTTTATTCCAAACAGTGGTAATACAAAAAATATAAATTTTATTCCTTACTTTATTTACACACTGTATATGCACAAGGAAAACTCTAATAAAACCATAAAAGTGTTAAGTTCGTATGGTCGCAATATGTTTTGAGAGTCTATGAGAGAAAATTAGCAGATAATCAATAGATAGATACCTATATTATAATAAAGATGAAGTGCTTAATTTAAAACATAAGTTAATAACATAAATTTATAGCCAATAGAAGATTGCTAGTTTCGGAAAAAATAAGAGCAAGTACAAGAACAAGGTAAAAAAGCAATTTTCTTTGTTAATTGAATCACAAGAAATCCAATAGTACCTACATGGTAAGTGTGTGACTTCGGCAACTTAACGAATATTTGTTGTAAAAAAACACATTATTTCATTTGTCTATATTACACTCCTATCGAGAGTTTAGTAAAAATCAAAAGAATATCTAACTTTTTCAATCGAAATAGAAACTGGATAAAAGCATATTCAAATTAAACTCTTATTTCCAAGATTAAAAGAAACTATAAGATTATAAGAAACTCAATATCATATTTATACAAATATTACGTTATACATAACTACTGGACGTCTAATAAAACTAAATTTCAAAATATGTACTATACTATCGTAACTATACACAACATTGGTAGGTTGCTTTGTTATTGACTTTTAATGACAGTAGCAAATAAATCTTTACAGATTTAAATATTAGTTTTACAGGTTTTGCAAAAAGTTGTTGCGTGAGCCGGAATTGTAAATACTTTTATATTAATCCCGTTATATTTAAAAATTATTTAGTAAGAGATGACAGAAGAACAGTTTATTGTTACTGGATAATCGAAACAAAATGTGATATACTGGGCATTATCCCGGTTTTAAATTATTTTTAATTAATCGCACTTCTACTTACAGGAATTGATAATTAGTTCTTCAACAATATTATATTTAAAGGATTTAATAAGTTCCCTTTGTTCTTGGTTTTGTTATAGTTTCAATTCATTATAGAAAGAAACTTCTTTCTAATATATCACAGATATAAAGTATTTCTAATCAGACTACTAAAGTTTTCATTTAAAAAATACAATATTATGATGTAAACGAGAAATCAATGATTATAATTAGAAAAGTCATATTCAACTAATTAGTGCTACTCATAAAGGCGCTTTAATAATGTTGCAACGGCTTTTTAATAATAATAAGAAAATCATTTCTTAAGTAAGGAATACAAAAACGCCAATTTACTATAACTCAAAAAATAAAAAATAAGTAAACCGAGAATGCTCGCTTGTTTTCTTTTGTTATTTTGCCACTAAAATGCCCTCGGCGAGCAATTTGAACCACCTGATTTCAACATCTGGAGACCCACAATCGACCCTTTTTATTAAATGTACATCTATGTGGAGTCAACGCTCTGTATATATAACTGTACATAACGCTAGTATGTTCTGACTTCCGACGACTTGGCAGAGCTGCTGGAGGTAACAGCGAACTATAAGTACCTTCTTATATATACATTTTGGAGGTCGGTTCGTATCTTCTGTATACTCTATATATGACAAAATAAAACAAGGGAAATAATTTCCCCTTTCTTGAGATTCGGATTCTAGAGGTTCCCCTCATCACAAATATAACAAATTTTTAGCAATATATTCACGGGAATACCCGGAAGACAGGTCGTATATATATATATATATATATATATATATATATATATATATATATATATATATATATATATATAAAATAGATAAAATATAGCTTATTTTTAGTTTAACATTTAATTTTAAATTCAATAGAATATTTCATTACTATACAAGGCCGTAGTAGGATTATTTTTATTACATGCGTATTCAAATTTATTAAATTGAATCGTCTAATTTCTACACCTTACAGATGTCCAACCTAACTAGTGGTTTTGACGACATCCCATGTAATATATCATCATTTAATATAAGAACGTGAAATGCACAAGAATGCGATTTTTATTTAAGGGCAAATTTTAAAAACTACTTTGTGTAAAACTTGACTTTTATTACGTAGGGCTGTATGGTTTCACGTCGCGAGTCATTTCGTTGCGATACGAAGACGTTAAAAGAAAACAAGAAAAACGTTAAAGAAGGCAAAAGTAAGATTAAAGTTGTTTTACGTTTTCTAAATATTCGTTTTAACGTGTTTTTAGTTGGGTTAAGTTTATCAACCAGAACAATTACTATGCAAAGAGATTTGGTATACCACTTCGCCGAGGGATAATTGACTACCCGGTTAGAAGGCCAGGTTAACTTCGTTTACATGTGAACTAAAAGCTGGTACTGAGAATAGGTAACCGAGATAATATAGCATATAATAGTAAATAGACAAAGTTTCATTTTAAGACCCTTCGGGTAAAACTGCATTTTACATATAAATCGCTACTAAAATTTATGTACATAATCTTCTGAACTGTGTGGATTTTAATTTCAAAGACAAATTACTATTAAAAATTGTCAAGTCCTTGAAGTTAAAAAATAATACATTAATTTAAAATTAGTTAAGTTAAAGTTAAAATTGCCGTAGCTAAATTGAACTAAAGATATACCTTTTGTACTTGTTTCTCTTTTCATAAAAGGTAATCAATGATGACTTGGTAAAGAGGGGGACAGTTCAGAATATATTGCGCTCGCTTACCCCCACCTTATATTTTAATAACGGTCTTGCAGAGAACAAATAAATTCTGTGCAGTTCTATCAAGTTGATGAATCTGTAAACATCATGTAAACATAATAAGCACTTTCATATTTATTTTTAGTTTTTTAGTTATAATATTATCTGTTATTTTCAATAAAATAAGTATTTTGTCCTGCATTTATTTATTAATTTTTTTTCGATATGGTTATTTAATATGACTTTCAAACTTTTACTTTTCATTGAGGTTTTTTTAATGAAAGTAACTAATGAGATTTTAAGAAGTGTTTCTACGGAGTTGTAGGTACGTGAATTTTCATTTACTATATATTTGTTGTTAAATAAAATTTACAACAACCGTGAGATTTATTATAGCTTTGGAAGTATACTTGGAAATACCGATTGTGCAATTTTTGTCGACACTACGCGATTACCATTGCTCCCTGTCAACTACAGGCAAAAAAGGGAACTTGTTCCACATTTACTTCAGCACACTAATAAATAAAGAGGAAGCTAAGATAGATGAAGCTACGTAATGCCCTTTTAATTACTACCTATTATTTATTATGGCAACATTTGTTCTGTTCCTAAAACACTTTGCAAACGTGCTTTGAATTTATTTCTGCTCTTTGTCGACTCACAATAAAAGGATACAAAACTTCCGGACGTGTTTGAATGTACCCAAAATTCTTAGGTGGGCATTAGGGAAGAAAACGAGAAAATATCATTTCAGTTTTAATACGTTATTTTTTAAAGAAATATGCTAAAATCTAACATAATTGATTCAACATATCGCTTGCTACATTTATGTGTTTTAATTTTTTTGCACAAGTAATTAACAGTAAGTAATACCTTTAACTCATTCAAATTTATGCATCAAAAAACAAATAAGTGTAAACACCGAATTACTGTGTATACTACATAAACTGTTTAATGTGTTTTGAAGCATTTAATAATATTTCTTAATTTCTCAAGTGTATAAGCTCGATAATGTGAAATAGGTATTTCTTTTTATGAAGCAAATCTATACCAAAAAATCAACAAGCGTTTGTTTACTTTCTTCCAGTTCCAAGTCTCTGGAGTCTATCACTTCTCCAATTACACTACTTTTTGACAACCCTCGTCTGCCTCTTGGTCTCTTGTTCCTTAAATTCCCTTATCCAATGTATATTGGTTTTGACCGATGTAACGGATTTGTTACGAAACTTTATTTTGTGACTTTAGAGCTTTTCGTTTTTCAATTGAATCGTTCAACGTATTCGCTTGTAATATAGGCCTATTATATTTATTATTTCCTGAATAAGTAATATTATAAATATGTAACATTTTAAGTACATGATACAACCTTTCGATCGAATTGTATATCTAAAAGAGTGTATAGCATTTATAAGTATTATTTTGGTGTATAATTCAATTTAAAACGGCTAGTGGGGATACCGGGAAAATCCCCGGTGGGCCAGCCTAGTCAGCGCGCCCGTCAGCGGCCTTCGCAAAAAAATATATAAACATTAAAATTATAAAATTTCGTAAAACGGAAGTTTGTTAGAAAGAAGTTCAGAAGAAAACAACACTTTCTTTTTAGCCAAATGCGGCCGTTTTTGCTTGATTTCTTTGAAGTTTGCATAATACTGGCCGTTGATAGTTTTTCCTTTTTCGAGATAGTCAATAAAGATTATTCCACGCGCATCCCAAAAAACCGACGCCATAACCTTGCCTGCAGATGAAACGGTCTTCGCCTTCTTTGGAGCCGGTTCTCCCTTTTGAGTCCATTGTTTCGATTGTTCTTTTGTCTCGGGTGTGAAATGATGGCCCATGTTTCATCCATTGTTACGAAACGGCGCAAAAATTCTGCTTTGTTGCTGTGAAACTTCGCTAAACACTCAATTGAAACATTTTCACGACACTGTTTTTGCTCGAGTGTGAGCAAACGCGGCACCCATCTTGCACACAACTCTCTCATGTCCAAATTTTCAGATAATATGCGATGTACCGCACTTTTTGAAATGCCCGTAATGTCTGCTAGCTCGCGCACTTTCAGTCGACGATCATCAAGTACCGCTTTGTGGATTTTCTTCACCATTTCTGTGTACCAAGTGTACCCAAAAAAAATATTAACGGTACATTCAAAAATTCTAAACAAAATCGCAGTGGATTTACTTATATTGTAAATAACTATACAGCCTTGGTAGTGTAATGTCTGGCGTGCCGGACTTTCACCCAAGCGGCCCGGGTTCGACTCCCGGCGCTGGCAGATCTGGTTAAGGTTTTCTGCAGTTTCCCTTAGCTGTAACACAAATGTGGGATTTGCGCTGTTCCATCTATAAGTCGGCTGCAGCCGCACATTGGGCCTACATAATAATAATAATCGCCCCCTCCCTCCCGCACAAGCTTATAGCTTCTGGGGCCTTGGTTAAGGTTATGGGTTGTAGTAATTATTATTATTATATTATTATACTAAATTAAAAAAAAATCATTACAAAGAGGCCATTTAGACACCCCAATACGGTGCATAAATCTTAACCGCATGATCAGTAATCGTTGTTTTTTCCATAAATAATATAATAATGTGATAACTTTGCTTTTAAATTGATTCTCTATGAATGTTGAAACTTGCTTACTTAACTTGTTTTGAAAAACGATGTTTATTAATTAGATTATTTCACATTTTTTACATGAAAAATTAATTTTAGATAAACTGTACAAAAAACAGGTAATAATTTTTCCCTAGACATACGATTTTCTTAAAATTCTGAGGAAATAGTTCAAATACTATGAAATTTAAGTGGTATTCTTTTGGTTAACTTTGAATGTATAGTTTCCCTAAAATTAATTTTTCACGTAAAACGTGAAATAACTTAATTAAAAAGAAATTTTCCAAAACAAGTTAGGTAAGCAAGTTTTTAACATTCCTATAGTATTAGCTTAAAACCAAGGTTATCACATCTATATATTTAAAACACAAGGATTATTTTTGTTCCAGTTCGTTTCAGTGTTCCACTCAGCCGATTTAGGTGATTATTTTTTTAAATTGATGCTTTTGCCGTGTAGATTAGTCAACACTACTTCATTTTTATATTGTTCTAATTTTTATATTTTTGAATTGAATTGAAAAACCATTATAGGAGCATACTACGCATCATTACTTGACAAGCTGAAGGCAGAAATTGCGGAAAAACGGCCACATTTGCAGAAAAAGAAAATCCTGTTTCACCAAGGCAATGCGCCGTCTCACACCTCCGCGGTTGCCATGGCGAAAATCCACGAATTACGGTTTGAACTGCTTGAATCTCGGAGGACAGAGATTTTCGTCAAATGAGGAGGCAATCACCTTCGTGAACAATTATTTTGCAGAGAAAAACGCCGAGTACTATTTGGACGGGTTAAAGAGATAGGAGCATCGCTAGGAGAAGTGTGTAGACTTACAAGGAGACTATGTAGAAAAATTAAAATAAATTTAAAGAAAAAATGTCTTGTATCTTTGTTAGGTCGGAAACTTTTCAGACCACCCTCGTATAACACCGTTTCAAAGTAATTCTATTTTATTAAGGTTTGAAATTGTTTTTTGGAATTATTAACTGTTGGACGACTTTTAGAATTTAGAATTTAGAATTAGGGGAAAAATTAAAAGCAAGTTAAGCGTTGAGTAAATATTTTCAAAAAGATAATTCAAACTAATTTTTAATTAGTTTTTAGGTTCCTGAAGTAAAAGGCTTACATGATATTTTCTGAATTTGTCTTTCAGAATAATGAATATGAATTGGTTTGCGTTTTATTTTACAGAACTACGGAACACCATGCATTGTAGTTTGTAACATATTGAATTTATCTCAACAAGCTATCAGCATGAACATACAAAAACCCCGTGATGGGTTAGTTAATTGTAACAGCCTTACTTTAATGTCAATAAACAAATAAACAAATAAATCACTGATACTTACGTTAGCATATCTCTCGGTAGAGATATGTTAACGTGATAACATAATTCAAATTATGCTTAGGTGACGTGAACGTTAATCACAAAAGCTTACAGATAGGAATAGAACACAGGATCAATTAAGAGGATTAGCGGACGCCACTCAAATTGTTTGACTTATTATTTAATAGCTAGAGTTGGGAAATTTACAATTCGGGAAAAAATTTCCCATTCATTTACTTTAAATTCATTTTGACTAATGGTTCTTTTATTTTGTGTCATTCAAAACTAAGGCATTGATTATTAATTTTGAAACCGGTATATTGAAATAAATTCTAAAATAAATCGTTTACAACAATATACACAACAGTTAAAAATCATACAAACCTATCCCATTGTTATTTTCTACATTATAACTTAAGTTGAAATCTGATTCTAAATGCATTTTTAGTTAAATTTCTTATCTGAAAACTAATCTGAATTGTTCTCGACACTACCCGCGTGTCACGACACTTGAGAGTTGAAACCATTATGACGTCAGAAGTGTCGACTCTTCATGATACTTTAACGACACTTCGCCTTTACATCATGCATCAGTGTAAATGTAATCCAATTGAAACGAGAAGCAGTCAAGATACATAGCTACATAAATCATAAGCAAACTATGGATTAAAAACAATTATATAAGTAAATTCTGTTATGATTATATATTTATGCATTAAGTACATTAAAAGACATTAAATTATTTATAAAAGCAAATACATATTATGAAACAGAAATTTAAAAGAAAAGAAACAAATTCTATAAATAACTTGTAATGAATAGACTTGATTCGTTGGATTTATTATAAAAACTATTTAAAAATGTAATTTCGCTGACGACGTTGGTCTTTAGAGAACGTGTTTTTGTTAAGATTGAAGATGATACATACTTTTATTTTGTGTTTTCAGCAAAATAAATTGAATTAATGAAAATTAATGATCATTGTATTTATTTACACGTCTTTCGACAGTAGTCTTTCTTCAAAATACATTATAAGGTATAAATATAAGAATCTGAAATAATAATTAGGTACATGAGGAACTTATTCAACTTCAATTATCGATTTTAATTTATTTTGCGGAAAACCCAAGATAAAATTATCACCGTCAATATTATACCTACTAATAAAAAAGAAAAAAATCCACAACAAAATATTTTTATATGTACGTCTCATTCAATGCTTGTTGGTCAGTTCAACAAATCTGCCTTTAATTTCTTTGTAAGAATGATCAAGCAACTTCGAATTACACTCTAATAAGAGCGATACTGTTCGACTCGAAGTGTCGCAACACTTCAAGTGTCACGACCACGAACAGTATCACGACACTCGACACCCAAGTTCCCATCACTAGTGGTAGTAGATTATACAGACCTGGAAATTGACATAGGTTCACCTAGAATTTTGATATAATTTTTGAAATATTTTTGTTAAAACGTAATTTACCGTAAAACCACTTTAAAGGCTCATTTACTAAACATTTTTATGTGTTCTCCTACCTTTTCAAAACATCTGCATGTTTGGTACAAAAGGTAATAACATTTGAAGATAAAAGTGAAAAGTTTTAAATGTTTGTAAATTGGAAATTGAAATAAGTTCACTAATTATTACTAATTCACCATTTATTAAACATTAAATTATCAAAACCATAAAAGATCATTAAATTGATATTCAGTAGCACCACCATTATGGTTAAGGATTTGAAAAAATCGATTGTTCATGCGTAAGACGAGATGATTAAGCTCATTGATAGTGACATTACCAAAGTCTGCAAAATGGCTCTCCTAAGATCATTTACAGTGCGGAAAGGATCATTTCCGCTGTAAATCTGTTGAACGATCCCACACGTTTTCCATTGGGTTAATGTCCGGAGAGCATGTCGGCTAGTCTAAAGTTGGGATTTGTGCCGCTACCAACCCTGCTCTTGTGTTCCGATAGAGGTAAGCAGGTGCCTATCCTGTTGAAAAATTACGTTTTCATGCTCATGATCCTGATAATAAGGAATTCACTTACCATCCATGTAAAACGAAATGCCATCCCAAGCTTGTTTATTCCGTTAAAAGAAAGATGTTTGCAATTTCAGCTGAAAATCTGATGGGACGAAACTAATAGCACACATTTAATATTATTCCCTGTTGTTTAAATTAATAAAAAAAGCTATTTTTAGATAATCTGGAGCGGAAAGAAAAAATTTAATTTTGACTAACCTGACAGGTTTCATGATTATTGACATGACTTATGAAAGAAACCATTGAGCTTTTCACGTAGAAACTTTGATGGTTGTTGCCTAATAATCTAGGCTGGGTTTAACGGAATAAACAAGCTTTGGATGGCAATTTCTTTAACAAGGATGGCAAGTTAATTCCTTATTATGGGGATATGAGCATGAAAAAATAATTTTTCAACAGGATAGGCACATGCTTATCTCTATCGAAACACAAGAGCGGGGTTGGTAGCGGCACAAATCCCAACCTTTGACTGGCCATCATGCTCTCCGGACATTAACTCAATGGAAAACGTGTGCGATATCATCGTTCAAAAGATTTACAGCGGAAATAATCATTTTCCCTGTAGGACATGGAATTGAATTAGTCCTTTATACTTGAATGATATTGTTTATACTTTCCTACCTCAGTTTACGCTTAATAATGTTTTGTTTTGGCACAGGTTTTGGTTTTCCTATATGACAATTTTAATACTGTAAAACGTTCTAATTTTATGTATAACGTAATGGTGCTAAAATGTGAGTGTAAGCTGGACGAACTTGATGGTTATAATAATTTTATTATATAATTCAAACAATGTAGAATTCAATATTAGTAAAGATCCAAAATTTGTGTGGAAATATGTCAGTCAAATAAAAAATCTAGTGACATGCCAACTAACATGTATTTAGAAAATAGAAAAAACTCTAACGGTAATGACTAAATTTGTTTACCGAAAATTTCAGTATACTTTGTGAAAAATCTGAAAGTGTTGCTCAACTCAATAATTGGTGATTCTAATTATCAAATTGATATAGATATTGGTCGTCTCACGTTGAGACTACAGTGTGTGTTCTTATGGACAACGGGGTTGCCAAACATCTTGCAAGCAACTTTTAAAAACACTTTCTAAATATTGTAGTTGTAACTGCATAAACCTTTATAATCCCTATTGTTCGAGCACGTTATATTGCAGGTAGTCACTTCTTCTGACAGCGGTAGTAAAACAAAATATCAAAACTTGCTGTTCATATAGTGCGCGTATAAAATCTGGAACTATCAAAATAAATCTTTTATTAAGTATTTTTGAGAAAAATCCTGGAACACGTAGATTTTTATCTTCAAGGAGACATATTTTAGTGTAATCGTTATTTGTAGATCGTCTTTTGTTTCTGAGTTATGACGATAACGAAATTTTTTTTAAATAGAAACCCTAATTTTTTATGATGGATTTGGAAAGATAATGCAATGCGATTTAAAGTATTTTTATTCTTCGCTCTTTCTCTTGGAGATTTTATTCCATCAGGTGAAATACTTTCTTGACGTACTGAGAACAAATTTTTTCTCTAATACCTGTTTAAAAACTTGGGAAACTTGTTTGGAAACTTGTCGAATAATTACTGATAATGCCGGGTCTCAGTAAGACAATATTTTATCAAAATCTGTTTTTCACCAACCTTTAAGGCACAACCCATTCTGTTTTTATCAATATCCGCCATACTTATGTATAATGTGCTATGTGCGTTATGTAATACTACAATACGAATAGTTACAACAAACAACACGACAATGTTAACAATAATTACAAACGATAAAACCCTAACAACTAAGCGAACTGAAACAACTGAATATTTAATAACTTTTTAAAATTTTAACGTATTTACATAAATAAATGCCTATATTGTTAGTTTATTTTTATTTATTTATATTTATCGCTTACATTAATGTCTGCGATTATTTAATTATCTAAAATACTCCTAAACCTCTATTTTTTGATGATTGTTTTCAATATTATTTTCGTTTAGTTATTTTTTATTAAAGGTAAAGAATGAAACATAAACACGCTATATAACTTTGTATAACTAGTAGATGCTTGCATTTAAAAGGACCATTTTATAAAGTGTGTCAAAGAAATTTTGAATAGAATGAGTAACAAGAGTTTTTACAAGCGTGTTTTCAAAACAAGCTTTAAAGAATTTAAATATCTTGCCCAGGTAGTTCTCCATCTCTGTTTAAGTCGGTCTCTTTCGTACATAGTAAAAGGGGTATTTCGATTCTTAAAGCAGCAACGCCCTTACTCGGGACAAGACATTTGCTAAAGACTGTACATACTATTACAAAAATATATTAGTAAGATTGAAGTCGAGGTAGGCTCCTTGTGAAACATTGCATATAAAAGTTTTAAGAAAAACTGTTGTATTTAACTATTTCCATAAATTATGTAGAATGTTCTCTACATGTGTTTCGGTTGATTAGACCTTATGTATAAGAAATTTGCTTATATGCTTTCGGTGACAAATAATAGTGCCGACAAAAAAACGTTATACTATAATTTCAGTAAGTACAAACTGTATTATGTAGATCCACGAAGTAAAAGTAGAAAAAACCACAAGGGTTTATTGTTTACTAAAATCCTTTGCATTTGCTGCTAATCCTAAATTTCCGTTTTTGCAAGTTTCTTTTGAAACAAGTTGAACAAATGAATGAGTTTACCATGATGAATCATTTTACCGTTAAAATTGCGTTTGGGACTTCCTTTAATTACCTGTGAATTAAAAGATTAAAAAGATCATACAGAAGCTAACCAGCCGTAATTTTTATTTTGAAAGAATTTGAACAGGAAAGAATTAAACAAAATAGTATAAGTATTAAGTAATTTGTCCCGAGAAGGCAACACATTTAATAATTCTGGTAAAAGAAACGACGTACGTTTCGGAGCATAGTTTCTTTTGTTTACAAACAACACACCAAAAATAACCAGTTTTAAAGGTTGCTACCCTACCTAGAGTGGCTTTGTATAACAACAATAGAGTAATAAAAACTGCTATTTTCAAGTGAGTTTCTCATTTTACTGGAATACAAAACAGCCGCGTCACTTCTACTATCGTTTCTTCTATTTTAAGAAATAAATATCGTATGCTTTTTTCTACTTTATTATAAACTCTATTAATTTATTTACGAGTTTGATTTGTTTATTTACATGGTTTAATTATTTTGTAAACACTAAAAAACTAAATTTTTTTAGTACTAACTGTAATAAGATTTTATTATAAAAATTAGCAAAAATAATGAATAATCAAAACTAATAATCATTCCCCTCGAGCTTCCAAAGTAGAATCAGTTTGGGCATACAAACGAGGCATATTTAAACATTAAGGGTCGGTTTATTCACCTTCAGGTAAAATTCCCAGTAGTTACCGGTCAGATAATTAAGTTTAATAATAAATACAGGTTGGGTATATTGACAGGACTATATCTTGAAAGTAGTTACTGGAATGTGTATGAGAAAGGGTTCAACTTTTGCACTCAGGTAATACATTCAAGAGAGAGATATGGGTAATTGACAGAATAATGTGTTAGAGAGAAAAATTAAACTCATTGACTAATCTACCTAAAAGAAAGCGGGGTTTAAGAAAATCTGTAATCTTTCACAAATATTTTCTAAAAATTTTAGGTGAACAGATATTAATCATATATATGATCTAAGGTTCTATGCTTTGCCAAGGGTGTCTCTTAATTTTTCTTTTGTGGCCGATTTGTTTTTAGTAGTTACTACTATATCTATGTTTCTAGTTTTTTCTTAGTTTGTAGTATTTTTATTAAAACATCTGAATATTTAATAACTTTTTAAAATTTTAACGTATTTACATAAATACATGCCTATATTGTTAGTTTATTTTTATTTATTTATATTTATCGCTTACATTAATTTCTGCGATTATTTAATTATCTAAAATACTCCTAAACCTCTATTTTTTGATGATTGTTTTCAATATTATTTTCGTTTAGTTATTTTTTATTAAAGGTAAAGAATGAAACATACACACGCTATATAACTTTGTATAACTAGTAGATGCTTCCATTTAAAAGGACCATTTTATAAAGTGTGTCAAAGAAATTTTGAATAGAATGAGTAACAAGAGTTTTTACAAGCGTGTTTTCAAAACAAGCTTTAAAGAATTTAGATATCTTGCCCAGGTAGTTCTCCATCTCTGTTTAAGTCGGTCTCTTTCGTACATAGTAAAAGGGGTATTTCGATTCTTAAAGCAGCAACGCCCTTACTCGGGACAAGACATTTGCTAAAGACTGTACATACTATTACAAAAATATATTAGTAAGATTGAAGTCGAGGTAGGCTCCTTGTGAAACATTGCATATAATAGTTTTAAGAAAAACTGTTGTATTTAAATATTTCCATAAATTATGTAGAATGTTCTCTACATGTGTTTCGGTTTATTAGACCTTTCTCAAGAGAATCTCGTTAGTTTCCAGAAACTAACATAAAGAAACTCTACATAATTTATGGAAACATTTAAATACAACAGTTTTTCTCAAAACTACAAAAATATATGCTTAAAGTTATGTTTTTCATTTATAAACTGTATCTAACTGTTGAGCTCCTTGCGTAAGCCAAACTGTTAGATTTAAGGGGATTGTACGTATTGAAGTCCGTCGCTTTTATGTTTCGGAGATCTGCACTTCATAATCAGATGACCCCTCCTATAGAACAAGAAAATGTGTGACTGATGTTTTGACCAAGAATGACTTCCAAGAATGATATGATTGATAATCAGTAGCACCACCATTACGGTTAATGATTTGAAAAATTCGATTATTCATGTTTAAGACGAGATGATTAAGCTCATTGATAGTGACATTACCAAAGCCTGCAAAATAGCTCTCCTAAGATCATTTACAGCGCGGAAAGGATTATTTCCGCTGTAAATCTTTTGAACGATAATGTCGCACACGTTTTCCATTGGGTTAATGTCCGGAGAGCATGATGGCCAGTCAAAGGTTGGGATTTGTGCCGCTACCATCCCCGCTCTTGTGTTTCGATAGATATAAGCATGTGCCTATCCTGTTGAAAAATTATTTTTTCATGCTCATATCCCCATAATAAGGAATTCACTTGCCATCCTTGTTAAAGAAATTGCCATCCAAAGCTTGTTTATTCCGTTAAACCCAGCCTAGATTATTAGGCAACAACCATCAAAGTTTCTACGTGAAAAGCTCAATGGTTTCTTTCATAAGTCATGTCAATAATCATGAAACCTGTCACGTTAGTCACAATTAAATTTTTTCTTTCCGCTCCAGATTATCTAAAAATAGCTTTTTTTAATTAATTTAAACAACAGGGAATAATATTAAATGTGTGCTATTAGTTTCGTCCCATCAGATTTTCAGCTGAAATTGCAAACATCTTTCTTTTAACGGAATAAACAAGCTTTGGATGGCATTTCTTTTTACATGGATGGTAAGTGAATTCCTTATTATCAGGATCATGAGCATGAAAACGTAATTTTTCAACAGGATAGGCACCTGCTTACCTCTATCGGAACACAAGAGCAGGGTTGGTAGCGGCACAAATCCCAACCTTAGACTAGCCGTCATGCTCTCCGGACATTAACCCAATGGAAAACGTGTACGACATTATCGTTCAAAAGATTTACAGCGGAAATAATCCTTTCCGCGCTGTAAATGATCTTAGGAGAGCTATTTTGCAGGCTTTAGTAATGTCACTATCAATGAGCTTAATCATCTCGTCTTAAACATGGATAATCGAATTTTTCAAATCATTAACCATAATGGTGGTGCTACTGATTATCAATCATATCATTCTTGGAAGTCATTCTTGGTCAAAGCATCAGTCACACATTTTCTTGTTCTATAGGAGGGGTCATCTGATTATGAAGTGC
Organism: Agrypnus murinus; assembly: GCA_929113105.1. Lineage (NCBI taxonomy): Eukaryota > Metazoa > Arthropoda > Insecta > Coleoptera > Elateridae > Agrypnus > Agrypnus murinus. The sequence goes on along the minus strand of OV816023.1, from coordinate 115,636,130 downwards.
AGATCTCCGAAACATAAAAGCGACGGACTTCAATACGTACAATCCCCTTAAATCTAACAGTTTGGCTTACGCAAGGAGCTCAACAGTTAGATACAGTTTATAAATGAAAAACATAACTTTAAGCATATATTTTTGTAGTTTTGAGAAAAACTGTTGTATTTAAATGTTTCCATAAATTATGTAGAGTTTCTTTATGTTAGTTTCTGGAAACTAACGAGATTATCTTGAGAAAGGTCTAATAAACCGAAACACATGTAGAGAACATTCTACATAATTTATGGAAATATTTAAATACAACAGTTTTTCTTAAAACTATTATATGCAATGTTTCACAAGGCGCCTACCTCGACTTCAATCTTACTAATATATTTTTGTAATAGTATGTACAGTCTTTAGCAAATGTCTTGTCCCGAGTAAGGGCGTTGCTGCTTTAAGAATCGAAATACCCCTTTTACTATGTACGAAAGAGACCGAATTAAACAGAGATGGAGAACTACCTGGGCAAGATATTTAAATTCTTTAAAGCTTGTTTTGAAAACACGCTTGCAAAAACTCTTGTTACTCATTCTATTCAAAATTTCTTTGACACACTTTATAAAATGGTCCTTTTAAATGGAAGCATCTACTAGTTATACAAAGTTATATAGCGTGTTTATGTTTCATTCTTTACCTTTAATAAAATATAACTAAACGAAAATAATATTGAAAACAATCATCAAAAAATAAAGGTTTAGGAGTATTTTAGATAATTAAATAATCGCAGACATTAATGTAAGCGATAAATATAAATAAATAAAAATAAACTAACAATATAGGCATTTATTTATGTAAATACGTTAAAATTTTAAAAAGTTATTAAATATTCAGTTGTTTCAGTTCGCTTAGTTGTTAGGGTTTTATCGTTTGTAATTATTGTTAACATTGTCGTGTTGTTTGTTGTAACTATTCGTATTGTAGTATTACATAACGCACATAGCACATTATACATAAGTTGGCGGATATTGATAAAAACAGAATGGGTTGTGTCCTAAAGGTTGGTGAAAAACAGATTTTGATAAAATATTGTCTTACTGAGACCCGGCATTATCAGTAATTATTCGACAAGTTTCCAAACAAGTTTCCCAAGTTTTTAAACAGGTATTAGAGAAAAGATTTGTTCTCAGTACGTCAAGAAATTATTTCACCTGATGGAATAAAATCTCCAAGAGAAAGAGCGAAGAATAAAAATACTTCAAATCGCATTATCTTTCCAAATCCATCATAAAAAATTAGGGTTTCTATTTAAAAAGAATTTCGTTATCGTCATAACTCAGAAACAAAAGACGATCTACAAATAGCGATTACACTAAAATATGTCTCCTTGAAGATAAAAATCGACGTGTTCCAGGATTTTTCTCAAAAATACTTAATAAAAGATTTATTTTGATAGTTCCAGACTTTATACGCGCACTATATGAACAGCAAGTTTTGATATTTTGTTTTACTACCGCTGTCAGAAGAAGTGACTACCTGCAATATAACGTGCTCGAACAATAGGGATTATAAAGGTTTATGCAGTTACAACTACAATATTTAGAAAGTGTTTTTAAAAGTTGCTTGCAAGATGTTTGGCAACCCCGTTGTCCATAAGAACATACACTGTAGTCTCAACGTGAGATGACCAATATCTATATCAATTTGATAATTAGAATCACCAATTATTGAGTTGACCAACACTTTCAGATTTTTCATAAAGTTTACTGAAATTTTCGGTAAACAAATTTAGTCATTACCGTTAGAGGTTTTTCTATTTTGTAAATACATGAGTTGGTATGTCACTAGATTTTTTATTTGACTGACATATTTCTACACAAATTTTGGATCTTTACTAATATTTAATTCTACATTGTTTGAATTATATAATAAAATTATTATAACCATCAAGTTCGTCCAGCTTACACTCACATTTTAGCACCATTACGTTATACATAAAATTAGAACGTTTTACAGCATTAAAATTGTCATATAGGAAAACCAAAACCTGTGCCAAAACAAAACACTATTAAGCGTAAACTGAGGTAGGAAAGTATAAACAATATCATTCAAGTATAAAGGACTAATCCAACTCCATGTCCTACAGGATGAATTTGTTTTTGTTTCTTAATTTTTAAATTTTTATAAATAGGGTTGATTGAAGGGTTGGTAAATAGGGTTGCTGGAGCCATAACATCACAACTATAGAAATCGTCATTAACCCGATGGAAAAAGAAAAAGTTTGAGGTTAAGAATGTAAGTAGTAATAATACATCGTAGATTTTAGGGTTAAACTGTTCATCAAAAACCCATCTTTTCACATGAGTTTCATTCGTTTTATGCAACAGGTGTTGCCATCTTGGGTTTTTTAAATAGCAACAAGGGTTTAGATTTGCAGCATTTGAAAGATATTTCCTTCAGAAGTAAGAAAAAGTACATCATGTGGTTGTTTACCCTAAATTACTTGAAATTATGAAGCAATAGTGAAAAATAAACTAACAATTATAAATAATGAAATACATTTTTGAAATTTCAACAAACAAAAATCAATCGTAATAAATGTTCGCTTCTTGACAGAAATATCGTCAATTATTAAAATTTTCTAATGAATGATGTAGGTGTTCTGTAGGGATATTTGCTCTCGCATTCCTAATTTGAACTTCTAAGTCATCTACTGTTGTTTGACTGTTATACACGGGACTTTTTAAATGTCCCGAGAAGAAGTCCATTAGGGTCATGTCATGTCTGCAGCTCGTCTTAAAATTTTCCTCCAGTTTTCAGTCAAAATAATGATCTTTATTATTTAGAGTTGTTAGTTAGTTTATCACTATTTCTTTATTATTTTAGAATAAACAATCTCAATATGTACTTTCCGTATTTCTGAAGCAAATTTATTTCAACTGAAGCAAAGTTAAACCCTTGTTTCCATTTAAAAAATCCAAGGTGGCTGTATCCAGCAAACACCTGTTGCACAAAACAAATGAAACTCATATCAAATGATGGGTTTTATGAACAGTTTAACCCTACCAAATGCCAAACAATACTTTTTACGCACTCTGTATAAAAAGTTAAAGAAGCAAAGATAGAAAGATTTGAAGTTTATTTGAACCTTTATTAACAGTGGTAACAGTGGTAATAAATACAAACCATTTTATTGATTGAATTCAAACTAAAGCTAGAAATTAATTAACATTTCACTTAATTTTCAAGGAAATTGCCTTTGCTGTTTATTAACCTAACAATTTAATTTATTCGATGTGAACCAAAAATATGAAGGTACTCCTAATGAGTAAATAATGAAATTTCGAAAACCAACAAACCGAGATATAGTAGTTTCTTGCTAGAGCTAGTTAGTTCGATTTTCTTACTTGGTTCAAACAATCTCAATAATCTAATCAATTAAGAGGAATCCGTACGATAGTCGGTCTTCAGATTCGTTACCCTATCCCCACTGTAATTTTTAATAAAGGCAATGGTGGATGTTGGATATATAGTCGATTTCATGAGCATCGCCCATATCTCTGCCCAATAGGATAATAAGTGTTATAAGCTTACCTGCTGTTTCCATTGTTAGTAACATGCTGCCGTCAACGTCAAAGGTATTTAAAATTACAGTAGAAAAAGGACGTATTCAGGTGAATTCTTGTCCAGGTTATACTTAAGTTGTTGGAAAATAAAACATTTTGAAATAAGTTTAAAATATTGTTTATTGCACTTATATGTCCTCTTCGGAAGAATCACTTTCTAAATTGATTATTATTTTATTTACATTAATTTTAGAACTAAAATTATTTTCTATTTTGATAGCATGGTTTACACAGCTTTTCCAGACATCGGGATTAATTTCTTTAACACTATTACGTATTAAATCTACTACCCCAGCACTTAATTTAGGTTGAGTGTTCTGACGTCTGATTTTTGATTTTAATGTCGACCATACATATTCAATAGGATTTAAGATACAGTAATATGGTGGTAGACGAAGCACCTCAAAACCCCATGCTTTTGAGTAACTATCTATCACATACGTCTTTTCTGCGTTTATTGTTTTCAAAATTTCTAGTAACTGAGTCTTTGTGTAATTCTTAGGAATTGGCACGTAATATTCTTGCAAAGCTTTTAATAATGCATCAATAGTTGGAATCTCATTGACCGCATACATGTCGTAAATTTTCTGACATTAATCTTTCTATACCATCATCTATTTTGGAAAATTTTTCGCGGCTCGGGCTTTCCTTCGAAATCCCCCTGTTTTTTATAAGCCGTTTTACACGATCATAGCCCACCTGTCGAAATCATTTCATTAAAGCAGAGTTAGATTATGTAGGTTAATTATGATACCTACCCCAGATAATTCCGATGTTCTTGTAAGGAGTCCTCTTCGATTTTTACTTCTTTTTAATAGTCTCTTATATATGTTTATTATAACTTTTTGAGTTTGTTCAGTTAGTGCTTCACTTGACGCAATTAATTCACAGTCACTAATTTCATTTTCACTTTCACTGTTTTCCGTTAACTCACTCTCAGTATCAATATTCATAACCATATCGACAACATCAGTATTATCCTGTAGTATATGGTTATTTTCAAACTGTCTCCAAAACTGCGCCATAATAAATCTAAATACACTCAAGATATCAAAAAGCTTTAAATATTTTGCTTGGAATTAAAATATGTAAAACTAAAATATATTCTAAAAAATAGCCATTTCCATAATCTATGAAATGGCATACAGCTTAGATTCAAAATTGTCTATAATATTCCAACAGTACAAAGCCTTGTGCAACTTGTTAGTGAGTCACATTCTGATCAGAGCCATATATGTTACCTAAATTCGAGTATTCTACACATGAAAATGTGCATTTTTTTAATCAAGCATTTTACACACAGCACGTTAATTAACGTCAATACATACGTCATACTTTTAAGTGCGAATATCTCAAAATCATGACGTGATACGCATTTTTTTGACGCCATCGAATTCTACGCACAAAAATCTACAAGAATCACCTAGTCTGGTCTCGGATGCAGAAACAAGTGCTATTTTTGTTCCGTAGTGTTATCAAAGATATGCCACCGAACCTAACCACGTTGAATATACAAATAGTTTAAGTAGTATTATATTGTTAAAGTATTATTAAATCAATTAATTTACCTACAGGCTGTATGTTATTTGTTATGAAAATTTAAACATTTTGTTATAATATTTGTACAATATATGTTCCGTATAAATTCTATCCAGATTTATATTAAAAGATCCAACAGAACTTAAAATTCATTTATGATCTTATCATGGTATTTTTATCACTATCACTAACCTCTAAAATTTAAATTTTTGTTAATTTCACGTTTCGTCTTTAATTTCACTATTACTCTTATTTAACCTAACCTACTTGTTTAATAACAACTAAAGAAAAATTGGCTTATTTCTCCTTTATATGGAATCTGGAATGGTATATGAATTCCGTAATCAATAACACACAATTAAATATCTTATATTCATTTTTAACTAGAAAAGTTGATCAATTATTTCAAAACTAGTGATTTTTAAACAAAAATTGTTGCATTTTATAAAATTTACAAAATTTTTAAACTACTATCCACAGCATTTATCTCTTTCTATTTCAAAATTAAAAATTAATTATTAAGTTAAAATAATTTTATTTTTAAACACCATATTTTTGTATTTTGTACTTTTATCTAAATAATTTACCCTACTTTAATCTATCCTAACAATTATTTTTAATATTTACAATAATAATTACTTATTATTAATCCTCATCTGATTTCTAATAATCAAATTATTTAATAATACTTTTGCTTCGTATCGCCATAATCATTAGATTTCCTAACTAATTTTTAATTATTATATTTCTATATCCCTACGATTCTTTTCATCTTCCATTCATTATTTTTATTATATTCTAAACCCCAACTCTCCCTATTTTAATAAACATTTTCATTACCATCTAATCATTAATTTTTTTAATTTATTCATGAGCTTTCCTTGTCTTATTTTTAATAAAAATAAATAGTTATAATTTCCTAATTGATTATTAATTTCTTAAGCCTATTTATTACATAATTGTCATATGGATCATGTCAAAAGTCATAATCGGTTATATAAAGTCTGAATCAGTCTCCTTTATCTCAAACTTGGGTTCATTGTCACAATCGGTTATATAAATCTAAATAGTTTAAGAATGATCCTAAAATGTTTATATTTCTTTCTCTGCTTTTAAAATTCAATATATGAAAATTACTAATAGGACAATTTGTCTTTTCCAAAATGTATCTATAATTCTAATATTTTGCCCACTATCATTATCAAACTTTCTATTTTATCTTCTGCCTTGAAATTACACAACATAATTCTACAACACTTATCTTTCTTTTATTTCTTTTTTAAATTTACTTTTTTATTTCCAATCTGATAATTACAATAGCTTATTTCTTATCTTTTTCGCTACATTATAACTTATCAATCATTTCCTCTTTTAAAATTTAATTATTATTATTCCTACTTGCATCTACCTTTACTAACTCTCGTTTGATTTTACTTTTTTCTTTTAAATATATTTTTTCATTATCATTTTGTTTAACGAGAACCACCTCTTTCTTAAATCTTTCACCATAATTTAATTTGTTAATTATATCCTCTTCTGTAGTTTTATTATCATTGTTCCCTACACCTACTTTTCGAATTCTATATTTTTATCGTTATCTATCTTAATTACTTTCATTTTACTATTCATTTCTTTAATGATTACTTCAGTATTATCTTTCATTTCTTGTTTCATGGCTTTTATACCAATTTTAATTTCTTGTTTCATTTTTCTGTATTAATTTTAATTTCTTCACATTGTTTTATTGTAAGTTCCATAATTTGCAAAAGTGTAGGTTCTGCTGTCTTGTCTCCTTCACCGATCCCCTCCACTACTGAAATTGTCAAAGCTTTCTGCTTCTGCTTACGTCTGTCAGCTGACATACTGTATTAAATTTCCCAAATCTGAACTCTTTTTCAATTTCTACCTTATCTTTGTCTTTATACCTTTTTTCAATATTATATTACTTTCTATCCGCAGAATATATATTTTTAACTGACGTCATACATTAATCACTAGACAAAATCTACTCTAATACCTTTTAAATATGCTTGTATCAGCTGCAGTATGCCGTAATAATATGCAAGTATAAGCCTGATATTATGCTAACATTAATAACTCGCTACGGTAGGCTCTAAGATGCCTAGAAAAAGCTATTATAAGCTGGTCACCGCACGGTCACCGTGAATAAATGCTATGAGGGTGAAAACGAAGTGAAATGAGGTAAACTTATTTTAATAATTTTTAACATTAACGTGTAAATGAATACATGCCCTTAAATCGTAGACATTAAATAAATTCACTTAAGATTTTTCAATTAACAGTGAATTTAATTACCTTTTGTATTAAACTTCAAATTCCCTTGTTTTAATATATTATTTGATTTTGAAATACCTTTTAAACATGTTTAATAAGCTTGATTTATAAATAAATTATGTAAATCCTCATTTAACTTTACGATTACGTAATGAATTGGGTGTCATCTAAAACTAAAGAGATAACCTTAAGAGTGAAATATCAATGAAAAACTAGCGCAAGGCGATGTTGGATTCTCTAGGTTGTAAGATAACTTTGGAACTATAAATTGGAAATATAATACATAAATTTAATTGTAAAATAGCTTAATTGACTATCACTCCACAACGGTGTTCTCTGTGGGTTCCAATAAAATAGAAGGAAAAATAGTTTCCTACTTCTTAGTTGAGCCAGTTCTTTTCTTTGATTTGTCATAATTCTTCTTCACCAAACATTTGACAGAGTATTTAACGTTTACTCATTTATCACTTTTTTCAAATGCCGGTATATTTGCCTTTGCAGCTAATTATATCTTTCATCACTATATACAATTTCCATATATTCAACATCCAACAACTTTTTCAAAGAAGAAAATAATAGTGATTAAATCACTAATGCTTTGTTTTTTAAATAAGGGTTAGATTTCCCTTTTTATATTAATAATAGTAATAATAAATCTTTAATAGCAATCACAGCTATACATAAAAAAGGAAACATTTTAAAATTGTAGAGACAGAGGAGTCGTCAAGTTGGCGAGATGGTTGATACCACACAGAGAGAAATACTTCATAAGAGCTTTGCACAATATTGTTCAAAACGGTGTTGGAAAGATTTATATTATAATTGTAGAATTGTATTGTCCAGCGTTGTGTAGGTTTTCGTTACTGAATTGTCTAACAGGAACGTACGACAATTATTTAACACAGTCAGATTTAGTTCTGCATTCTTTGGAACAATGTTGTAGAGGATAAGCTAGCATATTATGTCGAAGTATAATTGCAAAAATGTTTAGAAAAATACAATATTTTGTTTGAATCAAATCATACTCCAGTGTTCAAACTGATTGCTACTAATTATTGTGTTTAGCAAAGTTTATGGATGACATCTTATAGATGTCACCACTTGTAATTGTCGCTATTAATGTAAATTCGAGATTTATATATAAACAGGCGACAGCAAAAGGAAATTTTAGTGTTATACCTGTATATACTATACATTGTATAGTTATATACATATTAGTTACATATATTTTAATATATGTAAAAATATATATTTTATCAATATTATTACATGAATCAATAGTAATATTTGTAGGATCTTTTGTCAACGACGGTTACTTATTTGTTTTATGTGATGAGTGAAACAAAATACGATTTTGTGAGTGTACGAAAATTTATTGGATATTATAATTTACTTGCTATAATAATTTCAAGAAGTATATTCAGATTAATATAAGAGGACTGTCTTTTACAACGATATAACCAGACTAAACATAACAGCTGGACTGTCTGTGCAAGATTGACCTTTATAATAACGATCCTTCAGCTTATATACGATTATTTACGTAATATTCCTAATCATAATAATTAATTAACGACATATACAAAATCTTAATTCATTATAACGTAGTTTGTAATAGTTGACACATATCTGTTACTTATAAAATTATACTAAAGAGAATTTGGCTTATTTCACTAAAGCAAAAATCCAATGAAATCCCGGAAGAACGAGGCATAGCACAACGATATAAATCAGAAAGTGACGAGTTGACGATGTAACTTGAGGCAACGCATTTTAATAGTGCTACACTAACAACGTGAAATACACTAACACCTACGTGTGAAAATCATGTTGGATCACCCTTCGTAAAATTATTTCCCTCTAACAAAAATTGTATTGATGTGAAACGTTTATGTTAAATAGTTCCTGAAAAGTAGTAAGATGTGACTTAGATTAATAAAGCAGACATATAATCTTTGACTTTAACTTTATTAGCAATAAAAAAATCAATTTTATTAAACTATTATGAAATTGTGTTTCATTGTTGAATCATATTTAAAAAACCTTTTCCTGAAATTCTACCGTATTAACTATTTTTAGTGTTTTTTAATTACAATTTGATTAAAATTGCAAAAATTATGCATTTAGATGGTAGATTTTAACGTAACATTAATTTAATAAGAAACCCCTTCTAGAAAACCTCAGCTAATTACTTTCGCAATCAACTTCTTTTTGTCATATCAGTTTATAAACTATACATATCGTCCTTTTTTCTTAGAACGTTTTCAATCAGGATGTAGTAACTAGTCCGCGTAACATTCGCAGCCAATCTCAAAGGAAGTTATTTTTATGTAAGTAGTCGAAAAGGCGTGTGTGAGCAGAAACGGAACGCACTGAAAGGGTCGACCGTCTGAATCTTCAGATAAGATGTTCACCTTTAACATTTAATCGACTTTCTACGATTTCCGCCTCAGGATAGAGTGTTGGGGGTGCAACCTCCTGCACTATTAAGTTTCTAGAGTCACCCGTTAGGTAAACATTGAAAACAGGAAAAGTTTGGTTCGATATTGACATATTCTCGTCATAATTTATTATTTATTATTATTTTGCGTTCTTACATATTTCACATTTTAAAAGGAAACCTTTATGAATGATTGATTTTAATATATTTTCTTTATTTTTCAGTGGCGCGGAAGGATGCAGTGGAACGGCGGTTGACAAGGGGATGACCGCGCTCCTGCCGTTACTGTTGCTGCTTTTGGCAGGTGGCGCTCAACTTGACCAACAGGCGGCCAGCGTTTCAGGCGACATCGTTTTAGGGGGATTATTTCCAGTACATGTAAGAGGAGACAAGTCTCCTTGTGGCTCTCAAATTTATCATCGTGGCGTACAACGTCTAGAAGCCATGATGTTTGCCGTAGATCTCATTAATAACAACAGCGAGATCCTACCAAACGTAACATTAGGCGTTCACATTCTCGATACTTGTTCACGAGAACAATATGCGCTTAACCAAAGCCTGCAATTTGTACGTGCATCCCTAAATAATATGGATACCGCCACCTTAGAATGCATGGACCACTCCATTCCGCGTCCGCGTCACAACTACTCCGGTCCTGTATTTGGTGTTGTTGGTGGTTCTTATAGTTCCGTATCGTTACAAGTAGCTAATCTCCTCGGACTCTTCCACATCCCGCAAATTTCTCCAGCTTCCACCGCAAAAGCGTTGAGTGATAAAAGTCGATTCGCATATTTTGCTCGTACCGTACCGCCTGATACCTTCCAATCCAGCGCGCTAGTAGACATCGTTAAAAATGTCAACTGGTCATATGTTTCAACTGTATATTCAGAAGGATCATATGGCGAATATGGAATTGAAGTATTTCATAGAGAAGCTCAAGAAAGAAACGTTTGTATTGCTACTGCCGAAAAAGTCCCCAGCGCTGCAAACGATAGAGAATTTGATAATATTATCACTAAACTTAAGAAAAAGAATAATGCCAAAGGAGTAATACTATTTACAAGAGCTGAAGATGCAAGGTATAATTTAGCTTTATTGTAAAAGCTGGATTAGTTTTATGCATGTTTAATATTTTATTTTACAGACGAATCCTTCAGGCTGCTAAAAGAGCAAAAGCTCATGAGTTTAATTGGGTAGCAAGTGACGGCTGGGGCAAACAACAAAAACTAGTAGAAAACCTGGAGGATATTGCTGAAGGTGCGATTACAGTCGAACTACAGTCTGAAAACATTCCCGGATTTGATCAATATATGATGTCTCTTACACCAGAAACAAATAAACGCAATCCCTGGTTTGAACAGTATTGGGAAGATACTTTTGACTGTATTTTAGCTAAAAATGTACCACTTGAAATTAACACACCGTTCAATGTTTGCAACCCGGAATTCAAGATATCACAGAGAGTAGGGTAGGTATATATAACGATCGACACTATTCAATTAAAATAAGCTGGATATATTTTTTAAACTTATTGCAGTAGAACATACAAGTGATAGTCAGTTAGTTTTTTGAAGTACTTTGATGCCTCTTCGCAGCTTTCATACAATACAACTTTCATAATAGTTTGATTTCGACTTTTTTACTGCATACCTGTAGATATTTTTTAAAACATGAGCTTTAACAGTCATTTTTTATAATAAGATAGACTTCGCATACGTTTTCTGTATGAATTTTGTAATTTAATATATCCTGTATGCAATTTGAATGCAAGATGAATAGATATCACCATAATAGTGTTATAAAGATCTTAGATGCCGTTTTAAACGTAGCATCGAAAACTAGTCATCAAGCGTTGCCCGTATTTCGATAATTATTTGGTCTACAATTGGATTAGTTATATGCAATGATGCCTTGGGTCTGAGATGTTCATTTATACCGATTTCTGTTCGTGACAAAGAGGATATCTTTCGCTGCATTGAGCGTCAGTGTCTCTCTGTATGTTTTGCCGACGAACAGCTTATTTAGCGTCAAGAAGTTCGTAAAAGTTCGAAATTGGTATCGAGAAAGCTAATTGTTTCCGCTGTCGTTAAAAATTAGTTCTTGTGATTCTTTCTTTCTTCTTCTGATTTTTTTACATACCTGCAGATCATATGCAGTCAGTCGTATGATTTTGTACTTAAATTTTATTCGTGGCGCGCTGAGGCGAATTTCTGATTCTCCCTACCAGTAGTTGTTTCACGACTTGCTTTGAGTATGTATGTTAGATAGAAACTTTTATTCGTTCTTAATGATGTACTTTGACTGGAAGTTTTAACAAATAGGAGTTGCAAAGTCTATAACTCCGGAAGTGTGAATCAACAAAAATTTATAGTTACAAGCTTTTATTTAACAGGCCGTTACTGCATCGACATAACGTGTGTACTTAAGTGTATCTAGAATGATATGCACTATTAAAAAACATTACAAAAGATCAATGAATGTCTGTCCAGAATTGAGCAAAAATAATTAAAAATCCCCATCGCATTAAATTACACAAAAAAAAAGAAAAACTGACAAGTAGGAGCGTCCTAAGTCATAGCAGGTTATGCTGTTAACAAAAGCAAAACTTTTATTGTGGGTGATGAAACTTAGATACCTGTAAGTCTAATTGAAGTACCGGGAAAGAAGTTTAACCACATTGGTTTTGCAGATTATAGAATTGGATGATAATGTTTCGAAACCGTGCATTTTAAATGGAATGCTACTATTAATTCAAATACACCATTAACGCGAACGTCTATTTATGGGGGTGTATCATCAAGCAGTTGATTTCCGTTTTGATTCATTTTTGTATTTATTAATCGTTTTATTATTGCCTCGCCTTGCAAGGTAGGCCCATAACTGACCTACAGTCGATAGTAGCCACTTAGACGAAATATTAACAACGAAATAAAAACTTACGATTTCTAAGGATGTATTGGAGTAAGTTCCGCGAACGTCAATTCCTTCTGACGGGTTGACTGTAAAATATGTTGATTTGTTGATATTTCACAAATCTAAATATTAAAAAATTAATATTTTTCTAATCCCTAATCACCTGGTCACTATAATGTTTGCACATCAGACTTTGTTGCTAAAGATCACTAAGCTTAAAACCTACCTTCATGGAACACTATGATGTTAATAACATTCGACAAAAAATAATACAGTGAAGAGAAAGCACAAAGCTTGTCCGCACTCGCCTTTATTTCTTTTATGCTTGTCACAAAGAAGAAAGTTTTGACAATGTGTAAATCAAAAAATGCTCATGTGTGTGATGGCTCCTTATTCGATTTATATCTTCTCTGATAAATTTTATCAATTGCAAATTATTATTTTATTTATCTTATAGATTCCATGGTTTCTGTGGTAGTTGTTTTCTATTATTCAGATTAGCATCGTTTTTTCTATCTGTTCTTGTTTTTCTTCTAACAACTTGCACCAAAGTATTCAGAACATTTTGTAATCTTCTCTGCAATTATATGTAATTTAACTATAGACTAGCTACATTTGATGTAACGTATTTTGGTCACTTGATCGTTTTTTCTTCTTAATGTATGGGCACGGCACGTTGCATTTGTCACGACATTATCCTTCAATCTCATAGTGCAAGAAATTGTCTTTGTTGTTTCAGTTTTAACCATATCTTGTTGCCATATGTAGTTGCTTTAAATTAATTTTAAATTTAGACCTTTCTACATGCAAAATCTAATAATAAAAATCTTTGTGAATATTAAAGAGTTAGTACCAGTCGCTGGATTACTTGATGTGAGGTTGCCTGTAGATTTATTTTTTTTAATGCCCCCTGTAGTATGAAAGCGAGAAGGTACTGTAATATACCAACAATGAGTCTTTGATTTAAATGAGAAATACATTAAACAATGATTTAATTTTTTTAATTGATAGCAATTGATATATTAAGAACACAATAGAATTCGGTGTGTAAAACTGCTAATATTCTGTATCTGTCGTCTCAGTCAATCTCAGTAACTCTTCATCCAATTTTACTGAAATTTTGCATATTCAGTGCAAGTACCCTAAGAATGGTAATAACACTTATACAGTGTTTCACTTCACAGCTTGACGCCCCTCTGTCTTTGTTATTTATAGTCCAATCAATTCCAAATTCTTATCAGGTATAGAAGCTCTTGAGTAAGAGGTTTGTGTTTAAATTAAAATATAAATGCAAATAATTGAAGAAACATAGTAGGTTTTGTTTAATCGGAAAAGTCATTATAACGATTTCTTAAACAAAATTCGGTTTTATGATTTCCAGGTGGCCCAGAACAAATTTTCCGATTAAATAAATAACAAAGATATAGGTGTGTCAAGCTGTAACGTGGGACACACTGTATGTATAAACAACTACCATATCGGTATTACTAATACGTTTTTTTTTTAATTTTAGGTACGAACAAGAAAGTAAAGTTCAATTTGTGGTGGATGCTGTATTTGCGTTTGCTCTTGCCTTACACAACCTTTATGTGGATATTTGTAAAGGATACAACAAAAGAGGAATCTGCCCAGCCATGAGACTTTATGATGGCGGAGATTTCTATAAGTACTATCTTCTGAATGTATCATTTAAGGGTAAGTTGAATTATGATGAAGATAATTCACTATATTTGGTATCATTAAAAGGCCAAAATAACTATTTTACATTGTTTTTTATTAAGAAAAGTACTTTTAAAAATGTTCATTTTTAATACATATTAAAAAAACCATTTCTGCACTTTTCTTCTACCCTGTAATTTATAAAGAAAGTCACCATCTGTGACAGATTTTAAATTTAACTTTAACACAATTGCATATTTAATGATGTTTTAATTAATTAACGGCGTTTACTACACAATTCTAGTAATTTAATTAGCAGCTGATTGCATTTCCTTATAAACGCTAAACTGTTTTACATGAAAATGTACACCATTAAACCACCCGAGCTGTATAGTATCAATTAAATGGAGGATTTAAAACGAACATTTCAGATCCTGCCGGAAGTCCCGTGCAGTTCGATCAACGAGGTGACGGTTTAGCACGCTACGATATTTTAAATTACCAGAAATTAAATAATGCGTCTGGCTATCACTATAGGGTAAGTTTAAAGAAAAAGAGAGATCTTTCTTGTATTAAATTTCAATACCTAAAGGTTTCTTATTTTTTATAGGTCGTTGGAAAATGGTTCCGCGATTCTTTGAAACTGAATTCTGATATTTTGGTTTGGAATAATAATTCAAGTTCTCCACCTTCTTCGGCCTGTTCTTTGCCTTGCGAACCTGGAATGATTAAAAAACAGCAGGTAACTTTTTATTCTTATCTTATATTTATTTGCAAAATCAAATATAAAACTCTAAATGAAATTTTGCCAGAGAAATGGTTTCTGGTAAAATTCTCTCGTCTCCCAATAAAATGTTTTATTTGGCTTTAGCGGAAGAAACTGCTAACTAACATAAAAATATTATTAAATTTTCCGATTATAGAAGTTTTGATTGATAAGGTTTGATTCGATTTAATAAATAAACTTAACATCAAAGTGATTTACTTCTATCGGCTAGTCGATAGACTAGGACTAGGAAATAGTAAGTTCAGTAACGAATAATTTCATTGTACTTTTGTAATTTTGTTGTATAGTGTGTTCATTTGAAAACTTCTCACCTCAAATATCTCTTAAATTATTCAAAATATCATAAACACGTTAATTGATTTTTCGAAGAAGGGGACATCTAATTGTAGTATCGTCAAATCGTCATCTAATTTGGTATCTCATCCCCGCACCCTTAGCAACTCCAAGTTTCAAATGTCCAATGAGAACTATAAAAGAGAAAACTATTATTGTAAATAAATCGAAATCGGGCCGTGAATTGCTGAAATAAAGAGAGGTGTCTGATCAGTCTGATGTTATATATCTATCCATCTAAAATAGTTTAACATATATTATAGGAGGATTGCTAACAAATTTCACTGTTTATCTCCGCAACCCAAGATTTTAGTTTTACTCTTTAAAATAAGGTGTCAGAAATGTGAATTTATCACAGGTGTGAGGAGGTAAGATGCAAAATTTTCATAATACTGCAATTAAATGCCCCTTCGAATAATCAAACGACGTATTTTTGCTAAAATTGATATTTTCTACGTATATAGTAGTATAGTGTAAGAATCTTATAAAAATTGCTGCTATCGTCGGAATGCAATATAACCGGAGCTCCAAATATTTAACATGCAACTTCTGATAAACTATTACAAATTTAAAATTGCCGCCTTTATGCAGTGGCGTGCGGTCCATAGAAGCAATGGAAGCAATGCTTCCCTTGAGAATTTATTAAAAATAAACACCAATGCTAACAAAAATATTTCTATAAAATTATGGTTATCGTTTATTTAAATTTGCAATATTTAATCAACTTAAAGCTCAATATCAATTCTGTACAGCAAAAAGTATAATTATTTAGAGTACTATTTTAAATTAGGCTCATTAAACTTGCACGGAAAGGTAACAACAATTCAAATGTGTTACATACACTGCATATAAGCACTGATTTCGTTGCTTATAACTGCTCTTCTCCTAGCCTTGGCGTGGATCAGTGGGCGTAGTGATACAGACGATGCTGTTAGCATTGTTTGGCCGTTATTTTAGTGTGCTTCATGCCTAAATGTTTATTTATTATAATTTGGTTATTTGTTCGATTTAGTGTTTGTTAAATTTAATGTTACTTAAGTAATGTAAATCTGCGAATGAGACTGTATTTTGTTACATTTTATTATTTCAATTTATGTAAGTTGGATTTCTTTAAAGACAAATAATTCTATTTAGTTTGCTCTGTATGCAAATATAAAATTGCATTATCGTCACGAACTCACGACTGCAAATTCAGCTGCTTCGGTGGAAGATTCGAGTACTTCCGATACATCCGAACCGGGACGATTGTTTTGATCAGTTTGTAAATTATTAATAAAAGAATTTTCTGCATACAGTTTTGGAAAGAAATTGCAAATTATTAAGAAAGGCAGATCAAAACCAGCACTTTCAAATTTAACAACAAAGATGAAAACCTGCATCGGAATTTTGCTAAGACCTAAGACATAGTAGTAGTTTTTTTTAAATAAAGAATAATAGTCAAAAAATTCTATAAGTATAAAGTGTAAAAGTTCTAAGTTCTTATTTTAAAAAACGTTTAAGTTTAATAATTATAACACTGTTTTTTTATTGTACCTAACAGGGGCGGATACAGAGAGTTATTTTAAGGGGAAAGTTTTTGAAAAATAATTGTTTTAATAAATAATAATTAAACAAACATTATTTGTTTATATTCTATGTATACTTATTTCTAAATTTGGTGGGGAATTATCCTCCCCCCCGTGAATCCGCGCCTATACCTAGGTATATTAAAATTTAAATCGTGGTTGCTTCTAGGGAAGCAGACTAGGGTCTAAATTCTCACCGCACGCCACTGCCTTTATGACACTGTCTATTCGATCTACCTGATATCTTGAATTCAATTCTGAGGTTATCATAGGTTTTACGTTACATACCTTTTTCGGAATGCTTTGCACTGTTGGCATCAATTTAGAAATAATACTACAACTTCATAAGTGATATTCTTGTACTTAATTTTTCAGTTCCTTAAGCATCCGTGTTCTTTCCTCCGAGTTTCGGAAAGTATATCAAACATTTCCTCATTCGCCACATAAAAACTCTCAAGCTTTACTTAAAATCTTCGATTACTATTCCTGACTAAAGTAAAAATAAGTAGTTGTCCTGTCGATTACTTTTTACTAGGGAATTCAATTTTTCAAGGAAGTGATCGTTATTTACTTCAGTTGCCATTACACACCAACTTCATTAGATAAATCAATTAAACTACACAAAAACAACCTAATTTTTAGGTTAAAGACTTCAAAGCAATAATAATAGAATTGGTTTTGAAGCTAATATTTTTATAATTATAAGGTTATTAAATTATTTTTAATTACTGTTGTTATTTACTTATAAAAATTACATAATTTTTGTTATTTATAAAATTTATTGACGGATAGGTGAATTTACGTACCCGTTTGTACTTAAAAGGATAACCACGACAGAAAATAGATATATTTTTCTTTTAAAAGGCTGCCATGTGACATGTTTATCATTAATAAAAAGTTTAATCATTTTATTTTAAGTAATGTGCATATTCACGATGAAGTTGCTTCTATTATAGTAATCCAAATCAATATAATGCTATACCGAAGAAATTTAACTTATAAAGCTTTAGAGATCATTGGTGGAAACTGTTGTGGGAACTGTAATGTTTATAAGAAGAACGTTAATAAGGAGTCCAGCTGTATTTAAATTTATAAAACGAAACAATAAGCTGCGAATATTAATTTATTATTTAGGATCCGGCAAACATCTGTTACAAAAAAAAACAGGCGCCATACAAACTTATAAGAAAATAGAAGAAAGTATAACACAATAATTTACAAAAGAAACAGAAAGAGTTTGATATAGATAAATCCAGTTATAAATATTACATCTACAAATAAGTAGCAAAGATAAATTTATCAATCAAAAGATAAATCAATATACAATAATCCATAAATCAAGGTAAAAATATAACAGTTCATATCTAATGATAGATCAAATTTTATACTATTATCAACTTTCGATAATAAACCAATCATAAACTAATTATAAAAAATTAAGCTATATTTACTTTTAAAGCCGAATAGAAAATAAATTACTCTTTCTGTAGAAAAGGTAGCATTAAATTAAAGCTTGCAACATTCTATTAAATGATGAACTAAAACTTTGTTTATTCATTCACATAACTTTAAAAGAAAAGAAAAACATTACAACTTTACAGTATTAGGAAACAAAGGGTAATAGTAATTAGAGGCTTAAAGTGTTGTGACTCATTTTTGGCGTTAGTTTGAACTGGGTTAACGTATTAACCGGACAAACGAAACACCACATTAAAGATTTTCTAGGCTTTGAAAAGGACCAGTCAAAATGTCAATCAATTATATTATATAAAATGAAGATAAATACGACTTTATGAAACCACATCGCCTTTGTTCGTTGGGAATAGAAATTTTAAAACAAGCATTTGAGATAAAAAGCATTCTATGAACTATTCTACGGTAATGAACTATTATTAATTATTGTATCTTTTATTTTAACAAAAGTTACTTACGTATAATTGTATACAGGGTGATTGATTTTTCATTGTACAGGTTAAATCTGCTGAAATATTAAAGGCAGAGGAAAGAGTTAAATGAGATTTGTTTAGCATAACCTTATCTATAAAATAGCACAAATGAATTTTTTATTTTCCGGAAGATTTTTCAATTGAACGTCCTGTATATTCTTGCGGAATTAAGTTTTATAGTATTTTGTGTTTCAAGGGCAGAAAGTTAACAATTTACATTCAAATATTTTTTGTTATTGTTACTAACATAAAAACAAAAAATATGGGAAAGCAGAGAGGGAGGCGTGGCTTATAATGAGGAGGGGCTCGGAGAAGGGGATGCAGTGAGGGAGGCGTGGCTTATAAAAGTGTGGGGCTTGAAAAGTAAAAGGAGGTCAAATGAGAGTTCAAGATTGTGTGGCTCCACTATACCCATTCTTTCCCTACTCCTAATAGCACTAATGTCATCTAAAAAATAAGTTAATTTTAGCTAAGAAGTTTTTGTCAGTAGTTAAGTCGGTACAAAAGAATTCGTGAATCACGCGCCCAGATACTACGTGCAAATACTCGTTATTTGTTGTGTTGTAACATACTCGTACGCAAACATATAGTTTCTGACCTAACGATCCAAATTACTATTGAACATAACGCCGGCTCCGATTGTAAAGTAAACCATGAGCGGGCGTTATGAATTATAACGCCCGCTTATAATGCCCTGGTTGTTATGTAGTTCGTATCAGGTAGAAATAACAAATATGCACGTGAGACATTAAATGAATTTGAAAATGCATCAGTGGACTGTGTGATTTAAAAGCAAAAAGCCACTTGTGATATATCATTGTAAAGAGAAATTCATCGCGAACTTTATTCAGTAAAAGTTTACAGGACGTTCTAGTTAAAAAATTGGATATTTTTCCGGAAAGTAAATCGGCCGTGAAAAAACTTTTTTGCGCTATTTTATAGATCAGGTTATGCTAAACAAGTCTCTCATTAACTTTTTATTCTACCTTTAATATTTCAGCAGATATAACCTGGACAATGAAAAATCAGCCACCCTGTATATGAGGGGCGCAAACGTAATCTCGCAGGGGCGCGCAATCTTACGTAGTTACGCCACTGCTTAAAAGGGGATAATTCATTTTACTACACATTCGTAACCTTTGTTAATTAAAACCTACTTGTAGAATAATGTTAGCTTATTTTCAATAAATAAAATGTTTAATATTATTAGCTTTTAAGGAAAGAACTTCTAAAAAACATTTTGCATCTTTGTAGTTACGTTAGAACCTGAAGTGAGGTACAAAACGATGTTGTCATGTGTCAATGTCATATAGACGTTTGAAAAAAATTGATTATACATTCTCTTTCAGGCAGCACCTGACAATTCTACTGACGTAGGTATAACCCAATTTTTATTGTTTTCATAGTATACATCTGTTAGTAAATTTTACATGTATTAAAGTGAATGTTCAACGATCCCTGCGGCACACTGTAATACTATACTAGATGTCAACTTTTCAATTGACGTTTTTCAAACTCAAAACAACTTTTTTTCCAACTCTTAAAGTGAAAAATAGTTATTTGTTTCATTAGTACAAAAAATGCATGTTTTTGGGACGAATAAGAAAGTTGCCGGACGACGCGAGTTACATTGCTGTATGCATTCAGTCAGATAAGACCATGTATCATCTATTTGCTTTCTCTTTTAGATAACTCTTATAATATTATGCTCATTTACATAATTTATTCTCATTTAAATAATATATGCGAACGTACTTAGAAATCTTATCTAAATCATATTATATTTGCACAATGTATGCAAGGTACTGAAAAACGTATTTTGCATTTGCATAATATTATGTTAATTCGACATAATATATGCTAAGTAGGCGCATTTTATGACCATTGGATGGTATATAAATACCGGATCTCGATGAGACCCCTCAGTCTGAGTTACGACGAGGCTTGGAGATAGAAACTGATTACCAGGGTAATTGTTTACCTTCTTTTAAGCCATACTCACCCAGAACTGTAAATAGTATTTAAGTGAATATGGAAGTGCATATTGTGTAATTTCACGACGAATAAATATCTTATTGTACTTAACAGTAAACTGTGTTCATTTTTGTAACTTGGACTCCGTCTTTTGCGTTTTTAAAATAAAGTACCATTTTTAAAACCGCTTTTCAACGTCAAGAAAAGTTAATTCGCGTTAGCGTCTGGCAACCTTATGAGACCCAAAATCGCATTTTTTGTACGAATTAAACATACTATTTTTTTCTTCAACTGCTTATTTTTAACAAGCAAACTCTGTGAGAGGACTGTTTAGAATAAACAGCATGACGTTAAACTACTTTTTATTTACTGCAATTCTAATGTGTATAAAGTAGCAATTTGAATATTAAGAGTTAATTTCATTCAGAAATACTCACAAATGTATAATCTCACCCCCATTTCGTCGAAAATTCGAAGAAATTTCCACAGGCGCTGTCTAAGATATACGTGTTTACCGTTAAATAATTAGAGGTTATGATTGGTTTTTGTTTTTGCGACGTCGTTCTGAGCAACAACTAAAATTCTAATAGAAACGTCTAATTTGTTTTTGTTTTTTTTATGTCTTTAATTAACTTAATATTTTAATATTGTTATAGAAAAGATAAATGATTATTATTTAAATGCAAATTTTTACTTATTACTTCGCATTATTGCTATAGAAGAAAATCTTTTAGAAACCGCGGAAAATAGTTCATACATAACCTCAGACTACTTTTTGTATTGTATAAAAAGTGATTACTTTGGTATAGATAACCATTTACAGTTTCTAAATGGTTTACTTTTTATACAAAATAATTTGATGTTATAGTGTCATATTCGTGAGGTTGAAGAAAAAGTATTACAGTAATTATTAATTACAGTAAATTGTGTATTTGCGTTGAATGTTTTTGACAATTTTGAGTTTCCGGTTTAACCGGAAGTAATGCCGATTTTAAAATTTGTAATGGAACACCCTGTATATTATTTTAATTTTGAATAGTATATTTTATTACGATTACAAAAATATGGGGTTCGATATGTTTTATTTCAAGGCCAACCGAGATTTTTACAATAAAAGTACTTTTGAGGCAAAACTAATGAAATCTAGTAGTCTATGAAACAAACGTAACAATCACACTTAATGAAACTCACATTAGCCGTGATAGTAGTTAAAATAAGTAGGTGTTTTAACTTGAACGCAACATGCTCCATCTAAGTGAAAGAGAGAAAATAGAAATTCTAATGATGATTGGCTTTGGGGACCGAAGAAGAACGCATCAAGAAGTTTGTGATCTTTTTAATGATATTCATCCCGATCGGCAAATATCACGTTCGCTAGTAACAAAAACTTTGCAAAGGTATACCACAAGTGGCACAGTCGGTAATTTACCAAGAAACGGACGTCCAAAAACTTCTACAAAAAACGATGTAGCTGAAAATATCGCAATATCTTTAGAGGGAAATCTACATTTGTCTACTACTGAACTCGCCAATATACACGCAATAAGCCGTCGTTCAGTAGGAAGAATATTAAAACGAGAGGAATATCATCCCTACAAAATTCGCCTTGTTCAAGAACTCCCCGACGACGATTTCGACAGACGGTTAGAATTTTGTGAAACAATGATGGATATTTGCAACCGTGATAATAACTTTGTAGGAAATATGGTGTTTTCGGACGAGGCTACGTTTTGTTTGAACGGTACAGTAAATCGATATAACTGCCGCTACTGGTCGCAAACTAACCCTCACTGGATACAAGAGGCTCAAACGCAACATCCTCAAAAATTGAACGCTTGGGCCGGTATTTACAACAACAGAATTGTAGGGCCTTTCTTTTTAGAAGAAACTTTAAACGGGGATAGATATTTAGAGCTTTTAGATACGCAAGTTATTCCGACGCTGGAGGAAAATTGACAACTGCCAAATAATATCTGGTTTCAGCAGGACGGGGCACCACCCCATTTCGCTCGCATTGTTCGAGATCGCTTAGATAGGAAATTTTATCATAGGTGGATTGGAAGAAGAGGTACCATTGAATGGCCTGCGCGATCCACCGACCTTACTCCACTGGACTATTTTCTATGGGGTTATTTGAAGTCCAAAGTTTATCTTAATCGACCAAACAGTTTGCAAGCACTAGCTGAAAGAATAACCGAAGAGAGTAAAAGAATTCCACCAGAAGTAATAATTAATGTTACAAGGGAGTTTACAAATAGACTAGCCTTTTGTCAAGAAGTAAATGGAGCTCAGTTTGAACATTTACTATATTAAGTTTATTTTCCCTTTACAAAGTACTCCTGTTTTATTTTCCCGTTTTGTATTAATTTAATTTTGATTACTAATGTGATTGTTACGTTTGTTTCATAGAGTACTAGATTTCATTAGTTTTTGCCTCAAAAGTACTTTTATTGTAAAAATCTCGGTTGGCCTTGAAATAAAACATATCGAACCCCATATTTTTGTAATTGTAATAAAATGTACTATTCAAAATTAAAATAATATACAGGGTGTTCCATTACAAATTTTAAAATCGGCATTACTTCCGGTTAAACCGGAAACTCAAAATTGTCAAAAACATTCAACGCAAATACACAATTTACTGTGATATCTGCCTACCAAATTTCATTCCGATATCTCTAAAAACTCCAGAGATATTTACTTGGTTCGATACTTTTGCCCACCTCTGTAATTAAGCTATAACGAGATTTGTACATTGTCAATCGTTTTCGTCTTATATCTTTGTTGCGATACATTTTAGGATACAAGTGTATTACATTGTTTTAATCCTTGTTTTAAGTACTACAATCCTGTGTTTATAGAATTAAGATTCGTGAAAATTAAGAACTGCTGTGTGGGACAGTGACGTCATAAACTTTACGTGCTTCGATTTTGTTTTGAAAAAATGTCAGTGCAGGCAGTTGTTTTGAGTAAACCTATATAAGCTGGAGCCAAATTTAGCAAAGGCAATCGACAAAACGTTTCCGGCAAAGCTATGCCCGACTCCGGATTAAAAATCTGTAATTTAAAGTGAGGTTAGATGTTTGGACCATATGATTAAGGTTTCAACGTTTAATATAAACAAAAGTTCGAATTAAATTAAAGTGTTACCTGAACATTTTAAAAAGTGTAAAGAAGATTTTATTATTGTTCCACAATTATTTGAAGTGAACGAGATTATTTAAATAAATTCAGAAGAATTTATTTCCATTATCGATTTATGTATTGACATACTATAACAGGAAATCAGCTGACAAATACTATTGCAGTAATACCAATTGAGGACAATACTTAAAAAGAAACTATTTTTGTAATATACCAGGCTGGTCGTAATAAAAAGGGTTCTTTAATTTGATTGACAATATTAAATTTATAAAATTTTTTCTTAATAATTTCAAATTTATTTTGTTTGATCTTAAAGGTTCTTTTGAGAACTTATTTTTTTTTAAATTAAAACAATTCAATTTCTTTTATTTCAATTTATTTTTCATTAAGATAAACATTTTTAATTTGTAAACAATTTTGTTTTGTCTTGGTTTGTTCAAGTGAATGACTGTAATAGCGCTATGTCAGGCTATTACGCCTTTTAACTACATTTGAGCAAGCTTGGGAATCAATTTTCCCAATGGTCTTATTGTATAATTTGAACAATTCTTCTTTTTATTTCTTTCATTCTAACATTTTCCTTTGAACTAAATAAAGTTTATGTGTTCTTAAAACTACTTATGTGTTTAATTGATGCACATACAAGAATCCAGTTTTCTTTCTTTTTGAATTTAGAGTTTAGCAGTGGTCGTCCAGTTTGCAGGAGCCCTAGTGTTTGCAACATAAGTTTTTCTCCATTTTTCAGGCATAAGAGTTAATAAGAGTCTCATAATTCAAACAATTTATGCTCTATCGAATAACCCTGAGCTGGCTGATTGGAATAAAGAAAAATATTTGGGGTGTAATTTTAATTTAATCCACCGTATATAATTTATGTTTTATTTGGAACGGTGGGCCATATTATAATATTTATTTAATATTTAAATATCTTAATATACAACACGTGCAGAATTAGTGTTTTTTATTTACACGTTGTATTTATGCCACTCAACAAGCCTCGATGCACAACTTTTTTAATTAGTGAAAAAAAAACACTTTTTTCAATTTGTACATATAAATAGATAAATACTATCTAATAAGTTTGGTAACTTAAGGAGTTTTGCGAAACAAAATATAATTTTTTTATCACCCTCTGCTAAAAATAAAATAATAATCTTGGAATACATAAATCTTTCTATTTCACATTGATTGTTGTCTCTTTTACAAACCGAAAACAGAATGAAACCAGGAACTGCTTTCGATACTGCTTTAGGGTACTTTTTTATTTTTGTTATAACCCGCTTAGGCGCTTAACGTCATCTGTTAATATTGTCAGCATAGATATGTAAACAAAGTAATTCCTAAACAGTTTTTTAAAAGACTAGAGTAAGTGAAATAGATAAAATACTATAAGAAACTTGTGTCTAAAGTACTTTTTATCGCACTTACTTGTGATACATACTATGTTTATATATACGGTTTAGACTACAGAATGATGATGTACTACCAAAAATGATAAAATTACTGAATTAATGACACTGTGTTTCAATTTACGATTTCTGGAAATTTTTAATTGTTTCGCAAAAAAGTTAGTATCATCATATATATGTATCATTTGCATTTTGATTCTTTAGACAACTGGTTTACTTTCGTTAAGCTCCCCCCCCCCCAAGGTTATATTCCCAGTTGTTAATGCATTCTGACCCTGGATTATGCTACAAACCCTAAAATTTGAAATTGTCATAAACAATTGCCTTTAGCGGCAAGTATATAAAATTTATGTCATACATAGGCACAACCTTTTTACGCTTATTTTTTACCGTGTAAAAAATACCTACTGTTTTTTTTAATATACTCCGTGACGTGAAGATTATTCGTCGCGTCGGGTTATCAAGTTCGAGGTTATGGTAAAGAGGCCCTTTTCCCTTTGCTAGATTATAACGCTCTATAATTTCAGGCTTTTGGTTACGAAGATCAAAAGTTTTTAATATTAAGAAAAAAATATGTTATGGCTTGTACGTCAGGTAATCAACCTGAAGCGAAGACAAAGCTCGGAGTTCCGCAAAGGTAGTCAATAAAAGAAATTGCTACGTTTCTACACTTGATACTAGTTTCCTATTAACAATTTTCACACTATTTACAACTGTGAATTTTATTAACCTGCTTTTTATTAATCAAAATAATTTAATGCCTTTGCAATAATAATAATTAACGGTCTTCGGTTGTTACAATAATAAAACTGTAGATTTGCACATATCGTATGTCTAATTTGGAAATCGAATATGACTAATTTTATGCTAAATCATCGAATTTTAAAACATGACCGTGCTTCGATATCTCAGATTGATCTCTGATACTCTGAGAGACCCAAAACCGTAGCAAGCTTTGATCTGATACCTGGATGAGTTAGATAAATCAAAAAATAAGGGAGTTTTGACAATTTTAGTCAGATGATGTAGAGTGTCGGACGGCAGAATTTACAAAAAATCAAACTTTTCAAAAACTTCTACTTCGATGATTTTTTATTAAAAAAATCTGAAAAAATTAATTTAATGTCATTTTATATATATATTTATGTGTAAAAAAATTGAACATTGATCGAACTTGAACCATATGGCTCAAGGTAATTGACTTCGCATGAACCATATTCACCGGATTCACCTGTACTTTTAACCATTCGGAAAATCTGCCCAAGTAAATAAAGTTTTCATTTCTTCTTTCTTCCTCTTGCTTTGCATTTTAGTTCAACATAAAACCATTATGTTAACGAAGTGAAGTCAGTTTGATCTGTAATAGTACAGTGTAACACAAATGGGCGCTTGAAAATGGTGGGTTTGAACTACCAAGACCGCAAAAATACATAGTGAAATGTGATCTCATCATGTTTGTACGGCTTTAACATTTCAAAGCTGGCACTTATACTTTATGTTTTAGCGAGTTATAATTTTATACGTACTTCTCTAAAAACGTCGATCAAAATTACTAAAAATTCTTAGTTTCTCTAATCGAAAAGATTAAGATTTTTTGTTTCAAATGCGATCAGAAATGTGCTGGACAAGTCTGGTTCTTGAATTCTAAAAAGAGAATGAACGCCTATAGCATATAAATATAGCAAAGAGTGAAGGAAATACATAAATATAATATCTTTTACAATAAGTTTAATGAGATGAGGGTATTTTATATATGGAAGACAGTTGTATATAACTCACGCCCCTTTACTACATAACATGAGCATTGATTTTATCAACTTAACCAGAACAGTAACATGCAGGAGATAATGCATCTAGCAAAACTATTAAAAATCACAAAGCATTCAGTAAAAATACAAAATCATATGAAAAAATAAACAAAGACAAATAGCAATTAAATAAAGTAAAATTCTAAAGTAGACTTTACGTGACAACGTAATTTACTACATTATAAACCGTAAATAAAATATTCTAGTACAAAATCAATACTAACATTTTAAGATTAAAGTATTCTTACATAGAACTAAATTCAATGTCTGTAGCACAATAAAACAATCCAAATTGAAACTTTGTTTTGTAATTGATTTCCCCCGTTTTGAACTTTGAACACGCATGTAAAATTCTAGAAAGATTTGTTTGAAAAGTTTACTTTTTTTACCTTCTTCTTTATTTAACTAGCGATCTATGTAGAATCTAGAAGCAAGTAAAATAGGTGTAAAAGTAGATTTCAGATATGTACTTACAAATAAATATCGCTAAGTACAGGGTGATCCAAAATGACTGAAGACAGTTTGAATTTACCGCCACGTTAAATTATTGTCGCGTTGGCAACATGAATACTTTGTAGACATTTTTATCTTGCTTTTATTTTACAGTGGCGTCTCAAAAATAACATAGCTTATATACTTCATTCATTTTAGGTAATAAACTTACTTGATAATAAAATCATCTAACAAACTGTAGCGCTAAAAAAACTATTTTGTAAAATAAGTAAACAACCGAAATAAAGCAAAAAATCAATGAAACCCTAAAACAACATGGC
Source organism: Agrypnus murinus (assembly GCA_929113105.1). Classification (NCBI taxonomy): domain Eukaryota; kingdom Metazoa; phylum Arthropoda; class Insecta; order Coleoptera; family Elateridae; genus Agrypnus; species Agrypnus murinus. The sequence continues at coordinate 115,607,946 of OV816023.1, read as the reverse complement.
AAAGCACACCGATGTAAACGAGAAAATGACGTGTTGACCCTGCAATTTGACGCAACACATTTCAATAGTGCGGCACTAACAACGTGAAATATACTAAAACCTAAGGCGCGAAATTCAAACCGTCCTCGCTCAATTTGCATCTCACTGTATAGTTAAGTTGTAACAGTGTATGTCGAATAGAATATGATTTCATACGTAGTTCCTAAACGCAAACCTACAATTGTCTTAACTAAAATTGATAAATTTAATAATAACTGCTACCGGGATTCTAAACTTAAAGCAGTAATTCTAGTAGCACACTACTTGTAATTCGTTGTAATGCAAGAGTGATGCAACTACAAAGTTAACTTTCATCGCATATCGTGAGAATTACAAGAAAGTTGTTTAAACATCAATATAATGCTATATTCAGGTCGCCAAAGTTACCTGCCCGAAGGACTTACTGCCACGGTCCCCTTGGACAAGAAATTGATTTACGTTGAGGTACGTGAGACCCATTTTCTTTTGGGAGTCCCTTCACTCCTAGTTAGTCTAACATGCAAACTAACCAACCCGGCCGAATCCATCCCAAGTGCGGCGAACCTTTTTGAGAAGTGGGTTAAATTTTGTTCATTATTTTTTTAATACTAGCCCGTGGGTCACTAGGTCATTGGCGTCACTTGGAAGGGGGGGGTCGTATCAATAATTTGGAAACGCCGAAAATTAGTTAACAGACCATATTTATCAATCATTACACCATATTTATCAAATCATTCTGTTTGATATGGTCTGGAACTTGTATCGTTTGTTTTTATTTTTTTAACCGCTGGCATAGTACAGGACTACAACTAAAAATATTTATATTTATAATACAATAATTTTATAAAAAAAATTATTATTAAAGTCCTTGATATACAGGGTGTTTTGGAGAAGATGCCTTTCCCGTTAAAGGGCAATAGAGAAACATGTGTAGAGTAACATCTTACTAACAATTTCCTGAAATGCCCCTTTGAAATGACAACCCCCCTTATAAAAATAATAGGCACGCCACTGCAAAGCAGTAGGTAAAATTGTATGAAAATTATGCCTATTAAATAGTACATACTTTTAAAAGTCATCAAAAAATAATCATAATAAACCCAAACCGGATAAATGTATTCTTCGAAATTGTCAGCAACACAAAACATTAGGACGTGCTTTTAAAACTTTTTTAGCTAAATAATAAACAAGTCATTTTGACCATCTGTAAATAACTGTTTTTAATGACTCAGATCTTTGAATGTATGTCTTTAAAACATCAAAATGAAAGAAAGCATTATTGATAATAATCAAGACGTATTTCGAAATAACTTACGCAATTAACAAAAGTCTTCATAAACGTAATAACCTTAACGTCACCCATCCGTGGAATTACAAATCAATCTTTTATTATGAAACGAAAACTTTAGTTTTTTTTATTTCATTGTTAATTTAGTTCAAAAATGGATATAATTAATTAACGCAGGATTTAGGATTCCGAGTTCCAGTGTGCAAACTATGTACAATTTTCCGAAACCAAAAGGAAAATTATCACTTACCAAAGAACAATGGTAAAAATCTGCTGATTTTTATCATATCTGTCATCTTTTATTAATAGTAGTAACAGCATTTGCTACATTTTATTCACATGAATCATAATGCTGATTCTGGTAAAATAAATAATAATAATAATAATAATAATAATTACTACAACCCATAACCTTTTAACCAAGGCCCCAGAAGCTATAAGCTTGTGCGGGAGGGAGGGGGCGATTATTATTATTATGTAGGCCCAATGTGCGGCTGCAGCCGACTTATAGATGGAACAGCGCAAATCCCACATTTGTGTTACAGCTAAGGGAAACTGCAGAAAACCTTAACCAGATCTGCCAGCGCCGGGAGTCGAACCCGGGTCGCTTGGGTGAAAGTCCGGCACGCCAGACATTACACTACCAAGGCTGTTAATGTTTTGTCACATCTATTAAATACGTCCGTTTACCTTCCAAGGTTATCAGGTTATGACCCATATTGTAAACATGATTTGTAAAATTAAGAATCAGTTTACATCAAATTCGGTTGAATTTATTAAACGGTCTCTACAAATGCAACAAAATATTTATTTTACTAGAATCAGCACATTCTTGATGAACAACACGAATAAAATGATATTTGATACCTAATAATTTGTCCTCTCCTATACCAAAATCAGCAGATTTTTACCCCAGTGTTTTTTTACGGAAAGTTCTTTATAGGAAATTATTGTACATCGTTTGTGCACCAGAACTCAGAATCCTAAATCCTGCGTTAATTTATATCCATTTTTAAACTAAATTAAGAATGAAATAAATAAAAAACAAGAGTTTTCGTTTCCTAATAAAGAGTTGATTTGTAATTCTACCGATGAATATCAATATTATTCCGCTTATGAAAAGTTTTGTTAGTTGCATAAGCTATTTTGAAATACTTTAAAGAAAGAGATTCAGTACGCATTTTATTATGCTCAAAAATGCTTTCTTTCAGTTTGATGCATTAAAGAAATACGATATTCATAATTTTATTATAACAGTCCAGCTTGGAAGTAGAAGTTGTTTATGCATTAAATTACAGTAAATGTAAACATTATCTTATTATTTCGACCTTGTCCCCGACGTCGTCGACGACGTCTTCGCTGACGTTGTCGGGGAAGACCGTGTATGTCCTACATTTGTTGCATAAGCTATTTTGAAATACTTTAAAGAAAGAGATTCAGTACGCATTTTATTATGCTCAAAAATGCTTTCTTTCAGTTTGATGCATTAAAGAAATAGGATATTCATAATTTTATTATAACAGTCCAGCTTGGAAGTAGAAGTTGTTTATGCATTAAATTACAGTAAATGTAAACATTACCTCATTATTTCGACCTTGTCCCCGACGTCTTCGCCGACGTTGTCGGGGAAGACCGCGTATGTCCTACATTTAAGTTTTACTCATTTTATTAAAATGACATTCGTAAAATGAAAAACAGGCAATGTTTCCATTACAATTAGGTCAACGAACGTATGTTACATTTTATTTACCGACCTTAATAAATGATCAAGGTAGTGAGTCACTCGGCAACCGCTGTTGAAATTCAATTCTGTTGTTTCTGTAAATTGATACGTACGTAGCGCAGGTCAGTTATTAATTTAGTACTGCATATGTGAGATCATTGTTTGCTTTATCAGTAATTCAGGGTCAGAATCTTGCAAACAATCCATAGTCGACTCGTGACTTGTAAAAAATACGGAAAAATCCGAAATTTTTTTTTATTTTTTATTTTTATTTTGAGTTTTGGGGTCTCTATATGGTCACCTTTCACCCCCTTAAAGCATTGCATATTTATCCGGAACACCCTGTACATACATATGTAGATGAGAAAAATTAATAATAAAAAAAAATAATAGTGTTATTATTAAACAGTTCTAGACGCGTACGGCAAGGCTGCCAATTAGTTCAACACTGCGATCTGGTACATCCCCGTTCGACGATGCTACGAATATGAGCACCACATTTAACCAGATTTACCAGCACCAAGAGTCGATCCCAGTCCGAGACTAGTACGCTAACCGTTTCACTACCAAGGCTATATTTTATATATTTTTATATTTTAACCAGTTGTCAGTCAGTATGTCATTATACATGAATTAGTTATTTGACTTTGGCATAAAAAAGTCATGTATAAGAGATGTCTAATATACTAATATACCAACATGGTAGATCATCATCACTAGAGATCACTATCATGCATAAACATTATCGTGCTTGTTTTTTACATCATACGTCAATTGAGCAGCTCGCGTGCAAAACAGTTATATCTACTTATCAAAATCTTAACAAAATGCAAAAAGTTTGCAAAATCTAATACTATTATTGTAAATTTCAAAGTAGGTCTGCAGATTTTGTTAATTTCTTTTCTCTCTTGGAATATACCCTTCACTAAAGCTTCACAAACCGTGATGATTGAATGTTTTTTGGAACGCAAGTGCTTATAAAGTATAAAGCACACTGATCCGGCCTGAATCGGCCAGCATCGAATCGAAAAAATGCCGATGAGTTTGGTAGATGCTTTTATATGAGAACGCGCACACTTGACCTGCCGGAACCGGCCAGCATTTCGCATCCTTGGGCACGCCGGAAGGTATAGCTCTGGAGAGCAACCATCGGCAAAAATTCTTCTGAGCCGATGCGCGCCGGGTCAGTGCGCTTATCACCTACGGAAATTTATACATCGGTACTTACATGTAATGAGCATTTGTTTTGAGCATTATTATAATAAATATTTTGTCAATAAATAATTAAAGTTTGCATTCGAAAAAATTAACAAGCGATATCAATTTATTTCGAAATACCTTAATAACTTTAACACTAAGTAGTATTAATTAATGTTACTTATTTAATGTTGAGTGCGGAAGAGAGGGACGAGTACTATTATTACGCATGCCCATCGTGAGGCTGCAGCCGACTTACAAATAGTATAGCACAAATCCCACATTTGTGTTACAGCTAAGAAAAACTGCAGGAATACCTAGAAAAATTAGTATAAATATACCTTTTTCATCACAGGAAAAAGTTCAGTGTTGAAAATGAACTTCATTGAACTCTATTTCTAGCTTATGAATTTAATTAGAATTGGAAATTCACTCGAAATTTATTCTTTAGTTAGTGTTGATTTTAAAGTAAATATTTCATCTATAGTAGAGTCAATGTAACCTTCAAAGTAACACTCTCATACTCTTATAGATATAATGCAATAGATGTAATGTCAAGAGCTTACAGTTAATAGACCTTTATACATGTGTAGTTTGAGTGATAGATGTATTTTAATTACCCTAAACTATACTATTTATTATTATTGTTATTATTTATCATTTTTACCAAACTAGTTTAATTACTCTATGCTAGACCTCCTATTTTTTCAGATAAGAAGGATACATTAAAAATAATACTCGATTTTATTTTTAAAATATAATTTTAAATAAACAACTTAAGAACAAAACATACACATTCCTTTTGTTAGTTATAAACAACAAATATATCCAAATGTGTTCGGTATATGGGTAATTCTTCAGAAATATTAAATTTACTGTCCCTGCTTAATTAATATTATATTACGAATATCTTTTTATCTGCTAGTTCAGTACAGTGAAGAGGTAATAGCAACCTATCTAGCCAGGTATATATCAACAACTAAACTATTTTTTAACAATAAAAAGTAAACTTTATTATGTCATATGTCATTTAAGTAGCATGTTCTCAAAGTAAAAAGCAGTTTTTCTAAGTCATGAGCTAATGATTATCGTTCTAATTAAGGAAAATTGTAAAAAAGCGCTCTCACCTGGAGTCAATTAATATATAAAATATTAATCATTGACTATTAGACAATCAATAACATATTGTCCCTGATATTTTTGTCATTTGCGTGAACCTATCTAAAAGAGAAGAACATTACTAAATTTCACGTATATTATAAGCATTACACATGTATTCTTGCGTACATGCAACTTTAATGAAATCAATATGTAGTGTTTTGTTCAGTTGATCTTTAAACTTTATAGAGGTAGTTTATATGGTTTGATGTGAGAGTACATTTGTTTCATGTCATTTGCGTGGTTACCATAATTTCTTAATAGTGTTGAATTTAGAAAAAAAATCATAAGTACTAAATACATTACTTGTGTTGTTTCATTATAACTAGTATGAAGCCTCCAAAGAAAATAGTTTAGGCGATATGTTATATTAATGCATTAGTAGTCATTCGCTTGGTGTTTTCATTGCGCCATTTGTGTGGATTTATAACTCCAGGGAATGGCAACTTGTCCACGTAAATGACAAATCCTACATACATTCATATTCTTATATTATTAGATGCAAAAAAAAGTGGAAATGAAGAAGAGAAAAAGAGAATGCGAAAAAAAAAGAAGAAAAATAAATTAAAAATGATCCAGAAAAGAAACAAATAGAGAAGCTTAGACATGATGACTGTCATCATGACTATCACGTAAAATAAAAATTACTAATTTTATATCGTATCGTATATTCGCGCTGACTACCACTATTATAGAGTTTGCGCAAGGGGATGTTTTCCCTTATAAAACTCTGTCCTTATAGTTATATCTATAACGATACCGAAAATCATACCGTACGAGCAATTTCTTTCCGCTATTTTATAAAATAACGTTGACCAATCAAAAAACACAACGGTATATTAATTCAAAGTTGCCAACCAAAGGCACGCGAACTCCCTAAAGTAAACACGTGAAGCCCAACAAACATAATAAAAACATAACCTCTTTAAATGCGTGATCGGTTATTGTTTTTTCTGGTTGTATCGTGTAAAATGTGTTCCCAAAAGGAATGGGAAAAAGAAGTTCAGGGTTCATTATCCCCAGTGGAAACGGTGTCCTCCAAGCAAAAAAGATTTCGTTTTTCCGAGACCGAACGAATTAAAGCGTTAAAGGAATTATTTAACATTGCCACATGCCACAAGAATTTCCAAAGTATTATTGTCCATATTGTTAGTCGTTTCTACGCTGTTCAATCAAAACAATTTTACAATAGCGAGGATTGTAGTTCTTGTTGTAATACATATACCTACATAAGTATTTTTCTAAGATAACCTCAATTTTATTCAAGGGGTTGACGGTTGTGTCTTCTTAACTGTCAAAATATAACGTAAATACTGCGTCAAGCGCAAACAACGAAACGGAAGATCGCTCTTACGATTATGATTCCTCCGCTATAGCTCTATAACTATAACGAAAACTACCTTGCGCAAACTCTCTATTCTGTCTTTGCACAATACACTACATTTTACTTTTTTGAGCTACAAGCGCGAGCAGATTTACCCAACACAATCAACTCAGAGTTCATTTGCGCTGGAATTAATTGGTAGCCCTTATTTAGAGTAATTAAATAATGAAATATTTTCTGTGTTATGTTCAGACTAAAATGCCTCTAAAATATAACTCTAAAAATCTACTCTAAGCAAAAGTAAATGTACCGGTACCGATTTTACACGATATCTTAACTTTTCCCAGCTCCGCGTTTTCCTTTCTTGCTATATGATTCATCTGATGATGTCATATTTTTTTAATACTTTAGTTGATTATATCATTAAGACAACGCGACAATAATAAACAAACCAATGCACATAATCTCATTTAATACGAATATAATAACAGTGTTAAGCTTAAGTTACTGGTGGTCACTACTTGCTTCAGTGAGACCGCACTGAATAATTTTAATTGGTAGTGTCATCCACGAACAAAAAATTTACTCACAAGCCGGGCCCATTAAAATTGGTTCATGACCGTCAGGCGCGACTGAGTTAATTTTTCTGAGTGGATAATAATATCATTAACTCACGTGTGCTATACAACGTTTGATCCAACACCTCTTAATTTTAAGTTCAAATATTGAATTTTCAATGTATAGTTTAGTCTGTACTTTTTGACGGTAATAAATTTGACACTCTAGCCCGATGACTGGATTTTAACAATATTATGCAGCGTAAGCTTGATGCTAAAGTGATTGGTTGCTACCTACAATAGCAGCCAATCCCTATTTTACAGTCTGTGGGTAAAAGGTTTTTTCTACTCACAAGTTAGTAAACTTCAACTTTAATTGTTTAAAAACGTCAAGATACAGTTCTTTTTATGTAGAGATGTTGGATAAAAATCTTTATCACGTAAAAAACTACAGATTAAACTATACATTGCAAACTCAACAATTGAACTTATATAAAGAGGTGTTGGATAAAACGTTCTATGGCATACGTGAGTTAAAAATATTATCCACTCAGAAAAATTAGCTCACTCGGGCCTAACTTACTTACTTATAATATCTTACTTAACTCGCTTGTACGATAATTAACTATTATCGGTGTTGCTTCTCCGATGTAACCTAGTAAACACCTATCTTAATATTTAAGATCAAAAACAACTCATTTTCAGGTATTTACACTATTCCATTATGATATTTTAGGGTCATTGACGGTCGCAAGGGAAATATTTTATGTAACACACCCGAAGAAATCGATTTAAATACATAAGTAATTAACTACTTAATCAGTATAATCATATCCACATAGACATATATTTATCTTATGGACACTAATTAAGACAGACCGCTAGTATTTTGGACCGTATTATTATTAACTAATTCGAATCATTTTAGTAGTCGATTTCGCATAGAATAACCCTGAGGTGAGACTACGGCCTAACGCTGTAGTGATATTTGGTTTACGTTGATTACGTGCTATGAAGTTGTAAGAGTACGTCAATAGGTGAGATTTTTACGGTTTTGGCTTAACTTACGGTGGTGCTTGGAATGAAACTTTGGATCACGTTTTCAGTTTTAATTTTTTTTACATAGGTAGATAGTTTTTCCGAATCTCTCTATAAGACCACAACTTCAAAGAAGAGTTGCTAGTTAAAAAGTGTTATATGTAAACATCCCGAATCATTGGTTAAACAAATAACTTAATAGTGAACATAAGATAAAGAACGTAAATCAAAAATCACTTTCAATTAAACATGGATACCAATTCCACCTTGATTTTATCACAGTTATTATGGATGTAAATACCTATACTATGCACTATCAATGTGAAGATGCACTTCTATTATTTCTTGGTTCCTGGGTATGTCAGTACGATAGACATGATAAAGGATAAAATACTTCAGGTCAAAACTGAAGGTTAACTTTACTGTTTTCTCATTGGCTCTTTAGAAATTCAAGAATTGTATTTTTAATTATTTCTATGTAATGTTTGCACCCTTTGGCAAGTTTGTAGACATTGTTTATTTTAATTTAATTTTATTTAAACATACGAAAAATAGAAATACTGCAATTTACTCAGTTGTTAGAAACTCAGCGCACATAATTGGATGCTTACTATATACTTACTTATAGCTGAATAACAACAATATTATAACAGGATAACATATAATTAATTCACATTTATAACCAGTAACTACGCATTTTATTGTTATGAATTCTGGTATACATAGTTTGCTTCTTGCAACCTACTCCGTAGTACAGGAAAATATGAAACAAAAGTCGCTTGTTTACGATTTTCGTGGAACTGGAAGGTAAAAATGTATACATGCATTTTTAAGATAATATATGTCTTGGGGATGAACTTCGTGATCCATGATTCCTCTGTTAGCTAACATATTTATGGATAAGTTAGAAGATCAAATATTTGAATTAAACCTCTCTAAACATATTATCTTTTGTTTTTATCATGTTGAGGACATTTTAGTTTGTTTTGACAGTTCTTTTGAGGTTATCAACGAATTTTTAATTCTTATTAATAGTATTCACCAAAACATACAGAACAAAACAGAGCTATTAACTACTTAGACTAAACTATCAAGATTACCGCACACAGTTTGAATTCTTCATATACAGAAAACTAACACATACGGGCTTAACAATACCAAATGAATCCTGTCACCACAAAGCACATAAACTAGTAGTTTACAGATCCTTAGTACACAGAGCTTTAACTATTCCACTAACACAGACAGATTTTAACAAAGAGATATCAAACATTAAACAACTAGCACATGTAAATCATTACAATCCAAACATGATTGGCACTTTAATTAAACTAAAAGATTATAGGTTAGCTATCAAAAAAATATATCCCATTGACAATCAAACAGAAAACGCAAATTACATATCTATACCATATTTTGGTAAAATATCAGAAAAAGTTGCACATTATACTAAGAAAAACCAACAATTATCAAATAGCCTTTAAAACCAACACTAACACCTTTTTATTTTTATTTAATACTAAAGACAGAATACATGATATCATTTGTAGTTCGGTATATATTGGGCAAATACTTCGAAATTTTGACATAAGATATAAAGAACACGTGCGTTGTTACAGAAATAAACATTCTGAAAAATCTAATTATGCCAAACACCTTTTAGAACAAAATCGCACAATGTCTCAAATAATATTAAATTTCTACATTTTTGTAATAACAAACGCAAATTAGATATTTTAGAAGCTTTTGAGATATACAAACACAAACTCAGGGTACCTTTAATGAATGAACAGATTGAGCTCAGTAATTCTCCGTTACTGAAAATGTTAAATATTTAATTCTTATTATTTTTATCTTTTTATCTAGTCATATATCTTTTGTATTTACCTTAGCGACGTGTTTATATTTATATTACTTTAATAATGACAGCTTATCTGTCGAAACAATATTGTCAGGTTATATTTTAATAAATATTGTGAAACTTTTTATTAATCTTTATTTATTTTACAAAATAACTTAAGACTTGAGTAGATTAATAAAAGAATTAAACATGGGGTTAACAAAAGGAAAAATGAAAAGTATATTCTAGTAATTTGTACACAAGTACACATATCTATTTCAAAACTAAAATTACATTGTGCCGAAGAAATTGATTTTGTAAAAATCCGAAATGATCCTATGCTGATCGTATCCAACATGACAAAGAATGAAATTTTACAACATAGAATCGAGATCGAAAAGAAAGATGATCTGAAATATACGATTTGCAAATTGTTCGTCCTGAAATATCTGAGATCATCAATCAAACAGCATTAAAAATAATATAACAAATAAAGGGATTACACAACTATACCTTGTCTCAAGATTAGAAGGAGTATCTGAGACAGACAGGTTTACATAGCTTAATAGAAAGCATTTTAGTGGCAAATTTGATATATTGCATATTATACACATTACATACAGTACAGATGACATAAGTGAGATCAGAGAGAAAGATTGTCGACGGTCTTTCAAAAAAGTGACCAAAGAAAATTCATTGATGTCACTAAGAATAAATCTTGGGATACAAAACATGAAATTTAAATAAAACAACTGCAGAATAAGTCTCAAATTATTGAATTATAATAAATGATCACTCTCGTTTTCAATGCAAAACTTTAAATATTGAATAATTATTGAAAAACATAGTCACCGATGTCAAAATAACCGACATCTGGTACTAGTTTATTCAATGTACGCAATATATAATTATTCGTATTATTTAGTATTATAGGAATTTTAAAAACATATGCTGCCAATGTTCGTGTTGCTAGACTACATTTCTAATCCTTTATGTAAACAAACTTGGTAAATTTACTGGGTTTTAACTTGACTTTGTGAGAAACATTCACAGCAGCGCTTTTTTGCGGGAATAACTCGAAAAACTTCTGCTAATTTTAAGACAAATAGTTTTAGAGAGTACATTCCAGATACACTCTTTTTATTAACACAGTTACTAGAGAAAGACTCAGAAGATCTACGAGAAAATAATAGTTTTTTAAATATTTGTCAAGACGTAATTTACTGTCATTCCAATTTTAAAAAGCATACTCCAAAACACGCCGCTTTGGGTTTAATGGTTCATTAAGAGCCTAAATCAAGAAAAATCATCGAAACCCTTCATTCCTGTGGGCATTCTCTACTTTATAGGGATATTATGAAAATTATAAATTCCGTTGCACAATCTGAAATTTTACGATTTTACAAAAATTAAAAGACTAGATTCGATTACACTTAATAAGAGGGAGATTTGTACAATTTGCTGGAAACAACATTGACCTTTTAGAGGCAACTCTTGATAAAGGTTCAAGTTAATATTAAATGTAAATTGTAATAAACTGTGTTTTTTTGCTTAAATTCTTCTTAAATTGCTTAAATGCTGCTTTCTTTTTTGTCAAACTCTTATATTACGTACATGTATTTGTGAAACGACATTACAAAATTACACTGTAATAATTAATAATAATAATAATTGCTACTACTGTACATTACACTAACATAAATGAAACGTTGCATGCTTTTCGAAGCCTGCAAGTAGGTGTGCCACGCGCATTCCCAGTTTCACAAAAAATAGATATCTCGAAAACTATTAAACATAAGTCTATAATTCTTTTTTAAAAACTTTCTGAAAGATTTCCCATTAATTACAGCATGTATAAGAAGATTTCCAAAAATAGTAAAGTTTGTCGCTCAGTATAATTTTCAATACACCAAATACTCAATTTCAAGTTTAAACTTATTGTTTAAACTAATTAAACAAATTTTATTAATCAGTTAGAAGCGCTCATTTATGAGAATTAATTAAAAGAAAGAACCACAACGCTATCGCAATTGGTTCCCAATTCAATATTGCGATATAAATATTAAAAAGTGTGGGTTTAAAAAATTGTCGATTTTTACCTAAAATCACCCCTACAGTACCCCTGTGCAGAACGATATTTTGACAAATTGTCGAAACCTTTTCCCCAAGGCATAGGCTATCATATAAAAACATCCATACACTTTTACCTTTCAGTTCATACAGGAATCACGATAGCTGGTCAATTTGCTTCTACTACCAGTTTTGAAGTATGATCTAATTATTTCATAATAAAATTCTTTTCAAAATAACTTGATAAATTCTGTTTAAAATCTGTTTAAGATTAAGATAATCAATTGATATCAAAATATTTAAGAGTTTGGACACGAACAAAGTGATAAAATAATAATTATTACGTAATATATGAAATGATTAAAGAATAAGATGATCGTAAACATTTTTAATAACATATAAATATTGACATAGTATGAGAAGTTAGATACATATTTAGTTGAGAATAAAGGTACCTATTCCTATTGTACCTATTGTAATAGATCTAATAATTACATAGAATAAAAGCTGCGAACCTAATCTCCAGAAGAAAGTGTAACCTTTCTAAATGAGTAATTAAGTACGCTATCCCGTGCCACAGTATATATCAGTAGATTCACTTGCATGCGACACCATTCATTTTATTAATCCACCTTCGAATATCACGCCCATAAACGAAGTAGTGGACAGACGTTTATCGGTCGGGATCGCCGGTAAATAAAACGCAGAGCCGCATTCAATAAAATGTCTCGAACAAATATGTAAACAAAATCTCTTGTTATATAATAGTATAGTAAAATATGAAGTAGAATTATGTGTAGTGAACCATTTGATTGAAGTTGTTTTACTTATAGAATCTAATAAATAAAACGATAATCAATTTAGATATTTAAAACATTTATTAAACTAAGTTAGAAGAGTTGTTTCTTGTTACATCGTTAATTTCCAACTAAAGTTACATTATTCTTTCAAGCCATTAACCATATTCTTTCGCTGCAATAGTCATTTCATTTTATTTAGAAATAATTACGAACAAATGCATAGCTGTATACAATTTGAATACCTGTTCAACAAACAAAGGGAGAATCTAGGTCACCGAAATCACATACGTACAAAATAGTGGAGATGAAATCAATTTACACTATAATAATAATAATTAATAATTATAAAATTTATTTTCATTCATATTAAATTAAAGACACAATGACAAACGAAATGCTAAAAAGTACAATCCTAACGCACGCTTTGACTTTTTTTAACAGTTGAGAGTAACAAAAAACGCTGTAGTTCACACCTGTTGATAAGGCGTTGACCTAGATTGTTGAACTCTTTTTAATAAATCAGCATAAAAAAATTTATTATGTAGGATTTCGTAATCGCTTATTTGTTCTATTACGTGTTAGTAATTCAATTTTAAGCAATTGGTAAATATATACAAAAGTGAATTCTTAAATACGGCGTTGTTTTTACGAGCGTATTTATTAAAAAAATAGTATGTAGGAAAAAATAACCTGAAAAACTAGTTGTAGTTCTTTCCGAGGTATTTTTACAGCCTTTAGCGGCACAACGACCAACACTATGCATTGTTTACTGGCACTAATACTGCACAATTGTGGGTTTATCCGGCTCTGGTAAGTTCGATACGTTCTGTTGCGTGTTTGAAACAGAACTGCTGTCTGCATACTGCCGACTCGCGCCAGCATGTAGTGTGGTGGATAGAAATTATTTGCGATAGTCACATTACTGTATGTTATATATACTGTGCCCGTGCGGTCGTGTCTATAAAATTATGATTAGTGATTGTCGCTCTTTGAAATTTTATACGTGAGACCACACAAAACTGAACATCAACTATCTAACAAGGTCGCGCTTCCCTCTACTAATCACCATACTGTTATCCATTATTCAAACATAAACATAGAAAATGAAATCTAAGATCTCGGTAATATTTTCACTTTCTGAGAGAAGAGGCTTTAGTATTTTTAGTAGTACTGTTAGTATTATTTATATCACTTCTAAAATCCCAAACCTCATAAATTCAAATAATGCAAACGTAAGGTGACTTGCTGGAAGGTTCGGCATGAGATCACGGGTAAAGGAAACGCAAAGAGCAATGTGATTATTTAATTAAATTTAACAATCAGATACTAGGTTTTCAGCAACCGACAAAAATAATCAGATGATAATGCACAGATAAATATTTATAAACTGATTTAATTTATTACTATCGAAAATAAGTCGTTTGGTATCAGGAAGATAATTATAACACAATACATCCATTCACAGCTTTAAATTCGATAAATTGAAATTTAACAAGTGCATACTGAACCAAACTGAATATAAATAAAAATGATGCTTTATATTTTTCATTCGTTTATAAAAGCTATAGTTTATTGTTTTGCTTTATGATTCACAGTAAGCTTTGCGTGTTCACAGCAGGGAGTTGAGAAATAAGGATAATTTTCTACTTCGGCCATTTTTCATCGAAATAACCTGAAACAATTAATTTAATATTAATTCATATCTAAGCAAGGAAAAAAATTTAACAAAATCTGAGATATCAAAGCACGGTCACGTTTTAAAATTATGTTATTTGTCATGAAATTAGCCTATAAGTAAAATTATCATGTAGTATTTTCATATTTTAATAATTTTGTAAAAATATTACCTTAATTAAAAAAATACCTTCATTATGGGAGAAAATAAACTTTTATTTACTACAGTTAGATTTTCTGCCAGATTTTTGATTAAATGCACTTTATCGCACTTTATATGCACTCATCGGGGTTAAGTACGATCATTTCGCCGAGAAGTGCCAATCATCATCGTCATTGTATACTGGTAACAACGAGCTACGAATATAATAACTGTTGTTCCGTAGCTTGATAGCAGCCCGAAAATACATCAAGGTAGGCCCGCGACAAGCCTAATAAGCCGTAGTGCAGACTTATGTATGCCCCCTCAATTTATCTATCGTGTTTTTTTAATAGGATAATGCTACCAAAGTGGAAAAGGCTTCACAAAAAGTAGAATCCCTAGGTTATTCTGATGTGTAAAGCACCGCGATATACATAGAGAGAGGTTTGTATAGGAGGACAGAATCCGTGAACCAATGAAAAGTGACTCAAAGTGCAGGACACCAAGTCAAAATCGAAAGTCGAAATGTGTCAATTAAACACAGAAATCTTTTTTAACAAAAATAATTACAAATATACGCAACCGTTTTGAGGTTAAAACTTTTCACACAAACGTCAATATCGTGTAGCACGTGTTTTTGTTTGCACTTTGGGTCAAATTTGATTGGTTTAGGAAATTCGGTCTACTGCGCATCCTTGGGAATGCGATACCTCTATTCTTACACCATTACATGAGGTGCATAGTATAACAGTATACGTATAAAAAGTACTAAGTTTGTTTGAATGTATTGTTTTTACTTACTTAACTTGCTTAATCCTTTTTTTTACCGTTTTTACGTTTTTCTACCTTGCGTGTATTGTGTATTGGTGTATTGTTTTAAATATTTTAAATTTTAAATTTTGTGGAATCTTACCGTGCTTTTACGAATAGATTGTTTTAAATATTTTTTACTTCCACCTTACTTTTTTAAAGACCCAGGCACCGTCGTACACCGCACGACCATACGGCACGGCCCTGTTCATGAACGTAAATAAACTGTTTACTAGTGTTTACATTAAATGTTTACTAGTGTTTAGGTAAAGAAGTAAAATTCTAAAAATAATTCTATCACAAATAAACACATAACAATGGAGAAGACGCACGTATTTTTTTTAATTTTTGTATTCGATTGTTTTGGTTCGAAAATATTTCAGGATACGGGAAATTTATAAAAACGCTTAGTTTACTAAAAAAAATTAAATTTAAAAATCCTCAATTTAAATTGAATTTGACCTTGAGCAATTTTCCCCACGGCTATTTGATATAAAAAGTAGGTACCACCACAAATGAGAAAAGGCAACATTTACGATCTACTTACCGTTAGATGACACTGATGCAAGCCAATATGTTGAATTTTAAATTTACAGTAATAGAAAGATTCTACACCTCTTTGATTATGGCAGTTAATTGCACAACAGTATAAGGTACAATATTATTTTAATTACTCGTTAACACACAAACGATATTTGAACTTTTAAATAAAGCATCTTTCAAAATGACGGGTAATACTAACATGGTGTTACATTAGCACCAACAGTGGGTCGTCTTTGGAACTATCTTCTGTGTGATGTAACGAAGTATCTTCCATTAGAAGAATTTAGTACTGCATTTAAAATTTATTTAAATTTTCGAAGGTTTTCGGGGTTTATAAGGTTTTTAAGGTTTTTGAAAATTAATTACTTAAAATTGGTAATTGTTTCATGCATTTCTAACTAATTTAGTGTAATAATTTTCCATCATAGTACAAAAAATATTGCCCCAGTTGTTGAAATTAAAATCAAGAATTGTTATTGATACCCAACAAACAAACGTTAAGTGATGACTGTTTGCGTTTATCATTAATAATTGTTAATTGAACATTTATAAAGAATTTAGCTGAAAACGATTCAAGTTTGAGTCGAGTTTATTGATTTGGCACATGTACATAATAAAATTTAGTTAAGGGAATTATTTTGGGTTGACAGGATTTTCACTTGCAGTTACATCTGAAAGAAAGCAAATGTATTAGTTTAGTAAAATTATATAACATTACATATCTCATTTACAATAATATAACAATACAAAAAATCCTTTCCTACAGTTATTAAGAACTATATTTGTCTTGAAATGCAATTTCATAGTAGACAATAATCATGGTATTATAATAATGACCAAAGGCAAACTATTTTAAATTGAAATATATACAACAATAAAACATGAAAAATAATTGCAATCTAAAACAATGTTTAGTTACTAGGAGGTAGTCAAGTAAATAAATGGAGTTTAAAAGGTATTAAAAGAGAATGTTTTAGAGAAATTTTAATATAACATTGACGCTTATGCGACGAAATATGATAAACAAGTGTATATGACTCCAAAATATTATACTACTTACCAGTGCCGCGCCGTCCATATGAGCAAAGTCGTTGTTGGGTCAAATTTCAAATCCCCTCTACAAATCTCTATATGGGCAACGCGTCACCTGTATACCTACACGAAAAACCACGAATTTTTGTGTACTTCCTCAAATTATAATGTGGCGGCTCATTGCGGACCCTGGCGCCATCGTGCATCGCACGACTTTGCCCATATTGACGTCGCGGCACTGCATCAAGGTCTCACGCGGACTCAAAGTGTTGCGTTCCTTTATGATAAATCACAATTCAACCTTTAAATATTATTTTTTTAGCTTTGTAACATTAACTTAAATACTTGTAGCAAACAATAAAGGTAGTTTTATACAAAACCTTGTCATATTACACTTGATGTAAGCAGTTGAAGATAAGGTAAAATAATTGTGGTCAATACACGCCAGGTTTCTGCTTACTTTTAATGCTTATGAATTATCTGGTTGCGGTTGCAATTATATACAAATATTAAATTTATTACGTGTTTTAGTTGTTATTTTATTAGAAAAGGTGTATTAATACGTTTCAACTTTAGTGATGAGTAAGTAAGGAACATTTGATTTTTATAATAAGAAAAACTTGTTCAAAACATTCACGTGACTTTAAAAAATACATCAAATTACATTTATGTTTTTTATATATAATATAGTATATATCTTTACTATAAATTTCTAAAAGTTTTATCAGCTTCTACCAGCTACTTACTGAGATTTGATTTTTTAGATACCCTGCGACCGATATATTCATCGTCTTATAAATTTATCTGTAGTGAATAATTGTCAGGGTTACAATTGTTTCTACAATCATATCTATGACAACTAACAATCATATAAGGTTATTAGGAGATGGAAGTCTCGGTCGTAAGTCAACAAATAAAAAATAACGACTGTTTTGAAAAGTGGCTGTGTGCACGTGAAAAGTGTTGGCAGTTCTTCAACATATTTTGTCTACAACCTGAACGATTCGACCAAGGCAATACAGGACAGTGTTACAAAAACTGCAATTTTTTTCGATGAGGGCCGGTAATTATTGGAGAATAAGTAGTCGAATACAAGATATTATGAAAAAAGATTCAGTACATGGTTCTGGAATATGATCCAAATAGAGGATGCTGTAACTAATTATATCAACCACCAATCTATTATAAAAACGGTGTATTATATGCCAATCTCTGTAAAATAATACAATATTACTTCATGGATCAGACGTAATAGCTTCCTTTGCAATGTCTATCGGACTATTATCCGAAGATTCTCTAGAAGGAAGAGGCAAAGATGCTAGAAATTTAAGAAAAGAAAAACTTCATGTTTTCACACGAACCATGATCTTATGACAAGTATACTCTAAACTTCCGATTATCGTATATCTTTAATATCACTTAAGAAACCTCACCTGAAAAAATGACTTCTGCATTAAATGATATTTAAATATTATTCGATCTGTAGAAACCATCGAATCCTGGAATCAAAATCGCGAAAACTTAAAAAATTCTAGCGATAGAGACGATTCTTAAAATTCAAATGCCATATAATTAAATTCACTTAAAAAATAAATCATAATATTACAAAGATATACATCAATTATTTATGATAATCCTCTTCATACATTAGCAACACTGTGGAACGGCTGAAAATATTTGCAAGAGTGCACCTACTGGTTATTATTATACTGTGTTACTGCCATCTAAGATATTGATCAGCAGAGGACATTATACCCTTTTCTAATAACAGAATGGAAATTACATATTTTTTTAAACGATAATGAAATTCAAAACAATCAACTGAAAAATACAATATGTTACAAAATAGTAAATGAACACCCCACTTAAAATTACGGTACTTAAAGTTAAGTCGTAAAGTTACAGAGATTAACGTTTTTGAACCTTTTCAAATAAATTGTTTCAATATTAACAAAAGTTTGGATTTATAGTTTTTATTTAAATTTAGATTGAATCGTAAAATGAGGCCTTGCATACTATACCGCCTGGTTTTAATTTCGAAGCAGTAAAAGCAAACTTAATAAAATTGCAAAAATAAAAGGCATTTGTTGAACAGGCGGATATTTCTCTTTTATATCACAATTGCTTGTGTACAAATTTCGCTGTAAACCAGAACTGCTTTCAAATACTACAGCTGAGTTAGGTAAATAAACGCTTTTTTGTAACTAGATTTATTTTTAGTTTGCTTTACTGTATCTAATAGCTATCTGCAATATCTGTTTGACAGTAAAATTTGTAATTACAGATTGTGCAATCTAGTTGTAATCCCCGATATTTAATGTTACATAAAGTGAAAAAGCTGTTATACTAGTACATATTTATATGCGCTCTCATAGTAGAAAGAATAGACCTGTGAACTATAATAGCCTTTAGATTCACGTAACGCAAATGCAGGGCCGGATTAACGGATGGGCGGAAGGGGCGTTCGCCCAGGGCCTCCACATACAAAGGCCTCCACATAAAAGATTTTTTTAATTAAGGTTTTTATCATTCTATCAAAATGTATGTATTGCACCTTAATATTGATTACTGTTAATAAATAATGTTCTTAAACGTCAACAAAATTAAACTTTTTTCTCTATGTCTTAACTTTTTTTATGGTAATTAACACATTTACAATTTTGTGGCAAAATATTTTTTATGAAGGGCCTCCACATTAGTCTTCCGCCCAGGGCCCCCACTACGGTTAATCCGGCCCTGCGCAAATGTATATTTGTTTGATAATATTTTCAGAAATATGGAACTGTGTAATTAAACTCCACTTTGTATATTGTGCAACTGGTCCAAACAGATAAGTGACAAACACTTAACTGCAGAGGAATCTGCACTAAAAATTAATTGAATTGAACTATGCATTATTCCAGAAAAGCAATGAAACAATTTTAATCACGGAAAGTGTTAAGTTTAATTTTAAATCACGGCACAAAGCACTGGAATTTTCTCTAATGTTTCATTTCACTTCATTTTCATTCCAATTCTATTATTTTTGCATTTTAAAACAAAAAAGACTACGAGCTTCCTTTATTAATGTGAAAGAATTTTCTTATTTTAATAAATACTGCGAATCATACTATTTTCGCGAAAGTACCAAGACTTTCTTATTGGAGTTCTTAGTGAACTAATCAATAGGCTAAAATCTGAGTTTCTATTAACATCAAAATATACTCGGAACTGTAGGACGACACTCCTTGAAAGATACTTCTCATACTTCCGCTGCTTTCAGTTCTCTCCTGCGGTTTATTTAATATATTAATTAAAATCTTCACAGCTAATTTTACTAATCCAATTAGTCATACCTACCACACCTATAACTGCTTTTTAGTATCTCCATCTGAACCTGGTAAGCTTACCAGTCTAATTTCTACAAATACTGAAGTGTATTTGTTGGAAAATAATAACTTATAACGGGATTGCGGCTAACTTCAGACTTGGCTATCCTAAATCTTAGACCTATTAAAGAACTGCATCCCTCACTACCTGAGAACTTTTCACGCAAAAATTTCAGCATTGGAATATCCTCCAAAAGAATGAAGCACTGTATAGGATTAGAGGTAGTCTACGATTTTAAAAGTGCTGATTTTCTTGCTATACAAGGTTTAATTAAATAACTAAAAACCTCGTAATGAGAGGAGTTGTAATCATTTAGAACATAGTTTCCTTATCAACATGTGGTCCCTTCCCGCCAGTTTTCGAGAAAATTCGCATTTTAAAGTTTAAGTACGTCTCCTTTTTCACAAAAGTATATCCAGGACCGAAACAAGAAACTAACGACCAATTGCCATTCTAAACATTTTTCAAGCAATAAGATTGTCGAAGTGTTCTAAAATTTCTATTTTTTGGAATTTCTAAATACGTTCCATCAAAGTACTATTGATTTCATAATGATCTAGGATAGCAAGACTAATATGATGCTACTTTTTATTATTTTATCTTAAGCATTTACACTGAAAACAAAAGAATAAAATAGCATGATATTCGCTTTCCTGTCCTAGATCATTATGAAACCAATAGTACATTGATGGAACGTATTTAGAAATTCAAAAAAATAGAAATTTTAGAACACTTCGACGACAATCTTATTGCTTGAAAAATGTTTAGAATGGCAATTGGTCGTGGTCATCTTGTTGTTAGGTTCGGGATTATACAATCCGTTGGCGAAATCTGTCACATATTCATTGATAAATTGTTCCCAGGTAATTGCTGCAGGGCCTAAGTTTTCCAGAATAAATCTATTAAACCTACAAATTCTAACGGTCGCTATAGCTAAACTAACTGCTTGTCTCGAACTACATATAAAAAAGAACATCTGCTATTAAATCATCGCATAAATCTTAATTTAATCAAAAAAGCGATTAAATATTTTCTGCATAATTATAGTTATCCGACGGTTGTTTGCCACAGTTTCTTTACAGTAATTATAAAGGTCTTCCAAGGTGTTTATAATCATATTAGTGATCGATTTGAAGTCGTCGTCAGAAGAATTACTCTCGGACTCGAAATGCTTGCTCACACACGTTATGAATCTGCGGAAACATGCCTTTTCATTAAAATGTTTTTTGCAACATAAAGCATCTCTGGGACTATAGATCTCCGCCTGTAATACTGCCGTAATATAGGAAAATCTAGTAAGTGTAGTTACTATGTTATGAAATATTATGGATATTTAAAATAAGCACGTAAAATTACCTACTTGGACTGTTTTTTATCCTTAATATACCAATAAAAATGGTTTATCTTTATTTGGCATTTTCTAGTAACTATAAAAAATTGGAATCCATGCGATTGCAAGAACCAGTAAGTCGAGTTACTATGTTTTACACATTTTTCTTAGAATATTTTTGTAAGGGGTTAAGGAATATTCCTAGTATGTACGGGTTACTATGTTTGAATGATTATACTTTTATAGTGTTTCACATCATGGAATCGAGGGGAAAAAGATAGTACAAATGTGTTTGGAGAGGTAAGCTAATAGGAATGCTGATGTGTATGATTATAATTAGTTTTTCTAACATTTTTAGAGAAACTTCTTTTGTAGAAATTGTCTCAGAAAATAAAGATTGTTATATTAACTATAATATACACTCTGATTTTGACAATAGCGATAAAGACCCAGATTATACCCCAGAGAGTCTCAAAAATTAATGGAGACAATTATTTAATATAAATGAATTAGATACTGATAATCTATCCTTAATAGAGGATTCAAGAGATGCTGTTACTAATAATTCTATAAATAATAGCTTGCAAAATCCTAAGGACTGTAATGGCATTGAAGACTTGGATCGAAATATTATTAAAATATGTGAATTGATATTGCATGAGATTGTAAATAATACTGTCAAAGAAGTAAAAGGAAAAAACTGTAAGAACGAAAAGACAAAAAAGGTTGAAAAATATGGCATACTGCCTCCTTGTACCTATAGTTGCAAAAAAAAGTGTTATTTGAAACTGAATGAAGTTTTAAGAGAAGAAATAAGAAAGAAGTTTTGGAATTTAAATTTTGGAGATAGAAGACTTTTTCTAGAAGCGTACATAAAACAGAGTAAAGTAAAATATAGGAGTCAAGATGCAATCATCTCGAGAAAATTTTCTTTGCAGTATAGTCTACCTTGCAATGTTAATACTGATGAAACGCAGTGCCTTGGCAACATCCAAGTGTGCAAAACGATGTTTTAACATACTTTAGGGTTGAAAACTGACGGTATTCCATTTAGGCCATTTTAGATCAAAAACAAGTAGTGAGGATGGCCTTGCTAAGTTACAAGATGATAGGGGACTAATTTCCAGAGGGATTCTTCTTAACAGAAAAGAAGAAACAGAAAATCTGGTAATTTCTGACATAATCTCATTCCATCCTGTTGTCTCTCATTACAATTTAATGCATTCTCCTAACAGGCGATATTTTCCTCCGGAGCTTAAAATAAAGTTTTTGTGGGAAGATTATTTTAAACTTCACAAAATCTCCTATGACCTTTATAGAAAAATCTTTGATAAGTAAAACATTAACTTCAGTCGCCCTTCACAGGATGAATGCGATATCTGTTTAAAATATAAGGTGCATATTTCAGATGAGAAGAAATGTTCTCAGGATTGTAGCACTTGTATTTTAACGAAACAGCACAAAGCCAGATATACAAATGCTAGACAAGAATATCAATCCGATAAGGAAAAACAGTTTGATAAATCTCAAAAGATTTATAGTGTGGATATGCAGAAACTCTTACTTCTTCCAAATATGTCAACAAAAAAATCGTTTTTTACCTCAAAGTAGGTTGATGTTTAGGTAGATTCCCTAACCAAATACTAAACTTCCACTTTTTATTTTAGGCTAGTAGTTTTCAATGAAACATTTGCATCCCTACAACTAGAAGAGAATAGGTGCGTTGTTTGGCATGAAGCTATAAGAGGAAGGTCAGCTGCAGGTGTTGCCTCAGCCTACTACAATGCAATAAAAAATAGTAATTCTCAAATTTCTAATTTTATATTTTGGGTGGACAACTGTTCCACTCAAAATAAAAATTGGACAATATATTCGTCAATTGTCTCTTTTGTCAATGCTAAATGGGGTCCGGATCAAATAACTCTCAAGTATTTTGAGCCTGGCCACTCTTTTATGTCTGCCGATTCGGTCCATGGACATATCAGCACTCAAATGAAAAAACATCAGAATATATATGATTTTGAACAGTTAATGAAAATAATCGAAAAATCATCTAAAAAAACAAAATGTCTTTCTTTAAACTTTTCTGATTTTGTCGCCTTTCAAGATGGCTGTAAACAAAGAAACAATAATAATATTCCAGTTTTGGAATCAATAAGAATTGTCCAATTTAGAAAGAGATCACGCAATCTTTTTTTTTAAAGAATCATTTACGGATCAAAATTATAATGAAGTTGATTTCTTGAAAAAGAAATTTAAAACCGAGTTTCCTGAAAGACCCTACTCTGAACCATTAGGACTAAACACACTCAAAAAAGAAAAGATTATGCAGTCTTTATGTCCCTCTTTTCAAGACGAACTACGGAAGTTATTTTGGAAATTTCTACCAACCAATGGAAATACACCAGATCTGTGTAACGTTTCAGAACGTTAATTATCGTACTTTATAATCAGCAGCTACAGATATTTGTAGAAATTTATTTTAGTAGTATACACATTTTCCTATCCTTTAAGGAGAAAAACTCTTTTCTTTTGGAAGTATTTTTTTATTTTCTAGTTGTCCGATAATTAATGTGCAGTTTAGTGATAATTAACAGAAACATGTTTTTATTTTGTTCATATACTTTGTATTTTTAAAGCAATATAAAATTTTTACTTTCTGTGAAGTTACTTTCTGCTGCTTATTATACTTAGTAAGTGTATTTACTATTTTCTTTCCCTTATTATTTGCACTAATAATCATAGATTTGTCATTTGTTACAACAAAGTGAGTTGAGATACTTGTTTTATATGTACACGACTATCAAAAGATTGCTGTTTGGAAAAATCTAGTTAATCTAGTTACTACTTTTTAAAGCTAAACAGTTATCTCGTTTAAATAATTGAGTCTACATCAAAACCTAGTAAGTCTAGCTACGACCTTTTAGGATTTGGTTATTCAATGTTTTTCAGTAATTTCTATTGCAGATAAAACATAGCAACATCTAGTTTTAGCTATGTACAGTTTATTTACATAAGTTTTATGTCTATATTCGGAATCAGCAGCCAAAAATACATAACCACACACTAATAATTTTTAAGTGACATGGATCTGTCAAAGAGGCTAGCAAAAATTAACAAACTGCTTGTTCTGTAAATATTACAATATTGAGTTACTAGATTTTCCTATATTACGGCAGAATAGTAAACCTTCACTCTTATTTCAAAGGACACTAGGTGTAATTGTCGTCTATTATTATCACTTTATCACATATAAAACATTTAGTTGCTCTTTGAACTATACAGTTGAATTTAAAACTGTCTTCATCATCTACATCAATATAAATGGTTTGCACACTTTGTGTTGGGTAATTAGTATGAATAACGTCATTATTTATGTCCATATCTCTGTGTTCTAGTCTACTGTTTTTAACCGACTTCCGTTTGCAAATTGTTGATATTCTGAAAAAATACCTAAATAAATTATTCAAATCGACTGGTCCCTAGATTTAAGTGGTGCCTAGTCCTTTAAGAGGTTAGAGATCTAATGCGCAGTTTTATAAGAATAATGTTACATGGCCATGTAATACAATTCAAGAGCTTTATATTTACGTGGTCCATCTGTCTTTCCGCTTATGACCACGTCCCCCTTCCTTAGGGGGGAGGTCCCCGCCTTATCATATTAAGGCTTGGTGAGCCCTGCCCGACTCTAAAAGTAAACCTAAAAGTAGAGACCCGACCTATACCAACTAGGAGGTGAAATTGGAGGAGATTTGAAAGGTTCGCTCTGTATTCGCATCAACACTTCTTATAAAGTTGTCCCCGGAGTAGCCTTTCTGAAATCAGCCATTCCTATAGATCTTAAGTCACCGAAGTGACTTAAACTATTGGTGCATCCCAGAGTTTCCCCCGTGTCATCCAATTCCGAGTGGCGAAGCGACTACCCCAGGATGAAGCACCTGGCGAAATGGTCTCCACTACTTGAAAGTTAACACTTTAGTCATTTTCTCTGCTTGATTATAAGAGTGGCTTTTAATTCAGTTTTACCACCATCCATCTTCTGTTTATTTATTACTTATTCATGAAAAGTATTCTTATAGCTTATTGTTAGTATGGTGGAAGTTTAAGCTATGTAAAACCAATAACAGCTTCTATAACTAAAGTACAAATGACTTAATGATAAAATTCTAATTAATTTATTTATTGAAAGCTGTAGCTCGATAACATCCACCAATATATCAATATCGGCATTAAAGGACACATTTTTTACACATTGTTTTGGGCATCCTATAAAATGACGACTCGCTAGGTAACTGTTTTATTAAAAGTATTCCTTTAAAATAATTCAAAAGAAAAATGGAGAATAATAAATCAGCTGATATAAAAATACAAAATTAATATAAAATTTAAAATTATTCTTTTTAAATTTTTTATCTCGTTTCCTTTAAACAGTTTTTTCTGTTTTGCTATCTTTTTCGTTAAGAGCCACACATTTTTTATTCATTTTCTCCCTCTGGAAATATTGTAAAAGATTTTATGCTTGGGGAGGTAATACAGTTATTTCCGTTTTTTAAAATTAAGCAAATTATTGCTGTTTCGTGTCCGCTTTAGCATTTTTCTGGTTTTATTTGTACGTACCAATGCTATTAAAATTTGCCGTCGTACTTTTATCTTGTTTTTAAATATTACCCACAGTATTTTATGCATTTATTGATTAATGTTTGTTTAATTGTAATTTCAAACAGGTATGCTATGAGTCAGATTACCTGAAAACTAACAACCTGATGGCATTTTATTGTTTATAGTAATATCGACAGTCGCAGATACATAGAAACAGGTAGTTGCTTTTTCTATATTGAATTCTCAAAAGTTGTGCAGAATTCTCATCTGGATCTAGACATTTATCATGATATTTCGGATTAGTATATAAATATTATGTTTGAATGAAGAATTTATTTTAAGACAGCTCGTATTACTAACAATAAAAAATGTGAACAACCGGTAATGCATGCACTTTTTCGATGCATCAATGGAAGACTGGTGATTTTTGACGTCACCAGAACCAGTGTTTGAATAAACTGAGAACCGATGCCGATGGTATTTAAGCGCAGCATGGTTTTTACATAATAAATATTCTCATACAGTGCTATTAAATTAACTTGCAATATATGTGCATTTCCCTATGTTGCATTTTAAATTAATCGAGTCAAAGCATTATGTGCACATAGGCAACCAAATATACAGCACGGTATTTTTATCATTTCATTCAATCTAAAATGCCGGTAAAATCAAACAAATGAATTACTTAGTAAACTGTTAAATCAATTATTTATTAGGTATTAAAAGGTACACTAATGAAGAAAAGGTGCAAATGTGTCTGTGGTACCAAAACCACAATAGCTCACAAATGGCTTGTGATTTATTTGCTGCTTAATTTCCAGCTGGCCCTATCTCACATCATTCTACAATTTTGCGGACATTTAATAAATTAAAAAATAAAGGGTGTGTTGCTGGTCACTCAAATCGTATGCTAGGAAGAACTGTATTAACAGAGGAGATGAGACTGAATATTTTAGTTTACACGGAAGTGAAACTGTTAATTCATTAAGTTACTTCAATTTTTGAAATCTTAGCCTCCAGTGCTCGAAATGCTCAAGAGTTAAAAATACAAAATCATCAGCAATTATTTAAAATTTACAAAATGAATAGGACAGATTTTTGCAAAAAAATGTTAAATTTATTAAATACAGATGAACAGTTATTACACAAAATTTGTTTCACCGATGAAGCTACCTTTTCTCTAAATGTAAAAGTAAATTCACAAAACTACAGGTACACTTTATAATTCTACAGTTCAACTAACTTCAGCGTAACCTATTATCACTTATTACAGATATTGGGCACAAAGAAATTTACACATACAAAATTGGACTCATACACAGTATAGGGAGCAAGTAAATCTCTGCTTGGGTATAATCAATAATACACCAATTGGTCCATTTTTCATTATATTTCAATATTCTCCGTAATTCAATAGTTCCGCAAATCCAGCAACTTGCCATTGAAAATCCCTGGTACCAACACCTGGTTCTCCATCTCACTCGACGGTGGAAGTCAGAAATTTCTCTGAGCAGTGGATTGGAAGAAATGGACCAATAGTCTGGCCAGCCAGGTTCCCTGATTAGCTCCAAATGATTTTTTCATTTGGGGTTACCTCAAATCAAAAGTTTATACCCATACACAGGGGCGTGCTGGGTCGAGTAGTCCAGGCCGGGACATTACGGCAACTTCGGGCCAATTAATAATAATAGTAATAATAATAATAATAGTAATAATAACAATAAAATAACAATAATAGCAATAACATAAAAAAAGTTGAAAAAAACGAGTAGTCACGTTACAAAACTTCCTCTCTTGACAACTTCTTGCGTAATAATTCGCTGTGTTCAGCTACTTTGTCAATAATATCATCACTATCTAATGTACTTAAAACACTCTTTTCCACTGACATCAACAAAAAAGCTTCTAGTTTATGATCAGATAGAGCATTTCTTATTCTGTTTTTTAGAAACTTCAACACTGAAAACGTTCTTTCGCAAGCCACTTGAGTTATTGGTAGGGTTAAAAGATATTTATATGCAAGTGTTAAATGTTTATAGGCTTTGCTATATAAATTATATTGCATTAATACACTGAAGCAACAAATTGCACAATTTTTACAGTTTGAACACTTAACGGCACTCTGATGTAATATATCTTCTGCTCTATCACAGTCATCATCGTCAGAATCACTGCTAAGGTCAAGTTCATCATTTTGAGTCGTTCTGTAGTATACATATTCTTCTTGAGTTGTTGTTTTTAATTTGTCCCAGCCATGAGCGAAACTAATTAATTCATTTTGTAGAATATTGATATCGATCGTTAGATCAATGTTTTTCAATTTTTCACAGAGGCTAGTTAGTGCGTTCTTGGGCATCTGTCCATTTTTAATTTCAGGAAAAGAAGCTGGTGCCAGGAAGTGTAAATCCATATATAATTCTCTATTATTTTCGAAACGTGTCCTCATGCTTTCAACTATGGTGTCCATAATCATGTTATATACTTCAACTTCAAATTTTCTTGTTTCGTCTTCAACTGGATTGTCACAAAGTAATTCACCTGACATTTTCTTAACTCTTCGTGTTCTTTTTGGTGGTAAACAATCTTCTACTTCCTCTTCAACGTTCTTTGCAACAAATTGTTCATTGGCCCATTCAACAAATTTATCCGACTGCAATTTAATTTTTCTAAAATCTCGTTGTATTATTTTTAGCTGATGAATAGCAACACTAACTAACTGCTGAGCTTTCAAAATGTCAAGCCCTTGAGTCTGCAAATAATTTGAAAGAGGCTCAGTGATACTGAAAATTTTTAAATAAATTTGTGAGAGTAAAATGGTTTCATACTTAAGGAAAGATTGTTTCAAATTTCTTGCCTTAGCTCTTATATCGGCACTAAAGCTCTCATTATCTTCTATATTGCAAAGGGTTACAATTAATTCAATGTAAAGTCCATTTTGATAGGATTCAAAGCATCCAAAAATTTTCGTTAAAGCCGCGTTTTTTGCCCACCATCTAGTTTCTCCAATTGCTTGAAGTTTTTTGTTTCCAGTAAGTCTCCAAATATCCATCCTTTTATGAGATTCTTTGAAAAAAATGGCAGCAGAATTTAAAATTTCGAAAAAAGTTGCAACGGAAATGGGTGATTTTGTGCAATCACTCAATACCAAATTTAAAATATGACTATAGCACCACACATGCACTTGTTCCGGAGAACTTTTGGTTAGCCATGTTGTAAATCCATTATACTGACCTCTCATGTTTGCTGCTCCATCAGTTGCATTTCCAATACAATTTTTAACGTCCAACTCGTTTTCGTTGAATACACTTTGTAACAAATCCATCAACCCTTTTCCAGTAGAATCGCTACAAGTTTTAAGAGCAAGCAGACTCTCTTTAATTTCGCCATTAAAAACATATCTTACTACAACAGAACACTGATCTTTCACAGAAATGTCTTGGGTAGTATCAATCTGAACCGAAAAGAATTTTGCAGATTTAATTTCATTTGCAATATGTTTTTTGATAAAGGAACTGATAGTATCAATAATCAGAGTGGCAGTATTATTCGACAAAAAGGTCATTAAGTTACCACGACCTCGTTTACCACTACTACTTTCATATTTAGCTTTAGCTTCGTTGCTTTTACTAATTACATTAGTCAAATGTTCTTTCAGGATTGCATCGTACTTACTCAATAAAATAATAAGCTCTAAGAAAGTACCGTGATCTAGACTAGAGTCATCCAAACTATATGCTGCTTCATTTCTTTTACCTCGAAAACTAAGTCCGCGTTTTCCAATTACCTTAATAATATCTATTATTCTTTCAAGTATTTGTCTTCTTTTTTTAACTTGTTCGTTTCTAAGTTTGGTTTGCCTGGACCAGACAAGACTTTTAATGTCTCTATTTTTCCCTCTCATAAAATAAGATTCCGTAGATCTCGAGTGTACAGTACTAGCTTCATGTTCAGAAATTCTTTGATGCACATGTCGCCAATCATTTACTCCGGTACAGAATGAGGTTTGATCAATTGATTTACAAAATACCAAACACACAGTACAAAACAGCCTTTGTGATTTGATGTCAAAGCTCAACCACATTCGTTGACTACCATCATCGCAAAAAAATACCTTACTTGGAGAAAAAGGGAGATTTTCAAATTTTTCGGATGGTTGCTGTGGGTGTTTTTTAAAAAATAAATCGATGTAACTTTCCTCGGGTTTTATAAATAAGTCAAATTCACTATCACTTTCAATCACTTGACTTTTGACTTGACTACTTGTTCTGGCACCTGGAATCGCAGTCACTGTTACATTTACATTTGGAACTTCTGCAATATTTTCCCCCTCACTCAAGTGTTCATCTCTGGCGTCACTACTCGTTGACGGCACTGATTCACTGGCACTTTTATGTACCGCGGAGTCTTTGAAATACTTATCTAATTTCACACATTTCTCAGCATCTTCTTTTAATAGTTTTTTTTTCTTTTCCCGTAATCTTTCGGCACCACCTTTGCGTTTTTTTTTATCCATTGCAGCTTGCAACGCGACGGAATAATAAGCAATTTGGAGGTGAAATCTCAAACAGCAGAAACCTAAATTCGAACACGCCGTACCCGTAATTGACGAAGATGTGACCGTGTCAACTCTACGTTCTTAACTAATTTTGTTTTACTTGCATGCTCCAAGATTTGTTATTGAAATTTGAGAGCCAAAGCTAAAAGAGTAAAAATATCTCTTCACACTTCTTTAAATGACTCAATTTCTTGAACCACTTCAACCACTTTAGATCAGCTACGTGATTTATCAGTTCTGGTGTACGATTACACTTTACCATTTCCTTCTACTTAAATAGCACATACACGGTGACTCCCCGACGACGTCGGCGAAAACGTCGTCGACGACGTCGGGGACAAGGTCGAAATAATGAGGTAATGTTTACATTTACTGTAATTTAATGCATGACTGTGTATAATAAAATTATTAATATCGTATTTCTTTTAAGACATCAAAATGAAAGAAAGTAGTTTTGAGCATAATAAAATGCGTACTGAATTTCTTTAAAGTATTTCGAAATAGCTTATGCAATTAACAAAACTTTTCATAAGCGGAATAATATTGATATCCATCGATAGAATTACAAGTAACCCTTTATTATAAAACGAAAACTCTTTGTTTTTTTTATTAATCTCATTCTTAATTTAGTTTAAAAATGGATATAATTAACGCAGGATTTAGGATTCTGAGTTTTGGTTCGCAAATAAGGATTTCCTATAAAGGACGACTTTTGATAAAATTTGGTAGTGATAATCGTCGGAAAAATATCATGTTTAAAAATGTAATGGTTTCACCGTCGCTTCCTTTTCCGTGTAGTTTTAAAATTTTATGCTGATGGTACATAACCTTATAATAAAAATCCTTCGGCTCATTTTGTCGCAATTCTTTTAACAAGGACATGTGTGAATATTGTTTGCGATCTAAAGACCATATTTTCTTTTTTTTCGTGGTGTTTCAGTTTCTTCTTCTTCGAAGCACAAGGCAACTGCCACACCAACTGCAATTTTTTTTCTCAAAGATAATTTATAAAAATCCATCTTATCACTTGAAAGTGTCACAGCATATTGAATTCATAATGTTTTCTTAAAAAGTATAATAAAGAAAGCATATATTTTTTAGTAATCCCAGATGTATATGTTTATTTTGCCTAATAATAATTTACAGTTGACAAGGGTTTTATTTTCACAGTTGTAAACAGTTGTTTGTAAACAAATGTAATAAAAATGAAATAATTCAAGTAAACCCGAAAAAGATAGATATAGTATAAGGTTATGTACCATCAGCATAAAATTTTAAAACTACACGGAAAAGGAAGCGACGGTGAAACCATTACATTTTTAAACATGATATTTTTCCGACGATTATCACTACCAAATTTTATCAAAAGTCCTTTATAGGAAATCCTTATTTGCGCACCAGAACTCCTAAATCCTAAATCCTGCGTTAATTATATCCATTTTTAAACTAAATTAAGAATGAGATTAATAAAAAAAACAAAGAGTTTTCGTTTTATAATAAAGGGTTACTTGTAATTCTATCGATGGATATCAATATTATTCCGCTTATGAAAAGTTTTGTTAATTGCATAAGCTATTTCGAAATACTTTAAAGAAATTCAGTACGCATTTTATTATGCTCAAAACTACTTTCTTTCATTTTGATGTCTTAAAAGAAATACGATATTCATAATTTTATTATTCACAGTCATGCATTAAATTACAGTAAATGTAAACATTACCTCATTATTTCGACCTTGTCCCCGACGTCGTCGACGACGTTTTCGCCGACGTCGTCGGGGAGACACCGTGAGTGGTGCCCATTAGAAATAATAAATACTGAAATCGCCCTTTAATTTAAACGACCATATCTTGATAACGGCGGCGGTCCACCGGGCAATTGCCCGGCGTCCCGCCGGGCCAGCACGCCCCTGCCCATACACCCATACAAAACACGAATGAATTAAAAGAAAGAGTTGTTGCAGAATGTGATAAGCTAGAACAAACTTCCATCAAGCTTTCTAATACAGTTCAGGATTTTTATCATAGTCTAGGTTACTGTTAGGAGCAAGAGGGTGGGCATTTTGAAAAATATATAAAATAAAGTGGTGATTAATTTCTTGAAATAAATAATTCTATTTACCTGTTGTTTTAAGTTAGGTTCAGTTGGTTGGTTGTTAAAAGTATGCATTCTTCTCTCGAACAGACGTGGCTTGTTATCAAAAATGCATCTTTTATTTTACAATAAATGTTATTTTAATTTACTTTTGTATTTCTAATAAACTCGGTGTTAATTATTAGCTTAATGAATGTCAAATGGAAAAAGTCAAACGGTTAGAACATTATAAGCGCTTATGTATTGTTGGTTGCATAAACATACAGTCAATGCAATGGTTTGATATGATTATTTTAAAATGCAACATTACAATAGACGCAAAAGATATTGATAAATAA
Organism: Agrypnus murinus; assembly: GCA_929113105.1. Classification (NCBI taxonomy): domain Eukaryota; kingdom Metazoa; phylum Arthropoda; class Insecta; order Coleoptera; family Elateridae; genus Agrypnus; species Agrypnus murinus. The sequence goes on along the minus strand of OV816023.1, from coordinate 115,574,447 downwards.
ATAAATCTTTTCTTTGCAATTTGGCGAACTGAAAAGTATTATACTGAGCGACCTATAAAACAAAAAAAGAAACAATACAAGAAATTATTATTAGTTGCGAAGTTTTTTCAACTTTCTGTTTTGTATTTGCCAAAAAATATAGATAAGTTCCTATTACAGTTACGATAATTTCCAGATAAAAGTTTATTTACCTAAATAAAGTAAATACTACTAGAAGTACGAATAAAAAAAATACATTGAGCAATTAATGAAATTAATTAATCTGTTAGGTTGATATTTGTGAGTTAAATTTTGATATTGTAATAAAATGTAATCAAATAATATATGTACTATGTTGAATTCTTTCAATTATTTATTCTATATTCAAAGAAAAACAAAAACCTCTACAACAAACCAAATCTTCAAAATCCTTCGTAAGTTGGGCGCTCCTGTGAAAGTTAGATAAAAATACTATTTGTTCCATGAGTGTTCAACATAGTTAGATTTTACTGTATTTTTTTGATAAAATTGTTACATAAACTTTTATTGAGCAAATTGTGGAAATATCAGTTTTGTATATTGCAATTGTTTGTATTATTTTCTATTTTCATCTGTCATGGACATACAACGTGTCTGAAATCATCCAGGACATATAAAAATTAACATGGGAAGAAATCAATAAGATCAGACCGTGCTGTTGCTTATTATGAAACATCAACTTTAACAAAGAGACATTTATTGCAAAAAAAATATATATTAACTATAGTAGCGTTTCCTAGCCTACAAAAGCTGTTTAGAAAATATTTTCGTTTGCACTTTGTTGCTAAAATATAAGACCACTTTAAACCATTACCTACCTTTTAAGAATGCAAAATCGTTTGTTCGTTAAAAAATCGTACACTCTAAAAAATTCCCCTTGAAGTTGCCTCCATTTCTTGGGGTAAATTTACTTCAAAGTGTAATTTTCATAGGAAGTGGGAAATTTCAATATTAGGTTAAATTTGCATTGTCATGTTTCCTTTTTAAATAAATTTACAGATTAAAATTACGATCTCAATGCAATCTTACATTTCATTTTAACATTAAAACACCTGCGTAAAGTTATAACTTTACCTAATATTGACCTAATATTGAAATTTCCACTTCCTATGAAAATTACATTGGAAGTAAATTTACCCCAAAAAATGGAGGTAACAAAGTATACTTTATAAAAGCTTGTGCTTGTTCTAGAGCACAATTTCACTATAAGGTCAAGTCCAATAAATATAAATATTTAAAAATAGGGTACATTCTATGTAATTATTATTGAATCATTGTTTAATTGCGTATAGAATGCATATGTTCAACAAATTCGGTATTATATGCCATGCATATATAATATTGAAATTTCCCACTTCCTATGAAAATTACACTTTGAAGTAAATTTACCCCAAGAAATGGAGGCAACTTCAAGGGGAATTTTTTAGAGTGTACCGTGCACGGATGGTGAATTTTCAAAAAAGGACAATTTTAGCGTTTTTTACATCCTCGGTATGTGGACAATAATCACCTGTAATACTGTGTCAATGTTTTAATTAAAAGTATTTCTTTTTAAATTTTTAATATCACTCATAACAGTGCTTTTATATGGAGCGCGTTCATCAATAAACGTTCGCCCTGAAAAGCCATATTTGTGATATCCTTTAACTCGTCATAACTCGAGAACCCTTTAATTAATCGACAAAAACATTTTATGAACGTTATAGGTCAAATATCGAGGAATACGCTGCTTTTTTCAACTTATCAATCCGATCGATATTTTAACGTGCGCCGCGGACCAGCGAGTAAGCTACATGTTCAGGTAGACGTCCACGCAACACCCGACTCTATTATTCACGGCGTACGTAAAGTCGATACTCGCTTGTCTACGCAAAAATTCTGTCCTTTTTTGAAAATTCACCTTTTACCATCCCCTGCACAGTACGATTTTTGCTCGACCACTCGGTTTTGCATTCTTAAACGGTAGGCAATGATTTATAGTGAGTCTTAGTTTTTAGAAGCAAAGTGCAAACGGGATGACACGATAAAAATAGCTTTTTACTCTACTATTACTATAGAGTCAAAATTGTATTATTACAGCAATTGTTGTTCACAATGTCAAAGTAATTTAACAATTATTTTAGAATTAAAAAAGTTGATTATGGTGACACATATTAGTTTATATTTTCATGATTCGATATTATTTAATTTATATTGGTACAACTGAAAAGAAATTGTCAGTTATAAAATAATTTATTGTAGCAGTGAGAATTGGTGTTTTTGAGAATAGCATTTACATCAATATTTTTTAACCAGCAAACTGACCTACTTACCCCAGCAAACTCTGATCTTATTAATTTTTTTCCATTTTAGTTTCTGTATGTTCTATCTGGCTTCAAACACCCTGTATAATTTTAAAAACATGTTAAAAAATAGTTAATTAAAGTAACAGTACTAAATGTCAAAAAATAAAGTCCCTTTCCAATAACCATATAAGAGGCTATAGCAACCCTCTGCTACTATCCTGATATCACTGCCGAACTCCACTTTTTGTCAGTCGCTTACGTAGTACATAGTAATAGGATAAAAGATTGTCAATGATAAATACGATAGCCTTTATTGACAACAAAACAATCACGTGTCTGGTCCATTTACTGCAACATGCGGAGAATTTTAATGATCGAAATGGTTCATTTGAATGCTACCTTGTTTTTCTGTATATGATGCATGGTGTTCTGCAGTTTTTATTTTGCAATGAAAACAATCTCGAAGTAAATTGACATTTTGCAAATATTGCCACAATTGCCCCAAACTAGTTCACTGAGAACTAATTTTGTGATTTGAAATATTCAATTTGTAGCAATAATAATGTGTTTAATTTACTTTTATCAACACAATAATACTATCTAAGAATTTGTAAGTATGTATTTGAGCTAATGATACTATATCTGATATCTCCAGTTGTTCAGTTACCAATGATAAACAACAGAAATTACTAACAGGGCTGCCACAATATCTTTTTTAAATTGCAACATTTAAATCAAATAAATAGAGATTTTATCTTTTTTTATATTTATTATTTAATACCAACCAGTTTACTCAGTTTGTAACAGGAAATCTTAAACTAATGGTATTAAAAATGATAAAATTCTTAACAATTACATTTTTTTATTACTGAAATCGAAAAATCTTTCCTGGGTTCAAGCTCGATCTCAAGTCGGTCGGGATGGCTTTGCTAAGTGTCACTATATTCTAGTGAATAGTAGAACTTTTGGTATTATCTTCATCGCTATTTTACCAGCTGCTGCGGGGTAGTAGCACAAGGGGACAACGATAAGGGAACCTCTCTAGGCCCGCACCATATATTATTTTTGGAGAAGGCTAAATTCGGAGAAAGTTGGAAATTTTTCAGGTCGACGCAAACTCCAGTGTACCTGCCTCTGTATAATGTACAGGGTGACACAAATATAATATATGTTAACTTTTATTATTTATTTATTAATAAAGTAAACAGGCATTAAACTCAATTACATGCTTTCATACAAAAAAAAGATAAAAACAATACAAAATTCAAAAAATTACACAATATAGCATTTATATTTCGTATTAACAGTATTATTCTTGGTAAAGCACTTTAATATAACTATTTCCTAATAATAATTACATTGAAAGGGTGGAAATGTTGATGGAAGATATCTAAATCTACAGTATCTAAGCTATTGAAAGTCCTCATTATACTATTTAATATTGAATGAAACTAAACGTTATTAGTGCTGCCATATGTTGAGGATAGTGCGGAATGTCTGTAGTATAGATGGAATACAAAGATTGATATTTAAATTAACCTTAATCTAAATTTTTTTATAACTAACTACTGTTTAGTGGTTTGTTAATTTCCTAATTGTTTAATGTTTAATAAGCATCCTGTTACCCTTTGATAGATTGAGTTTCATATGTATACATCTTGAATATTAGCAATTGAAGTAACATTTAATTGGCAATAAACTAATTTGACGTTTACGGTGATGTTTTCTTTAATTTCCATAGTCTACTTTGTGAATCATTATCGTAACATTTAAATAACATCCAGTATTCATTTCAAGAGCTTATAAAGCCTTCACCCTGTATAATAACCATGACAAGAGTGCCACTTTCGGAGAGGGGAATGGGCTTTCCAGCTGTGAAAAGATATACAGGCTGTTCCATTTGAAATCACAAAGTTGCCCTATCCCCGGAAATATGCTATGTCATTTCCGATTAAACCGGGAGTGGACAAAAAAAGGTCAGATACTCAGAAGAAAAACTTTAAAAAATAGGAAGAAGACTGGTAAACACCGCTTTTCATTATCTCAATTAGTTCAACAGGTATATAGGTTTATAAAATGTCAAAATATAATGGGGCACCCGGTATAACATAACAATTGTTATGTTTAGATATGTCGCAGGCAGATAGTCAAATTCGGCAAACTACTATCTGCCTAGTCATTTACTAAGTGACGGGGCAGATAGTAAAAAGAAAATAAATATCAACGATTTTGCTATATGCCTAGGCATTTACTAAATGCCGTTGTTTAGAACAGGCAGTTAGTAAATAGCTTAATGTGCTGTCGGCAAATAAGGTAATAACATGCACATTTCTTTGTAGAACATTCTTTTTTACATGAGCACTTTAGGAAAATCTTTGCCCTTGCCTAAATGACGTTATTTAGAACAGGCAGTTAATGATGTTCCTACAAATAAGCAGGTTTCTTTGCGAGGAGCATCAACTTCTAAGTACTCTCTTTACAATAGGCAAAGCTTCTACAAGCGCTGCGCTTGTGTAAAAAAGAATGTTCTGCAAAGAAATGTGCATGTTATTACCTTATTTGCGACAGTACATGAAGTCATTTACTAACTGCCTGCTCTAAACAACGGCATTTAGTAAATGCCTAGGCATATAGCAAAATCGTGGAGATTTATTTTCGTTTTACTATCTGCCCCGTCACTTAGTAAATAACTAGGCAGATAGTAATTTGCCGGATTTGACTATCTGCCTGCGACAGATACAATAAATTATTTGTACACCTTTTAAGCACTCTGTTTAGATCTGCTCGTATTATTTCAGTATCATGATTAGTGTCAATAACTTTACACATATTTAAGACGTTTTTGATATTGTGTTTTTGAAGATCTGCCTTATACGGTCGGTAATTTGAGAGTATATAGTAGGAAGGCTATAGACGTAGGAGTGATATGAGATTTGTCATTGGACACTGGATTGGATTAAGATGGCAATTCACAACTCTTTCGATATTCTTATTACTGCATCCAAGAAGACTACCCTGAACATGACCTAACTAATTTTGAAGATTGTCATATTATGAGACTGTAACAGCTCGATGTGTAAGTCCCGTTTCACATGCACGTTGACCGTCAGCGAGCTGACCATCAGCGCGCTGATGGTACGCCTGGCGTTTTGTTTTCACATGATCAGGATGAAAATTGATATCAAAGCTGATGCATCAACCGCTGTTGTCATATCTGCTACTTACATATAGCAGTTTGCAAATTTTATTATCCTTTTCCTTCTTTTCTGATATTTGTCCGTTTGAAAAAACAGGTACTAAATCATAATTCCAGAATACCGAAATCCCACCATTGATTTAAGTTGTCACTACGTTTAAATTAATTTTAAAGAAATATTTCAAGTGTTTTCTATAAGTACTTTATGAAAGTGGTTTCGAGTGCAACTCCTAATACAGACGTCATTGGGTTTAAAGGGGTGTCATTATTCCTTTCTATACATCGGATGGTGTATAGTTGCAAACTGACAACATTGTTTTTTAAAATAACCTCGGTCAGCGCGCTGCGCTGATTCCGCATTAGGGTGGTCCAACAAAAGAGCAAAGTCGGAAATCTTATGCTCTCACCCCCTAGGATTATTGTATATCAAAAAAAAGTACCCCTATTTTTTTATTTTGAAATCGGACAATGTTTAGGGGTGCCTCAAAGCCCTTAAAGTTTCCCATGTATTTTATATGGGAAAAGAACACTTTTTCATAGATTTGGTATAGAATTTTAGAAAATCAATATTTTTCAACGGGACTACTTTGTTTCTCTTCAGAAATGTTCAGAGAATGACATCCAATAATTTATTTATCAAAATATTTTATATTAAAAAATAGTAATAAATATTTTTTAACGATTTTTCTGTGTTTCTTTCATTTATGGGGTTTTTGCGGGTCTGTAAAAAATAGTTAATATAAAAAATTTAACAAATAAATTATTGGATGTCATTCTCTGAACATTTCTGAAGAGAAACAGAGTAGTCCGGTTGAAAAATATTGATTTTCTAGGATTCTATACCAAATCTACGAAAACGTGTTTTTTTCCCATATAAAATGCATGGGAAACTTTAAGGGCTTTGAGGCACCCCTAAACATCGACCGATTTCAAAATAAAAAAATAGGGGTACTTTTTTTTCGATATACAATAATCCTAGGGGGTGAGAGCATAAGATTTCCGACTTTGCTTTTTTGTTGGACCACCCTATTCCGCATACATTGGAAAAGGTGCATTTCTCCAGCGCTGACCGTACGCGAGGCTCACGGGCCACGCATATGGCCGCGCTGACCAAATACGCGCTTTAAAAACTTAAAACTTTGTTTTGCTATATCTTAAACAATTTCAGATATGTTTAGAAGAGAATCCATTATACTCGTAGTGGAGATATAATTAAAAATTATAAAAAAAGCACTTAGTGTTCTCCAGGAATAAATTATTCGTTTATTCGTGGAGAAGACTAATGTAGGACATACACGGTCTTCCCCGACGACGTCGGCAAAAACGTCGACGACGACGTCGGAGACAAGGTCGAGATAATGAGGTAATGTTTTACATTTACTGTAATTTATAGCTGGACTGTATATAATAAAATTATGAATAATAATCAAGACGTATTTCGAAATAGCTTATGCAATTAACAGAAGTCTTCATAAACGTAATAACCTTGACGTCACCCATCCGTGGAATTACAAATCAATCTTTTATTATGAAACGAAAACTTTAGTTTTTTTTTATTTCATTGTTAATTTAGTTCAAAAATGGATATAATTAATTAACGCAGGATTTAGGATTCCGAGTTCCAGTGTGCAAACGATGTGCAATTTTCCGAAACCAAAAGGAAGATTATCACTTACCAAAGAACAATGGTAAAAATCTGCTGATTTTTATCATATCTGTCATCATTTATTAATAGTAGTAAAAGCATTTGCTACATTTTATTCACATGAATCATAATGCTGATTCTGGTAAAATAAATGTTTTGTCACATCTATTAAATACGTCCGTTTACTAAATTGAACCGAATTTGATATAAACTGATTCACCGAATGAAAAACTGTTGAACATTTAAGTTGGCTAAATAATACCTACTGTAGTTTCAACATTTATAAAATATTGTACATAAATAAAATTAATCTTTCAAAAAGTATAAAATTCTCAATACTTATTTCCTATTATACAAGAAAATAGATGGATGGCATCAAGTGTTCAGGTGACAATTATTAGTAGTACAGATTGTAATTATCTTCCAAGGTTATCAAGTTATGACCCACCCATATTGTAAACATGATTTGTAAAATTAGGAATCAGTTTACATCAAATTCGGTTGTATTTATTAAACGGTCTCTACAAATGCAACAAAATATTTATTTTACTAGAATCGCACGAAGAATGAACAACGAAAAAAATGATATTTGATACCTATGTATATAATAATTTGTCCATTGACCTCTCCTATACCAAAATCAGCAGATTTTTACCAGTGTTCTTTTACGGAAAGTCCTTTATAGGAAATTATTGTACATTGTTTGCGCACCAGAACTCAGAATCCTAAATCCTGCGTTAATTATATCCATTTTTAAACTAAATTAAGAATGAAATAAATAAAAAACAAGAGTTTTCGTTGCCTAATAAAGAGTTGATTTGTAATTCTACCGATGGATATCAATATTATTCCGCTTATGAAAAGTTTTGTTAATTGCATAAGCTATTTCGAAATACTTTAAAGAAAGAGATTCAGTAGGCATTTTATTATGCTCAATACTGCATTCTTTCATTTTGATGTTTTAAAGAAATACGATATTCATAATTTTATTATAAAGAGTCCAGCTTGGAAGTAGAAGTTGTTTATGCATTAAATTACAGTAAATGTAAACATTACCTCATTATCTCGACCTTGTCCCCGACGTCGTCGACGACGTCTTCGCCGACGTTGTCGGGGAAGACCGTGTATGTCCTATTTAAGTGTTTTTTTCTTATAAATTTTTAATTTCAGAGATATTCAACTGTTCCCATACGTACTAGCAATCTTGCAGATATGTGTGTAATTTGCTTTATTCACCACGTAAGATTTCACTTTTAAATTACTACACCAAAGCACTTCTAAATGGCAGCTCTAGTTGCATAGTAAGTATTAAATTAGCGTCTATTTACTTTAAAGAAAAATACAGCGTCACGTGCATATCATTGAGAAGGAATGCAATTTAAAATAACTATGGATATATTATTAATAGAAAGCATCATAGTGCTTTCAGACCGATTTCTGTATCGGGTTTGGCTTAGTTTTTCCTTTAGATATTGAAAATCGCTTTTGGTTGATGTGGATAATATTGCCTTTAACAATCGATTTGCTCATTTTGTTTCCCTCAACTATAGCATTCACGAATTTCTACTAATTTAATTTTTTTTATTGAACAATCAACTAAAACGCAAAAGATTAAAACTCTTACTGATTTAATTTTCCTAAAATCAGCAAAAAATGTTAGTTCATTCAGACGCACGTACTCATAAAATGTGAGCACACGTTGTGCTGAAGGCAAATTTCATAAAAATGCCTTATCATTTAAAATATTTAAATAAAATTGTTTTCTAAATGTGTTTTAGAATTTTAAATTTTATTGGAAAACATTAGTATAAGAGAAAGGAAGAAGTAAACAAGTTCTATTGCAAAAACTTTTGCAGTATACATGAAAGATTCGCCTTTAAAAGTTTGGAAACATTTGTATAACTGATGTTTCGTTACCCGCAAAAGATGATCTGCAGAATATCTAGCGGAAAAATATTTCAACGTTTTTCGTTTCGTACTTTAAGAATACTTCTCCAAGTATTAGGGATTTATAAAACTTTATTTTAGAGGAAATGATTTCCCAGTGCTCGCACGAATCAGACAGATTGTGTTCGAGCAGATAACGACAATGTATCCTACATAGGTGGACCTCTGTTCCTTTGAATCCCTATCTGTCTTATACAATAATATACAGTGCTATTTATTTACAATGCAAGATATGTAATTCGTATAAAATAGTGTGCTGTATAATTGGTTGCCTATGTGTACATAATGGTATTACTTGATTATTAGTTGATTATTTATTGATTATCAAATGCAACATAGAGTGGATTACACATATTGCATTTTAATCTAATAGCACTGTATACTTAATAAATTAAGTTTTCTATAGAAACGGGTCGCAGGCACTACGAATGTGTGTTTTTTAAATAACATTAAAAACAAATTCTTATAAAAGAAACCGAGCAAAATTTAGACAAGATTGCAACTCTACAAAAAAATTTTAATATTCATACATTCTAAAGCAGTACATAAAATAGACGTGGGTCTAATGTATCTGCATCAAACTCACTAAAAGTATTAAAAACAAATTCTTATAAAAGAAAACGAGCAAAATTTAGACAAGATTGCAACTCTACAAAAAATTTTTAATATTCATAAATTCTAAAGCAGTACATAAAACAAACGTGGGGCTAATGTATCTGCATCAAACTCACTAAAAGTAAAACGGTAATAACGGCTTATATACTATATGATATTTTATGTGAACAGTAATGAAGAAAAGTAATAGGAGTTGGCAAGGGAACAGGATGAAATGAAATGTAAATTTAAGCGTTGGACAATATTTTACCTCAAATATGAGTGACATCATAAAAACCCTATGTTGACGGTAAATGTATAATAAGAGCTGCCGTCCAATTTTCCCGGAGTTAATAAAAAACTTGAGCATTTGCAATTAAACAAAAAGATTTGTTTCTTTTTTACTTCCTGGGTATATTAAATAACTGCGCTTTTAGTGTTTTATCTCTACTTTTGAATGCAATAAATTTCAACCTTTGAAGTTGAAGTTATGGTGTTTCAAAAGCTCTTGCATATCTATAACTTCCGTTTAATGAAATAGTGTATTAAATGTCACGATATTAATATAAAAGTTGCGCATTTAGAAGTTACAAGTAATAATGGGCAGTGTAATGTGTCGCATTCAAATTTATTCAGTAGCTTGGTTAATTTAAATAAGTGAAATTTACGAGCAGGAATAGCACAAGAACCACAATGAAAACTAATGTATGCAAATCCTTTAGTGAGGTAAAACGTTGAAGTGACCAAAATTATATAGGTTGTCTTTAATTTAATAGCACCATCGACCTCCGAAGCTAGAATAATATTTTAACTTATATCTTATCACAAAAGAAGTTTAGATACACCACTCACCAGTTAATATGAAACTGCTTCAATAGAAACGTTTTGCAGAATGAATATACACGGTGATTCACTACCCAATGATCGGACTTTCAGGGTAAGCTTGTCTGGTCATTAGAAATATAAAACTTTAGAGCATTTTTTGATTAAATGAACTTGAAAATTTTGAAAATTTTACCCGACATTTTCAGAAAAGTACGTATAATAGATACAGGTCAATGTTAAGTACAGAACATGCCACTGTTGAATGAGCACAACAAGGATACAGACAACGCAAATTCCATTTTGGATGTTGTTGAAACAACTTAAAACGTTCTATTAGGAATAGTGTAGTCAAAATAAATCCGGGGGGTTCCCCTATGTTCTAGTAGGAAATGCAGACAGAAATGACATCATTCTAATATTGACCCATTTAATGATATCATTAAGTTATTGATTTGTTATTCGTTAATTAAGCAAAGACATGTTTAGATAATTTAATCTATCCATCAATAAGTTGGTTACTTTTTATTGGAATTCTAAAAAGTTTCTTTAGTAAAACCTTTATTCTTTTTTATGTTTTGATAGAACGACCCTGATGGATGGTAATTTGTTTACATAGAAAATAACTGCTACATAGTACAAAAATAATGCGTAAAGATTAAGTATTGCTAGTGTTATTATTGCAATCATTAGTCACAATTCTTATGAATGCTTAATGTTCTTTATGGAAATAAATATTATCTAATTATTAATTAATAATAATTCTAACTAATAACTACGAAAGTAAAAATATAGGTAAAAAAGAATAAGTTCTGCGCAAGAACTGTAAACTACCATTTTGTGATAACATAAGATCAGAAAATAATGTCCTTTTTAATTTGGGAATTGCCACAGTTTAGTAGTAGTTACTCTTTTGATTTAATTAATTCGGCAATGTATCCGAAAAAGATCTCTTAAACATGCTGATTCTATGGGGTGGGGCGGCCATCAGCTCTCTAAAGCGTAAATTCAAATGATGGGCATCTGTACCATATGTAATTTTATTATATAGATATTGAGGACTTTTTTTGATAAAAATCTTATAGTAAAATGTAGCTGCATGAAAGCGGCGTCTGTTAGACATGTTTAACTAGTTTGCGGTTGTGAGTTTGTCCGAGATTTGATACACTGTCCTGGGCAGTGTTACCACATGTGGCTATTTATAGCCAAAGTGGCGGTTTTTCAAGTAACTTGGCGACAAAATAATTCAATTGGCTATTGGCTACAAAATGTGGCTGTTTTTAAAAATTAAGTAATAAGAACTAGACGAATTGAATAGGAAATATTTTTTTATTGAGAGCGTAAAATGGTTAAAACTTACTTAATTATAGAACGCCTCATACAGGTCAAACTACCCAGTTGCATATACAAGATATTTAATATAATGTTGGTTGATGTTGATAGTTGATTGATAAAACAGTTTCCGTATAGACCGAAGTGGTGAAATTGACTTGAAAGTGATTGAATTGATGAGATACTTAGGTAAAATGATCGACAGCTTATTTTGTTGACTGATTAAATGATAAAATGTCATAAAACTACCGAATATCCAAATCCATTGATTTCTGTTGAAAAAAAAAGTCAAGATGGCTATTTGTGGCTGTTTTTATTTGACAGCTTGGCTATTTTCTGAGTTGATGATCTGGCAACACTGGTCCTGGGTATTCCATAAATTAGACGCAAGCAAGCATTCTGTAATCGCTGAATTCTACACGTATCATTCTTGTCTATACACGGTCCATAAACAATGTCGCAGTAATTTAATTGTGACAATACCAGAGTGTTACATAGCGATTAAAAAATCTTTGTGAATCACATTGTTGATATGAGACTTAAATCGTAAATTTTTATCTAAAATTAACCTTTTAGTGACCAACGTTCCCAAAATGGTAACATTATTTCATTATTATTTGTTTTAATTTGTAGTTTATATTTGGTTTCTCCGCATAGTAAATGACATTCTATAAGCTACTAATTTGTACGTAAATTTTTTTCATCAGTGTTAGTAATCATTTAATTAAGTTACAAGCTTATCAATTTAATTGTTTTTAAAATTTTTGTTGATTGTTGGTATATTGACAGTTTTATTGCTGCTCTATTGTTTCTGCTGTTATTTTCTATGGGATTTACATTCCTTATAGTATGAATTATCATGTAGAGTGATTTGCAGCATTCGGACTTTCCGCACTTTCTAATATTTTCTTAGAACTTAGGGATGTCCCATTTTGGGAACGTTGGACTGTCAGGGGTGACTTTTCCACTATTTCCCAGAATACTATTATTTGTACAGTCTGCTAGAATTACAGTGTTTTTCTCGTCTCATTCATTCTCATCTCATTGTGATTTAGTCTTGTAGAGTGCAGTTAGTGTTTTTGTGGTGATTATTAGTTTTATTGGTGATTTTTATAGTGCGTTTACTTCACAATGAATACAAACAAATTTTATTGGTATGATTTTTGTAACTGTACTTTTACTTATTTTATTTAGTACATTTTTTTTTACTAGCAGTTCATCCATTACTATGTACCGTTCATTGAGTGATGCTTTAGATGTCGTAGAAGCATCTACATCTAACAGTATCCACGATATCGTATTACTACCTCCAGAATCAGGTGATAAGGAAGTGGACAGTGATGAAGAGGAAATTGATGATGAAATACTAGAAGGAGTGAATCCTCCCCGGGAAGTGCCAGGACAAGTAGAATTACATGAAAGCGAGTCTAGCGAGGAAGATGAAGAGGATATAGAACCCCCGCAAAAAGAATAATGCAATGGAAGAAGTGCAAAAATGTAGCAATCGCGACTGCTGCTGCTGAACCTAAAAAAGTAGGAACAGAACTTGCGGAAAAAACTGAGTATGAAATATTTTCTTTATTCTAGAGTAAAGAAATAATGTCATACTTGACGGAGCAAACAACCCTTTATGCAAAAAGGGACAAAAATCAGCATAGTCTTACAGTAACAGCTGAAGAAATATCCCAATTCTTAGGTCTACTATTGATCAGTGGCTATCACAGTCTTTCGAAAGAAAACGATTACTGGTCTACATCGGTAGACATGGAGCGCCAATTTTCTCTAAAACATGATTGCAAATATCAATAAAAAGTTAACACCCCATATTCCGTCGTTTTATATACTGGGTGGAAATAAATGATTTTCATCAAGTTACCATTGCATTCCCCATGTAAAAGCACGACGTGCCGCTCTACGAAAATAGAGAAGGCAGTACCATAACCTCAAAATATACAACAAAATAATTTGTGTATTAATTTATCTAAATTGAAAATAAAACTAACGAAACCATATCACAATGGTGTGCTCATGGCCAAACCATCCGCATTCGGGGACACGCTTTATAACATGAAAACATAAAACATGACATAAAAAAACAGTTTAATGATCAGCGGAATACGTTTCACTCCGGTTCAATTTTCAAGTTTGGCGCTGCCGCTGGAACTGCGCTCTTGTATCGTGCTCAGCTGATCAGCTGTTGCTCACAGCAGGTGTTGAAAATGGTCACCATTCTGCTGCATGCATACGCGCAAAACTACGCGACGTTTCATGTTGTTGAAAATGTGCTGCAATATATCCGGTGTTATCTCGTTGCATTTTTGTGTAATCCGTGCCATCAGTTCTTGCAAATTGTTAATCCTTTAAAGACCTCATCTTTAAGAAAGCCAAATATGGAGAAATCTAACGGGGTGAGGTCTGGTGATCTTGCGGGCAAAGTTCCCCTGCTTACAACTCGGCCAGGGAAAAACTCTTCAAGAAAATCCAAACTTGCTTGAGCAGTATGTGCTGTTGCTCCGTCTTGCTGAAAGAAACCACCTTCAAATTCATCGGGATGCAACTCTTCTAAAAATGGAGCCAATAACTGTTCCCTATAACGTTGATTGTATCGTGGAAGAATATTGGTCCTATGATTCTACGGCGGGAAAAGTTGCAATACTCCATTCGACTGCTGTGATCTCTAGGCAAGATTTCTTAGACCATAGACAGATAGACACTTTATATGGATGCATGTGTAAACGGCGCTTCAGAATCTTTCTAACGGTAGTGTGGGATACATTCGTTTGAGCAGACATACGACGTGTTGAGGAATGTCGATTTTCTTCGACGAGCTGTTCAACTTGTTCGACGACATTTTGGCCAGTTTGTGGTTTTACAGTGGATTTCCCTTTCATCACGCTTCCCGTTGTGTGGAATCTCTCGACAATTTGGCAAATGTGGTGCTGCAAAGCATTTTCTTCGACAAAATGATTTGGAAACCGAAGTCGAAACTGTGCTCGACATTCAAGTTTCTTCTCTGCATTTTATTTACCGGCGATGCCGACCGATAAACGTCGGTCCACTACTTCGTTTATGGGCGTGATATTCGAACGTGGATTAATAAAATGAATGGTGTCGCATGCAAGTGAATCTACTGATTGTTATATATACTGTGACGAAAGGAAGTATTTACTATATTGTGCACTAATAAATGAAGAAGTTTGTTTACTCATTGTAGTCGTAGTAGGTATTGTATTATTTTGGGAGTCTTAAAATATGAGTATTAACAGTTTGTTTCTCAGACAGATTTATTACCGCTAAACAATAAAACAACAAAAAAGGTAACGGATTCCAGAATGTCTAAAACAGCTTTGAGTTTCTTTTAAAAGAACTTGTAATACATTAGAAATAAAAGTATTAAAAACTTTAAACTTGTTGGGTTTCCCCAGCTTAAAATGATCTAATGTTGCAAGTTAAAAATGCTATAATAATTGATTATCTCTAGAGTATCGACTTTTTCCAGTGGTATTATTTGAACAAGATACACAGATGGTTGTTTGCAGTTCACCTAATAATTTTTAAAGGGGAACGTGGGAAACTAAATAGTGAATGAAAAAAGAAGAAACACTCTTTGTAGTTTATTATTACAAGCTTTGAAGTAGTTTTCGTATCTAGTTATTATGTTTGGATGTACACTAAAAAGTTCATTCTTATTAGTTTACTAATTCAGTTAACAGTTAATAACTTAATGCATTCGCATATTATTGTAATGATGTACTCGTTGTGAGAATAATTATCAATTAATAGTAATTCTTTAATAATTAACACACTGTCTTATTTATTCTTTTTTCATTCATTATTTAGTATGTTATTCTTTAAAAATTAGGTGAACTGCAGACAACCATTTGGCTTTTGTTCAAGTAATACCACTGGAAAAGGTCGATACCTTTTATAAATATAAAGATAATAAATACTGTAATAATGACAATGAATGTGTAAACTTGAACTTAAACGGACTTTCTAAGTGGATTGTTGGACCAAACTACAGGGTTGTCAAATAGATCATGTAACAGAATGTGGTTTATAAAATTTATAATTTTGCTTAATCGTGATTACAAAAAATTTATTTTTAAAATATTTTTTGCATAAACCTGTAGAGGTAGATCACCACTTTATAAGACTTTTTTGTTTGTTTTGATATCCTCTTATCAGCTGTAATAATGGTTAATAATGGTACTTATACTTTTAACACCCTGTATATTACAACTTGTTGGCGATCTTTTAAATAACTTTTAAAAACGCAATGGCTTCTGCAGAAAGACCTATAAAATGCAAAATAGTGTCGAATACTTTAAAGAAATCTAACAGTACAAGAACGGTTGCTAATTTTCTATCGTAACCTAACTTTACAAGACTTGTTGATGAAATGGAATGTCACGCATCTACATCAAAAGATTAATCCAAAATATTTATCAATAAAGTACATTGCACTAAATAGTAAATACAATGTATTTAATATATTATTATCAATAAAGAGCTTAATTAAATTTTTATTTGTTTTTAATTTAACCCATTGTTGGAAGTCGATCGAGCATAAATAAGAAAAATTAATGTCGATCATACCAGTATTAACTTTGCCCACCCCTGACTGAGAACAATTTGTTTAAAGAATCTTCTACATTTTGTAGCATAGTTTTGCACAATGCTGTGTTAAACACTTGCGATTCTCATGTTGAATTTTTGCACAATGCTGTTGGAAACGCATCAATATTGGAGTAACGTGTCTATAGTAGTTTAGTGCTTATTTTTCTTTAACCTTTAATATTGCTAATAGAATCGCTAAACACTGGGTGATTTAATGATACAAATTGTGCATAATTTTATCAAAAAGTTATATATTTAATTTAAACGAAAAAATACAAAGAGAATACATTCATATAAAGAAAACAATACAAATAACTGAAATAAACGATTAATATTTAAATTAGTAACAAACCAAATTTCAAGTTGGAAATCTGCACTTTCATCTGATTCTATATATCAACCTCAAAAGCATAACAATGGAGTAGGCAATACTTTTTATAATTCTACACAAGAATTGTATCTATGTGAGTGTTTCATTTTTATATACAATTATTTTCTCAATAGTAATTGCTAAACACTGGAAGATCATCGGTCCATTTTCGAATTAATGGAGAATTTGGTTTGTAAAACGTTCCTAAGTGGTTGACTCAAGAAGACGAAAATACTCCGCACCCAATTACGTCTGGAAAATTGATATATAAATAAGTTATTTATTACATAGCACTTGCACTAAAATAAATGGATAAATAGAATGCGTCCCCAATCACCATAATAATGATTTAAAATATAGGGTAAAAATTAAAAATACTTACATTAATTAAATTTTTATTCACCTAGGTTACATCCGTAGTCTGCAACTATCACTATTATGAACTTACTCAACGAAATATGTTCCATTTCCACTTAGCACAGCGTTTATTGCAGTTTGTTTATGTGTGGAGTCTGATCTGAGAGGAAATAAATGCAATTAGTCAATCCTACATTAAAAATAACCTTGACAAGTTTTGCTTAAAGTGTTTTACAGTTTCCAATTTTATTTGTATTTTTTCTGCATATACAATTTAAAAAGCTGTACAATACTGTGCATGATTACAGTTAAACAACTTGTATCAAAAGATACAACAAGATTGTGGAAAAACGCAGCACAATATTGTGAACAATTAATTCCTTCAGTTACTTCAATTTGCTTTGCACAATTTGTCAAAGAAAATCTTACAACGTCTTCAAACAATCTTATTAAGTAAGAATACGCAACGCTTTAAAATAATTGAACACAATTGTACAAAAAAATCGTACAATCACAACTAATCAACGTTGTGCAAAAGTACGCTACAGCATTTTCTCTGTGTATATATTGTTTTTAGAGGGAACATACGATGTCATAGGAAAATAATGTTTCGATAATCTCACTGGTTATCTAGATAGTGGTCGTTATAATATTCTAATTTTAAGTTATGAAGTGCATTAAAAGGGTGATCTTTAGAACAAAAATGACCAGTTACCTTAACGTGCCTCTGAACGTGCTTCAGATTTCGTATCCAAAAATATATTTTATTTTTGTATATACATTATAACGGGTGTTTTTTTGAGTCGGAGAACTTTAAATTGGCAACACTGTCTTATGCGACAGCCGATTTGACAGTTCTCGGTTGTTTTGGGGTTAGTTTGGTTTGGCAATTCATCATGAATAGACTCACGCTGGAGCAACGTTTGCAAATTGTTCAAATTTCTTTTGAAAAACATGGTTCAATTCGAGAAACTCATTGGGCATTACGTGCATTTTATGGTGCTCATAATCGTCCATCAGAGCGATTAATTCGAGAAACTGTGGATTGTTTTCGCAATACGTTTACTTTAAACGATAATACGCATCCCGTAAGACGTCGTACAGTGCGCACACAAGTGATTGATGGTGTGCAGTGTAGTATTGATGATGATCCAAATGCGTCAATTCGTCATCGTGCTCAACAATTAAACTTGTGCCCATCTACTTTATGGAAAATCTTGCGTAAAGATCTTGGTTTACATGCTTACAAGATTCAACTTGTACAGGAATTGAAGCCACACGATCATTGTTCGCGCCATACATTCGGTGAAGAGGCCGAAGGAAACATTGCTATTGATTTCATTTGAAAATTTTGTTCAGTGATGAAGCACACTTTTGGTTAAAGGGCTATGCCAATAAACAGAATTTCCGCATTTGGAGCGATGATAATCCACAAGCCATTGTCGAAACACCATTACATCCAGAAAAAGTCACCGTTTGGTGCGCTTTATGGACCGGTGGAATCATTGGTCCATATGTCTTCAAGAATGATGATGGTCAGAACGTTACAGTCAACGGTGAGCGGTACAGAGACATGATTACTAACTTCTTCGTGCCTCAATTGGCAGCCATTAATGTTGCAAACATGTGGTTTCAGCAGGACGGCGCCACATGCCACACAGCGCGCGATACAATTAATTTACTGAGAGAAACATTTGGCTAACGATTAATTTCACGAAATTGACCTGTTAACTGGCCACCTCGTTCGTGCGATTTGACGCCATTAGATTATTTTCTCTGGGAGTATGTAAAATCGTATGTCTACGCCGATAAACCAGAAACAATTGAGCACTTGGAAGTCAACATTCGACGCGTTATTGCCGAAATACAGCCTGATTTACTGCGAAGAGTGTGTGAAAATTGGACCTCCAGATTACTCCATGTCCCTACGCGCCAGCCGCGGCGGCCACATGCCCGAAATCATATTCAAACATTAACGCCATAAAATTACCTTTTAAATAAAGACAATTTCATGGATATTAAAAACATTTTTCTGTGTTTTATTTCTATTTAAAGTTCTCCGCCTCTAAAAAAACACCCTTTACATGTATACGACAACTACTAAACATGGGAGAGTTTGTTTTGATTTTAAAATGCGCTATATAGATAACATCATAAATATTCTTTATTTTTATTATTTAACTTAATAACTTTGCGGAAATAATTCATGTAAATTAGTTTTCTAAAGTATTAATGAGTCAAATATTGATACTTTTAGGCACGTCTTTCATATGAAATCCGTATGCGCTGCATAATACACGCACCTATTGCGCTTGCTGCATATGCTGCATATACACCGAAATGTCGAAATTAAATAAAATTTATAGTAAAACTTTAGGTTTAGAATTAATTTTCCCTTTAAGATTAGGCTGGTTTCTTTATTTTTACAAAAAATTTAATAAATAACCCGTCTTAAGTTAGTAAAATCTGTTTACTACAATTTATAGCAAACCTCAGATGCACTGCAGAAAATGTCGCTGTCACTCATATTCATTCTTCCGACTCAGATTCAGATAGAATGTAGCATGCATTACGCTACAAGAAATTAACAGAACTTAACTTGTCATGCAGTCTCAATTATACCGTTTAACATAGACTCGGCCAAATGCAATAATCCGTTTATTGCTAGTACATGTGGGTATGTATGAATATGTATGAACATACATATGTACAGAAAAATCAAAGTGTGACAACTTATAACATGGCAACTTTCCAACTACTGTTCATCCTCAAAGCAGATATAATTAATTTTAGGAGATTTAATTTAGTTAAGGAGATATCACCCAAAACGTTATTTTTTTCTGATTTTGTCATAATAATTCTAAGACTAAAAATAGATTATAAAATGCCAGTAGATACTGCGTTTATTCAGGTTTCAAGAATATGTAATGATAGCTTTAGTAGTGCATTCAATTAGAAACATAAATTTTATAACTTTGATTCCGACTTTGACTTTGATTTTAACTTTAAATATTAACTTTATTTTGTTAAAAGCCATATCTCAAAATTTTCTCTTCAGTAATTTTGTGTTATTTGTAAGTTATATTACATACGCACTAGACTGCAGCTTATTTTGTTTTATTTCAAATTTTTACCGCGCCGCCTCCTAGAAGAGTGTAGGATTCCCAAAACTTGAGACGTTTAGGTCAACATTAACCTGTGCCGCCGCCGCACAGTGGAACGAAATCGGACTTTTTGGTACTGCTCAACCAAATAAAGTCAGACATAAAGTTGTACAGTCTGGGATTTTAAAAATTTACAAGTTGAAGTTGAAAAGAATAGGTACGATCAATGTCCCTGAACTACTGGTAATGAAGAGGTTACAATCCTATTGAATCAGCAAGTACACACAGACAGAAATATCACAGCCAACAAACTTGCTCTAATAATCAAAGATCGAAAGGCCAAAGAGTGTACAATTATAGATGTGGAAGTACCAATCGACGCGAACATAGTAAAGAAAGGCGCAGATAAATTTCTGAAATATCACGATTTATATATTGAGATAGCAAGAATGTGGAACATGCGAACTAGCATCATACCTGTAGTAGTGGGTGGGACCGGCACAATCTCCAAACATCTAAAAGGAAATTTAGATAAGAATAACGGAAACACACAACATACAACAAATACAAACCACAGCTATAATAGGTACAGCACACATTATAAGAAGGGTTATAGCGTAGTTCTACGACCCAAGAAATACGGAGTATTCTCGGTTGTAGAGAAAAGGGCCAGTCTGCGAAGAACACTAACTGAGATGAAGCAAAAATAAAAATATCTTTATTACCCAACAGTTTCCATTTATAGGATAACAAAAGCATTATTGTGGTCTAAGAAATTTAATCACGGCAAATATACAGGGTGTCTATGGATGAGGTTACAAAGAGGAAAAGCTTTTTTAATATGCGTTTTACAGACAAAAGTTATTCTTTATAAAAAACCTGCTTTTTCCTCAAAACGTCCAAAAACATATTTTGATTTAACTACAGACATACACTTACTTATAAATTCTATATTAATGCAGCTGATACTTTTATTTTTTAAATAAACAACTTAATAAGTACTATTGGCTATTTTGTTCTTATATTTATAAATAAAGTATGTAGTAGACTTTGCTTTGTACTGTCATTAAATTAATTTTAGGCTGTGTCTAATTGTACTTAAAGTTTAACTTCCAAAACGCTTACTAATGAGGAACGCATCTATCTAGTTAAATACTATGGTAATGGAAAAGTCTATTCAGATATGCCATTAATTTACTTCTAATCAAAAGTTTCCCAATACATCCTGTATCACACTTAGCTTTACGTAAACTTTTAAATAAGTTTGCTGAAATAGAATCAGTAAAAATTAAAAAAACGTAAGAAATATGACGAAAATGATATTATTAGCAATCAATTCGGTGAAGGAAAAGCCGAGGTATGTCTGTAGTCTAATTAAAAATAACTTTTTTCTGTAAAAACGCATATTAAAAAAGTTTTTCCTTTTTGTAACCCCAGCCATGGACATGGACACCCTGTATAGTAGCTTTATTAAATGTTTCTTTCAAAGAACAAGATATCACAATGAATGCCAATTTTATTATAATTATTGGACATAACATAAAAAGGCCTTTAAACGGAGATTTGTTCTTGCTCTAATCACACTTAAATAACATATTTGTTCTTGAATAAAGGTGAGGTACATTAAAGTTAATTTGAGTTAGAATATCAATGCAATCTATAGAGTTACGTAGTACGTAGCTTATAAAGAAATGTTAACGAAACAAGGTTTAGCCTTAATGCCCTTAATTCTAGACTATCAACATCGAATCTAATACACAATGTATTATAACAGCAACCGCGTGGTGGATACACTCCATCAGCATTAAAAGCTAAATATTTTAGTGATTTCCTCTGAACTCTTTCAATATCCTGAATGTAACAATTATAAATAGAGTACCAAATAACACTTCCATATTCTAATTTGGGACGCACTAGCGAATTGAATAATAGGTTTTATATCAGAAAAATTTCTACAATTTCTTATTATAAAGCCATACATTTTCATAACTTCTGAAACTTTCAGTTGAATGTGATTAGAAAAAAATCATTTACAATCAAAGATACATCCTAAATCTTTAATAGTATTATATCTATCTAATTCAGAATTCTGAATACTATATTCGAAGAGGATTTTGTTATTTTTCCTAGAATAGGTAACGGTTTTACATTTTTGAGCATTTACGAGAAGTTTAATTCTGATACACCAGTTATTGATAGAGTATGATTTCGTTAAAGTTCATGGCAATCATTATCACTTTCAATATTTGAGAATATTTTGAAAACACTTGCAAAAGCACTTTTTGCGATTTGTGCCCATTATAAGATAGAAAAACCTATATTTGATAGCTTCATGGCTAAATTCTGATGATCTACTCGGTCAAAGGCTTTTGGAAAATCTGTATATATCAATCTTCCTGCCCTTGATTATCTAAAATATCTGAAATATATTGGGTTAGTACCACCAAATTAGTAATAGTTGATAGTCTATCTGCAAAGCCATGGTGATACTGAAAAATATGACTTCGAACAGATGAATATACCTACGATTGAAGAGTATAATTTAAAACCTTTGAAAAATTACTCAAAAGTGACACTGGTGTGTAGTTTTCAACATTGGATTTATTTTCACTTTTAAATATATGACATATGCGTGCCCGCTTTCCATAGTTCAGAGTATTTTCCAGCGTTTAATGATAGATTAAAAATTTTTAAAAGAGGTTTTACTAATATTCCTGCTAGCTATCCTTAACCAGAAACAATGGACTATTACCTGACCGGACGTCATTTTATTTTTTAGTTTTTTAATTGCATTGACGATTTCTACTTCATTAATTACTAAATCAGAAAAAATAATAATTTGTAAATGATCACTCACATTCTGTTCATGCATAGTAACTTATGGATTTACAGGTAGGTATACTTTTTCAAAAAATGTCTTCAATGCCGCAACAATGCTCTGAGGATCAGTAAAAATATTCTCACCTAAAGTCATTTCACCAGGAGTACATGAAGATCTGTTTTTAAATGTACGTATGATCAGAATCTCTCAGCATTTATTATAAATGCTAAATTATAAGTTGAATATCTCCTAATATAATATATATAATCCTAAAAAGCACCAGGGGGGTCGCAGGGGGCATTTCTTAAAAAATCATTATGACTATATATCTCTTGAATGGTGTAAGCTGCAAACTTCAAATTTTCACAGATTATACTTGAAGCAATTCTGAATATCAAAAAATACAGAAATTACCGGTATTTCATCCAGGGGCGGAGTAAGGCAACATTCCAGGGGGGAGAAGAGTTTTCCGCAAAAATAACTATTATAAAAATCTTGATTGTGAGTAATCTGTAAGAGGTACGTCATCTTCGACTTTTTTGTAGATCTTTTTGAGAGCTACAATTTGTTCGCTATAGTTTGGCTTTATCTGTTACCATCTTCGCAGCGTAATGCGTTTTATCTCTGTTAGAGCCAATTTTCTTAAGTATGTATTTGATACTTTGCTCATTACTAGACTCTCGAGAAATCCTCTGAATAATCTCTATACATACAAACCTTTGCTAAAAAATAAGCTATCAAATGGTGAAAACGGCATCAAAATCAATTCAGTAGTTCTCGAGATTCACCGGTTTTGACAAACACTGGGCTTATAAAAACTACAAAGTACTCACTGATTGCCAGCGACTGGCGCGTTTGCAAATGCGGTGCCTCCATACGCCGTTCACTTTACAACGAATATTATGCTATATAAAGTACGTAATATATTAATAATAAACTACATAGGTTCATAATTAAAATAACTATATTATGTATTCTCTTTAAACACACCTACCATTCGTTTAAAGTTATTTTGAAAAAAGGCCAACTTATGTATTTTTACAGCATTTATGTGAGCAAAAAAAAACTGTGGGAGTTTTTAGTAATTACGAAGAAAGGCATTACTAATTATGAATCAATCGTGATTATATTAAATTCTAGTTACATGTTATGCTCCGATTGACATTACTATTAAGGAAAATATAGAAACTCCACTGCAGTAGCACATCTTACGGGGGGTCCGGGGTCCCAAAAAATTAACTTGCTAGTCCTGTAAATAACTGTCATATGCAAATTTAATTTGCTTTTTAATTATTTTACGTAATCTTTTAAATTCTGACAGATATGATTCTGTTTCGGTTTTCTTATTATTATATTTTTTACGATTCTTGTATTTCAATTTTATATTCCTAATTAATATCTGAATTAAACCAGATAGGATACTTGTGCTTATAGTTATAAATAATTGGTGCATACTTTCAAAAACAGTATATTTTTTTCTAAAATTCCCTTAGGACCATATTAACATCGTCATAAGCATCCAAAAAACTTCAGTCCTGTTTAAATAGTTCGCCTTCCTAAAGTTATAGCTCTTAACAGTTTGGAAACAAAAATCATGAAGTGGACAACGTATTTATCAGTGGTCCGATATTATATGTTAATATGAATTTTCCTATGTCATTTAATGATAGTAACCAGATCCTTAATTGATTTGATAAAATTCTTGATTTTCCAAAAGTTATTAACAATAACATTTTTGTGTAACGATTTAAGAAAAATTTATTTTTAGCTATTTAAATATTAAAATCAAAATTATTCGGCAAATCTCTATATAAGCGAATAAAGATTAATATCAAGTAAATATTTTTTATCTAACATGGTATTCTTATGAACAATAAATAAACAAATTCAATTATTTATAACTTCTTAATAGAGTAGGAACATTTTTTAACTTAATTTATATTCTATACATTTACCAAAATATTACTGAAAAAAAATTTTCCCGATCCAAATTTTCTAGGAAATTACAGGAATTTTTATCGTGTCGTGTCCGCGGATTTTAGCAACAATAAGCATAACACAAGAGCGTATCAGCTGTTTGGACACAAATGTAGTAAAGTCTTATTGATAAATGCTCGGAATAGATGGTAGCGTACTTACGTGACGTGACAAGAATTGCTGTAATTTCCTAGAAAATTTGGATCGGAAAAATTTTTTTTGTCGGAAATTTTTTGATAAATGTATAGAGAAAGAATATAAATTAATTAGAAAAACGTTCCAACTCGATTAAGAAGTCATAAATAATTGAATTTGTTTATTATAAATCCTTTATTGTTTATAAGAATACCATGTTAGATAAAAAATGTTTACTTGATATTAATCTTTATTCCCTTATGTAGAGATTTGCCGAATAATTTTGATTTTAATGTTTTAGTAGCTTAGAAAAATAAATTTTTCTTAAATCGTTACACAAAAATGTAATTGTTAATAACTTTTGGAAAATCAAGAATTTTATTAAATCAATTAAGGATCAAGTTACTATCATTAAAGGACATAGAAAAATTCATATTAATATATAATATCGTACCACTGATAAATACGTGGTCCACTTCACGAATTTTGTCTCAGTATAGTTTGGTAAAAAATTAATTATACTAGTACTGATTTGATCAACATTAATAATAATATTGTAAATAACATAAAATATAGCCTATCACCCTAGATTTGAGATTTTTCAAATAATTTTTTATTTAATTCCGCTTTATTGTCTTTCGAGATATTTCAGTTTTTGTTAACTTTCTCCAAATTCACGTGCGTCCTAATGGAAAAATGGCTGTATCGAGCAAAACAGTGAATACAAAATTCAAATACAAAAAATTTAAGTTCTTTGCATTGAAATATATAGATATAAGTTCAAAATATAGAATTTCTAGGGTAGGTGATAAACCCACCCACCCTACTAGAAAATTGTATTATATCCCCCAAAAATCATACTATTATTAGGTGTATTATTATATTATCAGTATCAATTGATTATTATTAAATTGTGTAGCTATTTTGAGTGTAACTGCTTTTGTAGAACTAACAAAAACAGGCATTTAAATTCTAACTCAAAACACTTTCATTCGTTATAAATATCCTAGTCTTAACTTAAATAATTTAAATTTTTAACGTCGGATGTTCTCGGTTGTTTCTTCCGCAAAGACAAATCTCCAACATAACATGTATACGAACTGTCTTATATATGATAATTTTATGCGTTGTTTTTTTTTTCAGGGCGACACATGTTGCTGGATCTGCGACAAATGTGAAGACTACGAATACGTGTACGACGAGTTTACATGCAAAGACTGTGGCTTCGGGAACTGGCCGTATCCTGATAAATTATCCTGCTATTCCCTCGAACTGCAATATATGAGATGGACTACCGCGTTTGCCCTGGTCCCCGTTGCATTTTCATGCCTGGGCATTACCGCCACTTTAGTTGTAATTAGTCTATTTATTAAACATAACGATACCCCTTTGGTGCGGGCTTCCGGAAGAGAGCTTAGTTACATGCTGCTTTTTGGCATACTGCTTTGTTACCTTAATACTTTCGTGTTATTGGCGCGACCCACGACGGAGACTTGCATTTTACAGAGATTTGGGGTTGGAGTTGGCTTCTCGATAATATACGGCGCTTTGCTCACGAAGACTAATAGGATATCGCGTATATTCGATTCCGCTTCTAAATCTGCTCAAAGACCTAGCTATATAAGTCCTAAATCGCAAGTGATTATTACCTGTTCCCTCATTGCTGTGCAGATTATTTTAACACTGGTTTGGATGATCGTGGAAAGACCTGGAACAAGATTCTACTATCCTAATAGACAACAGGTTGGTATAAATGTTCTTAATTAACCTAAAAACAATTAAACATCGATTCATAATGTAGAATTATTTCTCATTTCGCCTTATTCCATTCCTTGGCACAAATATTAAGCGGAAGATACGTTTAAGGTTTGATGTTACCAAGATATATTATTTTAAAGGTCAGAGGAAACGACGTAAGTTTTAGGAAATGCCTTTCGTAAAATGACATTCAAACTTCCAACTTTGAAACTAATAATACAGAAACGAGAAAATATAATTTGAACGGCGAATTAGAATTTATTGAATATGAAAGAGATGTTATTGATCTTTTTCAGTTATAGAAAATTTACAATTAGACATTTTAATCAAAAATCAGTGTTTAAATAACACTAACTACTGCTGTTCAAAAAAATTAAAAATGTGAATTAAATTGCAAGTTTACATATGTTAGAATAATTGAATTTAGTTTAAACGTTTACAAATCAATACAGAAAATACAATTTACATAGTTATTCCTTATTAGCAGTTAATTGAAAATAGATATAATCATAGACGCCCGGGGGGCAGGAAGGAATACTGCCCCACCACCTGGTAGATAAACAATTTGAATTTTATTGAAAATTTTGTATAAAATGCCGTTTATTCTAGGCTTGCCTCCCCCCCCCCCCTAGCATACCGTTTATTCTAGGCTTGCCCCTCTAGACAAATTTCTGCGGCCGCCTATGGATATGATTATTAAAAATATTTTATTGCAGTTTGTACTGGTAGATACTACTTTTCATGAATTTTAAAGCAGTAGCGGCTTGCAAGTGACCACAGGGAGGACGGAATGTTTTTAAGGCGAACTTACCCCGCGCGGCTACGCGACTATCATCCTTGCAGTATACAGCAATTGTTTTTAATTTTTCTCCGTAACAACTGCATTGTTTATCAAACTTCAAAATCACAAGAAATGTAAAAGCAATACTACAATGCTACCCGCGAAAGAACAATTCATCGATTATGCCATGAAGCATTAAAAAGTGCGTGATATAAACGTCGCACACTGGGGACCTCTCATATAAATAAGTGCTCAAAATAGGATTTCTAATTTGTAGCCATTTAAAAAAACATAATGCAGGCATGTAGACAAGTATTTGACACATTTCTATGCTAAATATCGTATCGGTGACAGTTGTCATCGCGAAGATATGAAGGTGACAAGTTACTCTATTCACTCGGTTTTTCGCAGTTTTGAAAATCCTGAAAATACTCGCGGTTTCTATGTGTTATTTCTTAAATTCTGTAACAGATTGTTATAAATAACACTATGTCTCGTTTAAAGTAATATATGTAGATAACATTATCACTTTAAACAGACTGTTGTAAACGATTACTTTTGTTTTAAAGACCAAAATTTAAATCAGGTCTATTCTTTCATTACAGGTAACTTTGAATAGATTTTTTTTAATTACCGCAAACGCGTTGTTGCCATTTTAGTATCACTGTAATCTACGGGCTTTTGTTGTTATGAAACTGAACAGTTTTGCAATACGTTGTTGCGTTAATTAAAAAAAATCTCATTTTAAGTTAACTGGAATGAAATAATGGACGCAATTTAGTTTTTGGCCTTTAAAACAAAAGTAATCGTTTAAAACAGTTTGTTCAAAGTGATAATGTTATCTACATACATTGCTCTAAACGAGACATATTGTTATTTATAATAATCCGACACAAAATTTAAGAAATAACACATAAAAACCGCGAGTATTTTCAAGATAGAAGATAAAACTGCGAAAAACCGAGTGAATAAAGTAACTTGTCACCTTCATATCTTCGCGATGACAACTGCTACAGATTTAATATTTAGCATAGGAATGTGTCAAATACTTGTCTACATGCCTGCATTGTTTTTTCAAATGGCTACAAATTAGAAATCTTATTTTGAGCACCTACTTATATGAGAGGTCCCCAGTGTGCGTCGTAGTGTAGATCCTTAGGCTTGTAATGTAATTTAAATTTTAAAGAACAGTTTTGGAGAAAACAGAAAACAAATTCAGTGTACGTTATGATGATGTAGCCGTACCGCATAAGTTCGACCTTAAATACATTCCGTCCTCTTTGTCGAGAGTTAGAAGCCGCCTCTTTAAGTTTTAAAGTTGTTGCTTGTCTGTCCCGGCACACATCTTTAAGGATGTACGGGTGCTACTAGTTACGTGACTTTCATCTTTACGATACTCTGTTATTATATTATCAGCAAACTTTAAATCAAAATGTCTACCGAAAACATAACCTTTTTCTCTGTAATTACTGCATTGTTCGTCAATTTTAAAAGCCATCACTGTAATTGCCTGTATATACAACTTTCATATCTAGCAATGTTTTCATAAGGTGCTTACGTTTTGAAATATAAAGAGTTAATAAATTAATGCTTGTTTCGTGAAATACATACAGTGTGGGATTAAAGTATGGAATATTTTTAAAAAAAGCGATCATCCGATATATTGATATATTGATACCATAATATCAATAACATTAAATGTTCAGATCGATTTTTCTCATAATTTTTGTTATGCAACTTTATGATTTATTTGCATGATCATAAAGGGAAGAGAAATCACTATCGGATTCCACTACTAAAAATCTATATTGTCATTTAAATTTTTTGTGATGACGTCATAACTAACAAACATTACAATGTTCAACTCGATTTTTTTCAGAATTTTTGTTATGCAACCTTATGATTTTTTTGCATAATCAGAAAGAGAAGAAAAATCACTATCGGATTCTACTATTAAAAATCTATATTGTCATTTAAAATTTTTTGTGATGACGTCATAACTTAGAAACAAATGAAAGTCGGAAGGTGAATCGCACATATTAATGTGTATTTTAAAAAACAAAATCGACGTGTTTCAGCGTTTTTAAGAAAACCGGTTGAGTTCGCTTTTTTTTTAATATTCCATACTTTAATCCCACCCTGTATATGTTATGAATTTATTTAACTTCTTATATCAGCATGTTATCCCAGATAACAATGCAGGGGTTACGGAGAAAAACGGATTGTAAGGATGAAGGTCGTGTAACAACAGCATCCGTCTTTCTTAAAGAAATGTGTTGGAGCAAACAAGCATCCACCAGCTGCCGATGCGCGCTGGTTAGACCTTCATTTGATATTGTGAGATGTCAATATTGTCTTAATATAATAATTACCGTCTATGATAGAGAAAATATAAAACCTCGGTCATTTACGACTTTTGTCAAACATATTTTCCATTAACGAACTTGTAGTAAGCCTGTATGCTGTATGTTTAATCTTTTGCTTATATTATGCGTTTACCTTACAAAATGCCTAAAGTGTGACTATTTGATAATGAAGTAAGTAATAACTTATTAATAATTTCTAATGGAAAGGCGGAATAATAAAATTTAACAGATCTGATTATTTCTATTTATAGTAGTACATGCTACTCGAACTCTTGAATATCCAACCCTTTGAATATCCCTGTATATACTATTGATAAATATGTCTGTGTTTATAGATTTTACGGTACTAGTAAAGTGTGTACAATATTTCAGCAAGATCTCTGCAGCATCTTCTGCATTAAGTGAAATTAAGAAATAAAAACAAGAATGACGAAAATCTAAACTAGGACAACAGACTTTCTTTGAAAATCATGTATTTTTAGTAAAAGGTTCAGTGAAAAAAGTGCGCCAAGAAAGAGAAATTTTAGAGAAAAAATATAATTTAAACAGGTTGAAAGAAGAAGAAATATTGCAGAAAAGCACAAAACATCAGATACTAAAAAAAAATTGAGAAATATAAAAAATGTTATATTTATTTGATCGAAAAGAATGCATGTCAAAATGCATTTAAAGGGACGAAAGGTTCAAGATTAACAACGCTCAGAGAACACCCTTGAAGCTAGTAGGAATAGAAAAGAAAAGAACGCAAAGAAAGATTCTAAAATTCTTTATACACAGTAAAAAATAATTGTTGTTAAGTTACATTTTGTCACATTCACTACAATTTTATGCAACAATGTTTAAAATTCTGATATAATTCAACTAAATTCAAATATCACGTAGTTTGTTACCGGGCGATATTGCTAAAAAAGGAAAACTTGTTGTCAATACAGCAAGTATTTTGTTGAAGTGCAAAATGTTTGTAGAAGTTACTAAATAAATGATTACTGTAAACAATAATCCTTGCGATTTATGCAGAACATTTTTGTTCTACGTTTTCAACAAAATATAGAATCAACTGTGCAGAAATAAATGAATTTTTAACAAAAATATTTCAAAGGACTAATAAAACTAGATGAGCTATTTGACAATAATCTAGTTAAAATATCGAACGCATTTGCTACAGAAATCAAAACCTAAATTAGTGAAAAGTTCAAACATGTTTCAAACAGGCGTAAAAAAAGAAATAAAATAAAGTATATGTATTTAAAAACAAATACTAAACTCAATATATTTTGATTTAAAACTAAACAACTTCTTAAAGTGCTCTGGCGAAGGAACTAAAATCATGACACATTTTAACACAAGAATTTAATTTGCTTCTTTAATTTTTTATTTATTTTCGCGTGTGAGCGAATGTTACGTTTAAGTCTTTCCGCTCCCCGCAACCCACGCAGAAAAAATGTCAAACTTTTACAGCTTGTACGGTGTACCAAAGAAATCGTAGACCTAGTCGACTGCCATGGCAATAAAGTTCAGTCCTTTGTCTGTAAATTCTTTAAAACTTCGAGTGTCTACGATTATATGGCGCGAAATTATGAATTTTTGAGATTTACCCTGCATTTTGTCGGAAGTTTTTCGTTTTCTGCCGACGACATTATTACCGGTTAAGTTTGAACATTTTTTGCCAAACTCGAAAAATTTTGAAAAATGTTTTTAATTAATAAAAACATTTCTTATTACCGTTAATTTTTTTAACGTGTAACAGTCGACAGTGTAACATGCGTTACCCGATGTGCACCATGAGGACGTTGTCGGTCGGATTTTGCACATCGTGTGTGTGTGTTTTCTCCTCTTTGCTGTGCTTGTGGGTTTTCTGTATATGGAAAAATCAAATTCATTGTCTGTATTAATTGTAATAGTTAAATCCAAAAAATTAATAGCTCTATTTTGTTCTGTTTCTAGTGTAAACGTGATGTTTGTGTAAAGACTGTTAATAAGAAAAAAATGTTTTTTCGAAATATGTTTACACACAAAAGGTTAATGATTTTATTAATAAAGAAAATTTAGATGTTTTAAACAACGATCCTACCACAAAATTCCAAAAAGAAATAAAACAAGCTTTAGCAAACTGCAATATCTGCTTTAACGAATTAGAAAAACAACAAATCATACATAAAAACCCACAACCACCAAAACTATATGGACTGATTAAAACACCTAAACACAACATGCCTATAGGACCAGTAGTATCATATATCAACGCACCTAATCACACCTTGTCCAAGAAACTCAACCATATTATTAACATCATAGGATACAAATCGAAATACTCTGTCAAAAATTCATTAGAATTAGTAGAAAAACTACAGAACATACATCTTCCAGCACATTCAAAACTTGTAAACTTTGACATTTGTAACATGTTTTCAAAGATTCCACAACAAGACTGTATTCCTTTGTTAGATAATTTCCTAGTTAATAGTAATGTAGAATTAGTAAAAAGATTAGAGTTAATTCAATTATTTGATCTTTGTATCAGTCAAAATTATTTCACTTTTAATAATATAATATATTTACAGAAGGATGGTTTACCTATGGGTAATTTCTGATTCCTCTATTAGCTAACATATTTATGGATAATTTGGAAGATCGAATATTTGAATTAGATCTTTCTAAACACATTATTTTTTGGTTTCGTTATGTTGATGACATTTTAGCTTGTTTTGACAGTTCTTTTGAGGTTATCATTCTTATTAACAGTCTTCACACAAACATCACGTTTACACTAGAAACAGAGCAAAATAGAGCTATTAATTTTTTGGATTTAACTATTACAATTAATACAGACAATGAATTTGATTTTTCCATATACAGAAAACCCACAAGCACAGACGTCACTATTCCTAACGATTCATGTCATCATAAAATGCATAAACTAGCGGCTTATAGATCTTTAGTACACCGAGCTTTAACTACTCCAATGAATCGATCACATTTTGATAAAGAAATTTCAATCATCAAACAATTAGCACATGCAAACCATTATAACCATAACATGATTGACACTTTAATTCAACAAAAAGATTATAGGTTAGCTCTCAAAAGAATATTTCCAATTGACACTCAAATACAAGACACAAACTACATATCAATACCATACTTTGGCAAGATATCAGATCAAATTGCAACTATAATCAGAAAAACCACCAGTTACAAAATAACCTATAAAACTAAAACCAACACCTTGTCATTTTTATTCAATGCTAAAAACAAAGCACAAGATATCATGAAATCCGGCATTTACCGTTTGAATTGTTCTTTTTGTAACTCGGTTTATATTGAACAAACACTTAGAAATTTCGACATAAGATACAAAGAACACGTACGCTCTTATAGACTTAAACATCCAGAAAAATCGAATTATGCCAAACACATTTTGGAACAGAACCACCCAATGACACCTCAAAACAACATTAAATTCTTACATTTTTGCAACAACAAACACAAATTAGACATTTTAGAAGCTTTTGAAGTATACAGACATAAACGCACAGTACCTTTAATGAATGAACAAACTGAGCTTAGTAAATCTCCTTTATTAGAAGTGTTAGATATTTAGTTTTTGTTATGTATTGTATCTAGTTATCTATTTTCTGTATGTATTTATCCTTAGCAACGTGTTTGTTTATCAATCTTATCTACCTTTGATAATGACACAAAGTGTCGAAACAATATTGTCAGGTTAAGATATTAATAAAACTTGCGAAACTTTAACTAATCTTTGTATTTATATTATATTTCACAAATATACAAAACTTCTAGTTTACAATGCTCGATAATACATAAACTAATTTTTAAATGTAGATAGGTGTAATCTTGCCAAGCTTGTATCATTTTATAGGCATGTCACTGACATGAGTGCGATGGCTCAGTGGTAGAGCATTGATCTTTAATTGGAGAATCTGCCGTTCAAATCCTGGTAAAAGTTTTTTTTTATTTTTAAATATAATTATTTGAAACATTTTGAAAAATTTAATTAGTTGCCATTTGAAAAGGTTATTCTAATATCATTCAAACTGATATAAAATTAATTAATTATTATTAAGAGTAAAATTAACAATTATTTATAATTAATTCGTATTTCTTTGTCTATTATTTCAATAATATTTCCAACTGAAAGTGCAGAAATACGTGTCTAGGTCAAATATTTGAGCGAAATATGAACCGAACAACAACAAAACGGCGTTCTGCAGCAGTCCATAATAACATTACTTATAAACATGTAGAGTAACTTTGTGGTGAGAGGGAAGAGCAGAGAATTCAATTCTTGAATTCAACTGACTATCATCACTTTTTCCACTTAAGTAGTTTATTTTCTATACAAATGATTACCAATATGTATAACATTTTTTTATTACGTTTTCTTTTTTTTATGTATTCTTGTGGAAAATAAAAACTATTATTATTATTATTATTATTATTATTATTATTATACAATCCAAAATGTCTATTATCTGTCAGAACGGTGGCATTTGCTTTTGTTTATTGTTTACAACAATGTCTGTGCAACTAGTACCATTGCCATCTAAATATTTTAGTGCCTAGTTCTCTTGAGCTACGAAGTATTATAAAATTTCTTTGTAACGAAAACGTTATATCAACTGAGCTTTTGGCACGGTTTGGAGAAAATACCCTTTCAAGAGCTGGTGTAAAAGTTTCCGACAAAGAAGAGAACGATAAGCATCGGTAGAGTTGAACATATTATTCACGAACAGCTGAAATATAGGAAAATTTGTGATACTTCTTGATCCCAACATTGCTTAGTGTGGAACAAAATGATCAACGTGTTCAAATGTCAAATAATATAATAATATAATAATAATTGCTACAACCCATAACCTGCAAAGCAGGCCCCAGAAGCTATAAGCTAGTGCGGGAGGGAAGGGGCGATTATTATTATTACGTAGGCCCTAAGTGCGGCTGCAGCCGACTTACAGATGGAACAGCGCAAATCCCACATTTGTGCCACAGCTAAGAAAAACTGCAGAAAACCTTTACCAGATCTGCCGGCTCCGGGAATCGACCCCGGGCCGCCTGGGTGAAAGTCCGGCACGCTAGACATTACACTACCAAGGCTGTTGATAAATACACCTGTTGAACCGATTTCATCAGGGAGAAGCTTTTTAAGAAAAGTAAACGCCTGTGACGAGACCTGGCTTCATTACTTTATAATAATAATAATAATTGCTACAATCCATTACCTGACTAACTAGTAACTAGGTTCCATTATACTGGAATCGCCCAAGATATGGAGTAATAAAACAAAGTAGGAGGAGTTAGTTGCGCAGAACTCTTGTGGACCGCAGCCCAATTTACACTGAAGCTATTTCAAAAATCCAAATGATTGAGAATTTTTTTGGACGTAGAGAAAACATTGTAGATTTTTTAATGCACAACAATAATAATAATAATAAATACTAAACATGAAAATAAGGTAACAAAATGGCCGAGTCGGAGCGTCACCTTCATCGCGGCTAGAGCGCATGTGTTTGGTGCTGTGTGGGGCGTGCTGTGTGCAACTTTAAAACAACCAATAGTATGTCGAGATTCAAATAGCGCGGGCGCTTGTGGGCGTTTTTATTACTCTATATCTTGGGCGATTCCAGTATAGCTAAAGCTTGTGTTGTAGAGAAGGGGCGATTAATATTATTACGCAAGCCCATCGTGCGGCTACAGCCGACTTACAGATGGTATAGCCCAAATCCCACATTTGTGTTACAGATAAGGAAAAACTGCAGAAAAACGTAAACCAGATTTGCCTGTCCCGAGAGTCGAACCTCTGGGCCGCTCAGGTGAGAGTCTAGCATGCTACACTACACTACCGAGACTCCAAAAACTAAAAAGGCAAACGTGGAATGGCGACATTTATGTTGTAACTTCACCTTGGTCGAGAAAAGTAGAAATGTTTCCTTCAGCGGGACAGGAACCAAAATTTTTAAAAAACACCTTAATAAAAAGTGTTATTTAACTCATTAGGAACATTTTTGTCGCTTATAGTAGCCATCTAACTCTAAGCATAACAAAGTTAGTCCGATCGTACCTTTTCTCCTTTACACATCTCAAGGATTTCGTTTTACATAGAAGTAATTAATTTTTAATTATTAGCGTTATCAAGAGAGATTTTTTTCTCGTATTGTTTAAAGTCAAATTTTTTTTTTTCTACTTCGCTATTAATAAAATGATATACATATTAACTATTATTAATGGATATTATGAAATAATTATTTTAGAAATCGCTGTCGCATGCATTAAGTCATATACACGTGAGCGCTGTCGCCGCCATCTTGGATTTGTAGTTTTTTCGCTAACTTTGAGGCCCATAAGAAATTACATGGGATTTTGCCGCAGAACTGTCATAGCCTATCTACTAATAAGAATTTTTTGTTCCTATTGACGAGTTCTATGACCCGTCCAGAGGATACGAATCTTAAGTGTAACACTCTGTATAATAAACTAATTGCAATAATTTGTTAATCTCTTGAACGATATAATTTCAATCAAGAAGACTCGTCACCAGTAGCCGCATGAAGAGTCATCTTCGAGGATTTTTGAGAGTTGCTCGATCCATACAAATTCTCAGTGGACATTAAAACCAGATGGTTCATATCAATGCTCGTATTGCGAGCGGTTTCCTTCCTCGCTTTCAATGCCGACCGGATGACGCAAATCGAATTGACTGAATCGTTCCCTAACTTATTCCTTTTTTTTGTTCTTGCATCAGGAAGCATGGAGAATACTCGTTCAGAATCGGCATTTGCATGAGGAAGACTCCTGACGACACTAATCAACGCAGTCAAATTTGGAAACAATAAATCTTTTTCTTCGTTTTTTGACTTGGAGATTTCAATCCACATTTCATCAAATTTCAAAGTCGACCACGAGTACCTTTGAGGACTAGGAATATGGCTTAAAGCTACCCATTCGCGTTCCAGACCACCTTCGTCAAAGCCACCTAATTTACGAGATACGCCGACAACATCTTTAAATGAAGCGTTTCTGTCACAATCCACGAATCTCGAATTTCGTTCGAAATGGTGACGTAGAAATTTAAACAATTTTTCCGAAAGGAGTTTACTTCAGCGTCGGTCATGCCTTGTTGACTTGCATCGTCTAGGAATTCTTCGCAACGTGGACCAAGGTTATCTGTTCTAAAGGTAGATGATTGTTAATTGCGCTAAAATTGACATCTCGAATCATGTGAAAATGACTCAGAAGCGCCGGTTTTAAGAAACACGATAAAAAAATCGCAAAAGATCTGAAGATTGTGTTGAGACAGTATGAATCAGAGTTTCTTGCTTTTGAAATGTAGCGTTGAAAATATTCATGTGGTTCAAAGCAAATGCTAAGAAAAAGAAATACGCTTTTATTGTCTGATTTTCCAACAGCGATAATAGTTTTTCTGCAACAACAATCTTATCAGAAACTGTTTGCTCTCTGAAAAATAAAAGGAGCGTGTCCCAGGTTGTTAGCATCCTATCGATACATTGATGACGAGCGAGCCAACGAGTGTCACTTAATTTCAAAATTTTAAGCGTGCGGTTATAAACATTCCTGCAAGTCATAAAACACAGCTGACCGTTTTGGGCTGCTGTGAATATAAGAAGCAGCTCCTTTAAGCAAATCGTCCACCTCTCGGGGGATGGTCGCATAAGCAGCACTTGCTGCTAATGCAGCTGAATGGCAAACACAGGGCATTGTCAAAAGAAGAGGGCATTTTTCTTGCAATTTTGTTTTAAAAGATGATCTACAACCTGTCATTACTGAAGCGTTATCACAAGCCAGGGCAACAATGTTTGTGAACGGAATTTGCTTCTTTAATAATTGACAGCTGAAAGCGTCAAACATTTTCCCAGCGGAACAGTCACTAGCATCAAGGTGAATGAGCTGCAGCAGTTCAGTTTGCACATGAAGTGACTCCGGATGAACATACCGAACAACAAACCTCAGCCACTTATCGTTAGTAATATCAGACGTTTCGTCGACGGAGATAGAAAATTTTGGAAATTTTACTCATGGAATTAAATCGATGTTCTCTGCAATCACGTGAGGGCTTCTCACAGGATCCTGTCGAGTTGCATTCACAAGTCTTCGATCCTCGCGACATGGGTAGACTAAATGCGACCAGGTCCTTGACGACGACGAAAAGTTTCCGTTTCTCGATGCCGGGACCACATACGAGATAAAACACTATGGTAAACCTCATATCTCAATGTGACTTGTCGCGTACCAACTCTAACCTCCAAAAGAGCAAGAATTTATGCACGTTGAATGTCCGTTAAATACGGCATTGTAAGGCTTCGAATAACTTTGTGATACTGATTAATTTCAAAACATTAGTAAAATAAAAATCAAAACATTGATATAGACACTTCCACATCGGATAACGGTGGAGTCGGCGGATACACATTAAAAAATAAACGTTAACAAAATAATGTTTTTATTAATTAAAAACATTTTTCAACATTTTTCAAAATTTTTGAATTTGGAAAAGAAAAGGTTCAAACTCAAGCGATAATAATGTCGCTCGCAGAAGAGGAAAAACACCTGACAAAATGAAGGGTGAATTTCAAAAATTCATAACTTCGTGCCAAATCATCGTAGGCACCCGAAGTTTTGAAAACTTTACAAAAAAAGGACAGAACTTTATTGTCCTGGCAGTCGATTGGGTCCACGATTTTTTTGGTACACCGTACAAGCTGTTAAAGTCTGACATTTTCTTAATCAAAATTTTTTCTTCGGAGAGGCGGGAGGCGGAAAGACTTAAACGTAACATTCGCTCGTACGACCTTAAACTAGACACTTCAAACTTTTTAGCACGCAAAGGTTCATCCATTTTCGTCCAAAATCCGCCGGTTTTGATAAAAAAGTTATGAAGGTTTAAAATTTTGGTATTTTTGGTGCGTTTTCAAGTGGTGCATTTTTTCCTCGAGAGTACATATATTATATATAAATAGTATCAATTGTTTCCTATCCTCCATTTGAAACGAATGCGGTATCGCAAAAAGTAAACAAACAAATACGTAAACGCCAATGAAATCTCAACAAAAGTGCAGTGGAAACACTAAAATGAGACTTCGGAATTTCGGAGCTGAAAAATCTTTTTTTGTGCATTTTTATGATTTTGTTTTCCAATTCGGGCCACTCTTGCCGTTGGGCCCTAGGCACGCGCCTAGTGCGCCTAATGGTAAAATAGGCCCTGCCTTCATTAGAATAATGAACATCATTAATAATAATCAAATAAAAAAGCTAGCCTATAGGTTATTATATACGTTTGGATATCCCTGGCTGGAAGATGCAAAGAATAATTATAATTATCAACCCAATATCTTTTTCATACAAACAACTTTGACCATTTTAATTAAATCGTACACTCTGACCAAAGAAGTTGCAGTTTTACAACATATTTACTTAATGTAAATCATTTCTAATCTTTTTCTGAGGACTGGATCCTTCTGAATTTTTATAACTTAGCTTAAATTAAAGTGCTGCTACAGATTCAGAGTTCTTCCAAATTAGAAAGGATTTAAAAGCAAATATATTACAAATCTAAAATTACAGTTGGTTCAAGTGTTTTATTCAATTTTATTTAAAATGTTTGAAGTTGTTTGTATGGATAAGGTTATTTAATAATGTTATTTGCTCTTTTAATACTACATCATATCCAAAAAAAGCACACAGTTATTAAAGTAACAACATATTTTTAGATGTAGTAACAAACAGTGTTGGTAAATAAATGAAGACAAATGTTAAAATTACAACACGTATAATAAAACTACAAAAGAAATACTTGGAGTTAACTAATTTTTGTGTTAAATTACTATAGATCTTTGTTATAGTAAATGACCGACATAGTAAATAAAACGAACAAGAATGCTAAAACTACAACAATGCTTAATAAGATCACAATTAGTATTTTGAATTAAACAAACCCTTGTTGTTATACTGATAACATAATTGTGTAATATATGTTATAATTTGTGTATTTCTGCAACTAATTTCGCACTTCTAATAAATTTTGTTGAACTGCCAACAATACAGAATTGTCAATTTAATACATAACGGGGTTGTTGTAACAATATTTTTTTGAAGTCCTCTTTGTTCAGGAATATGATTTAACAAGTAGTTTTTGTAAATTTTAACAAGGTTAGAGCTAAGAAAATCCAGTATTGTTAAGTGCACAACACTTTGTAGTGGATCGTCTGGGACTAAACATTTAGTTAAAATTTAGTTAAATTTAACTACATATTTTTTACTGTGTATAGAAGTGAAGAATGAATAGAAATGATATCAAGAAATGTATTTCTGGGCAATGGAAGGAAATCTAAAAGGAGCTTCTACATTGTTTACAATGAGAGCTAGTCTTTAAAGTTATTTTGTGTTATTATTTTATTATGTTAAAATAGCATGTAAAAGATAATAATAGAATTAATATATCTACTTTATAATAATCATTTCCACAAAAGCTCAATCTACTAGCTTCTCGATAGCCTAGACAGTTAGGTTTTTGAAATAATCAACAGAATCAGCGAGCTGTCCTTTGCCAACAGGACAGACTTAAATCCAAACAACTTAAATAGGATCAG
The DNA here is from genome assembly GCA_929113105.1 of Agrypnus murinus. Classification (NCBI taxonomy): domain Eukaryota; kingdom Metazoa; phylum Arthropoda; class Insecta; order Coleoptera; family Elateridae; genus Agrypnus; species Agrypnus murinus. The sequence continues at coordinate 115,533,694 of OV816023.1, read as the reverse complement.
TTAATTTGCGTTGTAGTATGGATAGATGGCTAGTTTCATGCCAAATCGACTAAAGCCATGTGCTTCAATGTCTTAGATTTTGTTCAAATGTTTTCGTTGCTTAGATACATATGAAATGACATTAAATTACTTTTTCAGAAAGTTGAAGTTCTTGAAAATTTCGATTTTTGGCAAATACTGCTACCCGTCACTCTACATCATCTAAGTAAACTTGTCATAACTCCCTTACTTTTTGAGTAATCTGTCTCATCCAGGTGTCAGATTAAAGCTAGTTTTTGGATTTTTTAGAGTGTATTACGAAACTTTCAAAGACATTGCACAGCAGAAAAGTATCAGGCATCGAAGGTAAATTTTAGTGTTTTTACAAATCTTGACATTGCTCTTGTGTTACAACTGTCACGCCCTTTTGAAACTTTTTTATAGAATCGTCTGAGTATATGCTTGGTATAGTTATAAAATAAAAAGGGTGTTTTTTGTAGTTTTAGAGAAAAAAATTATTTCTAACTAGCTTCAACCTGAACGAGCTAGATAACTAAAAAGGTAAGGGAGTTATGACAATTTTAGTTGGATGATGCACAGTGTCGGATAGCAGTATTTGCATTTGAAATTCTGTTATGCAACACTCGGTATGATTTAACAGAAATTGTCATAACTCCCTTATTATTTGAGTTACCTGATTCGTTCAGGTGTCAGGTTAAAGCTAGTTTTTGATCATTTAGAGTATATCAATATACATTTTTTGTTTTATTATTAGAATTGAATTTTTAAAATTCAATTCCTTTTTAGTACATAAATTAATTAAAAAGTAAAATAAACTCAATCAAATTATACTGCAAAATAATATCGGTATTTGAACCGGTGATCACACAGTAAAAAATGGAGTGTTAACTTTTACACTCAAATAACACCCAGAGTGGTTCCTATTTATCCACACTGATGAGTGTAAATAACATTGGTCTTAAAAGTGGTAAAATATATAACAACTTTAACCTTCAATGCAGGTTAAAGTCATGGACACTGAGTGTAAAAATGGCAACCATATTGTTGTGTGAGAAAACATTTGTTGAGTGTAAAGTATGCACGAACTGAGTGTTAATTTCCCATTCTTTTAGTGTAAAAATTATTGCTTATAATGCTAAGGAACATTTTTTTAATGGAAAAGGAACCAATTATAGTGGTTACAATAATACACACAATTAGTTTTATTTTAAAACAAAATGCAAAATATAAATACATTCTAAATCTAAATAATCCAATAATCCATGTGTACATACTGTGATGATTTTCCTTCATTATTTGAAAATCATGAATTCTTAATTTTGTTACCCAATGTAAAAATGTTCAAAGTTGACTGTTTGTGTTTATCATTTGTAATTATGAGTTTCTGTAATTAAAGTTTTATTAAAATTATTTACACATTCTAATTTACATTACAAACCTTACCTGTAATTATAGAAACGACATTTAATGTCACTAATCACAATGTCAGTAATCACATGTTAATAATAACACGTTTTATAAACATATGTGCGCCATCTTTTTAAGCTGAGTTCGGCCGTCCAAAGACCGACCTACTATACCGACATACATACTTCATCACATATATACTTATGTAGGTACTACATAGCAGGAACCAGAAACGGTTTTACACTTAAATGGTTCTTTGTAAACCAAAAATCTGAAAATAATTTTATCTATTATTTATCCATAATTCACGTAAACATTATTATTTATATTTATGCATAATGATGATTGAAATTACAAAGGATCAACATGGCTGCTAAAACTCTTACATAAGAAAAAGCTGAATAGACACAACCAGGACTGGAAATTATAGTTTTAAAATCTTACCTAATTGCACAATATCGTAGAAAGATGCATCCTCTTCTATTTTAGCATATTTACTTTTATTGGCTAGTTGAATCTTAAAAATCATTGTGACTTTCAAAGACAACTAACTACATTCAAACACAAACAGTAAATAAAAGTGCTCACGTCCAATCGTGATTATTCGCGTTGTAGGTGAATGTTCGGTGGATGACACTCGCGAGGGTTAAATCGGTTTTGTTGGCAATCTAACACTCTTTACTGCTGTTAACATGCTAGAATAGTAAAATACATTTTCTGAAAGATGACTCTTACACTAACGAGAATATCTTTACCAAATTCTAATGATTTGCACACCAAAAACATTATTTTTAACCATTTTTTAAATTAAGATAACACTCATAAGAAAATTGTTGCTGCGTGTTAATTTTGGTTGTTAATTTCATTCACATGAGTGTAGAAATTCACACTCAGATATTTCACCACACCAAATATGTTTTTCACCACCACTGCATTTTTTACTGTGCAGTTGCATAGAAATACGACGTTTTTACCACTAAAGTAAACTGGCCTTAACTTTATAATTAATCTTACTTGCCTCTTGTGACTATCTTGTCCTTTTTGGTTTTTAATATTAATAACTAAAATTGGGCCGGCGGTGGACGAATGATGTCAGTGCGTCACTCGTGTTCCAAGGGTCGTGGGTTCGAATCCCACTTGGAGCGACGGAATCGGAAAATTCCACCACCTCAACTATGGATGTGTGTATTCGTGTTGCATGTTAGATGGGGGACAGATGACCTTAGCTGTTGGTTCCCCCGTAGTGTAGGCGTGAAATAAAAAAAATTAGGATCTTATTTAATTAAAAACAGGTTTTGTTATAAAATTACCTATAAAGACGCAAATTTAAAAAAGAAAAATCAAATTTTCCGCACTTTTAGGCATCTAAAAGTATCATATTATAGATTATTTCTATTACATATTATAGTTAATAATTTTTTTTATAATTTCAATATTTGTATGAGTAATTTATTTTGCTCTTAATTCAAATAAAACCGGTGAAGTTGAAGAAATCTCATCAGAAATATTTCCAAGTTCGGTCCTGATATATTTAGGCAGCCCAACAATCACCTGTAAGTGCAGCTGATTTTCCAACTACCTATACGAGTCTCACTTAATTTGTTTTAATTTTTGTTTTAAAAACTTTCTATTTCTTTATATAGTTTGCTTGCTTTTTTTCGAGTTTTTTTATCTCCCGTGCTTTGCTTGAAACCAGGGTAGGATGAACGAAAATATTCAATTTGTTCGCAAAAGAATAATTGTGATAAAAATTTAATTTTTCATAGCGAATTTTATTTTTTAATTCTGTGGTTAAATAAATTCTTGTTCGTGAGCGAATCATGTTTGTTGAGAGTTAAAAAGAATGTATCGTTCGCGGTTTTATCACGTATGAATCACTTGGGAGTAAAATAACAACGCAGGTTTATATAATATGTAAAAATGCAGTTTTATTAATACATGGAGAATTGCAAATCTTTATCTACAGAGGTTTCTTGTAAAAGGTTGCTATTTAAGTGTATGAACATACATGTTTATGGTTTATTTCAATAGTTTTGAGCTGTGCTTAATTAAGGGGTCGTATCTATCAACAACTGAAAGAAAACGGGTGCAATCGTTATTATTTATAAAGAAGTGGTAAGAACCGAAAACGAATGATTCATTTCTACTCGTATTCATTCGCCAATGGAATTTTTTAAACAGCCGTGTTTACATTCGTTCGCATATTAAACAAATTGCCTCCGATAAAAGTCTATTCTTAAAAAGAATGAATAATAAATTGTAAACAATAAAATTTGATTCGCGAATGATAAAATAAGAAAAGAATCATTTTTTTTCATTCGCAAGTGATAACTTTCCTTACCTTGCTTTAAACTTCCAAACATATTTTTAGTTGCTTCTTATTTCTGTTGAGGATTATTTTCTTTAGTTTAAGATGTAGTACACTACAAACACGAGTACCAGTGTAGGTGAATTTTATTTTCGCCGCAGACATAGTCTGATAGAGGAAAATCTAGAGTGGTTTATCCCTAGTGAGTTATCTAGTGAAGTAGACCCCCGCTGGAGGGCTTGTCCCCCTAGCCCATGGGAAACTGCAATCCACCAGGTAGATGCGTTTGGTGACGGAATTATGAGGATCGTGTTATAACTGTGCAGTTCAGTAGTCCAAAGAAACCGTCTAGAGCCCCTACGCTTAATGGTGTTGACGCGAATATATAACCTCTCAAGCTTAAGACAACTTCACCTTAACGAGTACATACCGGGATTCTACTTTAATAGAATTATACGAAGCACTCTCAAGGATGCATCAAGTCTATAATATGGTAGGTTGGGGTGGAAATACCTAGAGAGAACTAGGCTTCCCAAGCCCAGCCACATTGACGTTGGGCTCGACCGGGCAGTGACTAGTCTTCATGCTGACCGAGAGGCACGACTCCTACGGAGAGGGATCCCGACGGGTAAGCGCGTTTATAGCTCCGGTACTAGTGTGGAGAGCTAGTATAGGGTGGATTGGCAACCTCGCTCCGACCGTTGTGAACTGGTAGCATTTGCAATAGCAAGTGGGCTGATTGAATGTATCTCAGTTACTTCTCTTTGAAGGGAAGCGCGTATAAGCCTAACTGCAGAAGACGCACGTTAAAAATTCTCTGGATCTGTATAACGACTGCAAATAGATCCAACTATTATTTTACGCGTGCCGCGATATATCTTCTATAATATAACCATATATAACCATGAGCAGTGCAGCGTAATAATCAGCCTGCCTTAAATTACTGTAGGCGAATTACTTAAAACAGTAATTGAGAAAGAAAACATAGCAATAGCAAAATGCTAACATTGGCTGTAGCCTACCAATACTTAAGACACGAGTTTCGCCAGGAAAAAGTTTTAAACGTTACTTGTTGAGAGAGAACAAAATGAAATAGTGGGCAACCAATAGAAATAAAAATAGACTCTCTTTTCAGTACAACCACTACATCGTTTTCAATAAGGGATTTTTTTTAATATTCTGCTTGGAAAAAACTGTATCACTTCAGCTTTCAAAAATACTTGAAACACACCATGTCAAAGTTAACAGGTGACATTAGGTATCTATCAAATTCACTATTTTTTTTTAAAATCGGCGAAAAATGACCTTATTTATTAAAATATGGAAACATTTTATTAAGAAAAAATGTTTCTAATGACATTTTACATTCATGTACCGAGTTTGAACGAGATATTCCGACATAAGGAAAATCTTATTTTTTAACATTTTTTGATACACTCCGATAACTGATTATTTTGAAATCATTAAAAACGCTGTAAAGGAGTGGAAAGATAACCATTGGATAGCATATTTGCTAATAAGATTGGATGGTGTAAGCATTTTTGCAAATATTAGAATTATCAAAAAAATGGAAAGTTCTGCATTCAATTTCCGAGGAAATAACTGATCATTTTATTAATTTTTTTTATTAAGTCACATTTGAATAATACAAGAATTGTTGTAATCATAATTTAAACAACTTAACACGAAACTACCACTTAAGAACTTCATAAAAAGAGATTAATAAAATTATGATTATTTTCTTGGAAATTGGAAAATAGTCCAGAAAGTTTTATTTTGTTTTTTGATAATTTTAATAATCCTGAAAAACACCACATCATCCTACATTATTAGAAAGATTCTTTTAATGTGATTTTATGATTTCAAAATAATCAGTTACCGGGGTGTATCAAAAAATTGTAAAAAACAAAATTTTCCTTATGTCGGAATATCTTGTCAAACTGTAACGGTATATGAACGTAAAACGCTATTAGAAACGTTTTCTCTTAATAAAATTTTTCCATATTTTAACAAATAAGGTCATTTCTCGCTGCTTTTAAAAAACAATGGCGAATTTAACAGATATCTAATGCCACCTGTCAACTTTGACATTAGATATCTCAAGTATTTTTAAAAGCAGAAGTGATTGCCCACAAAGTTTTTCCAAGCAGAATATTAAAAAAACTTCCCATATGGATCCAACTTTATGGCAGACACTGTATATGCAGTGACGTTTTGACTATTTCAATTGCTGAAGTAATTCTTGTACTGTAAATATAGTATAAATCATTTAGAAAGTTTTTAAACCAAATCTTTCACTGTTTCAGCGAATACGTAGTAAAGATTAACTATTTTGAAAATCGAAATATGTTCAATCTAATGGTAATATATTATTTTTCTTGAATACTTTTCTAATAGTGTATGAGGAGTTATACTACAAAAATTACCAGGTGTGATAGCTGACTTCGAAAGAAATAAATCAATAAATAATCTTAATAAACTTTAGGTGTCAGGTACTGATGTAAAGTTTACATACGCCTGTTCCAAGGCTGAGGATTAACTGTTTTCGGGAGCATATTGTAGTACACGCGCCGCACGGTTATCACGTTTGTGATTCTGCTTGTAAGGCGCTTTTTCATCTTTTATAGGATAAAATAGAGTACTCTGTATTTAGAACCAAAATTTATTTTGAAGATCAATCGTAATGAGCCATGTGCTTTCATATTTGTATATTCTTGAGGATACAGGAACCTTAAGGCTATGCTACCTATGAAAAGTGTAAATACATACTACGTAATCTAGTGATCTTTTAAATTAATTTAAACATGAAAGGAACCTTCCTATGAATTACTTTATAACATGCAAGCTTTGCTCCAAGGTAAAAATGATAAAATAACAATAAACATAGCAGGTAATTATCCAGTTTGCCTCAAGAATCCTTTTTTGAGTAGATAATGTTTTTTGAATTGCCAACGGTTAAAAGTTTAATTAAGAGGAGTTTACTTGTATTTTAAGTTTTCTTGTATATTATACTAACAAACTTATAACAGAGTAAATATGTAGTAATTTAATAATTAGTAATTAAAATTGAAATGAAAATGTTAATTAACAACTTCAGAAGAGAAGTTTTGTGGAGAACTAACTAACCGGACATCACTTTAAGCTTATAAACCGTAACCCAAGGAATCTGATTAATTATTTCAAAGCTATCTGAAAATCTATATTAATTAATATCACCATTATCTGCTACCCAAGCTATTGCAAGCGTGAAACAAAGAATATATCGTTTATACGTATATATTGTGTACAAAATAAATTAACCCAAACGGACACATCAGTCATGTGTCCATTTGATTTAGAGGCTTTGTGCGTTTATATAATATACAAACAGGAGGGTCCCACGAATGCTTGCAGACCCTTAACAATAGGCATGAATAGTAATAATCGAATGAACGGCGCTCACAGATTTCGCCCTCGGCGGATTAACTCTGAACAAATTTTCCCAATTTGAAGATTTATCGAAATTGTCTTTTACTCGACTTCGATACCGGGTTTTTGTGACTTTCCAGTTACATAATAATTTGTATTTAGTGAATCAGGAAAAACTTTATTAACTTTAAACAAGAAGCAACCCCTACTATTTTATAAGGTTTATTAGAAAGTACAGTGAAGTTATCGTGCATATTTCATAAGGTAACTGAAGGTAATATCGCCAGAGAATCTGAAGGTAATAACGCCAAGTATCTTCTTCTTACATATTTTACGGACAATAAGAAAAACGAGAGTTATACAGATTTTCAAAAATTGTAATAATAAAATAATTCGAAAAGGAGAATGCTCTGCACACTGCCACAAAGCTCAAAGATGAGCTCAACGAATTGAAATACGCTCAATTAGCGCGTCACTTATTTATGTAAAAGTTTCTAGTTCACACTGGTGGGAGGGAGCTGAGCCTCTCCCTACTAGCTCTCGCTTAATTAACGTGCTCGGCCGTCGGAGTCCATCTCCGAGGGAGTCCCTTTATCCCTGGTCTAACATGCGAAATTACATAGTCCAGCTGAGTACAACCTTAATGTGACTGAGCCTGGTGCTAGGTCTGCCTAGGACCAAATCTTAGGAATTTGTAACCTCGGCCTATCACAATAAAGACTGAGCCTTCGACAGGACCCCGTTCTATTCTACCAGAAAATACAGACCCGGCTCGGCGACTTATACCAACGTAGAGGTAGTGTTCTCTTGGCAGTGAGAAGCTAAGTCGTCTACACAATAGCTACCTTAAATACACCAGGGAAAGCACTTGGAGAAACGCTTTCCTCAAAGAACAGTGATCAGGGAGCCACTACCCAGACAGTCCAGTCCAGTAGTGAGAGACATAACGCCAGCCAATAGTATTTTACGTAGAGTTCTACAGTTATCACAAATTTCCACCTGGCAACACTGCTCACGTGTACCATACAACGTTTTACCCAACACTTCTTTATTTAAGTTCAACTATTGAATTTGCAATGTATAGTTAATCTGTAGTCATCAGTAGTACAGTAATGTATGTTCTGGGACAGGAAGTGACGTCACAAGCACATGTTATAGGTAAACAAACATGGCCGCCGGATGTAAACAATATGGCCGCCGGATGTAAACAAATATGGCTTCCGGAAGTGACGTCATACGTAAACAAAGCAGCTGATTGGTTGATTTAAATGGCTGTATGCATGTAAACAAATGCTCTTAGTAGATAAGCCCGCCAAGCATATGTAAACATACAGGTGACCAAATGATATTTAGTTAAATAAAAAAATTACTAAATAATTCCCTTGATTTAAATGTTGGTATGCATGTAAACAAATGCTCTTAGTAAATAAGCCCGCCAAGCATATGTAAACATACAGGTGACCAAATCATATTTAGTTAAATAAAAAAATTACTAAATAATTCCCTTGATTTAAATGTCGGTATTCATGTAAACAAATGCTCTTATTAGATAAGCCCGCCAAGCATATGTTATATGTAAACAACATTCAATAAAAAGGAAATTTAAACCACAATTATTTGACTGTAATAATACAAGCTAAAATTAGTACATTTTTTTATATAATTTCAAGCTTTAAAAATAATGATTTACGCGTGTGCACGTTCAGGTGTATATAAAAGGCTGTTCAAAATATACCGCTGCATTAGTTTAGAATTGTATGTAAAACGTGATAGTAGAATCATGGAGATGAACAACACATTTATTGATACCTGCGATGCAGGTAAGCTAAACAGTAGATAATAAAAAGCAATATATAATATTCTTCTGTCTTCTCGTTAGATTATTGCAATCGCAAGAAATTAATTTCTTCATGGATATTTTTTCTAAACAATAAGAAAAGAAATCTGTTAATGGTTGAAGTAGGATGTATTAATACAGACAATGTTGACCCAGTCGTACAAATAACTAACATTAACGATAAGAACTGTTTACGGCTTGATTATGATGAATGGGAAAGCTTATCGTCTATTCGAATTGAACATTTATTTAGAAAATTTAAAAATGATAATGAAACCACTAAGATTATGGAATATTCGGTAGATAGCTGCATTAAAATTCGATTTGAAAGCGATGAGAATACAACAAAAACTGTTAAGCTAATAGGGTTATTTGGTTGGATATGCTTTAGTTTGGAAGAAATGGAAAAACTGTTCTCAACAAGAGATGTAATAAATCAAAAATTAAACACACTTCAAGAATATACTAACCAGTGGACTTATACCAGTTTTATTTCGCTTGTTGATTCCACAGCACATAAGGAAGATCTAACAGATGACTCAAGTATTTTATCTATGGGCAAATTTTTATGTATAATGATGAAACTAATGATGGAAGTTGTATCATTGAGAAAGACAGATGGCGATTGTTCTTTTATAACAGAAATTGTGAGCCTTTATCCAGATAAATTTATAGAAGATGTTTGAAAAGAATTATTGCTATTGCCTAATAATCCTTTTCCTATGCAAATTAATAATGTATTGTAGATGCTATTTTAATATACAGAGATAATGTAATATTGTTGTTTTATTTAAGGTAATAAGAAAAAACAAATGTTTTAAAAAAGGTTTTTCTTTAAGATGTTATACATAATACAGTCACATATTTTTATTTAAAATGTTTGTTTTATTAATCCAAGAGTCTTGAGACTTGGAGAGACCAAGCCAACGAACAAATAACTTTTCATTTTTTCCACTTCCTTTTCGGCGTAACACTTTTTCTATTAAAAAAATATTTGGGTAATTGGTTTTTTGCAATTCTTCAGAGTAAAATTGTCCAAGGATAGGTTTACCCTCCACATCCTTAAGCAGATAAGTAACAGGTTTACCACGCTTGATTTTATCAATTTTAAGAATTTCTGTAGACCAGTTTGGCGTATATCCCTTCGCAAATACTGATTTGAACTTTGAAATTCGAACATGATCACCAACCTTATACTTCGCAAACCCCACTTGTTTATTATTGTTGTAAACAGACAGCTTTGTTGAGGGAGTAACATCTTTAGGTTTTTTACCAGTAGTTCTATGACAACGTGAATTATATTCATCAGTGATCTTATCTAAGATATCTATCCATTTGTACTTCCCTCTAAGACTGAAAGCTTTGTATAGAGCGGTTTTAATCGTACGCATAGCTCTTTCTGCAATTGCAGCTTTCTTCACGCTATATGTTGAGTAATGGTTGATGTTGTGTTTTTGCATGAGCGCAGAAAGCTCTTTGTTGTAAAACTCTTTTCCCATATCAGTTTGCATATTGTTGGGAATCCTACCTTCCTTTAAAATAGAATCCAAAGCTTTGGTAACCTCTACACCGATCTTTGATTTCAGAGGTTTGGTCCATATAAATTTTGAATAAGCATCAATCACCAAAAGAACAAACTATATGAACGATTGTCTTTAGCATACGAACCAAGCTCTCCTAGGTCAGCCTGCCACAAGTCATCATACTCCTTGATAATCGTTGTTTTCCTAGGAAAATTTCGTCTAGCCGGTTTGTGTAGTTCCTTCACTACCTGCTCCATTGTGAATATACTTTACTTTAGTCAACTTGTCCAAATCTTCTCTCAACTTTTTTACCTGTTTACTGATAGTTGATTGAAATTTATCAATATCGTCTATGATTTACAGCCTTGGTAGTGTAATGTCTGGCGTGCCGGACTTTCACCCAAGCGGCCCGGGTTCGACTCCCGGCGCTGGCAGATCTGGTTAAGGTTTTCTGCAGTTTCCCTTAGCTGTAACACAAATGTGGGATTTGCGCTGTTCCATCTATAAGTCGGCTGCAGCCGCACATCGGGCCTACATAATAATAATAATCGCCCCCTCCCTCCCGCACAAGCTTATAGCTTCTGGGGCCTTGGTTAAGGTTATGGGTTGTAGTAATTATTATTATTATTATATTATTATTTTCTTAGATGCTATTATATTTTGATTGGCTTCCTGTATATGGTTGTTAATATACGCATACAACTTGTCTTTAATTTCATCTACATACACCTTATTTGTTGTATCTTTAAGGCCCTCCTCAAGCTGTGTTATTTTGTTAATAGTATCATTTTTAAAATTTAAAATGTTGTCTATAGCAGATCCAGAGCGCTCCACAGCTTGATATGCACTAACTATGTGTCTAGTAAGACGGTCAAACAAACTCTTTTTTATGGAGTCTATTTATTTGCAGCGTCAGTTTCGTTTTCGGGATCAACCACGTTTACAATCCTAGCTTTCTTAGCATTATAGTGACCATCTTCATCTAACGCCAGACATCTCTTTTCTATCATAGCTTTAATTCTCTCTGTGGTATCTACATGTATACGATTTATGGTATGTCCACAAGCAGATCTGCATGCTTGATCTACATACATCTTATTAACAGCATCAGTATCAATATGCGGACCGGCTAGGTTCACCAATCGTTTTAGATCACAATCATACTTGGTATTCAAATAATGTTTCAGAGTTACAACATCACCCTCGTTAACAGGATCCGCAACGTTTACAAATCGTTTGTTTTGAATTTCATAATTACCATCAGCAGTGAGGTTGAACCCGATACCTGGATCGCCCTTTTTTCCTGCTTTTAATGTCCAATGATATCGTCCAAACTTGTCGACACTCATTTTTACACTGATGCTTTAATCTAACGATTTAAGCTATTATACCTTCTTCTCTAAGTTCTTCAACAATATTCAAAATCTCATTATCATATCCAGTATGACCAGCCATTTTAGATGCATGTAATAATCTCAAACGTTCAACCAGTTCTCTAGGGGTATCCCAATAAACATACTCTTTTTCTTTATAGGTTACATGTTTCATACCATCTCCAGAAGTTGACTTGTTTCGCATTTTTGCAATCTGAGGTTTTATCACATTTTGATACTTATATCCTTTTGTACCTTGTATTGAACCAGATGCCTTATACTGTTTTCGATATGTATTTGTATCAGTAAGTATATTCATATATGTATCAACATCTTCAGGAGTGTATTCCTTAGGCTCTTTTAACACCAACAGTTCATACAACCCAGGTGTACCAACATACCTTTTTCCTTTAATAACTAAATCAGGACCAACAATATCAACCACAGAATCTCCAATAGCCCATTGGTCAATATCTATATCATAATGTATACCATAAGTGTTGTCTACCAATGCTTTATTATCATGAATAAGCAGATCAACAAACTTGCGTGGAAGCGGATCGTACTGTTCTAGAAATTCTTCACTAACATTAGAGGATTCTAATAGTTCTGCTAACGAAGGATCTTCTGTTTCTTCTTCAGATTGCTGTTTAATTTCAGGTTTAATTTGTTCTAAAAGACTTTTTGATTTAACAAGCTTGTTTAGAGGTTCCACAATAGGTTTGTAGGCTTTCTTTGCAAACAGTTCGGTTTCACGTTCACCCCTTTGTAGAGCTTCATATTTACGTTTAATAGCAGCTCGTGTCTTTATTAATTTTTGTTTGATTGCCTTCTCAATAGGATTCATAATAATTGGAAGCGTTTACGATCGTTTGGAAACCGCTTTCAAATCAATATATTCACTTGGATCACTTTAACTATAATGACATTTATAATGCTTGATGTGATCTTATATACCAGTCAAATCCACGTCGATAGCTATCATCTTCGAAGTCTTTAACAACAGTAAGAAATCCAAATTTTTCTTTCCAACATTCTGAACATAAAGATTTGAACTTTTCAAAAGTCATATCGGTACCAACATGATCATCATACACATGCTTCAAGTTCAAGTGGTCTTGTTTAAACAAAACTATCAAGTTTGAATTATCTCGAATCAATTGTTTAGGTATAATGGAATATGTTTGACAGAGATAGAACGAGTCTACACCTCTATGGCGACCCATACTGAAATAACCACGCATTACATCTTGTTTGTCGTATGCAATATCATCAAATATCATAATCGAATGGTTTTCAACTTCTTGCGTTGGTATAATATCATCTTTATCGGTGAACTTGTTGAACGTAATACCATCTAATGGTTCCAACAAATGCTCTAAATATCGATACTTGGGTTGTTTCAACGATTTTGCGTAAACGTTCACGTTCTTAAATTTTAAACCATTTGGAGATTCCAATAAACTAATCATCACATTTGTTTTACCGCACCCCGAAGGTCCACAAATAATACCTCTAATGGAAGATGGAAATAGAGGTCCATGCTTTCTTGTTGATGTAGGCTCTTCCAAAAAATTATGTTTTTCAATGTGCAACGAACATGGTTACTTAACAAACTCCATCGCGGTTATGAATCCTCAGATGTATGATCACATATAAATAAGGTTTGTTTAGTTGTTATACATTTAGTCGAAGGTGAGACGTTGTACAGGTAAAGGTGTAGTAAACAACTTGATAAACAAACTGCCTTTTGAAGCTCATATACCTGGGTATCGGTTTTGTGGTCCAGGTACTAAGTTACAAGAGAGATTGGCTAGAGGAGATCGAGGCATAAATCCATTAGACGAAGCCTGTAGAGAACACGATATCGCTTATTCGCAATATAAAGATTTGGCTTCCAGACATAAAGCAGACCATATTCTTCAAGAACGATCTTGGCGTAGAGTTAAAGCTAAGGACTCTAGTTTCGGAGAACGAGCTGCTGCTTGGGGTGTTGCCACATTCATGCGAGCTAAAAAAGCTATCGGAGCGGGAATGAGAAGAAAGAAATGTAATAGAATGAGGAAAAAGAAACATAATAGACTCATAGCCTTTAAAGGCTGAAACACATAAAAGCAGCTGTGAAGTTTGGAAATCATCCGTTAGCTGAGACTATTAAGAAAGCTTTGAGTGTAGCTAAAAAGTTCGTTAAAAGTAATGGGGGAAAGAAAAACATTTTGGTTCCTAGAGTTATCCCAATACCGAAGCAGGGAGGAATCATACCCTTCCTAATTCCCTTATTTGCAGGCCTCTCAGCAGCTGGGTAAGTACGAGGGTGGTCCCAGAAGTACCCGACCCAACAAAGAAAACACAAAAATTTTGGAAAAAGATTTATTTATTTTTCAACGTAATCTGCTTTCAGCTCTATACACTTTTGCCAGCGGTGTTCAAAAAGTTCGATACCCTTTTTATAATAAGAACTGTCTTGCTCCTCAAAATAGCCATTAACTGCTGACATCACTTCTTCATCGTTGGAAAATCTTTGACCACTGAGCCATTTTTTTCAAGTTTGGGAACAGAAAATAATCCGAGGGGGCTAAATCTGGCGAATATGGTGCATGAGGTAGCAATTCAAACTTTAATTGATTAATTTTGGCCATTGCAATAACGGATTTGTGGCGCGTTGTCGTGATGAAACAACACTTTCTTTTTAGCCAAATGCGGCCGTTTTTGCTTGATTTCTTCGCTTAAACGTTGCAATAAGTTTGCATAATACTGGCCGTTGATAGTTTTTCATTTTTCGAGATAGTCAATAAAAATTATTCCACGCGCATCCCAAAAAACTGACGCCATAACCTTGCCTGCAGATGAAACGGTCTTCGCCTTCTTTGGAGCCGGTTCTCCCTTTTGAGTCCATTGTTTCGATTGTTCTTTTGTCTTGGGTGTGAAATGATGGACCCGTGTTTCATCCATTGTTACGAAACGGCGCAAAAATTCTGCTTTGTTGCTGTGAAACTTCGCTAAACACTCAATTGAAACATTTTCACGACACTGTTTTTGCTCGAGTGTGAGCAAACGCGACACCCATCTTGCACACAGCTTTCTCATGTCCAAATTTTCAGATAATATGCGATGTACCGCACTTTTTGAAATGCCCGTAATGTCTGCTAGCTCGCGCACTTTCAGTCGACGATCATCAAGTACCGCTTTGTGGATTTTCTTCACCATTTCTGGAGTCGTCACCTCATTTGGTCGACCACTGCGATGCTCGTCTTGGCAGCTCGTACGGCCTCGTTTAAACTCAGCTACCCAAAATTTAACTGTTGTAAACGAAGGAGCAGACTCACCCAGAGTAGAATCCAGTTCAGCTTTTAAATTGGTTGGGCTGAGGCCTTTCAAATAAAAGTATTGTATCACATAACGATGACCAAATTTCTCCATTTTCACAAATTCACTGACAACGTTCACTATTGATAGCTGCCAAACAAATACTGAACAACGTGGCGCTTTCAAACTTGACACATATGCTTTATAGACTGCGTACTTTCCAATACAGTGATATTTTCAAACAACTACCGCCACCTCTTGGTCAGGTCGGGTACTTCTGGGACCACCCTCGTATAATAATGATATTATTTAAAATTATTATAAACAAATATTTCCTTAACAGAGCGATCGCAGGCGGTGCCTCTGGAATTGCAAAAGCTGCGAACGAAGCTAAGGCTGCTAAGAAACAGCTTGAAGAAAGCGAACGACACAACAAAACCATGGAGTCAATCGCTATAGGAAAACAAGGCTCCGCTCTCTATTTGAAACCTTATAAGAAGGGTGCAGCTCTTTATTTGAAACCTTATTCACAAAACTAACAAGGTTGCCTCGGAGATCGCTCACAGATCAAGATTTAAAAAAATATGCTAAGGATGTTACATACTTCAGAGGTGTGTTTATGCGTGATACCTTACCAAATAAACCACATATAAACGAAAGCGGAATAGTAAATTTGGATGATATAAAGGGTCCTGGTACTCATTGGGTTGCATACAAGAAACGTAAGAAGGATGTTATCTATTATGACAGTTTTGGAGATTTGCAACCTCCTATGGAGCTCATACAATATTTTAAAGGATGCAAAATTAGATACAATTATGTTCGACAACAGAATTTCAATACAGTCGTTTGTGGACATCTTTGTCTTAATTTCTTGAATGATGATAACGTTATATAAAGAATTGCAATCAGCTTTCTCAACTAGTCATGTCTTAAACGTTCTCGTTAACGGGTGTGGGTAACGAGCTTAGCCGCAACTATTTTCCACCTGTTGAGCTGAATTCCAAGTACCGTTACACGTTAGGCCTTGTTGGGTTTTACGGTTGTAACTCAATCAGTAATATCTTTCCTGGTAAGGTTTATTATAACGATAAAGAGGTGATTATTCCTTCTGGAGCGTACGAAGTAGAAGAAATCAACAAGTACATTCAGTCAGTCGTTTGGAACAACAATAATCGGGTTGATTTTGTCCTGAAAGCTAACAACAATACTCTAAAGTGTGAACTAAAATCCATATACAACATTGATTTTACTAAACCTGATAGTATAGGACGTATGCTTGGTTTTTCACCACGCATATTAGAGGCAAATCAAACGCATACTTCTGACCTAGATGTGCAAATGTTTAAAGCAACAAATATTCACGTAGAATGTAATATTACTGGTGGAGCATACCGGAACAGTTCGTTATCACATATTATATACGCATTCGGTATTTCTGTGGAGCCTGGTTATAGATTGGTTGAGAAACCCTCACCCGATACATATTTACCTGTGATATTGAATCAGATAGACAAAATTACTTTGAGACTTGTTGATCAGAACGGTGAATTGGTGGACTTTGGAAACGAACAAGTTACCATAACATTAGAACTGAAGATATCTGTAGAAGAATTGTTATTACGAATGATAGATTTGATAAAGGGATACCTGCAATCTGGTTAAAGAGGTTATGGGGCTAATTATTTTCTATAAAAAGAAAGACATTTCACAACCTTGCAACAGTGAGCAGTTGTTCGCCAACAAGTACGTACCGCTGTCAGACGAAGACGTGCAGGTTTTACAATCTTTGGGTTATACAGTGTTGAGTAAATATGGAAGACGGGTTCAAAACCATATTCAGCGAGGTCCGCTTTAATGATATGATTGTAGAATGCGATCGACGTTCTTATCATCCATATGCAACTAATGCATATGATAATTCAGATGAAATAAATCTGGTTATACAAAAAGCTGATCTGATAACAGCTACCTACAACAGTGTTGTTTACATAGAAGGTACTCTCACACCATCTGAAGCAGCAAAAGCATACAACCTCACGAATAACGCACCACTCTTTCCATTTGATGAAGTACGTTTCGTATTGGGGGATCAAGCAATAGAAGTTGTACGGATGCCAGGCTTCAACAGTTCAATGAAAGGTTACGTTTCCTACTCTACAGAACAAACAAATTGTTTAAAGCAAGCTGGTTGGAGTCCCTTCAACGAAGAACTGCAGATTGTAGATGTTACTAAAAAATCTTTCTGCGCTTCCATCCCTCTACGACACTTCTTAGGATTTGCTGAAGGATATAGAAAACCAATTATTAACATGCTACAGGAACTGATTCTTGTGCGAGCAAAATCTGATTTGGATTGCTTTCCGTAATGAAGGCTTTCCCTGTGAGAAGATACCCTAAAAAGCCTTTCACTAGTATAAATTTTACTGTCCAAATCAACCATAGAACAATCTGCTTTTATTTTTTATCAAACAATTTTGACCAAATGTGCTCACCTACAATTATTATTAGAAATCTTTATAAAAGAATTAATTTTTTCTAAACTTTCAACCGAATTGCAGTTACTAGTTTAGCAATTCTATGCTAACCTCAGCATTGAAGATGACTGTGAGCGCATAGATGGTCTACTAAATTTACAAAAACAATGCGGAAGACAGCACAATAATAAATTATTCCAGCACAAAGCGAGCGCATTCATATGGCAGTATTAAAACCCTAGAATTCAGAATTTGCTGGGCTAACCGTTTCCCCAGCCCAGCAAAATGGAATTTGAAACAAATCGTTTCGGAAGGCAACACAGTGAAAACTTTTTCCAGTACAGTGCAGAACAAAACAGGCACATTCATGTGCAAATACTAAAACTCCAGAATTCGGGATTTGCTGGGCTAAGCGTTTCCACAACCCAGCAAAATAAAATTTGAAATAAATTGTCTTGGAAAGCAGCACAATCAAACCTTTTTCCAGCACAGTGCAGCACAAAGCGAGCACATTCAGGTGCCAGCACTAAAATTTCAAAATTCAAAATTTGCTGGGCTACCAGTTTCCCCGGCCGAACAAAATAAAATTTATGTTGCTATAGAGCATAATTTGCTGAACAAACTTTCTTGATGATTTTATCTAAAAATTATAATTAATTTCTTTATATAAGGTGATTTAAAATAATCTCGATACTTTGAATAACGAAAAATACCGCCTAGATAGCGGAAGGTCCTGGGTTTGATTCGCAGCCAGGTGAGGTGAGACATTTTTCTCTATGAATTTGCATTCTAAATATAACTTAATGTAAAACGTTATTATTTTATGTTTAACCTTTTTTAATACTATATTTGTATTCTAGAGCCGTGATGATTTATACAATTCTATGTAGTAATTAAATTAATTAAAAATTGTCGTTTTAGTCTGTTTATTTATCACGTTTTACTTGGAGTAATTTCTGTGAGGCGACGTATTTATACATATAGAAGAGGGAATATACTTAGGTACGTCCTTGATTAAGGACATTCTGACTTTGATGGCACTGGATGGCATTTTACAGCCTTTATATGACTGCATTATTAGCTGCATAGGTCAGTATTAACGTGAAATGCACTTTTTATAGAAGTGATTCACTGACCTTGCCCTGTTAAACAGAGTATATTCTTCCTTTTATTAGCGTTTTTAAAAAGGACTTTGATATTCAAATTGGAAAAATCCACAGAACACTAAAACGACATTTATTATATATGCAGTACACAGAAAACTATAGTAGTCAAAGTAAATTGTACATTTTAGTAGTTCGTTGAACAGTTGACATCAGAATTTAATAAGTAGAATTTTGAACTATATGCAAAACATTAGACAAACAAATTATTAGACAAATATGCGAATACATATGCATTAATTCAGGTTAAATTTGCCAGATCTATTTATACGGGAATATTCATTGTTAGTACTTTGACTTGGTTGTGGGAAAGAAACTTTAAATAAGAAATATTTTATAGACATACATAGCATTCTGGAGTGCATTCAAAACTAAATCCCTTTAAAAACAATTTATTGAATTTTAGGTTAGTTGATTTGCTTAAGATGAAAAACTCTTAACTATCTTGAAAGTAAAATAAATCCAGTTGAATAATTTATTTAAAATATGCGTGCGTGTCACTCGGCGGATATGTGTGTGCATGCGTATGCGCGCGTGTGGAATGTAGTAATACGCTTACCCGAGCAGAAATTTGATAAGGCTAGAATCAGGCCCCTATCCGGCCTGCCCTAGTTTAAACAAGGCCCAGATCAGGCAACCCCATCCGGTTGAGATCATAAATGTAACGCCTTGGCAGATCCGAACCCGATCAGGCTATCAAATCCGGCCCTGGTCGGGCTCGGATCAGGTCCCTATCCGGCCTGCCCTAGTTTAAACAAGGCTCGGATCAGGCAACCTGATCCGGTTCAGATCGGAAATGTAACGCCTTGGCAGATCCGAACCCGATCAGGCTATCAAATCCGGCCCTGGTCAGGCTATTCTATGTGGCTCGGATTAGGTCCCTATCCGGCCTGCCTTAATTTAAACAAGGCTCGGATCAGGCAACCCGATCCGGTTCAGATCAGAAATGTAACGCCTTGGCAGATCCGAAGCCGATCAGGCTTTCAAATCCGACCCTGGTCGGGCTAACATATGTGGCTCGGATCAGGTTATTACATCCGGTCCGTATCGGTTCTTTCGATTCGGGCCTGACAAGCGCCTGATCTGGGTCCAGATTCGATACCCCAATTTAGATCTGATATAATTTATTTTACAATTGGATGGGATTTGTTTGCTTTCATGACAAAATTATTATTAAGGGAAAATTGGCCCATAACAACTTATTTTATTCAAAAGTTTTCGAACCAGTATGGTTGATTTACAAGATTAAAATTCTCAATAAAATTATTTTTACATTTAGACAACATTATTTTCAGAAATGTCAAGATCTTCTGTAATATTACAAAAAATTGACATTTCTATATACTATTTTAAAAACTAATTTCCAATGTTACGCTTGGTTGAGAATTAAATTTGAAAATGAACCAAACTAATAGTTAGTTCTAGAATAATTAAGAAAATATATTGTTATAGATCATTTTCCCTTAAGAAATAATGATTACATAATTTATTGAATCAAATTCTATGATCAAATTTAACTTACCCAAAGTAATACATTAATTAATATTATGCCAACTGTAACGCGTAGAGCTTAAACTTTTTTTTTTGATAATCTTTGAGAAAGTCGAGTAAAAAAGTCATGTTTTGCAAATATTTTTTATTTAAAACATAAACCTTCACAGGAATGTTGTGGCAATATAATAATTTGTTCACGTTTCTATTAATAGTGATATACAGCGTAAAAAAATAAAATGGATTCCTGGTCACTCTTTTTCTGTTTTCTTTGTCCATCTTTCCCAATCCTTTGCATTATTGATAACGAAACAATAATTACAGCATAAAAAGGTTTGTCCTTTAATAATGGGGCGAGTCTATAGCGTTTTTAAATTCCGTTAAATGATCTTTGTAAAGCTAATCGCATTAATATAAAATTAAATTAATTTAAAATATACCTTACATGCAGTAGTGTTTGTAATTCGTAAAAGTTTATTTAAATCCACATTGCATCTCAAGTATTTCATGTTCACAGATGAATATCAATCACTAAAATATTTCAAGAATTGCACTTATTAATCAAATATCACATTGTTCTTTTTCACACGAAGCTATTGATGTAAATCACTGAAGATATCGTAATGCACTGATAGCCAAAAGCTAAACGGTTTATAATTTTTTATTTTTAAAATTATTATTTAACGTAGTAAGCTAATGAAAGTTAATTTCATTTGAAATGTTTGGCTACTAATAAAAGGCTATAAAGGACAGATATAATAAGAATAACATTATAAAAATTGTTATAAAATCACGTTCGCCTTCTCGAATATCACAACATACACATTGCCTTCTGGAAATGTCAACTTAGCGTTTGTTGGTTTCATCAATAGATTGAAGTTAATGTTGGACATACACGGTCTTCCCCGACGACGTCGGCGAAAACGTCGTCGACGACGTCGGGGACAAGGTCGAAATAATGAGGGAATGTTTACATTTACTGTAATTTAATGCATAAACAACTTCTACTTCCAAGCTGGACTGCTATAATAAAATTATGAATATCGTATTTCTTTAATGCATCAAACTGAAAGAAAGCATTTTTGAGCATAATAAAATGCGTACTGAATCTCTTTCTTTAAAGTATTTCGAAATAGCTTATGCAATTAACAAAACTTTTCATAAGCGGAATAATATTGATATCCATCGGTAGAATTACAAATCAACTCTTTTGTTTTTTATTTATTTCATTCTTAATTTAGTTTAAAAATTAACGCAGGATTTAGGATTCTGAGTTCTGGTGCGCAAACGATGTACAATAATTTCCTATAAAGGACTTTCCGTAAAAGAACACTGGTAAAAATCTGCTGATTTTGGTATAGGAGAGGTCAATGGACAAATTATTATATAGGTATCAAATATCATTTTTTTCGCTGTTCATCAAGAATGTGCTGATTCTAGTAAAATAAATATTTTGTTGCATTTGTAGAGACCGTTTAATAAATTCAACCGAATTTGATGTAAACTGATTCTTAATTTTACAAATCATGTTTACAATATGGGTCATAACCTGATAACCTTGGAAGATAATTACAATCTGTACTACTAATAATTGTCACCTGAACACTTGATGCCATCTATTTTCTTGTATAACAGGAAATAAGTACATACTGAGAATTTTATACTTTTTGAAAGATTAATTTTATTTATGTACAATATTTTATAAATGTTGAAACTACAGTAGGTATTATTTAGCCAACTTATAAAATGTAGCAAAATGCTTTTACTACTATTAATAAAAGATGACAGATATGATAAAAATCAGCAGATTTTTACCTTGTCCTTTGGTAAGTGATAATCTTCCTTTTGGTGTCGGAAAATTGTACATCGTTTGCACACTGGAACTCGGAATCCTAAATCCTGCGTTAATTAATTATATCCATTTTTGAACTAAATTAACAATGAAATAAAAAAAAAACTAAAGTTTTCGTTTCATAATAAAAAATTGATTTGTAATTCCACCGAAAGGTGACGTCAAGGTTATTACGTTTATGAAGACTTTTGTTAATTGCATAAGCTATTTCGAAATACGTCTAAATAAAGAAAGAGATTCAGTACACATTTTATTATGAATGATTATTATCAATAATGCTTTTTTTCATTTTGATGTTTTAAGGAAATACGATATTCATAATTTTATTATAACAGTCCAGCTGGAAGTTACAAGTTGTTTATCCATTAAATTACAGTAAATGTAAACATTAGCTCATTATTTCGACCTTGTCCCCGACGTCGTCGACGACGTTTTCGCCGACGTCGTCGGGGAAGACCGTGTATGTGCTATTTAAAATACACCACACAGATTATTATGATATGACTTTAGGAAACCGTTTTACAACAATATGCAAGATTACAAATCAATATGATGTGTACATAATAGCACCATGAATAAATAATAACGTATAAAAACATCTATTATTTGAAAAGTTATTGTTATTAATTTATCATAATTCTAATCATACCCCATAATCTATTATCAAGGGCAGTTATTTCTTATATCTAGGACCTTTATTAGTATAAATCTAGGCAACTTGAAACGAACATCGTTTTATACAGTCACCACTAATTAGTTAATTTTGTGAAATATACTTAAAAATTTACAAAACAATCACTAGCCTACGCGAACACGCTGACTGCGAGATGGTACTAACATATAAAGGCAGCTTTCATAATTATAAATCTGCAACGCTTAAAAATAAGCCACATTGATTATATACTTAAGACCTTAAGAGAAAAAAAACGTTGTTAAAAATCATTATACCTTATATCTTTTTTAATTATTAAATGCCATAAAATGGTTGAAATCGCATCAGGATCAAATAAGTTAAAATTGAAATTGCCAAAACTGGCTGAAATCAGGCAATCATAGTAGGGAACGCATCAGTTAATATGTGGCAGGCCTTAACATGGTTGAGTTCAAGCACGCCATATCAGGGTGGGATTAGTTAAAATATGGCATGCCGTACTAAAGGTTGTAATCCGGTGGTCCATATCCCAGCCTGATAGAGAACAATCTATAGGTCAGTCTATAGTGGAACCTGATCAGGGCCACATATAGATTCCTTAATAGGATATGCCGTAGTAGAACCTGACCCGGCCCAGATCGTTTTAGGGTTTGCCATAACAAACTTCTGCTTGGGTAGAACATGTAACATTTAGAACAAGGGAAGATCTAACTCAGTAAATCAAGACAAATTACAAAGAGAATAGTGGTGGGCATAAATGAGAACCCATACAATGTCCAAGACAATTCCAGGAACAAGAATGAAAATTTGCAAAATATAATACACACAGTACAATACATACAAAGTACAATAACAACTATAGAATTAACAGTTAATATGCTAATAAAATACTGTTCAGGCAACTTGCTTATTAACAAGAAAAAATAAGATTAATACCTGCTTATAAGGCATAGAATATATAGAAGTATTAAAATGACAATAAAGTATTCTATTATAAAAAATACTTCGACTAACAATAACAAAAACTACATAGACAACAAATAGTATTTTGAAAATCGAGTGTTACGATGACCATTATTGTTTTTTAAGAGTAAACTCATAAAGTGTTAATAATATTAAAACTGATCTAGTAACACCAACCATAAATTTTACGTTGGAAGATTACGCTAATGTTCAAACACTTCATCCAAAAATGTTCTAGAATTAAGTATGTCCTAAGTCATTGCATGCACTCACTCAGTGTACTCTGCTTTTAACACTCCACACTACTTACACTAATTCGAAAGGCTTGGTCCTCTTCGAACGAGGTTCTGATTGTCAAGCAGCTGAATTGCTTCAAGGTGTTGATGTAGACGAGTTTCATGCTTGGCAGCAAATCTTTTAACTTCACTATCAACGTACTGGACACCAAAATCACACTAAGATGTACCACGGATCATTTACTATGTTTCGCGTAACTTTATTCTGGAAAATTTGTATACGTTGGGCACCCCCACAGTTGTATACCAAAAGTCCAGACTGGTTCTAGAATCTGGTTGTAAAGCATAGTTTTATTGTGTGTTGACAGTTTGGTATTGTGTACCAGTAGCCAATACATATGTCTACATTTGATTCCTAGCTAAGTTCTTTTTTTTAACATGTTCGTTCCATCTTAGCTTTGTATCCAACGTATTTTGCTATATTTCTATATGGGAGGACCACATTACCACACAGGTTAATTATTCCAATCTCCAGCTTTTTATTAATTTTTTCCTTTATAAATCTTTATTTTACTGTACTAAACTGTAACTGCGAAGAAACTATTTAAAAACACACGAACGAAGAAGCGGAAATTTAACTATATTGCATAATTGAGGAAAATCTCGATCTTTCTTCGGCTTTCGCAGAATATCTCCTAAGCGATGTGTTTTACGACAAATATGGTTATATTTAATTTTAAAGTAGACTAGATTTTCTTCAGTGTCAGTGCAGAATGACTTTGCAGAACCTAATAGTTGCCAAGATACAGCCTCTTCAGACTTTTGGTAATTCTAATCATCATTAATGATCAAGCTAATTTTTTGAAATGAAGGGTGTTGATAAAACCAGTCTCTAAGCTTATTCATCTTCTCATTAAATATCTTGCGTAATGTGAGAAGGCTTCATATCCACATGTTGCTCAGATGTTACTGAGTTAATTATCACAGTATTTCTTAACTCCATCAAAGATGTTTTGAAGATGTATCTTTTTTAGAGTCCATTGAGTAAACACACTGTCTGTAATTCCACAAGCACGGACCAGTTCTCCAGAGCTTTTCATCGTCTTCATCAGTGTTTGTTGTATGGTCAGATATGACCATAGAACAAAACCTCACCAAAACTCTTTTGTGCATCTGATGGTGAAATATCCTTTAGTTGTGAATGTATTGTATTTAGCAGCATCCATTATTTCTTCCAATTATGTCAACATGTCTTGCAAATAGAGATGTACACCCTCGACATAAAAAAGTGCATGAATGAATGCCACCATTTTTTGGACAAAAACAAGATGAAGAGTCCAGTTTCCCATTCTCTCCTAGCTGTATCTCGGCAACACTCAAAGTGTAGCAAATCTAGTCTACTTTAAAATTAAAAATATCCACTTTCGCTGTAAAACACATCGTTTACAAGATATTCTTAGAAAACCGAAGAAATGTCGAAATTTTCATTTGTATTTCAATATGGCGGCGGTGCGCCAATGTCGTAAACTTGGATTTTTAATAAGGACCTCAACATTCATACAAAACATCAGAAACAGAAAACAAAACTCAGAACTACCCGATCTTTTGCAAGGTAAGGCCTGTTTTTTGACAAATTGACTGGACTATTAATATAAATTTAGGTTTTCTAAAAATATTTGATAGATTCTTTTATAAACTGCATCACTGAAACATGAAGAATTTCTGAAAATATTATGTGCCAATGGACTAAAGTGCATCTTTTAATCCTGAATGTGAAGTTTAGTTTCCCAAGCGTAAGCCAGGACAATAAGCACACATGAAATTAAAAGGCTCTTTAGTTCTGTGGTGTATACGCTATTTTTGCACGATCTAAAGGACTTAATCGCAAAATCCCCGAAATTTTCGAAAATACTGTTAAATGTCATTCTGACAATTGAAATTTTTTTAACACCAAAATCACATAATTTTAGCATAGTAGGTTAGGTTTTCTTGGATATAACGCGATTATTTTACTTTACTCCATAGGGAGTAAAACAGCAACTTTACTCCTTCTATTGAGGGAGTAAAGTAGAGCTTTACATATAGGCCGTAGAAAAAAGTTTTTTCTTGTTTTTTTTAGGCTATAACTGTTTTTTTTAGGCTATAACTTAGTCAGTTCTTTATCGATTTTTATTATTTTTAAACTTTTGTAAAGCAACACTTCTTCTCTTTCCAATAGAAAAGATTTCAAAAATGTGACAAGAAATGGCTAAGCTCTAGTCGTTAGAGCAGTACAAGGTACAAAAGCTGAAGAGGCACATTTATAAGTGGATGGAAAAAAGTTTAAATTTCTAATAAGGATCCCAACATGCAAAACATACCCAAAAACCAAAACTACTTGACTTTTTGCAAGGTAAAATGTACAGATTGACTGGACACTGGACATAATGACAAATTAAAATAATGAAAAAAAAATTGTTTTGCATATTATCGGCCATAACTCGGTCATTTGTAACCAATTTAAAAAAACAAAAATTTCCTAAAAATGAAACAAAATATATCTTCAATAAATGAAGAGAAAGAAAATTTTATTTATTGAGGAAATATCATTTTGAACGTTTATAGATACTATAGGTAGGAGGTCTTTGTATTTATTTTTTTTTTGTTTGTAGAACAGTGTAATTATTCCCTTTTATGAGTTCAGATGTACGTAAATTCTCTTGGAATAAGTAGTGTTCACTTCCACCACTTGTGAAGTTTTAATAATTTTCCACTTTGGGGTTTTTAAGTATGTTAGAGCTTAGTTATTTTCTGTGAATCTCGTTTGATTTTCACGTAGGTGAAGTTTCTAGACACAAGAAATTCAATTTTATTGGATTTAATCGCTACATTTGCAAAGTAAACTAATTTATTCATTATGCTCATTTCTAAAAATTCCATGATTAGTGGAAATACCTTACATAAATACAAAAGGCAATTTTTTCCCTCTGGTCCTCTTTGTTCAAAAATACCAGCTATTTTGCTATGCTATAGTTTGTGATGAAAAAAAATTATAAAGCAGCATTTAGGCCAGTCATGACGTACGGAGCAGAGACTATGTGTATAACAAGAAGAGACGGGGAAAAGCTACGAGTATTAGAGAGAAAGATACTAAGAAAGATATTCGGACCCACACAGATACAAGGGGAGTACACACCACTTATGAATCATCAAATAAGAAACCTCATGGACGGAGAAGACATTATCAGAATAATAAATGCCCAAAGATTACAGTGGCTTGGACATCTCCAAAGGAGAAAACCCGATACTATTATTCGGAAAATAACAGACTGGAAACCCACGGGAACTAGACCAAGAGGAAGACCGAAGATAAGATGGCAGGACCTAGTGACCGAGGACATCAAAGATATGAGAATTAATAACTGGAGAAGGCTAGTTATGGACAGGATTACCTAGAACAGAATAGCAAATCAAGCAAAGACGCACAACAATCTATAAAAGAGAAACATAAGAAGGCATATGCGGGTTGATCCTCCGCGTGAATAATGAATCAGAAGAGTTCGAGTAAAGAGCGGCCTACACTACATTTTTACGTTACGCATCTTTGTTCTCCGTACTGAAAGTTTCCTTCTGGAACGTTGAGTTTTGTTATCTACTGTAATACTACCCTTGAAACCGCATCTAAAGCATCAAATGTTTTGTATCGATTACAAGATATCTACATCAAGAAAATAGGCCACACTACCCTTCTAGACACAAAATTATTGCTATCAATTCCAATCAAAATTATTTCCCTATCTTTGTTGTATATTAAATATAAACTTGGCTATTGTTTTGATTTTATAGCTATTGATATTTAAAATTTCAAAGATTTATAACAGCATTGTGTTACACAGGGTGCTTCCAAAGTATTTGTTCATAATTTAGAAAGTGATTTTTAAAGTCATTTTAATTAAAAAAATTATATATATGATTTGAAGTGCTTTTTTCTAAGATATAGGGTACTATGAAACTAATTCCTATCTCGCATCCATTAACATGGGGCAGTTAATCAGATATAAAGGTATACGTGTTACAAATTTGATATGAATACCTTAAACACCTATCCATAAGTGAACTGCAGCAAAAATGTACCACCTAAATCCTATTTCTAAGAAAATAGCTTTCTACAAATGTGCAACTGTAGATTAAAAAGAATCTAGAGAATTAAAAATATTAGAAAGAGATCCATATCTCACATCTCAAATTTTCATGAAATTTGGTATGATGGTAGAGGACACAAAGTAACTTACGTTAGTAATAATGATCAATTACTGAAAATTGCATAGATTTACAAACATGTATTTGAAACCGCGTTGAGAATCTGCCAGGTAAGATTGTATTTCGTAACAAATATGTTATTTTATTCAGTTGGTGGATTCCAGGTAATTAAATAATACAATACTTTTAATTTAAATGTTATAAATATGTAGAAGAATTATCACCTCGACTGGTAATCGAACCCAGGACTTTCTGCTTATCGGGCTGATGATCTACCGCTGCGCTATCAAAGGTGATTATTCCTACGGGAATGACAATGTTTCTACATAAGTTGGAGTTAATGTATATACCGTTATATGATAACTAATTAAATACTGCTCCTTTAGAGTAGAGCATCTGCCTGGCAAGCAGAAAGTCCTGGGTTCAATTCCCAGTCGGGGAGATAATTTTTCTGCAATTTGTAACATCTTGACATTTAAATTAATATTTGTATTATATTATATTATCTAATTACACGAAATCCCTCTACTGAATTAATTATTCTCAATTTGCTATAGCAGGACGAAACGTTCTTAAAAATCTAATTAATAGCTTTGATTGAAGATTTAGTGAGTTGCATTAGTTATCGTATAACGTTATATACATTAATTCCAACTTATGTAGAAGAATTTTCATTTCCGTAGGGAATCACCTTTGATAGCTCAGCAGTAGAGCGGAGAGCATCTGCCCGACAAGCAGAAATTCCTGGATTCGATTCCCAGTCAGAGTGATAATTTTTCTACATATTTAAAATCTACATCTTAACATTTCAATTTATTTTATTTTTAAAAAACTAGTAAACCTAATTTAAATAATAAAACTATAATAACCAACTATATACATTTATATTTATAATTTTGTTTCAATTATATACTGCTCAACAAATGCGATATGTAAATTGCATAAATTGGTGTTATGTTTTTAAATATTTAAATATTCCCCATAAAATCACCTACTTTTTCTTTTATGTTAAGTATATTTAGTTGCACTGTGCTCTAATATCAATTTACGCATTAACAAAATCATATTTCTATTAATAAAATAGAAGCAAATACCAATAATAATAAATAAGCAAAAGGTGCAGTGTTTTGTTGAGTAGTATATATTTTACAACTAGCGCCACGCTTAACCTCGTTTCCACACTTTCCCCGGTTGTTCCTAAAATTAAAACAAAAAAATATAAAAATTCTTGTTTGTTGATAACCTGACATTTTTAATTAATTCGGCAAAAATATGTTATACTAACTTTTTGTGTATATTTCAGGTTATACTGAAGTGTAAAATCCAGGATATGTCGTTTCTGTTTTCACAACTGTACAACATGGTGTTAATCACGATCTGTACCGTCTATGCTGTCAAGACCCGCAAAATCCCAGAGAACTTCAACGAGTCAAAGTTTATCGGTTTCACGATGTATACCACATGCATCATCTGGCTGGCTTTCATTCCTATTTATTTTGGAACGGGAAATTCGTACGAAGTAAGCGACTTGTAATTAGTAATTATTTGTTTTTGGTGCTTTTTGTGGTGGTTTTTGTTATTTGCATTTTCCGCCTGTTTAAATGTTTTAATTGTACTCACCACATCAACTTTAAAATGTTCTACATGTTTGAATTTTTTGCGAGGAAAGAAAAACACGCATTTGATGATATTTAACACATTCCTGATAAAAAATAGGGAAATAATTTAATATAAAAATGCCAATTAAAATTATCATTAGAAGATAAAATAATACAGAAGGAAGAAAGAGAAAATTAAGATTGGCCTCTATTTCTTCTGACAACTTATTTTTTATTTCTAAATACGGTAATATCATTTGCAAACTCTACCTATTGACGACATGCCCGAAATTGCTACTATTTGGTTACCAAGTGCTTTTCTGGTCTGTTGTACTATAATGTGATCTGAGGTTATTGTACTAGAACTGTAGACCCTAAAACAAAAGTTTAGTCGTTACTTGTTTCAAACTTCATACTTTAATACTACTTTTCCTTTCTCGACCGTACACCATTCAATCTTTTGTACTATATCTAATGAGGGTCACTATCTAACTTTTCTGCTGTTTCATCCACTTTTTTCCAGAACTTTACATGCGCAGTTTCTTTTATGTTTAACTTTTAGGGTTTGTCGTTTATACAGAATCAGTAATAAAGTAACTCATGAAATTCACGTATTTTATATGTATTTGTATAATAATAAAAAACATGCAACACTTAACTTAGAGAATTAAAGACTTATTTTCGTCAGGATCAAAACAACTGCGAAGGTGAATCAGACCAAAGTAGAAACGATTTACATAGTAATTTAAGTGAAATTACAACTAGGATATCAGTTAAGAGTCATTTATCCGACATTTTGGCTTTTGTTTGTTTAATAATTATTTAATAAGGAATCAAGGAATATCCCGCACAAGCTTCATAACTTCTGGGGCCTGGTTCGCCAGGTAATGAGTAGTAGCAATTTTTATATGTTATAATGTTACTACTAAATAATAAAGCATACTATGAAATTTTTATTAAACAAAAACGAGAAAAACCGCCAAAAAAACGCTTTCACAAAAGGGCCGTAAAAGTTTGCAAATACAACATGACTAATCTTCTCCACTGGAAAAATGATGGAGCTATTTTTTGGAAATATGAAAATCTTTTGTGGTGTTTATTAAATAACAAGCATTGTCGCGAAAATGTATTCATCAGCAATGAGATTCGCTCTTAAGTAAGTCATACAGAATACATTCAATTATTTTTTAAAAACTTAGGTAAAAAGGTGCTCCATATTACCTAATGCCTGTATTTGACAGCTTGCATGTACGATTTTCATTTAATAGGTTACTAAGCACAGATGCAGATTGAGTATAAGCTAACATTAATTTTTGTTTGTAACAACCGGAAAAAGCTTTCAATAGTTATTTTTTAAACATTTTATTAGAATAAGGTTTAAAAATTTAATATTTTGGGCTAGGTTGGCAAGGACATGGAAATAAAAATACGTTGGTGGTTTATATAAAGATTGCAGTTTATGAGATAATTGTAACACCTATATCTTTACTACTACAAACTACATGTACTGTTCAGTTAGTTCTTTGTGTATATTATCATACATTCTTGGCATGGTCTGGCAACGTTGGAATTCCTAAAATATACCTGGATATGTCATGATTTTGCAAAAGTTTTGATCTCCTCATAAATTTGTCGTAGATATTTTGCATTTGAGATTTCTTATGAGCAGGCTTAGGATTTCAGTGTATAATTTTGCAATAACGTATTTACGCTGACTT
The DNA here is from genome assembly GCA_929113105.1 of Agrypnus murinus. Classification (NCBI taxonomy): domain Eukaryota; kingdom Metazoa; phylum Arthropoda; class Insecta; order Coleoptera; family Elateridae; genus Agrypnus; species Agrypnus murinus. The sequence goes on along the minus strand of OV816023.1, from coordinate 115,502,143 downwards.
ACTTTTAGCACAGTATATATAACATACAGTAATGTGACTGTCGCAAATAATTTCCATCCACCACACTACATGCTGGCGCGAGTCGGCAGTATGCAGACAGCAGTTCTGTTTCAAACACGCAACAGAACGTATCGAACTTACCAGAGCCGGATAAACCCACAATTGTGCAGTATTAGTGCCAGTAAACAATGCATAGTGTTGGTCGTTGTGCCGCTAAAGGCTGTAAAAATACCTCAGAAAGAACTACAATTAGTTTTTTCAGGTTTCCGGTTTCAGGTTATTTTTTCCTACATACTATTATTTTTTAATAAATACGCTCGTAAAAACAACGCCGTATTTAAGAATTCACTTTTGTATATATTTATCAATTGCTTAAAATTGAATTACTAACACGTAATAGAACAAATAAGCGATTACGAAATCCTACATAATAAAATATTTTATGCTGATTTATTAAAAGAGTTCAACAATCTAGGTCAACGCCTTATCAACAGGTGTGAACTACAGCGTCTTTTGTTACTCTTAACTGTTAAAAAAAGTCAAAGCGTGCGTTAGGATTGTACTTTTTAGCATTTCATTTGTCATTGTGTCTTTAATTTAATATGAATGAAAATAAATTTTATTATTATTAATTATTATTATTATAGTGTAAATTGATTTCATCTCCCCTATTTTGTTCGTATGTGATTTCGGTGACCTAGATTCTCCATCTGTTTGTTGAACAGGTATTCAAATTGTATGCAGCTATGCATTTGTTCGTAATTATTTCTAAATAAACTGAAATGACTATTGCAGCGCAAGAATATGGTTAATGGCTTGAAAGAATAATGTAACTTTAGTTGGTAATTAACGATGTAACAAGAAACAACTCTTCTAACTTAGTTTAATAAATGTTTTAAATATCTAAATTGATTATCGTTTTATTTATTAGATTCTATAAGTAAAAAATAACTTCAATCAAATGGTTCACTACACATAATTCTACTTCATATTTTACTATACTATTATATAACAAGAGATTTTGTTTACATATTTGTTCGAGACATTTTATTGAATGCGGCTCTGCGTTTTATGTACCGGCGATCCCGACCGATAAACGTCGGTCCACTACTTCGTTTATGGGCGTGATATTCGAAGGTGGATTAATAAAATGAATTGTGTCGCATGCAAGTGAATCTACTGATTGTTATATATACTGTGCTTTTAGATACCCTGCCATTCCACCTTTTCTATTAAATATTTGATAGATAAGAATTGTATAATTTTATAAAAATCGAGATTCTGCTCAACGTATTTGTTATTTATAATTTGTGGCTCGAGTTGACATCGAGTATTCGTAATAAACGTCGCAAATTATTTTTTAATTGACAAATAGACCTGAATAATAAACCTTTTCTACAACTGTTTATATCTATTTATAAATAAGATTTTATAAATGATATAACAATTAAAAGTTTATTTATGTATTTCTGGTTCTATTTTTATTATGTTTAAAAACATCAATTATTTATTTATTTCTCTAAACTAATGTTTTTAAAACAACATTTACAATTGTAGGGGTTTATTACCATATGTAGTATTGATAGCGCTTTTAAATCAACTGTAAAACTGCGTCGTGTCAGCATGTGTAGTACCCCCACGTTCAAATTTTGCTTCAAAGGTGTCAACAGTACACTCAGGCTGCAAGACTTTCTAATATTTAGCCACTCCCTCGTACTGAAATCGCAATTGGCTAGCAATACAGTCAATGTCAAATATTGCTACCTTACGATTTAGTGTATTCTAAAACATGAAAAAGAGAATAAGCGCACTTTTGCTTATATTCTGTTATCTTTCTTCAACTTTACAGCCAATTTACACCACACCAGCCAGTCTACCTGCTAAAGAATCTAATGCATGAATTGTGGCGAATATATTAATCAACACAACAGTGCCTACCTTCTGGGTGGTAATTTAGTCCATTTTCAATTTTATCTGTCTGTGTCTAATATTTATAACTCAAAAACGATATCCGCTCAATACATCCCTACTTAAACGTATCACAAGAAACGAAATATCGCAAATTAAAACGCACAAATTAATGTTCGGACCTGCTATGGTTGGCAACTGGAGACAGCTTGAAGGTTAGGTAAGAAATAAGATTAGAAGATATGTTAGAGGATAGGTAACGGGTTAAGTTAGAAGAAGTTTCGGTTAGAAGTTAAGTTAGAGGTTAGGTTGAAGGTAAGGATAGAGATTAAATTACAGGTTAGGTTATAGGTAAGGTTAGAACCTAGGGTAAGGTTAGAGGTTAAGTTAGAGGATAGATTTTGCTTTTGTGACATTTTGACCTTTACGATAGCTCTTGTGCTTAATGTTCTTAAAAACGATTTCAGATAGCTCAAATCTGATTGTGTAATCGTGTCCCTTGGATATACAAAAATGGAAGGATAGGTACTTTAGGTACTTACTCAATTATTACTTAGGTCAGGTAATCCTGACATCTCGACCACCATAGGTGCAGCGGGATGCGGAGTATTAATTCTGAATCACAGAATTGTCATCCCCGCCCCGCTGTGTGCAGCAGCGTAAGCTTGTAGTATCTACGAGTTGCACATGGGTAATCAATATTTATTCTAGTAACTATTTTACAAGACATAAAAGCAAAAGTTGTAGAATTGTATCTGATTATATCTTTTTTAGACTTACATCGGTTTCTAGTTTTTTATAGTACAACGAATTAAGGAGAAAAACAGTACCAGCAATGAAAATAAAAGGAAATACCATACAGCAGTGGTAAAAAAATATTGAAAACGGTCGAATTATGGGCATTCGTTAACTAACATTGTATTTATACAACTATTCAATAGCGCTTTCTATTAGTTCTAAGAGTTTAGGTAAGATTGTTGCAGATCAAAATAGGATTTTGCCCCTTATGCACCTAAACATGTTTAGTGGATTGTACTTAAGTGTGAAATGATAATGTTCAGAATATTATTTAGGGTTATTACTATAAATTTTATAAACGTTTAAACATAACCACTTTGACATTCTAACCTACAAATGGCATTAACAAGTTACATGGCAATTTCTTATTCTACAAATATAGATTAATGGTGGAAAAATTGAATAAAAAGCAAATAAGGGTCTACCAATTTCACAACAACATATCTTCTACACATAAACGGCCTAAATTTCTGGTGGAAAGTGCAAAAACCCTCCTCACATCCCTTCATAAATAGTTGAAAAATATTTACAATACCGAATATATTATGGAACCTGTCTAATTAAACTGTATATGCTTTTTCGAATTTACTGTCTCTACAATATTACTATCGAGTATACTATCTGTCAAATATGACTTGGCATATCAAATCTAAGTATTATTGAATGTTCGATTACATATCAACTAGATGTCGAGTTATGTCAGAGTAATGCACAGCCAACGATTTTTTCAGAAAACTTTTGTTACATACGTTATCTTGGCGTATATTGAGGTTTGCGAATTCCTAAAAATTTACAATAGTAGTTTTATACTTTTTATTATTAACTTTCGGTAATTTTCTTAAAGATTTTTTTGCAGATGACATATTGTCGACTGTTTAGACAGCTTAGGTATATTAATCTATCAGAGACATGAATTCTTTTCTCCAATGATTGCTCTGTTCCAGCTACTTTTTGATTTATTCAAGTAATCCTATTTTAACTAAAAATAATTACTTCAAAAAGAAATTTCAGATTGTAGAATTTTACATAATAATTTTAAAAATATATTTATAAAATTTTTATTAGAATAAAGCTATCAAGATAATCAAATTACATAACAATTAAAGATGGTATTATAACATAACTTATTTCTGATTTAAAAAAGCAATTACTTGATGGATATTTATTTATGCGATGACGCTCACATGTCACCAGCAAAGTTCGATGTACATATGTTTATGAATCTTCATGACAGGTATTCATGACTGAAAAGCTATGGATTTGTAAAATGTGCAAGGCCTTTCGTATTACATCAAGCTATATCAGCATAAAAGTTGAAAATCTATTTTTGTTCGATTGAAAGTTTGTATAAAGCAAACTTTTGCTTTTTATACCACTTTTGCAGAACATTAAACTCCTTTTTGTATGCAGATAGTGTAGGAAAAATAATTTAGCAGAGTCGTTAGCACAGCCAGATTGTTCGAATACCACGAAAACATCATTAAGCTCGAACCATCAACGGTGAAAGAATGTCCCTTAAAAGCAACTTCAGTGAACAGTTATCCTGGCAGGTTTCCACTTTTCATATAAACCAAAATTTTGGAAATGCATAGAAGATTTTTTATAAAATAGTTTGAAACTTATAACATTGCTATTCTATGAACCGCGTGGGCATAAAGTATATGCGGGAATGAAGTAAACATTTATTATGGTTACTTTGTGATCTTTCAAACTTAACGAACCCTTAAAATGTAACTTCGCATACACTCATTTCAGTGTCGGCATTCCCATGAATTAGAAGATGAATTATTTTTAAATGGATTATATTACTGAGTGTCTGAATATCAAAATAAAAACAGAAAGTATTTAAAGAATTTTCACAGTAACTGCAAAAGTTTGAAATTGAGATCACGTGTAAAGTTTTAAGACTTCGCAGTAATTACACTATCCAATAAACTTTCATAAACTCATCTCGCACGTAATATATTAAAGGATCCGCTTTGCTCAATCGTGTAGTTAGATCGACGTGTGTTCGTCCTTACGTATAAAATCCGTTTAAATCCCTCAACTGATTAACTTCTGAGATTGGACAAAAATATGGTTTAAATAATGTTTATCTCGGAATTATAAATTTTAAGTTTTCTATTTTACTATAGTTATCTTAAAATTTTATAAAAATCTTTTTTCCGACTGTATCTATACTTATTATATATAACTATTTAGTGATTTAACTATTATTATTATTATTCTTATTATTGTATTAACTGCTGTGAGTGTTAGCTATTACAATCTGTCTTGACACTATTAATATGATTAATTATATCAGTATATTTCATTAGCCTTAATCTACTCTACCAACAAACTGTTCTGTTAGCACAAGAACTAATAAGAAAAATAATTTGAATCAGAATCTACACCAACCAGAATTCGTAACCAATTGGTTACGAAAGCTCTCAAACAAATTATAATACATAGCTTAGTCATTAGTCAATTAGTTTGCGGTCGATATAATAGTTTGGATAAGCAAGACTATATTGGTCACCCCAATTCTGATTTTATTGAGGCAACTAACCACACTAAAGTAACCAGGTATTCTGATTTACCAATTAAAGCCAATGTTGTCGGTTCATGTCCGACTATTCACTGTAATCTAATGCAGCATTGATGGTGAATGAAAAGTCCATAGTTTAATTTTGTGTGCTATAGAGTGAGTATTCCGTAGCTATGTTTTGTGATGAAGATACTCAGAATCATGATGCGCAATTTGATTTTGAATAAAAAAGTAACTCTTAGTATATTCTGAAATGATGTTGATTTTTCTATTAACACTATAGCTAATAATGACAATAAATAAGAATACCAATGCTATATAAAATACAAAAAATGGCTTTACGATTCAAAATATGTAGTAAGTGGTTGGTAGCAGATCAGTCTAGGTTATGTGTTCACGGGGCTGATTTTTTACTGTATAATGTAAACCTAAACCACTTTATAATTCAACCAAATATTATTTGCCATAATATTAAGATGGAGTTCATAAAGCAGCATAATAGCGATTTTTATAGAATGATTCAAATAGTTTTCATTCGACGTACAGAGATAGGAATAACAATGAAATGTAATCTTTTGCGTTAGAAATAAACATAAATTATCTATATATTTAAAACGCAAGGGTCATTTTTGTTCCAGTTCGTTTGGGAGTTCTACTGGGCCGATTTTCCTGGTTCTTTTTTTATGTTGAAGCTTTCGCTTTGTATATTAGTCAGCACTCTTTAAGTTTTATATTTTTAAATAAATAAATCTAAAACATTTATTTGGATACGCACAAGAACGACGATCCACTTGCAGCGCCATCTCAGTTCCCAGCGTTGTTAACTTTTGGAACTATTCACGATTATAAGAGTTTGCTGCAACAAACCCGCATGGTTGAAAACAATGGAAAACATTGAACAGACAAGTTATACAAATACTAGTTGACGGCCCTGATGGCAATTGCTTATTTATAGCTGTTTCATTTATTGTTTGGACAAAATAAATCATCGTGAGATACATTTGCAAATTGATGCAAAAGTTGTAAATGACTGGGGCGATTATTATAAAGATTTCATTATTGGCGAAGTTATCGTGTTCCCATTAACACTGCTTTAGATTACGAAAATTCTAAGTCCTTCGATAGTGAATACACCAGCCATATTGAACTTTATTGTATAGGTCAATTATTATTTATTAATCTATTCATTTAAAACTAAGCTCATTTTTGTTCCACTTCGTCTACGAATTCTACAAGACCGATTTGCTTTAGTCTTTTTTATATTAAAGTTTTGACTCTGTAGAGTAGTCAATACATCTTTTTATTTTTATTTAATTATATTTTTAAAACCGTTCTTTTTTGTAGTCTGTGAAGTTTTAGTATTGTGTTTCTTAATTATTTATATGTTAATTTAAAAGCATTATTTGTAATTCGATGCATTTCAATATGCCCAAGGCCGACTGTACATTACAGCGCGCAGCGCTTGCTTCGTCTCGCTTTGGAACATTTTCCCTATACCTGCTTACTATGCCACCAACAATTCTCAGTCGAGTTTCATAGTATGTGAAGCATATTCACAAAATTCGATATCTCTGTTTGACCCTGAGTGTGCACATTCTTTTGTAATTTTTATTGTTTTGTCTGCAGATTGGGATATTTGATGAAAAAGTAAAATTAGAATGTCTAAGAATTAATGTTTTATCTCTTAAGGGATATGGAGAAAATGACCGACACAGTCTAGAAATCTGTTATGTTAAGCATATGAGCCATAACCAATTTATTCATTAAAAATTGAAATCAAAAATCACAAGCGTTTAGTAGCGCCTGTTGTTGTGCAGGGACAATGCACAATGCACTTAATGTTGGGATTCTTTAATTGTTTGCTTCTACCAACATGGAAGTATGTGTATGGTATGTGTATGGTACATGTGTGTGTATGCGTGTGTGTGTGATTGTGTGCGAGCGTTTTTGTTTTTATTATGCTCGCACACAATCACAATCAGATACATCTCAAAAACATTTTGTTATTGACATCTAAACGTATTATTATTAAGTTCCACCATAATGTTAGTGTACCCTGACGAAGACCAAAATAGTTTTAAATAAACTAATACCGATTTTAATTGAATACCAAAAGTTAAAAACATAACAAAGAAGGAATTAATAAATAAATATTAGCAGTTGTCATTATATATATAATTTATTGGAATTTTCAAATGATGTGCTCTTCAAATAATTACAATGTAAAAAACAAGTAGACAGATTTTCGAAGAGCTTTCGACGCTGTTGGCCATGACATATTAATAAAGAAATTTGTACAACTGTGGACTTGGACCAACTTTTCAATTTTTTATTAGTTACTTTGTTCCAAAGAGTTTTATGTAAGATTTGAAGGTAACACGTCCAGGACGTCCGGACAGGTGTCCCCCGCGGTCTAATTTGGAGCCTTTGCTGTTTTTAATTTTTTTTAATTATTTACCTTTAGCATTCAAATGTTACAAAGTTCTTCTATTTGACGACGACTTAAAGTTTTATAGTCAACAATATTACAGATTTTCAATGTCTACAAGAAGATGTTCATAAACAAATAATTGGAGTATTGACAACAAATTATACTTGAATGTTAACAAATCCTTCGTTATGAGCTGTATATCCAGACGTTTACCTAACACAACTAATTATATTTTGGGCAGTGAGGTGAAAAGATTGAGGATTTGGGTGTAACTTATACTGTACAACGCTAAAGTTTAATCCGCATATGGATAATATATAGGGTTAATTGGGTAATATTGTAAAGGTCAACAAAAACTAGGATTTGTGTAAAGAAATTCATTAAACTATAGTAATCTAAAAACTATAACCAAGCTTGTATCAAACACTCGTCAGACCTTTATTAGAATATGTATCGCCTATTTGGAATCCAATGTTCATGTATCAGATTTTCGAACGGCTCACTCACAAAATCTTAGAAATTATGGAAGATCACTTTACATTACATAGAAACACTATGTACAATTTCAAAAATAAATAGAAAAGTCTATTATTTATTGGTTTAATGTTCATGTATCAGATTTTCGAACGGCTCACTCACAAAATCTTAGAAATTATGGAAGATCACTTTACATTACATAGAAACACTATGTACAATTTCAAAAATAAATAGAAAAGTCTATTATTTATTGGTTTAATAAATTATTATTTTTTGGGGGGAAAGTTTTGGTCAAAAACGGAAAAATTTTCAGGCCACAAGAGGGGAAAAAGGTTTGAGAAGATTGGCAACACTGGAATTCAGCAAAGAAAATAAAGATAAGAGCTGGTGTGTGTTGTGATTATACCTACCTAGATTCTACTAGGGACCAAGCTTTACGCTTTGTGTCGTCGCGATCAGGTGTCAATAATGTGTTACAATGGTTCTGCTGCAGATGACCATACTTATGATCTGCGACTAATCATTTGTTCTTCCTTCCTGAAGACTCGAAAAGACCAACCTTCAAGAATTGGCTGTACTCAGGTGAGCTCCTACGGATTACCTATGAGAGCAGCAGTTGTCTTGAACGGTTAACTAAGGTTGCCGGTAACCTTCCACCTTTGTGGATATAATTATTTAACAATTCATTTCTTAATTAAATGTACAGTAGCATCTCGTTGGAGTGAATACTCTATTAAATGAAGAAATCATTTACATGAACAACAAAACTTTCAACAATAACATGTTCGATTCAATGAACATGTAAATTACTGAAATATATGACTTACTTTGGCTGAATTCGCATGTATGAATAATCTCTCAGTAATAATTTTTGTCTACCAGACAGTGTTGTTCAGTTATAAAATGTATTTAAGTTAATAAATATAATAAACCATTTTTAAAGAGTACATTCAATTGAGTGAACATCTCGTTGGTATGAACAAGGTTAGTTTTAATTAGTTCAGATAATCGATAACTACTTATATAGTCGGTTTCCTGGAGACAAATAAAGAGTGATTCCTCGGAATTCGCCTTTTGGGCACCGATTTTAATGATTTTTTTTAAATTGTAGGTAGTCGACTATAATTTAAAGTCTAAATGTTGGCTTTGTCCGCTAATGCCCTATTTAATTGTTATTAACAAATAACTTCATCAAATATTATAATTGTATAAAATTAGGTACTTATAGGTTTTTGGGGTCACAGATTTCGAATCCGGAGTCCAAATCGGTCAAAAGTGCAAAATGGCGGCTACAAAATGGCCGCCGTGTTCAGAAATTTATTATTTGATGATTAAAGGTTTAAAGCTTTAATGCTTCCGCGGTCGGAAAATCGCAGACGCCTCCTTGGCCTTAACTATCTTTACAGATCTTAATACGTAAATAACTATAACATCGCAATTTGTAATTTTAAAAACCCCCTAGTACTATTTTTCATTTGCCAACTCAAATAATAAATTTCGGCGGCCATTTTGTAGCCGCCATTTTGCATTTTTGACCGATTTTGACCAGAATTTGTAATCTGCGACCTCAAAAAGCTATAAGTACCTAGTTTTATTCACTTATAATAAAAATTTGATGAAATTATTTTTGTTATTAATTAGCCCCTTCTGGAAAAAATAATAATTTGTTAATAACAATTAAACAGGGCATTAGCGGACAAATCCAACATTTAGACTTTGAAATATAGTCGATTACCTACAATTTAGAAAAAAAATCATAGAAAACCGACTAATAATAGATCACTTTCATTTAGATGGCGCTATAGTCGATGTTTGGTATAAAAACATAACCTCAATTTTTCTGACTATTTAAATTCCGTAGACTTGATTATAATTATGTGCCTCGTGTTCAGCTGTTAGTGGTAAAGATAGAAGTGTTATATTCCATACATTTCCAAAAGATAATGGGTTAATTAGAAAATGGTTGATTGCCCCAAAATCGGGAAAAACACCAACAAAGCACACAAAAATTTGCTCTGAGCATTTTCTACCAAAAGATTATAAAATTACCAGTACGGGTAAGTTTTACTTTGTAATTTATTTTAGATTTATTTAAGCTTACATATTTTATTTTTAGGACAATGAAAAATTTGTAATTACAGAACTGCAGTTATCTACGTGAGTTGTGTGTTCAAACCATCCACGGCAGATGGATTTTCGTAAATTACTCCATCTCCATATTTACTTGTAAAATGTGGGAGGCCATTAATGAATTTGCAATTTGTTATGATTGTTATTAGATGTTTTACTACATAACCTTCAATAAAAATATCAAATTGGTGCCAAATTGTGCCTTAGGAATTGTTATGTATGTAACTTGAAGTTGGCTACATTTATTTGTAGTGATGTAACTAGCCAATCCTGGCCCGTCCGTCAGTACTAATTGAGTCGGCTTGGAGGACACACATATTGTACAGTGTATGCATTGTGTATGCAATGCTCCCTACTCACTCAATATTAATAAAGTAAATAAATGACAATAATTGAGTATCTTTTATTTAAACACATTGTTCACATTTTGCTTACAATATTATTTTTTGTATATATTTTGTACTTCGCTATCTATTCTTATAAGGGTTAGAATGCTACATGAATTTATTTATTTAATTTCCTTTAGTGTCCTAATATTTTGGGTATACAATGTATATTTATTTTGTTTCTAAATTTTTCAATTATATTTGTATATTGCGTGCCACCTATGGGTTGAGCCAGTACCCAAAGCTATGCGCGAAGACTCAAATTGAGAAGGCTGTTGCGAAGACGTTTCCCAAAGAGACTCTTCAGTTTTTTTCCAGTGCATGTAGCTGTTAGACGCGCTTTCGCTTTTCGAGTGTTTACAATACAGTCCACACCTAACGCAGAATCGCTGAAGCTAGGTGGCTCAATCGCATACGCTTTTTATATTATATATACTCGTTGCTTTACGCAACACACATAAAAGAACATAACAAGAATAATATAAAAATGGTTTCTATCATGTGTATCAACTTATTTAATTCAATTATTTCAACTTAAGTATTTTTGTCATATTTTATTAAAGACATTTTTTATTAAAAAACATATTTAAAGAATGTTCTTATTTTTCGACATATCATCATCACATTCAACAGAAAAGTTGCAATGGTTTATAATTTTGGTTTACTGGAATGACAAAATAATCAAACAATGCATCGCTCTTTGTATTATTAAGTACGTATTACAAATAAAATAGTAATCCATTTTGTGGCACGATCGCAGCATTAGTATAGAAAATGATAGAATATTTGTTAAGTTGCAAGAGTAAGAGATCGAGTAACCACGGGACACGATGTGTCAAAGAAAAAAGAGAAGAAGAGAAAAGAAGTTCCACGAAAGTAGCAATTACTACGCCGCCACATATCTGCTACCTAAAGATTATTCCCCATTTTGGTTACAGGCACGTAATGAAACCGTAGCAATTATGTGCTTGTGACTATTGACAAATACTTAATAGTTCCACTGGTAGTTGCTGGTACGTAGCGATGACTAAAAATGCTGCTCGGGCTCCGTTACTCTATATAAAACTAGCTTTATTTTAATTTTTTATTTCTAGAAATAACCTGTATTACATTTTCTACGAACACATAAATACTATATATTGAAAACTCCTTTTAGTTAGGTAAAACATTTCATTTATAGTTAATATTTTAGAAATGAATTTTTATATTAAGTTTTTGTCGTTTAGAAAAACGTACCTTATTTAGATCCTGTCATTATCATCTAGTTTAAATTATTGTCATGTTCTTTTGCCAACACTTACTGAAACTATTATTTATTTTGTTCAACTCTTCGTTCAAACACTCAATTGTAGTATAGTCTAGTAAAATTTGTAATGAAGTGGCTTATTGGAGCTTGCTCTACAAGTCTAAGTAAGCCCTCACACTGAGGCAATGCGCAAGTAGAAACTAGAAACTATCAATATGCAATAGACAATATTATTTTGTCCACTTCTCACACTGCAGCAGCTGATTCCTTTTAGTTTGTGTAGCAATCTCAAACAATCATGTCATCCTCTAACAACTCTGTATATGCGATCTTAATTTGATGGCATTAAGGAACATAAATTTAATAACAACGAAGAAATTAACGAAACTTATCAAGTGCTAGATGAAAAATAATCCAATTGCATCAGCCTTGCACGCAAGAATTTCTAACAACTTCCAATAACAATAATAAATCTTTTTCTTTTTATGCTAAATATACATATGCACATTTCTTATTTAGGCCGTCTTTAATTACATCAGCCACTGACCTCATAACCTTGACTTATATTTCGGTCACAATCATAAAACTACCTAATAATTCCAGTAAATAATAAAAAATTAATAATTTCGTAACAAGTATTCGTAATATATAATAGCATACATAATAGTTTGTTATACACATATGTCTTTATTTCTAATAAATGCTGGAACGTCATGTCTGTTGTATAAAAAAATTCCACTCTCTATTTATAATAATAATGCAAGTATTGCTCTATATTGGCACGATAAAATCGGCTTCCGACATGCAGTGCATATCGCCGGTAACAAATATTAACGCAACCAGCAAGAAGCGATAACAAGTTGCTCCAATGTGGGACGTCTGATTTAATGAAATGTAAACAACCCGATGGCGATAATGTTGCGTGTTTCCAATTGCTAGTTGTTGATTACTTATTGCTTCAGTGTGAGAGCCCCCTAAGAGCAACTGGCAACAGCAACTGCTACTTGCACTATCTTATAACGTGTATAACACAACACAAAATACTGATTGTGCCTTGTAAATAGGGCAGATTGTATACCAATAAAGTTAATAAAAAAAACTTTAATTGTAATATTTTTTATCAATCGGTGTTAGATTGTCATGTGCGCTAAGTGATGTAAAACTAGTTTCAGTATATTACAACTTCTAAGTTGCGTCAATCACCGTTTAAGTTATTGTCCAGTCTGTTCAATATATATTTGATCGCATTGTAAAAAGGCTAAAACGTACATGCCATTAGATACATTAATTACTAGAATTTTGAATTAACAAGCTTTAAGGTAAATAATTGGTTAATTGTAAAAGAATATTGTTAAAGATTTTCATATGCTTATTTTTTAAAATATTAATTAATTTTAGAAGTAAATTTGTACATATGGTAGCAAAAATTACTGTTGTGTATGTAGGTGTTATTAATTGGTTGTTTATGTTGATATTTGTTATATTAGCGTAGTTGTTTATCAAGTTTATCAAGCTTTACTATAACTTCCTTTTAAGCATAGAATTTAGCATTATATAATGTTAATTAAATTTAAATTGAATAACTTAATGCAGTATCAGGTTATATACAAGGGTTCCGTGAAATCGTTTAACTGTTCTGGTAGCTTGGAGTTTAATTGTTTCAAGAATGTTTCTAATATTATTTAGTAATACAGAAAATTGTATAAAAAGGTTTCACGTAGCTAATTAAATGCTGCAAAGAAAATTACAAAATGTGTTTAATAGAATAAAACATTTGTGTTTTATTGCATTTGTACTTTTTACATTTCGTAGCATGTTGACATGGTATTTTTGAAGTAATAAGTGGTGGAGGGGATATGAAACATCTACACCGAGAAAAGCATTTAGTTGGACCAATTAAATTTATTTAATTGAACTAAATATTTAGTTAAATCAAATAAAATTCCTAAATATTTAGTTGAATTAAATAAATTTAATTGGTCCTACTAAATGCTTTTCTCAGTGTAGTGGCAATCCACTAAAACTTAAATACCTTTAATTAGTAGTAAAGTTTACCTATTTAATTCTTTGTTCTGTAAACGAAATTTTTGATTCAATGAAGGATTTGTTTGGAATAATTTTACAGCCAATGACCCCAACGTAAAAATTAACAATGAAGAGTCTTGGAATTGCTTATCATGAGCCAATTCTGTAGCGATACTAAAACAACCTAAATATCAAATCCGTTATGTGAAATTATATGAGATTATGAGATTATATGAAATTATATTATAGAGTCTTACCAGTAGAAATTATTCGATGTACTAACATCACTTAGAATATTACTCTAGATGCCATGATTGAAGCTATATTGTTGAGATTGTTTAGTTAAATACTGCAAATAAATATTCACGGTTAACTATCTGATATAGTACATAACGGAATATCTAAACTTAAAAGTTTAAAATTGCGAATGTCATGTATATTGGAAATATAAATAATACATACACAATGATGTTTAAGATTCACTACAATATATAGTATACAGCGTGGAAGGGGATACGACACGATAAAAGATATCAAAAGGAACAAAAAAGTCTGATACAACGTTGTTCTAGAACGTACCACTTTTTCAGAAAAAAATAATAACGTTGGAAACTTTAACATCATTTTGCCGTGTTAATAATATTTGGTTTAATTATGGAACTCTGTCAGCAGATGCATCTCATCTAGCACAACAAAAAACCTTTCATAAATTTTTTCATGTTGTTCATGTTATTGTATAATCAATTGTTTACGCGTAAAATTGGATTCTGTTTACATTTAAAAGTTTATTTTACTCAATTAAGAAACGTGACAACCTTGTAAAGTTTGTAATACAACCTGATCAACGGTTTCCTAATGTCACATATAGTGGTGAGTTTGTAGTTTGTTGAACTCGAAATAATTTGTCAATAAGGCGCGAGTTAATTTATCTACTAACAGTTTTTAATGATTTATAAGAAATATCTTTTAAAGAGAACATTTGATTTCCTAAAAGATAAGTTAATTAGGTTAAAGGGGATTTTGATGACGCCTTATTTTATGGTATTTATAGTAATGAGAACTCCAGATTTAATATCCGGCGGGTTTTACGTCGTTGGTGTCATTGTTTACAATGACCTACACGAATATTGTATCATCATCATGAGTGATTGACCTCATACAATTGTATCGTAAACAGGATCATGTTGCAGAATCAGCATTCGTAAACATAACAAGACATAACACAACTTGTTTTGAAGGCATGACAAACAAAATAACGATATTAATTTTAAAACAAGGTCAAGCCTTCTGTTGTAAAATGCGATTCTTTTTAAACAAGGTTGCCGGATGGTTTTTTTTCTAAATTACGCGAAAGCTAATTACGATAGAAAGAAAATTATACAGACTTTTTTGTTCCTTTTGATGTCTTCTATCACTCCTTAATTAACGCGTCCTAACCCCTGCCACGCTGTATATTAATCCATTGGTTAGTAAATTAAACAGAAAACTTTCAATCAGTAAAGCATTATTTAAATAATATGTGCTCAAGATAGAAAATAAAAAATACAAATAAAGAAAATAAAATAGGAAAGAGGTAATTAAATAAGTCAAACTGAAATAGCGTTCTAACACGACAAATTTTGTACATTGGCTTCGTTTAGATTTAGAACAAACGACAACAATCAAAATGCATCAGAGGATACGGCCGGTCACCTGAATTTTCCATGGCTTAATATCGTCTATCCGGTCTTGTATATTAATCACGTAATTCGCGCTAATCTTTTTGGGTACGAGATAACAATAATGAAGATGTAAATCCTAGGTAGTAGCATAATTATGCTTTGTTATACAATGTAGTATAGCAGTTTTCTTTATAATTTTACTTTACAATAATAGAATACTAAAATATACTTATATATCTATTAACATGCACCTGCTTCAGATTTTCAGAAATTAATTAAATTAAGTACTATGCAATTAAGTCAAGATGACAGCTTTAGAATAATTAGTTACCACCTAACAAGCAAATTAATTCCTTGATTCATTATAAGATTCAGACATTGATTCTAAATCGGAAATTTAACTAGTATCTATATTACTGTGAAAGACTAACAACATTCTCCGTGAATGTCGACATTGAAAAGAAGCTTGATGTAGTATGTTCGAAATATTTTCAAAATATCATTATATCTGACTTATCATTATATACACCGGCGAATGTCGACCATCGATATGCAGATTTGGTGAACGTTGAAAGAATAAATACATCACATTGTATTTTATAAAATTAAAACAACTTTTTTTATTATATTTATTATCAAAAAACATAAAATGTTGGATAACAAAATACGAGGATTTACAAGTAGTGACCACACAAATAAAAGAAATATTCTATTTTAGTAAAAAACAAAAAATACATCCTAAACTACAAAATAAGACTAAAATATTATCAATAAACTAATGGTACTAAAAACCACTGTAAAAAATGAATTAATCAATTTTATTTATTGCAACAGCTAAAACTATTATGACACTTCGAGTTGCACAAAAGTCCCTTGCTGTTACATCTTATTTAGACCTGTCGCTCCGACACCCACAGAGCTTGTCGATGTATGTCGACAAACACCGGAGAAGGTCCGAATAATAATATAAAATATTTGGTCTTTCACCGACGTATTTGGTATATGTCGACCTTCACCGGAGAATGTTAACATTCCGTAATTTGATCTTTGACAGTAACATCTATACAAATATCAGCAATTTAGTTATAACAATCAGTTTTCGTAGGTCTAGGACATTTGGGCGCGGCCATTGTAGCGTTTCCTTTTTATAAACAAGTACTATTCACGATAGTTTCCAGACAAGGTTTACGATGATTGCCCAACACACTCAGTGAAGATGGGGGGGGGGGGGGGATTTTAAAATAAAGCAAACTAGGCACCACACGTTTAAAAAAAGGAATTGGTAAACCGCTGTCCTCAAACGGTTAAACGTGAACCCGCAGCTACTGCAACATTTAAATTACTCAACCTGTAAAGAAAAGATAAGCAAATCTTGAACAGTACTTCTAACTCAAGAAAACAATTGAGCAATTGGAACAGATTTCTTTTAAATTTCATTTATTACCCCAAAATAATACATATGAAAATCCTTAGTGGCTATCACTTGATTGACTTCAAAAACAAATCGTATATAAAAACATATGTAAGCTATACACGGTGATTCAGTACTCAATGATCGGACTTTGAGGATAAGCTTCTCTGGTTATTAGAAACATAAAACTTTAGTAACTTTTTTTGATTAAATGAACTTGAAAATTTCGAAAATTTTGACCGACGTTTTCAGAAAAGTACGTATAATTGATGCAGGTCAGTGTTGTTAAGTCGAATAGAAATAAATGCAAGATCTTTAGAAATTGACACCATCAGTAAAAACGTGACATCTGTTTAAACAAGCACAACAAGAATGCAAACGACGCACATTCCATTTTAGATGTTAAAACAAAACGATCTATTAATCCGGGGTATTCCCCTCTATTCTAATAGTAAACGCAGACAGAAATGACATCATTTTAATACAGACCCATTCAATGATATCATTAAATTCGATGTGTTATGCGTTAATAAACAGATATTAAACCTTATTATTCTTTTTGATGTTTTAATTCAACGACCCTGAATGCTTAATGGATTTGTTTACATAGTCAAGTACAAGTACTGTTACGTTTTATTACTAAAAGCTGCAGTATAAGGGGTTTGCAATTTGTTATCATTGAGAAACCAAATATGTGTCACTATCACAGTACTATAATTTTTTATTCACAAACCTGCAGTATTGTATTACACATAGGGGTTAATGTGCCTATTAAAAGAATTTGAAATTGTCTTAGTAATCAGAAACAACACAAAACAAAAATACCATTTTTGAAACAATATCCATCGAGAGGTCGTTCTCAACATGCTTTGTTTATTTAATTCTGTTTATCTGTTGTTATTCTACGAAACACTTGGCCAAAATAAAGACGTTTTTATTACTTTATTACGCTATCCTTGCACATTCTAGTAGTATTGAATATCTGCTTGAACTTTTAAAATATGTGTCATGTGCATTCATACTATTAAACTTGAAAACATTAGGCTGAACTTCGATGCCGTTTTTCTCCAAAAGTATAGAAATACGAGAAAAATGGTATATAGGAATTTTCTTTCTTTAATGGTTATCTAACCACTGGCAAAGTCCGATTACTCCGTAATGACTCACCGTGTATATGAAACCAAGAAAAATTCGTATATTATTATCGTGATGCTATATGATGTAAACAAATATTCAATAGTCAAATAGTATAGATACCCTTGGAGATTAGACGTCTACCTTCAAGTTCACACAAAAAAATACAAAATATAAGATAGCAAGTGTACAGAATTAAATAGCATTATAATACACCAATAATTAACTCAGGTTTTATCTATGTAAACAAGTTACTGGTATTAAAAAAAATATATATTTAAATATTGATTGTAGTCCTTGTAGACAAGGGTACAAAACTTACATAAATCTCTGACCTTGTCAATCTCGTGCTTCCACTGCAGCTACCAAACCATAAAAAAGGTTTTAATCAATTATCCATAGTGCCATACAATGCCACCAAAAACCAAACTAAATGGATCAAAACGCCTCATGCACCAGTCTTGGATGGCGTGCATGAATTTATAGCCTCAACGAGTTAGGCGAGTACGATCTTCTGCGCAAAATTTGCTAGCGCCTATAATTATTGCAATTTATCGGAAAACTTTGCCATAAACTAAAAGCCTAAAATAAATGATTGGTGGTAATAAAAGTAATTAATTTATAGTAAATTAAAGAAAAGTTTTACCTTTCTGGAGAAGGCTTAATGCTTGAAAACAAGCGAAATCTTTGGGAACATAAAAATGCGAATAAGAACGGACAACGTCGAATTTAACTCCAACTAAATTTAAAACTGTGTTGATATAAAAAACCCCATTACTTAGGAATCCACCACAACAGAATTATTCAAATAACAATTTAAATTATTATTAATTTAATTGCACAAAACTGCGAGGTGTAATTACAATTTACTAAACAAAATCAACGCAACTCGCAACCTAAATAACGATAAATTCAAGACTCAATGCTCGAATGCCCTATGCGTTCGTTGTTCCTACACATCAGCCGAAATAAAAAAAGATAACCGGATTTCAATTGAAAATATTGTCTCGCCTAAAAATGTTAAAATAATGTATTAGGAAATTTTAGAATATACAGAACCGGGTTGAGGAATAGTATTTTAAAATACAAGAAATAATCAAAATTAAAATAACCCGTTACACCATCTTGGCGCGGGCGTTTCGGCGCGATGACTGTTTAGCGCGAGACAGTTCGGCGCAGGGACACTTCGGCGCAGGCACACATCAGCGCCGGTACACTTGGGCTCAGGCAACTGTCGAAAAGACAGTTGGGTGCATGTAATTTTTTCCACGGCAAATTAGGGTAAAACTTTCGGAAATATTTAACAAAAATTTTTTGGACCATTATAAAATATCATCAATTTAATTATAACAGTCAGTTGTCGTAGGTCTAGGACATTAGGTGCGGCCATCTAGGCGCGTTTGTTTTGGCGCGAAGGCAGGTTGGTGCAGGGACACTTCGGCGCCGAGAGGCAACATTGAATATCGTACCACTGATAAATACGTTGTCCACTTCACGAATTTTGTCTCTACTGTAATATATTGGACCAAGCATTTTTGATACAATTACTAATTTAAATGTCTGGATCCACACTAGTTCCTTTTTAATTACAGGACAAATAATAGCTCTAATTTAAAAATGAATCGTAGTGTAGATGCAAAATTCACTCTTTGCTAAATTACAGAAATTTACATAGTACTCAACAATCGTTCCGTATTTCGAACAAAAGTGATTCTTTGATATCAAAATTAGTTGATAATATTGAAGATTTGCTACTCAAGCTACTCAAAACACTTTTAGTAAACAGCTCAATATGCCTCAAATATAAAATTTCATAAAATTTCTATTCTTATTGAAGAACAATAATTCTATCATTAATCTGTCATTTTTAAACCATAATCATTTCGCTAAATCATTAATATTGCAAAATAAATTCATTTGGTTGAAACAGTAAGATCAAAGAGTAATTTCTAAAGGGTCCGGTCCGGGTTATCCATTACGTTGGATATGAATAGTTCCAACCCTTCCGAAGACACTGTTCTTTGGCGACATTCATTTTCACATGCCAAACAATTTCTACTAGCTAATTAAACAGCAGTAAGTACACTAATAGTAAAGAATACTCACGCAACGAACTTTTATGATTGCCAAATATTGAGTTTTTTCACATCATACCGTATTTAACTAATACTGCATTTCATCGTTCATACTGTATTTATTACCTATAAGTACCTACAGATTTTGTTCATTACAATGATACTGGACAATTTCTTCAAATAAAGGCGTAATACTACTTACATTTGCTGCAGAATCTCTTCGCATGGATGCGCCCTTCTCCGAACTGTAATGTCTCCGAGTCGAACTGTCTCCGGGCCGAATTGTCCCTGAGCCTAACTGCTTCTGCGCCAAAGTGTCCCTGTGCCTAAGTGGTCTGTGCCGAACTGTCCCCCCGCCGAAATGTTCGGCTTCGTACTTCTACTGTTATTACTTTTTACGCCTTTAGTACCTATGGTCAATTACCAGATCACTCCGAATTTAAATGTCTCAAGTCGCAAACAAAATATCGCTGGAAATGATGGATATAATTGGACAGATACGTATATACTATATTTATTATAAAATATTCTCTATATAAATAGTACAGAGAAACAAAATAAATATTATTCATCACAGTTTTGTAGTGTTCTTCCCACATCCTCCAATCCTTATCCTCCATAATAACAATCACAATTACAGCTTTAACTTGATATCATCACTTCAACACAAAATGAAAATGGTACTAAAACCACACTAAATGACTATTGCTAGTTTAACTTAAATTAGTATGTTAAGCTTGGAACCTAATCTTGACCTCAGAGTATCAAACACCAGTAACAATTGTATTAATAGTAACAGAAATGTTAGAGATAACATCAAGTAAGTAGAGCGTATCAGAGGCGTGTTGGCCCACCGGGATACCGGGACATTTCCCGATGGCCTAGGGATGGGATAGTAAAAAAATTAAAATTTAATTGTTCCAGTATTTATTTTTCACGAGAATACGTACGGTGAGTAAAAAATTAGTTGTAATTTATAATGGTGGGCGTTGCCAACGACGTTGTTTATATTTATTTTATTTTGAACGTAACGTCGGCGTCGATAGCGAAGTTTACGCTAATCGGGGATGCTATAAATGAATATGCCCGCTTATAATGCCGTGGTTGTTATTGACTTGTTTATATAGCTTGTACTAGAGACCTGCACGGGCTCGGGTCTCGGGTCTTAAGACCAGATAACACAGCGTAATTTCGAGCTTGGGTCGGAGTCGAATCTTATCATTAATCTTATTTCTGACATCTACGGGTTGTTTTTAAAGAAAAATCCAAGTAAAAATAATTTATTTAATATAAAAAATTAGTTAGTAATGCATTTTTGGTGAGTTACTGTTTCTTATAAAAATAGCAAGTTCATTATTTAAAATGAGTTTGAGTTTGCTAATGCAGTCAATATTAGTCTTTTTATTTATTTTTATTATAAGGACTTCGGCCCTGACTCGGGCTTTATTAAAAGATAATCGAGCTTCAAACGGGTTCGGGTAGAATATTTCAAAGTCAAGGTCGGGTTCAAAATTTATCGGATCGGGTCTGGTAAAAACCAAAAATTGGTCCGTGCAGGCCTCTAGTTTGTACTACAGGTATAAACAACAAATAACGTGCAATTAAAAAATAAATAACTTTACGTATGAACGTAAAATAGAAATCAGGAAAGAAAAGCTCTACGTCAGCAATGTTGGAGACTAGCTAAGATAAATTTAGTGGCGTGCATTCATGTAAGCAATACTTCCCTTAAGAATTTATTAAAAATAAAAACCAATACTAACAAAAATATTTTTATAAAATTATGGTTATCGTTTATTTAAATTTGTAATATTTAATAAACTTAAAGCACAATATCAATTCCGCACAGCAAAAAGTATAATTATTTAGAGTATACGGAATGGTGATATGGACGAAGGTTGACATTAAAGTCGTTATTTTTAGTGTGCTCCGTGCCCACATGTTTTTTATTATAAGTTGGTTATTTGTTCGATTTAGTGTTTGTTAAATTAATGTTACTTAAGTAATGTAAATCTGCGAATATGACTGTATTTTGAAACATTGTATTATTTCAATTTATATAAGTTGGAATTTTTTAAAGACAAATAATTGTATATAGTTTGCTCTGTATGCAAATTTAAAACTGAATTATCGTCATGACTGTAAATTTAGCTGCTTCGGTGGAAGGTTCGAGTACTTCCGATACATCCGAATCGCGACGACTTTGTTGTTCAATTTGTAAATTATTATATAAAGAATTTTCTGCATACAGTTTTGGAGCGAAATTACAAATTGTTGAGAAAGGCAGATCAAAACCAGAACTTTCAAATTTAACAACAAAGATTAAAACCTGCACCAGGTAATTTGCTAAAAAAGACCGTAAAATCGAATTGCATTATAATTAAATAGTAGTGCTTTTTTAAAATAAAGAATAATAGTCAACAAATTCCATAAGTATAAAGTGTAAAAGTTTTTCTCTGAAAAACTGTCCCAAACGGAATTATTTTAAATGAAATCCTTTTTGTAACATTTCAACTTGCATTCATTTAGTATCAAGACTAGTGCGATAGCCACCCACACGCCGCCACTCGCGGTACACAATCTGCATTGCCTTGAGAATAATTTATACAGTTTGAATCTCATTAGAATAATTTATACAGTTTGCATATCCTTGAGAATAATTTATACAGTTTGTATCTCATTAGAATAATTTATACAGTTTGCATATCCTTGAGAATAATTTATACAGTTTATATCTCATTGGAATAATTTATACAGTTTGTATCTCATTAGAATAATTTATACAGTTTGCATCTCATTATGTATTCATGTGTTCTTCGTATCCCACTTAATTTATTCAATTATTCAGTAATACTTCCTCGTCCAGCAGTATATAACCAGCTTGCTTGAGCTCTTCAAACCAGTCAGTGACCATGGCTCGAATACTACAAGCAAGCTTTCAATTATTTTATGCTTAGTGCTTAGTTGAGTGGGTGGCGCTTAAACGCCCACTCTCTGCGAAATTATGGGGAGTTGTGACCAGGCTACCCGGCTTAGTTATAATTACTAGGAGTCTAGCTCCTACGCTTAGTTAGTAGATTTAGTGCTAGAACAGAGTTGGTTCCGACCTCCCTTTGATTGTACCAGTTTTGGAGGACATATACGTTCTCACAATATGTATCAATATGTCAACATGTATGTTAACCTTTTGTACTCTCTTTATTGTCTTTAGTATATAGTTGTTTTTTACAACTTGTGTTTAATTTCTCTCTACCTCTGACTACGTCCTCCAGTCACGAAAACCCCACGTGACAAAACTTTTAAGCTTAATAATTATAACACTATTTTTTATTGTACCTAGGTATATTAAAATTAAAATCGTAGTTGCTTCCCTAACCTAAATTCTCACCGCACGCCATTGGATAAATTGTCTGTATTTTTATGCAATCGGTAGTGATACGCCAGACAGAGTGACCGAAAGAAATCTATGCTGTTATCATTTTCATTTAGGTTCTCAAATGTCTAATACAGTTACCAAAACGTCATTGAATGCCACAGTTGTAAACTGTGTTTTCTTTGCAATGTTTGTAAAAGGAAAACATTACCTACCTTTCTGCTATTCGAGTGGAAACGTTTACATTTATAGCAAGAGGTTCAACAATACCTTGATAAGTTTGTTAAGTACCCACATGTTTTCTTCAATTTTATTAACTACATGTTGCACACAATTACTCCAATCTTCGGGTGTAACTAAATTAATTCATTGTTCGAAAAGGGTTTGTTTTAATTTAAAGAAGAGTCGAAATCTCAAGCGTAGCTTGCTTACTCTGCTACTGTAGCGTTGCAATAACAGTATTTACTAATACTATTTTATTGAGAACATGCACTTCCGAAGTCTACAAATGCGTTAATTTTCTTTTTATTAATGCAAATTTGTTAAATTTTGATGAATTGAATCGGTGAGTGGAAGATCGGTGCAAGTCCAAAAATGACTTTTAGTTAAGATATACGTTATTCCCTAAATTTCAAGCTCTACACGTTAAGCTAAAAAACGGTTTAGTGACGCATACAATTGAACTTGCATAACACATCGACACATGCATGAACGAGTGTAATAACGATTTAAATCCGTAATTAAGTTAAGTAATCAAGTTTTAAGTTTAAGTTATGTAAAAAAATTGAGGTCCTAAAGAAGATTTTACAGTAGTTTTACAATTACATATTTTCCTGACTTGTAACATTTTTAGAATGTATTTTTATTTAAATAAACACAATTGATACATCAATACGTCGTGTTAGGTTGATGAGAACCTTGTAAATTTAAGTTTAAAATAAAATCTTGACAAAATATATAAAATGAGTGAAAAAAGTTTGTAAGTCCAGAAATTGTTTTTGATTGTAACTTGTTTTTTGTAATGTTACAAAAATTTTGTTATGCTCAAGGCCGTATTCAAGGGGGGTTTAGGGGGTCCGAACTCCGCCCCCGAAACTAAACTTAATACTAATAAATGACGACAAAATAAAACTATTTTTCTATTCTGCTTCTCCCTGAAAATAAATTCCCCAAGAACCTCCCCGGAAATAAATTTCTGGCTACGGCCCTGGTTATGCTTACACCATGACTTAGACCCATAGGTATATAATTTATCTCTGGATAGTAAAGTCGTATTCAAATTAGTTTGCAAATTATTCATTTATATTCGTTTCCTGAAAATTATAAATTTTGGACTTAACCTCACCGATTCAATTATTGTTATTGGCAATTAGTTAGTTTAACGTGTTCGATACGTATACATACGAAAATTTTAGATTGATAACCACTTGCAGGTATTATTTGATTACTACTAAACTGATTGTTTCCAGCTTATTAACTTAAATTTATTATTATTAAATCTTAATTAATTTTTGCAAGATGCTCAAAATAAAATTCCTATAATAATAAGCAACCTTCTATTGGTTTATGATTTATGATATCGTTTAATAATTCATATACATTACGTGTACTACGAAAAGTAGTTTTTAAAATGGTTTCCCACTAACGCCAAGTAAACTTAGATCAACCTAAAGGGGCGTCCCAAGCGGGTTGCGAAGGTGTGCACGGAACACAGGCGGCCAAATGAATTTAAAATTAATACAGCGATAACAAATTCCAAATTAAAATTGTCGGAAAAATAATATATGATGTTATTAAGATATTTGAGATTAGAAATGCCAAATAATAAGCATAGACTGTAGACATCAATTTAAAACATTTGTGTTTATTATTTTCGTTCCACGAAATTTTGATGCTCTCAATGCAGTTGTTTATTTAAAAAATTCAAAAACGTATCCATTTTACTAAAAATTATAATATTTGCATTTCAGTTATAATTGAAGAAACATAGCCTTGTTTAGTCGGAAAAGTCGTTACTGAAAATCATAAAACCAAATTTTGGTTAAAAAGTTTTGAATAATAAATGCATTATTAAAATTGTACTAAAAATTGTTGTGTTGGTATTTTATTTAACTATATCAACCTTACGCTTTGAAAGAGTAAACAAGCATGCCCATATTGCCCACATTATTCTACAAAACATGGTCATGTAATATGATCATATAACACTCGCGAATTATTCAGATCACGTCACCGGATTTGCATTTTATGCGAATCCATTTAGAAATCAGATAAGGTTTAGACTTGCATAGATTAGATGTCGATATAGCTTAGGTCAGACGACAAGGTCAGTGTCGACCATTGGCTATTTTGAAATAAATACTTTTGTATGCCGGAGGCGTAATTCAATAATGATTTAGATTTTGTAAAAACATTCTTTTGGTACATTTATTTTTAAGAATTTCCAATTCTCACAAATTACAGTTAATCCCAAGTCTGAATGTTACATTTGACAGGTCCTTCGGGTCGTGTGACTGCTTGCTCCGGAGTGGGCGGGAACGGTCGGTTACGCTTCACTAGCAGCATTTCATATGCGTTCCATTTTGAGACCAAAACGTAAAATACCACAGAGCCGGATTAAGGCACACATGAAAAGATAATTACAACACATTAGTCGCACCCCAAGACTGCCCAGTGATCAGCTAGGGCCACTGGTGTAATTCTAATTAATTACCCAGGTCGAGGCAGACTTTGAAATACGCCCATTTTTCCGTCTCTAAGCAAACAGTATACTGTGCGGTTAATTTTACAGAGCTCAATTTACATATCATCAACAAAACAACAGGAAATTCCTCAATTGCCAACACATCATTATAATATAGCCATTCAATCAATTGCTAGCATCTACATAAAGCCAATATCACACATTGGCAACAATCACAATTCAAGCAACATCTCAAGTTGCCTAACAACAACCAGTTAACAGGTACCAGCACGTGTAAGTGCTTTTTTCATTTCCAACCACAGTCAATATTAGCAGTGAGCATATCTACGTTTTTAGTCTCAATATAGAACACACGCATTACACTCGAAACCGCTAAAGGCCTTTTTACGTTCGAAGCCGCCCGACCGCTCGCCCAAGACTACCATAAAGCAACTGTCCGTCCTCGCATAATATCACCGACTCATTCCTAACAACCCTAATTCTTGTACAGTTTTGAATATGTATTTTCTCTAGCTTCGGGGTGTGTGACAAAAACCATTAAGACCAGATGTAGGGTCAGAAAGGTGACTAATTTGAGTACACATTCTTTCGTATTTCGTAAATATATTTTAGGTTCCTACAAATAATTCAAAACGGAACTTATTTAAGACATTACCTATTATCATTTACTATCAATTAATCACTAAAAATGCTAAATTCGCACAGAAAATAAATATCCCACACTTTGATAAATACAACTTGACCGAGTACATTCGCTTATGAATGTATTTTTAATAAGCCTGTTTGCTATGGTTATGTAAGGTGTGTTGGCAAAGTACGGTTGTGTTTTTTTATTATTTATTTCAAATTGTATTACCATCATCGTACAATTTTATTTGTAGATTTAGAATGTTAATCAAAACCTTCTTTTCTCATTTTTATGCTCCAAAATTTTAGTTTAATATAGAATCTTGTATATTCTCGGAACAGATTCATTTAATTTACTAAGCATTTAAATATACTATTAATTTTCCCATAAAATCTGAAAACAACGTGTAGTCTAATATTAAACAAATTCTGTTTAATTGTTTTATGGAATTTAGGGACTAGAATGACATTTCTATAAGAAAACTTATACAGAAATAAAAATTGCGTGAAAACTTTTTAAATCAAAACTTTTGACGGTATG
The DNA here is from genome assembly GCA_929113105.1 of Agrypnus murinus. NCBI lineage: Eukaryota > Metazoa > Arthropoda > Insecta > Coleoptera > Elateridae > Agrypnus > Agrypnus murinus. The sequence goes on along the minus strand of OV816023.1, from coordinate 115,474,686 downwards.
TATTTCTAGATACCAGAAAGCAATTTTCGGATGTTTTAACTCGAAAAGAATAAAATTGGTTTTCAATTCCATTCTTATTTTAGAAGACAACTGTATTGGTGTGAAACATATGTAAGAGAAAATACTTCGGAAGATTGACAATTCACATCTCTTTCTAACAATTGACGGAATTTATAAATGTTTATAACTATAAGTGTTTTAGATTTAGATGCAGTTTTTAGGAAAAATCGGAGACAACAGTAACATTTGATAATACTAATGTTCAAAACAACATATAAATTGAGTTTTTGTTTATTGTTTCCAGACTTACTTTGTGGAACTCCATAATCATGAAATAAATAAAGATTAGTAAAAGTTTCACAGTTTTATTAAATTACAACCTGACAATATTGTTTCGACAGCTATGCTGTCATTATCAAAGGTAATATAATTATAAACAAACACGTCGCTAAGGTAGATACAAAAATAGGTAACTAGATAAAATAATAAAAATAATCAGAATTAAATATCTAATACTTCCAGTAACGGAGAATTACTGAGCGCAAGTTGTTCATTCATTAAAGGTACCCTGAGTTTGTGTTTGTATATCTCAAAGGCTTCTAAAATGTCTAATTTGCGTTTGTTATTACAAAAATGTAGGAATTTAATATTATTTTGAGGAGTCATTGTGTGATTTGAGAAATACAAACACAAACTCAGGGTACCTTTAATGAATGAACAACTTGAGCTCAGTAATTCTCCGTTACTGGAAGTATTAGATATTTAATGCTGATTATTTTTATTATTTTATCTAGTTACCTATTTTTGTATCTACCTTAGCGACGTGTTTGTTTATAATTATATTACCTTTGATAATGACAGCATAGCTGTCGAAACAATATTGTCAGGTTGTAATTTAATAAAACTGTGAAACTTTTACTAATCTTTATTTATTTCATATAAATTGAGTGTAGGTTAGTAGCACTATTGTCCTTTGCAAATGTTTTGAGTGGTCAATTTGAACATTTACGGAAAAAACTAGGTGACCTCACTCCATGTGCAGGCTTTCATAAGAAACAAATAATGAAAAAAAATATATCAAGTCAACCGTATCCAATAAGCGCAGTACCTCGCAAAGATGTACATTTTATATCATATCTTTGTACATACGTCCAGTGACTAATAAAAAATGTATTTTGTACGTACATTTCTATAAATAGGTACATAAGTTGTACATTTTATTGGCACATTTTTTAATACATATTACGTACATAATAAGAATTTTTAGATTCTTTTTAATTTAATATAATTTTAGAAACATATCTTTTTTTTCGAAATTAATAGTATTTAAAAACCAATTAACAAGTATTTTTGGCAATATATAAAATAAAATATTGTTGGACTGATACACATATAAATTAGGGCCGGCGGTGGACGAGTGGTGTCAGTGCATCACTCGTGTTCCAAGGGTCGTGGGTTCGAATCCCACTTGGGGCGGCGGAATTTTTCTAATTGAAAAATTCCGCCACCTCAACTATGGATGTGTGTATTCGTGGTGCATGTTAGATGGGGGACAGATGACTTTAGATGTTGGTTCCCCCGTAGTGTAGGCGTGAAATAAAAAAAACACATAAATTAGCTACTGATAATATAATAATTGATAATTGTTTTTGTAGCTCCATTTTTAAAAATAAAGTAGATATAAGCACAAGTTGTTTCCAACAGGATTGACTTTGTGATTACTATAAACCTATATAGAGAGAATTCGGTTATTCTACTTCCTGCTCTTTTTGTAGTGACTGCTTGAAACAATGCCATCGACCTCCTTAACCTCAAGACTCATTCATGCATTCATTACATTTATTAGTTTAGCATTTTTATGGTCTCTGTCGTATTTATCCAGTTTAAAGTAATATGCCAACACACCTTACATAACCATAGCAAACAGGATTATTAAAAATACATTCATAAGCGAATGTACTCGGTCAAGTTGTATTTATCTAAGTATTTATTTCAAGATATCCAATGGTCGACACTGACCTTGTCATCTGACCTACGCTATCGACATCTGATCTATGCAAGTCTAAACCTTATCTGATTTCTAAATAGATTCGCATAAAATGCAAACCCGGTGACGTGATCTGAATGATTCGCGAGTGTTATAATGATCGTATTACATGACCATGCTTTGTAGAATAATATGGGTATGCTAGTTTACTCTTTCAAAGCGTAAGGTTGATATAGTTCTGTTAATAAATAAATTGGCAAAGAGAGTGTTGAGTTGTATAATCTTCCCTAACCGACTACATCAGGAGTGGTAGAACCATGTGAGAGGCTTTTAAAATGCCGAAACATAAAAACAAAAAAAAGGAAACGTTTACGTTCGTCATCCTCCGACACCACGTCTTCGTCCTCCTCGTCGAATAGCAGTAACAGTGGTGGACCCAGCCGACGTAGTCGCAAAAACAAAATCAAAGTCAAAGAATATCTGTGAGTAATGAACATTTTCCTCAATTTTATAATGTACAGTCAACGTCAAGCGTATCTTTGCTTATCCCTGAATTTGATCCGCAAGTTATGGAAATCACTAACTAGATTGAAATAATAGAATATAAAGGCTGATTCTCACTATACGGCAGGCTACCAACAGTCACCGGACCGACAAAACATTGTACTGTACATTTATATGTAATTTTATTTTAAACCCGACAACTGACAACACTGTAACGTTCACACTAATTACACTAATTACAATAACTATAAACTATTAACAAACTTAGGCTAATTTAATACGCAAATATTTATTTCAAACAAAATTTATATTGCACTGCAGTGGCGTGCGGTCCATGGAAGCAATGGAAGCAATGCTTGCCTTGAGAATTTATTAAAAATAAAAACAATGCTAACAAAAATACTTTTGTAAAATTGTGGTTATCGTTTATTTAAATTGAAATATTTATCAAATTAAAGCTCAATATCAACTCTGTACAGCAAAAAGTATAACTATTTAGAGTACTATTTTAAACTAGGCTCATTAAACTAGCACGGAAAGGTAATACCGATTCAAATGTCATACATACACTTGATATAAGCACTGCTTACAAATGCTCTTCTCTTAACCTTGGCGTGAATCAGCGAGCGTGGGGTGTTATAGTAGACGGATGCTGTTAACATTGTTTGGTCGTTATTTTTATTGTGCTTCGTTCCCAAATGTTTATTTATTATAATTTGGTTATTTGTTCGATTTAGTGTTACTTAAGTAATGTAAATCTGCGAATGAGACTGTATTTTGTCGCATTTTATTATTTTAATTTATAAGTTGGATTTTCTTAAAGACAAATAGTTCTATTTAGTTTGCCTATATGCAATTTTAAAATTGCATTATCGTCACGACTGCGAATTCAACTGCTTCGGTGAAACGTTCGAGTACCTTCGATATAGCCGAATCGGGAGGATTTTTTGTTCAGTTTGTAAATTATTAATAAGGAATTTTTCGCATACAGTTTTGGAGAGAAATTACAAATTATTAAGAAAGGCAGATCAAAACCAGATCTTTCAAATTTAACAACAAAGATTAAAACCTGTACCGGTATTTTGCTAAGATTGGAAAATTGATACGTAGTAGTAGTTTTTTTTTAAATAAAGAATGATAGTCAACAAATTCCATAAGTATAAAGTGTAAAAGTGCTTCTTTGAAAAACTTTTAAGCTTAATAATGATAACACTGTTTTTTATTGTACAGGGGCGGATCCAGAGAAGTATTTTGAGAGGGAAATCTTTGGAAAAATAATTGTTTTAAGAAATAATAATTAAACAAACATTATTTGTTTCTATTCTATGTAAACTTATTTATAAATTGGGGGTGGGGATTATTCCCTCCCCGTTAATCCGCGCCTGTACCTAGGTGTATTATAATTAAAATCGTGGTTGCTTCCCTAGCCTAAATTCTCACCGCACGCCACTGTTGCACTGATATTTATGTTATAGTATCCACGATGCACGAATGTGCCTAGCTGGGTGACTAATCCCCTCTTCTTCCGTGGTTGTGATTTATATATCCTATATAAGATTGCTGGAACGCGCTAGATTCTTCTGTCCATGCGTCATACATTCCACCGCTAATCTCGAATGTTCACTGGCAATGCATAGGGGTTTCTTCCGTTTATTACAATATTAAAACTATAATAGCTTTCTTTTGGCAGTTGCATGACTTAGCGCTGTAGTCATCAAACAGCATCCAGAATTAAGGAATGATGGCTCGGGTCAGAGTTGGATGGGTGGTCTCTACTAAAATTGCAACCGACCGTGCTCCGGAGGGCACGTCAAACCGTAGAAACCGGGAAGTTATTAGGTCATGTTAAGAGGTGCTAACGCCACCTGAAAACTCAGGCTTCACCACGGGCCAAGCGATATACATAAGCAGCTTTCTTTTAGTCAGTGGATAGAGTTTCCCTTTGTTAGATAATGCATGAGCTTATAGTAATAACTGATCGATAACATTAGCTTCTTTTATGACAATTCTTTATATACTTTATCAAGACTTTTCGTTTCTCCATTTATATATTACAATTTTTTCTACACTAATCCTTCCTAATCCTTCCTTTTCTATATAATTCTAATTCTTATATTTTGGAAGCTTCTTTTCATTTAATTGCCACTTCACAGTCTAGTAGCAATAATAGTAGTTAGGTAAGCTAGCTAGCTAACTTAGATCGGCTAATAAGTATGTGCTTATTTTGTATGTACTGATATTAACTAATTTGGCATTTACTCTACTTCAAATAAACTTAATTGCTAATAACAAAGCTGTTACTCTTTTTATAAAATATTTGCTGCTGTGTTTTTGTTTTTGGGTACGTGTTTATTTTAAATTGACTCAAACAGAATTACAGCCTTAATGTAATATTACTGCCACCTGTTGATATCTTATTCGTGCATGCCGTCTAGTGAAGTCAAGGGGTGAAAAAGAGGTTAGCTTAGTTACCAATTCTTTCTTTCGGTTATTATTAAAATATTAAATCTGCGTACTGTGTAGTTTAATCAAGTTTAATTGGTCTCAATAAAAATTTACAGAGCTATATAAGATTATTTTTAATAGAAAACTGTTGTTAACCGAATTTCGATATTCAAACGATTCTGTTAACCTTTTCGTTTATCTTCGCAAATAAAATTCGGACTTTTAGATTAAATAACATTGTTGCCATAATTTTATAAAACAAAAATACATTAGGTACTAAACTTTTTTCAACCAAAACATTTGTCTCAGAATTCTAATATGCATTATTTTAACCAGATTTGATGCATACATATAGAGATCCGTGAGCTTTCGTGAAACTAAGATTTCATAAAACTTAAAAAGTAAAACTAAAACTTACCTAATAATTTAAAAATCTAACCTCGCCACGGCAATTTCATAGTAAATCAAGTCGTTCATAATTTATACAAAACATAGTTATTACATATTGCAGATCATTGAAGGTGAATATGTGTCTTATAAGGATAGAATAACGTAAGTCCATTAAAGTGTATAATGTGTATAAAGTTAGAATCTGTTACGAAAATTTAACAGTTTTTCTATACAGTACCACGTATTTATCAGCAGTGGTGCGATATTAAATGGTAATTTGAATTTTCCTATTTGTCCATTAATGGTATTAACTTGATCCTTAATTGATTTAATAAAATTCTTGGATTTTTCAAAAGTTATTAACAATAACATTTTTGTGATTTAAGAAAAAATTATTTTCCTATGCTACTAAAGTATTAAAATCAAAATGCTTCGGCAAATCTCTACATAAGATAATAAAGATTAAGAAGAAGTAAATATTTTTTATCAATAATAAATTTTTCTTAAATCGTTGCAAAAAAATGTTATTGTTAATAACTGTTTGAAAATCAAGAATTTCATAAAATCAATTGAGGATCAGGTTACTACCATTAAATGACATAAATCAAAATTATTTTACTTTCAATGGTTTACCTATGTGAAATTCACTCAGTCCTCTGTTAGGTAACATATTTATAGATAATGTAACAAATCAAATTTTTGACCTGTGACCTGAAGATGGCAAATGTGACTTTGCCGAAACGTCGTCGAATTAAAGATAGCGGTTCTTCTCAGAACCAAACTACGCGGAACATCACCCCAAAGACGAGCAGTTCATATAACGCCCGCCGGAAGCCTGAAATCGAACATTAGTGTGTGGAGGCCACTAGTTTTTTATTTTTAGAAAATAAATGCACTTTTATGGACAGAATGATTTTTTCTACTAACTTTAGATAGCTTAACTTGTATTTTATATGTAAGTTTTAACTGTATGTTACAAAACTAGATATCCCACAATGGTAATTTCATAGTAGTAATAGTTGAACGAGATAAATCGTGAGACTACAATAGTCAATCGCGATACTTTCAACGGAATCGATATATTATTTATATTACACAAGAAATATCAAACCTCATAAATAATAGAGTATATTTTTGTTGGTTGCCATACTGCTAAAATATAGGTTATCAGAACTATTTTTTTAGATATATTTGTTTCTGTTTAAATGCAATCTGTATTTATATTTATACATAATTCTGTTCAAACTAGGACTTTCATAATATACTCTCAAAATATTTTTTCCACACAACAAAAATATTATAACGCCCAATCTAACTTAATGCATAATGCAGCAATACATAGATGCATTCAATTGTTAAAAATCAATAACTGGAAAGAATTCACTTACGATTTAACGAAGTGTTAAGTTCACCATATACCATCGTTTATCAACGCAGATCATCAGCGGAGATAGACATGGATTTAATTAATGATAGTAACATGATTGCACGGCGTTTTTGCATACGAACATTTCTGTCCATACACTGTCATTTATGTATAATGTTCACGTTGATAAACGATAGTATGTAATAAATTAGGCTTTAGAAACTGTTAAAGAATACTATTTTTAGTAGGTAACCGTAATTGCAGTGGCGGATTTAGGCACAAGCGTTGGAAGCAGGCCCCACAAGTCAGGGGGCCCATCAAAGGACCCTTGCCCAGTATTACTTACACTTTATCGGCGCAATAGAGTTTCGTGCGAAAAGGCAAGCATTCAGAGTGATAGGTAAAATGTTGTAACGGAATATACAGTTTCGCAGCAGCCCTGCAAGGCTTGCCTCTAATGCCTTCTAGCAAACTCTGCGCGGTCGTCCAACTTACATTCGGGGAAGGGGAACTGTACCATGCTTTGAATTGGTGAAATTCCTTAATGGCATTTGTCAATTGACAACATTTCCCAAGGTTGAAACAACTTAAAAAAAATCTTAACATATTGTAATACGTACCTGTGAAAGGTTATGACCTTCTGTTCGATTTTTACAACCTAGGACGCTACAATTCGGCATTGTAAAGTCTTTTAAATTGTCTTTATTACGTTTAAGCAAATAAGCAATCATTTACGCAAAAATTTGAAAATATTATTGATAAATTTGATACTTCAAAAAGCAGTGAAAAGTTCCATTATAAATGAACTGATTATGGAATAAAATGTTTTTCTGAAATAGTTCATAAAGTAGAACTTTTACGGACTTATCTGTCACAATGACATATGTCAAAACTGACTTTTACGGACTCATCTATCATTTTTATTTGCATTGTTTTACATGTATTTGACATATGTCGCACACAGTCACGTTGACTTAGTTGTCTACTCTACACAGAGAGAAATACTTCATAAGAGCTTTGCACAATATTGTTCAAAACGGTGTTGGAGAAATTTATATTATAATTGTAGAATCGTATTGTCCAGCTTTGTGTAGGTTTTCGTTACTGAATTGTCTAACAGGAACGTACGACAATTATTTAACACAGTCAGATTTAGTTCTGCATTCTTTGGAACAATGTTGTAGAGGATAAGCTAGCATATTATGTTGAAGTATAATTCTAAAAAATGTTTAGAAAAATACAATATTTTGTTTGAATGAAATCATAATCCAGTGTTCAAACTGCTTGCTACTAATTATTGTGTTTTGCAAAGTTTATGGATGATATCCTATAGATGTCACCACTTGTAATTGTTGCTATTAATGTAAATTCGAGATTTATATATAAACAGGCGACGGCAAAAGGAAATTTTAGTGTTATACCTGTATATACTATACATTGTATAGTTATATACATATTAGTTAAAATGTATATATTATTCGTGATACCTAACCTTCTGTATAGAATATTTGTGACAGAGTATTGCACAATTTGTATAAATGTGAACAAGTAATTGTATTAAATACTATTAAGCAATTGTGGCACAACTAGCGCAACAATTGTACAATTTTGTATAAAATTGTATGTAACAACATTACACATTCTGTTTTAATAAGTAACACAATTTGTTATGGAAACTTATAGACAACTATTCATTTGATTCTACAAAATTACTATTGACTTCAACAAAATGTTATATTTGAGTTTATACACATCCTTACAAAAAATTGAAAACATTATTTAAAAGATCTTGACAAACTAAATGACACAATCTTGTTTTATAATTCTACACAAATTGTCCCTGTCACTTTTTTAAGACCAATTTGTTTTACAATACCACACAATTGTTGATGAAATTTAAATACATTTTTCTCTGTGTACTGTTATTGAAAGCACATTTTGTATTTTAAATTTTCAATTTCACGATTTCAGAAAAAACGTAATGTACACCTCAGCACTAAAGCTGATTTTTTATCACTCGTTATGGCTGTTCAACAATCTCCATATTCGTGATAAAAAAGTACAACCTTATTTGGTTTACAAATAACTAATTAATCTACGATCACTACAGAAAATTACACATTTCACACAGTCTAGTAACCATGAAAATGACTCATTGTTCATGATCTTTAAACTGTACGGAAATGACCGTGGGAAATTATTTCGCATTTTCAGTGGTTCTATTAAAATGCTATATATGTCATCACATGCGATATATATATATAATTATTTGAAATATACAAAATTATAACTTTTAGATTAATTTATTTTTAATTTTATTAAGTTAAAAATTGTTAACGGACGACTATTATACTCACAATTTTATAGTGATATGTGTATAAATCAAAGACGGCATCCTAAGACAGCTGCTTCGAGCTTTTGGCTCTCCTCAGTCAGGGGCAGCTCGGCATAAAGTTATTGCAAAAATTGTTATTGAATTAACGTAAAATTGATTTAAGGATATATCCTTCTGATGGCTTTAATCCATACATTTACAATAACCGGTCTATTACATGGAAATCTAAAAATATTTTGGGAATTTATTATTTGAAATTACATTCAAACACCGGTCTATTACATGGAAATCTAAAAATATTTTGGGAATTTATTATTTCAAATTACATTCAATGTATTTGTAAAATTGAGGTTATGATTTACTTACATTAACAAAAAGAGTGGCGGAACAAGGCGACGTCCAAAAATACATTTAAAAATGTGTCTATGACATTTAGAAAATTGAAGACACCAACAATACTAACTACTATTTTTAATTTAAATAATTGTTTAAAGGCATCTATCGGCTTTATATGATATTTCGGCCCCCTCATAACTTTTCATTGCAGTACAATTTGAAAAAAACCTGTCTGATCCCTTGTAGGAAACATTAAAAGCTTTCTAATACCACTTACCAATTTTGTGTAAGATTTTTTGTTTTTAACAAAAAGACTTTTTGATCAGTATGGAAAGCTATAGGGAAATTGAAAGAAAAGCTCGTATCTACGTCTTGCAGTAGGTTACAACAGCCAGGTTCATCATTTATGATACGTTTGACAATTATCTACAATTACCTTATTTGTACATTTGTGTAAGATTTTTTTTTAAGAAAAAAAAGGATCTTATTTGAGTTACCTTAGAAGTGGACCATTTTCAATTCAGCCAGTTTGAAGATTAGGCCACTTTCTTTATTTAAAATTAGAAAAATATGAAGTTTATTGTTGACATTCAACAATAATTACTAAAACGGGGATGTAATAGCATCATTGCTTTCTTTTAAAGCTGCAAGTATCTTTTTATCTGCGCGCTGCCCCTGAATGTTTTCGTATAGGCAACACATCTAACCGTAGTATGAAAATAAGGTAAAATGAGAATGAGGTAGAATAAAAATATGGTAAAAAAACGCATGTCATAAAGCTTAACTTAGGTTAACAGCTTACTATAACCTAACAAAGTAGTATCGATAGAAAGCCATAGATACAGTACTACCAATATATGGTAAATAAATATCGGTTCCATATTTTGTATCATAATTAAATGTCGAAAAGTCGATTTTGCAATGTGTGCTATACCGCTGGTTAGGGTTAAGTGGAAATTAGTAGTTGCGGGTACAATTACATCGATAAAGTATAAAGTATAGGAATTCAATCCAACGCGTTCCGTACTATAGCAGACCAGATTCTGTACAGCTAAATCAACCTAGCTAATGGAATTATATCAATTCCTATTAAGCAGGAAATCGTACACTGGGGTTAGAAACTATCTATAATTGTGTATGTTTGATATCTATTAGACTACGAAGACAGGTCATTCACAGGATATACTATGACCAAAGATTTAATAATTCTTAACACAAAAATTGTGACTCAAAGGAGCTCAATCTAACGGTTCAATGTGAAGAAAAACATCTTTAGGATTTAGGAATGGGGAATAGATTAAATTAAAGTAGTGTTCTTGGGATTTATGGCAGCAACATCCTAGTTTTCAGCTGCCTATTATTAGTCTTTAAGCTGAAGCAGTTTTGGGTACTCCCGGCAGGATTGGAACGCTAATATGAATTACGCTAGAATAACCAACCAAGGCTGATTAAAACTTTAAACCAGTGCAGTGGTCCTCCATGCTTCTTATGTATTAAAATACTTATGTTAAATTAGCTTCTTTTTTTAATTCAAACCATTCAACAAATGCGTACTCTCTTGTTTCTCTAAAGACAGTAAAACCACATTTTCTCTTTCTAAAGAACGAAAAATGTTTTGAATACGATAAGTGCAATGCATTGGACACATATTCTACAGTGACGTGAGTAGTATGTCCTTCAGATTACCAACTTCGTGTTAGTGTATACTGTACACTGTTCGTGGCTCAGTAGAAGTCTGTATTATACACTCAAAATAAACGAATTAGTATTGAAGAAGAAAACCTGGAACTGAAAAGAATGATATGGAAGCTTGCAGATCAGAATTCCCCAATCTCACAGAAGAATTAAAATTTTTGACGGTTGGTTCTTATCAAATCAAAATGAATCAACTGTATCTTTAAGAATAAAATAACATAGTCATAAAAATAATTTATTGATCACAATACATATTTTGTACATTAAAAACGCAGTTTTGGTATGTATTTGTATAAATGTTGTATTGTTGTGTTGAGTGTTCTCATTATTTCTGCACAACCGTTGTCTCCCATTGAGGTGCTAAATTCTTCGTGCTGATTCAGTTTCATTTACTAGTATGGTTGAACAGAATTCGAATTCGTGTCCAATTATTTTTAGGCATTGTTGGAACATTAGCGTTTGCAAGGAGTGATACTGCAGTGGATCTGTGATTATGATTTGTGAATTACTTTGCGGTTTATTCCAACTGAATTGTTTCAGTACCACTTTCCTTTGTCCATGCTGCATGATGATAGTTTATTTATTTCAATGGGGTCATTCCTGAACTAGCTTGAATTATGTAGATGTAGACACCAAATAATTAGATTCGGAGTTAGGAAAGACAATCGGTTATTACAATTCTGGGATAACTTTCCATAGTTTTTTTTTATAGAGACGAACTGGACAAATATCTTGATCTGAATCTTAAATCATCTATTTACTACTGGTACAAAAATTAGTACCTCTTTGGTTTATCTTGAAGAATATTGGTATTGGATTATATTCTATGCAGTCTGTGGGTATTCCACAAATGGATGCTTCAATTTGCAAGTGATGCAATATTTGCATAGACAGCTTTGTTACCTCTTCTTTGTAATCAGTTAAATGCGCAATCTTTCAAGACTAAAGCTAGTTCAGGAGTTATATTCCCGTCAAATGTATAATTTCTTTATTTACAGAAATTCATATTGCCGCTACTAGAATGTTTTGTTGCTACATAAGTGTATTTTTCTAACAAATTGAGTGACTCATCATTTATTTCACCTTCATAGGCGTCTTCCCATCGATTAATAAACATTTTTTCTGTATTTTTGTTAAATTACATTTTATGGTACTTACGTCAATACACGAACAGCTTAACTGCAAAGTTGGGCAATTGAATTATGTTCTTAGAAAGATACCAACATAAGGTAATATGATCACTTGTTTTTTATTATTGCTGTGATAGCTTTGTAACTAAGCAAATTAACTCTCATTAGATCTAATTAACTCTCATTGGCTGAATTTAACATCACGTGACATATAAATTATCTGATAGATACTAGACGGTGTTAAAAACATCGAATTTATTTTCTACATACAAAAGCCACTCTGTTGACAATATTAGTATAATATGTCATTTTTGACATTTTTTATGTCAGATTGACAAATGTAAAAGTGACATTAGCAATCAAATTGTCAATGGATGGGTATTTCTTATGTAAAAGAATGATCTAAGTTCCATTACCTCCATCTAGTATCCGAATAATTAAAGTCTTTAAAATTGATATAATTTTCACCTTTTATGATAAAAAAATAAGAAATAACTAAAAATTGACGAAAATGCTGTAAGAAACTCAATATTAGTGCTAAATATCATAATTTGCATACATTCCCAGCCTGAAAACGGGGCCGAGAAATTTTATTGCAAATACTATAGAAACTATAGCAACCGGGGCCGAGACTTCGATGAAAGCCGATAGTATCCTTTAGGTTTAAATATAAGTTTCGAAATGTACAGTTGTGATCATTCGGTAAGGAAGGATGAAAAAATAGTGATCTCCGGTTTTTCAGCTTTTTGTACAATGTACGTTGTAATTCGACCTGATTTATGGACTGGACAATTACAGTGTTAAAAAAAGAAATATTCTTGAATATCATATAATGAATTTACAATTACATTATACAGAGAAACTGGAAAATCGGCGGTTATGATTTTTACATCGTTTCTTAGCGAATGATCGCAACTGTACATATACCAATAATTATGATTTAATTAAAAATAATATAAATAAAGAAAATAAAAGAATAAATTCTTTGTGGATTGAACACAGGGCTTCGTTTATAAGAGTTCTATGTTCAGATTTCAAGAATTTCTCGAAATTTTGAATTTTCTGTTTTCTGTTTAACTTTAATAGATTAACAATATTAATAGTTCAAAGTTTTAATTTTGAGTGACATAAATACATGATATATAATGAAATATTAATTTTGAAATTAATATTTGAAAGACAGGTTTGAAATATCAGATCTGAAATGTCTAATCTTAATCTCGTAAAAGATTGCTTCTCAGGAAGGGCTTTCAGGTGCAAACTACCAGGAACAACGTTTGTACAACGTTAGACATTGATCCACTGCACAATGTTGTAGACATATAGAACTTTACCTCTGGAACAGTTTCTCAATTTCCCTAAAAACGATCCGATGGTCGGTGTGACTTTAGAAGTCATCAAAGGCAAGCTTTATGAAAATATAAAAATTTATAAAATCTTTTCAAACTTAGCAAACTTCTGGAACTTGACTTCTTGAATAATTTTTAGATTGCCTTAAAAATGATCCGATGGTTCGGTTGACCTCCAAAGGATATCAAATATCATGTACGTAAAGATATGCAGTTCCGTTGAATTTCTTCAAACTTTTGAAAACTTCTAGAATTTGATCTCTTAAACAATTTTCAAATTACCATAGAAACTATCTGCTTTGACCTCTAGGCGTGTACATAAAAATACAAAATTCCATAAAATCTCTTAAAACTGTGCAAACTTGAATACGATCTTTTAAACAATTTTTAAGTTATTCCCATACGATGTGATAGTCGATTTGATCTTCAGAGGTCATCAAAGATCATTTTCATAAGAAAATCTTCAAATTTTGCAAATCTATACTAGACTATACATAGAACAATCTTTAAATGAATGACCTTAAAAAAGAATTCCATGATCCGTTTCACATCCGGAGGTTTTGAGTTTTTCATAACAATGTAAAATTCTATAAAATCTCTTCAAACTTTGCAGACTTATGCAATTTGGCCTATTGCAAAATCTTTAATTAAAATTATCCTAAAAACGAAATAAAATTTCACCATGAACTTGATTTCTTAACAATTTCTCAGCTTATTCTCATACGTGCCCAGTATGATTGTCCTTATCTTTGAATCGCACTTTACATAAGAACTCACTTTTATAATTGCAACTTCTATAATTAATTAATAAATTAACAATTGTATTTTTATATATTTTATTATTTCTGATCGTACAATGTGCGTATAAGTACAAAATAACATATCAGAAAGATTTCTCCAAGCTGGGATTTATGCAGCAGTCCTAGAACAAGAAAGTGTATATTAAAATAATGATTTACTGATGATTTAACAATACAAGGTTTAATAGGTAATGTTTAATAGAGAACTTATGGAACTAGAAAGTGTAGATTTAGCCAAGTATGACCATGGACTAAATAGAGAAAATGGTACTCACTTTTGTTAACATTTATTTCCATATATCAACACATCTCCCAAATGCATTCCGTACTTTTCCAGCTGGGCAACGAATTTCATAATAGTTGTATATTGAAGCTTCAGGAGATACTCCTGGTACCTTTCTGAAACGCAGCTCTTTGATGCCATGACTTTCTCGAATTGTCTTAGAATAACAATTTGAATGGAAAATTGCTAATATTAACACCAAGCAAACTAGAAACTTCATTTTATAGATTTTAACGTCTTGTACGCTGATACTATGCAAAGTGAATCATGAACGGAGTTAATCGAATATATTTATACAAGAGAATAAGAATTTGGTTGATTTCTAATGTTGTAAATGGTGACGTTGGTCTTTTTTGTGTGTAATATGTAAACAATTTAGTTTTGGATGTTTCTATTTCTGGTATTTATGCCACTAATCTAGAAAATTTAGTAAAAGTATGTAGTAGTAGAGGTGTATCGAAAATCACATCCGTATTTGATCCGAGTCGGATTTGGATCGAGTGAGATACAGATTCGGTCGGACACGGATCGAATCGGATATACTATTCGTATATCAGAGGAGTGTCCAAAAGTTATCCGATTACTCGATAAGAATATCGTTTTAAGTTCTGCATACATTTCAGGTCAAAGTCGTCATCCCCATGCTAACTTGAATCATTTGAGAATTGCGGCGAAATTATATCCGAGCGGTTATTGATTAGAACATGGCACCTTCAAATTTTGGTAAAATATTTAGCATTATAAGGCCTTCGAAATATGTAGTTCTAACTTGAAAACGTAAATAACGTCACATAATATTTTTATTTGGTTCCATCTTGAAATAAAAAACGATTTTCAAAGCTCTAAACAAATCATAAAACGTAGGCAACAGCTTTTGTATGTCGGCTAAAAAATCGGATGTCATAAAATCTGGATAGCAGATAAAATCCAGGTAGAATTCGGGTGTCGTATAAAATTCGGATATTTTAATTAGGTTTGGGTTATCGATTCGCATCGGATACGACTTTGTCGGATGTCGGATCGGATTCGGATTAATTCTTTCCCCAAGTTGCACATCTAGAATGTAGTATACGTCATTTTCTAATCATTATCAAATGTTAATATGTTATATACAATCTGTTTAGAATATTTTTAGATTCTTTAGTAAGTATTAATAACAATTTTGCAATTACTACATCTTAATAATTACTATCCGCGTACGTGTACCGCAGTTTTTTCTGTAGTAATCTAGGGTTTAATGGTTGAAAAGATACTTATACATACGTAAACAAACTAAATAAAACAGATGTATTATTAAAGATTGCTGGAATAAATTATAACATTAAGGAAACAATGTATATTTAATAAAAACTGTGTGGTGAATTGTTCATAGAATGACACAAAAATATGATTACATTACTATTATTCATTAACAATCTGCATACTATTAATTTCTGCCGTATTATTAAAATATTACGCACGTAAAAGGATTCCAGAACTATATTTTTTTACTGATTCTTGATATTTTTTTTAACGTCCGCTTGAGGATTTTGATTTTTCTTAGATTTTCTTAGAAACATTTAAACACAAGAACCTATTACAAAGATAAAGAAAAAATGATTTTCAAAATTAAATTTTATTGGAAAAATGTTTTTTTTAATCTTTTTTAGTTGCTACCTTTAACATTTTATTGTTGACGAAGTTCTTAGAGGAATCCAGCAAAAGCACTAAAATTGCCAACTAGCTTTAGAATAACTTTTTATCCTTTTAACCGCTTTTAACACTTTATTTAAGTTTAATCAGCGTTTGAGATTTTCATATTTATTAATATTAGTCTGCCTGATCATATGATTTTATTTCTTCTCACTTAAAGGTGGCTTATTGTAGAAAAGAAAAGACCGCTAAAAGCAACATATGTGATAAACAAGGAAATAATAATTAGTACAGGAAAACTAGGCTAAAAAAAGACCAAGCCCGGACAACCAAAAGAACAAAACTTTATTGGGTGCAGATTGCTTGGTACTCCTATCCCTTCACGATCTGCAAAATTCCTTAAGAAATAGTGTGATCAAAACGGAATTTTTCATACGTTTTTCAAAAATATCTTAAAAACTACGGGGTTCGGCAAAAAAATGATTCGAATCCAAATTAAAGAAAATATTCTCTACAAAAAAGATCCTATGCATTTTCTTGTTAAGCCCCATTCTTTGGAAGATAAAGGAGGGTATTCGATGGGTATGAAAAGAGACACTGCACAAAAGATGAGGAACACCTGCGAAAATCATTCTCCCATTCTCATGTGGATGTAACAGTTAAGGACAGTATTGTGGTTACGCTGAATCAAGGTAACTTCCTGTCAAACAGTACAAACAAAATGGAACTGATATCCTTCCTGAACCACAGGACGCAAGCACCTGCAGAAAGCAGGGTGCACTGTTCATCAGGCAGAGGTAGATGCTGACTACCTTATTGTATTCACTACAATTCATGAGGCTGAGAAAGGAAAAGAGATTATACTGGTTGGTAATGATACCGATTTGCTGGTCCTTCTAATTGCCTTTTCACCTCCTGAAATCAATGTAGAGATGATTATGATGCCTGGAAAGAGTAACAAAACAGACAAGATTTATTGCATCGTCTCCATTCGGCAACAACTTAAAGCTTGACACACCTACTACTGACGGTCTACGCGTTCACAGTATGTAACTCTCTGTCCAGCATATGTAACATAGGGAAAGTGTTACCTTTCAAAAAAGCAAACAATGGCCTGAAGACTAAGTTTCAAGTGTTCAATGACCCAAATAGAGAGCTTCAAGCCATGTTGAGGCAGGAGAGTTTTTTCCTGATCATTTAGCAATCGAAAGACACTAACAATTTGGATGTATTAAGACATCGATAACTATATGTGAAGATAGTCGCCAGACAGCCCATTCATTTACAGTTCAAATTAGCTACTCTCCCTCCTCTGCTGCTGCAGCTGGAGAACATTCAAAGAGAATCTACTACCAAGTGCAACATTGGAATCAAAGAGACATCGATCCAAAGAGTGGCACTGGAAGAAGATGAACGGATTATTTCGTCTGACAACTACAAACAAAGCAACAGGGATCTAATAGATAATGCTGAAGATGCTGATAATCCTAAAGATGTTGAACAACCGAGAAATTATGAAATAACACCTGCAATGCTCTGATTTGGAAAAAATCGAATGCTTGAAATATATTGATGGATAGGGTTTTCACAAACTTGAGATATTTATTTTTCTTATATATACAGGTTTTTCTAAAAGATCTGTACAAGACGCTACCACATATTCCGGAGACCAAAATAAGACGATTTAACCAAACTTACCTCTATCCAAAAGTGCTTCGTTAAGACGTCCCTAAAGTTAGCGAAGCCCAAACACCAGGAGAACAGGAAAGTATATGAAAAAATAAAGGCTAATTAAATGCCCTATTTTTAAATTTAAGGCTCGGCTAATTTTTCTAAAACCGCGGGTTTCGCTATTTTTAGAAAAAGTTAGCGGAGCCCACATAAAAAATCTAATGTAGAATGCGAAATTTAAAAAAGTAATCTATGGAGAATTAAAGGCTAATTAAAGGCTGACTAAATGCCTTGTTTTCAGATTTATAGGCTCAGTTGGGTTTTTTTAAACCACGGGTTTCGCTAGCTTTAGAAAAAAGTTGACGGGACCCACATCAAAAATCTAATGTAGAATGCGAAATTTAAAAAGTAACTTATGGAGAATTAAAGGCTAATTAAAAGCTGATTAAATGCCCTGTTTTCAAATTTAAGGCTCAGCTGATTTTTCTCTAAACCACGGGTTTCGCTAGCTCTTCATGTACGTTGTGACATCAGACCTACCAGAAATGCCACCGGTTGCTTTGAACGACATACCACAATCGGCTCGTTTTCAAAACCAAAATTATAAATTGGCGGGAATTGCGAATTTTAAGAAACCCTTTTCAACAAGAATCTGAGATAGTCTATCAACGGGTCACTACACAGCTCTATGCCCAGCAGAAGATAAATGGATCGGGTACGCGACTTTGCAAAACCGTAAACAATCTGAATGGAAACACCAAAATATACTTTGCGTTATCAGTTTTCGCTAAAGAATAGCTATGTAAATAGTTCCTTGTGCATAAATAATTATAAAAATACAGTTCTGTAAATATGCAGTTCTTTCTTATACAGGGTGTTTCAGTGAAGATTCGTATCTTCGGGACAGGTGATAGTAGACATAAAATGCAACAAAAAAAATTTAATATCATTAATGACTATTTTCATAATAACCGAGAAAAAGAAATTGTTTTTAAAAAGTGGGCTGATGGTCACTGGTTTAAGACTAGCAGTTGGAGCTGGATCTACCTAACTGTATTTTAAACGCGATGTCTGATACATTGATGCTAGATGATGTCACAGTTTGTGTTGACTATTATTTCCAGCACTTCTCAAAAGTTGACCTTTTTAGCAAATGTTTTTCGATGTGCGTAAAATCAAAAATGGCATAAGGATTTTTTGTTCCTATTGACCAGTACTATGACCTGTCCAGATGATACGAATCTTAAGTGAAACCCTGTATAATAATTATATTATAGATAAAATAAAATTTAAACCTTTAAGGTAATAAAGTAACATCACATTAAAGATAATACGTAGTTGTTTAAATGATGGCACGTCATTGCGAAATCTAGCAGAACCCAGGGTGCAAATTCTCAGGAAGTAACCGTTGCTGCATTTTCGAAAATTTGCAGTTTCCTAATATTTCAGATAATTTAGTCTCCAATTTGAGTACGCATTTATACTTCAGAATTAAAGATTAATTAATTCAAGATTCCGCTTACGCGTCTCGAACTTTTACAAATACATCATCAAAATCAACTACAGACCGTTATTAAAGGTTCAATTATCAACAAAACAAATTTCTACCTATGCCCATCTTGCAGCAATTTAAGTTTTAAAAATAGGGGTGCTGGCAGAAGCTGAAGCTAGCACCCCTACTTCCATTAAATTCAAACATTTCTAGCCTATACTTAAGTACTAATTAAAGACTAATTTGTACCCGTTTATCCGCAATTTAAGTTTTAAAAATGGAGCTGCTGGCAGAAGCTGAAGCTAGCACCTCCACTTCAATTAAATTCAAACACTTGTAGCCTATAATTAAGTACTAATTAAAGACTTATTTGTACCAACAAAACAAATTTGTACCTATTTCCGTTTAGCCGCAATTTAAGTTTTAAAAATGGGGATGCTGGCAGAAGCTGAAGCTAGCACCCCCACTTCAATTACATTCGAAGATTTCTAGCCTATAATTAAGTACTAATTAAAGGCTAACTTGTAGCAACAAGAAAAATGGCAGTAGTTGAAGCTAGTACTCCCACTTCAATTAAATTCAAACATTTCTAGCCTATAATTAAGTACTAATTAAAGACTAATTTGTACCAACAAAACAAATTTCTACCTATTCCCGTGTACCCGCAATTTAAGTTTTAAAAATGGGGGTACTGGCAGAAGCTGAAGCTAGCACCGGCACTTCGATTAAATTCAAACATTTCTAGCCTATAATTAAGTACTAATTAAAGACTAATTTGTACCAACAAAACAAATTTCTACCTAAACGGAGGTTTGAAGACGTAGTGAGACACGTGATGTCCATCAAACACGGCTAATTCCTTGGGCACAAAGTCTGTGTCGGAAGTCTTGAAACCGGTGTGCCATTAATATAATTCCCTGTTATTATATTACATTCTATCATTAGCGAGTTAACCTTGATAATCTTAACTGGAAAATCAGATATGTGACGTTCCTTAGCTTTTAAGATTCTATTCTTAAACCCTAACAATGTCCCGATAGAGTGTTCAACTGTAAAGTCAATGTCGTGATCGGCTTTTATAATCGATTTTAGGGTGTTATGATTCGGATCGATGTTAACAGACCTCATATGACCCTGTAGGTATCTTTATTATTCTTTTACCAATTTTAAACACGTTGTTTTCATCCGTTACGTTCGGAATAGTATTAAACGTCTCGAAATTTGTCAAACGCATAACCCATTGTTTTTAGCATCCAAATATATGGGAGGGTTATAAGAAGAAGTTAAAACAGAAGTTTTATCGGAGAAGATGAATGTTTGAGACATGTCAACATTCCCAGTAAGACTGAAGAAATGTTAAGGAGTGTTATCATATAAAAAGTTCAGCGCTAAATGTCTACAATTGTACGAATTTAGCTTCTGAAAAGCATCGTAGTTGTAACGAATTACGTTTAAGCTACCATCACTTTTAAAGTAATGAACGAGTTCTAGTGGGGGTTTTAACTGACCAATACTATCAAAGTATAATATATTTCGACCACGTTTAACATACGATGTCCAATGTGTACCTTCCCCATCTGTATCATCCAAATTCACAATTCCACATTCGTTTTTACGGATACGTTTCGGTAACCCGTTTCGCATAAAAATACCTCTGAAGTATGGAATTTTTAACTCGTTTAAGTACTTTGACAGATCGATATTGGTCAGTGGTCGGTGTGGTAGCTTTAAGGGTAGTTTTTTGGAGGTCGTAAATACAATCCTAATCCTTTTTTGTACGGTTTCAAATATAATCCTTTTCCTACAGGCGCTTGCTCCATCGCTATATTGTGTCGTTTCGTTTCTTCGAGCGCTGATTTCGCTGCTTTTGCTTCATTCACTGCTTTGGCAACCGCAGCTGCTCCAGTTCCTAACGAGCCTATAGCTCCGATAGCGGCAAATAAAGGAATCAGCGGTAGGAAACCACCTTGCTTGGGAATAGGTATAATCCGACCTTTGGGAGCAATGATACGTTTACGTTTCAAGGCCGCTAGGGCAAGACGAGCAGACCGTTTTAAAGATAACTTTTTTACTGTACCACCAATACGTTTTCTAGCTAATTTGATGGCGTTGTTGAACGTTAAAGTACCCCTTCTTTTCACCTTAGATCGTCGTCGTCGTCGTCGAACACCCATACCCAATTTTCTTTTTCCAGACATAATGCCGGCCACAGTAAGTGCAGCCGCTCTCTCTCCAAAACGAGCGTCCTTAGAACGAAACCTAGTCCACGCCTTACGTCCTAATATACTATCGGCTTTATGACGTTCACCAAGATCGTTAGTTTTTGAATAGACTATGTCGTGCTCTTTACAAGCTTCATCCAACGGGTTTATTCCTTTGTCTCCACGAGCAAGCCTTTGATGTAAACGGGTGCCAGGTCCGCAGTAGTTATACCCTGGTAAATGTAATTCTAACGGTAACTTATTAATGAGAGTGTTGATCACTCCCTTCCCCTTACGAGTTGATTGACGATTATCCGCTTTTCGCAGAGTACGTTTCATAACACATTACTCCTCCTATCACAGGTGAAGAGTGACTGTAAGTGGCCCGTCTACATATATTTATATATATCACACACGTGTGCTCTTCCCTCACAGCGTGTCCTACATGAAGCAGCTAAAGTTGGTGCATCAGAGACACAGATTACCGGTTGTAAATCGGAATAATTGTTCACCGACGCCACAAGTGTTTAAACATAGCGTATTGTTGGGTGCAGGATGCAAACGCGGTATAATAGTAGGCAGTTTCGGATGTGGTAAAACCAACCTAATGATAAGTTTACTAGAACATCCAAACGGTTTACGCTTCGAAAACGTATATGTTTATAGTAAATCTCTTTATCAACCGAAATACGCATATCTGCGCGACCTGTTTCGATCATTACCCATCGGTTATTTCGAATACGATTCTTCTGAAACTATATTACCGCCTAAGGATGCAAACCAAAACTCGGTTATTATCTTCGATGATGTAGTTTGCGATAGTCAAAGCACCATACGTGATTACTTCTGCTTCGGGAGACATAAACACATCGATTATTTTTATTTATGTCAGACATATTCTGCGATACCTAAACAACTCGTAAGAGATAATTCAAATCTCATTGTCGTGTTTAAGCAGGATAATACTAACTTAAAACACATATTTAATGATCATGTTAGCGGGGATATGACTTTCGAAGCGTTTAAACACTTGTGTTTACACTGTTGGAAGGAGAAATATGGCTTTTTAGTAATCGATAAAGATTATCCACTTAATGGGGGACGTTATCGAAAAGGTTTCGACTGTTACTTCACCATAAATACCGAAGACACGAACTAAACGTTTTAGTAAACATGGACAAGCGTGTAGCAGAAGACTTGGTTAAAGCACGACGTCATGTTAAACAGAAATACAAAAGTCTCAAGTCTGAAATTGCACGGTCAGAAGTGGAACTACAACGCCGCTATCAACCTATCACTCAACCATTGCGTGAGTTTATAACCGGAGTTAAAACGGAATTATTAACTCCGAAAGAAGAACCCTTAAAAACGGAAGTGTCTTCTCCCATACCTACCTCGACCCCAAAAAAATTTTATAAACGACTTCCACCCGTAAGACGAATACCTCACGAACCATCACCTATCGCCCAAAAAATGCGCACTACTAGCGTTCCCTCACCTGATATCTCAGTTTTTGAAACAGAAGTCCTGGAAGAATCTGGGATCCCAACATTGGATCAATTTAAAGAACAACTTGCTGCTGTTGGATTCAGTCCGGAATTCCAAACTTACATTGATGAGACCTTTTCTGGTAGAGCTAAAATGTATATGGAAAACATGTTCAAGGATACTAAGAACGAGTTCGATCATCATTATGGAGTACGATTCCATCCGGAATCTCACCAGTACCTAATCGGAGACGCCGTACTCACTTTTGACGAGAACGACTTTATTATTAAAAAACCCTCAGGCACAATTTTTAAATATACAGGCACTCCTGGTTTATACGAATTAGTATTTAAAAAAGCACCTATTGGATACACCCAATCAGACTTGCAGAAGTATAAGGACCTTCTTACACGTACCAATGCTACCAGAAGAGGTTACATTGAGGGTGCACAGCTACACGGAACCGGAAAGAAATATTCAAATATAATTACACCCCTTCTAACTACTCCTGGAGCAAGATTTCGAAGCGAGTCTACACCTACTACACCGGTCACGCGATCGAAAACTCGCACATTACCAAAACGTGGCGGTGGTGATATGCGCGTTCTCAACTATAATAATAAACAGGTGGAATTTATACCTTGGAAAGATCCTAATAAATTAGTGGACAGATTGAGACTCCTTTTAAGTTCAAAATCGGCTTGTCACACCGGTCACACTAATGAAATCATATATATTATCGATGAATTGAGAGCTGCTAAAATTATCGAATAAATCATCACACGCGTATCGATTCGTTTCATAATATTGCTAACGTTAGTGCACTCATGACGCTCGATAAATTCGGTAAACATCTTCACAAAACCCCTGTCCGAGTGAAACTCGACACTCGTTCGAGAGTGTACTTATTAGAAGATATACAAAATGTAAGGTACACAACAATGATGTATATGTGGGCGGACTCCGAGCCTGAGTCGAGCGAACCTACTATTGTCGATCTAACGAAATATTACAATTTGAAAGGTAGCAACAGTAAACGGGAATACACAATACCGTTTACAGAAGGGATTGTACAAGCAGTTTGCAGCTCACCACCATGCATTATGTATGTAAACGGTATTCTAGTTGGGCATGCTGCCAACTTAATTGGGAGACGTTTGAGAAAAGGCGATAAGATTAAGGTAAAAATTAAGTCGCTAGATCCGTCTGCAATCGCCCCATTTTACTTCGAAGCTCTTATTAGTCATCCATATCATCATATATCATCATTACCTCAAGACGATGACTCTGGATAAGTTCGGTAAACATCTTCACAAAACTCCTGTCCGAGTTAAACTAGACGCTCGTGCAAAGGTATTCCTTTTAGAAGACGTGTCTAGTTTGCACTACGAGACAATGTTGTATATGATGGGACTAAACAACTATGAAGGCGGTTATGCACTTTTGAACTCCATCAACTTCGAGTATGTCGTTCCTCTAACAAAAGGCATCATTAAACAAATCAAATACTATCCCACATATGTGCAAATCTTTTTAAACGATACGTTATACGATGCCGAATCACTCATCGGAGTGTCATTGAAGAAAGGGGATAAGTTTAAGGTGAAGAAGCCTGGATCAAAGGATATATTTACTTTTGAAGCTGTTATTAGTGTTCCACCATTATCTAAATGAGTATCAAACGTCAAATAATTGAAGAATTGCATAAACCTGCTCGTAAACGATTTCGAAGAAGACGCGTAATCGTAAAAGGCTTGAATGATTTGTACATGGTGGACCTTGTGGAAATAATTGAGAAAAGGTGATACGATTAAGGCGAAAGGTTTGCTATATCCGTCTACAGCCTTCCCATTTTACTTCGAAGCTGTTATTAGTCAGCCATATCATCATATATCATCAGTACCTCACGACGATGACTCTGGATAAGTTCGGTAAACATCTTCATAAAACTCCTGTCCGAGTTAAACTCGACGCTCGTGCAAAAGTATTCCTTTTAGAAGACGTGTCTAATGTGCATTACGAGACAATGTTGTATATGATGGGAACATACAATCATGAAAACGGTTATGCACTTTTGAACTCCACCAACTTCGAGTATGTCGTTCCTCTAACAAAAGGTATCATTAAACAAATCAAATACTATCCCAAAGATGCGCAAATCTTTTTAAACGATACGTTATACGATGCCGAATCACTCATCGGAGTGTCATTGAAGAAAGGGGATAATTTAAGGCGAAGAGACCTGGAACAACGGACATATTTATTTTTGAAGCTGTTATTAGTGTTCCAGCATTTTCTAAATGAGTATCAAACGTCAAATAATTGAAGAATTGCATAAACCTGCTCGTAAACGATTTCGAAGAAGACGCGTAATCGTAAAAGGCTTGAACGATTTGTATATGGCCGATCTTGTGGAAATGATTCCCTATGCTAAAATAAATAAAGGTTTTCGATATATTTTAGTATTGTTGAATATGTTTAGCAAGCGTGTTTGGGCGTGTCCACTTAAACGAAAAACCGGTGAAGACGTCACGAAAGCAATGAAAAAATTATTAACATCAACAGGAGGTACTCCCGACAATTTACAAACGGATATGGGGAAGGAATTTTACAACCAGCATTTTCGTAAGCTAATGCAAACTTTCAACATCAACCATTACAGCACCTTTTCTAGTATGAAAGCAAGTCCGGTAGAAAGTGTAAACCGAACTCTTAAAAACAAGATGTGGAAGGAATTTTCAATGCAAGGGTCATATAAGTGGTTACAGTTATTACCAAAGGTTGTTAACCAGTACAACGATACCGTACACCGCACCACCGGCTACAAACCCATCGACGTGAACCACAGCAACGCCAAGATTCTTTTACAAACAGTTTACGATTTCCAGAAAACCACCGACCTGCGAAGTGCTAAATTCACAGTCGGTGATCACGTGCGAATCAGCAAGCATCGGGAAGCGTTTGCGAAAGATTATACTCCCACATGGAGTACCGAAATCTTCCAAATTAAAAAGGTTAATCGAACCGATCCCATAATGTATATCTTGGAAGACACGAACGGGGAAGAGATACGTGGAGGCTTCTACACGGAGGAATTACAGATGGTTAAACATCCTGAAGTATTTTTAGTAGAGAAGGTGTTAAAAAAAAGGGAGATCAAGTTTTAGTCAAGTGGTTGGGCTTTGATAATACCCACAACTCGTATATAGCAGCACGTGATATAGTGCATTAAGTAGTATAGTGCATGCAGTGTATTGCAATGTTAATATATAAGTATCATTTTATGTAAGCAGTAAACAATAATAAATCACTTTTTGATATCAATAGTGTGTTTTATTTCTTCTTCTACCTTTACAGAAACACAGAGTATGATGTATATAATTTATTCACATTAGTCAATATCATAATAAATACATGAAATATATACGGTTATAAACTACAAAGCATCAATACTATTTACAATAATTCATAACAAAGCAAAGGCTGTTGTCAACGTAGCCGGGGCCTCTGCGATAATACTAATCAGTACCGTCGGTTCTACCAACAAACGAGTTCCAAAATTACATTTCGGCTTGCAGTAATTCTAACAGACGATCCAAATTCTGATAACTATCACGCCCCGGATGAATATCGCGGTGTCCCCATGCTAAAGTGTTGTGCGACCCGGGAATAATGTAACGTTTGTTATCGGCTGGTGATAACGCTACTTTATTCCGAAGTTCTGTGTACATAGCATGTAAACGTGATTTGAATATAAACATTTTGCGGAAGAGCACAACACCATCCTCCACAACCTGACGGTAGTCCTCAACGGTGAGATCGCGCTTAATTACCGCCCTTTTTACCCCTTTTGCCTTTTTAATCGCCATTTCACCGTCGCGGTCAAGCACGTTTACACAATACGTTTTAGCATCTGCACCGTAGAAACTGCAGAGGGGCACTCCACAATATTCATCTTTCATTTTACCAACCACCGAGGCCGTGCGCGGTATACCGTGAATGTTGTCAGGTGGGAATTTTGAGGTGTCAAATTTATCTAAGTGTTGCTTCATATCAGTATAAAAATTTTCAGTACGAATTTCTATAATGAAAGAGTCAGTATCTGTGTACAGCAAGCGCACGTTATCACCATATAAAGGTTTGAGAAAATCATAAAAAATTCATACATTATCGTTTTAGAAAGATCCAAAATAGTAAAACCCACGTACACCGGTTTATTGTATGTAACGGATACTTTTTGCAATTCTATAGCGACCAAATTTTCCGAAAAGACAGCAACGCTTTTGAATTGAGGCTTTGCTACTAACACCTCAGCCCCATGCTTTTTTCCATGACGTTCCCAATGACTGACCAAACGAACGTCCACCCTTTTATCGACATTTTCCATTGTCTTGCCAAATAAACTGTTCACCATTAATTTGAAGAAGTCCCTGTCCGCTTCGTTAGTCGCCTGATTACGTAACGTGGTGTTCAAATCAATACAGGAACGCAACCAGGGTGCCTGATGAAATTTTAATACGCGATGAATTTTGGTTAATTCTAAACCGTGCTTAAGACACTGTTCAATTTATTCAATTCATTCATTCAATTCATGGTGGGGATAATTAAAGGGTGGGGTTTAAACGTAGTGGGGAAAGTCTATCAAGAGTTCTTTTAGTCTACTTCCTGCTGCGAACATGGGTGCTTTACCTATAAAACTCTTAATAGTGCTAACCGCCGTTTATGATGGTGTTATGTACATCGCACGACCGTCGGAGTCCATTTCCGGGTCAATAGTGTTCTCCTAAGACCCAACGCGTTACAACTTAAAAAGTGATGTTCTGCATGGACTAAACGTTTACAGTGTTTCATTAAGTAATGTTACACGTGTACCTTCATCATTCAAAGTGAAATTTCATTATCCGTCACATGACATCGAGACCAGCTGGCAAATAATTGGTCATGATCCGCACATTTGCAAACTGCCTGATTCACCAACGCCTGTTAGCTGTATAGTTGTCGTCTCAGTGGCGATCTTTGTATTGGTTATATTTGCCATATTTTTGATTGTTTACGTGGCTATTTATTTGCTTAACCTTAAAGTTTAATAATGTGCATAATACAACATATTGTATTAAACTTTGTATTTGTACTGCAACCGTTTTTTAATAAAACCAATTGTTAATAAAAGTCTTTTATTTTTTTGTTATAACATTGTATACAATCTAAACATTTATAATAAACCTTTTTGTAATTTGTCAGTAATTTATCAGATTTCTTTTTATAGGCTCACGTTTAATGTAGTTAAGTATGTACTTAACTACATTAAACGTGAGCCTATAAAGTTATGTAACAGTTATTCGGATTACAGTCCGCAGGAATATACGGCTCCGGAACTTTAAAATTACTATTATGCACCTCAGGTATATGTGGGTTACGTTCTTTTGAATATCTAGTGAAGTTGAGAGTCCTTTCCTTGTGAAATTCTTCTTCAGTCATCCACTTAAACGGTCTATGTTCACTATTATGCAACCATGATCTATTAAACCAAATGTTGCGTTTATATTATCCATCCACACATCAGAAATCTCGCTATCCCACGTGCGAAATACACATTTGAAAAGTACGAACGGACAAGTGTCCCCCAAAAGATATATTTCGTGAATATGTTCTCTACCCGATTTCGTGCATTCTATTCTTTGTGAATTTATTGGATTACCATCTTCATTTAAGTATAAAATTTCTATATATGAACATACAGTGTGACCTATATCTTCTATGCTTCTTAATTCTACAATATTGGGCAGTTTATATAATTCAATTAACAACCCGGTATTGTGAGTTTTAAAACGCCAGTCTTTCGTTCAATCGACCATTGATGTTCCCAACACATTTTATACTAGATAAATAACTAGTGGACACAGATATTGAAGTTATGTAGAGATTGAGGTACAGTTTGAGGAGCGTGGTTGTAACTGTCTAGAGGTAAGGGGGCGTAGTCTATGAAACAAGTGAGGTAAGTAGAGATGGGTGTGGTTATGTAATGGGGCACTTGAGCCAGACAGTTCTAGGGACCCTAGATTTTCTGTCTCTCTCCAATCTAGTGACTTTTTGTCTATCTCTCTAGGCGGTTAAGTATGGAACCTGTATTACCGACATGATTGTCTATGAGACAAGTGGTCTATAAAGGGGTGTAGCTTACCAACCGGGGGGGTCTTGAAATCAAGTGAGGCAAGTAGAGAGAGGGAAAGCAGAGGATGGCGTGGCTTATAAATGGGAGGGGGCTGGAGAGGGAGGCGTGGCTTATAAAAAGGTTTGGCTTGGAGAGGGGGAAGTGGCTTATCCCCGTCTTGTAAATTTCGAACTTATTGTGAGATTTTTTTTTTCAATTATATATATAATCTGTTCCTCTTCTACTGTTAAGTGTAGAGGATTTAGTTTGGTATCTTTCATTTTCCATTTATTAAATTTCTCCATTTTTTCCTGTCTCTTGATAATGTTTCTGCCTCCCTCCATGTCAGTCCTTTTTCTTTTAGTAATTTTGCCACTTCGTTGTCCCATGTCATTCTAGGTCTTCCTCTTTTCTTCTTTCCTATTTTCGTTGCTCCCCATATTGTCTTGACTTGTCTATCTTGATTTAGTCTATTTAGATGTCCCCACCATCTTAATTGTGATTTCTCTATATATTTGTTAATACTTTCAACTCCTAGTCTATCTCTTATAGTGTCGTTTCTTATTTTATCCATTATTGTTACATTCGCTACTCTTCTCAAGTATTTCATTTCCATCACTTGAAGCCTTTTCTTAAGTTTTTCTGTAAGTACCCAGGTTTCACTGCCATAAAGTATTGTTGGTAGATATACTGTTTTGTATATTGTAAGCTTTGTTTTATTACTAATTTCTTTTTTGTTTATAAATTCATTTCTTAGGGAATGGTATAGTTTTGTTGCTGATGTTATCCTATTGTTTACTTCTTCTATATATCTTCCCGTTTTGTCAAATATTGCTCCCAAGTATTTAATATTTTCCACTTGTTCTATTATTGTTCCATTCAGTGTTATATTAGTTTTTGTTTCTTCATTTGATATTACAATGATTTTAGTTTTATTTGCATTTATTTTCATTCCTTTTTCTTCTAGGGTTTTCATCCATATATCTATGTTGTGTTGTAGATTTTCCTGGTTATTTGCTATTGTTACTATATCATCAGCGAATATACATTCACTCATTGTGATATTTTGTAGTTTATTATATCCCACGTTTATTTTCTTGGATTGTCTGCTGGCTGTATTAATTATTTCATTCATGAAGATCAGAAACAACAGCGGGCTGAGTACTCCTCCTTGTATTACTCCTTTTGTTGTTTTGAATTTTTCTGATTCTTGATTATGTGTTCTTATTATTGTGGTACTGTTTCTGTATATTGCTTTTATTCCTTCTATTAAGTTATTGTTAATTCTAAATTTGTTTAAGGCTTTCCATATCTGTTGTCGTGGGACTGTGTCGAATGCTTTTTCTAGATCGATAAAGCAGAGATACAGTTCTTTGTTGTGTGTTATGAATTTCTC
Organism: Agrypnus murinus; assembly: GCA_929113105.1. NCBI lineage: Eukaryota > Metazoa > Arthropoda > Insecta > Coleoptera > Elateridae > Agrypnus > Agrypnus murinus. Next base: position 115,444,035 of record OV816023.1, on the reverse strand, counting down.
TGTTAAGTTTCTAATCGTGAATACATGATCTTGTGTGCTGTATCCTGATCTAAATCCGCTTTGTGTTTCGTGAAGTTGTTTTTCTATTTTTCCTCTCAGTCTCTGCTCTAAAATTCTTTCATATACTTTACATGCAGTACAGGTCAGCGTTATTCCTCTATAATTCCCGCAGTTATTTTTGTCTCCTTTCTTATATATTGGTACGATTACTTGTGTTTTCCAATCTTCCGGTACTTCCTTTGTTTTCCATGCTGTTTCTATAATTTCATGTAATATTTCAATTCCATTTTCTCCCATATATTTGTACATTTCCGATTTTATGTTGTCAATTCCTGGTGTTTTTCCGTTCTTTAGCTTCTTTACAGCTTGTTCTACTTCTTCTTTTGTAATTTCTTCGTTGGGTTCGTTATTTATGTTTATAGTTTCTGGTTCCTCTTCTAATTCATCTGTTCCTAATAGTTCTTGAAAGTGTTCTCTCCATCTCAGTAATATGTCATCTATATTTGTAATAATTTTTCCTTCTTTATTTTTTATATGTTTTGTTGTTTCGTTTTTCCTCTTACTTCTCATATTTTTCAACACTCTATAGAAGAGTTTTTGGTTGTTTTTACTATCGTTTTCCATCTTTATTCCAAAATCTTCCCATTCTCGAGCTTTAGCTTCTTTCACTTTTGTTTTTACTATTTTTCTAGCTTCTTTATATTTCTCATAACTTTCCCTTGTTTTTCTTCGCATGTACTCTTTCCATGCATGTTTTTTGTCTTGTATAATTTTCTTAATTTCATTGTTCCACCAGCTACTTCTCTTCTTTGTACCTCCTGTTAGTGTGACACCACAGGATTTACTAGCTGCTTCATTTATTATTGTTTTGAACATCCTCCATTTCTCTTCCAACTTTGCTTGTCTTATTTCTTCATATTTTTGATTTGATAATTCAGTGATTAGTTCTGTATATTTTTCTTTGATTTTTTCTTCTTGTAATCTGTATGTCCTAATAACTTTCTTCTCTTTGTAATCTTTTTTGTTTTTATTGTCGTGAAGTTTTTTATCTTGTGTACATTTTATGTTTGCAGCTACTAGATAATGGTCTGTTCCTAATTCTAGACTTCTATATACTCTTACATCTTTGACAATTTTCCTGTTTGTTCGTTCGGTTAAAATATAATCTATAATTGATTTCTCATTCCTTCCCGGTTCTTCTCTGGTGTATTTGTGGCAATCTTTATGTTGAAAAAATGAATTTTGTATAATCAAACCGTTTTGTATACAGAACTCTATTAATTTTGATCCATTTCTATTCTTTGTTATTTCCCCGAATCTACCCATTACTCCTTCTGTTCTTTTAGTATCGTTCCTATTCTGGCATTCAAGTCTCCCATGATTATTACAGAATTTTTAGCTTCATCATATGTTTCTTGGAGCTTTTCCCAAAACTTTTCTTTCTCTATTGCTTTATCATTTTCTCCGGGTCCATATACTATTATTATCTCATTAGTTTCTTTCTCTGTTAATTTAATTTTAACTTTCATGATTCTTTCATTTATTCCTTGCCAGTCAATCAGCTTTTCCATGTATTTAGGGCTTATTACACATCCTACTCCTGCTTCTGCTCTTTGATTCTTATCTACTCCACTATATAATATTCCATAGTCTTCTATCTTTATTTCTCCTTCTCCCTTTTTCTTTGTTTCTGTTATGGCTAATATTTCTAATTTTGCCTTTTCAAATTCTTCTAGCATTTCTATTTCTTTACCTTTAATGCTTCTTATGTTCCAGGTTCCAATTTTAATATCTCCTCTTTGTACATTGTTCCTTGTGGTTTTCTTTGTGGTTGTATTTATTATATTTCCTTTTTGCTTCTCATTTTCCTTGTGTATCATTTGTCCGTATTCGATTACCGTATCCTTTGCCTGTTTTGTCGCCGTTTTTCGCCTCTCTTGGTGTTTTAGTTTTTTGACTTTTTATTTGTTTCTCTTTTTTCCAATTCTCTTTTATTTTTGTTCCATTTCCATTCAGTATCGTCTACTGTTACTTTGCTGTACCCTAATTTGACTGTTTTTCCTTTTCTTTTCTCTTCTTGCGCTAGTTTCCTGATTTTCTACAGTTTTTCTCTTTCTGCTTTCGTTTGATCGTCATTTATGTATACTCTATCCGTTTCCATATTCTTTAGCTTTTGTTTATTCTGCATTATTCTTCTCTTGTCTGCTTCGTTTCCTAATTCAATTAGACATACTTTTTCGCCTATCTTAGTTGCCTTTATAATGTTAACCTCTATTTCTAAATGCTGCCGGATAAAGTTCTCGGTAGCTTGTTTCAATGTATCTGGTTCGCTAGTATTTATTTCTAGTCCGTTCATAACTACATTATTTTTCCGTTTTTCCTTCTCTAACCATTCTATATTGTCTTTAATTTCTCTCAATTCATTTTTAATTTTTGTATTTTCTTGCTTTACCTGCTCATTCTCTTCTCTCAAGCTTATATTTTCATTTTTTAGTTTGTTGATTTCTTGCATGAAGTTCTTGTGGTCGGTATTCATTTTCTGTATTTCCTCTTTTATACCTGTCATCTCCTTGGTTAGGTTGGTCATCATCCCGATTAATGCATCTAATTTTCCTTCCTTTCCTTTCTGTATTTTAGATGCGTCCCTTGGTGTTTTCGTAGGAGACCTTGGAGTCTTCTTGCTCTTTTCGAACCCCTCTTCTTCTTCATACTCACTTTTCCTCTTTTTTGTGTTCTCATCCGTTGAGTAATCATCACTATCCATATTGTTTAGTTTCTCCCTCTATTGATTTTACTATACCTTTTATTATATTATATTTTTAAGTTATTGTTTGGACTGCGTAAATAGGCCGACCCGAATCGACTTCTCGGAGGTTGTCCTATTATCAGTTCTGCTTATTTTACTCTTAAATATTTGTTGGTGTTATTATTAATTGTTTTTATTATTAATTACTATTTGTTTATGCAGCCCTCTGCACTTTTCCACGTTTGATGGGTTGCCTATTCTGTTGGCGTTATGAAGGGGATTTTGAGATCTTGGAATTTCACTTATCTATTCTTATCACTATTGTTGTATACAAGTTTTCACCTTATTGCTAAATTTTCATAACCTTTAAATATTGTTTGTAAAAGTTTTACTCACAGTTTTGTAGACTTTCTTGTTTTTCTCTTTATCACTGCTTCTTGCAGGAGTCCAGTAAACTGCAGATAAATTTTCTTGTATTTATATCCACTCGATACGGTCCAATTTGGGCTTGAATATCAGAGCAGCAAAACACATGTATATCTCATGTATATGTCATTTTAAAACTTTTTTTTTTCAAACCTCTTTTTAAACCTTCATATTTTATATTTAACATTTTTGTTGTTCTATTATGGCGTGCATTAAAAGCTTTGGTAACAGTCTCCCAAGCCTCATCCTTCTTCTTCCACGTAATTGCATCGGTTTGCTTACACTCGATTACATTTGCTTGGTTTAATATTTCTTCCACAAGGGTGACTGTTTCAGTAGAAGAAAAGTTGATGGATCTTTGCCTTCTTTTCTTTTCACCTATAAGCATTGCACAATTATTGCTATAACTTTTTAATAACTATTCTAGGACTTACCATTATCAATTGCTGGAGAGTTCTCCATGTTTATATTATTAAAAATGTACTGAATAAAGTCAAGAAATCACTATTTTACACAAACACACGCAGTAATCATGAAACATTAAAAACTTTACTTAAAAAATAACTGCGAACTAAGAAAAAACACTATATGGAATGCAATAAAGTGTTGGGAGTCCCCTGCTGTTGCCCAGATGATTTGTACTGACACATTGCTTATATTTATGGTTTAGGTATACAAATATAGATAGTCAAAACTAAATGAAACATCTTTTGGAAAAGCCCAGAACATAAATAAATGTTTAACTGAATTTTTAGAAGATATTTCTGAAAAATAACTATTTCTTTAAATTCCGCCAGTTTTTAAAAAGTGGACTAGAGAATGGGTTTGATTTTTCTCTCTTACACATTATTCTGTCAATTACCCATCTCTTTCTTGCATGTACTATCTGTGTGAAAAAGTTGACCTTCCTCATAAACATTCCAGTAACTACTTTCAAGATATAATCCTTTGAATATACCCAAACTGTGTACTTGCTACCTGTTAATTTATTTGACCAGTAACTACTGAGAACTTTACCTGAAGGTGAATAGACCGGCCCTTAGTCGAGAAAGTACTTGTTAAAGTGGTTTTTAAATAAAAAAAATTAATTAAATTAAAATAGAAAGCCATGGGAGACATCGAGACAGACGATGTAGGAAATTCACTATAGGCGAATATTAAATTATTTCCAAGAAGCAATTTCGAGTTAATATTATGAGCATGTCGAGCTTTAAACTGACAGCAGATTAACGATTTTATCTCGTTACTTTAAATTATAGTATGATGTAGAAATCTACATAAAGAAGGGCTTTCCAACTGTGAAAAATATACAAGGTGATCTATTTGAAATCACAAAGCTGCCCTATTCCCGAGAATACGTACGTCATTTCTGGATAAATCGGAAGTGGAAAAGAAAGACGAATACTAAAAAAAAAACTAAGAAGAAGACTGGCAAACACCGCATTCTATTATCTCAATTACTTCAAAAGTTATTTACGATTTTAAAGGGTCAAAATATAATTTCACATGAATAAAAAGAATTACCTGCGTTAATCAAAACAAAAACAAAAAATATACCTAAAAAATGACATTACCGAGGTTGTACGTGTTAAAAATCCATATAGGTATCGAAGTATGAATTTTTCCTGCCTTCTGTGCTCTGTAACTCCAAAACTGTTAATTTTAGAGCTTCGTATCCCTGGAGACTTTCGATCAGGATAATGTAAACTACAGCATATCACAGTTTCAGCCAATTTGAATGGTATCCAATTTCCGTAAGAAATGTGCGGAGTCCTTTGCACGAGGGCACTCATTAGATTTGGTGCGGTCCTGTACATAATTCATAATGCTAGTTGTCAGATTAATTCTTATGTATTTTTTGTTACATATTTATTAAAAATAATTATTAATATTGTTTGGCTAAAAACGTAAAAATTCTAAAAAAACGAACAAATAGATAAAAATAATAAAATCTTACTATTATAACAACTTTATTCCTCATTAGAAATTTGAAATCGTGTATTAGGATAGCAGAAAAGGCTGAGGATGGTTTTGCTGGAGTCCTGGTAGCTACATTGACATATTGAAGACCCCCCGTATGTAGCCATTGACGACACCAGTTTTACAGATTTTCAAGAATGTTTCAAATTTAACTTTGTTAAAAGTTAAAAACTATTTTGAGTTATTTCATAACAATTTTTAATAAGTATATAACAGAAAATGCGTAAACCATAACGTAACGCATTAAGAACATTAATAAAAATAATGGAAGCAGGTGTGTCTCCAAGAAATTGTACTATCTTGGAGACACACCTGCTTCTCTTATTTTCTTAATGATAAATAATTGTTACGTTATCGTTTATGGATTTTCCGTTATATACTTACTAAAAATTGTTATAAAATAACTTAAAATAATGTTTAACTATTAACAAACTTGAATTTGAAACATTTTTGGAAATTTGTAACAACTGGACGCCATCTGTTAACCAGTAGCACTATTAATGATGAAATTACAGATTGTGTCATCAATCTTTACATACGGGTGTAACCAATATGTAAATGTAGCTACCAGGATACCAGCAAACCACCCTCCGCGTTTTCTGCTATCCTAATACACGATTTTAAATTTCTGATGAGGAATAAAGTTGTTATAATAGTAAATTTGTTCGTTTTATTAGAATTTTTACTTTTTTAATCAAACAATCTTAATAATTATTTTTAATAAGCATGTAACAGAAAATGCATAGGAATTAGCCTACCAACTAGCATTAACAATATTAGTAAATAATTAAGTGATGCAGATTGCGGGATATTGTGTCCAGGGCCGCACCAAGCCTAATGAGTGCCGTTGTGCAAAGAACCCCACGCGTTTCTTACGGATATTGGATACCGGTCAAATTAGCTGAAATTGTGATACGTTTTAGTTTACATTATTCTGATCAAAAGTCTCTGAGGCTACAATGCTCTATAATTAACAGTTTTGGAGTTACACAGTACGGAAAGCAGGAAAAATTCATATTTTGGTATATAGATTTTTAACACGTACAGCCTTGGTAACATAATTTTTTGTGTATATTTTTTGTTTTTGTTTTGGTTAACATAAGTAATAATGTTGTGTTGTATTCATGTGGAATTATACCGAGTGTCCCGTTATATTTTGACTCTTTATATGTATACCTATATAGCTTTTGAACTAACTGAGATAATGTAATGCGATGTTCGCCAGTCTGCTTCTTAGTTTTTTAAGTTTTTTCTGAGTAGCGTTTTTTGCCCACTTCACGTTTATCCAGAAATGATATAGCGTATTTTCGGAGATGTAAATAACATGCAGTATTCACATTAAGAGCTGATAAAACCATACCCTGTATAATAACCATGATAAGTATGGTCCTTTTGGAAAGGAGAACCAATGGACTTTCAAAGGTGCGTGGTTAACGCTCATTATCTCTTCGAGCTCACCACCTACAGGCGGTGGCTTTTAGGAGGTTATTTAACAGCCCTCAAGGAAGACTTATGTAAAGATCCAATGACTTCAATTGAACTTTCCTACGCTATTTTTTAATTTGACTGCACTGGGTGTAATATTTTTCAATATTTATGTTGCAATTAAAACCAATATTTCTATAATATTTATGCAATATTAAAAAAATTGTGCAATATTACTGCGATATTACAAAATATCTCATTAACATACCTCAGCAATGGGTGTGTAAAAATCTTTTTTTTCGTTACAGATCTCCTCTTTCACATGCCCTACATGATGGCTGTTAGAGGCCCCCTTAAGTCATTGAGGTGTATTTGGGTTATTTATGTAGTATTTTAGTTTATTTAGCAGGTTATAAATAGTCAAAAATAAAAGAAATTGATTTGTCAAAATGGTCTGTTTAAAATACATATCGTTACAAGAGAAACGCTTGTAAACATGTTGTCCTGTGGGGTGATGACGTAGTTGCTACCAGTCAGGAATGCATTAGACAGAACATCGCCACTCCGACGCCGATGCCCCGGTTGTATTGGTAGAAACGTCGTTATTAAGATTTTTCTAAATGCTCATATCTCCCTTATTTTGCATGATAAAAAGTGCGATTTTTAATCCGAAAGTATAGGTGCGTCCCAATTGTTTAGCCCTTAGGTTTAGCCAGTCTCGATAGATTAATAGTTTGCATGATTACTCCATAATTCAAGGCTCGTAGGTTCATGGTAGTCCTTCATAGCTATGAAAATTGTTTTTTCTCGTCTTTTATATTAATGAACGTTGTCGAAGGGTATCTTATAAGAACATAACAGTAACATCTCAAATGCCAAATTGGCACAAAAGCGTCATTTGACTAGCTCTTTTGCGAAGGATATTGGTCGGTCTCATTTTTTTGAAGAGGCTATCACTACCAAAAGACACTAGAACACCATTCTGAATTGGTTCATCGATCAAGTCGATGACAAGGAACTGCAATACGGTTACTTTCAGCAGGATAATGTCCGACTCTATGTGGCTCATGGTTAAACACCATTCTTAAGACACCGCTGCATATACTCTAGAAGATTTACAACAAAAGTTGTGAAAGAATGTGATAACGTTACACCTCACCTTTTACAGAAAGTGTTTGATAACATGAACAGACGTGTTGCACTGTGCATTGAAGAAGGCAAACATTTCAACATCTTTTGTAGTTTAAAATAAGATTAGTTAGTAAATAAACGTAATGCTATGTCAGCATGATTTTAAGTGATCGATTTATTTTGATTTTTGTAATAATTGTTAGTTGAAATCGCAAGAGCGCATATCTGACAGTAAAAAACAGGTTTGCCACTACATAATTATGAAGTTACTCTCCAAAAATTCAAGTTTTATGGCGTTACTGTAAACATAGGACTGCATGCGCAATGCGCATGCTCAATTATTAATCTATAATTGTATAAACCGACAAGATTTTCTTAGTTGTTACTTATTAATTGTTAGTTGTTAATCCTTAGTTGTTAATTGCTGTATAAACCAGGCATTTACATTACTTACTAATAGAATAGATAAATAGAATATTTAATAATAAAATTTGACAGTAAATATAAGTAAATATACAGTCTGTTTGATTTAATGCGCCCCGCTTTGTAGCAACTTTATTTTCGATCAGAAATGGTATAAACTGTATATATTATTAAATGGCATGCATAGCATTCTATATGTTTAGAAAATTTTGTATTTACTAAATCAGCTTGAGCGTGATGACGTCATAGAACTTTTTTAAATTACATGCTAGGTATTTTTTTACTGAAATCGATAGAGTATTGTGTTCTCTTTTCAACCATAATAAATATTCATTCTCTTACATAAGAAAATTCTCAAGAAAAACGTGAAAAATGATTTACGAATAGTAGGCTTTAATTTTTGTTCTCCAATTATTAAAACACAGTTATTTAGCAAGCTTAGGTAAATAATGAAACTTCAGTTCTTACAGTGACGTATTTAATTTTTTTTCGAGGGGACGGAAGGTATAATATTGTTTCAGCAGCTATTTTATTATTATAATATTACCTTTGCTAATGACAACTTAGCTGTCGAAACAATATTGTCAGGTTATAATTTAATCAATACTGTGAAACTTTTATCAATCTCTATTTATTTCAATCAATAGAATAAATTGAAAAACTTATTTTAGAATTTCCCTAATAGCATAGGAATAGAAAATGATTGATGTATTTTTTACCAAGCCAGAAAATTAATCTTATCATATCGAACATGAAGAACAAGAATATGGCCATGCTAAATCTGCATTTTAGCCGCACTGCAGAGGGCACTGGTTAAAATATTTTGGGCGGTCTGTACCCACGAGCAACTTTCCAAAGTTTCTGGCAATTATGATTTGGTATCTTTTGCATCATAAGGAATACCACTGCCAGAATCATTAGACAGTCGGGTGTGGGTGCCAGACGGCCCTCAACATTGCATTAGTGACAGTGCACGTTACCTATTTTTCACCACTTGATTCTTTTTTCTAATAACTTTTTGCATCATAAGGGATACCAAACCATCGTTGTCAGAAACATTGGAAAGTTGAGCGTCAGTGCCAAATCGGCCGAAAGACTTTAAACGAGCGCCCAAATTGTGATCATATTCTTGTTCCTTGTGTTCGATGTTAGTGGAATTCAAAAATAAGTTTTTCAATTTATTCTACTGATTATTTATTTTTGTACTGTTTTGTTCTACATTTTCTCTAATTGAAGATTAAAGACTATCAGAATAACTCGGTGGTATATTTAGGGGCGGGGGCTAACGGGATGGAGCCACCCTGGAAATGTTTTTAATAGTCCAAGTCATTTATGTGAAAATCTAAGTACGTATTTTGATTGGAAATTTTTCCAGAGTACCCTCCTCCCCTCGAGAAAATTGTAAATACGCCACTGGAAGAACTGAAGCTACGTTATTTACCTAAGCTTGCTAGATAATTCTGTTTTATAAATTGGAGAACCAGAAATCAAAGCCTACTACTCGTAAATCATTTTTCACGTTTTTCTTGAAAATTTTTTTATGTTACAGTATGAATATTTATTATGATTGAAAGGAGAACATAATACTCTATCCAATTCAGTAAAAAAATACCTATCGTGTAATTTAAGAATTTCGATGACGTCATCAAGCTCACCCAGATTTAGTAAATACAAGATTTTCTGAACCAGAACATATAGAATTTTATGCCATTTAATAATATATAGGTTTATACCATTTCTGACCGAAAATAAAGTTGCTACATAGCGGGGCGCTTTAAATCAAACAGACTGTCTATGTCAATTTTAAAGGCGTTGTTTGCGCTTGCACAGCCATACTAGATGAAAATGAATTTTAATCATATTTTATATACAGAAATACTAAATTTCAGTAGAGTTTGCTTAGACATTTAAGGAGCTTTCGCCCACCTACTAAAAATCTGGGCAAATATTGCGCGCAAAGGCATCTATCGGCTTTATATGATATTTCGGCCCCCTCATAACTTTTCATTGCAGTACAATTTGAAAAAACCTGTCTGATCCCTTGTAGGAAACATTAAAAGCTTTCTAATACCACTTACCAATTTTGTGTAAGATTTTTTGTTTTTAACAAAAAGACTTTTTGATCAGTATGGAAAGCTATAGGGAAATTGAAAGAAAAGCTCGTATCTACGTCTTGCAGTAGGTTACAACAGCCAGGTTCATCATTTATGATACGTTTGACAATTATCTACAATTACCTTATTTGTACATTTGTGTAAGATTTTTTTTTAAGAAAAAAAAGGATCTTATTTGAGTTACCTTAGAAGTGGACCATTTTCAATTCAGCCAGTTTGAAGATTAGGCCACTTTCTTTATTTAAAATTAGAAAAATATGAAGTTTATTGTTGACATTCAACAATAATTACTAAAACGCTAAAACTGCTTTCTTTTAAAGCTGCAAGTATCTTTTTATCTGCGCGCTGCCCCTGAATGTTTTCGTATAGGCAACACATCTAACCGTAGTATGAAAATAAGGTAAAATGAGAATGAGGTAGAATAAAAATATGGTAAAAAAACGCATGTCATAAAGCTTAACTTAGGTTAACAGCTTACTATAACCTAACAAAGTAGTATCGATAGAAAGCCATAGATACAGTACTACCAATATATGGTAAATAAATATCGGTTCCATATTTTGTATCATAATTAAATGTCGAAAAGTCGATTTTTCAATGTGTGCTATACCGCTGGTTAGGGTTAAGTGGAAATTAGTAGTTGCGGGTACAATTACATCGATAAAGTATAAAGTATAGGAATTCAATCCAACGCGTTCCGTACTATAGCAGACCAGATTCTGTACAGCTAAATCAACCTAGCTAATGGAATTATATCAATTCCTATTAAGCAGGAAATCGTACACTGGGGTTAGAAACTATCTATAATTGTGTATGTTTGATATCTATTAGACTACGAAGACAGGTCATTCACAGGATATACTATGACCAAAGATTTAATAATTCTTAACACAAAAATTGTGACTCAAAGGAGCTCAATCTAACGGTTCAATGTGAAGAAAAACATCTTTAGGATTTAGGAATGGGGAATAGATTAAATTAAAGTAGTGTTCTTGGGATTTATGGCAGCAACATCCTAGTTTTCAGCTGCCTATTATTAGTCTTTAAGCTGAAGCAGTTTTGGGTACTCCCGGCAGGATTGGAACGCTAATATGAATTACGCTAGAATAACCAACCAAGGCTGATTAAAACTTTAAACCAGTGCAGTGGTCCTCCATGCTTCTTATGTATTAAAATACTTATGTTAAATTAGCTTCTTTTTTTAATTCAAACCATTCAACAAATGCGTACTCTCTTGTTTCTCTAAAGACAGTAAAACCACATTTTCTCTTTCTAAAGAACGAAAAATGTTTTGAATACGATAAGTGCAATGCATTGGACACATATTCTACAGTGACGTGAGTAGTATGTCCTTCAGATTACCAACTTCGTGTTAGTGTATACTGTACACTGTTCGTGGCTCAGTAGAAGTCTGTATTATACACTCAAAATAAACGAATTAGTATTGAAGAAGAAAACCTGGAACTGAAAAGAATGATATGGAAGCTTGCAGATCAGAATTCCCCAATCTCACAGAAGAATTAAAATTTTTGACGGTTGGTTCTTATCAAATCAAAATGAATCAACTGTATCTTTAAGAATAAAATAACATAGTCATAAAAATAATTTATTGATCACAATACATATTTTGTACATTAAAAACGCAGTTTTGGTATGTATTTGTATAAATGTTGTATTGTTGTGTTGAGTGTTCTCATTATTTCTGCACAACCGTTGTCTCCCATTGAGGTGCTAAATTCTTCGTGCTGATTCAGTTTCATTTACTAGTATGGTTGAACAGAATTCGAATTCGTGTCCAATTATTTTTAGGCATTGTTGGAACATTAGCGTTTGCAAGGAGTGATACTGCAGTGGATCTGTGATTATGATTTGTGAATTACTTTGCGGTTTATTCCAACTGAATTGTTTCAGTACCACTTTCCTTTGTCCATGCTGCATGATGATAGTTTATTTATTTCAATGGGGTCATTCCTGAACTAGCTTGAATTATGTAGATGTAGACACCAAATAATTAGATTCGGAGTTAGGAAAGACAATCGGTTATTACAATTCTGGGATAACTTTCCATAGTTTTTTTTTATAGAGACGAACTGGACAAATATCTTGATCTGAATCTTAAATCATCTATTTACTACTGGTACAAAAATTAGTACCTCTTTGGTTTATCTTGAAGAATATTGGTATTGGATTATATTCTATGCAGTCTGTGGGTATTCCACAAATGGATGCTTCAATTTGCAAGTGATGCAATATTTGCATAGACAGCTTTGTTACCTCTTCTTTGTAATCAGTTAAATGCGCAATCTTTCAAGACTAAAGCTAGTTCAGGAGTTATATTCCCGTCAAATGTATAATTTCTTTATTTACAGAAATTCATATTGCCGCTACTAGAATGTTTTGTTGCTACATAAGTGTATTTTTCTAACAAATTGAGTGACTCATCATTTATTTCACCTTCATAGGCGTCTTCCCATCGATTAATAAACATTTTTTCTGTATTTTTGTTAAATTACATTTTATGGTACTTACGTCAATACACGAACAGCTTAACTGCAAAGTTGGGCAATTGAATTATGTTCTTAGAAAGATACCAACATAAGGTAATATGATCACTTGTTTTTTATTATTGCTGTGATAGCTTTGTAACTAAGCAAATTAACTCTCATTAGATCTAATTAACTCTCATTGGCTGAATTTAACATCACGTGACATATAAATTATCTGATAGATACTAGACGGTGTTAAAAACATCGAATTTATTTTCTACATACAAAAGCCACTCTGTTGACAATATTAGTATAATATGTCATTTTTGACATTTTTTATGTCAGATTGACAAATGTAAAAGTGACATTAGCAATCAAATTGTCAATGGATGGGTATTTCTTATGTAAAAGAATGATCTAAGTTCCATTACCTCCATCTAGTATCCGAATAATTAAAGTCTTTAAAATTGATATAATTTTCACCTTTTATGATAAAAAAATAAGAAATAACTAAAAATTGACGAAAATGCTGTAAGAAACTCAATATTAGTGCTAAATATCATAATTTGCATACATTCCCAGCCTGAAAACGGGGCCGAGAAATTTTATTGCAAATACTATAGAAACTATAGCAACCGGGGCCGAGACTTCGATGAAAGCCGATAGTATCCTTTAGGTTTAAATATAAGTTTCGAAATGTACAGTTGTGATCATTCGGTAAGGAAGGATGAAAAAATAGTGATCTCCGGTTTTTCAGCTTTTTGTACAATGTACGTTGTAATTCGACCTGATTTATGGACTGGACAATTACAGTGTTAAAAAAAGAAATATTCTTGAATATCATATAATGAATTTACAATTACATTATACAGAGAAACTGGAAAATCGGCGGTTATGATTTTTACATCGTTTCTTAGCGAATGATCGCAACTGTACATATACCAATAATTATGATTTAATTAAAAATAATATAAATAAAGAAAATAAAAGAATAAATTCTTTGTGGATTGAACACAGGGCTTCGTTTATAAGAGTTCTATGTTCAGATTTCAAGAATTTCTCGAAATTTTGAATTTTCTGTTTTCTGTTTAACTTTAATAGATTAACAATATTAATAGTTCAAAGTTTTAATTTTGAGTGACATAAATACATGATATATAATGAAATATTAATTTTGAAATTAATATTTGAAAGACAGGTTTGAAATATCAGATCTGAAATGTCTAATCTTAATCTCGTAAAAGATTGCTTCTCAGGAAGGGCTTTCAGGTGCAAACTACCAGGAACAACGTTTGTACAACGTTAGACATTGATCCACTGCACAATGTTGTAGACATATAGAACTTTACCTCTGGAACAGTTTCTCAATTTCCCTAAAAACGATCCGATGGTCGGTGTGACTTTAGAAGTCATCAAAGGCAAGCTTTATGAAAATATAAAAATTTATAAAATCTTTTCAAACTTAGCAAACTTCTGGAACTTGACTTCTTGAATAATTTTTAGATTGCCTTAAAAATGATCCGATGGTTCGGTTGACCTCCAAAGGATATCAAATATCATGTACGTAAAGATATGCAGTTCCGTTGAATTTCTTCAAACTTTTGAAAACTTCTAGAATTTGATCTCTTAAACAATTTTCAAATTACCATAGAAACTATCTGCTTTGACCTCTAGGCGTGTACATAAAAATACAAAATTCCATAAAATCTCTTAAAACTGTGCAAACTTGAATACGATCTTTTAAACAATTTTTAAGTTATTCCCATACGATGTGATAGTCGATTTGATCTTCAGAGGTCATCAAAGATCATTTTCATAAGAAAATCTTCAAATTTTGCAAATCTATACTAGACTATACATAGAACAATCTTTAAATGAATGACCTTAAAAAAGAATTCCATGATCCGTTTCACATCCGGAGGTTTTGAGTTTTTCATAACAATGTAAAATTCTATAAAATCTCTTCAAACTTTGCAGACTTATGCAATTTGGCCTATTGCAAAATCTTTAATTAAAATTATCCTAAAAACGAAATAAAATTTCACCATGAACTTGATTTCTTAACAATTTCTCAGCTTATTCTCATACGTGCCCAGTATGATTGTCCTTATCTTTGAATCGCACTTTACATAAGAACTCACTTTTATAATTGCAACTTCTATAATTAATTAATAAATTAACAATTGTATTTTTATATATTTTATTATTTCTGATCGTACAATGTGCGTATAAGTACAAAATAACATATCAGAAAGATTTCTCCAAGCTGGGATTTATGCAGCAGTCCTAGAACAAGAAAGTGTATATTAAAATAATGATTTACTGATGATTTAACAATACAAGGTTTAATAGGTAATGTTTAATAGAGAACTTATGGAACTAGAAAGTGTAGATTTAGCCAAGTATGACCATGGACTAAATAGAGAAAATGGTACTCACTTTTGTTAACATTTATTTCCATATATCAACACATCTCCCAAATGCATTCCGTACTTTTCCAGCTGGGCAACGAATTTCATAATAGTTGTATATTGAAGCTTCAGGAGATACTCCTGGTACCTTTCTGAAACGCAGCTCTTTGATGCCATGACTTTCTCGAATTGTCTTAGAATAACAATTTGAATGGAAAATTGCTAATATTAACACCAAGCAAACTAGAAACTTCATTTTATAGATTTTAACGTCTTGTACGCTGATACTATGCAAAGTGAATCATGAACGGAGTTAATCGAATATATTTATACAAGAGAATAAGAATTTGGTTGATTTCTAATGTTGTAAATGGTGACGTTGGTCTTTTTTGTGTGTAATATGTAAACAATTTAGTTTTGGATGTTTCTATTTCTGGTATTTATGCCACTAATCTAGAAAATTTAGTAAAAGTATGTAGTAGTAGAGGTGTATCGAAAATCACATCCGTATTTGATCCGAGTCGGATTTGGATCGAGTGAGATACAGATTCGGTCGGACACGGATCGAATCGGATATACTATTCGTATATCAGAGGAGTGTCCAAAAGTTATCCGATTACTCGATAAGAATATCGTTTTAAGTTCTGCATACATTTCAGGTCAAAGTCGTCATCCCCATGCTAACTTGAATCATTTGAGAATTGCGGCGAAATTATATCCGAGCGGTTATTGATTAGAACATGGCACCTTCAAATTTTGGTAAAATATTTAGCATTATAAGGCCTTCGAAATATGTAGTTCTAACTTGAAAACGTAAATAACGTCACATAATATTTTTATTTGGTTCCATCTTGAAATAAAAAACGATTTTCAAAGCTCTAAACAAATCATAAAACGTAGGCAACAGCTTTTGTATGTCGGCTAAAAAATCGGATGTCATAAAATCTGGATAGCAGATAAAATCCAGGTAGAATTCGGGTGTCGTATAAAATTCGGATATTTTAATTAGGTTTGGGTTATCGATTCGCATCGGATACGACTTTGTCGGATGTCGGATCGGATTCGGATTAATTCTTTCCCCAAGTTGCACATCTAGAATGTAGTATACGTCATTTTCTAATCATTATCAAATGTTAATATGTTATATACAATCTGTTTAGAATATTTTTAGATTCTTTAGTAAGTATTAATAACAATTTTGCAATTACTACATCTTAATAATTACTATCCGCGTACGTGTACCGCAGTTTTTTCTGTAGTAATCTAGGGTTTAATGGTTGAAAAGATACTTATACATACGTAAACAAACTAAATAAAACAGATGTATTATTAAAGATTGCTGGAATAAATTATAACATTAAGGAAACAATGTATATTTAATAAAAACTGTGTGGTGAATTGTTCATAGAATGACACAAAAATATGATTACATTACTATTATTCATTAACAATCTGCATACTATTAATTTCTGCCGTATTATTAAAATATTACGCACGTAAAAGGATTCCAGAACTATATTTTTTTACTGATTCTTGATATTTTTTTTAACGTCCGCTTGAGGATTTTGATTTTTCTTAGATTTTCTTAGAAACATTTAAACACAAGAACCTATTACAAAGATAAAGAAAAAATGATTTTCAAAATTAAATTTTATTGGAAAAATGTTTTTTTTAATCTTTTTTAGTTGCTACCTTTAACATTTTATTGTTGACGAAGTTCTTAGAGGAATCCAGCAAAAGCACTAAAATTGCCAACTAGCTTTAGAATAACTTTTTATCCTTTTAACCGCTTTTAACACTTTATTTAAGTTTAATCAGCGTTTGAGATTTTCATATTTATTAATATTAGTCTGCCTGATCATATGATTTTATTTCTTCTCACTTAAAGGTGGCTTATTGTAGAAAAGAAAAGACCGCTAAAAGCAACATATGTGATAAACAAGGAAATAATAATTAGTACAGGAAAACTAGGCTAAAAAAAGACCAAGCCCGGACAACCAAAAGAACAAAACTTTATTGGGTGCAGATTGCTTGGTACTCCTATCCCTTCACGATCTGCAAAATTCCTTAAGAAATAGTGTGATCAAAACGGAATTTTTCATACGTTTTTCAAAAATATCTTAAAAACTACGGGGTTCGGCAAAAAAATGATTCGAATCCAAATTAAAGAAAATATTCTCTACAAAAAAGATCCTATGCATTTTCTTGTTAAGCCCCATTCTTTGGAAGATAAAGGAGGGTATTCGATGGGTATGAAAAGAGACACTGCACAAAAGATGAGGAACACCTGCGAAAATCATTCTCCCATTCTCATGTGGATGTAACAGTTAAGGACAGTATTGTGGTTACGCTGAATCAAGGTAACTTCCTGTCAAACAGTACAAACAAAATGGAACTGATATCCTTCCTGAACCACAGGACGCAAGCACCTGCAGAAAGCAGGGTGCACTGTTCATCAGGCAGAGGTAGATGCTGACTACCTTATTGTATTCACTACAATTCATGAGGCTGAGAAAGGAAAAGAGATTATACTGGTTGGTAATGATACCGATTTGCTGGTCCTTCTAATTGCCTTTTCACCTCCTGAAATCAATGTAGAGATGATTATGATGCCTGGAAAGAGTAACAAAACAGACAAGATTTATTGCATCGTCTCCATTCGGCAACAACTTAAAGCTTGACACACCTACTACTGACGGTCTACGCGTTCACAGTATGTAACTCTCTGTCCAGCATATGTAACATAGGGAAAGTGTTACCTTTCAAAAAAGCAAACAATGGCCTGAAGACTAAGTTTCAAGTGTTCAATGACCCAAATAGAGAGCTTCAAGCCATGTTGAGGCAGGAGAGTTTTTTCCTGATCATTTAGCAATCGAAAGACACTAACAATTTGGATGTATTAAGACATCGATAACTATATGTGAAGATAGTCGCCAGACAGCCCATTCATTTACAGTTCAAATTAGCTACTCTCCCTCCTCTGCTGCTGCAGCTGGAGAACATTCAAAGAGAATCTACTACCAAGTGCAACATTGGAATCAAAGAGACATCGATCCAAAGAGTGGCACTGGAAGAAGATGAACGGATTATTTCGTCTGACAACTACAAACAAAGCAACAGGGATCTAATAGATAATGCTGAAGATGCTGATAATCCTAAAGATGTTGAACAACCGAGAAATTATGAAATAACACCTGCAATGCTCTGATTTGGAAAAAATCGAATGCTTGAAATATATTGATGGATAGGGTTTTCACAAACTTGAGATATTTATTTTTCTTATATATACAGGTTTTTCTAAAAGATCTGTACAAGACGCTACCACATATTCCGGAGACCAAAATAAGACGATTTAACCAAACTTACCTCTATCCAAAAGTGCTTCGTTAAGACGTCCCTAAAGTTAGCGAAGCCCAAACACCAGGAGAACAGGAAAGTATATGAAAAAATAAAGGCTAATTAAATGCCCTATTTTTAAATTTAAGGCTCGGCTAATTTTTCTAAAACCGCGGGTTTCGCTATTTTTAGAAAAAGTTAGCGGAGCCCACATAAAAAATCTAATGTAGAATGCGAAATTTAAAAAAGTAATCTATGGAGAATTAAAGGCTAATTAAAGGCTGACTAAATGCCTTGTTTTCAGATTTATAGGCTCAGTTGGGTTTTTTTAAACCACGGGTTTCGCTAGCTTTAGAAAAAAGTTGACGGGACCCACATCAAAAATCTAATGTAGAATGCGAAATTTAAAAAGTAACTTATGGAGAATTAAAGGCTAATTAAAAGCTGATTAAATGCCCTGTTTTCAAATTTAAGGCTCAGCTGATTTTTCTCTAAACCACGGGTTTCGCTAGCTCTTCATGTACGTTGTGACATCAGACCTACCAGAAATGCCACCGGTTGCTTTGAACGACATACCACAATCGGCTCGTTTTCAAAACCAAAATTATAAATTGGCGGGAATTGCGAATTTTAAGAAACCCTTTTCAACAAGAATCTGAGATAGTCTATCAACGGGTCACTACACAGCTCTATGCCCAGCAGAAGATAAATGGATCGGGTACGCGACTTTGCAAAACCGTAAACAATCTGAATGGAAACACCAAAATATACTTTGCGTTATCAGTTTTCGCTAAAGAATAGCTATGTAAATAGTTCCTTGTGCATAAATAATTATAAAAATACAGTTCTGTAAATATGCAGTTCTTTCTTATACAGGGTGTTTCAGTGAAGATTCGTATCTTCGGGACAGGTGATAGTAGACATAAAATGCAACAAAAAAAATTTAATATCATTAATGACTATTTTCATAATAACCGAGAAAAAGAAATTGTTTTTAAAAAGTGGGCTGATGGTCACTGGTTTAAGACTAGCAGTTGGAGCTGGATCTACCTAACTGTATTTTAAACGCGATGTCTGATACATTGATGCTAGATGATGTCACAGTTTGTGTTGACTATTATTTCCAGCACTTCTCAAAAGTTGACCTTTTTAGCAAATGTTTTTCGATGTGCGTAAAATCAAAAATGGCATAAGGATTTTTTGTTCCTATTGACCAGTACTATGACCTGTCCAGATGATACGAATCTTAAGTGAAACCCTGTATAATAATTATATTATAGATAAAATAAAATTTAAACCTTTAAGGTAATAAAGTAACATCACATTAAAGATAATACGTAGTTGTTTAAATGATGGCACGTCATTGCGAAATCTAGCAGAACCCAGGGTGCAAATTCTCAGGAAGTAACCGTTGCTGCATTTTCGAAAATTTGCAGTTTCCTAATATTTCAGATAATTTAGTCTCCAATTTGAGTACGCATTTATACTTCAGAATTAAAGATTAATTAATTCAAGATTCCGCTTACGCGTCTCGAACTTTTACAAATACATCATCAAAATCAACTACAGACCGTTATTAAAGGTTCAATTATCAACAAAACAAATTTCTACCTATGCCCATCTTGCAGCAATTTAAGTTTTAAAAATAGGGGTGCTGGCAGAAGCTGAAGCTAGCACCCCTACTTCCATTAAATTCAAACATTTCTAGCCTATACTTAAGTACTAATTAAAGACTAATTTGTACCCGTTTATCCGCAATTTAAGTTTTAAAAATGGAGCTGCTGGCAGAAGCTGAAGCTAGCACCTCCACTTCAATTAAATTCAAACACTTGTAGCCTATAATTAAGTACTAATTAAAGACTTATTTGTACCAACAAAACAAATTTGTACCTATTTCCGTTTAGCCGCAATTTAAGTTTTAAAAATGGGGATGCTGGCAGAAGCTGAAGCTAGCACCCCCACTTCAATTACATTCGAAGATTTCTAGCCTATAATTAAGTACTAATTAAAGGCTAACTTGTAGCAACAAGAAAAATGGCAGTAGTTGAAGCTAGTACTCCCACTTCAATTAAATTCAAACATTTCTAGCCTATAATTAAGTACTAATTAAAGACTAATTTGTACCAACAAAACAAATTTCTACCTATTCCCGTGTACCCGCAATTTAAGTTTTAAAAATGGGGGTACTGGCAGAAGCTGAAGCTAGCACCGGCACTTCGATTAAATTCAAACATTTCTAGCCTATAATTAAGTACTAATTAAAGACTAATTTGTACCAACAAAACAAATTTCTACCTAAACGGAGGTTTGAAGACGTAGTGAGACACGTGATGTCCATCAAACACGGCTAATTCCTTGGGCACAAAGTCTGTGTCGGAAGTCTTGAAACCGGTGTGCCATTAATATAATTCCCTGTTATTATATTACATTCTATCATTAGCGAGTTAACCTTGATAATCTTAACTGGAAAATCAGATATGTGACGTTCCTTAGCTTTTAAGATTCTATTCTTAAACCCTAACAATGTCCCGATAGAGTGTTCAACTGTAAAGTCAATGTCGTGATCGGCTTTTATAATCGATTTTAGGGTGTTATGATTCGGATCGATGTTAACAGACCTCATATGACCCTGTAGGTATCTTTATTATTCTTTTACCAATTTTAAACACGTTGTTTTCATCCGTTACGTTCGGAATAGTATTAAACGTCTCGAAATTTGTCAAACGCATAACCCATTGTTTTTAGCATCCAAATATATGGGAGGGTTATAAGAAGAAGTTAAAACAGAAGTTTTATCGGAGAAGATGAATGTTTGAGACATGTCAACATTCCCAGTAAGACTGAAGAAATGTTAAGGAGTGTTATCATATAAAAAGTTCAGCGCTAAATGTCTACAATTGTACGAATTTAGCTTCTGAAAAGCATCGTAGTTGTAACGAATTACGTTTAAGCTACCATCACTTTTAAAGTAATGAACGAGTTCTAGTGGGGGTTTTAACTGACCAATACTATCAAAGTATAATATATTTCGACCACGTTTAACATACGATGTCCAATGTGTACCTTCCCCATCTGTATCATCCAAATTCACAATTCCACATTCGTTTTTACGGATACGTTTCGGTAACCCGTTTCGCATAAAAATACCTCTGAAGTATGGAATTTTTAACTCGTTTAAGTACTTTGACAGATCGATATTGGTCAGTGGTCGGTGTGGTAGCTTTAAGGGTAGTTTTTTGGAGGTCGTAAATACAATCCTAATCCTTTTTTGTACGGTTTCAAATATAATCCTTTTCCTACAGGCGCTTGCTCCATCGCTATATTGTGTCGTTTCGTTTCTTCGAGCGCTGATTTCGCTGCTTTTGCTTCATTCACTGCTTTGGCAACCGCAGCTGCTCCAGTTCCTAACGAGCCTATAGCTCCGATAGCGGCAAATAAAGGAATCAGCGGTAGGAAACCACCTTGCTTGGGAATAGGTATAATCCGACCTTTGGGAGCAATGATACGTTTACGTTTCAAGGCCGCTAGGGCAAGACGAGCAGACCGTTTTAAAGATAACTTTTTTACTGTACCACCAATACGTTTTCTAGCTAATTTGATGGCGTTGTTGAACGTTAAAGTACCCCTTCTTTTCACCTTAGATCGTCGTCGTCGTCGTCGAACACCCATACCCAATTTTCTTTTTCCAGACATAATGCCGGCCACAGTAAGTGCAGCCGCTCTCTCTCCAAAACGAGCGTCCTTAGAACGAAACCTAGTCCACGCCTTACGTCCTAATATACTATCGGCTTTATGACGTTCACCAAGATCGTTAGTTTTTGAATAGACTATGTCGTGCTCTTTACAAGCTTCATCCAACGGGTTTATTCCTTTGTCTCCACGAGCAAGCCTTTGATGTAAACGGGTGCCAGGTCCGCAGTAGTTATACCCTGGTAAATGTAATTCTAACGGTAACTTATTAATGAGAGTGTTGATCACTCCCTTCCCCTTACGAGTTGATTGACGATTATCCGCTTTTCGCAGAGTACGTTTCATAACACATTACTCCTCCTATCACAGGTGAAGAGTGACTGTAAGTGGCCCGTCTACATATATTTATATATATCACACACGTGTGCTCTTCCCTCACAGCGTGTCCTACATGAAGCAGCTAAAGTTGGTGCATCAGAGACACAGATTACCGGTTGTAAATCGGAATAATTGTTCACCGACGCCACAAGTGTTTAAACATAGCGTATTGTTGGGTGCAGGATGCAAACGCGGTATAATAGTAGGCAGTTTCGGATGTGGTAAAACCAACCTAATGATAAGTTTACTAGAACATCCAAACGGTTTACGCTTCGAAAACGTATATGTTTATAGTAAATCTCTTTATCAACCGAAATACGCATATCTGCGCGACCTGTTTCGATCATTACCCATCGGTTATTTCGAATACGATTCTTCTGAAACTATATTACCGCCTAAGGATGCAAACCAAAACTCGGTTATTATCTTCGATGATGTAGTTTGCGATAGTCAAAGCACCATACGTGATTACTTCTGCTTCGGGAGACATAAACACATCGATTATTTTTATTTATGTCAGACATATTCTGCGATACCTAAACAACTCGTAAGAGATAATTCAAATCTCATTGTCGTGTTTAAGCAGGATAATACTAACTTAAAACACATATTTAATGATCATGTTAGCGGGGATATGACTTTCGAAGCGTTTAAACACTTGTGTTTACACTGTTGGAAGGAGAAATATGGCTTTTTAGTAATCGATAAAGATTATCCACTTAATGGGGGACGTTATCGAAAAGGTTTCGACTGTTACTTCACCATAAATACCGAAGACACGAACTAAACGTTTTAGTAAACATGGACAAGCGTGTAGCAGAAGACTTGGTTAAAGCACGACGTCATGTTAAACAGAAATACAAAAGTCTCAAGTCTGAAATTGCACGGTCAGAAGTGGAACTACAACGCCGCTATCAACCTATCACTCAACCATTGCGTGAGTTTATAACCGGAGTTAAAACGGAATTATTAACTCCGAAAGAAGAACCCTTAAAAACGGAAGTGTCTTCTCCCATACCTACCTCGACCCCAAAAAAATTTTATAAACGACTTCCACCCGTAAGACGAATACCTCACGAACCATCACCTATCGCCCAAAAAATGCGCACTACTAGCGTTCCCTCACCTGATATCTCAGTTTTTGAAACAGAAGTCCTGGAAGAATCTGGGATCCCAACATTGGATCAATTTAAAGAACAACTTGCTGCTGTTGGATTCAGTCCGGAATTCCAAACTTACATAGATGAGACCTTTTCTGGTAGAGCTAAAATGTATATGGAAAACATGTTCAAGGATACTAAGAACGAGTTCGATCATCATTATGGAGTACGATTCCATCCGGAATCTCACCAGTACCTAATCGGAGACGCCGTACTCACTTTTGACGAGAACGACTTTATTATTAAAAAACCCTCAGGCACAATTTTTAAATATACAGGCACTCCTGGTTTATACGAATTAGTATTTAAAAAAGCACCTATTGGATACACCCAATCAGACTTGCAGAAGTATAAGGACCTTCTTACACGTACCAATGCTACCAGAAGAGGTTACATTGAGGGTGCACAGCTACACGGAACCGGAAAGAAATATTCAAATATAATTACACCCCTTCTAACTACTCCTGGAGCAAGATTTCGAAGCGAGTCTACACCTACTACACCGGTCACGCGATCGAAAACTCGCACATTACCAAAACGTGGCGGTGGTGATATGCGCGTTCTCAACTATAATAATAAACAGGTGGAATTTATACCTTGGAAAGATCCTAATAAATTAGTGGACAGATTGAGACTCCTTTTAAGTTCAAAATCGGCTTGTCACACCGGTCACACTAATGAAATCATATATATTATCGATGAATTGAGAGCTGCTAAAATTATCGAATAAATCATCACACGCGTATCGATTCGTTTCATAATATTGCTAACGTTAGTGCACTCATGACGCTCGATAAATTCGGTAAACATCTTCACAAAACCCCTGTCCGAGTGAAACTCGACACTCGTTCGAGAGTGTACTTATTAGAAGATATACAAAATGTAAGGTACACAACAATGATGTATATGTGGGCGGACTCCGAGCCTGAGTCGAGCGAACCTACTATTGTCGATCTAACGAAATATTACAATTTGAAAGGTAGCAACAGTAAACGGGAATACACAATACCGTTTACAGAAGGGATTGTACAAGCAGTTTGCAGCTCACCACCATGCATTATGTATGTAAACGGTATTCTAGTTGGGCATGCTGCCAACTTAATTGGGAGACGTTTGAGAAAAGGCGATAAGATTAAGGTAAAAATTAAGTCGCTAGATCCGTCTGCAATCGCCCCATTTTACTTCGAAGCTCTTATTAGTCATCCATATCATCATATATCATCATTACCTCAAGACGATGACTCTGGATAAGTTCGGTAAACATCTTCACAAAACTCCTGTCCGAGTTAAACTAGACGCTCGTGCAAAGGTATTCCTTTTAGAAGACGTGTCTAGTTTGCACTACGAGACAATGTTGTATATGATGGGACTAAACAACTATGAAGGCGGTTATGCACTTTTGAACTCCATCAACTTCGAGTATGTCGTTCCTCTAACAAAAGGCATCATTAAACAAATCAAATACTATCCCACATATGTGCAAATCTTTTTAAACGATACGTTATACGATGCCGAATCACTCATCGGAGTGTCATTGAAGAAAGGGGATAAGTTTAAGGTGAAGAAGCCTGGATCAAAGGATATATTTACTTTTGAAGCTGTTATTAGTGTTCCACCATTATCTAAATGAGTATCAAACGTCAAATAATTGAAGAATTGCATAAACCTGCTCGTAAACGATTTCGAAGAAGACGCGTAATCGTAAAAGGCTTGAATGATTTGTACATGGTGGACCTTGTGGAAATAATTGAGAAAAGGTGATACGATTAAGGCGAAAGGTTTGCTATATCCGTCTACAGCCTTCCCATTTTACTTCGAAGCTGTTATTAGTCAGCCATATCATCATATATCATCAGTACCTCACGACGATGACTCTGGATAAGTTCGGTAAACATCTTCATAAAACTCCTGTCCGAGTTAAACTCGACGCTCGTGCAAAAGTATTCCTTTTAGAAGACGTGTCTAATGTGCATTACGAGACAATGTTGTATATGATGGGAACATACAATCATGAAAACGGTTATGCACTTTTGAACTCCACCAACTTCGAGTATGTCGTTCCTCTAACAAAAGGTATCATTAAACAAATCAAATACTATCCCAAAGATGCGCAAATCTTTTTAAACGATACGTTATACGATGCCGAATCACTCATCGGAGTGTCATTGAAGAAAGGGGATAATTTAAGGCGAAGAGACCTGGAACAACGGACATATTTATTTTTGAAGCTGTTATTAGTGTTCCAGCATTTTCTAAATGAGTATCAAACGTCAAATAATTGAAGAATTGCATAAACCTGCTCGTAAACGATTTAGAAGAAGACGCGTAATCGTAAAAGGCTTGAACGATTTGTATATGGCCGATCTTGTGGAAATGATTCCCTATGCTAAAATAAATAAAGGTTTTCGATATATTTTAGTATTGTTGAATATGTTTAGCAAGCGTGTTTGGGC
Organism: Agrypnus murinus; assembly: GCA_929113105.1. Taxonomy (NCBI): domain Eukaryota; kingdom Metazoa; phylum Arthropoda; class Insecta; order Coleoptera; family Elateridae; genus Agrypnus; species Agrypnus murinus. The sequence continues at coordinate 115,417,876 of OV816023.1, read as the reverse complement.
GTGTCCACTTAAACGAAAAACCGGTGAAGACGTCACGAAAGCAATGAAAAAATTATTAACATCAACAGGAGGTACTCCCGACAATTTACAAACGGATATGGGGAAGGAATTTTACAACCAGCATTTTCGTAAGCTAATGCAAACTTTCAACATCAACCATTACAGCACCTTTTCTAGTATGAAAGCAAGTCCGGTAGAAAGTGTAAACCGAACTCTTAAAAACAAGATGTGGAAGGAATTTTCAATGCAAGGGTCATATAAGTGGTTACAGTTATTACCAAAGGTTGTTAACCAGTACAACGATACCGTACACCGCACCACCGGCTACAAACCCATCGACGTGAACCACAGCAACGCCAAGATTCTTTTACAAACAGTTTACGATTTCCAGAAAACCACCGACCTGCGAAGTGCTAAATTCACAGTCGGTGATCACGTGCGAATCAGCAAGCATCGGGAAGCGTTTGCGAAAGATTATACTCCCACATGGAGTACCGAAATCTTCCAAATTAAAAAGGTTAATCGAACCGATCCCATAATGTATATCTTGGAAGACACGAACGGGGAAGAGATACGTGGAGGCTTCTACACGGAGGAATTACAGATGGTTAAACATCCTGAAGTATTTTTAGTAGAGAAGGTGTTAAAAAAAAGGGAGATCAAGTTTTAGTCAAGTGGTTGGGCTTTGATAATACCCACAACTCGTATATAGCAGCACGTGATATAGTGCATTAAGTAGTATAGTGCATGCAGTGTATTGCAATGTTAATATATAAGTATCATTTTATGTAAGCAGTAAACAATAATAAATCACTTTTTGATATCAATAGTGTGTTTTATTTCTTCTTCTACCTTTACAGAAACACAGAGTATGATGTATATAATTTATTCACATTAGTCAATATCATAATAAATACATGAAATATATACGGTTATAAACTACAAAGCATCAATACTATTTACAATAATTCATAACAAAGCAAAGGCTGTTGTCAACGTAGCCGGGGCCTCTGCGATAATACTAATCAGTACCGTCGGTTCTACCAACAAACGAGTTCCAAAATTACATTTCGGCTTGCAGTAATTCTAACAGACGATCCAAATTCTGATAACTATCACGCCCCGGATGAATATCGCGGTGTCCCCATGCTAAAGTGTTGTGCGACCCGGGAATAATGTAACGTTTGTTATCGGCTGGTGATAACGCTACTTTATTCCGAAGTTCTGTGTACATAGCATGTAAACGTGATTTGAATATAAACATTTTGCGGAAGAGCACAACACCATCCTCCACAACCTGACGGTAGTCCTCAACGGTGAGATCGCGCTTAATTACCGCCCTTTTTACCCCTTTTGCCTTTTTAATCGCCATTTCACCGTCGCGGTCAAGCACGTTTACACAATACGTTTTAGCATCTGCACCGTAGAAACTGCAGAGGGGCACTCCACAATATTCATCTTTCATTTTACCAACCACCGAGGCCGTGCGCGGTATACCGTGAATGTTGTCAGGTGGGAATTTTGAGGTGTCAAATTTATCTAAGTGTTGCTTCATATCAGTATAAAAATTTTCAGTACGAATTTCTATAATGAAAGAGTCAGTATCTGTGTACAGCAAGCGCACGTTATCACCATATAAAGGTTTGAGAAAATCATAAAAAATTCATACATTATCGTTTTAGAAAGATCCAAAATAGTAAAACCCACGTACACCGGTTTATTGTATGTAACGGATACTTTTTGCAATTCTATAGCGACCAAATTTTCCGAAAAGACAGCAACGCTTTTGAATTGAGGCTTTGCTACTAACACCTCAGCCCCATGCTTTTTTCCATGACGTTCCCAATGACTGACCAAACGAACGTCCACCCTTTTATCGACATTTTCCATTGTCTTGCCAAATAAACTGTTCACCATTAATTTGAAGAAGTCCCTGTCCGCTTCGTTAGTCGCCTGATTACGTAACGTGGTGTTCAAATCAATACAGGAACGCAACCAGGGTGCCTGATGAAATTTTAATACGCGATGAATTTTGGTTAATTCTAAACCGTGCTTAAGACACTGTTCAATTTATTCAATTCATTCATTCAATTCATGGTGGGGATAATTAAAGGGTGGGGTTTAAACGTAGTGGGGAAAGTCTATCAAGAGTTCTTTTAGTCTACTTCCTGCTGCGAACATGGGTGCTTTACCTATAAAACTCTTAATAGTGCTAACCGCCGTTTATGATGGTGTTATGTACATCGCACGACCGTCGGAGTCCATTTCCGGGTCAATAGTGTTCTCCTAAGACCCAACGCGTTACAACTTAAAAAGTGATGTTCTGCATGGACTAAACGTTTACAGTGTTTCATTAAGTAATGTTACACGTGTACCTTCATCATTCAAAGTGAAATTTCATTATCCGTCACATGACATCGAGACCAGCTGGCAAATAATTGGTCATGATCCGCACATTTGCAAACTGCCTGATTCACCAACGCCTGTTAGCTGTATAGTTGTCGTCTCAGTGGCGATCTTTGTATTGGTTATATTTGCCATATTTTTGATTGTTTACGTGGCTATTTATTTGCTTAACCTTAAAGTTTAATAATGTGCATAATACAACATATTGTATTAAACTTTGTATTTGTACTGCAACCGTTTTTTAATAAAACCAATTGTTAATAAAAGTCTTTTATTTTTTTGTTATAACATTGTATACAATCTAAACATTTATAATAAACCTTTTTGTAATTTGTCAGTAATTTATCAGATTTCTTTTTATAGGCTCACGTTTAATGTAGTTAAGTATGTACTTAACTACATTAAACGTGAGCCTATAAAGTTATGTAACAGTTATTCGGATTACAGTCCGCAGGAATATACGGCTCCGGAACTTTAAAATTACTATTATGCACCTCAGGTATATGTGGGTTACGTTCTTTTGAATATCTAGTGAAGTTGAGAGTCCTTTCCTTGTGAAATTCTTCTTCAGTCATCCACTTAAACGGTCTATGTTCACTATTATGCAACCATGATCTATTAAACCAAATGTTGCGTTTATATTATCCATCCACACATCAGAAATCTCGCTATCCCACGTGCGAAATACACATTTGAAAAGTACGAACGGACAAGTGTCCCCCAAAAGATATATTTCGTGAATATGTTCTCTACCCGATTTCGTGCATTCTATTCTTTGTGAATTTATTGGATTACCATCTTCATTTAAGTATAAAATTTCTATATATGAACATACAGTGTGACCTATATCTTCTATGCTTCTTAATTCTACAATATTGGGCAGTTTATATAATTCAATTAACAACCCGGTATTGTGAGTTTTAAAACGCCAGTCTTTCGTTCAATCGACCATTGATGTTCCCAACACATTTTATACTAGATAAATAACTAGTGGACACAGATATTGAAGTTATGTAGAGATTGAGGTACAGTTTGAGGAGCGTGGTTGTAACTGTCTAGAGGTAAGGGGGCGTAGTCTATGAAACAAGTGAGGTAAGTAGAGATGGGTGTGGTTATGTAATGGGGCACTTGAGCCAGACAGTTCTAGGGACCCTAGATTTTCTGTCTCTCTCCAATCTAGTGACTTTTTGTCTATCTCTCTAGGCGGTTAAGTATGGAACCTGTATTACCGACATGATTGTCTATGAGACAAGTGGTCTATAAAGGGGTGTAGCTTACCAACCGGGGGGGTCTTGAAATCAAGTGAGGCAAGTAGAGAGAGGGAAAGCAGAGGATGGCGTGGCTTATAAATGGGAGGGGGCTGGAGAGGGAGGCGTGGCTTATAAAAAGGTTTGGCTTGGAGAGGGGGAAGTGGCTTATCCCCGTCTTGTAAATTTCGAACTTATTGTGAGATTTTTTTTTTCAAACCTCTTTTTAAACCTTCATATTTTATATTTAACATTTTTGTTGTTCTATTATGGCGTGCATTAAAAGCTTTGGTAACAGTCTCCCAAGCCTCATCCTTCTTCTTCCACGTAATTGCATCGGTTTGCTTACACTCGATTACATTTGCTTGGTTTAATATTTCTTCCACAAGGGTGACTGTTTCAGTAGAAGAAAAGTTGATGGATCTTTGCCTTCTTTTCTTTTCACCTATAAGCATTGCACAATTATTGCTATAACTTTTTAATAACTATTCTAGGACTTACCATTATCAATTGCTGGAGAGTTCTCCATGTTTATATTATTAAAAATGTACTGAATAAAGTCAAGAAATCACTATTTTACACAAACACACGCAGTAATCATGAAACATTAAAAACTTTACTTAAAAAATAACTGCGAACTAAGAAAAAACACTATATGGAATGCAATAAAGTGTTGGGAGTCCCCTGCTGTTGCCCAGATGATTTGTACTGACACATTGCTTATATTTATGGTTTAGGTATACAAATATAGATAGTCAAAACTAAATGAAACATCTTTTGGAAAAGCCCAGAACATAAATAAATGTTTAACTGAATTTTTAGAAGATATTTCTGAAAAATAACTATTTCTTTAAATTCCGCCAGTTTTTAAAAAGTGGACTAGAGAATGGGTTTGATTTTTCTCTCTTACACATTATTCTGTCAATTACCCATCTCTTTCTTGCATGTACTATCTGTGTGAAAAAGTTGACCTTCCTCATAAACATTCCAGTAACTACTTTCAAGATATAATCCTTTGAATATACCCAAACTGTGTACTTGCTACCTGTTAATTTATTTGACCAGTAACTACTGAGAACTTTACCTGAAGGTGAATAGACCGGCCCTTAGTCGAGAAAGTACTTGTTAAAGTGGTTTTTAAATAAAAAAAATTAATTAAATTAAAATAGAAAGCCATGGGAGACATCGAGACAGACGATGTAGGAAATTCACTATAGGCGAATATTAAATTATTTCCAAGAAGCAATTTCGAGTTAATATTATGAGCATGTCGAGCTTTAAACTGACAGCAGATTAACGATTTTATCTCGTTACTTTAAATTATAGTATGATGTAGAAATCTACATAAAGAAGGACTTACAATACTAAACCAGTTTAGAATACTTACATATTTTACTAACAAAAAGTGTTGTGTGTAACAAGCAAACATAATAGTTTTTTAAATTACACCTAAATCAAGATTCTTACCTCCATATCCCATTGCACAGGCACAGGCAAAAATCACCCAGGAAACACCCAATGCCCAACCAGGTCGCAATAACGCCAAATAAAAAGCATTTGAAAGTTTGTCGTACTGATAATTAACATCGAATGTATGTTGTCCTGAGAAAACGCACTCTATAAGGATAGCGTGAAGCTGATAAGCGAAATAAGGATAAATCACGATAAATCAAACGTTTACATTAAGGGTTGCCAGATTTATTAAAAAGCAATGCACCAAACTGATATAAAAATCGCCAATAAATATAGATGGCGTTACAAAGCAACAAAAATCAAAATCTACTAAGGGTCCATCTCCGTAAACTTTATCTGACACTGACAGTTAATTGTTGAGTAAGTTTCAGAAAGGGAAAATAATGGGCTTTCCAACTGTGAAAAATATACAAGGTGATCTATTTGAAATCACAAAGCTGCCCTATTCCCGAGAATACGTACGTCATTTCTGGATAAATCGGAAGTGGAAAAGAAAGACGAATACTAAAAAAAAAACTAAGAAGAAGACTGGCAAACACCGCATTCTATTATCTCAATTACTTCAAAAGTTATTTACGATTTTAAAGGGTCAAAATATAATTTCACATGAATAAAAAGAATTACCTGCGTTAATCAAAACAAAAACAAAAAATATACCTAAAAAATGACATTACCGAGGTTGTACGTGTTAAAAATCCATATAGGTATCGAAGTATGAATTTTTCCTGCCTTCTGTGCTCTGTAACTCCAAAATTGTTAATTTTAGAGCTTCGTATCCCTGGAGACTTTCGATCAGGATAATGTAAACTACAGCATATCACAGTTTCAGCCAATTTGAATGGTATCCAATTTCCGTAAGAAATGTGCGGAGTCCTTTGCACGAGGGCACTCATTAGATTTGGTGCGGTCCTGTACATAATTCATAATGCTAGTTGTCAGATTAATTCTTATGTATTTTTTGTTACATATTTATTAAAAATAATTATTAATATTGTTTGGCTAAAAACGTAAAAATTCTAAAAAAACGAACAAATAGATAAAAATAATAAAATCTTACTATTATAACAACTTTATTCCTCATTAGAAATTTGAAATCGTGTATTAGGATAGCAGAAAAGGCTGAGGATGGTTTTGCTGGAGTCCTGGTAGCTACATTGACATATTGAAGACCCCCCGTATGTAGCCATTGACGACACCAGTTTTACAGATTTTCAAGAATGTTTCAAATTTAACTTTGTTAAAAGTTAAAAACTATTTTGAGTTATTTCATAACAATTTTTAATAAGTATATAACAGAAAATGCGTAAACCATAACGTAACGCATTAAGAACATTAATAAAAATAATGGAAGCAGGTGTGTCTCCAAGAAATTGTACTATCTTGGAGACACACCTGCTTCTCTTATTTTCTTAATGATAAATAATTGTTACGTTATCGTTTATGGATTTTCCGTTATATACTTACTAAAAATTGTTATAAAATAACTTAAAATAATGTTTAACTATTAACAAACTTGAATTTGAAACATTTTTGGAAATTTGTAACAACTGGACGCCATCTGTTAACCAGTAGCACTATTAATGATGAAATTACAGATTGTGTCATCAATCTTTACATACGGGTGTAACCAATATGTAAATGTAGCTACCAGGATACCAGCAAACCACCCTCCGCGTTTTCTGCTATCCTAATACACGATTTTAAATTTCTGATGAGGAATAAAGTTGTTATAATAGTAAATTTGTTCGTTTTATTAGAATTTTTACTTTTTTAATCAAACAATCTTAATAATTATTTTTAATAAGCATGTAACAGAAAATGCATAGGAATTAGCCTACCAACTAGCATTAACAATATTAGTAAATAATTAAGTGATGCAGATTGCGGGATATTGTGTCCAGGGCCGCACCAAGCCTAATGAGTGCCGTTGTGCAAAGAACCCCACGCGTTTCTTACGGATATTGGATACCGGTCAAATTAGCTGAAATTGTGATACGTTTTAGTTTACATTATTCTGATCAAAAGTCTCTGAGGCTACAATGCTCTATAATTAACAGTTTTGGAGTTACACAGTACGGAAAGCAGGAAAAATTCATATTTTGGTATATAGATTTTTAACACGTACAGCCTTGGTAACATAATTTTTTGTGTATATTTTTTGTTTTTGTTTTGGTTAACATAAGTAATAATGTTGTGTTGTATTCATGTGGAATTATACCGAGTGTCCCGTTATATTTTGACTCTTTATATGTATACCTATATAGCTTTTGAACTAACTGAGATAATGTAATGCGATGTTCGCCAGTCTGCTTCTTAGTTTTTTAAGTTTTTTCTGAGTAGCGTTTTTTGCCCACTTCACGTTTATCCAGAAATGATATAGCGTATTTTCGGAGATGTAAATAACATGCAGTATTCACATTAAGAGCTGATAAAACCATACCCTGTATAATAACCATGATAAGTATGGTCCTTTTGGAAAGGAGAACCAATGGACTTTCAAAGGTGCGTGGTTAACGCTCATTATCTCTTCGAGCTCACCACCTACAGGCGGTGGCTTTTAGGAGGTTATTTAACAGCCCTCAAGGAAGACTTATGTAAAGATCCAATGACTTCAATTGAACTTTCCTACGCTATTTTTTAATTTGACTGCACTGGGTGTAATATTTTTCAATATTTATGTTGCAATTAAAACCAATATTTCTATAATATTTATGCAATATTAAAAAAATTGTGCAATATTACTGCGATATTACAAAATATCTCATTAACATACCTCAGCAATGGGTGTGTAAAAATCTTTTTTTTCGTTACAGATCTCCTCTTTCACATGCCCTACATGATGGCTGTTAGAGGCCCCCTTAAGTCACTGAGGTGTATTTGGGTTATTTATGTAGTATTTTAGTTTATTTAGCAGGTTATAAATAGTCAAAAATAAAAGAAATTGATTTGTCAAAATGGTCTGTTTAAAATACATATCGTTACAAGAGAAACGCTTGTAAACATGTTGTCCTGTGGGGTGATGACGTAGTTGCTACCAGTCAGGAATGCATTAGACAGAACATCGCCACTCCGACGCCGATGCCCCGGTTGTATTGGTAGAAACGTCGTTATTAAGATTTTTCTAAATGCTCATATCTCCCTTATTTTGCATGATAAAAAGTGCGATTTTTAATCCGAAAGTATAGGTGCGTCCCAATTGTTTAGCCCTTAGGTTTAGCCAGTCTCGATAGATTAATAGTTTGCATGATTACTCCATAATTCAAGGCTCGTAGGTTCATGGTAGTCCTTCATAGCTATGAAAATTGTTTTTTCTCGTCTTTTATATTAATGAACGTTGTCGAAGGGTATCTTATAAGAACATAACAGTAACATCTCAAATGCCAAATTAGCACAAAAGCGTCATTTGACTAGCTCTTTTGCGAAGGATATTGGTCGGTCTCATTTTTTTGAAGAGGCTATCACTACCAAAAGACACTAGAACACCATTCTGAATTGGTTCATCGATCAAGTCGATGACAAGGAACTGCAATACGGTTACTTTCAGCAGGATAATGTCCGACTCTATGTGGCTCATGGTTAAACACCATTCTTAAGACACCGCTGCATATACTCTAGAAGATTTACAACAAAAGTTGTGAAAGAATGTGATAACGTTACACCTCACCTTTTACAGAAAGTGTTTGATAACATGAACAGACGTGTTGCACTGTGCATTGAAGAAGGCAAACATTTCAACATCTTTTGTAGTTTAAAATAAGATTAGTTAGTAAATAAACGTAATGCTATGTCAGCATGATTTTAAGTGATCGATTTATTTTGATTTTTGTAATAATTGTTAGTTGAAATCGCAAGAGCGCATATCTGACAGTAAAAAACAGGTTTGCCACTACATAATTATGAAGTTACTCTCCAAAAATTCAAGTTTTATGGCGTTACTGTAAACATAGGACTGCATGCGCAATGCGCATGCTCAATTATTAATCTATAATTGTATAAACCGACAAGATTTTCTTAGTTGTTACTTATTAATTGTTAGTTGTTAATCCTTAGTTGTTAATTGCTGTATAAACCAGGCATTTACATTACTTACTAATAGAATAGATAAATAGAATATTTAATAATAAAATTTGACAGTAAATATAAGTAAATATACAGTCTGTTTGATTTAATGCGCCCCGCTTTGTAGCAACTTTATTTTCGATCAGAAATGGTATAAACTGTATATATTATTAAATGGCATGCATAGCATTCTATATGTTTAGAAAATTTTGTATTTACTAAATCAGCTTGAGCGTGATGACGTCATAGAACTTTTTTAAATTACATGCTAGGTATTTTTTTACTGAAATCGATAGAGTATTGTGTTCTCTTTTCAACCATAATAAATATTCATTCTCTTACATAAGAAAATTCTCAAGAAAAACGTGAAAAATGATTTACGAATAGTAGGCTTTAATTTTTGTTCTCCAATTATTAAAACACAGTTATTTAGCAAGCTTAGGTAAATAATGAAACTTCAGTTCTTACAGTGACGTATTTAATTTTTTTTCGAGGGGACGGAAGGTATAATATTGTTTCAGCAGCTATTTTATTATTATAATATTACCTTTGCTAATGACAACTTAGCTGTCGAAACAATATTGTCAGGTTATAATTTAATCAATACTGTGAAACTTTTATCAATCTCTATTTATTTCAATCAATAGAATAAATTGAAAAACTTATTTTAGAATTTCCCTAATAGCATAGGAATAGAAAATGATTGATGTATTTTTTACCAAGCCAGAAAATTAATCTTATCATATCGAACATGAAGAACAAGAATATGGCCATGCTAAATCTGCATTTTAGCCGCACTGCAGAGGGCACTGGTTAAAATATTTTGGGCGGTCTGTACCCACGAGCAACTTTCCAAAGTTTCTGGCAATTATGATTTGGTATCTTTTGCATCATAAGGAATACCACTGCCAGAATCATTAGACAGTCGGGTGTGGGTGCCAGACGGCCCTCAACATTGCATTAGTGACAGTGCACGTTACCTATTTTTCACCACTTGATTCTTTTTTCTAATAACTTTTTGCATCATAAGGGATACCAAACCATCGTTGTCAGAAACATTGGAAAGTTGAGCGTCAGTGCCAAATCGGCCGAAAGACTTTAAACGAGCGCCCAAATTGTGATCATATTCTTGTTCCTTGTGTTCGATGTTAGTGGAATTCAAAAATAAGTTTTTCAATTTATTCTACTGATTATTTATTTTTGTACTGTTTTGTTCTACATTTTCTCTAATTGAAGATTAAAGACTATCAGAATAACTCGGTGGTATATTTAGGGGCGGGGGCTAACGGGATGGAGCCACCCTGGAAATGTTTTTAATAGTCCAAGTCATTTATGTGAAAATCTAAGTACGTATTTTGATTGGAAATTTTTCCAGAGTACCCTCCTCCCCTCGAGAAAATTGTAAATACGCCACTGGAAGAACTGAAGCTACGTTATTTACCTAAGCTTGCTAGATAATTCTGTTTTATAAATTGGAGAACCAGAAATCAAAGCCTACTACTCGTAAATCATTTTTCACGTTTTTCTTGAAAATTTTTTTATGTTACAGTATGAATATTTATTATGATTGAAAGGAGAACATAATACTCTATCCAATTCAGTAAAAAAATACCTATCGTGTAATTTAAGAATTTCGATGACGTCATCAAGCTCACCCAGATTTAGTAAATACAAGATTTTCTGAACCAGAACATATAGAATTTTATGCCATTTAATAATATATAGGTTTATACCATTTCTGACCGAAAATAAAGTTGCTACATAGCGGGGCGCTTTAAATCAAACAGACTGTCTATGTCAATTTTAAAGGCGTTGTTTGCGCTTGCACAGCCATACTAGATGAAAATGAATTTTAATCATATTTTATATACAGAAATACTAAATTTCAGTAGAGTTTGCTTAGACATTTAAGGAGCTTTCGCCCACCTACTAAAAATCTGGGCAAATATTGCGCGCAAAGGCATCTATCGGCTTTATATGATATTTCGGCCCCCTCATAACTTTTCATTGCAGTACAATTTGAAAAAACCTGTCTGATCCCTTGTAGGAAACATTAAAAGCTTTCTAATACCACTTACCAATTTTGTGTAAGATTTTTTGTTTTTAACAAAAAGACTTTTTGATCAGTATGGAAAGCTATAGGGAAATTGAAAGAAAAGCTCGTATCTACGTCTTGCAGTAGGTTACAACAGCCAGGTTCATCATTTATGATACGTTTGACAATTATCTACAATTACCTTATTTGTACATTTGTGTAAGATTTTTTTTTAAGAAAAAAAAGGATCTTATTTGAGTTACCTTAGAAGTGGACCATTTTCAATTCAGCCAGTTTGAAGATTAGGCCACTTTCTTTATTTAAAATTAGAAAAATATGAAGTTTATTGTTGACATTCAACAATAATTACTAAAACGCTAAAACTGCTTTCTTTTAAAGCTGCAAGTATCTTTTTATCTGCGCGCTGCCCCTGAATGTTTTCGTATAGGCAACACATCTAACCGTAGTATGAAAATAAGGTAAAATGAGAATGAGGTAGAATAAAAATATGGTAAAAAAACGCATGTCATAAAGCTTAACTTAGGTTAACAGCTTACTATAACCTAACAAAGTAGTATCGATAGAAAGCCATAGATACAGTACTACCAATATATGGTAAATAAATATCGGTTCCATATTTTGTATCATAATTAAATGTCGAAAAGTCGATTTTTCAATGTGTGCTATACCGCTGGTTAGGGTTAAGTGGAAATTAGTAGTTGCGGGTACAATTACATCGATAAAGTATAAAGTATAGGAATTCAATCCAACGCGTTCCGTACTATAGCAGACCAGATTCTGTACAGCTAAATCAACCTAGCTAATGGAATTATATCAATTCCTATTAAGCAGGAAATCGTACACTGGGGTTAGAAACTATCTATAATTGTGTATGTTTGATATCTATTAGACTACGAAGACAGGTCATTCACAGGATATACTATGACCAAAGATTTAATAATTCTTAACACAAAAATTGTGACTCAAAGGAGCTCAATCTAACGGTTCAATGTGAAGAAAAACATCTTTAGGATTTAGGAATGGGGAATAGATTAAATTAAAGTAGTGTTCTTGGGATTTATGGCAGCAACATCCTAGTTTTCAGCTGCCTATTATTAGTCTTTAAGCTGAAGCAGTTTTGGGTACTCCCGGCAGGATTGGAACGCTAATATGAATTACGCTAGAATAACCAACCAAGGCTGATTAAAACTTTAAACCAGTGCAGTGGTCCTCCATGCTTCTTATGTATTAAAATACTTATGTTAAATTAGCTTCTTTTTTTAATTCAAACCATTCAACAAATGCGTACTCTCTTGTTTCTCTAAAGACAGTAAAACCACATTTTCTCTTTCTAAAGAACGAAAAATGTTTTGAATACGATAAGTGCAATGCATTGGACACATATTCTACAGTGACGTGAGTAGTATGTCCTTCAGATTACCAACTTCGTGTTAGTGTATACTGTACACTGTTCGTGGCTCAGTAGAAGTCTGTATTATACACTCAAAATAAACGAATTAGTATTGAAGAAGAAAACCTGGAACTGAAAAGAATGATATGGAAGCTTGCAGATCAGAATTCCCCAATCTCACAGAAGAATTAAAATTTTTGACGGTTGGTTCTTATCAAATCAAAATGAATCAACTGTATCTTTAAGAATAAAATAACATAGTCATAAAAATAATTTATTGATCACAATACATATTTTGTACATTAAAAACGCAGTTTTGGTATGTATTTGTATAAATGTTGTATTGTTGTGTTGAGTGTTCTCATTATTTCTGCACAACCGTTGTCTCCCATTGAGGTGCTAAATTCTTCGTGCTGATTCAGTTTCATTTACTAGTATGGTTGAACAGAATTCGAATTCGTGTCCAATTATTTTTAGGCATTGTTGGAACATTAGCGTTTGCAAGGAGTGATACTGCAGTGGATCTGTGATTATGATTTGTGAATTACTTTGCGGTTTATTCCAACTGAATTGTTTCAGTACCACTTTCCTTTGTCCATGCTGCATGATGATAGTTTATTTATTTCAATGGGGTCATTCCTGAACTAGCTTGAATTATGTAGATGTAGACACCAAATAATTAGATTCGGAGTTAGGAAAGACAATCGGTTATTACAATTCTGGGATAACTTTCCATAGTTTTTTTTTATAGAGACGAACTGGACAAATATCTTGATCTGAATCTTAAATCATCTATTTACTACTGGTACAAAAATTAGTACCTCTTTGGTTTATCTTGAAGAATATTGGTATTGGATTATATTCTATGCAGTCTGTGGGTATTCCACAAATGGATGCTTCAATTTGTAAGTGATGCAATATTTGCATAGACAGCTTTGTTACCTCTTCTTTGTAATCAGTTAAATGCGCAATCTTTCAAGACTAAAGCTAGTTCAGGAGTTATATTCCCGTCAAATGTATAATTTCTTTATTTACAGAAATTCATATTGCCGCTACTAGAATGTTTTGTTGCTACATAAGTGTATTTTTCTAACAAATTGAGTGACTCATCATTTATTTCACCTTCATAGGCGTCTTCCCATCGATTAATAATCATTTTTTCTGTATTTTTGTTAAATTACATTTTATGGTACTTACGTCAATACACGAACAGCTTAACTGTCAAAGTTGGGCAATTGAATTATGTTCTTAGAAAGATACCAACATAAGGTAATATGATCACTTGTTTTTTATTATTGCTGTGATAGCTTTGTAACTAAGCAAATTAACTCTCATTAGATCTAATTAACTCTCATTGGCTGAATTTAACATCACGTGACATATAAATTATCTGATAGATACTAGATGGTGTTAAAAACATCGAATTTATTTTCTACATACAAAAGCCACTCTGTTGACAATATTAGTATAATATGTCATTTTTGACATTTTTTATGTCAGATTGACAAATGTAAAAGTGACATTAGCAATCAAATTGTCAATGGATGGGTATTTCTTATGTAAAAGAATGATCTAAGTTCCATTACCTCCATCTAGTATCCGAATAATTAAAGTCTTTAAAATTGATATAATTTTCACCTTTTATGATAAAAAAATAAGAAATAACTAAAAATTGACGAAAATGCTGTAAGAAACTCAATATTAGTGCTAAATATCATAATTTGCATACATTCCCAGCCTGAAAACGGGGCCGAGAAATTTTATTGCAAATACTATAGAAACTATAGCAACCGGGGCCGAGATTTCGATGAAAGCCGATAGTATCCTTTCAGTGTTAATTTTAAATAATAAACGATTATTACATTGAGTTGTACGTATTTCTTAATTTTAACACCTGTTTTCAACAAACGGTGGGCATTGTTTACTTTTGACAATCCAGCATCTCAACCTCAAATCATATTCTAGGTTAAATATTTTTCCTAGCTTTTGATGTTTTATTGCGTTTTTGTGGTCGTAGATAAAGTATTGTGTGTAACACGTACAAAAACGCCAATTTCACACTCTTGTGACCGGCATAAGAAATCTTGATATTAATAATTAATTATATGTACTTACTTTTTGATAAAAAAATAAAAAGTATATAAATTGTAGTAATTGATTTATACGATGGGGCCCCAAAAATTTGTAACGCTTCAGGCCCCTTAAGTGTTAAATCCGCCACTGCGTAACTGATCTGATCTGTGTACACAATTGGTTTTTAAAGCTTTATAAAACATCATTTATATATCTAAGGCGGTAATATAGAATTCTGATGACTGATATTCTGTCTTATGTTTGTAATTTGTCGAATCCCTGAAAAAATGTTTTAATCCACAAAGAACATAAAGCACATAACGTAAATGATGTTGTTCCACGCTCCATGATGTTACTCTTTTGTGTTTCATTTTCTGAAAGTATAATATAATACAGAAAACTTTTTAAACCTATTATTATGTACCTACATTTAGTCTTATGTAGCCTTGGTAGTGTATTGACTAGCATGCTGATCTCTCACCCAAGCGACCCGAGATCGACTCCCGGTGCCGGCAAATCTGGTTAAGGTTTTCTGCAATTTTTCCTTAGCTGTACCATAATTGTAGGATTTGTGATATAGCATCTGCAAATTTAACTAAAGTCACTTATCTTCCGCCCTGTTGAATGTAGTTCAACTGGTATATAAAACTGGTGATTTCGGAGATTTTAGTGAGATATAAAAATGCAGGTTTCAAACAAAGTAAGAGTGAATCAATTGTCTGAAAATGTTTTGTTCGAAACTGTGTACCTATTATATTTGTTTATATTTAAATTGGTTTAGTAAAGAGTTTTTATAAATCGTATATAACCGTATAAACCACATTTCATACTAAAAAATATTTTCACAGTTTATTTCTTTAGCAAAATTAATCAGTAACTATTATAACATAAGCCATTACAATTAACCCGTATGTACGTATCTGAACTTTATAGGTGATATTGTGGAAAGTAAAAGCAGAAAGTGAATAAGGTAGTTTATTAATTTGACAGAAACTTAAATTTGTGTAAGTTTATTTTTGCCGAAAATGATTTAAAATTATAAAAAAGGTTCACTGAAATGAACGATATGATAAAAAAACAAATATTTTTTTATAGTTATTGTTTTTAAATCAGAGAAATTTCAAATCGAATTTTGTTTCAAAGCAATAGTCTCCTTTGCCTAAGAACATTCTACGTTGTTCTAAACCGTATTGCAACAATCCAGGCGCGTTTGGGGAGCTGCACTTTGTGCGTCCATTTCCGACCTAGGGTGTAAAGACAAAATGTGGCATTGCAATTTTTTTTTCTTTTCCAAGCTTCTGTCCAGTTTTAAAAGTTTTACAAACATTTACAACAACAAAGGTTGTTGTCTAAATTTATTAAGTCTCAAATAAATCTTTTTGTGGCTGGAATATAAACTTGGGTGTGTTTATAGACGTCAAATGACGAGCAAAAATTGGCCCATTTTTTTATTTTCTTAGCAATAGATTATGCATAGTTAATTGCGTTTTATCAACCAAACCACCTAACTAAAATGTGCCCAAAACAATTTCCGGTTTTCAAACGCGTTGGTCCTCAATGCAAAAACAACTCATTTGAATCAAATTACACATTTTTGAAGTGATCTACAACAATTCTCGCTTTAAAAAGACACCAATGAACGCAAAACTGCGAGTATTGATACAACGCACACTTATGTTATGCGATGTACATTCAGCCAATAAGGGCCGACCGTCGAACCACGCCTTGCGCTATTTAAACCACAGAGTTCTTAAGAGTAAAGTATACGAAACACCTTTTCAAGATATGGAGGCCATGAAAGAGAAGATACGTGCAGTTTGTAGGGAAATAACACGTGAAACTTTAAACAGGGTTCCTTTATCCTTTATGAGACGCAATAGAATCTGTTTGGAACATGATGGACAACACTTTGAACATTTGCTTGGTTGAGTTGGTTAGTTTTAAATTAATTCTTATTTAAGCTTCTACTCAAGTGGATATGTAGCAAATTTTTCTAAATAACATTTTGATTTTCATTTTCTACTTGATGCAATTCAGTTCTTAAACGGTCCTCGAAACAAATATCTACTATATTCTATTATCAGTGATAAATTTCCTAATGACTTTGACATTTGTAAAGGATGTCCAAATTAAACACAAGTTAAAAATTATTAATATTATGAATCTAGTTATAAATGAAAGCAGTATTACTGGTTGTATTTAAAGTTCGTCAGGCTCGGAAAGTTACGTGAAACACCCTGTATTGTAATCAATTATTTAATTGATTAGTATATTTATACTCCTATTGTTTATTATTTTCTTTTTTTGAGAGGCTGAAGTATTTCTTAAATAATTTGCAAAAAAGATTAATTTTACCATTACACTGTTTTGATTTAAATCTGCATTTTAATTATGTCCTGCTACATACCTATGAAAATACCATATATTTAACGAAATAATACGTAATGCAAAATATGTACCTAAGTAGGTATGGCGTCCCTTGGCCAGCCCCCCTCTCCTTTTATGCAAATGACCCGCGATCTAATTAATATTCAAATGGGGCGTGGTCTCATTAAATGCGCGAATTAATATTCTAATGAGGCGTGGTCTAATTAAATGCGCGAATTAAATGCTCGAATTAAATGCGCGAATTAAATTAATTGATCTAATTAAATTAATTTACGGTATCATTTACATATCTCCTCTCTCATTTACATATATAATTTCTCATATGCATGCGCGAACATATCTACCATTTTGTATCTGTCATTTTCAATTTGTCATCTAGGATTTCCCGCCCTTAGATTCAAATTTTTAGTACTACTACTGCCATCTATCGGTGACGTCATATGATCGGTATAGTAGATTTCTATGCGCCTGTTGATAGGCAACCCGCTATATTTTTTATAAAAAACCAATGGAGCCAACAGGATTTGAACCGGGGACCGCTCGAATGGTAGTCAGCCAATGCATCCACTACACCAACGAGGTAATCTATTAAAAGACTGTAAAAGTTGTATTTATTAAATAGATACGCGTCACCGTTAATCTTATACGAACTAAAATTCATATTAAGCATAATTAATCTATATGATTATTTGACAGTTACATCATTAAATGCACGAATTAATATTCCTAGAGCTCGTAACAATGAATCATTACACTAGAATGTTAAATGCTGCGTAAAAATTTATATGGATGCTCGAATTAATCATTTCTCATACGCATGCTCGAATTAAATTAATTCACGGTATCATTGGCATATCTCATCTGTCATTTACATTTATCATTTCTCATATGGATGCTCGAATTAGATTAATTGATGGTATCATTAGCATATCTCATATGTCATTTCTCATATGGATGCTCGAATTAAATTAATTCACGGTATCATTAGCATATCTCATTAACATTTATCATCTTTCATATGCATTCACGAATTAAATTAATTCACGGTATCATTAGCATATCTCATCTGTCATTTACATTTATCATTTCTCATATGGATGCTCGAATTAATCATTTCTCCTACGCATGCTCGAATTAAATTAATTCACGGTATCATTAGCATATCTTATCTCTCTCATTTCTCATATGCATGCTCGAATTAAATTAATTCACGGTATCATTAGCGTATCTCCTCTCTCATTTACATAACTGACATCTCATTCTGTACATCTCATTTTTTATATATTATTTGCCATCTCTCATCTCTCTCTCATAAATTTATTTTAAAATAAATCAGTCCTATTGATATTTATCTTCAGGTCATCATGTAATTCTGCGAAAATAATTTAATATGAAACGTAATAATAAAAATTTATTTTCAACTATACAAAAGTAACTCTAAAGCTACTGTCAATCAACTGTCGGATTATCTATGGTACATTTGACCTGTTTAAATATACGGATAAACAATTAAAATACGGTAAAACAATTAGGGTCGTTATGATTTCATAAAATTTTATTTAAATGAAACGTTTAAGAATATAGAATACTGTAGAGCATTATTTTTAAAATTCAAAAACATTATCTATAGCTAAAACTGGTTAAGAAATAACTTTCAAACTAAATGTTTTTGCATGAAAATACGTACAAACTAATTAGCCAGGTTGTCTTCGACATTCTTTAAAACTGCTTTCAACCATAAATAAACAAACGTTCTTACGAATGACTGACTGAAAGGAATTTAGATTTTATAAATAATTTGTTAAGAGCTCATCATCTTAAAACCGGCATAAAGTATTGTTTTAAATGACAATTACTCACTCCTGCTCTATATAAACGTCATATATAAAATTAGAGATTATCTCTATTTCATTATTATTATCTTAGCATCTTTTCATTTACAATTATCTAGTAAAAATGTATTGTTTAATACGACAGACAAAGGAATTTAGTGAGTTAGTCATAAAGAAACTTAAAACAACTATTATCAACACAGCTATCCAGAGTTTAACAGTGTATATTTAATTTAATCAGGTAAGTTATTATGATTTTATGTTTAACGATCTTTCCACTACTGTTTACCTGCTATATCTATAATATGTAAATGTTCTACATTTGTTTATGTAAACTAAGCATTTGAACTTTTAGATTACATCTCATTATCCTGTGTTCGAGGTCGATCATCAAAGTATAATTTCCTGCATCTTTGAAATCAATCATGTAAGTTGCTTTTATGTTAACGATGTTGTGTAAACTTATTTTGAAATTTATTATAGACTGACTGCAGTTTTCCAATCTGATAGAATGTCTGCTGAAATTATCAAGTTGACAGTGGTGATAGCGACGTCGCCGACAATCTCATTTTTATATATTATTTGTCAGCTCTCATCCCCCTCT
The DNA here is from genome assembly GCA_929113105.1 of Agrypnus murinus. Taxonomy (NCBI): domain Eukaryota; kingdom Metazoa; phylum Arthropoda; class Insecta; order Coleoptera; family Elateridae; genus Agrypnus; species Agrypnus murinus. The sequence goes on along the minus strand of OV816023.1, from coordinate 115,398,348 downwards.
CTCATAAATTTATTTTAAAATAAATCTTATGTTGTCATTCCTATTTGAGGATATCCATCGTTTGACTAATGTCTATTTATTAAAACAAATAAGTTATGAAATGAAGCAGGGAGTCTATTCAATGAACATTACCTAATACTTTTTCTGATTCTTCTTCTATCCTATAGATCTGCAGTTAGAAACACGGGCCAACGAACTCCATAGCTTAACCCCGAGATCACGGAGCTTGTCTTTTAAATTACTAACATCTAACTCTGAATGTCATACAGAGCTAGCAACTAAATCATATACAGCTTTTGCTTAATTGCACGAATAACTCGTTCAACTATTGAAGTCTTAATCATGGAATACGTAGAGTAATGATTTATGTTGTATTCATTCATTAACTTTAACTCGATATATGCGAATTCATATATGAGAGAAATGTTATATAAGTCAATACAGCTCTATAACTATCATTTATTGAGCTACACAAAGAGATTTATATCTACGCTAAACTAAAGATTAATAGAAGTAATGCATTCCTGATATCATAAGATAACGATAAAACACATGATTATTCTTAGACTAAGGCCTAATTTAGGTAGTCAAATTGTAGGTAATCGAATTGTAGGTACATATCATGATGTGGTATCATACAATTATATTCTAGTAAGAACTGTAATAAAGTCACTGCTATAAATAACAACATTCTTTATCATTTATCATTGATCATCTATCATTATCAAATCATCTAATGTCATGCAGAGTTAGCAGTTAGCTCCTAAGTTCGTATATGCGAGAATCGGTATTATATAACACACACACACCAGTCTACATGCATTGTTCCAATATTGATAGGAACTTTCTAGAATCTATAAATTATTATAAATGTCTTAACAGAATAAAAAAAAAGGGTGAAATGAATATAACTTATAGGATTTAATCAAACTAGAAAAATATCGATATATCCTACGTTGAGAAAACAATTATACTATGTAAGCATAGATACGCTACATATGATTGCGAGCCTGAGTATAAGCATAAACCCTATACTACAGATTTTTATCCTTTTTCATTATATGTACTACAGACGAAGTGAAAGAATAGGTACATTTAACATACGTATGCTACAATTATCTAATTTTCTAGTTTTCTAGACGTAATGTAATTTTGAACAGATTTTAACCCTTTTCGTTATATCTACTACCCTTGTAAGCGATTTCTACATATACGTTCTTATTGTTTATACACCATATAGATATTCGTAGCATCTAAAGTAAACTCTTATTTAAACGTTATTTTACAATATATCATACATTTCAACAGCTCGTATGATTATCCGTCTCTATCGTAACCCAGTATGTAAGGACATTATGTTAAATACTATCTCATACATGTAAATAAACATTTCTTTAAAGAGTTTGTTAGGTCACCTAATCTGTTATAATATTACTATGATATTAGATCTCGTCGATTACAGTTTTACCATTAGGACATACTTAGTAGGTTATACGTGCTAAGTAAAATAATAAACAGATATTTCGAGAATTTTATGCATTCTTGAGAGAACGGGGTATAATATTTAAAAACGCTGTAGAAAACATATCAGCAGAGAAAGAGAATACATAAATACAGTATGTTTTGTATGATGAGTTGTCGTCAGTTTAAAAGAAATAAGTTCGTCGTCATATTTAAACGTTATTTTACAATACATCATACATTTTCAATAGCTTCGAAATACGCAGATATGTAATAATATACTATATACTCTTGTAGGTTATTTAACGTATCTATAGTAAACTCTTATGATTAATAATAATAATCTGTAACCATTTTCGATACCTTCGAAATATAAGTCTATAACATATGTTTGTAATACGTCTTTATAACTTTTGAAACACAGGGTAGTTGCCTCTTGCAATATCTACAGTTATGAGAACCCTGAAGACTTAACCTGGAGAAATAAATCAGATAAATATTTTACTTTTTATTGAAACGATAACTTTGCGTACTAATATATGAAAATAATATAATGTATATCGCCTGATAAATAAATTGAAATTATTCTTATTCTTTTACAATAAAATGTGTTTTGAAAAAACACGATGAAACGTTATGTATATTAATGCAGGAGTACTGTTAACGCATTTATTATTTAGAGATTCACTTATAACTACACTATCTATTTAGCTGATTCAATAAAAATTTCGTTATTTTTAAAATTCCTAACGAGGGACCTACTGATAAGCGTTATATTATACCAGGTACGTATGATACTCTACTGTTGATTGCATACCTGATGAACGCAGTTGTACAAAGTAATATAGGATATACGTTACAGAGAAGTTTAATTTTCCGTGCAACAAATGACCTATATATATATTTTATGTATAAAGCTGACATTAACATATTTAGCGCATACCTGTTGAACATAGCTGTATAAAGTAATATTTAAAAGGCTTATATTTTAGAGATCGGATACAGTCGCATATATTCCTGTATATTACCTCTAAATTTTACGTTAACAATACATGCAGTCAGGTTTGGCGTAAATAACAATTAGGGATATCAAAGTCATACTAACTGAACGCTAACATAATATGCTCTACAGGTCAAACTTAATTAATTAACCCTGGGGTTATACATCCTTAGGTTAGAAACAGTCTTGAAACAAAAAACGGCTGAGTCCACCCTGTTAGACAAGAAATCAGAGTATGGGCGTGATAAATAAAACATATAAAGTTATTTTACAAACATTTATTTAGTATACATAACATAATACAAGAATATAGATTATAAGTTGTTTTCTATGACGACTGTTGTAGTTCTACGGGTCTCTGAGTCGTCGTATGCCCTCGCAGAAATACTAATACGTATAAAGTCCGACGACTGACTTATTGGAACTGTACCGGTAGCCCTTTCCTTGTTCAACTCTTCGTTACTATCATAGTTGGTAAACGAGGAACCACATTCATCAATACCCAAATGCATGGTTGAAGTCACATCTTCTTCTTCTTCTTCTGTCTCATTGATATCAGCAGGTCCATTTGCTTCCTTTACCAGAGTTGTCTTTACAACATCTGCGTTATTATGTACGTTTTTTAAGTGCCTTTTATAGCTGTCGATGCGTGAAAGATATTTGAAGCAATTAGAACACCGGACTTTGATTGATTCGTGAACGCTTTTCGTATGTCTTTTTAAGTTGTCAGAGCGTGAAAAAGTTTTGACACAGCTAGAACACTGGATTCTGTTTGAATCGTGTATGGTTTTTACGTGTCTCTTGCAGGTGAATGGCCTCGCGAAAGACTTGAAGCAAACCGGACACTGTATATTGCAATCCTGTCGACCAGAGTCATTCTTCTTACATACGTCGTTAGCGTGCTGCTCCATTTCGACTAATGAAGGAACAGGAACACTACCCCAGCCTATTTATACTGATCGACCAGCTCAATCGGTTGTTCTCGGTTATAATCGTAAGCGCTCGGAGCAATATGTATGCTCGAGAATGAATCGTAGGTTCCATCCTAAGTGTATAACCCGGAACCGATGTCCGTACATTTTAAATTATCAAACTTACCATATAAACATGAATATTTACTACATTTGCTTTAATTCTTGTTCCCTCCCTACATACCTACCTACCGTAAACAATATGACATATCTGTGTCTAAATACAATGAACGAAAGTACTAGAGGAACTTAATACCTTAGATCACGGCTGTTTCTGGATACATGATTTCCTCTTACAATATCTATAGTTATGAGAACCTTGAAGACTTAACCTGGAGAAATAAAACATCGTCAGTTTAAAAGAAATAAGTTCGTCGCCATATTTAAACGTTATTTTACAATACATCATACATTTTCAATAGCTTCGAAATACGCAGATGTGTAATAATATACTATATACTCTTGTAGGTTATTCAACGTATCTGTAGTAAACTCTTATGATTAATAATAATCTGTAACCTTATTGTTTTTATTACATCACAGGTTAGAGCATACGAATATAATTTAGGTTAGATTAGGTTAGAGCCTACGAATACATTTTTAGGGCAGAACGTAGGGAGCAGAGTAAGTACAAAACAACATACTTTCATACAAGAACGTTTATTGATACGAGTAGTTTCGACGCTACTTAAAACATAATACATAACTTATATATATAATATCTATTAAAATAGTACATTTCGTATACACTAATAATGGTACTACATACCCCACTATAAAGTAAACATGGTAAGTATAACAGCAGTTTAAAAGAATAGATAGTCAATATAACTATATCTAATTATTTTATAAAATACTATGTTAACTAAGAGGTTATATACAGAATATATACGCCTGTATTCGACCTCTAGAGGGTTCATAAGACTAGACTAGACTAGACCAGACCAGACCAGACTAGACCAGACCAGACCAGACCATACCAGACCAGACCAGACCATACCAGACCAGACTAGACTAGAGTATAGATGATAGACTGTAAAATCATGAACAATTATACCACCTGTAATATAATAGAGCTTACTTGATATTTTAAAATTAGTGGCTGAATCTAATTATTACAGAAATTCAATTGTAGAAACTGAAGGTGTAATCTTTAAAAAATCTAAAGTTAGAAGTTTTTAGTAGTCAGGTTAGATTAATAGAGGGTGTTATAATCAAATCGTTTTAGAAACTATTTGTTTTGTAAGATTGGCGCCGTAAGGAAAAACAACATAGCTGTAGTCATGATTTTGAAATTGAGATAGCTCGGGACAAAACGATGAATACAAAGTTTAGAAGTTTATTTCAAAATTCTGTGATAAAAAACATTAATTCTTCTTTACTTTACTTTAAAACCCAAAATTGCATGATAAATCAATATAATATTAATATAAATGATTAAATTAAATGAAGCAATCTAGGTTAGACCCCCAAAAATTATATTAAGGTTATAGATTTTAGACTCCGGTTGTTGCAAAGATTCAAGAATCTCTATTAAGATTAGTTCATAAAACAATTATTATTAGGTTAGAGCATGTAGCTACTTACAAAAAAAAAATCTCTATTAAGATTAGTTCATAAAATATTTATTAGGTTAGACCATTGTAGCTACTTACAAAATCGTCATTAACATTCGAAAAACTTACATATAATACTAGTTGGGTTATAGTTTACGAATATATTTTAGGTTAGATTTAGATCGCGCGCGACCTAAATCTAACCTAAAATATATTCGTAAACTATAACCCAACTAGTATTATATGTAAGTTTTTCGAATGTTAATGACGATTTTGTAAGTAGCTACAATGGTCTAACCTAATAAATATTTTATGAACTAATCTTAATAGAGATTTTTTTTTTGTAAGTAGCTACATGCTCTAACCTAATAATTGTTTTATGAACTAATCTTAATAGAGATTCTTGAATCTTTGCAACAACCGGAGTCTAAAATCTATAACCTTAATATAATTTTTGGGGGTCTAACCTAGATTGCTTCATTTAATTTAATCATTTATATTAATATTATATTGATTTATCATGCAATTTTGGGTTTTAAAGTAAAGTAAAGAAGAATTAATGTTTTTTATCACAGAATTTTGAAATAAACTTCTAAACTTTGTATTCATCGTTTTGTCCCGAGCTATCTCAATTTCAAAATCATGACTACAGCTATGTTGTTTTTCCTTACGGCGCCAATCTTACAAAACAAATAGTTTCTAAAACGATTTGATTATAACACCCTCTATTAATCTAACCTGACTACTAAAAACTTCTAACTTTAGATTTTTTAAAGATTACACCTTCAGTTTCTACAATTGAATTTCTGTAATAATTAGATTCAGCCACTAATTTTAAAATATCAAGTAAGCTCTATTATATTACAGGTGGTATAATTGTTCATGATTTTACAGTCTATCATCTATACTCTAGTCTAGTCTGGTCTGGTATGGTCTGGTCTGGTCTGGTATGGTCTGGTCTGGTCTGGTCTAGTCTGGTCTGGTCTGGTCTAGTCTAGTCTAGTCTTATGAACCCTCTAGAGGTCGAATACAGGCGTATATATTCTGTATATAACCTCTTAGTTAACATAGTATTTTATAAAATAATTAGATATAGTTATATTGACTATCTATTCTTTTAAACTGCTGTTATACTTACCATGTTTACTTTATAGTGGGGTATGTAGTACCATTATTAGTGTATACGAAATGTACTATTTTAATAGATATTATATATATAAGTTATGTATTATGTTTTAAGTAGCGTCGAAACTACTCGTATCAATAAACGTTCTTGTATGAAAGTATGTTGTTTTGTACTTACTCTGCTCCCTACGTTCTGCCCTAAAAATGTATTCGTAGGCTCTAACCTAATCTAACCTAAATTATATTCGTATGCTCTAACCTGTGATGTAATAAAAACAATAAGGTTACAGATTATTATTAATCATAAGAGTTTACTACAGATACGTTGAATAACCTACAAGAGTATATAGTATATTATTACACATCTGCGTATTTCGAAGCTATTGAAAATGTATGATGTATTGTAAAATAACGTTTAAATATGGCGACGAACTTATTTCTTTTAAACTGACGATGTTTTATTTCTCCAGGTTAAGTCTTCAAGGTTCTCATAACTATAGATATTGTAAGAGGAAATCATGTATCCAGAAACAGCCGTGATCTAAGGTATTAAGTTCCTCTAGTACTTTCGTTCATTGTATTTAGACACAGATATGTCATATTGTTTACGGTAGGTAGGTATGTAGGGAGGGAACAAGAATTAAAGCAAATGTAGTAAATATTCATGTTTATATGGTAAGTTTGATAATTTAAAATGTACGGACATCGGTTCCGGGTTATACACTTAGGATGGAACCTACGATTCATTCTCGAGCATACATATTGCTCCGAGCGCTTACGATTATAACCGAGAACAACCGATTGAGCTGGTCGATCAGTATAAATAGGCTGGGGTAGTGTTCCTGTTCCTTCATTAGTCGAAATGGAGCAGCACGCTAACGACGTATGTAAGAAGAATGACTCTGGTCGACAGGATTGCAATATACAGTGTCCGGTTTGCTTCAAGTCTTTCGCGAGGCCATTCACCTGCAAGAGACACGTAAAAACCATACACGATTCAAACAGAATCCAGTGTTCTAGCTGTGTCAAAACTTTTTCACGCTCTGACAACTTAAAAAGACATACGAAAAGCGTTCACGAATCAATCAAAGTCCGGTGTTCTAATTGCTTCAAATATCTTTCACGCATCGACAGCTATAAAAGGCACTTAAAAAACGTACATAATAACGCAGATGTTGTAAAGACAACTCTGGTAAAGGAAGCAAATGGACCTGCTGATATCAATGAGACAGAAGAAGAAGAAGAAGATGTGACTTCAACCATGCATTTGGGTATTGATGAATGTGGTTCCTCGTTTACCAACTATGATAGTAACGAAGAGTTGAACAAGGAAAGGGCTACCGGTACAGTTCCAATAAGTCAGTCGTCGGACTTTATACGTATTAGTATTTCTGCGAGGGCATACGACGACTCAGAGACCCGTAGAACTACAACAGTCGTCATAGAAAACAACTTATAATCTATATTCTTGTATTATGTTATGTATACTAAATAAATGTTTGTAAAATAACTTTATATGTTTTATTTATCACGCCCATACTCTGATTTCTTGTCTAACAGGGTGGACTCAGCCGTTTTTTGTTTCAAGACTGTTTCTAACCTAAGGATGTATAACCCCAGGGTTAATTAATTAAGTTTGACCTGTAGAGCATATTATGTTAGCGTTCAGTTAGTATGACTTTGATATCCCTAATTGTTATTTACGCCAAACCTGACTGCATGTATTGTTAACGTAAAATTTAGAGGTAATATACAGGAATATATGCGACTGTATCCGATCTCTAAAATATAAGCCTTTTAAATATTACTTTATACAGCTATGTTCAACAGGTATGCGCTAAATATGTTAATGTCAGCTTTATACATAAAATATATATATAGGTCATTTGTTGCACGGAAAATTAAACTTCTCTGTAACGTATATCCTATATTACTTTGTACAACTGCGTTCATCAGGTATGCAATCAACAGTAGAGTATCATACGTACCTGGTATAATATAACGCTTATCAGTAGGTCCCTCGTTAGGAATTTTAAAAATAACGAAATTTTTATTGAATCAGCTAAATAGATAGTGTAGTTATAAGTGAATCTCTAAATAATAAATGCGTTAACAGTACTCCTGCATTAATATACATAACGTTTCATCGTGTTTTTTCAAAACACATTTTATTGTAAAAGAATAAGAATAATTTCAATTTATTTATCAGGCGATATACATTATATTATTTTCATATATTAGTACGCAAAGTTATCGTTTCAATAAAAAGTAAAATATTTATCTGATTTATTTCTCCAGGTTAAGTCTTCAGGGTTCTCATAACTGTAGATATTGCAAGAGGCAACTACCCTGTGTTTCAAAAGTTATAAAGACGTATTACAAACATATGTTATAGACTTATATTTCGAAGGTAGCGAAAATGGTTACAGATTATTATTATTAATCATAAGAGTTTACTATAGATACGTTAAATAACCTACAAGAGTATATAGTATATTATTACATATCTGCGTATTTCGAAGCTATTGAAAATGTATGATGTATTGTAAAATAACGTTTAAATATGACGACGAACTTATTTCTTTTAAACTGACGACAACTCATCATACAAAACATACTGTATTTATGTATTCTCTTTCTCTGCTGATATGTTTTCTACAGCGTTTTTAAATATTATACCCCGTTCTCTCAAGAATGCATAAAATTCTCGAAATATCTGTTTATTATTTTACTTAGCACGTATAACCTACTAAGTATGTCCTAATGGTAAAACTGTAATCGACGAGATCTAATATCATAGTAATATTATAACAGATTAGGTGACCTAACAAACTCTTTAAAGAAATGTTTATTTACATGTATGAGATAGTATTTAACATAATGTCCTTACATACTGGGTTACGATAGAGACGGATAATCATACGAGCTGTTGAAATGTATGATATATTGTAAAATAACGTTTAAATAAGAGTTTACTTTAGATGCTACGAATATCTATATGGTGTATAAACAATAAGAACGTATATGTAGAAATCGCTTACAAGGGTAGTAGATATAACGAAAAGGGTTAAAATCTGTTCAAAATTACATTACGTCTAGAAAACTAGAAAATTAGATAATTGTAGCATACGTATGTTAAATGTACCTATTCTTTCACTTCGTCTGTAGTACATATAATGAAAAAGGATAAAAATCTGTAGTATAGGGTTTATGCTTATACTCAGGCTCGCAATCATATGTAGCGTATCTATGCTTACATAGTATAATTGTTTTCTCAACGTAGGATATATCGATATTTTTCTAGTTTGATTAAATCCTATAAGTTATATTCATTTCACCCTTTTTTTTTATTCTGTTAAGACATTTATAATAATTTATAGATTCTAGAAAGTTCCTATCAATATTGGAACAATGCATGTAGACTGGTGTGTGTGTGTTATATAATACCGATTCTCGCATATACGAACTTAGGAGCTAACTGCTAACTCTGCATGACATTAGATGATTTGATAATGATAGATGATCAATGATAAATGATAAAGAATGTTGTTATTTATAGCAGTGACTTTATTACAGTTCTTACTAGAATATAATTGTATGATACCACATCATGATATGTACCTACAATTCGATTACCTACAATTTGACTACCTAAATTAGGCCTTAGTCTAAGAATAATCATGTGTTTTATCGTTATCTTATGATATCAGGAATGCATTACTTCTATTAATCTTTAGTTTAGCGTAGATATAAATCTCTTTGTGTAGCTCAATAAATGATAGTTATAGAGCTGTATTGACTTATATAACATTTCTCTCATATATGAATTCGCATATATCGAGTTAAAGTTAATGAATGAATACAACATAAATCATTACTCTACGTATTCCATGATTAAGACTTCAATAGTTGAACGAGTTATTCGTGCAATTAAGCAAAAGCTGTATATGATTTAGTTGCTAGCTCTGTATGACATTCAGAGTTAGATGTTAGTAATTTAAAAGACAAGCTCCGTGATCTCGGGGTTAAGCTATGGAGTTCGTTGGCCCGTGTTTCTAACTGCAGATCTATAGGATAGAAGAAGAATCAGAAAAAGTATTAGGTAATGTTCATTGAATAGACTCCCTGCTTCATTTCATAACTTATTTGTTTTAATAAATAGACATTAGTCAAACGATGGATATCCTCAAATAGGAATGACAACATAAGATTTATTTTAAAATAAATTTATGAGAGAGGGGGATGAGAGCTGACAAATAATATATAAAAATGAGATTGTCGGCGACGTCGCTATCACCACTGTCAACTTGATAATTTCAGCAGACATTCTATCAGATTGGAAAACTGCAGTCAGTCTATAATAAATTTCAAAATAAGTTTACACAACATCGTTAACATAAAAGCAACTTACATGATTGATTTCAAAGATGCAGGAAATTATACTTTGATGATCGACCTCGAACACAGGATAATGAGATGTAATCTAAAAGTTCAAATGCTTAGTTTACATAAACAAATGTAGAACATTTACATATTATAGATATAGCAGGTAAACAGTAGTGGAAAGATCGTTAAACATAAAATCATAATAACTTACCTGATTAAATTAAATATACACTGTTAAACTCTGGATAGCTGTGTTGATAATAGTTGTTTTAAGTTTCTTTATGACTAACTCACTAAATTCCTTTGTCTGTCGTATTAAACAATACATTTTTACTAGATAATTGTAAATGAAAAGATGCTAAGATAATAATAATGAAATAGAGATAATCTCTAATTTTATATATGACGTTTATATAGAGCAGGAGTGAGTAATTGTCATTTAAAACAATACTTTATGCCGGTTTTAAGATGATGAGCTCTTAACAAATTATTTATAAAATCTAAATTCCTTTCAGTCAGTCATTCGTAAGAACGTTTGTTTATTTATGGTTGAAAGCAGTTTTAAAGAATGTCGAAGACAACCTGGCTAATTAGTTTGTACGTATTTTCATGCAAAAACATTTAGTTTGAAAGTTATTTCTTAACCAGTTTTAGCTATAGATAATGTTTTTGAATTTTAAAAATAATGCTCTACAGTATTCTATATTCTTAAACGTTTCATTTAAATAAAATTTTATGAAATCATAACGACCCTAATTGTTTTACCGTATTTTAATTGTTTATCCGTATATTTAAACAGGTCAAATGTACCATAGATAATCCGACAGTTGATTGACAGTAGCTTTAGAGTTACTTTTGTATAGTTGAAAATAAATTTTTATTATTACGTTTCATATTAAATTATTTTCGCAGAATTACATGATGACCTGAAGATAAATATCAAATAGGACTGATTTATTTTAAAATAAATTTATGAGAGAGAGATGAGAGATGGCAAATAATATATAAAAAATGAGATGTACAGAATGAGATGTCAGTTATGTAAATGAGAGAGGAGATACGCTAATGATACCGTGAATTAATTTAATTCGAGCATGCATATGAGAAATGAGAGAGATAAGATATGCTAATGATACCGTGAATTAATTTAATTCGAGCATGCGTAGGAGAAATGATTAATTCGAGCATCCATATGAGAAATGATAAATGTAAATGACAGATGAGATATGCTAATGATACCGTGAATTAATTTAATTCGTGAATGCATATGAGAGATGATAAATGTTAATGAGATATGCTAATGATACCGTGAATTAATTTAATTCGAGCATCCATATGAGAAATGACATATGAGATATGCTAATGATACCATCAATTAATCTAATTCGAGCATCCATATGAGAAATGATAAATGTAAATGACAGATGAGATATGCCAATGATACCGTGAATTAATTTAATTCGAGCATGCGTATGAGAAATGATTAATTCGAGCATCCATATAAATTTTTACGCAGCATTTAACATTCTAGTGTAATGATTCATTGTTACGAGCTCTAGGAATATTAATTCGTGCATTTAATGATGTAACTGTCAAATAATCATATAGATTAATTATGCTTAATATGAATTTTAGTTCGTATAAGATTAACGGTGACGCGTATCTATTTAATAAATACAACTTTTACAGTCTTTTAATAGATTACCTCGTTGGTGTAGTGGATGCATTGGCTGACTACCATTCGAGCGGTCCCCGGTTCAAATCCTGTTGGCTCCATTGGTTTTTTATAAAAAATATAGCGGGTTGCCTATCAACAGGCGCATAGAAATCTACTATACCGATCATATGACGTCACCGATAGATGGCAGTAGTAGTACTAAAAATTTGAATCTAAGGGCGGGAAATCCTAGATGACAAATTGAAAATGACAGATACAAAATGGTAGATATGTTCGCGCATGCATATGAGAAATTATATATGTAAATGAGAGAGGAGATATGTAAATGATACCGTAAATTAATTTAATTAGATCAATTAATTTAATTCGCGCATTTAATTCGAGCATTTAATTCGCGCATTTAATTAGACCACGCCTCATTAGAATATTAATTCGCGCATTTAATGAGACCACGCCCCATTTGAATATTAATTAGATCGCGGGTCATTTGCATAAAAGGAGAGGAGGGCTGGCCAAGGGACGCCATACCTACTTACCTAAACGGTAGTCACTTTTTATGGCGAAATAATAGTCATGTCTTTGGCGGCTATATTTTGAAGTTTTGTACACGCCCCTTTCTTCTCTAATTGGCCAATAAATAGTCCCATAACAAAAGTGTGCGTTGTTTCAATACTCGCCGCAAAACTCGCATCATTTGAATGTTATTGAACTAAACTATAGATACAAACAGATTAGGTTGCAAAAATGAAATTGTGGAATAGTACTAGATCTATATAAGAGAATAAATAGCGTCCAACCGGTGTATCACATACTAAAAGCCGTGTATGAAAATGGAGTCAGAGTACGTGATAGAGCTGTAAAACTTTTATTCTCATCTTATAGCAACAATCTAATCTAGTGCTTAGCGGTTTTCTTAACTAATGTTGCTTATCAGGATGCACACTTGCATCACTTGATCATTTAGCAATGAATCACTCTATAATCTGATATTGCATTACTTGCTTATATCCCTGAGTGTTTAGTCTATGAAAACTTAGTAAAAATATTTTTTAAAAGATTATTATTTATACAAACTGTCTTATATAAGACGTACGACACTGTAACTCTGTTATTTACAATCCGATTTCAATAATTCAAAAACCAATTAACATAGGGCTTTAAAGACTACAAAGAAGCTTCATTCTAGATATTTTTCGGCATGACATCTCTGACAATTTTTTTCAAATAGCAATCAATACATATCGTTTTTTACTCATTCTGATAGATAATGGCTTTCTGAATTAAATGGTGTATTTCAATTAGATTTTGTAGAATGCTTTGTAGATAGATTGGACCTTTTTTCGTCGATAGTACCCTAGATCAGAACAAGTATTATCAACTATTAATTCAAAAGTTGGACAACTTTATGAATGAATTGCATCTCGAATAATTAACTAGAGTGTATTTTCAACAAGATGGCGCTACTCTACATAATGCCAGAAGAAATGTTAACTGGTTGAATGCCAGCTTTGGCCGAAAATGGATAGGGACATATGGGCCAGTTCGGTGGCCTACGCGTTCACCTGATCTTACCTGAGCTATGTTCAAAGCCTTATCTATTTAACAGCACCCAAAAATGAGCATGTTTTAAGACAGAGAATTATTCGCACTTGTACCTTTTGTGTTTTTGTATCTATATATTTAAAACGCAAGGCTTATTAGTTTCATATTGTTTGTATAAAACGCAGGAAATTTGCCAACACTATGTTTATGTCATGTTTTTGAAATATGTACTAATAGACGTTTTCAAGAATGTTTTAAACAAGATCGATTTTTTGATTTTATTCTTATCATTTCGTAAGGTAGAATTTCCGTAACTATGTAACTATGTAGAATAAACCGGAAGGGAAGAGTAAGCCAGAGAGTAATATATGTCGGAAGAGAGGAGGGTAAGCTGGGAGAGAGGAATGCTAGGCTTAGAATTTTCAAATGATTATGTTTGGTTACGTTTCTTTAAATAATCATTCACGAAAATCCTAACGATTTTAATCACACAACGAATGTTGTATATAGGGAAATCCTTCAATGCTTTTGACTGTCATATCTTGACGAGGTTTCCCTCTCTAGTACTGTTTTATTTCACTAGGTAAGAAAAGTTTCTATTGTTTTGTATTCCAGGACACACTGTCATTTTTCAGAAATGTCATTCCGAAAATATCTAAGATGAGACGTTTTGTAGTCTTTAGAGTCGTATGATATTTGATTTTTGAATTATTGAAATCGAATTGTTAATAACAGAGTTACAGCATCGTGCGTTTTTTATAAGACGATCTGTAATTTCTTAAAACCGTAAAACTACCAAAGGAGAAAACACATTTAAGAAGGACTCCCTAACATTTGGTTCAAAATTTGAATATTTATAAATCTGAACAATGTTTGAATTAACCTCAAAGCGATCCGATAGATCGTTTAACCGGTCTCCAATGGTCAAGTACATTTTACTACATTCCGTATGTTAATGTACTCGAACTTATGTACCGGATCACTTTGATCCATTAAAAAATTATTATTTCAAAGCAACCTTTGAACGATCACATGTGGTTGCTATGGGTTTTTCTAAGTGTAATATATAACTCTATCAGCAATAAATTGGCTTATTTATTTCGTTGTCGAGACGACTTTATGGTACAACATTATGGTACTGGTGCCATAAAGTGACAGATTATTAACGATTTTGACATTCATAATTATAGGATTCTAATGCTAGTCGACGACAAAGTATATTTTTGTATGTATCTCAAAGAATAAGTGACAAATAAAAAGATATTTCAGCTACGTGCGAACAGCAGCCTACGGTTCTATGACCATTTGCTCAATCGCAGATGTATCTTTGAATATCCTTATAGCTGTTCACGTTTGGTTTATATTCAATATAACACTGATATGTTTTGCGGTTTTTGCCTTGGTCGAATCTTCACCTTTATAATATTTTCAGAATTCTTCAAGTAGTCCAGATTTAGACATTCATAAGTCATTACTTTTGCGAGATAACCTACCGCTTATTTCAATTGGTAAGTGCCTGTAAATAATTTCTTAAGATCGGAAAATCTATCAGACTCTTTCAACATATTACTCGTATCATAAAAAGGTTTTTTGCGCCGATTGAAATTTTGAGTTTCAAGTAATTCTTGCATTGTATTTTGTTGAGCTTAACGCTCCCTCATATTGGTAATTATTATATCAGCTACATCCGGATCAGAATTTAATATTTTAGCAAAAGCTTAAAAGCTTAAACAACTTACTTAAATGATAATGTTTATCGGGTAATCCTAAATAGATGTCAATATCTATTCACTCATTTACGACTCCACTTCACAATATTACCTTTTATTTTACTAAATAATCTATAAACTGTAGATCTCAACTGCATAACAACTGTGAACACAGGTAACGATGATAAGGTTATTTATTGAATTTTATATCTGAAGTTGCGATAATAATGTCGTCTATAATAGGAATAATGTCTTTCTTTAATAGAAACCTTAAAACTCATATAATTTCAATAATTCGTCGGTTAATTACACGTTTTTATTGGTAGCCAGATTTAGTTACCACAAGGATGTACGGTTTCAGCGTAATAATATTTTAGAGCTGACACAAATTCTTCAAGTCCACTTATTACTATTAAAACAAAAAACCAATGATGACGATGATTAGCGTTAAAATTCCAATTGCTATAAATTCTCTTCTTAAAACGCTAATAACGCTCTGAACTAATCATGAGTTTGTTAACCAAAACGACAAACTTTAAAATTCAATTTTAGATTGGATTTCCTTCACAAATTTTCAATAAACGGTAAACTGGATTATTTGTGTTAACTTTATTAACACAGAAAATTAGACAGTAAAATGAAGCAAATAAGCTTCCTCTACTGTAAACGGAACGAAATACAAAACGGTATTAGCACAACTAATTCGTGCTTTTCAAACTGTAACTTGGTTTTATACTTAAAAACTGTAATTTTAAAAACGTAAACTAACATAAAACTCCCCAGGAACTTCCCGAGGCGAAGCCCCAGCTCGACGCTCGAGTCTTTCGTTGCGTTGATATTTTTTGAGAAAAGAAAATTAACCATCCTATCACAAATTAAAATGACATACATAGGCCCAATGGTAAATTTTTATTCCATTTTATTCCCAAAATCTGCTTGGCAAGGTGAAACCCAATATTTAAATGTGGTTTCGGACCGTTTTTTATTTGTCTGGATTTGAAGAAACTATTCCTCGAAAGCAAAGATAAACATGTACAGGAAATATAAATTTGAGCTAAATGCCTTTCTCAACATATTATTCGTTTGTTAAAAAAGCAATTTTATTTTTGAATCTTTATAAACTCAATTTTATCTCTGTATTTTATTCTAAAAATAATTTCATCAGCCTGACAACGCTTTGAGGTGACCTTGCACATTAACGAAAACAACATCTGAATTAAAATACCGTCTGCAATTTTTAAACCAACAAAAATATATTGAGATATACAGGGCCGTACTAAGTTTCTTTACCATAAGCACATTTAAAATTACATTGAAATTAGATCGAGAATTTTAACACGTTACAACGTTTAGGATTGTCACCCCGATATATCCGTTACTATTGAGGGTAAAGGTCTAAAGTTGGGGTCCACAAATGTTTTGGACAAAGAACAATAAATATAATATAACAATGCCTAATTAAACGCTGGGGCACTTTTAATATGCTTAATTGGCTAGACCCTTCAAAGCATGGGTTTTGATTATTATATTACTGTATATAAAATTGAAATTCTTTCACTAAGGTGTAATTTTGAAGAAATAGGCATAATTTGTTTTCTTGATGGCAGGAACGTCAAACAGTATTAATTCAAAACACAACAGGATGTCAGCGGTCGCAGTATTTTATTGTGATCTATTACTATATCCTAATAAAATGCTAATATCTTTCAAATTAAGAAAGCTAGAAACAATTCTATTTCAATATTTCTATAACCTGCTACAAATACAAACACATCAATATTTTATCGTCTGCAATTTTAAAACCATTCAAGAGAGGCAACCCTTACAGTGGTATTGAGAATTTATTCTTTTGTAATAATAGATATTGTTTTTGTCGGAAATTGTTCAATCGAAACAAACCTGCAATAGCTGCATAATAAGGAATGTTTCAGTGCCACTCTAATAAAAAACCGCTCATCAGTTGCAATGATGCAATAGTTAATCTAATAGAAAATACGTTCTGTATACGACATTAACAACATTTTTTTGTGTTTTAAAAGTAAAAGCTCAATTTAAATGGCGATCACGTAAGAATATATGTGTACCTATAAAATGCGGAAAACCAAAGAAATAAAAGAAGATTCTTATTATTATACCTACTATAAAATATGGTTTTATCGTTGTATTATCCTCGAGTCGTAGGGTCTTGTATAAACATATTGGTGGGTTAACAACCATGAAGCAAGTTTTATCATAAAATTGATGTTTCTTACTTACTCTAAGGGATTAACAAGAGGCAGAATTTGGGTAAACCCGATATTTTGTTAACTACCATTATAACTATTCACCTAAGGAATTCTATAGAGACATGTTCAACCAATTTGTAGTTTATGCTTATTTATCATTGCTTGGTTATAATTAAGCTTAAAATTATCGAATTTCGTGCCCTTTGAAAAATAAAGTTATCTCAATTTATTATGTAAATGAAGAATGAAATATTCTAATTATGTCAATAAAATAAAGGTAATATTTCCCAACTGTGTAAATTGTTGGGAAATTTATTTTAATGAGATCCTAAGGGTGTACTAAAAGTGGTTAGGTCGACAATCGCTAACTTTGATCTCTAAACCGGAGAGATGTAAATGTTTTTAACTTTAAAATATTATTATCATTATTAGTAGAAACTGAACTCAATCAAGAAGTAAATTTGTTTACATTGTTGAAGAATTGCAATAAAACAATATCAAGATTTAAAATGTTACTTTTCGTTTGACTTTTCTGACAAAGTTAATAACATATGAACATCGTGTTGGTAAAAGTATAAGAGCGAAAAGTTTTCTAGTCAACAAGAATTATTAAAGTTTCTTCCAGATACGATTAGCACGGAAAATATATCTAGCCGGAGCCATGAGACTTTCGTAATAATTAGCTCGAAATTTCTTTCAGAGAATTTTCTTGCACCTAACATAACAAAAAAAATGTTGTTCTATGACAGAAGTTTAATGTTCAGAAGTTTGTTTATTAATACAATGCATTTTTAAGACTCTCCTACCTAGCATGTGATCTTATTACTTATTACAGATTAGAGTTAGGATTTTTTTTACAGCTCAAGTATATCATTAATATACTACTAATTACACAGTGACACGTTTTATAGGTTCACTTTCAGTTTAAAATGGGATGAAACCAAAAGCACTCGAAAGCTGACATGCATAATAACAAACAGGATTTCATTAGGTTAGTGCAGAAAATTGAGTTATTATTTTTGGAAGTTGGCCGATCTGCAGGTATGGGTATAGTGTCAAAGGAATAGGCGAAATGAGAAATATTGTCCAATTTTTTTTTGGAGGAAAGTGTATCTGGCGGCAGTTGATGTCTAGGAATTCATTTTTGAAATTTATTTTTTTTTTCTAAAACCTACGCTAGAGGCTACGCTAGTTTTTGCTAAGTTTGCAGTATTTTTGCAAAAATACGGGTATTTGAAAGTTTTTCTGGCTGTGGGATTTATTTTTAACATTGATTTAGTTCTTTGACATTTTATATGTTTCTGGTTCCTGACAGTCCACTTCACAAAAAGTTATTTATCATTTTTTAACACTACAAAATTTTCCATATTTGGTTACAAAAACATTTTTCAATATAGTTCATTACACTATGAGGAAAACCTTACCTCATATAGATATTCAGATACATTTATCGACATACAATGGAGATTTCCTCTTATATAAAAATTGCATTACTTATAAATAAGGAGTATTAAATGTACTTACTACTTGTGCTTAATCGTTGAGCCTTTCTGCCTTTAGGCGTAAGGCTACTTGGGTTTGTTTCAATCTCTACTGACTTTGCATATCTTCTTCCATTTCTTTCCATCCTTCACTAGTTCTCGCACTTCTTCCCACTTAACTTCTCTTTTCTCTAAATGATTTTTGATTTCCTTCTCCCGCGTTCTTCTTGGTTTTCCTTTTTCCGGTACTTTTAGCCATTTAAGTCTTTTTTGCTACCCTCTGGTCTTGCATTCTTAATATGTGTCCGAACCATCCTAGTTGTCTTTCTTCGACTTTTTCTTCTACTAGTATGATCTTTAATAGGTTTCTTATGATGTCGTTACGTATTTTGTCTCTTCTGGTTTTGTCTACTATTATTCTTAAAAATCTCATTTCTGTAGCTCCTAATTTACTTATTATTCTCTCATTGAGTACCCAGCTTTCACACCCATAAGTTAATACTGGTATAGCCACTTTCTTATATAAATTTCAACTTTGACCTTTTCCAGAATTTCTTTCTTGGCTAAAAATGTAGTCCTTATTGCTTTAAATAGTCTTCCAGCTGCCTCTTTCTCTCATTAATTTCTCCCCCTATTCTACTTTCTTGATTTATTATAGTCTCTAAATATTTGTATCTTCAACCTGCGCCAGTTTAATTCCTTTTACTAATATTTCATGTCCTTTCTTTTCTTTTGATATAATCATCGTTTTTGTTTTATCCACGTTCAATTTCATTCCTGTTTTTCCATTTCTATCACATAAATATTTAGATTATTTTGAAGGACCTGTTCTGATTTTGCCATTAATACCATATCATCGGCAAATGCCATCTCGTTAATTGTTATTACTTGTAATTTATGCTATCCTATCCTAAAATTTATCAGTCTTGATTTGTATTCCTTTATTATGTCATCGATTACTAGTATGCATGATCGGGGATTAGGATTACATCCTTGTCGTACTCCTTTCCGTTCCCATCTCTCTTCTTTAAGCTTTTCCATATTTCTTTTCTCGTGAGCTTGTCGAATGCTTTTTCCAGGTCAATAACCAGTCATACATGTAATTCGTCATTATAGTTTATTATTTTCTCACCTATTTATCTCAATGTATATATCAACTCTTGTGTTCCCCTTTGTTGCCTGAATCCACACTGTGCTTCATCCATGGTTTGCTCTAGCTGTTCTGTCAATCTCTGTTCCAGAATCTTTGCTTAGAGCTTTTCTGGTATACTGCCCAATGTTATTCCCCTATAATTATTGCAAATACGGCTGTCTCCTTTTTTGTAGATTGGAACTATTATGCCTATCTGCCGATCCTCTGGTACCTTACTTTCTTTCATTGCCTTGTTGTATATTTGCCATAGTATATTGCCATTCTTTTTTTTTTCTTATGTTTTTCATAATGTAATAAAATTGTTTCTGATTCTCCTCATATGACTCTTTTAATTAATTTCCAAAGTTAACCCAGGCCTCCTGTTTTACGTTTTTGATTTCAATTGATACATTTTTCCTATTCTCTTTGTATTCCTCGTAGTCTTCCGCTTTTCTTGTACTCAGATACTTCCTCCATTTTAATTTTTTGTTTTTAACCAATTGTTTATTTCGCCACTCCACATTCTGTTCTTTTAAGTCCATCTTGCTTGATTTTTACTTTTATGTTTGATTTTTAGTTTTATATTTAAGTTTATAGCTTCTTATTTTTTCGTTTTTTATTCTTTTGATTTCTTTGGGTTTTTCTATCTTTTTAAACATTAATGTCGCTTTTAGTAAATAATGATCGCTTTCAATTTCGTGACCTCTAAAACACTCGTACATATTTTACTTTAGCCCATAGTTGTTTATCTATCAAAAAATAGTTTGTAGTTGATTTTTCTCGTTTCTCTTTTCTTTCCCAAGTTATCTTGTGTATAAATTTAGTGTTTGTACCGTACATTAATTCCTCGTCCAAATGAGTTGTAGGCTTAACGAAGTTGAGTCGTGTAAATCCGCAACACAATGATAAGTGATAATAATGGCTATTGACTACTGCACTAATTGAGCGTACCTCAACTCCTCGCCCAAATGGAGGCCGTCGATGTAGGCTAAACGAAGGTTATCCACGTAAATCCGCAACGCAAAAGATATTGGGTACCGCGCCTACCGCGGTCTTATTAAGCAGAAATAACAAACTTGGTCCAACAAACAGGATCGTTAACCAGATAACCAACCAATATTACATCTTATAGTTTCTCTTGATTTTTAACGACAATATCAAAGTAAAATTCATAATTGTTACAAATTCTTGGAGTTTTTCGCCCTTGCCTAACGAGTAAATTTATCAGTTATCTACAGCAAGCTGTTTATATTGTATTGTAACGTTCTTTTTCAAATAATAATACAAGTGCTGTTTAAATCGTCTATTCACAAACAAATATTTATTTCTATACACTAATGAATACACTATAAATTAACGCTATGATTATAAACCATTAAAAACTATTATTTACAGACTATGAATTTCTAATACAACATTTATATTCACTATTTATTTTGTAATACACAGTTAATGACTTGCTGTTGACTGCTCCTTTTCTCCGCGACGTCGACTTTATACCATCCTATAAACGTTCCAGAAATCGCCCGAACATACCATGTATTTCTAGAATACACCAGAATAAACCACGTCTGATTTACATGCTTGTGCGATGCATCATTCTCTCGAAGGCGGCAGAACACACCACCTGTCGCTCGAAAAGAGGTTCGTTCCTTTTCTCTCTTGTTACACTGCCCCCCTCTTCAAGTCTGTTCTGTCCCAGAACAGGTTTTATGCTCTGGTTCCTGTAGAACGGGTCATGACGATATCGACAGTCTTCTCCTCGACTACACGTTCCATTACGGTAGAAATAACAGTCTACACTCTTCGTTGGCCTTAATGCGGGTTGTGGGTCAAAATTGCAGACGAAGATCTTGACGTCCGTACCTCTAAAGACAACTTCCAGCATGTTTCTAACGATTCTCCAATCCAGCTGGTCCCGCCCACAGCCGAGTGTGGGAACTGCCAATTTGTTAATTCCCCTGGTAAGCAACTCGATCCTCAAATTCCATAGTGCCCTCCACAAGTCGGCGTAACTCGGTTTCTGGTAATAAAACTGCTTGGTTACCAAGTAGTAAATGGATCGGTCATGATCAGGCAAGCGTAAGGATTTACCAACAGAGGGATTTTGTTCTCGAAGTTCATTCAGCCGTCCAAATTTATTTCTAAACACTACTGCGATCCCCCTGGACATACGGAGATCCGCGGAGACACAGTGGGCAATGGAATAATTACCAGGGACCCGGAAGAGATCTTGTTGCATCTCAGTCGTGACTCCGAATCGCGCTTTTCTAGTTCCAGAGAACGCAGCCATAAATTCTCTAAAGGTTGGTTGATCATCTTCAAGCCTTACGGTATTGATAGTCACCTCAGCCTCATCTTTCCGATCCGGGACTGCGTCATTATTTCCCTCATAGTGCGCCAGACGATTGGAGTGTACCACCTTTGGTTTCCCCCTTGGCAACTTCTGGATGCGATAAATCAAGTCATTTATTCGTTTCTTCACCTGGTATGGACCCTCCCAATTTCGCTGTAACTTTGGAGAATAGCCACGACGCCTTTGCGGGTTGTATAACCAGACAAGCTCTCCAGGTTGAAACCCTCCTTCTTGGGCTCTCACATCGTACGTAGCCTTCATCCGGTCACTCGCGATTCGACTATTATTTCGGGTTCGGTCGTGAATATCCTCCAACTTCTTCTTTAAGTTGATGACATAATCATTCCCGGCTACCTCCTGCTCTATAGGTGGAGACCCAAATTCCAGATCACACGGTAACCGTAACTCGCGTCCAAACATTACAGACGCTGGTGACTGACCGGTTGTTTCGTGGACCGATGCACGATAAGCCATCAGGAACAGATGCAGGTATTGGTCCCAGTCTCGTTGATGATCGGAAACGACCTTGGCCAAATATTTGCCCATTGTCCGATTCATGCGTTCTACCATTCCATCGGACTGCGGATGTAACGGTGTGGTCCGAGTCTTGCGAATGCCCAACAATCGACAGACTTCTCCAAAGAGTACAGACTCGAAATTGCGACCTTGATCCGAATGCAGCTCCATGGGCACTCCGAAGCGACTGAAAAACTCTTTGACTAGTACGTCAGCAACAGTCGCAGCTTCCTGGTTTGGTAGGGCATATGCTTCTGGCCATTTGGTAAAATAGTCCATTGCCACTAATATGTATTTATTCCCATCGTCGGTTTCGGGAAATGGTCCGGCAATATCTATGGCTATTCTTTCCAGAGGACTACCCACATTGTACTGCCTCATAGGTGCTCTTCGTTTCCCCAAGGGTCCGTTACCAGTGGCACATAGTTCACATTTCCGACACCACTCCTTCACGTCTTCTTTACAATTGACCCAATAAAAACGCTCCCTAACTTTCTCTAAAGTCTTTTTCACACCGAAGTGTCCTCCTGAGGCACCGTCATGGAGATGTCGCAATACTGTAGCCACTCGGCTTCTTGGAACCACGAACTGAGACCTAATGGTGGTGCCATCTTCACTCTCCAGTACTCGCTTCAGGAGATCGTCTTCCACCTTCAAGGACTCCCATTGGGCCCAATATGCTTTGAGCGTTCTGTTGAAAGGGCTGACGGCCTCCCAGGCAGGCCTTTCTCCCACGCGCTTCCATTCCAGTACCATTTTTAGTTCGGGATCAGCCTCCTGCTGTCGTTGCAATTCCTCCGGCAACCAATTGTCGTTGACGATGGTAGTCCTTAATACTTGGCAAACCCTCTCTTCCAAACGAGAGCAATGACGGCAATCCGTTGGACAGGGTCTTCTTGAAAGAGCATCGGCATTTCGATGACTAGTGCCCGCTCGATGTTCGGTGTATAAGTCGTATCCTTGTAATCGTTCGATCCACCTTGCGACCTGGCCTTCAGGATTACGGAATTGTAGAAGCCATTTCAACGCTGCATGGTCCGTCCTCAATAAAAACTTCCGTCCGTACAAGTATTTGTAAAAGTGCTCAACGGACTTCACGACGGCCAATAGTTCTTTTCTGGTCACACAATAATTCCTTTCGGCTTTAGACAAAACCTTACTAAAATAGCCGATGACCTTTTCTTGTCCATCCTGTATCTGAGAAAGTACACCCCCAATGGCCAGATTACTTGCATCTGTGTCAAGTATGAATTTCCCTTCTGTCCGTGGATAGCTCAATATTGGTGCGGTTGTCAGGGCACGCTTCAGCTGTTGGAAAGCTGTTTCACACTCTCCGCTCCAAACATACTCGCGTCCATCTTCAGTTAGCCCTGTCAGAGGCTTCGCTATATTGGCAAACCCAGGAACGAAACGCCTATAGTAGGTACATAACCCAAGAAAACTACGAACTTGGTGTTTATCTTTCGGTGTTGGCCACTCTTGAACTGCACGAATCTTATCGGGGTCGGCTGCCACTCTATTTTGTGATACGACGTGCCCGAGATATTTCACTTCCTTTCTGAATATGTGGCACTTTTTCGGACTCAGTTTCAGATTGTCTCCACGTAGTCTTCGGAACACTTCCTCTAGATTTTTCAAATGTTCGTTGAATGATTTTCCGACTACAATCACATCATCTAGGTATACCAGGCAGGTCTTCCACGACAACCCTCTCAGGATGGTCTCCATTAGACGCTCAAAGGTGGCCGGAGCGTTACATAGACCAAAAGGCATAACTGTAAACTGCCATAGTCCGGAACCAATAGTGAACGCGGTCTTTTCCCGGTCTTCAGGTTCCATTTCAACTTGCCAATAACCGCTCTTCAAGTCCAAAGTCGAAAACCATCGTGAACCAGACAGGGTATCTAACGTGTCGTCGATGCGTGGTAAGGGATAGCTGTCTTTCTTGGTCACGTCATTAAGCTGCCGATAGTCCACACAAAATCTCGTTGACCCGTCCTTCTTACTGACCAGGACCACCGGTGATGCCCATGGACTGCTGGATGGCTCGATGACCCCTTGTTCTTCCATATCAGTAATAATCTTTTCGGCTGCTGCTCGCCTTGCTAGAGGTAGACGCCTCGGCTGCTGACGGACAGGCATAGAGTTGCCTGTATTGATTTTATGTTTTACTATATTTGTTCGTCCCTTCTGGCTATCGTCAAGAGCGAAGATATCTTGGTATCGGTGAATCAAACCCTGTACCTCTTTCACTTCCGTTCTGTTAAGGTCTTCGCACGAACTAGTAACCATACCCACTAATTTTCCACCATGGTCTTTGGGCACTGGTTTTGGAACATCAGCCATACACCTGGCTACTCGAAATACTGGCACACACTGTCCCACAAGGGTACTCTTCTTCAATGTCACCGGATCCACATTAACATTCATAATTCTCACCGGTACTCTCTTTCCAACCTTGATCAGCGCTTTTCCCACCAGTATGCCACTATGGATCTTCTTATCACAAACAGGCTCCATCATTCGCACACATCCTACCCGAAGATCTCCATCCAAACCCGCCTCGACAACCATCTCGCTTTGACCCGGCAATATCACATCTTCAGTCAGCAAAACCCTTACAACCGGATCTTCTCGTGGGTGCAAAGGAAGTTCTTCGTTACCGACCTTCAAAACACCCTCTTTCAAATCCAACGTAAAACCAAATTTTCTCAGGAGGTCCATTCCCAAGATGAAGTCATCAGTGATATCGGCTACCAGCACCTCATGATCACATTCTTCACTTCCAATGCCAATCTTCATCTTCACCACTCCCGCGTGTTGGTATCACTTCACCTGTTGCTGTACGGAGTTGAGTAGTTGTGGGTAACAACTTAATACTTGATCGTAGAACATCAGGGCGTACGATGGATTTTGTCGCCCCCGTATCAATAAGTAGTGGAACAGTTCGGTTAGCAATCCTCCCATCTACGAACAAACTGCTGGTACTGTTCTTCGATGTTACGGCATGGATGGTGATCTCCGGGGCATCTCCACTCAAGGTCAACGTTCGCCCCCTCTCGTCGACCCCCTTTAGTTTTCCGACGGCTGAACTTGTTTGGGTTTAGGGCAGCGGCGTCGTATGTGCCCTTGTTCACCGCAGTTCCAGCAACGGGGTCCTCGAACTTCTTGAGGATTCTTTTTACGGTTCTCTTCCTTCTGAAGAACTCTCATTAATAATTCTTCTAGGCGATCTTTAGAACCTTCATCTTCTTCCAAAACGGTCCGAACACGTCCGTGACCTCGGGACGCTTGTTTTGCAGCTTCAAATTCTAAGGCGTGAGCAAGCGCATCATCAGTTGTTCTTGGTCGTGCCAGCCTCAATGATTGTTGTGTTTCTCCGTCTCTTAACCCATCAATGAAGGTCTGCACAGCCAGTTGTCCCAGAAATGAATCGGGTGCCGTAGGGTACGCCAATCGGACAAGCCGCGCAACATCGGCTTCAAACTCCTGCAGGCTTTCTCCATTCTTCTGGATACGATTCTTCACTTGCGCGTGATACACTTGTTGAAGATGCGCGTCTCCATATCTCATTTCCAATCTAGACACTAACAATTGGTAATCATTTTCCTGTCCTGCTGGGATTGTTTGCAGGACGTTCAACGCGTCTCCACGCAAAGCCACAGTTAAAGAAACGGCCTTTTCCTTGCCTGTCCATCCGTTGGCCCCAGAAGCCGCCTCAAACTGTTTGTAGTAAGTGGACCAAGGTATCTTTCCATCGAACGTGGGTGGTTTTACTTTTATCCCTACGACAGGACCCTTTTCTTCTTTAAACTGTTTCTTTACTTCATTAAACGGCCTCTCAGAAGTTGAGGGAAACCGTAGTTGCCTCATTCTATCTTCCAGCATTTCGGCCATATCGTCTTTCTTAGTTGTTGGTGGTAATTGCATTTGGGCTATTTTCTCTTCTACCATCTTTATTACCCTATCGTGTTCCGCCAATCTACCTTCCAATAGTCCTAACGCACTGGCATTCTCCAAAAATTCTTCGAAAACTTTATCTTCCAACGCTTTGACATTTTCCAACAATTCTCCTTTAAGCCTTCTAGAACTTTCTTCAGACTTTTCTAGTAATTCTTCTTTAAGCGTTCTAGAGTTTTCCAGTAAATCTTCTTTAAGCATTTTAACATTTTCTTCCAGTGCTTTAGTATTTTCAAGTAATTCTTCTTTAAACATTTTAGTATTCTGTTCAGACTTTTCCAGTAATTCCTCTTTTAAAATTCTAGAATTCTCTTCAGACTTTTCCAATAATTCCTCTTTTAAAATTCTAGAATTCTCTTCAGACTTTTCCAATAATTCTTCTTTTAGCATTCTAACATTATCTTCGGACTTTCTAGAACTTTCCAGTAACTCTTCTTTCATTTTACTTAACAACAAACTAGTATCAATTGCGGGTCCAGGTATTTCGAAGCGGTAATTTTCAGGATCTTCCTTCTGTTCTAAAAGCCATTCTCTTAGCCGATTTATCAAAACTTCTTTCTTTCCATTACTATCCAAGTCCCTCTCGTCCAATTCCCGTTTCAAATC
The DNA here is from genome assembly GCA_929113105.1 of Agrypnus murinus. Classification (NCBI taxonomy): domain Eukaryota; kingdom Metazoa; phylum Arthropoda; class Insecta; order Coleoptera; family Elateridae; genus Agrypnus; species Agrypnus murinus. Next base: position 115,370,644 of record OV816023.1, on the reverse strand, counting down.
TATTACTAAGAGATCCTTTAATAATTTCATCACCATTTTAATTGTTTGTTGAAATTATGTTTTAACACCAAAAATTTTATTCTCACAGCACTTTAATTAATTATTACGCGATTTTATTTATTTTAAAACTCCACACCTGACAGCACTGTAACGTTCTTTTTCAAATAATAATACAAGTGCTGTTTAAATCGTCTATTCACAAACAAATATTTATTTATATACACTAATGAATACACTATAAATTAACGCTATGATTATAAACCATTAAAAACTATTATTTACAGACTATGAATTTCTAATACAACATTTATATTCACTATTTATTTTGTAATACACAGTTAATGACTTGCTGTTGACTGCTCCTTTTCTCCGCGACGTCGACTTTATACCATCCTATAAACGTTCCAGAAATCGCCCGAACATACCATGTATTTCTAGAATACACCAGAATAAACCACGTCTGATTTACATGCTTGTGCGATGCGTCATTCTCTCGAAGGCGGCAGAACACACCACCTGTCGCTCGAAAAGAGGTTCGTTCCTTTTCTCTCTTGTTACAGTATAATTGAATAAATTACAGATAATGAGATGACTAATAAGATGCAAATATAAATTATATTGTATAATTGAATAAATTACAGATAATGAGATGACTAATAAGATGCAAATATAAATGCATACTGTATATATTATTTCTGATGCGATGCAGTCTGCATACATTATTTCTAAAGATATCCAGACTGTATAAATTACTTCTAATGAGATACAAGCGCGTGCATGTATGTGGGTAGTCATTGCAGGAACCTTGATAATATTTGTACTAAATGAATACAAGTTAAGAAGTTATAAAGATTTTTCCATTTGAAATAATTCCGTTTATGACAGTATGTGGATGATATACTTCTATGTAAAGAATGTTTGAATTCCTATGGTCTTTAATCTACAGGTCGCATATAAGAGAGCAATTGATTATTAATATTGCAGTAATTGTTTTCGGGATGGTTTAAAGAAATACAAACATTAATTATTGTACCTAATCTGAACCTAGGTTGTCTTGTCTGGATATATTTATATCCAAAAGTATTTCCCAAGTAGATTCAAACAGAATTTTCCGGTAAAAGAGTAAAGTCCGGAGCCCCTAAGTAATATTTGGGAAGAATTTCTATTGTTGTACAACATACGTATGCGGCCTAGTACGGCCAGCCGACAATGACCTGAGCATTGCGTTGGTTGCAATAAACGAACAGTAGTGCTAAAATTATTTAGCATTTGTTTGTGAAAGATGTATTTGAGAAAAATGGTTATAAATGAGATGAATTGAGACGCTCACAGATTCGTACTAATATTATATTAACCTTCATATCCACATAAAATTTAAATAAAAAACCTTTAATAATTAATTCATAAAAACACATAATCAAATACACTTAAATGTTTAAGTTTTTTTAAATAAAATTTAAAAACAAAAAAGAAACAAAAAAAAACTAAAAAAATACTGTGTATATTTATTAAATGCGAAGAAATTTAACGATTTACGGATTTGTAGATAAAATTAAACGAAATAATCACTCTTATACAACTAGGAACTGTATTTGTAGTGACTGTTACAGATTGAGAACCTTATCCTCCAATGAATCATTTTTTAATTTCATCCAGATTATTGGAAATTTCAGAAAGTAGAGATTTCACATAAATCATTGCTTCTCATGTCTACTAACCCAGTCGATGCTTTCCTGTCTTGTTGCAGCACGAAGATTTCCCGACAGGAGTTAGATATCGTAAGTGGCACATGGTTTGGTCCCTATTTTTTATGTTCTCTTTGGAAATTTCGAACATGTCTCTCGTTTCGTAGATTTTCGCTAAACGCTTGGAAATGTTTGGGATATTCGTTTTCCTTCTTGAAATAGCATTGCTTCTCTTTTTCTACCTGTATAGAAATGACTTAGACACATTAAAATTTTCGTAAAAGTTTAAAGTTTAAATCGGCCGAAATGCCCGACCGAGTCTCGTGTTCCTTGGTTCTTATCTGGAAAGGGGTTTTGTTTTCTGCATCCTTCTCATTGCTCGATTTCAAAATTTTCTAGATTACTTATCCATCGTCATTCATTTGTAGTTTTGGCGATAGAAACTTGATTATCAAGTAGCACTGCCCTTAGCTTAAACCTAACAGAATAATTTTTCAATTTGCCCATTGTGTACTTTCGTAAATCGTGCAATACTGTCAGAATAGCAGACGGTGCATCTGCTGTCACACGTATGTGTGTTAGGAATGTTTTTCACTCCCAATGTTACCAAGCGGGGAATTTGAAAACTGCTGCTGTCACACGAGGAATTCCAGTAATATGTTTTATACCTAACCAGCGGTCCGTCCCGGCTTCGCACGGGTGGACATTTATTTGTACTAATATTTGTACACCTTGGGTTACATTATTTAAGTTTTAGTAGAGATCCCTAATTTTTTCTAGTAATAAATATAGCCTATGTTACTCAGGGATAATGTAGCATTCTAATGGTGAAAGGATTTGAAATCGGTCCAGTAGTTTTTGAGTTTATTCGTTACAAACATACAAACCTTTCCTCTTTATAATATTAGTATAGATATAGATTTATACACTTATATACAAGTATCAATAAGTTAATTATTTATAATTATAAACATAATTTTATAATCATTTATTATTATACATATATTATTATTATAATACAGTAAATTATACCGCATCAACGATGCACCAATAAGAAATATATTAAGTCGAAGAAGAGTTATTGTTACGTAAAGTAACAGTTTATTTCGATTTCCAGTGAGAGTTTATTTGAAATCATTAGAATTCTATCAGTCTGGGCCAGTCCATAAAAGTGGTCCCGGACTTTTACCAGCAAATTCTGGCAAGTCTCTCGACAGGCCTATTCCATCTCAAAACAGGCAGGTGGTGCCGGTCAAGTTACCAATTTAGGAAACTCAAAGTTAAGGGTACGATCTTAACTTTGATGACCTGTAACTTGATTTTTTTTGCCAAACGAAAAATAGGAGTCCTTTTATTTTTAACAAAAAACACAAATAACCATAACATACTAAAATTTCATCAAAATTGGTGACTGACCGGCACTACCTGCCTGTTTTGAGATGGAATAGGCCAACAGATATAGTTACCTTTAAATTCATTATTGAATGGATGCTCATAGATTCGATGGAATTGATGTGATTAAAATATACTAGTTTATTTCTTATCTAAATTTAAAGGAAAATAACATTAGGTTTTCGTTTGTCTCCGCAGTACAAATGCAGAAAGAGGAAGAAAACTAGCAACAATAACAAAAAAAGAAAATGTATTATTAGAACCAACATATCCTCCTTCATCTCACAGTTGTTCACGAACAGTTGTTGATGTATTATCAGCTTTTATCAACAGCCATTTTATCCTCCAATTTTCTAAGTGTTATTACAGGGATTTAAGTGGAAAAAATTAATAAAAAGTGATTAGTCCAGTTAAATGAAGTGAAGGGTTTTGAGGAAAGTGAAAATTTTCAAATTAAAATTTATTTTATTACAATTAATAAAACTAAAGTGAGTAAGTGTTATCAGTCACCTGTTTTGAAGCTTAAGGCCATTAACCTGGTGGGAAATTTAAATTTCTATGCACAAAGTGATATAAAACAAAGTAAAATATTGAAAATCAATTAAACTCTATATTGATAGATCATCAGTAGGTATTGGGACCATTGAGCTGACCCCCACTCCTTTTATGCAAATGACCCGCGATCTAATTAATATTCAAATGAGGCGTGGTCTAATTAAATGCGCGAATTAAATTAATTGATCTAATTAAATTAATTCACGGTATCATTTACATATCTCATTTACATATATCATTTCTCATATGCATGCGCGAATTAAATTAATTGATCTAATTAAATTAAATTAAATTAATTCACGGTATCATTTACATAACTCATCTCTCATTTGTACACCTCACCTCTCTCATTTCTCATATGCATGCTCGAATTAAATTAATTCACGGTATCATTTGCATATCTCATCTCTCATTTGTATACCTCACCTCTCTCATTTCTCATATGCATGCTCGAATTAACTTAATTCACGGTATCATTTACATAACTCATCTCTCATTTGTACACCTCACCTCTCTCATTTCTCATATGCATGCTCGAATTAAATTAATTCACGGTATCGTTTGCATATCTCATCTCTCATTTGCATAACTCATATCTCACATGCATTCACGAATTAAATTAATTCACGGTATCATTAGCATATCTCATCTCTCATTTACATTTATCATTTCTCATATGGATGCTCGAATTAAATTAATTCATGGTATCATTAGCATATCTCATCTCTCATTTACATTTATCATTTCTCATATACATGCTCGAATTAAATTAATTCACGGTATCATTAGCATATCTCATCTCTCATTTACATTTATCAAGGGTTAAGGTTAGGGGTTAAGGGTGAAGGGTGAAGGGTGAAGGGAGAAGGGTGAAGGGAGAAGGGTGTAAATGATCTAAAGAACAACATTTTAGTAAAAGTTGACAAAGTAGAAGCTAACAATATGAATTTACTAAAGAAGGTAGAAGAAACTCATTGATAAAATATAGGTTATACGTGAAGCGTTTGCTGCTACTCAAACGTTAATAACTTAAACAAGACAGGAATATAGGTATTAGACCATCAAATTTTAAAAGTTGAACAATTATAAAGATGAAAACGTATATTGGAATAAGGCTAACAAACTAATCGATAGACTTCAGCAGCATGTTCCTTCACTAATCTAGCATTTAAGCTATACATATTATAGCATATCGATCGATATCATTCAAGTCTAGCTTACGTTTAGTAGCAATTTATTTTTATTTAATATATCATTCAGATATGTCGTGTTATGTGTCTAAATACGAAATATAAAACATGTCTAAATCTATGTAAAGCTTAAGTTATGTAGGGTTAGCAAAAGACATGAAAATTGAATAATATATTCATATCGTAATACGAATAATACAAGCTCACCATTACGTTTATGATAAACGACTGCAATTGTTTGAAAAGAAGCTGACGAGAAAGGTGATCAGTCGTGTAAATATTTAGGATGTGATAAAATAAATTTTTTTTAATATTTTAATAATGTTTTATTTCAATGATATATAGTTATATTTTATAAGGAAATTGAAAAACATATTAAGAACATATTTTGATGTACTAATTACATATTAATTAAACATATACGAGGGTAGATTGAAAAGTTTCCGGAATGGGCAAGAGATGGCGCACGTATCGTGAAATTGTTATGATGGTTGTCAAGGCTAACCTATTTTAGGAAAGCTGTCAAATTTTCAGACACGTGCGTCGTTCCGTTTATGTTTACTAGGATATCTTGTGAAGCAATTCAGGCACTTTTGCAAAAATGGATAAAAACGAATTTCGTGCAGTCATCAAACATTTCTGGATGGACGGGAAAACGGCGACGGAGATACGAGATATTTTGCAGAAAGTTCATGGCACATCCACACCTTCATTTTCGACTATTAGTTTCTGGGTGAGCGAGTTCAAACGTGGCCGTACGAGCACCAAGGATGAACCACGCAGTGGACGTCCAAAAACGGCCACAAATGAAGAAATGGTCGATAAAGTCCATGATCTCGTGTTAGCCGATCGACGAGTGAAGTTGCGCGAAATAGTAGAGACCACGGGCATCTCATATGAACGTGTGCAAAATATCGTGCACGAACATTTGGGCATGAGGAAGCTCTCGGCGCGATGGGTGCCGCGTTTGCTGACTATGGACAACAAGCGAAATCGTGTGACCACTTCGAAAGAGTGTTTGGCCTTGTTAAATCGTAATCCAACGGATTTTTTTCGCCGATTCGTGACCGTGGACGAAACATGGATCCACCACTACACACCAGAAACCAAGCAGCAGTCGAAACAGTGGATTTCTCCAGGCGAATCTGCTCCGAAGAAGGCAAAGACTGTCCCATCTGCTGGAAAGGTCATGGCCACCGTTTTTTGGGATTCGCAAGGTGTGATACACATCGACTTTTTGCAGAAGGGAAGAACTATCACGGGACAATACTACAGCGATTTATTGGATCAATTCAACGGCATTTTGAAGGAGAAACGGCCTCATTTGCAGCGAAAAAAAGTGCTCTTCCATCACGACAACGCGCCGGCCCATTCATCCCGAATCGCCAATGCTAAATTGGTTGAATTGGGCTACGAGGTGGTGCCGCATCCCCCGTACTCTCCAGACCTGGCCCCGTGCGACTTCTTTTTGTTCACAAACATGAAGACTTGGCTCGGAGGCAAGCGCTTTACGTCAAATGAGGAGGTCATCGCCGCCACTAAAGCTTATTTTGCAGAGTTCCCGAAATCATATTTTTCTGAAGGCTTAAAAAAGTTGGAGCACCGCTGGGAAAAGTGTATCGCCCTGCAAGGATATTATGTTGAAAAATAAAAACAAAAACCTGTTCAATTACTGCGTTTTCTTGCCCATTCCGGAAACTTTTCAATCTACCCTCGTATATATATATATATATATATATATATATATATATATATATATATATATATATATATATATATATATATATATATATAGAAGTAAACAAGGGTTAGTTTAAACAATAAATTACATTATTAAATTTTCAAATCAAATCGTCAATTCGACACAACAGTACAAAATTTCATTGTAATGACTACGGATACATAGAGCGAGGTAAAGGATCTAAAGAACAGCACTTTAGTAACAGTTGACAAAGTAGAAGCTAACATTATGAATTTACTAAAGAAGGTAGAAGAAACGGGTGTCTTAGTAATCGACAATTCTAAAACTTCATAGAGAGTTTTAAGGATTCTACTGTAGACATTAGATTAGAGCTCCGTTTTGTAAGCAATATTTGATCAGATTAACTATAATTTGGTCAAAACTGGAAATTAAAAGGTTAAGCTAGTGACAGATCGAATTCAATAGTCATCATTAATAAAAGTAACTTTTTCAGTCAGTCATGTATTTAGCTACTATACTATGTAACGTTTATAAATAAATAATACATCATTATAGAATAGTCTTTAATTAATGCTCATAAACTGTTAACAATCTAACATTTCCTTTATATGAGCTGTTGATAGTATTAAACCTATGCATCGCCGTTACGAATTTTTGATATTCGAGTAATATTTTAAGAAATTCAGAACCGACTTACAACATACCCTGTTCTTCATGTACCCTCTCGTAATCTTACATCGTAGTTATATCGTGTGTATAAGGTATTCATGAATTTAGAGATTAGAGCTTGAGTCGGTCAACCCACTTTCTGATACAACTAAAGCATGCTGCTTAATTTTACATGATTCGTTGATAGAATACAATGCGTTTGCTGAAACTGTGACTAGACATATACATATACCATAATGAAAATTATTAAGCAAAAGAAGTCGCTAAATATATTTAACTTAGACGATCATGTTTCTCGATAATATTCCGATGGTGATAAGAAGCATGGTAAGCTTTTACCTGTTTCCTGTAGAGCAATTTTGAGTGTACCTTCTTCTTGTGGTAAAACTAATGCCTTGTTACGTCTACTAATTAATGAAAACTTGAAAATATCTACCTATATTTCGAAGGTATCGAAAATGGTTACAGATTATTATTAATCATACGAGTTTACTATAGATACGTTGAATAACCTACAAGAGTATATAGTATATTATTACATATCTGCGTATTTCGAAGCTATTGAAAATGTATGATATATTGTAAAATAACGTTTAAATATGGCGACGAACTTATTTATTTTAAACTGACGACAACTCATCATACAAAACATACTGTATTTATGTATTCCCTTTCTCTGCTGATATGTTTTTTACAGTGTGTTTTTAAATATTATACCCCGTTCTCTCAAGAATGCATAAAATTTTCGAAATATCTGTTATTATTTTACTTAGCACATATAAAAGTAGCAAAATGAATTTCTATTTTAACCTGTTAACTTTTATGTACTTTATTCAACTTGACCCTAATTATGAATAAATGAGAAAACATCAAGCTGTTCAAAATTCGAATGTCTAGAAAAAATGGGTAGCTCTTACTGAATATAACGAAGAATACGTTTTAGGTATGTATTGAGATACATAACATTTCTCTCATATATGAATTTGTATACAACGATCTAGATCTTGCTACCGTATATGTTTAACATAAAAATAAATGAAAACTATAAACTTCTTTTATCGTTTTTATTTATAAAATTTTAATAATAATAATATTAAATGTTTGCATGAGATACATAACATTTCTCTCATATATGAATTTGTATACATCGATCTAGATCTTGCTACCGTATATGTTTAACATAAAAATAAATGAAAACTATAAACTTCTTTTATCGTTTTTATTTATAAAATTTTAATAATAATATTAAATGTATGCATTGTACGACATATTGATAGGGTAGGTTAATTGCAGGCAATTAGCAGGCCCGTGTTTCTAACTGCTGATCTATAGGCTAGAAAAATCATAAAAGTATTAGGCAATGTTCATTGAATAGACTCCCTGTTACATTTCATACCTTATTTGTTTTAATAAATAGACATTAGTCAAATGATGGATATTCTCATGTCTTTACTCTACCTTCAATATATAATATATTTATTTATGATATCTAGTTAATGATATATGTTGTGATCTTGATTGAATGTAAACTTTTTCCTGTAAGATGCTATAAAAGCCGTAATTAATATTTCTTAATATATATAGTTTAGTTTAATCCGTGTATGTATTTTATTCTTGCATTTTTTATTTCACAATGTATAACTACATACAATTTATTTTAAAACCGTTTTTCTGAAATTTCTAGATTTTAATGCAACACTAGAATGTTGAATGTTATTGTTCGTACTAAAGAGATTGTAATTATTTTTAAAAATTCTATTGTTTTCGTCGAAATAGCTTAAGCTTGATTGCTTTTAGGGATTACGATGCCTGTCTATTATACTATTCACATAACAGGGAAAGAATGTTTATTTTTTAATCGTTTTGGTTCATATAGCCCTGAATATTAGAATATTTAAAGAAACAATCTTTTGAAAACTGCGGTTTTTAAAATTCATTTATTGTATTTAAGATGAATAATACAACTGTAATTATTTGTTAGAAAATCTAAGGCTTAAAATTCCTTTGAACTTAGTAATAACAGAATGATAATTGTTTTGAAAACTTAATGACTCGTAACGAGAAAATTCAAAATGCTATATGATAATTATCAATTATGTTGCTCGGATGTATTTTAAATGTTAGCCGTATGACGTTTACATTTCTAATTCAGTATAATATCATTTAATAACGGCAACAGTTGAAAAGCGTAAAATTTAAAACGGTATAAGCTTTTTGACTTTAAAATGGTACTACACAATATTCCTTTTTCTAAGTTTTATTTATAAATATTTATCGAAATTAATTAAATAAATTTTTAAGAAATCATAACGACCCTAAGTGTTTTCTTTCAAATTAGAATTTGCTTTACTTGTAAACCATATTTTAAATGTTTATGACGTATATTTAAACATGTCAGAATGCAATAGAGATAATCTGACTATTGATTGACAGTAATCTGTAGAGATACTTTGTATACTTGAAAGCAAATTTTTATTATTACGTTTCTACATGTTAAATTGTTTTCGCATGATTACATGATGACGTGTAGATCTATATTTAAATATCATTTATGAATGACAACGTAAGATTTATTTTGAAATAAATTTATGAGAGAGAGATGAGATATGCTAATGATACCATGAATTAATTTAATTCGAGCATGCATATGAGAAATGATAAATGTAAATGAGAGATGAGATATGCAAACCATACCGTGAATTAATTTAATTCGAGCATCCATATGAGAAATGATAAATGTAAATGAGAGATGAGATATGCAAACGATACCGTGAATTAATTTAATTCGAGCATCCATATGAGAAATGATAAATGTAAATGAGAGATGAGATATGCTAATGATACCGTGAATTAATTTAATTCGAGCATCCGTATGAGAAATAATAAATGTAAATGAGAGATGAGATATGCTAATGAAACCGTGAATTAATTTAATTCGAGCATGTATATGAGAAATGATAAATGTAAATGAGAGATGAGATATGCTAATGATACCATGAATTAATTTAATTCGAGCATCCATATGAGAAATGATAAATGTAAATGAGAGATGAGATATGCTAATGATACCGTGAATTAATTTAGTTCGTGAATGCATGTGAGATATGAGTTATGCAAATGAGAGATGAGATATGCAAACGATACCGTGAATTAATTTAATTCGAGCATGCATATGAGAAATGAGAGAGGTGAGGTGTACAAATGAGAGATGAGTTATGTAAATGATACTGTGAATTAATTTAATTTAATTTAATTAGATCAATTAATTTAATTCGCGCATGCATATGAGAAATGATATATGTAAATGAGAGATGAGATATGTAAATGAGAGATGAGATATGCAAACCATACCGTGAATTAATTTAATTCGAGCATCCATATGAGAAATGATAAATGTAAATGAGAGATGAGATATGCAAACGATACCGTGAATTAATTTAATTCGAGCATCCATATGAGAAATGATAAATGTAAATGAGAGATGAGATATGCTAATGATACCATGAATTAATTTAATTCGAGCATCCGTATGAGAAATAATGAATGTAAATGAGAGATGAGATATGCTAATGATACCGTGAATTAATTTAATTCGAGCATGTATATGAGAAATGATAAATGTAAATGAGAGATGAGATATGCTAATGATACCATGAATTAATTTAATTCGAGCATCCATATGAGAAATGATAAATGTAAATGAGAGATGAGATATGCTAATGATACCGTGAATTAATTTAGTTCGTGAATGCATGTGAGATATGAGTTATGCAAATGAGAGATGAGATATGCAAACGATACCGTGAATTAATTTAATTCGAGCATGCATATGAGAAATGAGAGAGGTGAGGTGTACAAATGAGAGATGAGTTATGTAAATGATACTGTGAATTAATTTAATTTAATTTAATTAGATCAATTAATTTAATTCGCGCATGCATATGAGAAATGATATATGTAAATGAGAGATGAGATATGTAAATGATACCGTGAATTAATTTAATTAGATCAATTAGTTTAATTCGCGCATTTAATTAGACCACGCCTCATTTGAATATTAATTAGATCGCGGGTCATTTGCATAAAAGGAGTGGGGGTCAGCTCAATGGTCCCAATACCTACTATCATCTAAATTAGGAACTCATTAAGTGAATAATTCATAATTATTAATATTAAAATTATATTAAAAAAAAGAATATAATATAGTTTAACAATAAAGAAGTAAACCAGTAAGGCAAGATATATGGCCCAATTTTAAACCTCTCCACTCGCCGTTTACAGCGTACAAGCCTACATTAACCTACAGTAACCACCAGGTTATTGCCTCTAGGATAGCCTAAAGTGAAATGATGAAGAACACATCAGCCATAGATACAGGGTGTTAAAGATGGTACGTTTGGGCAATTTCCTTACAAGACACACAAAACGCACTTTATTCGCGATTCTTAATTCAGATGTTTGCAAGCATACTGCGGTACAAAAATATGAAAGAATTGCGCACACCTATATCGTAGATATAGGGTGTTAAAGATAGTACGTTTGCACAATTTCTTTACAAGACACACAAAACGCAATTTATTCGTAATTCCTAAATCAGATGTTTGCAAGCATAGTACGGTACAAACATTCAGGAGCGTAAGCAGGAAGGACATGTCTACAGACTGCCAAAATATGACAAAATGGCGCACACCTATATCGTAGATACAGGGTGTTAAAGATGGTACGTTTGCACAATTTCTTTACAAGACACACAAAACGCAATTTATTCGTAATTCCTAAATCAGATGTTTGCAAGCATACTGCGGTACAAGAATTCAGGAGCGTAAGCAGGAAGGACATGTTTACACATTGCCAAAATATGAAAAAATGGCACACACCTATATCGTATATACAGTGTGTTAAAGGAGGTACGTTTGGACAATTTCTTTACAAAACACACAAAACGCACTTTATTCGTAATTCCTAAATCAGATGTTTGCAAGCATACGACGCACAGTGCGTTGTTTAAATGGAAAGTCTGGTCAAAAATAAAAAGTGTGTCCTTTTGTACAAAATCTGTGCAATTTCTCACATTAATTAGTAGATTATACTTAGATGCTGTATAATTTATAGAGTAAGATTCTTTTCTGTAAATATTCCTGTAAAATGAGATAAATAAATTTAAATCAAACTAACTGGTAACAAAAAAAATCATGATGTAATAAATTAACTACAACTTGATGTTAAATCATAAAATTATACGCAAAACTAAAACATTTAATTTAGAGTCAATTGTACAGTCACTAGTTCTATTTTTGCGAGTGCCGCGCACCTTCTGTTGTAGACCGTTAGCGTTTCCCTCCTACACTTGTATTGTGCGTGTCCAATGATTACAAGGATACGAGACCTTATAGTTTAAAATGGACTCCGAATCACCCTAAGTACATATAACTTAGATTTTTTATTAATTTTAGAAAGTTTCCTGGACAAAGTAGACCTCGGTGGTTTACCATTGCCTTCCGAGGGAGAAGCAATTACTTCTCCGAAAAATTGTTGATTCTGGGCAATTATTAATACTCATATCTTTTCCAGAAGTATTATCAACCAACTTCAGAGGTACAAAAGCTATTACAAAAAAAAGTATCAGTATTTTTGGTATCAGAAAATTTTTGTTTAAAAATTTTATACCCTGAACCGCTGCCGAATCCCTATTTACATGACTTTTATTAAGACTTTTCGAGCAATTTTCTACACCAAAAGAATCAAGAATGTAAGTAATAATATTTGATACTTTGTTGAAGTGTTCGCTAAAGCTCCACTCTTCGAAAAGGTCATTGTTATTCAGTTTTGATAGAATGCCTGAAATATTCTATGAAGATCAGAATTGCAAATATTTGCAGTTATAAATTAGCAATTTGGATAGAATAATAGTCAATTTAGTATTTACAACAAAAATCTCATATACGGTTTTACCTTTTTTGAGATATCTTTTGCTCAAGTTGACGAGACATTCTTGTATTTGAAAAATTGTGTGGGACATTTTAAATGTGGATATCTTAATTAAAAATAAATAAAACTGGACTAAAATTATTACTGTCGGCAGAATGTACATTTAACAATATTTTTCACAAAAAATAAAATTGCAATCAAGATTAGTTTTATCACTATCGACCGATATGAGCAACTAACAACTGCACTGTAGAATATTACACATAATATATTTTATGTATATCAATGTTTTGAATAGCTTTTAGTATAGTTAGGACATAATAAGAAAATTATTTATAGAAATTATCGGGATATTTAAAGTCTCCTAATGACTTCTAAATGATTATTTAGATCTAATTCGATGCTTGATTTTCGAATTTTGTCCACAGGACAACGCACTGTGCGACGGTACAAAAATACAGGAGCGTAAGCAGGAAGGACATGTCTACACATTGCCAAAATATGAAAAAATGGCGCACACCTATACCGTAGATCAGGGTGTTAAATGTGGTACGTTTGGACAATTTCTTTACAAGACACACAAAATCCAATTTATTCGTAATTCCTAAATCAAATGTTTGCAAGCACCCTGCGATTTGACAATCCGGGAACATAAATATGAACGACTTGTCCACACATTTCTAAAATAAGAAAACATGGTGCACACCTATATCGTAGATAGAGGCTGTTAAAGTTGTTACGTTATGGCAATTTCCTTACTGGTCGCCAAAACGCACTTCAATCGTAAGCCTTAAATCAGATTTTGTTTATTGTTTCCAGCCTTATTTTGTGGAACTCCATAATCATGAAATAAATAAAGATTATTAAAAGTTTCACAGTTTTATTAAAATACACATAAAATAGCAGCATACAGATCATTAGTACACAGAGCTTTAACTATTCCACTAACAAAATCAGATTTTAGCAAAGAGATATCAACCATTAAACAACTAGCACATGCAAATCATTATAATCCGAACATGATTGACACTTTAATTAAACAAAAAGATTATAGGTTAGCTATCAAAAGAATATATCCCATTGACAATCAAACAGAAGACACAAATTACATATCTATACCATATTTTGGCAAAATATCAGAAAAAATTGCACATATACTAAGAAAAACCAACAATTATAAAATAACATTTAAAACCAACACTAACACTTTTTCATTTTTACTTAATGCTAAAGACAGAACACATGATATCATGAAATCGGGCATTTACCGTTTAAATTGTTCTTTTTGTAGTTCGGTATATATTGGACAAACACTTCGAAATTTTGACATAAGATATAAAGAACACGTACGTCATTACAAAAATAAACATCCTGAAAAATCGAATTACGCCAAACACCTTTTAGAACAAAATCACACAATGACTCCTCAAAATAATATTAAATTCCTACATTTTTGTAATAACAAACGCAAATTAGACATTTTAGAAGCCTTTGAGATATACAAACACAAACTCAGGGTACCTTTAATGAATGAACAACTTGAGCTCAGTAATTCTCCGTTACTGGAAGTATTAGATGTTTAATTATGATTTTTATTATTAATTTTTATTATTATTATTATTATTTTATCTAGTTACCTATTTTGTATCTACCTTAGCGACGTGTTTGTTTATAATTATATTACCTTTGATAATGACAGCATAGCTGTCGAAACAATATTGTCAGGTATATTTTAATAAAACTGTGAAACTTTTAATAATCTTTATTTATTTCACACTTAAATCAGATGTTTGCAAGCACCCTGTGATTTGACAATCCGGGAACATAAATATGGAAGACTTGTCCACACATTTCTAGAATATGAAAACATGGTGCACACTTATAACGTAGATACAGGGTGGTAAACTTGGAACGTTTTGGCAATTTCTTAACTCGTCACGCAAAACGCACTTTGTAACAACCGGCGTTTCCAAATTACAGAGTTTATTTAATATTTTTGGAATTCTTTTAGTTGAACACACAGTATAATAAAGAGATATTGCTTAGCGTATAAAATTATAACATTGCACAAAACTTGAACTCTGAGGTAAATGCACTAAAGTTATTTTCTTATTCTTTTTATTTAATTCAATAAATAGAAATAGTAACGTCCTGGCTGCTCAATTTCCGGTATTAAACTAGCGTATTCAAAAACACCTAAATGTCGAATCAGTAAAATAAAATTAATTTAGATTATTCTGCAACTTCAAAGTTCAGTGGAAATAAATATTAATTGTACTATTAGTACTATTGCATTTCTCGCCGTGTAAAAGTTGAAAACTTGACAAAAAGTCTTAATTCATATTTTTATCTACCATTGTGTTTTTCTGAAATATTTTTACATAATCAACCAATAGTATTAAAGAAAGCATATCAAATCATATATGTAAGTAGCAATAACGTGACAGCTGCTACTCATTATTGCGATACAGAGGTTAATAAACATCACAGTTTTTATTTACATAAATCCGACTTAGTTTTAAGTTTGTTTTTTCATAGATTTCTAATACAGGGTGATCCAAAATGCCTGAGGACTGTTTGAATTTACCGCTATGGTAAATTATTGTCACGTTGGCAACATGAATACTTTTTGGATATTCTTATCCTTCTTTTATTTTACAGTGGCGTCTAAAAAATAATATAGCTTATAAACGTCATTAATTTTAAATAATAAGCTTACTTTATTATAAAATCGTCTAACAAACCGTAGTTCTTAAAAGAAGTGTTTTGTAAAATAAGAAAACAAGCGAAATAAAGCAAAAATTCAATGAAAATCCGAAACAACGTGGCAAAGCACAACGATGTAAACGAGTTGTCGCTGTGATTTGACGCAACACATTTCAATAGTCCTACACTAACAACGTGAAATACACTAAAACCTAAGGCGCCAAATTCAAACCATCCTCACTCAATTTGGGCTCACTGTACTTCACATATAGCAAGTATTATAAAAAACACTTTTCCGTATTATTATGTATCAAGAGTACGTACTCAGTAATCTTTGAAATTACTTTTTTTTAGAGATTTTAGAGTAGGTCGCAGATCTTTCACAAATAAGACACGGATTTTCTCATGAGACATAATAATTGATAAGAGAAATGCAGCTTGTGGTTCCACACACAAACTAACAATTGCAAACTTTTTAATCTAGCCAGAAATACTGCTTCATCTGAGAAATGGAATCTGCTAGTTTTATTAGAAACAATTTTTCTAATAGTATGAAAAATTTTGAAAATCTCAATAACTTAGAGATAATACCTCATTCTTATTAAAAAATAATTTAAAAATGTTTATTATTAATGTTGAAAATGGTCTTAGTAATACCAAAAATGTTGTTTAATCGTCTTTTAACAAGAGAAATATTATTTACATCACTAATTACAATCACTATAATTATAAACTGTTAACGAAATTAAACTAGATATTCACAAAACAGATATTCATAAAACAAACTTAAAGTAGGTTATTTAAGGACTATTTATTTACTACACATTTATATTTGTCTACTAATTACACTGCTTTACCTGGTATGGCCCCCCCAATTTTGCTGTAACTTCTCGAGTAGCCACGACGTCTTTATGGGTTGTATAACCAGACAAGCTCGCCAGGTTGAAACCCTCCTTCTTGGGCTGTCACATCGTGCAAAGTTTTCATCCGGTCTCTCGCGATTCGGCTTTTGTTTCGGGTTCGTTCGTGAATATCCTCCAACTTCTTCTTTAAGTTGACGACATAATCATTCCCGGCTACCTCCTGCTCCTCATGGATATCCAGATCACACGGTAACAGTAGCTCCCGTCCAAACATTACAGACGCTGGTGACTGTTCGGTTTTTCGTGAACCGATGCACGATAAGCCATCAGGAACAGATGCAGGTATTGATCCCAGTCGCGTTGATGATCGGAGACGACCTCGGCCAAATATATGTGCATTGTTCGATTCATCCGTTCTGTATGTAACGGTGTGGTCCGAGTCTTTCAAATACCAACAATCGATATACTTCTCCAAAGACTATAGACTCAAGATTACGGCTTTGGTCCGAGTGCAGCTCCATGTGCACTCCGAAACGATTGAAGAACTCCTTGGCTAGTACGTCAGCAACAGTCGCGGCTTCCTGTTTTGGTAGGGCTTCTAGGCCGTTTGGTAAAATAGTCCATTCCCACTAAGATGTACTTATTCCCATCGTCGGTCTCGGGAAATGGTCCAGCAATGTCTATAGCTATTCTTTCCAGAGGACTATCCACATTGTACTGTCTCATAGGTTTCCCCAAGGGTACGTTACCAGAGGCACATAGTTCGCATTTCCGGCAGTCCGTCGGATAGGGTCTTCTTGAAAGAGCATCGGCATTCCGATGGCTGGTGCCCGCTCGATGTTCCGTGTCAAAATCATATCTTTGTAGTCGTTCAATTCACTTTGCGACCTGGCCTTCTGGGTTACAGAATTGCAGGAGCCATTTCAACGAGACATAGTCCGTACTCAACAAAAACTTCCTACCGTACAAGTATTTACAGAAGTGCTCAACGGACTTCACAACAGCTAATAATTCTTTCCTAGTCGCACAATAATTCCTATCCGCTATCGACAAAACCTTGCTAAAATAGCCGATGACATTTTTTGTCCATTCTGTATCTGAGAAAATACAACCAGACTACTTGCATCTGTCTCGAGTATGAATTTCCCAACCGTCCGCGTCCGTGTATAGCTTAATATTGGTGCTGTTGTCAGGGCACGCTTCAACTGTTGGAAAGCTGTTTTGTTGCACTCCCCGCTCGAAACATACTCGCGTCCATCTTCCGTTAACCTTGTCAGTGGCTTCGCTATATTGGTAAACCCAGGAACGAAACGTTTGTAGTGGATACATAACTCAAGAAAACTACGAACTTGATGTTTATCTCTTAGTGTTGGCCATTTTTGGACAGCACGGATTTTATCGGGTTCGACTGCCACTCCATTTTGTGGTACGACGTGCCCGAGGTAGTTCACTTCCTTTCGAAATATGTGGCACTTTTTTTGGACTTGATTTCTGATTGGTTCCACGTAACCTTCGGAACATGTCTTCTAGATTTTCAGATGTTCGTTGAATGATTTTCCTATTACAATCACATCATCTAGGTATACCAAGCAAGTCTTCCACGACAACCCCCTCAAGATGGTCTCCACCAGGCGTTCGGAAGGCATAACCATGAACTACTATAATCGGGAACCAATAGCGAATGCGGTCTTCTCCCGGTCTTCAGGTTCTACTTGACAGAATCTCGTTGACGTTCTTTAATGTCACCGGCTCCACATTAACGTTCATAATCCTTCACCGGTACTGTCTTTCCAACCTTGATCAGCGTTCTTCCCACCAGTATGCCAGTATGGATCTTCTTATCATAGACAGGCTCCATCATTCGCACACATCCTACCCGAAGGTCTCCATCCAAACCCTCCTTGACAATTATCTCGCTCCGGCCCGGAAACATCACGTCTTCTGTCAACAGGACCCTTACGGATCTTTTCGTTGGTGCAAAGGAAGTTCTTCGTTACCGACCTTCAAAACACTCTCCTTCAAGTTCAACGTAAAACCAAATCTTCTCATGAGGTCCATTCCCAAGATGAAGTCGTCAGTGATATCGGCTACCAGCACCTCATGATTCTTTACTTCCTCTTTACTTCCAATGCCAATCTTCATTTTCACCACTCCGCGTGCTGGTATTATTTTACCTGTCGCTGTGTCGGAGTTGAGTAGTTGCAGCTTCAAACCTGTTCGTAAAACGTCAGGGCGTATGATAGATTTTGTCGCCGCCGCATCAATAAGTAGTGTGAAACAGTTCTGTTAGCAATTTTCCTATCTACGAACAAACTGCTGGTACGATTCTTCGATGTTGCGGCATGGATAGTGATCTCCGGGGCATCACCACTCACGGTCAACGTTCGCCCCCTCTTGTCGACTCCTTTTAGTTTTCCGACGGCTGAACTTGTTTTGGTTTAGGGCAACGGCGTCGTATGTGCCCTTGATCGCCGCAGTTTCAGCAACGGAGTCCTCGAACTTCTTGAAGATTCTTTTTACGACTCTGTTCTTTTTTAAGAACTTTCATCAGTAACTCCTCTAGGCGATCTTTGCAACTTTCCTCTTCTTCCGTAACCGTTTGAACTCGCCCGTGGCCTCGGGACGCTTGCTTTGCGTCTTCAAATTCTAAGGCGTGGGCAAGCGCATCATTAGTCGTTCTTGGTTGTACCTGCCTCAATGACTGATGTTTCCCCGTCTCTTAATCTATCAATGAAAGTCTGCACAGCGAGTTGTCCCAGAAATGAATGGGGTGCCGTAAATCGACCCAGTAGAATTCTCAACGAACTGGAACTAAAATGAGCCTTGTTAGCTCTACCCCTCTCTACTGCACGATCATGCTAGCCGCTGATAAATCTTGCCTCTTTAATATAATATGCGCCATATGCATAAAGGAAAGTAAATGCTTTTGCTTGTATTAATAAAAGAGAAACGATATAATTTTTAATTAGTAAGCGTGAGATCGACTTATATTCGTAGTAGAAGCATTTGCTACATTTTATGCATACAACCAAATAAATGTCATTTATCAACCTGTTTGTTTATGTTTTATTATAAACTGCATTTAAATTATTTTTACAATTACTATATAATTATAGTACAATAACTGATTAGTTAAATTAATTCATCAACAATAATATTAATTCATTTATGCTTGTAATAAGATATTTGCGACGTTCGGGTGTGCGAATTATACAACAAAGAGGGAATATGGACGGAAAATAGACACTCGATCGTCGAGTATTGCCGAATAAGTTGCCAGGGCCCGTTTCTGGCGGAACTGACCTGCTCTCTATTTCACCCTCTCTCTTCTTTACTCTACCTGTCTGTCTCACTCTCTCACTTTGTCTCTCACTCGCTCTCGCCCTTCTTTCTCTTTCCCTCCCACTTTCTATCTCTCCTTCCTTTCTTTTTTCCCGCACCCTCCCACCTCCCACGCACCACCCTTCCTCATCCACCCTCCTTTGTTTCCCACTTTTCTTGCACTCCTCTCTATTATCTCCCCTCTCCTACCGTCATCTCCTTCACTCCCTCTTTTCCCCCACTTCGGCTTTAACTTCCCGCTTTTCCTGTCGCCCTTCTGTCTCCCCAACCTTCCAACCCTCTCTTGTCTCGCGTCTTTGCTTTGTCTCGCTGTCTCTTCCACTCTCCCTCTCCGTGTCACTCTCGCTTTCGTTCTCACTCCAGATATCGCTCTCCCACTTACCCCTCTCTCACTCACTTTCTCTCTCTCTTTACCCCCTCTCTCCCTTTTCCTCACATTACCCCTCTCTCTGTCTCTTACTCCCTCTCCCTCTCCCTCTCGCTCTCCCTCTCCCTTTCCCTCTCGCTCTCGCTCTCGCTATCGTTCTCCCTTTCCCTCTGCCGCTGTCTCTCCCTCTGCCTCGCGCTCTCCCGCTGCCTCACGCTCTCCCTCTCCCTCTTCCCCTCCCCCTCTTCCTCTTTTTCCACTATCCTTCCCCCACCCTCTCCCCTCCCCACTAGCTTTTGTTTTCGCTCTTGCTCTCTGCGTTCCTTCCTCTGTCTCCCCTTTCCTCTTGCTCTCAACGAAAATGCCATTCTATAATGGCCAGCTATATGGTAGTGACAAATGAATAATCGCAGTGACAGACGCCATTTTGAATATTTACATCAAGTGTGATACATCGTTGGATAGAGAATATCAAGTGAATTTAGATAAGTGTGGAAAATATATAGGATGCTATTTAAAATTAGTATAGTAATGACACTTCCGGTTAAACCGGAAGTTGCAGAAAGCGTCTAGTTGGCTGTGAAGAAGCTCTATAGTCTATCATGTTCCCTCCCTAAATTCTGTATCAATATATGAAAAAATAAGCAAATGGCGGACAGTTAAACATGGAAAGATTTGGGGCCAGAAAACGCGCCTTAATGATAACCTTCTTAATAAACCTTAAGGTGATTTCATATTACATTTACTTACATTAATAAATTAGTTAATTCACATAAACAACAAACATGACCACCTGTTACATTTCCAAATCAGCTTGTATCTCAAAAGAAGAAAAAACTGAGCTCTTTGGCTACCCTTGTGATATGTGTCATCAAATGGTCTGTAAGAACTGTTCCAATATTAGGGCCTCTGAAATACGCGTTGTAATAATGATTACAAGAACCTTACATTACTTCTGCAAGAATTGTTCAAATTGTTTTCAAGGACTGCCTGATTCAATTAAAAAAGTTGAATCATTGGAGCTTGAATTAAAATAACTCAAGGCAGATAAAAATAAAGAAAACATTAACCCATCACAGGTCAATTTCATCGAAGATAGTTCGGAAAGTAAAGATGTTCAGTTGATCAATATTATCTCCAGTCAACTTAAAGGCCAATCAGAGATGATTAGCCAAAAACTGGATTCCGTAGCAGATGCTATTAAAACATCTAATAAGGAACTGGTAAAGTTAGTTACTCAGCCTGACTTTCAATCTATGGTTCAGCCATCAGCACTGTCCCTTAAAAATTCAGTGCAACCTATAAGCAGAGATGCAGTCTATAAAGCGGTTGATAGCGCAGTGAAACATATGGAGATTAGTGCTGCTAGAAAATCATTAAATAACAACACAAGTAAAACTAGAACTATTAGACGAACAAGTAGCACTGTATCAGATATCTCGGCAGCTGAAGAAAGGAAATGGTTTTATGTCGGTAATTTGAGTTCAACATGTGATACTGAGCACCTGAAGACCCATCTACAAAAGAATGGTATTCCTATACTCAATTGTGAGAAACTAAACTCTAGGGCAGACCATATTGCCTCTTTTAAAATTGGAATTGCCCCGAACTTGGAGTCCAGTTTTTTAAATCAAGAAATCTGGCCAGTTGATGTTACTGTAAAGCCATTCGTTTTTAAAAATAGTGTCCGACAAAACCAGAACAGAAAGAGCCATTTTTTCGAGAAAAATCTCAACAATCAACGAAAAAAATAACACCAAGTGCTAACAATACTATATTCTTACACTGGTACTATCAAAACGTTAGCGGACTGAGAACAAAGCTAAACTCTTTATCACAGGCAGTTGCAGTAAATTCCTTAGATATTATTCTCCTTACAGAGACCTTTCTAAACTCAGATATTCAAGATAATGAATTAGGTCTTTCTAATTATGATATATACCGCTGTGATCGGTCCTCAAAAACCAGTTCTCATGGAAGAGGTGGTGGAGTGCTTGCTGCGATTAAAAGTAATTTGTCTGTATGTCGATTTGATACTGAAGTTGATTGGGTTGAACATCTTTGTCTTAAGATAAAAATGAATAGCAAGAAAACAATTATTGTTGCTCTTGTTTATATACCACCATCATCGCCTGTGGAACTTTATGAATGTTTTTGCCTGTCTTTATCATCGGTAGTGCAGAAACACTGGTGTGAAAATTGTGAAATCTTGGTGTGTGGTGATTTTAATTTGCCAAATGTATTATGGTCAAATGATGTTCATGGATCAGTGCTAAAGGGTAGAGTTACACAACAGGTTACTAGAATATCAGAATGCATGGCATTTTTAAATCTAAAGCGGTTTAATAATATAAAAAATTGTAAAGGCAATTTTCTTGATTTAATATTTTCTTCGATATTTATAAATGTTCAAATTGATCCTCTATTGAGTTGTGATCTATACCATCCAGCACTATCATTTTTTACTATTATTGGTGAAAAATTTTACCAAATTCAATATGATGATTATTATTATAATTTTAAGTGTGCAAATTATGTTGATATTAGCATGTACCTAAGCCTAGTTGATTGGAATGAAACTTTATGTCATGAAAATATTGAAGAAAATTTAAATAGATTTTATTATGTTCTACACTCAGTCATAGAGTTGTTTCTACCTAAATGTAAGTTTAAGAATGCAAAATTTCCCAAATGGTTTAAAGCCAATATGAAAGATCTTGTGATTAAAAAGAGAATTGCTCATAAAAAATTTAAATCGAGTGGTTCACATGTAGATTACGAAAAATCCTCAAAACTGAGAGCAAAGTGTAAGACATATAGTAGCATTAGTCATTAGCATATATTAAGGGTTTGGAAGAAAATGTCAGAAATAAACATGAATTTTGGAAATATATTAACTCCAAAAATAATAATTGTGATATACCTACATGCATGAATTTTAAAGGTAAATCTAGTGATTTACCAAATGATATTGTACAATTCTTTGCAGGCAATTTCTCATCTATATATGTAAATCCCTCAGATTCAAATAGTGATACCACTAACATTGATTTTACAACAAATATTAAAATAGGCAACTTAAGTACCATGGAAATTTTTACATATATTTCTAAATTAAATAATAACTTAGGATGTGGCCCGGATGGCATTCCAGTTGAATTTATAAAAAACACAAAATATGTTCTTTCTGAAATATTAGCCAGATTATTTAATAAATCCTTGTGTGAAGGTGTCTTTTCTGATGAATGGAAACGCAGTTATGTTACTCCAAAATTTAAGGATGGTGACCGTACCAATGTTGAAAATTATAGAGCCATAACTAAAATATCAATGATTCCAGAAATATTTGAATCTATTGTTGCAGACTTAATTTACTGCCATTTTAAACATCTGATTGTATCTGAACAACATGGCTTTGTAAAAAATAAATCGACGACATCAAATCTTTTGGAATATCAAAACACTCTTTTGAAAGCAATAGAAAATTGTTACCAAATTGATGTGATTTACACAGACTTTGCAAAAGCTTTCGATAGAGTGGATATTTCAATACTGATAAAAAAGTTATATGCTCTAGGAGTTACCGGGTCTCTTTTAAATTGGCTGCATTGCTACCTCACTGGGAGGAAACAAGTTGTAAAAGTGAAACATTTCATGTCACAAGAATTTGTGGTTACCTCTGGGGTGCCACAAGGCGGACATCTCTCACCTCTGTTATTTATATATTTTATCAATGATCTTGTATCTTGCCTTAAATACAGTGAATTATTACTATATGCAGACGATCTTAAGATTTTTAGAATAATTAGGTCTCCAAGCGATTGTATGAAACTTCAAAATGACCTTGACAACCTTATAGTGTGGTGCGAAGAAAATAATCTTCATTTAAATGTAAATAAATGTAAAGTTATGAGCTTCTATCGAATAAAAAGTCCAATTTTTTATCCCTATCATTTAAATGGTGATAACCTCGAAAGAGTGGAGTATATTAGAGACCTTGGAGTATTATTCGATAGAGAGCTTACTTTTTCTATTCATATTGAATACATCTCAAACAAAGCTCTTAGATTGTTAGGTTTTATGTTAAGATCTTTAAATGATTTTAATAATATTTATACACTGAAAGAAGTTTACTGCACTGTAGTTGGTTCTGTGTTAGAATATGCCTCACCTGTGTGGTCGCCATATTATAGTATTTATATAAAGTCAATTGAAATGGTTCAAAGAAAATTCTTAAGATTCATAGCTTTCAAGCTGAAAATCTCTATTGAAGAAATTAATTACAAGAATTTGTTAAGTTCACTTAATATCTCAACTCTTCAAAATAGAAGAGATTACCTCGACTTATGTACCTTTTTCAAGATATTAACAAATCAAATAGATTCTCCAAACTTGTTAGCAGCAATAAATTTCTGTGTACCTCCAAGAAGTACTAGACAAGGTGATCTTTTTGATATTGCATACCATAGAACAAATTACGGTTGTAATTGCCCAATCACTAGATTCTGCAAACAAGCAAACACTCTGCCGAGTCATGTTGATATCTTTGCTGTGTCATATTCTCAATTTAAAAACATTCTTAGAAAAATGTAGTGATAATAATTTGTGATATGTCTTTATATTTTAAGTATATATTATTTATACTCAAATTTTATATTAATATTTAAATGTACATGGTGAAATCCGTAAAATAAATTTATATTATATTATATTATATCAAGAGATGAAAGAAATAAACATGAAGTGAAATTAAACAATGTCCATAGAATGGAGAAGATATATTATAGTACCAATATATAAGAAGCGCAAAAAACGCGAAAGAAAGAAAATAAAAAGAATCACAAGAGGGATGATATTACTAAACAACAAATACAAGATGTTAGCATGCACATTTGTACGTATATATTGCCGATTTATGTCGCATACCTACTTTCAAACTTAACTGTCAAGGCCCATTTTTGAACGAAACATTGCTTAAATGTAAGTGTTGCCAATTCTCACCGGTGGGAATGAGGTTGCTATCCGACCTCTACTAACTGTGCCGGGTTTCGGAAATTTGACTATCTCGATATACCAATTAAAAACCCGGCGTGCTTTAACTACAGCGCTCCGTCCGCCTCTACCTAAAATAGGGACCACTCGGTTACCGTGTGACGATGAAATTGCCGTGGATGTTGAAACGTTCATAAAACTCACAAAAGAAACAACGCCCCGCGATTGGGCGGCAGTGAAACGTTCGCTTTTTAGCCGGACTAAAACTATTAAAACAATAAAAATTATTAAAATTATTCATACTTACTTTATCGTAATATACTCAAAATATTCGCCACAGCTTGAGATTTAGCTCTCTCTTACAAATTTAATTATTCAGGTCGTAGGTATTGGTTCCACAGTTGTATAGATTATGAAAAGGAGTAGATAAAGGTTTCAGAACACAAGTAATAACTCAAAAAGGGCGCCATCTGATTATGAAGCTTAGAAGTGTTTATAAGTATAAACAATCAAAGATGTTAATTGAATAAGCTTTAAAAAAATATAAAATCCATTAACCAGAAAATGAATTAAATATTAAATTGAAAACAAAAAGAATTTGGTTATGTTTTAAAATTTTGGAATAAAAATGAAATGATATGTTCATAATTATATGGTTCCGTTTTTAGATCCTCAATATAAACTGAAAACATTTATTAACAATAAGAAATTAAGTAAAAAAATAACAATACTCATAAATAATAAAACACACACACATGGGTTTATTACACGTAAAGATCAAAGTTCCAAAAAATAATAAATCAACTGGTCTGAAATAAATTCAACTTAAAACAACTCGAAAAGAATTTACAAAAGACGTTAATTGACCAGAAAGAACAAGATTTATATGAAATTGATAAACCAAAATTATTCATCCAAAATATAAATGATTGTTGAAATTATATTAGCTTAGCTAAAATTGCAAATTCAAAAAAAACAAATATCTGAAGGATATTACGTAAATTCGATTTATCTAAATATTATCAAAATTAATTATACTAAAATTCACTAGCATTAAGAATTGAATTTTACATGCTAATGAGAGCTCTCTTCCTAAAGACAAAAAAATCACAAAGTTCCTTGCATAAAGGATTCGTACGCTAATTTACAATAAAAATCTGTTTTCTATAAAATACGGTACCTTAATTTTCTATCTGCGTTAACCTGACGAAGCATACCGGAACAAAACCATTAGAAATTGGAAGGTTGCCTCTATTCTTCAAAACCAAAATTGACTTTAACTGCATTCAAATTAATACGTAACGGTAGTAGGTCCCAAGGATAGAATTTATCTTAAATACGGCTGGTTGTCCAAATAATTCCACAACCATTTTCATTAATGCACAAACTAAACAATCGTAGCGTCAAAATGAAGTCTTTCAAAAACATGAAATGATTTTAATCACGAATAGCGCTTGCTATTATTAAGTTCCTCCCCGTGAAGCACTAATTATTAACTTTAAAAACCGGAAAACTGGAAACTGTCTTTATAATTATAGATCAGTCTAAAATCTTCATTAACCAAAACTGTGCTAACTTTGAGCACAAACAGCAAGAAGTGATTGTCTTTAATAGTTCGGCACGGTAAAACAACCCCAGTTGTTTATTAACAAAACTGTAATAACAAACCTTCTAATGAGATTTATCAAACGTAAATTGTTTCTAAAAATTTCACTCATTACAAAAGTGAACTGAACGAGACGGAACTGTATTTAGAATTCTCATAGATTCTAAAAACACACTAACAAACGGGAAATCGATAACATCGACCCACATCACTAATTTTTCATAAAGTTTAACTGAAGGATTTCTCAAACACATTTCAATTAATCCACAGAACCAAATTCGTAAGAACTGCACCCCGCCGAGGTCGGGGCACCTAATTATCTTAAAACTGTAACCGAACTGTCTTTTTAATTACTGGAACTAAAACGAAAATTCAATAATATCGATTTTCTTTACAAGAAGGACTGACGTGGTCTCGCTTGAAGCGCAGACGGGAAGCAAGTCTTCATGCTGCACTGTCGAGGCGCGAAGAATGCCAGCCACTGCAACCCTACTAATCCGCGGGATACTGAATTTTATTGATTCATAAGGACGCTTTTTGGTTGACCTACTACAGGAATTTCAACCTAAAGCAATAGAAAGTAGTACTTCAAGAAATTGCGCGCAAAACTAGTACATATGGTGTCTAGACTAGCAAGACGATGTTGGTTTCAAGATAGCTACGCGGGAACCAAACTAAAGTTCTAACACGTGTGCCAAAGTCACCCTTTTAAACAAAGAATTTTTGTTTCAAATCTAAACATTTTCGGAATATTAGCAGAAATATTTTTATAAAATAATTTGACCAAGCACTTCCCACAGTTTTCTGTATCAAGGTCTCGCTTGAAGTAATTGATATTAATACAGAATTATAAACGAACAAAATGCTAAACATCAATTTATGACGCTACGTTCTTTAGGTGTATACAAATAAGAAACAATCATTTCTTGAAATGTTTTTAATTTATAGGAAATATTCACATGACGAAATTCTAATTCGAATAAAGCAGTCTTGCAGGACCGAACTTAAGATTTTTGATAAGAATAAATGCAAAATTCTACATACTAAATGCCGGTGAAAAATGTACCGTTACACTCGCTCACTCGTCAAAGAAAAAGAAAAAAACGATAAAAAAGAAAAGCTAAGAAGCCCGTCTTGTCTTATACTTAAAGCTAACGAAATAGCAAAAGGCATACGAAGATACCATACTAATATCAAAACTAAAGCACACTCAAAAGTGCCTAACGACCAAATCTACTAGACCATAAGTGTCTAAACATTCAAAAAGGAAAGAGGAAAGGAAAGGGGCTATCCAGCTAGGAAAATAGAAAGGACCAAAGGTAAGGAAAGCCGAATAGAGCTGA
Source organism: Agrypnus murinus (assembly GCA_929113105.1). Lineage (NCBI taxonomy): Eukaryota > Metazoa > Arthropoda > Insecta > Coleoptera > Elateridae > Agrypnus > Agrypnus murinus. Next base: position 115,342,304 of record OV816023.1, on the reverse strand, counting down.
AAGGAAGCCACCCTAAAACAAATGTTTTAGCCGAACATTCAAACAAAACCGAAGGTGTTGGAGAAGCCAGACGCACCAACGGGGACCCCAATAGTCATGTACTAAGAACTCAACCAACGAAATCAATCTCAGAAACACCCACCAACATCATAAATTTGTAGCAAAAACTACCTATACTGAAATTCTCGTACTCACACAAGGAAGTGTAAAGCAAGGTGCAACTTAGGGTACCAAACGGCAACACCCCGTGACCTCAGGTCTACAGCAGTCCGATATGGCACTAACTGCGCCTTCACTGATCGAGAAGAAGGAAAGAAGAGAAAGAAATAAAAGAGTAGTAAACAAAACTGGAAAAAAGGAAACCTACACAGATAGTACTCCATTTCAGCAGAAGCCAGAACAAGAACCAATCCCCCTACAAACACCCACCGTCCAGCATTAGGACCTCCTTTTACCGTCAGGAAAGGTTCAAGCCCAACCACTACCAAAGCAAAGCACTAACCGCCTCCAGAAGAACGTCACTAAACTAGAAAGTAGTCAACACTACCCATTCATCACCTCATTCACTCGGGATACCTTTATGAGATAAGTGTATTCGAAACGATATACCAAAAATAAAATTCAAGATCAATACCTGAACGAAATGACTTCCAAATCGCAAACCATAACTGAAAATCAAACGATATAGAGTTACTAAAACTCTTTTTAAATTCTAACATAGGATAGGTTACCCATAACTATATGCTAAGTAACTTAACGTTGATAAAACCTCTCCAAATTACACACCTAAGGATATATAAAAACCTCAATAGAACTTTAAAAGTAGATAGACCCGAACGAGTCTATAATAAGAAGGTTAATAAACCCCATAGTGATTACAAGATGGAAAACCATCAAGTTAAATTGTCAATTGGGTGACTGAAGGTTACTAAACCCCCACGAATTGTCCCCAAAATGTATTAGTTTATAACTATATTGAATATCTTAGGATGACAAAAACCCATTTCTTAATAAAAAGTCATCAGACTGTACTACAAGTTAAAGGAATTAAGGTTAATAAACGTCCTCCGAATTAAATATATACACGTGGATAAATTAAGGTTAATAAACCCTTATTATAGTTACAAAATGGAGTATGTTAAATTTTAACTATCGATTGGATGACTTAAGGTTACTAGAACTCTTTCAAATAGTCTCCAAAGTATAATAGGTCGTAGCTATCAACTGAATACCTAAGGGTTACTAAACACCCTTCCATATTAAATGAAATTCATTGACTGCGACTATCGACTGTAAGACATAAGGTTAATAAACCTATTCATATTAACTGAAGTTCGTTAACTGCAACGATTGATTATATAACTTAAGGTTAATAAACCTTTCCATAGAGCTCACCAACTATAACTACAAAGTAGATGATTCAAGGTTAACAAACCTTTCCATATCAAACTGGCTCAAAATTGTATAAGCCTCACCAAAACATTATGTCACCAGACAAAAGGCAGCTCACACCAAAAACAACGAAAAGTTATCTAATTGGACAAGGTGTTAAAAGCCATGCCGAAAAAGAAAAAAGGAAACACAATAATACATTGTTCTAAAAAGAACACTTTCCAACACTACAGATTCGCTCATTAAAACGACGATAAAATAGTGCGCAACACACACCAAAATGCAAGTTATCACGGACAACTATAACAACTGGAACCCAACGAAAGGGTGCGGTAGTGGGTCAATATCCCACAAAAAGACGATAATTCCCAAAAGAATAATCACACAAAACAGTACAAGCAACTGTAATGAACCAAAACCCAACGAAAGGGCACGGTAGTGGGTCAATATCCCACAAAAAGAACGGTAACTCCAAAAAGGAATGATTTTGCCCTGAAAAGGACACACTGAATAAGGTGATTTATAAAGATTGATAGATCGAAGATATACTAAAACTGCACAAAGCAAAGGATCTTATAAATAGCACGGTTCCCAAAAGAATCAACAGATTGAATGATCAACATGGACGGATAGGACTAAAAGTCCTCAAAGAAGGTAGTCGAATGATGGTAAGGAAAGAACTAGCTTAGCTTTACCAGACTCTTACTGGAACCCGTCATCGGTGAAGGAATTTCTAGAGCGCATCCCACCGCGCTATAATAGACAAAGTCTAAGAAAGAAGGTTGGAGAAATATAAATTTCTCAAAGGGGAGAGAATATTTCATAAAAGAAACGTACAAATCTGAACGCAAAACATCTCAAAATTCGCAGACCCTATGTCAAATACTAATATCTCAATAGGACTTTGTGAATGGCCAAATTATATCACCACGTAATTCTTTAATACGCACTGAACTGAACACCATAAGGTCACTAAAACCTTTTCAAATTCTCAAGTGTCACACAAATTCCAACACAGGAACACTCATACTGAATTGTCACAACAAACTGTAACGATACTGAACGGTACATACGAAGCACAATAGAAGCATAGGGTACTTCGAAAAACAAAACAACAATGGCGGTGATCAAAATCAGCAAACGGCACGGGACAGAGACCATAATGCCTCCAAAAAGCGCAGCACGAAACGGTGCTGCAAAGCGATACGATATAGAGACTCAAATTATCTCCAAAAACACAGTACAAAACGGCACTGCAAAACGGTACGGTACGATATTGCCTGAACGGCACGGAACGGTATATGGCACATGTCAACGATACGGTAAAGGGACAATACCTGTCTCCCAAAAGCGCAGTACGGTACAAATCTGTACTGCAAAACGATACTGTAAAGGGACCAAACAGGTCACCCAAAAAAACACAGTACGAAACAAAACTATACTGCAAACTGTATCACTAACGATACACAAATCGGTAAATGGTGGATGCCAACGGTACAAATAAAAACTGAACGACATCACCAAAACCCAACACACATCTAACTTCAAATGGTTCAATACCACAAGACCTAATAGATCTCAAACAGATTTATAATTTAGCTTTTAACAAAAGCTTATGAAAGTTCAACGAACTTAAAATGCATAAGGACTCAAAATCCCAACAGATTATTATGTTTACTGAATATTCAAAATGATGTAATAACTTCACACAGATTTCTAAATAGACAGAACTGTCAAAATCGGTAAATATCTACTGGACACAATCCGGAAAATTGTCTTACACCCTGCGTGATTTCCGACCAACCTACCAAGAAACACCCAAGGGATAAAAGAATATCCCCTGTACACGCTTCACTCAATCACACTCCCACAAAAGAATTCCACGAAGATATTCAATCACTCATAAAGGAGAGGGCACGCACCAAATCACGCTATCATTGTATTATGTAACTCCCACAACTAAAGGAATGAAAGAAATTCAACAGTACCTGTCAGAACCATGAAAGACTTAACGCCACAAAAGGGATTAATTAAAATTATTTAAAGATAAAACTTATTTAACAATAAGCGTAAAAGGATTTAAATGCAAAAATAGAAGATAACCCCAAAAGGTTCAAGATTGTTCACACACCAAATATACGCATACAACAACATTCAGGGTGCACCTAACATTTTTTATCACACATGAGCATACTTCACCAAAACCAGACCACAAGTAGCCAAAAATATTTTGAAAAATATTATCATTATAAAATATCTCAAAGAAAATTTTAAGTTTAATCATCCAAAAGTAAAACACATTACTGAAACCCTAAAAAAATTTAGATCACTACAAATCATAATCGTAATCAAATACTAAAATTCGAAAACACAAACCCAAAAGAAATTTTGTCTAACAATATCTATAACCTAATTTAGACAGGGAAAATCTTTACACCTCAATAACTTTTCAAACGAACCAAACGCTCAATAATTTCTAATAAACTCAGCTATAATATTTATTCAAATTCTAAAATAATTTTTTCTCCATTAATTATTATTTACTGACAACAAAACATAATTTTGAAAATACAAACCAGCGATACTATCCAAAAGTGTTACTACAAAAAAATCTTAGACATCAGAATTTTATTCACGAGAGAGAAAGAAACTCCCTAAAATATTATCAAACTTTCTGTAATTTAAATAACCTTTAATTATTATCGGTATCTACTAAAACTTTCAACTAGAACTGAAACTCTACACAACTGTAAATTTTAACAAAGAAAAAATCTCATAATGATTCGGGAAAACTAACGATAATTTTCTAACTATAAAAGAACTAACGTGAAGTCTATAATTCGAAAAATCTCAAAACTAATAAACGATAATCTAAAATATCCTAATGATATCAAATAATAAATTTTACACTAAATTTCCCAAGTATCATTTCCCCTAACTCAAACGTAGTTGCAAAATACAAACAAACAATACAGTACGATACACAAAATCTTTCAAACGTCAAAATTCTTATCTGAAAAGAAAAACTCCTAACATAATTCTTCTGATAATTCCTCAGAATCCCCAAATATGTTTTCTTAATATCTGCAATTGATTCTTTAATCTGTACTACATTAATCTTTAAAATCATATGGTTACTCAAATGAAACCAACGTTAAAGTTTTTTCTTTAACTAAATTTTCGCTCAAAAATACTCGACGTTACAAATAATTGCAAACAACCTTTGGACCTCTACCAAAAAAATCTCAAACTTTAATTCATTACTGTTCAAATAATTGACTAAATATCGTAACAATGAAATTTGCTTATTACAACAAATAAACGATAACTGTAATTAGGCTTTCCAATTTCTTTACACAAATTTTACAATATGATTGATTCCGACAGGAATCCTTATCTGGAAACATAGTACGCAATTACCTAAAATCCTAAAAAATTTTTCATCAACCAATATCTGAAACCTTTTCTTAAACTGCGGAAACAATATTTTTCTCGAAACCCACGTTGGGCGCCAGTGAAACGTTCATAAAACTCACAAAAGAAACAACGCCCCGCGATTGGGCGGCAGTGAAACGTTTGCTTTTTAGCCGGACTAAAACTATTAAAACAATAAAAATTATTAAAATTATTCATACTTACTTTATCGTAATATACTCAAAATATTCGCCACAGCTTGAGATTTAGCTCTCTCTTACAAATTTAATTATTCAGGTCGTAGGTATTGGTTCCACAGTTGTATAGATTATGAAAAGGAGTAGATAAAGGTTTCAGAACACAAGTAATAACTCAAAAAGGGCGCCATCTGATTATGAAGCTTAGAAGTGTTTATAAGTATAAACAATCAAAGATGTTAATTGAATAAGCTTTAAAAAAATATAAAATCCATTAACCAGAAAATGAATTAAATATTAAATTGAAAACAAAAAGAATTTGGTTATATTTTAAAATTTTGGAATAAAAATGAAATATGTTCATAATTATATGGTTCCGTTTTTAGATCCTCAATATAAACTGAAAACATTTATTAACAATAAGAAATTAAGTAAAAAAATAACAATACTCATAAATAATAAAACACACACACATGGGTTTATTACACGTAAAGATCAAAGTTCAAAAAAATAATAAATCAACTGGTCTGAAATAAATTTAACTTAAAATAACTCGAAAAGAATTTACAAAAGACGTTAATTGACCAGAAAGAACAAGATTTATATGAAATTGATAAACCAAAATTATTCATCCAAAATATAAATGATTGTTGAAATTATATTAGCTTAGCTAAAATTGCAAATTCAAAAAAAACAAATATCGGAAGGATATTACGTAAATTCGATTTATCTAAATATTATCTAAATATTAATTATACTAAAATTCACTAGCATTAAGAATTGAATTTTACATGCTAATGAGAGTTCTCTTCCTAAAGACAAAAAAATCACAAAGTTCCTTGCATAAAGGATTCGTACGCTAATTTACAATAAAAATCTGTTTTCTATAAAATACGGTACCTTAATTTTCTATCTGCGTTAACCTGACGAAGCATACCGGAACAAAACCATTAGAAATTGGAAGGTTGCCTCTATTCTTCAAAACCAAAATTGACTTTAACTGCATTCAAATTAATACGTAACGGTAGTAGGTCCCAAGGATAGAATTTATCTTAAATACGGCTGGTTGTCCAAATAATTCCACAACCATTTTCATTAATGCACAAACTAAACAATCGTAGCGTCAAAATGAAGTCTTTCAAAAACATGTAATGATTTTAATCACGAATAGCGCTTGCTATTATTAAGTTCCTCCCCGTGAAGCACTAATTATTAACTTTAAAAACCGGAAAACTGGAAACTGTCTTTATAATTATAGATCAGTCTAAAATCTTCATTAACCAAAACTGTGCTAACTTTGAGAACAAACAGCAAGAAGTGATTGTCTTTAATAGTTCGGCACGGTAAAACAACCCCAGTTGTTTATTAACAAAACTGTAATAACAAACCTTCTAATGAAATTTATCAATCGTAAATTGTTTCTAAAAATTTCACTCATTACAAAAGTGAACTGAACGAGACGGAACTGTATTTAGAATTCTCATAGATTCTAAAAACACACTAACAAACGGGAAATCGATAACATCGACCCACATCATTAATTTTTCATAAAGTTTAACTGAAGGATTTCTCAAACACATTTCAATTAATCCACAGAACCAAATTCGTAAGAACTGCACCCCGCCGAGGTCGCGGCACCTAATTATCTTAAAACTGTAACCGAACTGTCTTTTTAATTACTGGAACTAAAACGAAAATTCAATAATATCGATTTTCTTTACAAGAAGGACTGACGTGGTCTCGCTTGAAGCGCAGACGGGAAGCAAGTCTTCATACTGCACTGTCGAGGCGCGAAGAATGCCAGCCACTGCAACCCTACTAATCCGCGGGATACTGAATTTTATTGATTCATAAGGACGCTTTTTGGTTGACCTACTAAAGGAATTTCAACCTAAAGCAATAGAAAGTAGTACTTCAAGAAATTGCGCGCAAAACTAGTACATATGGTGTCTAGACTAGCAAGACGATGTTGGTTTCAAGATAGCTACGCGGGAACCAAACTAAAGTTCTAACACGTGTGCCAAAGTCACCCTTTTAAACAAAGAGTTTTTGTTTCAAATCTAAACATTCTCGGAATATTAGCAGAAATATTTTTATAAAATAATTTGACCAAGCACTTCCCACAGTTTTCTGTATCAAGGTCTCTCTTGAAGTAATTGATATTAATACAGAATTATAAACGAACAAAATGCTAAACATCAATTTATGACGCTACGTTCTTTAGGTGTATACAAATAAGAAACAATCCTTTCTTGAAATGTTTTTAATTTATAGGAAATATTCGCATGACAAAATTCTAATTCGAATAAAGCAGTATTGCAGGACCGAACTTAAGATTTTTAATAAGAATAAATGCAAAATTCTACATACTAAATGCCGGTGGAAAATGTACCGTTACAATGTAAAAAACTATGTTCGGGTCATAATCCCTTACGGTAGTATCCCAGATAGACTTACTTCCTGGTATTCAGTTCGGGAGACGCCAAACCAAGTTCGGGTAAACTACCAAAACAAAACAAAATATTCCACAATATTATTAATTTAACCAGTGACGGCCATAGACTTTGCGGCGCCGTAATATTTTGGAGGGAAGCCTGGAGGTTATGGGATAGCTTCCAGAGAAAAGCAGGGTCTAAAAAATTTGAAAAATAACTCTCTAAAACAATGTTTTTAAGCCATCCTGGAATTTAAGTTTTAACGATGGTTTTGCTAGTTCATCTTAAAAAATGTTGATATTCGTTCTTCATAAATTATACTCGGGTTAGTTTTATAAATGCTACCGATCAAATTCCGATGAAGTTGCCTCATTATATAGGCAATCTTTGAAAGTGTTTCTAATACGAAATTATGAAAACTCAATATAAGCAACTCTACTGTTTTTCAAGATTTAGGGCATAATTCACATTGACACTTATGCGAGTTTTATACTAGTAAATTGTGTAAGTAGCCTATAGACCTAAATCAGAAATTCAAACCTCCAGTTTTCTGTCAAAGCGGAGCCCCACACATATTCATTTCCTTGGAGAACCTTGTTTGGCTCAGTGATTCCTCTTTTATTAGGGCCTCTTGTAAGTAATTTTTTCATTACGTTATTCGTGTTTTGTGTTTTGGTTTTAGCGGGGTCCCGCATGATTATAAGCCTAGGTCAGAAAGTCAGTAGTGTTTTTTCTTGTTTTCTTCTAGAGCGGGGCCTCGCGCGTAATTAATTGAAAACCTCTTTTGGCTCGTGTTTCCTGTTTTATTAGAGTTTCGGTGGGAACATTGAAGAAACCGGTTTTTACAGTAAATCACAGGGGCCTTTTAGCTTTACGGTAAATGATTTAGAATATTGGACATGTACACGTACCTACGGCTCACTCGTTACTCGCCACATAGGTAACTTTTATCAGAACACGCACAAACAAATATCAAATCTTATCAATTATGTTTTTGTCTTTTTTGTAATAAAAGGGACGACGCGGAGCCCTGGGCGGTTGCCCTTATTGCTCGGTCCTGGAGCCGCCCCTGAATTTAACATTGGAAGCAATAGTTGTAAAAGCTAGAATCAATAGTGCAATAACAACGAAAAGTAATCATATAATAAGTTACGCAGATGACATTGTGATAATAATAATACCAAAGAGAGAATTAGTAAAGAATTCAGTAGAAGAAAAAGAACCACAGAAAGTGGAGATAAAAATTAATAAGAGAAAACAAAGTACATACAATAAGAGTGTAGCACAAAGATTTGGAGAAGACAAGTTAAAAATAATAATATATAAATCATCTATTAACTCATCTAAGAACGACATAGAGCCAAAGCATCACAGTAAGAGAATAAAAAAAGAACACAGAAAAATATAAACTATATGTACAAGTACCTATTTAAGAACAAACAGTTAAGCAGAAGGAGATAAAATAAAAAATACGAGATCCTTATTCAACCAGCATATTGACATACGCTATGGAGAGATGGGCAATTATGAAGAAGGAAGAAGAACATGCGGGAAGAAAATATTAAAAATTATTTATACTCAATAAAGCAAATGTTAGAATGAAGAAATGGAAGGAAGAGTTAAAAGCAGATAAAATGTAATGAGACATATGAAAGCAGTTAAGGCACATAATGAGAGGGGAAAAAATGAAAATCAAGTCAGAGTAAGTACAGAGCGGATATTAACTAAAAACAGAAGTAGATGAAGACCAAGATGCAAGTGGTGGGTTGGAGTGATATAAGGTCAAGAAGCAATGGAAATTACACAATTGAATCTAAATGAAAATAATAATTGTGGGAAAACACAACATAGGGAGAATAGAATTAACAAATGAATAAGGGCTGATCGGCTTTATTCAAGTGCTTAAGAAGAAGAAGGAAATTAAAAAACCTCCGCAGTCATTTATGTAACAAACCAATATCCAGTCATATAATATAAATACACTTTCTCATCGCCGTACAATGGGACAAATACGGAAAACAGATTTACATTACTTAATCCACTTTAAAATAGTTTTTGCGGTTGGCGACTACAGGATTTACCAGAAATACAAGTTAAGAGAAACATAAAATTCGAAATCATTTAGCAAACTATAACAACTCCTGAGTAAAATGGTACAGCAGTTGCAAAGAAAAGTGCAAATATAGACCAGTTTGTTTTTTATTTGAGAAGAGAACAAATATAATATAGGATAATTATGACCAAACATAATATTTGACACTAATTGGGAACAAATCTGTAACTAGGCGAGGTAACGCTAAATAGCTTTTATAATTTACTAGGATTTTTCAACCCTACTTTTAGAATTTACAATTAAAAACAAAATCGTTTGAAGTTATAACAAGAGTTTTGCTTTATAGTAATATTTTGGAAGAAAATCTAATTATTAGTAGAAACCACCCTGTATAAAGGAACTGTTTCAAAAGGCCTGTTTCAGAATATTTAAAAATTAGTTAAAATTTTTCTTCACCCTTACAGCCGATAATAATAAGATAAAAGTGTCAGCTTCTGTTTTACAACCTATTATTGTTCATCTTAGACCACAAGTCGAATTACTTTTGATTAACGAAAGGGTAATTAGTCCCAGTGTGCGTCGTTTTGAAATCTCGAATGCTTCTATTGGAAAATATACTGGACTATACTAGGACAATTTGGATAACCTGTAATACTTGTTTTTATTAGTTGTATCATCTCTATAAGATAGTTGATGCGACCAGTAATAAGAAAAACTTAAAATAGCAATTATGTAATCAGTCATAACGACCATTTCTAATTAACAGATTTTAGTATGTAACTTTACACAAATGAAGTTGACATGCTAACTAGATGTTGTAAATAAATGCATGTAAATGTAAAATTTACAAACTTGTAAAGAAAACGTTTGAAAAAGTAATTTAAAATTGAACTTATCCAGCTAAACATTATAATTTATACGTTTTCTTTTGCAAAAACAAATTAACTGTTTGAGATTTGTATTGAAGATAATTGTACCATTTCCCCTGATTTATATCTGTATTTCTTTTGCAATCTTGATTCATGTAAGCAAGTTAAGAAGCAAATAACCACCTCTATTACTGTACTTTCACTTTAGTTGCTACCGTTTCGTAACGAAGGTGTGAATAGGATTAAGAAGGAAGGTGATGCGGAGGTGAGTTCTATAGTTGGAGCTAAGGGTGTGTGGACAAAAAATCTGCACATATTTGAAATATGAATAACTCCGTTGTTATCGAGTTTAGATAAGTTGCAATTTTTACACAAATGGCGTGATGTTTATACAATAGAATGAACATCTTAGAAACTAGCTTTACTATGTTTTACTACCATAACCCACTAATGTTAATTAATGTTAATTATAATTAACATTGTCTAACCACAAGAGTATGGATATATATACTTGTGCATGGTATATGGCGAAGTGTTATTCTTAATAACAACCACAGGTAGGTGTTTAAGTGGTTGCCGGGAACGACAGGTTAACGTGACCTCCGACAGCACGGTGAAGTGTACTGAGCCTTCATATGCCGTCGGAAAAATCTTTTCTCCTTGCTAGACTAGACTTGCAAATGGTAAATTTGGAGTTTGCTAAGCTATCTTCTGGAGCGAATTCTTGTTTAAATTCTTTATTATGCATACATAGCAATTATAACACAACTGATACTTCTGCTAAGTATACTTTAAATAAAACACAACAAAATATTTATAGCATTCTAGATGCATGCAGACAAATTAATGCTCGGCAAAATTTGAGCAGATTTTTTGTCCCCACACTCTTAGAATCGTTATATTTAAGTTTAGGTTTAGATTTCCTTAGGTTTAAAAATTATTGAGAAATTGACAATAACTAATGTAATTACAAGCAGACTACACGATGTTGGCACATTTTAGAGCTATGAACGAAGGTGAAAGTTCCAATTTAGTTTTCAGAATTTTTATTTAAACCCAATGCTTTTCGACAGCCCTAACACGCATATTATAATAAAAAGTAACAATTTGTGTTGGTGTATAAGAAAATAGATTATTATAAATAATGGTAAAGCCTAGTACATTTATATACGAAACCAAAAGAAATTCGCATAATAAAATTGGCATAAAATTACCCTTTTTTATATAATCATCCATTCGCAACAACTCCAACAAAACCTTTATCCGGCTCTGAATATCCATACTAACAAGTGTAGCTTCTAAAATAAATGATAAAAACAACATTAACAATTATAGGTAGTTTTGGATATTTTAAGGTTTTCCTGTCCTAAGTTTTGTTTTCAGAGATAGGATGGTAACTAAGTTAAAAGACTGTTGCTTAAACTCTAATTAAACTTTATACTTCAGGTATTCTTTTAAAATAAAACTTTCTATATTTGTTTCTGCGCATGAGTTTAATTGAAATATATTTTATGATACTATCGTCTGTAAATATTGTAAGGTTTTTAAAAAACCCTTTTAAATTTCAGATTCAAATCACTACATTGTGCGTGGCCATCAGCATGAATGCGACAGTAGCCCTAGTCTGCTTGTACTCACCAAAAGTATACATCATCGTGTTGCACCCCGACAAGAACGTGAGGAAACTTACAATGAACAGTGCTGCCTATAGACGATATAATTCGGCGCCGAGTTCTACCTATACAGCGTCTTCAGCGCATAAAGGTTGGTGTAACTTTAAGATCCTTTTTCCTTTTGAAATGATAAGGTAAGAACCGAGGAGCGAGAAGTTTTTATCAGAAAACCTAAATGAGAATCACTTCTAGTTGGATTTATAAGAAGTACTTTAGAATAAGCATCCATGCAATGTTATTGTTTAGTATATAAAAAATTCGAGATTCTGTAATGCCAATATGCACGAAAAATTGTGTAAAAACTTTGTTCGTTTTTGATTGCAGTATTTTTATTTGCAGTATATAGATTAAAGTATATGAAATATGAATATGAATCGAAGATAAATGTTTTACTGTTTTATACAAAATCATACAACTATTACATGAATTCGTTATATCAAAACTAGACTCATATTTAGGACGTTAAACGCGGTTAAATACGTCCAGAAGGATGTAGGTCGTCTTTTTCTAAAAGTATTATTGAGAAAGTTTATTGAGACTGTACTATAATTTAGAACCTCCTTAATTTGTATAGGGTGCTTTATAAAAGAGGGCCAACAAAAGGGGACAAAACAACCTATAACAATTTAACAAGTAGCACAAGATATTGACCCAATATTGGTGCTATATGGGTAACATATTATATCCAGGCCCAATATTTGGAAGATTCAACCAAGATTGGTAGTACATCGGTTAAAGACTGGCACCCAATTGTAACAACAAAAATCTGTCCCACGTTGGACCGTCAATTTGTAGCGTCAAAAACTGTAAAAACGAAATAATGCCCCGCGATTGGGCGCCAATTTGTAACCTCAAAATCTATAAGCGAAATAATAATTATAAAATTGTCATACTTACGTTAGCAAAGAAGCTCAAGATTACCACGGCTTGAGATTTAGGTCTATCGTACAAATTTTTGTATTCAGGTCGCAGGTATTGGTTCTGCAGTTATCTTATTTATGAAAAGGAGTAGATATGGGTTTAGAATTCAAAAAAAAACTCTAAAAGGGCGCCATCTGATTACGAAGCTTAATGATGATGTTTAATTAAGCCAGAAAAGATATTAAATTCACTAATCAGAAAATGAATTAAATATACTAGGTTTTGAACAGAAATTTTTGGTTATGTTTAGAAAATCTTAAATTAAAAATTGAACAAAACATTCATAATTATATGGTTCCGTTTAGATCCTTGATATAAACTAAAAAACATATTTATTGCATGGTAAAAAAATAAAAATGGTCAAACGCATATATAAAAAACATAAACAATATAATTTTATTAAACTTAAGGTTTGTCATTCAGTAAATAATTATCAACTTACTCCGGAATTATTGAACACAGAACAATTCAAAAAGGTAATTTAAAATTTATTCAGAATGAAAGAAATATTTAGATTTTAATGAACATAAATCATTCAAAATTTATTAAGATCAAGAAATTATTTACATATAAATCCTTTGGAAAATTTAACAAACAAATATCTGTAAATTATTACGGAATTGAGTCTACTTAAATATTACTAAAGTTAATAAATTTGAATTCCACTAGCAGTGACAAACTAAAATTAAATACTACTAGAGAGCTCTCTTCTTGTAAAAAATAATAAAATTCACTTGTTCAAATAATCCATCAACAAAAATTACAATGATAAATAGTTCTTAAAGTACAGTACCTTAAATCTTATCCAATTAAACCTTTGTTTATTTGCCTTACAAAGCAAGCCACGCTGATCAGCTAGAAGTTGGAAAAGCCTCTCAGAAAAACCGTGGTTGATTCTAGATGGCTTTAAATTGTTGTTTAAAGGTAGCAGGTCCAAAGAAATACTTTTTATAATAAAAAATAGTCAGTCATTCATATGATTTCACCAACAATCTTTGTTAAACACAGTTTAAACAATCCTATTTCTGTTATTATTTATTGTTTATAATTTACTCACGAAGGATAATGGTAATATCCTTTAAAAATTTAAACAGATTTAACCCAAGTAACACTTGCTGCTTTTTAAATTCCTCCCGTAAAATAATAATTATTTGGCTTTGTCTGCAGATGAAACGGGAATTTATTATTTAAATTATTGGCCAGTCTACGTGGTTTTTTAATAACAAAACTGCACTATTTTTATAACGCGAACTGAAGGAAGTAAATGTTCTTAATGGTTCCTCACGATAAAACAAACCACAGATGAATATTAACGATACGATATTAGTAAATCTTCTCAAACAAGATTTATTAAAAACTAAACAACTTCGAAAAATTCACTTCACAACAAATAGCAACTAAACTGTACGGGAACTGTATTTAGAAATTGCATTAATTCTAAATAATTAGAGATAAACGGTAGTTCGATAATATCGACCCAAAGTCGACTGACTCTTGTCAAAACGGGATCGGAAGTGTCGCGTCTCAACAATTCGGCCCCTATTTTAGCGCGAAAATAACTATGTTTTTCTATGCAATAAGGAAGTTTCTACTAGCATTCACGCGTGATTCTCGACCTAACAAACAGAAGTAGGGATCGAAAAATAACGCGGGAACAACCGCGTCACATGTGCCGGCTAGACTTGCGGACGGTGCAATTTTCAAGTTAAATACGCAGAAAAGCTAAGCTGAATTTTGAACACGTGTAAATGTCACCTTTCGAACAAAGAGAAAAGTCCATCTTTCACTAATGCATTTCCGGGATACAGACGGAAATGTTTTTATGGAGCGAGATGACTTGAACACATTTTATATTTTATCAAGGTCTTTTAATTTTTTCAGCAACGCAACCATTCCTACGAGGGGAGAAACAAAGCTCTAAAAATATTATTTATTACCTCCACGTCCATTAAGTTTATAGAAGTTCGAAAACAATCTTTTGAGATATTTGTTATAAATATGTTTATACAACAAAATTTTAGCTACAAATAAAATACAATTTTACAGGACCGAACTTTAAGTTTTTCAATAAATATACATACAAAATTCACATACTTGAGGCCGATAGAAAATATACCGTTACACAATGTATGTTGCCACTATTGCTCCTACAAAGGTCCAATATATAAATAATAAGTTTAAAACATATGTTTTCCTCTATATTGATCCTATATTGGGATTAGTGGATATTTAATATTATATATCTAATTCATATTGATGTTATATTGGTTCAAGATTGGCGCCCAATATGCGTAACCAATATTTCTTCTACAGCAGTTCCATATAAAAATTATTCATATTGTATTATTCTGTACTGGTCTTATATTGAACATATAGAGCAGTTAATATTTCACCTTTATAGTTCCGACACTGGATAAGCAGCCTTTAAACAAGGTTACTTGATTATTCAAGAAATCAAAATATCAATATATAGGCGGGTGCTTAATATACTGTAACGTTCTTTTTAAAATAATAACAAAAGTGCTGTTTAAATCGTCTATTAATAATTAATATTTATTTACAAACACTAATGAATACACTATAAATTAACGCTATGATTATAAACCACTAAACTATTATGAATTTCTAATATAACATTTATCTTTACATTTACTATTTATTTCGTGATGCCCATTTAACTACTCGCTGTTGACTGCCCCTTTTATCCGCGAAGTCGATTTTATACCCTCCTACAAATCTTCTAGAAGTCGCTCGAACATACCGGTATATTTCTAGAATAACCGCGTCTCTTTCACAGGCTTCGTGCGATGAATAATGCTCTCGATTGCTGTAGACTATTCCATTTGTTGTTCGAGAAGAGGTTCTTTCTTTTTCTCTCTTGTTACACTGCCCCCCTCTTCAAGTTTGTTCTGTCCCAGAACAGGTTTTATGCTCTGGTTCCTGTAGAACGGGTCATGACGATATCGACAGTCTTCACCTCGACTACACGTTCCATTACGGTAGAAGTAACAGTCTACACTCTTCGTTGGCCTTAATGCGGGCTGTGGGTCAAAACTGCAGACGAAGATCTTGACGTCCGTACCTCTAAAGACAACTTCCAGCACGTTTCGAACGATTCTCCAATCCAGCTGGTCCCGCCCACAGCCGAGTTTGGGAACTGCCAATTTGTTAATTCCCCTGGTAAGCAACTCGATCCTCAAATTCCAGTCGGCGTAACTCGGTTTCTGGTAGTAAAACTGCTTGGTTACCAAGTAGTAAATGGATCGGTCATGATCAGGCAAGCGTAAGGATTTACCAACAGAGGGATTTTGTTCTCGAAGTTCATTCAGCCGTTCAAATTTATTTCTAAACACTACTGCGATTCCCCTGGACATACGAAGATCCTCGGAGACACAGTGAGCAATGGAATAATCACCAGGGACCCGGAAGAGATCTTGTTGCATCTCAGTCGTGACTCCGAATCGCGCTTTTCTAGTTCCAGAAAACGCAGCCATAAATTCTCTGAAGGTTGGCTGATCATCTCCAGGCCTTACGGTATCGATAGCCACCTCAGCCTCATCTTCCCGATCCGGGACTGCGTCATTATTTCCCTCATAGTGCGCCAGACGATTGGAGTGTACCACCTTTGGTTTCCCTCTTGGCAATTTCTGGATGCGATAAATCAAGTCATTTATTCGTTTCTTCACCTGGTATGGGCCCTCCCAATTCCGCTGTAACTTTGGAGAATAGCCACGACGTCTTTGCGGGTTGTATAACCAGACAAGCTCTCCAGGTTGAAACCCTCCTTCTTGGGCTCTCACATCGTACGTAGCCTTCATCCGGTCACTCGCGATTCGACTATTGTTTCGGGTTCGGTCGTGAATATCCTCCAACTTTTTCTTTAAGTTGATGACATAATCATTCCCGGCTACCTCCTGCTCTATAGGTGGAGACCCAAATTCCAGATCACACGGTAACCGTAACTCGCGTCCAAACATCACAGACGCTGGTGACTGACCGGTTGTTTCGTGGACCGATGCACGATAAGCCATCAGGAACAGATGTAGGTATTGGTCCCAGTCTCGTTGATGATCGGAGGCGACCTTGGCCAAATATTTGCCCATTGTCCGATTCATGCGTTCTACCATTCCATCGGACTGCGGATGTAACGGTGTGGTCCGAGTCTTGCGAATGCCCAACAATCGACAGACTTCTCCAAATAGTACAGACTCAAAGTTGCGGCCTTGATCCAAATGCAGCTCCATGGGCACTCCGAAGCGACTGAAAAACTCTTTGACTAGTACGTCAGCAACAGTCGCAGCTTCCTGGTTTGGTAGGGCATATGCTTCTGGCCATTTGGTAAAGTAGTCCATTGCCACTAATATGTATTTATTCCCATCGTCGGTTTCAGGAAATGGTCCGGCAATATCTATAGCTATTCTTTCCAGAGGACTACCCACATTGTACCACCTCATAGGTGCTCTTCGTTTCCCCAAGGGTCCGTTACCAGTGGCACATAGTTCACATTTCCGGCACCACTCCTTCACGTCTTCTTTACAGTTGACCCAATAAAAACGCTCCCTAACTTTCTCCAAAGTCTTTTTCACACCGAAGTGTCCTCCTGAGGCACCGTCATGGAGATGTCGCAACACTGTAGCCACTTGGCTTCTAGGAACCACGAACTGAGACCTAATGGTGGTGCCATCTTCACTCTCCAGTACTCGCTTCAGGAGATCGTCTTCCACCTTCAAGGACTCCCATTGGGCCCAATATGCTTTGAGCGTTCTGTTGAAAGGGCTGACGGCCTCCCAGGCAGGCCTTTCTCCCACGCGCTTCCATTCCAGTACCATTTTTAGTTCGGGATCAGCCTCCTGCTGTCGTTGCAATTCTTCCGGCAACCAATTGTCGTTGACGATGGTAGTTCTTAATAATTGGCAAACCCTCTCTTCCAAGCGAGAGCAATGACGGCAATCCGTTGGACAGGGTCTTCTTGAAAGAGCATCGGCATTTCGATGACTAGTGCCCGCTCGATGTTCTGTGTCAAAGTCGTATCCTTGTAATCGCTCGATCCACCTTGCGACCTGGCCTTCAGGATTACGGAATTGTAGAAACCATTTCAACGCTGCATGGTCCGTCCTCAATAAAAACTTCCGTCCGTACAAGTATTTGTAGAAATGCTCAACGGACTTCACGACGGCCAATAGTTCTTTTCTGGTCACACAATAATTCCTTTCGGCTTTCGACAAAACCTTACTAAAATAGCCGATGACCTTTTCTTGTCCATCCTGTATCTGAGAAAGTACACCCTCAATGGCCAGATTACTTGCATCTGTGTCAAGTATGAATTTCCCTTCTGTCCGTGGATAGCTCAATATTGGTGCTGTTGTCAGGGCACGCTTCAACTATTGGAAAGCTGTTTCACACTCTCCGCTCCAAACATACTCGCGCCCATCTTTAGTTAACCTTGTCAGGGGCTTCGCTATATTGGCAAACCCAGGAACGAAACGCCTGTAGTAGGTACATAACCCAAGAAAACTACGAACTTGGTGTTTATCTCTCGGTGTTGGCCACTCTTGAACTGCACGAATCTTATCGGGGTCGGCTGCCACTCCATTTTGTGAGACGATGTGCCCGAGATATTTCACTTCCTTTCTGAATATGTGGCACTTTTTCGGACTGAGTTTCAGATTGGCTCCACGTAGTCTTCAGAACACTTCCTCTAGATTTTTCAAATGTTCGTTGAATGATTTTCCGACTACAATCACATCATCTAGGTATACCAGGCAGGTCTTCCGCGACAGCCCTCTCAGGATGGTCTCCATTAGACGCTCAAAGGTAGCCGGAGCGTTACATAGACCGAAAGGCATAACTGTAAACTGCCATAGTCCGGAACCAATAGTGAACGCGGTCTTCTCCCGGTCTTCAGGTTCCATTTCAACTTGCCAATAACTACTCTTCAAGTCCAAAGTCGAAAACCATCGCGAACCAGACAGGGTATCTAACGTGTCGTCGATGCGTGGTAAGGGATAGCTGTCTTTCTTGGTCACGTTATTGAGCTGCCGATAGTCCACACAGAATCTCGTTGACCCGTCCTTCTTACTGACCAGGACCACCGGTGATGCCCATGGACTGCTGGATGGCTCGATGCCCCCTTGTTCTTCCATATCGGTAATAATCTTTTCGGCTTCTGCTCGCCTTGCTAGAGGTAGACGCCTCGGCTGCTGACGGACAGGCATAAAGTTGCCTGTATTGATTTTATGTTTTACTATATTTATTCGTCCCTTCTGGCTATCGTCAAGAGCGAAGATATCTTGGTATCGGTGAACCAAACCCTGTACCTCTGTCACCTCCGTTCTGTTAAGGTCTTCGCACGAACTGGTAACCATACCCACTAATTTTCCACCATGGTCTTTGGGCACTGGTTTTGGAACATCAGCCATACACCTGGCTACTCGGAATACTGGCACACACTGTCCCACAAGGGTACTCTTCTTCAATGTCACCGGATCCACATTAACGTTCATAAGCCTCACCGGTACTGTCTTTCCAACCTTGATCAGCGCTTTTCCCACCAGTATGCCACTATGGATCTTCTTATCACAAACAGGCTCCATCATTCGCACACATCCTACCCGAAGTTCTCCATCCAAACCTGCCTCGACAACCATCTCGCTTTGACCCGGCAATATCACATCTTCAGTCAGCAAAACCCTTACAACCGGATCTTCTCGTGGGTGCAACGGAAGTTCTTCGTTACCGACCTTCAAAACACCCTCTTTCAAATCCAACGTAAAACCAAATTTTCTCAGGAGGTCCATTCCCAAGATGAAGTCATCAGTGATATCGGCTACCAGCACCTTATGATCACGTTCTTCACTTCCAATGCCAATCTTCATCTTCACCACTCCGCGTGTTGGTATCACTTCACCTGTTGCTGTACGGAGTTGAGTAGTTGTTGGTAACAGTTTCATACTTGTTCGTAGAACGTCAGGGCGTATAATTGATGTTGTTGCCCCGGTATCAATGAGTAGGGAGACAGTTCGATCAACAATCTTCCCATCTACGAACAAACTGCTGGTACTGTTCTTTGATGTTACGGCATGGATGGTGATCTCCGGGGTTTCTTCACTCATAGTCAACGTTCGCCCCCTCTTGCCAACCCCCTTTAACTTTTCCGACGGTTGTACTTCCCATATTTTGGGTTTAGGGCAGCGGCGTCGTATGTGCCCTTGTTTACCGCAGTTCCAGCAACGGGGTCCTCGAACTTCTTGAGAATTCTTTTTACGGTTCTCTTCCTTCTGAAGAACTCTCATTAATAATTCTTCTAGACGATCTTTAGAACCTTCATCTTCTTCCACAACGGTTCGAACACGCCCGTGACCTCGGGACGCTTGTTTTGCAGCTTCAAATTCTAAGGCGTGAGCGAGCGCATCATCAGTTGTTCTTGGTCGTGCCAGCCTCCATGATTGCTGTGTTTCCCCGTCTCTTAACCCATCAATGAAGGTCTACACAGCCAGTTGTCCCAGAAATGAATCGGGTGCCGTAGGGTACGCCAATCGGACAAGCCGCGCAACATCGGCTTCAAACTCCTGCAGGCTTTCTCCATTCTTCTGGATACGATTCTTCACTTGCGCGTGATACACTTGTTGAAGATGCGCGTCTCCATATCTCATCTCCAATCTAGACACTAACAATTGGTAATCATTTTCCTGTCCTGCTGGGATTGTTTGCAGGACGTTCAACGCGTCTCCACGCAAAGCCACAGTTAAAGAAACGGCCTTTTCCTTGCCTGTCCATCCGTTGGCCCCAGCGGCTGCCTCAAATTGTTTGTAGTAGGTCGACCAAGGTATCTTTCCATCGAACGTGGGTGGTTTTACTTTTATCCCTACGGCAGGACCCTTTTCTTCTTTAAATTGCTTCTTTACTTCATTAAACTCAGAAGTTGAGGGAAACCGTAGTTGCCTCATTCTATATTCTAGCATTTCGGTTATGTCGTCTTTCTTAGTTGTTGGTGGTAATTGCATTTGGGCTATTTTCTCTTCTACCATTTTTATTACCCTATCTTGTTCTGCCAATCTGCCTTCCAATAGTCCTAGCGCGCTGGCATTCTCCAAAAATTCTTCTAAAACTTTTTCTTCCAACGATTTAACATTGTCCTGCAATTCTTCTTTAAGCCTTCTAGAACTGTCTTCGGATTTCCTGGAATTCTCCAGTATTTCTTCCTTTAGCATTCTAACATTTTCTTCGGCCTTTTCTAGTAATTCTGCTTTAAGCATTTTAGAATTTTCAAAAACTTTTTGTTCCAGCACTTTAGTATTTTCAAGTAATTCTTCTTTAAGCATTATAGAATTTTCATGTAATTCTTCTTTAAGCATTTTAGCATTCTCTTCCATTTTACTTAATAACAAATTAGTATCAATTGCGTCTCCAGGTATTTCGAAGAGGAAACTTTCAGGGTCTTCTTGCTGTTCCAAAAGCCATTCTCTTAGCCGATTTATTAACACGTTTTTAAGGCCCGTTGTATCTAAATCTCGTTCTTCAAGTTTCTTGTTTTAAGTCTATTACTTTGAGATATTTTAACAATTTCATCACCATTTTAAATGTTTGTTGAAATTATTTTTAACACTAAAAATTTATTCACACAGCACTTTATTTAATTATTACGCGATTTTATTTATTTTAAAACCCGACACCTGACAACACTGTAACGTTCTTTTTAAAATAATAACAAAAGTGCTGTTTAAATCGTCTATTAATAATTAAGATTTATTTACAAACACTAATGAATACACTATAAATTAACGCTATGATTATAAACCACTAAACTATTATGAATTTCTAATACAACATTTATCTTTACTTTTACTATTTATTTCGTGATACCCATTTAACTACTCGCTGTTGACTGCCCCTTTTATCCACGAAGTCGATTTTATACCTTCCTACAAATCTTCTAGAAGTCGCTCGAACATACCGGTATATTGCTAGAATAACCGCGTCTCTTTCACAGGCTTCGTGCGATGAGTAATGCTCTCGATTGCTGTAGAATATTCCATTTGTTGTTCGAGAAGAGGTTCTTTCTTTTTCTCTCTTGTTACAATACGTAAAAATGTTTTACAAATGTGTACCACGTCAAGAAAAATGAAAGATGGTTACAAGTTACCATAACTCACACGGTTTTGTCAAATATTAAATACTAATAATACCTCAGTCAGTAATTATTGTATACCTCGGTGTAGATTCGTAATGATCGCATTTCAAATTTCGCGCCCAATGACGCTCAAGCAGCCGTGTATTGCAGGGTAGAAACACTCGTGATTTTACCGCCACTGATACTGGATGCATCTGTTTTAGTGTTACGATATCTGCTGCTGAACGTTTCTTGTTGAAAAATTTATATTTACTGTTTGTAAGTGTGTCAGTTATTTATATTCATTATATACTGTAAGTACTCACTATAATATCCATATATTTTAATTGCTATAACCGCCTAGTTTAGTTAGCGTTTTGTTTAAACATGAGTAAAATTGTGTAAACAATATGTCTGTGATTCATTTTCAGAATGTGTAAATGCAATAATAGTAGGTACATAATTATGTAATTTCAAATTTATTAAAAATAGCATTATCTCGACTTTAATACATTTTTACAAATTTTTATTGAAGTGAATGAAATATCAAACTTAAGTTACAAATTTTAACAAATACTCCTAGTATATATTATTGGCGCAATTGCTGCCAATATATGTTTGATATATTTAAGTTTATTAGTTATCTGTTTTACGTTGATACACTTTATTTAACTTTTCAACTAGAAATCCAGTAGATAAAAGTTCAATTAACAGAATTTAATGTGTTTGTATCTACAGTTTTCGCATTGACGCAAATTGTGCTAAGTACAGACATCTAAAACGAGTTGTATATAGAAGATATATAGCTAGTTTTAAGTGTAAATGGACAAAATAACAGAGTTTAATCACATTTAGCGGATAATAGTGCTTCAAATTACCATGACCAACTCCCCCTCCGACTAATTAATTTAACGATATGTAATGTCGGTTTATTATTATTATTATCGTCGTCGGTTATTAATATGATTAGGTTGAACGAACAGAAGATATACAAAGAGACAAATATTGCCTATTGAGGGAGACATTAATCGAAATAAACGAAAATGTAGATATCAAGCATATCACACTATCACATCAATTGTACCAATACTAGTACAAACATTTATTGAAGTGAATGAAATATCAACCTTAAGCTACAAATTTTAACAAATACTCTTAGTATGTATTATTGGCCCAATTGCCAATATTTGATATATTTAATTTAATTAGTTATATGTTTTACGTTGATACATTTTATTTAGCTTTTTAACTAGAAATCCAATAGGTAAAAGTCCAATTAACAGAATTTAATGCGTTTGTGTTTTTATCTACAGTTTTCGCAATGACACAAATGATTTATTGTGCTAAGTAAAGACATTTAAAACGAGTTCTATATAGAAGATATTGAGGTGTTATGGATTTCACCGTTTTTGAAAATTTCATTGATGATGTTCGGTAACGTTAAAAAGAATATTTAGCATCGGTTCTTAAATTAATAGAGAGGCAGGTTATATCATGGGCACATAATCAGTAAAGATCATAGTTAGGACTTTAGTTAAATTCATCAAGGTTTAAAGCAATAACTTATGGTTATAGATTTCATGCAATTATAACCTTACTTATCTAATATCACATGCACATAAAAATAAATCATTTTTATAAATAAAAAGGATATAATTTAGCTAGACTGGTTTATCACAATCATGTATAGGCAACCTAAGTTACATTTTAGGTCACATTCCCACTTGCCAGGGAAAGTTATTTTCTTATTTAACATTTCCAGTTACGATCATGCAGCGTTAAGCATATTCTTTGACATTCTTTGAAGCCAGCTCAAGTTTACACCGTTATTTTCCTGTAAATAGTTTAAGTAGATTAATCTTGTTATGTTTGATATCACACAATTAGAATTTGAATTCATATAACAAAATTCTGGTCATTACAAGTTATGGAGGTATTGAAATCCTCTTGGTTCGCGAAAACGCACTCTTATAGCCTTTATCCTGGTTTTTATTGTCATTGTCTTTATATGTGTGCCTTAAGCAATGCACAGTGGACATTTTATGCATAAATTGATCAAAGTAGAAGTTATTTTCAAGCTGTAATTTGTGAAAGCATCTTTTGGTGTATATTGTTGTTTGTACTGTAATAAAAACATGTTTGTATGAAACTGTAATGATAAATTCATGTATAAAACAATTGTATCACACACTTTGTATACCCATTTAGCTAATCTGTAAAGATGAACTCTTAATTTGTTAAATTATGTATGTAAATTATGCTGTAACGAAAATCGTCATCGTTAAGTGTTTTTCGTCCGTACCTTCTTTAATACTCAAATTAGGACCATATATGTATAATATAGTTTTTTAATCAGTGTTTTAAAAGCTACAAGTTGATAATATCAGATCTGGGATTAGTGAAGATTAAAATCTCATGTTTTCCGGATCATGACGTCATGGAAGCGGCGATGTTCGTTTGTTTTGTAGAATCCGTCATAGAGTTCATTTGTTATGGCATTTCATATACAAGCCGCTGTATTTTCCAACAAAGTCAGTCACAAAATATTCAAGGCAGAAACCACGTTTGACTCCAGTTTAAAATCTGTAAAAATTTGAGGCTATATCTATAATCATATGTTGTTGACAAGTGTCAAATTTGAAATAACAAAGTTTAAAGAAAATAAAAAGGTGTTTACCTGAATTTTAATAAAGTTTTTATTATTGTGCTTCGTTATATAAATTAAAGAGAAAGTATTTCTTCGTTTATTATAATTAAATACAAGTGAATTTATTTGTGTTCATCGATCAACGCATCGATTATATTTTTATAAATAACAATCAGCTGTTTGGTTATACAGCAGTCTTACCAATTGGATGGATATTTTGAATAAAGGAAACTATTTAAACATACAAGGTTGGTTTCAAAAATAATCATTTCTTGTTTATTAAAAGAAATAAAACTAATTTGTAAAGTTCATCTTAGGGAGTATAAAGCTATTTGTTTTAACTCATAAAATTCTTTTTAAGAATTTAATTTCATTATTAATATAAAGAAAACAATTTAAATTTGTTTTAATAAAGATTTATTTATTTTGGATGACAATTTAGTTACTTATAAATAATTATTTTTGTTGGTTTGTTCAAACGAATAACTGTATTTAATCCTATGTCAGATAAATACGATTTTTCTTAACGTTTAAGCAAACTATAGGATTTATTCTTAATTAAAATTGTAAATTTATATTTTCTGTTTCATTGACTTTTCTTTTCTGATTTAATTTTTGTTTTTGAATAAAGGTTTTGTGTTTTTCAATTAACGTATGTGTTTAATTGATGCTAATACAAGCATACAGCATTTTTCTCTTTCCAAGTCAGATTACAGTTACAGGTGTCCAGCTTGCAGAAGCATAAGTGCTTACTATTTATGTTTTATAATTTATGTCACTGCCAATTCTTGTTTCCAGGTATAAAAGAATATAAGAGTCTCGAAAGTAAAATAATTTATGTTCCACCGAAACAAACCTGAGCTAGTTAAAGGGATGTAAAGAATATATGTGGGATTATTATTATTTTTATTTTTTATTCAGGATCACCGCAATATATATCAATAGTTTTAAGTGTAAATGGACAGAATAAAAGAGTTGAATTACATTTAGCGGATAACAGTGCTTCAAATTACGATCTTACCCTCTCCCCCCCCCGACTTCCTCTACAGTTGAACATTAATTTAACGACAAGGACTGTCGGTTTATTATTATTATTATCGTCGTCGGTTATTAATATCATTGGGTTGAATGAACAGAAGATATACAAACTGATTTGTAACAAATATTACCTGTTGAGGGAGACATTAATCGAAATAAACGAAAATGTAGATGTCAAGCATATCACGTTATCACATCAACATATTGTGTCAATACTAGTACAAGTATACTGCACCAATATTACGTTTGAACAGTGGATGAATATCCTGTGAATGCATTTCGAGAATATTGTAAAAGAATATTGGACCATTAAATGTTTCAACGTTGGACCAATATTACCATGTTGGAGACATATTCTATGCACATATTGTGCCATTACTATAAAGGTATATTGAATCAATATAATGTTCCAATGTATGGCCAATATCCAATTGCAGTACTGGAGATATATTGCTTCCGCATATTGTGCCAATGCCGTCAGTGTCTGTCATTTACAATGTTTGGCCAATATGTGGAAACAATGTTTTTCAACATGTGTGTGCTACTGGGGCAGTAGTAAGTAAGCAATGTAAGTATTTTAGTAATCAGTATGTAATAAGCATCATATAGTTCAGAGATATATAAAGTGTTCCAAAGAAAAGAATCTTGACAATAATCCCCCTCTTTTATACAACACCTTGCATAGATTAGAATGTTTCTAATTTATAAAGCGTGCAATTTTCAATAATATTTTTTATAATTCTAGAAAACATAGATGTTACAGCACGAGCACGTGGTACTTCAAATCAAATACACTGTAAATACTTCATGAGCTATCTATCTATCGTTAACTCATGAGCGAACTATATACGAATAAATAAGAGCATTATTTGCAGTATTTCCAATAAATATTCGCAGGGTAGTTCTGTAACTTATCATTCACAACTTTTGTAATTTTTAAAGTAAGTTTAAAGAGTTTAAATATGGTTTTAAAGAAAGTAAATTATGTAACACAATTAAAAGCAAGGCAATTGGGAGCCAATAGAACCAAAATATTTCTTTACACACAAAATATTTGTTACTTACTGTACAACTCATAAATGCTCCGGCTGCTCAAGATATCTCCTTAGCAGATTTAAGTTCAGGACGCCAGTATTGTTTTCATAGCTCACATATTATAAAAAAGAAGGAATAAGACTAGTTATAAACACAAAAATAAGTATATTTGGCTACCATCTGTTTAGGAAATATAAAAAAATAATGACCTGATACTCGTAAACAGAAACCGGTATCAGATCTATTAAATTTAATTCAATTATTAGTCATGTTCAGTTATGTCAAAAATCAAATTAATTGAAATATATTTAAAGACTTTCATAAATCTTCAGACAGATCTTCGCGGTTTTGGCGTCAATACAATAGGCACAGCTTCACTTGGTACACGTACACTAAATGCACCATTATCTTCACTTCTACGATGATCGGCTTCTTCTTCCAAGATTGTAGATAATTGGAGTTGAGTAACGGGTACACCATTTATGTTTGTATTGAAAATTTTTGCACAACAAGTACCGCAGTTTGATCTTGAATTAGGTCTACAAATTAATTGCCATAAAGATTTGAAGAGTCCGCACTTGTGGAACAGACAATACAAAACTAAAATTGCAATAATTGATCCAAATATTGAAAAAAGTGATTGATACCAATGTTGATAGTGAAAGGTAGTTGGATGATCTAATCGTTCCTGAAGGAGGTGGTCGAACTGATGCATCTTATGTTTTGCGTAGTTTAGTTCATCTAAGTTGATGTTCGCTACTTTAATGGGCTGTAAAGTAATTGATTCGTGACTGACGTTTAAAGAGTTGTGGATGCAACAGTTGTCGTTAATAATATCGATCTTCGGTGCTACATCAATGTGTACAGCTGAATAATTCGTGCTGGCTTGTAAAATATTAGTGGGTGTATATGCTTTGCAATTTTCCATGAGCTGAAATATTCCGGTGGTTTGTAAAGTGATATCTTCCATGGGGGTTGCTGAACATGAAATGGTAACTAGAATTGGTTGTGGTGATATAAAGATCTATTGGTTGTTTAATATGGACTGCCAAATTTCAAAGTCTGCTTGAATGGTTCTAGTGGTGCATGATGGTGGAATGGTCTTTTCTGAAGAAGTTAGCAACAGGGTTTCATAAACGGGCTTTTCATGCGTTTTGGATACTTCATTTTGTTGACATATGTAGTTATTTTCTTGGATGCTTGTACCAGTACTTAAATCCTTAAGTTGTACTTAATAAAACCTTGTGGAACTTATGATTAAAAACTTAAAGGAAGGTTCTATATAGGAATATAGGTGTGAAACGTTATGGGAAATAGGAAGTGGGTAGAGTTTAAAAATGTTGTATTTTAATTCATCTACAAGCGGAACTTTTAGAGCAAAAATTAAATTTTTGTCTACGTATACTACATCAAGATGTATGATATCGAAATATCTATAAATTCTTGCATATGACAAAGGAAGAGGTAACTGTTGTCCGTCTTTAAGTAAAACTTGAGACAATTCTTTAAATAAATTTAGAGGGGTAATAACATTAGGATGCAAGATATTTTTATGAGCAAGTGTAATTGAAGCAATTAAATTGTTATAGTAATTATCTAATTCATTTACAAGTTGATTTAATAAGGTAAATTGTTCAGTTATAATTCGTTGAATTTTAAATTCTTTAATCGTCGTGGTGATATATTTCGAGAAATTGTTAAAAAGTTCTATATTGCTGTTAAATTTTTGTTCATTTAGTTTCAAATTTTGAATGGAACTATTAAAATTAGATATTGTTGTGGAAATTATTCCGATCTGTTGTTTCATGAGCGATTGCATGTTTTTATTATCATTTAGTAATGATTTGATTGATACATCATAAAATCTTGCATTGTCGGCATCTGGAATACCAAAAAGCCAATGTAGTGCGTAAGATATACCCTCAAAGGCTGCTCTGTTTCTCTTATTATTATCATGATTTGTTTGATGTCCTGTTAGATGATTAATGATTTCTGATTTTTCGGTTAAGCCGTCTATTCTATTTCTTAAAGAATTAATTAAATTATTACAATAAAATATAACGTGATCAGATATACTGACAGTTCTCGTATGTGAACAAAGGCTAATGGTTTTGAAATAAAAATTGTTGATCTGTTTATATCTTTGATCACTAACCGTCAAGTTAAAATAGCTTAATAAGGTGAATTTGCTATTAGTCATCTTAGCATGTCCTAAATGATTGTAATATAACCCGGTATGGTGATTAAGGTAATTTATTTTGTATGAACTTCCAGTTGCAGAATGAATTAGAAATAATGAAATAAGAAGAGGGGTTAGGAAAGATAGGATGAGATTGCTGATCCGTTGAATCCTCATCTTGATGACCTGAAACAAAAGGTCTCAGTTTATTTACGTGATATGTAGTTAGTTTATTATTTTTTTGGATTTGAACAGTACGGTTTGGGAATATTTTTCTTATTTTAAAGGGTCCTAAGAATTTCGGGGTTAGTTTTTTATTTAATCCTAAAGTATGAGCTTTATTAATTATACAAACCGAATTGCCTATTTTATAGTCGTGAATGTGAACTTTACGATCATAATACTGTTTAGACTTGATTCAATTAATCTTTCTTCAGCCACCTTATGAGTGATGTTTAGTTTTTGTTTTAAATTTGTAACATAGTCGTCGTAAGAATAACTAAAACTTGGTTCTTGACTAATGGTGTTTGGTAAATAAGGTTTACTTCCGAATAAATTTTCGTATGGAGAGAAACCTGTAGATTTATGACAATGTGAATTATATGCAAACATCGCAAAAGGTATGAATTCGTCTCAGTTACTTTGTTTATTATTAATATAATGTTTAAGATAGTCCTTTAAAGTTAAGTGTGACCTTTCAAGAGCACCATTGGTTTGAGGATGATACGGTGAAGATAGAATGTGTTTTGTTTGGAAGAGTTTCATTACATCTTTAATTAATTTAGAAGTAAAATCGGTTCCTTGATCAGAAAGAATAGATTTTGGAATACCGAAAATAGTGGTAAATTTCGATAGTTCTATAGCAACAGTTTGAGATTCATGATTTGGGATAGCGATGGCATATGAAAATTTTGTTAGATCATCCTGCATGGTGAGAATAAATCTATTGTTATTTATAGTTTGCGGTAGTGGTCCTACAATGTCAATGGCTAGTCGTTCGAAAGGTTTAGATGATGTCGATGTAATTTCCATGGGCGCTTTACTAGGTTTGAAATTTGTTTTGTTCATTTGACATGACAGGCATTGCTTTATGTAATCTCGAATATATTTTTTCATAGAGTTCCATTTGTAAGTTTCACATATTCGTTTATATGGCCTGATAAATCCTGAATGACTAGCGAGTTTTGAATCGTGGTTGTCGTGCATTATTTTTAAAATGACTTCCTTTGAAGTTGGTTGGATTCTCTTCCGATCCAAGATTATTGGAGTAATGCCTGTTACATCTTTAAACAAATAGTGCAACATTTCTGCAAACATTTGTATTTTAATATTTATTATCAATAGTTACATCATGTATGTATAGGTTTCCGGAATAGTTATTTTTAATTAGTTCTGTACGAAGGTTACGAATGGCACAGAAAATGTCTTTGTACGAGAGTTTATCGAAATGGAAATTTTTACAAATGAGTAAGAAAGTTACTTTAGAAGTACTTGACAGTTTTATAACCGAATGAAGATTATTTGATTCCGAAATGGTCGAAAGATCGTAATTATCTCTAAGTATTTGAGAATATTGATTATTATCATCAAGATCTTTTGAATAAAACAATACATTTGGAAAATATTCAAATTTATCAAATGGAATAGATTTAATTCGGGGTATATTTTCAGTTTTGTAATGATATTGAATGAAATTTTCGAATACATCATCCTTCTTTATTATTGTTATTAAGGTTGATTTATTTTGAGAGCTTTGGTATAGTGAACACAATTTAATTTCGATCTGCCTGTCTTTAAAAATGAAATGAATCATTTTTTTGATTTTAGTCCAGTCTAGATTATCTAATCCACAGCTAATTTTCGGCATTGCTAGTTTATGAATATTCTTATTTATGCAAAAGAGTTTTAGATTATTAAGTGTGATAAAGACATCTTCGTAAAGAGGTTTATGGAAAGATTTATTTTTAGTGATCATATAAAGTAAATAGCGGTTACATTGTTTTAGATAGAGTACCTTATGAATTTCTGGTGATTTGGTTTTTAAAATTTCTATTTTCCCAAATAAATTCTTGAATTCTTTAGCTATTCTTTCGTTACATTTAAGGTCTCGGCTGATACAATGAGCGAGGCTATAATCAGTGGAAATGTGAAAAAGATTTTCATTTGTTTCGGTGATTTTCGAATTGGGGGGCATCAGTTCTCCTTCGAGTTGAAGAAATTCCTGATATAGGGTTGACAATGTTCTCTCTTGTTTGTGTTCATTGGGATGACTATTTTCATCGATCATGATCCTACTTAAGGCATCGGCATTTGAATTTAGTCGACCTGGTTTATATAGAATCTTATAATCATATTCAGATAGTTAGTAATCTCCACCTAACTAATCTGCTACCAGGGTCTTTACAATTAAATAACCACGTTAGAGGTTTATGGTCCGTGACTATGGTAAAAGTTCTGCCAAACAAATATGATCTGAAATGATTAACGCTCCATATAGTAGCGAGTAGTTCCTTTTCTGTAGTGCTGTACCTTTGTTCGGATGCACTGAGTGTCCTAGATGCATAAGCGATTGGTTGATCTTTAGTTAATTCGCCTTGGCTTAAAACAGATCCTATAGCATAATTGGAGGCATCGGTGGTAAGTATGAATTCTTTAGTGAAATCTGGATATTTCAGCAGGGGTTGAGTCGTCAATATTTCTTTGAATAAATCAAATGACTTTTGATGGGAGTCTGTCCATTCGCAAGTGGATTCTTTCTTGAGAAGAAGCATTAGAGGTTTAGCGATTTTTGGAAAGTCGCTTATGAATTCTCGATAATAACCTACTAACCCTAAAAATGACCTGACTGATTTTTGATCTGTGGGAGTTGGGAATTTACAAATAGCAGAAACCTTATCGGGATTTGGTGTTAAACCGTCTTCTGAAATGATATGACCCAAGTAAGATACTTCTCTTCTGAGAAATTCGCACTTGTCGGGCTGAAGTTTTAAATTATTGATTCTAAGACGATCGAATATGGATTTGAATTTCTGGGAATGCTCTTGCAAAGAAAATGCATAAATGACTATGTCGTCCAGGTAAACAAAACACTGTAGCCCTTGTAATCCAGACAAAACAGAATTGATTAACCTCTGAAATGTTGAGGGGGCGTTTTTAAATCCAAACGGCATCCTTGTGAACTCATAATGTCCCAGTGGTGTATTAAATGCTGTTTTCTGTTGATCCTCTTTTTTCATAGAGATTTGATGGAATCCAGAAGCGAGATCTAATGTGGTGAAGTACCTGGAATGGCCCAGTTGGTCCAAGATATCTTCAATGTTGGGCAATGGGTAGCGATCACCTACAGTAACATCATTCAATTTCCTAAAATCAATTACTACTCTCCACTTATTCTCACCTGAGGCATCCCTTTTCTTCGGTACTATCCAGAGCGGAGAAGACCAAGGAGAGATTGAAGGTTGTATTATGCCTTGCTTTAGCATTTTGTCCATTTGTCTATTAACTTCTGCCTTATGAACTTCGGGATAACGGTACGATTTTGTAAAAGTGGGCTGTGGATTAGTGACGTTGATTTCATGTTCTACCACGTTTGTACAAGAAAGTTGGTCGTGGGGCAAATAGAAAATATCATTGTAAGAAGCGCATATTTCTAAAATAGAATCTTTTTCTTCTTGATTTAAATGATTTAGACGAAGGTTCTCATTAAGCAATTGTTGACGAGAAAAATTAGGTCCTGAAGTAGAATTTAAATTCATGATTTTGAAAGTGGTAGGCATTGTTTCTAAAGATACGGAAATTGGAGGTACAGTTTGATCGATTATACGAGTATTTAATATCGTTGCGAGTGCTTTACCATTCTTATTTACTTTGACTAAAGCTTTGGATAGATATATACCTTTAGGTAGTTCAACATCTGGAATAATTCCTTCTAGGATGTCGGGATTTTTAATATTTATTTCGACTAATGTTTCAGTTCTAGCTTTTAAATGATAGTTAAGATTTGATGAAGATGATTGCGTTTCTAATTTGATTGGAGAATTCAGAAATTTTAATGAAAGAGTTTGATTTTGAAAACTTATGGTTGCGGATTCTGTCTGCAAGAAATCTTTTCCTAACATGCCGTCGAAAGGGACGTTTGTAGCTTGGTTTAGTATATGAAATTTTGCATGCAGAATTT
The DNA here is from genome assembly GCA_929113105.1 of Agrypnus murinus. Classification (NCBI taxonomy): domain Eukaryota; kingdom Metazoa; phylum Arthropoda; class Insecta; order Coleoptera; family Elateridae; genus Agrypnus; species Agrypnus murinus. Next base: position 115,309,165 of record OV816023.1, on the reverse strand, counting down.
TATTGTTAAATTGTAAGGGAATATTGCAACTTCCTACTGTTTGTATGGGATTATTAGGACTGAGTCCGTGAAGAGTGATTTTTTCTTTAGAATTGAAGATAGTACTAGGTAAAAGTTTATTAGCTTTAGTTAAGGAAGCTCCCGCACCTGTATCGATTAAGAATTTGAATAAAGAATTTTCATTCTTTGAATTTTTTGAAATAACTTCAATATAATTTAAATTATCATTTTATATAAGAAATTTTAGTTCTCGAACACCGTTAGATTCGCAATTCGCCGTCGAAGACTCTTGGTAGTTTAAATTAATTTGACCGTTATTTTGATTACTTTGAGCAGAATTTGTATTTTTGTTTACAGATCGTTTATTATTATTATATTGACGTTTACGACATTCTTGAATTACATGGCCTCTATTCTTACAGTAATTACAAAATTTACTCTGATAATTTGATTCTTTTAGATCATTATTATTATTAATAGAGCTTTGAGAGTTTTGGAAGTTTTGAATATGTTGTTTAGGATTTGAACTGAATGATTGAGAGTTTTGTTTTTGTGCTAGATTTACGAATTTTCTTTGATTATGACTTTGTTTTACTCTGCATTGAACTGTATCATGATTATTACGACCACATATTTTACACAATTTAAATAATTTTGAATGCTTTTGAATGTTTAAAGCTTTTTCCTCGGTTAAAGCAGCTGTATAGGCTTCGTTCAATTTATTAAAATCTTTCCACCGCAACGTTTGTGAAATAAAAGGGATTGAATGAAAAATAAACCTATTAAGTGTAAGTTCATTAATTGCTTCAACTTTACCCGGCAACATTTTTTTATCAATTGTATATTGTTAAACGGCGGATAGAGCACGAGAATTTAAAAGTCCTAAACGTTGATAAAAGTCTGAAATAGATTCGTTTTGGTACTGTTTGCAGTTTAATTCTTCCATGATTTGACAATAATGTTTTTTGTCCTGATACAAATCTTTTAATTTTTGCTTTAATTCGTTCCAATTACTGAACGTTTGCTGAGCTAACTGCTCTTTAGCCCTACCTGAGATTTTAGCTAGAATAAAATAAAGAAGTGGAGTTTTTTGATCTGGTGAAGCCAGTGGCATTTCATTATTGCAATTAGCTAAGAATTGTCCTAACTCTAACCTATTCCCTGTAAATTCTGTGGGAATTAATTCGCACAAAAATTCTATTGAAAACGTACATGAATTAGAATTGAGATTTGAGGAATTAGGAAGGGAATCTACTGGAATTTGTATATCTTCATTACCTTGACTCATTATGGAAAATAGTTTCACAAGATTTAATACAAACAACTAAAGATTAAAGGAAACTTGTACTTACCAAATTATCACCCAGTTATGTAGAGATTTTTTTTTATCATAGACTTCGACTGACGTGGAATCTCGATTCTCTGTGGCAAACACTGGATTTTCTTTTCGTCACTTGGAATTGGAATTCTCTTCTTGAAGATAGAACAGTTGCATCTGTTTTTTCTTTCTTTAAAAAGGTGACGTCCTATCGACCGCGCCAAATTTATGTTGTATTTCTCAGGTTTCCTCCTTTCAGTAGTGTTCGTTTAATTTTAGGATAATAAACACTATTAAATCTATAATATATTTTATTTAATACTTATTATTATGATTGAAATAGAAAATGAATTTTGAGTTATTCTCAGGACTGGTGGCAATCAACTGCCTACAAAAGTGATCTATGCATTGAAAAGAAAGTTATTATTAATTAGTTTACAGTTCAACGTTCATTAAGGAAATTTTCTAAATACAATATGCTGTCTGTAAATATAAATATTATTTAAAAGTTAATATCAATTATGTTTATCTAACATTAAATGGAAATTCTGTGATTCATTGTATGGCAATCATAAATAGTTTTAAATAGGTCAATGATAAACAATTTATAATTTATTGTAAATGAAATGAACTAATGATTAAATGCTATAATAGGTGAACAGGTGATATATGTAATGCTAATCTTAATGAAGTATGAATGTTAATAATATTAAAAGAAATTAATAAAACAATATAATAATTATAACTACGGAAATAGTGTGTATCTAACAATAAATGTACAAATGATTCAAGTTTTATGAAAAATCAAATTACTAATGTCAATTTCTTTTTCAGGTTGTGAAACCACCGAAGCAATTCCGATGCAGACTGTAGCTCCAAACACACCTTCCCGAAGTTCTTGTACAGCAGGTACCGGCCATGGAAGTCATAGTTCCGTCGAACCAGCAGTAGAACCTTCCGAGAACATGGCTCTCTTATAGCAAGGATGTGAAAATAAACACTCGTAATTCATATTAAAAAATGAAACTCATTAAATACTCAAAAATTCTAGTCGTCATAGAGCTTAAAAAATTTAATGATATTCAATAATTAAATATTATTTATATATAAGAATATAAATATTAGAAAACACAAAACGTTGTTAGATTTTAGAATAGATTTATTTATTAATTGGAGAAAATAAAAAGTATGAGGCGCAAAATACAAAATCATATCATTTAGTTAGATTAAATTAAATAAATGCGCCTTTAAAAGTAAATATTCTTATTAAATATATAGTATTAAAAAAATAATACAATAACGGTAAATGCAAATCCTCACGTGTTCTACATTTGAGGCCATTTTCATGTTTTATTTTAAATTAGATAAGCAATAGACGACTATTTTGAAAATAACAAAACTATTACAGCTGAATAAGATTTAAATCTAGTACTGAACTATATTACTCTTGCATACAACTAGCAAAATAATGAGAAATTTTTCCATACCAGGTAGCATTTAGTGCAACAAAAGCAAAAATTAATCGCAAATTATTTGCCTGATAGCCAATGCAAATAATAATAAATAAATTGCATCTATTTCCATTAATTCCAAAATTATATTAATAGTCTGATCTGATTTTCCAAATACCATACATGTGCATTAGTGTAGTTGATATTTAGGTCACGTTGGAATTTTGGTTTTGTCGGGTGCCCATTTGAATAAAAAACAAAAATTTTAAGACCAATATGAAGAGCTTCCTCTCTAATCTAATCATTCACTGTAACGAGAAGTTTCCTATTTAAAATACACAGTTTTTTTAATTCTTATTTATAATATATTTGACCATTAGAACAAATTGTTGAGAAAAAATTTGAAAATTAATTTTATATGATTAATGGGCAAGATTGTACTTTAAGGTAAAAATAATTATATGGAGCATTCTACATCACTCCAACCCTAGTTGAATGGTGCTTTATATTGAATTTACTTGAAAATCGTTGGAAAAAACCGAGTGTTCCTTCTAATTTTTTTACCTAAAAGTAGCATCGATGGCAGTTAATGCCATAAAAGTAATTTTTTCTCAACAATTTGTTCCAGTGGTCACATAACACTCATATGAGGCATTATTTTACAAATCGAACACGTAATATGGGGTCACATTTTTTATTTGCTTCAAAAAATGTTTACACATTTCCTATACAAAATAAGCCGACACGTATTTCGGTATTTTTTTCCCGTGAATATTTTCGAAAATACAGAGGGGGGAATTTTACACAACTCGTCGATTAAGCCCTTTTTCAAATAGCGATAACTCCACTTCTGTTCATCGTATCGAGTAAAGTATGTAGGTCATTTTCAAGGCAATGGAAAGATATTTATTTTAATATTAATTAATATTATATTTGTTGTTAACCTGTGATTGTTATAAACAATTTAAATATTGTCAAATTCTTGAGTTTAAAAATTTGAAAAAATACCATCGTATTCCTCGTCTCATTTTATATAAAAATCATATTTTTTTGGAATGGTCAACCGATTTCATCTATATGGAAATAGTTACTTCGTACGCAGTAAGTGCTTTGCGGCGTGCGGCGCGGCGGCCACTTGGGCCGCTCGCTCGTACTGTATCTGTCAGTGAGTATTATAAGTAAATGATGTTTGGATAATAAAAATATTAGCATTATTAATTTATTCTCAATTTATTTATTTACTTATTGACAGTTTCAGTTAATCGATATTTATTTCCGTACTTTCAGTTTCATTAACACGTAATCGTGTTATTTTCACAATAATTCCTGTTCTTCATTGTATAATACTTGATTATTATTAATAATTTCATTATTTGCAGAACACATAATATACAATACCGAAATTTACTGTTCGGGGCACTTTAAACAAATAAAATATCATTGACGGACTGTAACGCAACTATAATGTTTTACTAAAGTTTCATTATTAATTTAATTACAAATACGGTAAAGTCAATTTCATTACTTCTAAACCAAGAAAAACATTAGCGCAAGTAATTCGTTGTCTTCATTTCGTAATATTATCAATCTCACTAAGTACTAATGCTACAACTACTACTATCATTATTGTTATTATTATTACGATATTTTAATAAATTATAATAAATAATAGTCGATTATTATATTTTTAGTTTTCTTTTCGTTTCTCTCATACTCACTGACAGATACTGTACGAGCGAGCGGCCAAAGTGGCCGCCGCACACTGGATCGAAATGGGAAAAACATGGACATTTGACGAAATGATCAAATGTTAAAATAAATGAGATTTTAATATAGACGTTTAAAAGACTGTATATAGATTATAAAAATGTAAATTTGTTTGCTTCACTTTTACGTTATCACCCTCTCTCTGACGGTCGAAGTTGACTATTTGAGAACAGATTTTATGAAGCAAAAATGTGGGTTCACTTAAATTAACTAAATTATTTTTAAGAAATGTTTTTTTAAATCGATTTTTTTCTTTGCTTGTTAGTATGATGTTTGTTCTGTAAATTACATATTTTTTGATAATAATTATTATTCATCTTCCTTAAAAAAAAAAACTCTAAACGTAACTCGTAATTTTAGAAAAAATTTGACTTCCGGTTGACTTTTAAAAAAATTCCTAAGAAATCCCAGATGGAGACTGTCATATTTCGAATCCGTAACATATTTACTTTATATATTCATTGTTATCTAGTACAAATATGTGCAATTAAGAAAATTATCCATCGTTTTATCTATAAGTTCTGAGTACTACATTAAAAACGGTCTTCATAGAACGCGTCTATTTTGACATCGATATCAGCTCTGTCTATTATGTATTAGTTAGAAATATAATTGTGGACATGGCTACAGGTTCATTTTAATGTTCACCTGTTTTCTAAATCCAAGGAAGATGAATAATAATTATTATCAAAAAATATGTAATTTACAGAAGAAACATCATACTAACAAGCAAAGAAAAAATCGATTTAAAAAACATTTCTTAAAAATAATTTAGTTAATTTAAGTGAACCCACATTTTTGCTTCATAAAATCTGTTCTCAAATAGTCAACTTCGACTCTCAGAGAGAGGGTGATAACTTAAAAGTGTAGAAAACAAATTTACATTTTTATAATCTATATACAGTCTTTTAAACGTCTACATTAAAATCTCATTTATTTTAAACATTTGATCATTTCGTCAAATGTCCATGTTTTTCCCATTTCGATCCAGTGTGCGGCGTCCACTTTGGCCGTTCGCTCGTACTGTATCTGTCAGTGAGTATGAGAGAAACGAAAAGAAAACTAAAAATATAATAATCGACTATTATTTATTATAATTTATTAAAATATCGTAACAATAATAACAATAATAATAGTAGTAGTTGTAGCATTAGTACTTAGTGAGATTGATAATATTACGAAATGAAGACAACGAATTACTTGCGCTAATATTTTTCTTGGTTTAGAAGTAATGAAATTGACTTTGCCGTATTTGTAATTAAATTAATAATGAAACTTTAGTAAAACATTATAGTTGCGTTACAGTCCGTCAATGATATTTTATTTGTTTAGAGTGCCCCGAACAGTAAATCTCGGTATTGTATATTATGTGTTCTGCAAATAATGAAATTAATAATAATAATCAAATATTATACAATGAAGAACAGGAATTATTGCGAAAATAACACGATACGTGTTAATGAAACTGAAAGTACGGAAATAAATGTCGATTAACTGAAACTGTTAATAAGTAAATAAATAAATTGAGAATAAATTAATAATGCTAATATTTTTATTATCCAAACATCATTTACTTATAATACTCACTGACAGATACAGTACGAGCGAGCGGCCCAAGTGGCCGCCGCAAAGCACTTACTGCGTACGAAGTAATTATTTCCATATAGATGAAATCGGTTGACCATTCCAAAAAAATATGATTTTTATATAAAATGAGACGAGGAATACGATGGTATTTTTTCAAATTTTTAAACTCAAGAATTTGACAATATTTAAATTGTTTATAACAATCACAGGTTAACAACAAATATAATATTAATTAATATTAAAATAAATATCTTTCCATTGCCTTGAAAATGACCTACATACTTTACTCGATACGATGAACAGAAGTGGAGTTATCGCTATTTGAAAAAGGGCATAATCGACGAGTTGCGTAAAATTCCCCCCTCTGTATTTTCGAAAATATTCACGGGAAAAGAAATACCGAAATACGTGTCGGCTTATTTTGTATAGGAAATGCGTAACCATTTTTTGAAGCAAATAGAAAATATGACCCCATATTACGTGTTCGATTTGTAAAAGAATGCCTCATATACACATAAGAAAAAAAATGTAAAAACTGTGTATTTTAAATAGGAAACTTCTCCTCGTTACAGCGAATGATTAAAATAGAGATAGGAATTGGTATTGGAGTTAAGATTTTTGTTTTTTTAATCAAATGAATACCCGTCAAAACCGAAATTCCAACATGACCCGAATATCCCAAAAATATATTATGATTTGAATCTGAACATTAACTTTTAAGTTGGATTTTCATTTTACTTCAGAATAATATGATACAGAAACAAAGAAAGATTGGCTAATATCGAATGCAAATATTCTGACCCCTCAGTTTGAATGCGCATGGCAAAAGAACTACTCAAATTAATTCAAAGAAAAAACTTACAGGAGCGGTTTGGAACTGATCCCCTAGAAAAACGACGAAAAGTATATCAAAAGATAGTATTAATAACTAGTAGTCTATATATAAAGAATTAGCTGCGGAATCCAACAGGGACAAGATCTATGGTCATTTTGGCCATAGTGGGGAAAAAATTAAAAAATGGCTTAAGAAAGTTGAAAGTTGGTATATACGTAGATCTTATTATTCTAAACTATGTTTAGATTGGGAAAAATATATACACCCACTTGCTTCATCCCCACAGCCCCACAAAGTTTATACAAATAAAGGCTGATTCTCACTATGCGGCAGGCTACCAACAGCCACCGGACCAACAAAATATACTCATTCACACTATACTGCTAGACGGCGGCAGGTGACCAACAGACTCCGGACCGACAGTTACTTCCAAAACTAATAACTATGCGTTTGTTGCATTCATTATCTTAACAACTATTTTTATTATGTATAATGTTGTCATTAAAAAGTTAATTTTGATAAAATGTCATTATCTTCCTTTTATAAAGTTAATTTAAGAAGGGATTAACAAGAATTAAAACGCTTACTAACTATCCTGCGTTCATTAACAGCGTTTCGTAAGCCACAGACCCACAAATTATTTAGATTATCTTTTATCGTTCATTGTAGAATGTCAAAAACAAACACTGATTAGAGAAAAGTTCAGAAAAGTTGTAAAATTTGTGACGAAAACGGTCACCAACAAGACAGTTAACGGCGACCGACTGTTCACACTAATGGGCACCATACACGGTCTACCGCGACCACGTCGGCGAAGACGTTGGCGTCGACGTCGGGGACGTGGTCGAGATAATGAGGTAATGTTTGCATTTACAGTAAATTTATTGCAGAAACAACTTGTGCTTCCAGCTGGACTGTATATAATAAAATTATGAGTATCGTATTTCTTTAAAACATTAAAATGAAAGAAAGCATTATTGTGTTCATAATAAAATGCGTACTGAATCTCTTTCTTTAATTAGAAGTATTTCGAAATAGCTTATGCAATTAACAAAACTTTTCATAAGCGTAATAATATTGATATACATCGGTAGAATTACAAATCAACCCTTTAAAGGCTGATTCTCACTATACAGCAGGCTACCAACAGTCACCGGACCGACAAAACATTGTGCTGTACATTTCATATGGTCGCGACGGTCCGTGTCTGTGATGGTTGATGTGAATACCTTCATATAAAATGTAATGTAATAATAAAATGTTTTGTCGGTCCGGTGACTGTTGGTAGCCTGCCGTATAGTGAGAATCAGCCTTAAATATTTCCATATCGATAAATTGGATGACTTCCTTTTTTTAAATGCATAATTAATTACGAATAAGCCATTAATAATGGATAAAAGTCATTTCGTTGATGACCAAACAACTCTGATGTTCGAACTTTTTATACAGGGTGTTTCACTTTGCAGCTTGACACCCCTATATCTTTGTTATTTATAATGGAATCATTTCTAAATTTTTATCAGGTATAGAACACCTTAAAAGAGGTTTGCGCGTAATTATAATCACCATTTTTTATAAACCACAGCCTACTACACTCAAAGATAAATGCAAATAATTGAAAAAACATATAGGCAAACAATGTAAAAGTCGCGACGGAAATTTGTTCTGGACCACCTGAAAATCATAAAAGCAAATTTTGATTAGACAATCTTGAATAATAATTATTATTTTAAATGTATTAGTAGAATTGAATTAAAATTATCTTATTTTTGCTTTTAAAGTGCCGTGGAAATTGACAACAAAATTTCGTTTACTCTTAAACGTTAACTAAAAGAGCAAGGGTCTATGCAGGGTATACTTTTTTTTGAACATACTGGAAATAATCTTCTGTAATGTGGGTGGATTCGTTTTCTAAAATTACACGCCCACATTGAGTAGTGGGAATCATGCATCTCTTTCCCACTGATTTCCCTTCTTTGTAATACATTTACAACACCATAAAGCACGGAATTCTTGATTTTAGGGCATATTTTGCATGCGTAAATAAATTAATATTAATTGTCTATTAATGAATATTAATCAATTGATAAGTTAATGTACTGTAATAAGTAATATTGTAAAAAAGAATTAAGAAATAGAACTAATTAATAATAAAAAAGAAACAAACAAAAAAGTATGATCGATTATATAATATGGTGATAAATGGACATTCATTAAAAAAGAAACCTATGAAAAGCCCAAGTGCAGGATGCGCTAGATTTCTAATTATACAACGCAAGTTCTAATCACAGTTTAAGTAATTTACTGTTTTAGTAAATTGTTATAAAATTATGAGATATTTAATATATTTTAAAAATAAACAATTTTTTTATAAATATTATATTTATAAAAAGGAATAATTCCTTAGATTATCAATTATTATTAATTTATTAGAAAAAAAATAGTATTAATAGTAATGAAAAACAAATAATATTTAAAAATATAATTCAAATCATTAATTAAATAATAAATTATTTTTCTAAACTAACAAGTTCAAATAAAAAAGTTACCGGAGTAGAAATCGAACCTGCGCCCACGGGTTACAAAGCACGCACCTTACACATCGAACCACAGGGATTGTATGCGCTGACGCGCCTATTCATAAATCTCTATACTGTATGATGAGATATTTTCAAACATTTGTAAATGAAACACCATGGAGCATTCGACAAAACGCTAATACACGTATATTGGCCTTTACGATCAATAACAAAAACGGCATTTCGATTCTCGATATACTGGATACGATGTCAGAACAATTTTATTATTTTAGAAACATAAACCTGTAAATTATATCAGCATATGTATTTTACAGTTTGGAAAGTAAATGTATATAAAAATTTATTGAATACTTAAAACATTTAGGATATAATCAATGTATATCATTACCTTGACATTGATTATGAATAGGCGCGTCAGCGCATACATCAACTATCCCTGTGCTCGATGTGTAAAGTGCGTGGTTCGTAACGCGTGGGCGCAAGATCGATTTCTGCTGCGGTAACTTTTTTATTTCAACTTGGTAGCTTAGAAAAATAATTTATTATTTAATTAATTATTTTAATTATATTTTTAAATGTTAATTAATTAATAATAATTGATCATTTTAAGAATTATTCCGTTTTATAAATATATTATTTATAAAAAAATGTTCATTTTTAAAATATATTAAATATTTCATAATTTTATAAAAATCTACCCAAACAAACTGTGATTAGAACTTGCGTTTTATAATTAGAAATCTAGCACATCCTGCACTTGAACATGGTTGCTGCTGTCATACGTTTCTTTTTTAATGAATGTCCATTTATCACCATATTATATAATCAATCATACTTTTTTGTTTGTTTCTTTTTTATTATTAATTACTTCTATTTCTTAATTCTTTTTTACAATATTACTTATTACAGTACATTAACATATCAATTGATTAATATACATTAATCGACAATTAATATTAATTTATTTACGCATGTAAAATATGCCCTAAAATCAAGAATTTCGTGCATTGCGGTGTTGTAAATGTATTACAAAGAAGGGAAATCAGTGGGAAAGAGATGGATGATTCCCACTACTCAATGTGGGCATGTAATTTTAGAAAACGAATCCACCCACATTACAGAAGATTATTTCCAGTATTTATATTGTATTTGCATACAATATAGAGTATAGACCCTTGCTCTTTTAGTTAACGTTTAAGAGTACACAAAATTTTGTTGTTAATTTCCATGGCACTTATTATTTTTATTTAAGATTGTCTAATCAAAATTTGGTTTTATGATTTTCAGGTGGTCCAGAACAAGTTTCCGTGACTTTTACATTGTTTGCCCATATGTTTTTTCAATTATTTGCATTTATCTTTGATTGTAGTAGGCTGGTGGTTTATAAAAAATGGGGATTATAATTACACGCAAACTTCTTTTAAGGGGTTCTGTACCTGATACAAATTTAGAATTGATTCCATTATAAATAACAAAGATATAGGGGTGTCAAGCTGCAAAGTGAAACACCCTGTATAAAAATCCGAACATCAGAGTTGTTTGGTCATCAACGAAATGACTTTTATCCATTACACAGCCCCACAAAAATAAATAAATGTTCTGTCCTGGGAACGTGACTATGGTATTCGGATCTACTTTTCGACGCTGAAACCGAATCCGACCTCAGAAAAGCACATATTAGGTTTTATTATAATTTTAATTTAGTTTAATTATAATTATTATTTAACATTTAGGTTAGATTCGGTTTCAGCGTCGAAAAGTGCATCCGAATACCATAGTCACGTGCCCAGGACAGAACATTTCTTTTTTTGTGGGGATGTGTAGTAATTAATTATGCATTTAAAAAAAGGAAGTCATCAAATTTATCGATATGGAAAGATTTATTTGTATAAACTTTGTTGGACTGTGGGGATGAAACGAGTGGGTGTCGATATTTTTTCCCAATTTAAACATAGTTTAGAATGATAAGATCTACGTATATACCAACTTTCAACTTTCTTCCATTATGGGTAATTTTTTTCATTATGGCTAAAATGGCCATAGATCTTGTCCCTGTTCCTGATTCCGCAGCTGATTTTTTATATTTAGACTACTAGTTACTATTATTATCTTTTGATATACTTTTCTTCGTTGTTCTCGGGGGTCAGTTCCAAACCTCTCCTTGTTAGATAGATAATTTATTTTTGTATAAAATAGTAAATTTGTAAAAGTATCTGATTTTAGGTTTTTAAGTTTTCGCCAATTATGTTACAAAAAATCGGGTTGTTTAGGAGTTTTAACATAAAACGTGATTTTAATAGTTAATATTTCAAGAACTACTAGACAGAATTGAATGCAGTTTGATACGCAAGTAGTTAATAGTTTTTATGTATTATAAGGTATGAAAGTTGCATGAGTGATAAAGTATGGGGGAGCATAATGTACTTGCTACAATAGCTCCATTACCTCCGTTGGATACCTCCGATTTTTCTATCTGCCCCCTCACTTAATAAATGACTAGGCAGATAGTTATTTGACGGATTTGACTATCTGCCTGCGACATATACAACACTATTAGCTACTTGCACATAAAAGTTTCAGATATGGTATGGTTAGAATACAATTCCGAAAATGTCAATTGGAATCGATTTTTTCCCTTCAAATCGCGCCTGCAGTAGCTATCACGTAAGTAATACTTTAAGGCCATTTCAACTACGGAGCGAGTTAATCTATCTATTAAAACACTTGCACAGTATTTAAACTGTGCTGTAGATAGGACGAAACCAGGAGGGAACCATTGTCTTTCAGGATGGTAAGATGCTTATTTCGCATATGGTCAGTAGAAAAGATCAGTATGTTTAAATTTTGTTCAAACATAAACAGTATAGTTACAATGAAATATTAGAGTTGGGTAAAATTTCTATTTTAACAATGCCTATCAACTAAAAGGACGCAGAGCTGGTATTTATAGCTCACACTGTTTGCGAAATGGACCTACTGGGGTTCTATTTAGAACTTGCTTTAATTAGGTTTTACAGCAGCCCACTGTTGGAATTTGTAATTCTTTTCCTAATAGTAGTGTTGATTGTAATAATGTTGATAATAATATTGAACTAAAACTCGCTTTAGATACACTAATCATAATTTGAGCTATAAAGACTACTCTGCAAATTTAACTTGAACATATTTTGGAATATGGGTTGAACTTGAACTACTTATTTAGCGGAATGGGACGTTTCGGCGCGACCGATTCGGCGCAAGCGGTTCGGCGCAAGGACGGTTCGGCGCTAAGACGATTCGGCGCAAGCCGGTTCGGCGCGAAGACGTTTCGGCGCGAAATACCTAATCATAAATTTGACGTTGCTTTAACATAAACCCTCGTTAGAAACTGTAACTTTTAAATTTTATAAATTTATTCTGTCCAGACAAAAATGCAATTTTTAATTTACGCATAAATGCACTCGAACACTGTAACCCGGTTTATGATATGTGAGAATACGGAATTAAAAAGTGTTTAAGGCAAAAATTAGAATTGTTTCGATGTCTTTCTGCAAATTATAATGTTGTTTTCATTAACTCAAATCCATTTAAAAATTACTACATAACAATAACTAAAACAAAAATTTTACTAAATATTTTATACCCTGGTCGTAGTCTGACAGACAGATGATTTGGTCACACAAACAGACTTTTTTGAAAATTTGAACAATTCAACTCTGCATATTTTTGTGCATGATACGATACGATAAAAGAAATTAAATCAACCCCCACTTATAAGAGGTGTCCAAACAAATAAAAAATTATGCCTTGTCCGGAGGGATTACTGATTTACCGAGAAATATTCCAATGAAGATTTTCTAGTAAACACCTGTGTGAAAGCAATTATTATTTTCGCATGTTTTATGTAATATTATATAACTTTTCGATATTCTTAGTCGTATTAAAATTGTTGTTTACAAGATAAAATACTCCAAATTGTACTGTTGTGTTCTGATGCACATGTTAAAGTTTTCTAGTAAGGGAGCGTAATTACGTAAGCATCATTTTATCGATTTTAAACCCCACCCTCCCTTTGTAAGGAAAAATAAGGAAATTACAGACCCCCCTCTCCCAAAGGATAAGACGTAAGCAGTTTTTTGTGTTTTTATTAGATATCAAAATTAAAACAAAAATCACAGAAATCAAATTTCTAATGTTAATGAACTACTTATTTAATTATTTTTTAAACTGAATAAATAAAACTATCTTTTATTTAAGCTAAAAGAACGAAGCAATCAAAAGAAAATCTTACAACAAATGTTATTTGACTCTTATTCGTTTGTTTTAATTTGTTTTGAGTTGATATATCGGAGATTCCCCCAAATATTATGTTAAAAGTCGACTACTTTGTACTATAGTACAGCGGCAAGGAGAATTCCCGGAACGAAGGTTTTGCTTATAAAGAATTATAAACAAACTGGGTAGAAAAAAAACTTGTTAGTAAAAGTAGAAAAAGTAATTTTATGGATTTGAAGTAAGTATTCGAATATTATTTAAAAAGATTAATAATTTGTAATTTCTATCTTACATGAGACTTTTTTGTCTCCGCCTAAACCTGCTTACGTAATACTTGAACGCTCCCTAACTTCTATTTATGTGGAAGTTAAATTATCCGCTGCTAGTCTTGATCGAATACATGTATTAGAAAGAGTACAGCAAAACATAAACAATATGTATAATCGCGCCGAAAAGTCCTTGCGCCGAAACGTCCTCGCGCCGGAACGTCCTCGCGCCGAAACGTCTCCGCGCCGAAATGTCTTCGCGCCGAAAGGGCTGCGCCGAATCGGTCGCGCCGAATCGGCTGCGCCGAAATGTCCTAGATCGTTATTTAGATAGTTAATAACTGGGTAGTCTACCAAACGTTATATTAAATAATAAAGATTCAGTATAATATGCTGTCTAACCAAATGAAATACAACAAGCAGTATAAAGTTGAGGAACATGAAACACATATATACAACACTAGCAAATTCTTCAAGAACAAATAATCAGATTCCAAATTCACAATTCCACGGATTTTTTTCTATAAAGCACCACTGTTTAACAAACGGTAACGAAGTCTTTGAACATGATTACCAAAGTGTTTCTTTTTATTATTTCGCAAAACTAACTTTAGAAACTACTTTCATAAAAACTCTTCAATAGTTACGTGCAAGTATGGAATTATGTACCATCAACGCTGTTTTCTCGAAAAACAATTAGAAATTTTATACCCAATATTGCACAAACTAGTTTCAAATGTACTGGAGTTCAACAAAGAACTCCTTAAGAACTGTTTAAAGTTTCGCGAAGAAAAATACTTTTTGTTGCTGTCGTTTGATAAATTATATGAAAGTTGTTTCATAAGTTGCATGCTACATTGCCTAACTAATTTTTAAATTCCCGCCCAATAGAAGAATCTTCAATAGTTTTAGATAAATATAAACGTTTAATAAATGTCATTAATGTCATGCAGAAACAACAACAACAATAAAATACAATAAATTATCAATTAGTGTTATTGCGTCACCACCTGGAGAGGCAATGTATATTAGGTATCCTTTTTGAGCCTTTTACTCAAACATGTATACGTATTAAGAATCTTCTAATAGATGTTCTGATGCTATTTATACGTATTAACTAAGTTTATTTACTATTACATCATCACACTTTTATTAACTAAGTGTGATTTGGGACACAAAAACGCTTTGCTAGTTATAAGAAACTAAATGTTTAATTGTGTTGCTGTTAACTGTTAACTGTTAATTTAAAGATAAACCATAGTAGATATGAAGATTCTTATATATTTTTATTTTTAAAATATGACCATTTCAAACTGAAAAAGCTTGTCAACTTGCAAACACAAGCAGTACAAATCTGAAACGGAGTTACTTTGAGAATATAATTCTGTTGTTCTAATGCAAATTAGCTTTTCTAAGTGAGCTTGAGCAAGCGCGTCATCTTTAGGTATGTTTTGGATTTTGGCCTATAAGTATGACAATTTATTTTTTTAAAGAATTTTAAATTGATTCACTTTTAAAGCTAAAATATAAATATTTACCTTTTTTTTAATTATATTATAAGCTGACACTTTTTATTATATTACATCCTATCATAAAAGTAATGTCAGGTTTTGAAAAATTAGTTGCGTTCGTGGGTGTAAAGCATGAAAGCTAGGATATGGTATACGGTCAATAATAATATCGAGGGCACAGTAGTTAGATTCTAATAGCTATTAATTCAAGTTAAAGGAATTAGTGTATAATAAAGACTAGACTAGCTTAAATGATCACACAGCAAATTTAAACAATATGATGATCTCGACTCTGCTTGAAACTCCTAAATCTGACCAGCGATTACTAAAAACGAGAATTTCGTAATATTACTGACGAAAAAACTGAAAAGCAGCAAACGTTTAATACGTTGAGCTTAAACACTTTACTCCAAATTTATAAGTCACAGTTTTTCGACGAGTCGTTTGATGTTTAGTCTAGTTTTGTGCATTTTAATAATACTGGAATTTCTTTTTGATCTTATCAAAAAAAGTAATCTAATATTTAAACGAGTGACTTTAATGTAAATATCGTTTGAGCGATCATTCTGCTGTCGAGACCAAGAAATTTTAAAAATCTTAACTTCAAGACAAGAAATTGATAGTTGAGAATCTACCAAGACAAGAGTGACAAAATTTCTTGATTGAAAAAACGAGGCAAGACAAGAATTCTTGTCTCGACGAAGCACTAATATGTCTGAAAGCAAGTTGCTTCAAAAACAATTTTTTTCCAAAACTAAAAAAAACACCCTTTTTATTTTTTAACTATACCAAGCATATACTAAGATGATTCTACAAAAATAGTTTCAAAAGGGTGCTAGTTGTAACATAGGAGCAATGTCTAAATTTGTAAAAACACTAAAATTTGCCGTTGGGGCTTGCTACTTTTTCTACTGTGGAATGTCCTTCCACGTTTCTTGAAATACTCTGAAAGATCCAAAAACTAACTTTAATCTGAAACTCGGATGAGCCAGATAACACAAAGACTAAGAGAGTCATGATAAGTTTAGTTAGATGATGTATAGTGTCAAGACAAGATTTCTTGTCTCGACGAAGCACTAATATGTCTGAAAGCAAGTTGCTTCAAAAACAATTTTTTTCCAAAACTAAAAAAAACACCCTTTTTATTTTTAACTATACCAAGCATATACTAAGATGATTCTACAAAAATAGTTTCAAAAGGGTGCTAGTTGTAACATAGGAGCAATGTCTAAATTTGTAAAAATCGAAATTTTCAAAAACTTCAACTTCGGCTATTTTTAATCCAGAAAATCTGGAAAAGATAGTTAAATGTCATTTCATATATATCAATTGAACGAAAAAAAATTGAACAAAACCTGAGACATTGAAGCATATAACTCTAGTTGATTTGGCGTGAAATTAGCCAGCTACAAGTTTTCATTTAACAATTTAATTTTTTAACTTTATTGATTTTATGATTTTGTTTTATACTAGCAAGTTATAGTAGGTGTCACTTGATCGTGGGGAAATATTAATGACCGAGGGAGCCTAATTAGCCTAATTAATTGCTCTAATTAAATGATCTAATTAAATTGATTGACCTAATTATTTGCTCGAATTAAATTTATTGCTCTAATTAAATTGATAGCTTTGATTAAATATTGAAGACCGTGGGAAAATTGTGAAGACCGTGGGAATATTTGAATCTCCGTATGAGTTATCTTCGTTATCTTGTCAGCAGGCCGTCGGAATATTCTTCCACCGAGGGATAATTTTGAGGACCGTAGGAAAATATTGAAGACCGTGGGAAAGTTTTGAGGGTCGTGGGAAGATATTGAAGACTGTGGGAAAATTTTGAAGACAGGGTGAAAATCCCTAAAGCGTGGGATAATTTTTATATCCGCCTTAGAATTCTATCCTATAGGTTTCATGATGACGTCGTAGTACCCAGAGCATTTGAGGGTTCTCATAAATTTTATGATGTCATCGCATCACCCTAGGGCTTTGTCCCAGAGTGGCACTTTTCGCGATGCAATAACGTTATTATCAAAGAATATTCGAAAATGTATCTTAAACCGCCGCATTTCTTGATCTACATAGCAACAACAGATTGTGCTTTCGTTTACACGTATTTAAATGGGGAAATGTGTTTATGTGTTCATGTGAAGTGCCTTTTATGTCGCGCTCTCTCGAATCTGGGACTTTTTTCAGAATCTCTCTCTCGAATCTAGGGGCTTTTTATGTCGATCTCTCTTCAATCTCGTGACTTTTGTGTCTCTAGGTTTTGAAATACGGAACCTATATTGTCAACATTCTGTATTATCAGCAGGAGGTTCTGCGAAAGGATAGACGATGATAGAACTGCTAATGGATAGCAGAAGGCGCTAGTGCCTTTTATGTTGCACTCTCTTGAATCTAGGGATTTTTATGTCGTTTTCTCTCTAATCTAGTAACATTTGTCTCTCTAGAAGTTGAAGTACAAAACCGGCATTGCCTACATTTTGTATTACCAACACGAGGTTTTGCGTCCCGATAGACGGCGTTAGTGTTGCTTACGGATAACTGAATATCTCTCGAATCTAGGGACTTTTCGTATGTCTCTCTCGTTCTAATCTAGTAATTTATGTGTATATGTCTGGGCGAGGTCGAAGAAAAAAAGTGCAATAGTGTACGCATGCACGGTTTCAACTAACTACGCCCAACTATCGCAGCGCATTATTATTACGTTATTAACTATTCAATACTGCTGATCACATTATATAATCTCATGTGTATTACAGTAAAACACCAACACACATGCGCGGTTTCAATCAACTACCGCCAACTATCGCAGCGCATTATTACGTTCTTAACTATTCAATACTGCTGATCACATTACATAATCTCATGTGTATTACAGCAAAACACCATCACACATGCAAGGTTTCAATCAACTACGACCAACTATCGCAGCGCATTATTACGATATTAACTATTCAATACTGCTGATCACATTATATAATCTCATGTATATTACAACAAAACACCATCACACATGCAAGGTTTCAAGCAACTACGACCAACTATCGCAATGGGCACCATCGTATAATCTCACGTGTATTACATCAAAACAACCTCATGCATGCCCGGTTTAAAGCAATCACCTATCGCAATGCATTGTTACCTACGTAATTAACTAGTCTATACTAACCACGATTGCGTCATATAATACCATATTTAATAATGATAATGATAAATATTTGATAACAGCGAATCTCAGTTATGAATTTCTCCCAGGCTCGATTTACATTAAATTAAGTACTATATGTTACATTTTCTTTGAGCAAATAAATGAAAAATTTTATTAGTACGTAAGTTTGGTAGTTGTGCGCGAATAACTTCGAGACACCTGGTTGGCAAGTTCACGCAAGATATTAACTTGTCTGAACTTACGTATTTCTTATTATGTACAGGGTGTCCCACAATGCTGTTTACACTCAATATCTTCCTTATTTGAAAAGATAACGAAATCAACCAAAAACTATTGTGAATAACTCAAAATGGACCTTTAGAAAACATCCTTAAAAGCTGGTTGCATAGCAACGTTTAAGAGATCTTGCAAACTTGTTTAATTTTTCAAATTGCACCCTCTGTTTTTTTCACGGAAATGTATTCTTCACTTCATTCTGGATATGGTAGTATACCTTACTTAATTATCTAATGGGCATTTACGGGTTGAAAAAAATATTTCAACCCCCCTAAATGCACATTAGATAATTAAGTAAGGCACACTACCGTATGCAAAATAAAGTGAAGAATACATTTATGTGAAAAAAACAAAGGGTGCAATTTGAAAAATTAATCAACTTGCATTGTCTGACACCCTGTATAACGAGATGCGTGATAATGCATTATTTAGTTTGCACCAGGTATGCGGGGCCATCGGTGCTTGTATTTTGGTCGGCCGTAAATAGTTTCGGTTGATTTAATTTAAAACTATTTTTTAGAGGAAAATTAAACATTGTATTTTATACAGAATACGTGCGTTTCATTGGTTAAATTACTCGTGAACAATATACAATTAAAACAGAGTGCAAATAGGGTACTTCCTTTTAGATATATGCAAAATATTGCAGTTACATATTAGAAATTACTTTTTATATTTGCGTGTCCTAATGGCTTAATAATGGCTAAATTTTTTAGAATACTGGAAACAGTAACATTTTATTTTTTAAAGTTGATATCACTGTTAGACAGCTGGTCTTAGAATGTCAAACTTATGTTATTTACGCAGTGAACTCTTATAACTGGAATGCAACGCTTGCGAAACTAGTATTGCAGGCTACATAAATGCGCCGAATAATAATTAGTCTTAATAAGGGCGTAACAGTTTTTACTTTATTATTAACGAAATTGTAGATTTTGATACTGACATCGTAAGGATGCATTGTGTTGTGTATCTGCAATTAATAGCTCACGATAAACTTAACGTAATAAAATTAAATTTTATAAAATTATACATATATCTTTACCTTATAAGTTATAATATCCAAAAGATCCAATGAATAATTATTTTGGTTAACAAAAATCATTCTTTGCTGAAAATACTATTGCATTTATACCTCATTAATTTCTTTAACAAACAAGGTATTTATTCTATGAAATGAAATATAATTATTCTTATTTCATCCAAGTTTTTAATTCATTAAGTAGCAATTATTTATGTCACAAATATATTGGCATACATACTACTTTGAATTTATAATAATTTTCAACAGTACGTATAATACACCTAGCAAATTTGAACGAGGTCCTGCTGCTTAGCGGGCGTTGTGTGTATGAGATAAGAATGGGAATTCCTACGTCGCGCGGATTACCTAAAGTTAAGCAAGGTTATGTAAAAAGCAAAATTGCATAATTTCTAGTGTTGCCAACTGCTATGCTACTTACCAAAATATCCCTAACAGATTTTATTTAAAACTAAGTAATTTTTTTAATTATTTAATAACGAACTAACGCAAATAGAAAAAATAGTATAAAGTATTCGTTTCATAACACGTTTTAGCGCACTTGTCCTCATTAGAAAACTCACCGCTACGCGGGTCGTTTTCTAAACTCGGACGCGTGCGCTAAAAACGTGTCTTATGAAACTAATACTTTAATGTACTATTATAGTGGGTTAAAAGATATTTTAATCAGAGTCTAAAATATTCAGTTTTCCGATTTAATTTAAAAGCGTTTGTTTATAAAAAATCCCTACCGCGGTAAGTTTATTATTGTATATTTTCTGAATAACATTTATTTAGTATTATTTAGAGCTAGTTTTCACTCTCTGTTTGCTATAACATAATCAGATATAACATTTTTCTTTAAAATTACATATAATTTCTTTTTATAAGACATAAAGATATTTTTACTGTGATTAATACTGAGACTGTTGTTACAAATTTAATTTAATGAATATTACGTGCGTTCAATTTCAAAAAAGTGTTATAGTTATATTACTATTGATCTAACTATATCATTTTTATAAATTGGGTGGGCTTTTTTCATATGAAGTAAAGCATCAAATCATGCTATTTTTTTTAAATTTTTATGATGGTGCTGGTGTAAACAGGTGTTGCTGCTGTGGCCATTGTCGTTATGTATACAAGTTCCTGGGTGTAAACGCGGTAAGTACTTGCTCATTATGATATTTGTTATTGTTGATTTTATGCGTTTGTATGGTTAATTATGTATCCCTGAACTATTTTTGGTTCGCTTGATTACTCTTACAACAGCAGTAACATACTGTGATGTTATGGTTCTTTC
Source organism: Agrypnus murinus (assembly GCA_929113105.1). Classification (NCBI taxonomy): domain Eukaryota; kingdom Metazoa; phylum Arthropoda; class Insecta; order Coleoptera; family Elateridae; genus Agrypnus; species Agrypnus murinus. The sequence goes on along the minus strand of OV816023.1, from coordinate 115,287,867 downwards.
TTACTTAATAAAATGAATTATATTATTAGAACCAAACTACATATATATAATTACCCATACTATCTCAAGCAAAAAACTACAAACGCACTTTGTCGGGGTTCAAAACTTTGTTTTTCTGATTTTCTTATTAAAGTAGGTACTTTTTCATATTTTTGATTTACATTAAATTAATATAAATGGATAGTATTTTCTATGTTGATACTTTTTGTTATTTATTAATTATTGTTATTTTAGCAAAGTTCATTAGCGTTTTATGCTTCTTTAGATTTTTATAAACTTATTAACCAAACATATTTAAGTTTCCTTTTCACTTCGATCATATATGTTACACCAGAGGCACTATTGTTAAGCTCACCTTCCACAACCTAACCTCAAAACATATTCTGTTTTTCTTGGCTTTTAAATTCCAAATAGAAAAATTTCCAAAGTACCTAATATGTTTGCAGTATTTCGTAACCACTTTATTCCTCTCTTTGTTTCTCTTCTTTAATCTAGTTTACTCGACATTTCTTTTTGTTATGTTATCTGATCTCTTTTATTTTTTTAACAACCCTCTTTTTTTTATCTCAACAACTTGATCCTTATTTCTAATTGTACATTTTTATAGATTTTTATTATCAACAATATGAATGTACCCTTGGTAACCGAAACTGTTTAAATATTTACTTACTTCCAACATACAAAAAGAGTTGAATCTTTTGAAATCATTAATAAAATTACTTTTTATTATATAAGTGGATCAAAATTGACATTCTCATAAGGCCATAAATGATTAAATAAGAGAAATGAACCAAAATCACCACTATAAAACCATTACAATACGTACAACAGGTATTCTACCTCAGACCTCTGCGTAGCGTCTTAGAATCCTGAGGGGCCTTTGAGGACTATAAACTACTTGAATGCTTCCAATGTTGTATGAATTGGTTTACGGTTCTGAAACACTTTAGGTATCTTAGAGTACCCTTGCGTCCTGGTAATTCGAGATTGCAACCCTCGTTGGGGTACCACGCTTGCGGTATATTTTGTGTTTTATCGAACTGTTGCCTGCATGGCTTAAGAACCTTGTCATCTAGAGCTGTTGTTGAAAGAGCTTTGAGTTCCCCCCAATTATATGGTGCTTGATGTTTCATTGGTAATAATAGAAATAATGAAACAGTTTAGAAGATATTGTTTATTAAGTATAGTTCACGGTATTATATGACGCAATCGTGATTAGTATAGACTAGTTAATTACGTAGGTAACAATGCATTGCGATAGGTGATTGCTTGAAACCGGGCATGCGCGAGGTAGTTTTGATGTAATACACGTGAGATTATATAATGTGATCAGTAGTATTGAATAGGTAATAACGTATTAATACGCTGCGATAGTTGGTCGTAGTTGATTGAAACCGCGCACGTGTGTTAGTGTTTTGCTGTAATACACATGAGATTATAATGTGATCAGCAGTATTGAATAGTTAACAACGTAATAATGCGCTGCGATAGTTGGGCATAGTTGGTTGAAACCGCGCACGTGTGTTGTTGTTTTGGCGTAATACACATGAGATTATATAATGTGATGAGCAATATTGAATACTTAATAACATAATAATAATGCGCTGCGACAGTTGGCCGTAGTTGGTTGAAACCGTGCATGCGTGCACTATTGCACTTTTTTTCTTCGATCTCGCTCAGACATATAGACATAAGTTACTAGAATAGAACGAGAGAGACATACGAAAAGTCACTAGATTCGAGAGATATTCAGTTATACGTAAGCAACACTAACGCCGTCTATCCGGACGCAAAACCTCGTGTTGGTAATACAAAATGTTGGCAATGCCGGTTTCGTACTTCCACTTCTAGAGATACAAATGCTACTAAATTAGAGAGAGAACGACATGAAAATCTCTGGATTAGAGAGAGTGCGACATAAAAAGCACTAGCGCCTTCTGCTATCCATTAGCAGTACTATCATCGTCTATCCGATGATACAGAATTACAGAATGTTGACAATACAGGTTCCGTATTTCAACACCTAGAGACACAAAAGTCACGAGATTGAAGAGAGAGCGACATAAAAAGTCCCTAGATTCGAGAGAGAGAGATTCTTAAAAAAGTCCCTAGATTCGAGAGAGCGCGACATAAAAGGCACTTTTACACAGAAACACATTTCCCTATTTAAATACGTGTAAACGAAAGCACAATCTGTTGTTGCTATGTAGATCAAGAAATGCGGCGGTTTAAGATACATTTTCGAATATTATTTAATAATAACGTTATTGCATCGCGAAAAATGCCACTCTGGGGCAAAGCCCTAGGGTGGTGCGATGACATCATAAAATTTATGAAAACCCTCAAATGCTCTGGGTACTACGAGGACATCATGAAACCTATAGGATAGAATTCTAAGGCGGATATAAAAATTATCCCACGCTTTTAGGGATTTTCACCCTGTCTACAAGATTTTCCCACGGCCTTCAATATCTTTCCACGACCCTCAAAACTTTCCCACGGTCTTCAATATTTTCCTACGGTCCTCAAAATTATCCCTCGGTGGAAGAATATTCCGACGGCCTGCTGACAAGATAACGAAGATAACTCATACGGAGATTCAAATATTCCCACGTTCTTCACAATTTTCCCACGGTCTTCAATATTTAATCAAAGCTATCAATTTAATTAGAGCAATAAATTTAATTCGAGCCAATAATTAGGTCAATCAATTTAATTAGATCATTTAATTAGAGCAATTAATTATGCTAATTAGGCTCCCTCGTTCATTAATATTTTCCCACGATCAAGTGACCCAACACCTACTATAACTTGCTAGTATAAAACAAAATCATAAAATCAATAAATTTAAAAAATTAAATTGTTAAATGAAAACTTGTAGCTGGCTAATTTCACGCCAAATCAACTAGAGTTATATGCTTCAATGTCTCAGGTTTTGTTCAATTTTTTTCCTTCAATTGATATATATGAAATGACATTTAACTATCTTTTCCAGATTTTTTGGATTAAAAATGGCCGAAGTTGAAGTTTTTGAAAATTTCGATTTTTGGCAAATTCTGCTATCCGACACTATACATCATCTAACTAAACTTATCATGACTCTCTTAGTCTTTGTGTTATCTGGCTCATCCGAGTGTCAGATTAAAGTTAGTTTTTGGATCTTTCAGAGTATTTCAAGAAACGTGGAAGGACATTCTACAGTAGAAAAGTAGCAAGCTCCAACGGCAAATTTTAGTGTTTTTACAAATTTAGACATTGCTCCTATGTTACAACTAGCACCCTTTTGAAACTATTTTTGTAGAATCATCTTAGTATATGCTTGTTATAGTTAAAAAATAAAAAGGGTGTTTTTTTTAGTTTTGGAAAAAAATTGTTTTTGAAGCAACTCGCTTTAAGACATATTAGTGCTTCGTCGAGACAAGAATTCTTGTCTTGCCTCGATTTTTCAATCAAGAAATTTTGTCACTCTTGTCTTGGTAGATTCTTGACTATCAATTTCTTGTCCTGAAGTCAAGATTTTTAAAATTTCTTGGTCTCGACAGCAGAATGATCGCTCAAACGATATTTACATTAAAGTCACTCGTTTAAATATTAGATTACTTTTTTTGATAAGATCAAAAAGAAATTCCAGTATTATTAAAATGCACAAAACTAGACTAAACATCAAACGACTCGTCGAAAAACTGTGACTTATAAATTTGGAGTAAAGTGTTTAAGCTCAACGTATTAAACGTTTGCTGCTTTTCAGTTTTTTCGTCAGTAATATTACGAAATTCTCGTTTTTAGTAATCGCTGGTCAGATTTAGGAGTTTCAAGCAGAGTCGAGAGAATCATATTGTTTAAATGGTCTTCAAAAGTTTCCCACGGTCAAGTGGGCCAATACCTACTAGTTATAAACAAATATAACAAATTAAAATTTTTGCATGAACATCTTTCGGCAAGCTTTGTGAGAAGATACGACAACTTCATGCAAACATGAAGTAGCAAAGCTTTTAAAACTTCAATCAGTGCGACAAAAATTCAAGAAAAAAGGTTTTTACATCAAGTTGTAAAATTTAGGATTGTAAGAAACCTTAGATAGAGATTCTAACAATTCAATTTTTATCTTTACCGGAAAGATATCAACAAAATGTTTATTCTGTATAAAAAGTATGGAGTTTATCAACTTTAAAATGATTTTTTGAAGATTGTTTAGTAAAATGGTTAACAAGATGGATTTCCTTCCAAAGTTGTTATCGACGATGAAGAAAATTGGATGTTAGTGTTTAACAAACTTGAAAGAAATCTTCGCGGTTGTACAACGTTTTAATCACAACATGCAAAACCTTGTTTGTGCAATTGAAAATGTGTTCCTATTTCAACAACCATACTCTATTTTAGCATTTCTTAAATATTGAGATTATAAAATTCAACTTTAAAATTGTTTTCATTTAGATGATTTTAACTTTTTAACAAATATATATACTTACGATTATGTCATTTTATATACTATAAGAAAGAAATTTATTATATTGACATGTTAATTTCGACTAACTTTGAATTTTATTTTAAACTTGAAGATATAATAGTTTACAAAACCGAATCAGTAGGATAAACGTTGAATGAAAAACGGTTACATCAGGTTGGAGAGTTATAACAATTATTGTATTAGATGTAAGCTTTTAAGAGTTCGTATCATGCAACAAAACCAATGTTTAGAAACAATATTTATTTTATTTTTATTTATCAAACTGTGAAAGTTTTATTCACATTTTCATACTAGTTATAAACTGATATCACAAAATAAAATTCTGAATAAACAAGTTGTAGTTTTAATTTTTAAAATAAGGCCGTTCGAAACAAAAATAAAATAAATTTAAAAATTCATTTTAAATTCTGTGATAAAACATTAATTTTTCTTTAGGTTACCAATCTTACAAAACAAATAGTTTCTAAAAACGATTTAATATTACTCGCTATTATTCTAATCTAACTACTACAAGCTTCTAGCTTTAAATGTTTTTAAAGATTACATTATCAGTTTTTAAAATTGAATTTCAATAATTATGACCTTCAACCACTAATTTATATTAAGTAACGGTATAATAATAATAATAATAAAATTACTACAACCCATAACCTAAACCAAGGCCCCAGAAGCTATAAGCTTGTGCGGGAGGGAGGGTGCGATTATTATTATGTAGGCCCAATGTGCGGCTGCAGCCGACTTATATATGGAACAACGAAAATCCCACATTTGTGTTACAGCTAAGGAAAACTGCAGAAAACCTTAACCAGATCTGCCAGCGCCGGGAGTCGAACCCGGGTCGCTTGGGTGAAAGTCCGGCACGCCAGGCATTACACTACCAAGGGTATGTTATAATACAAGCAGTACTTGGTGATTTTACTAACATCAACTAATTTTAACAATTAAACATCTCGTTTGCTATTTTAAAATTGCAGAACAAAATCATATGTTACTTTTTGTTAGAAGATTATTCCCGAAAATAGAAAAGATATTGTCTATACGTCTCTAATATAATGACTTTTTGTATACTGCATTGGAAACTTTGTCTAGGGATTGGGTTGTCATGTGCGAGGAAAAATAGCGAATAGCAATACATCTGAGAAAGATAGATATTATGGCATATTTGCCAAATCCTAAAATATAGTAACTTTTTTGTAAGGTTGGTGCTATTGTAAGGTAATTAATATGTTACTAAATACTTTTGGAAAGTTTGTAACGCATATACCAGTAATTCTCAAAATTGGCTGGGCTTACAAACAAAAGAATAAATAAAATACACGTTTGGTTTGAAAAATTCCTTATTTTAAATTAAAATATTTAAATATATTTGTAATCGCTGAGTGAAAGACATCATTAATTTATTTACTTTATAATTAGAAGTATTTGGAAAAAAACACTGACGTCATATTATTAACTTTTGATAATTTGTTGAAAGCTTTCATTTACTCTTCTTGAAATGTTTGTGTAAATTTATATCTGTAAAAGTTGTTACATCGTGAAAAACAAAAAAAACACGCTCTATGACATAGTGAAAGCATCAATTCTCCTTAAAAAGCAAGGTGTGTAAACAAATAATGTACGATTTTATTGGATAAATGATTAAAAAACGTATTGATTTGTTCGAATTCGGAAATTTTTAAAAATACAAAATTATATCAAACAAACAACTTGAATTCCCGCCTCTTTTTTAAAATTTAATTTAAAAACATTTTTGAATTCACAGTGTGAAAGGAAAACTGAAAGGCTGACCTCATTGAAAAGCTTAGGTCAAGACAAAAACAAGCTGGTTGTGATGTCAGATGGCATTGAGTATAAATAGAAAAACAAAATACGCCACAAAGTCGTTAACCCTATATTCAAAACAAACAAATCATTACAACGACTTACATATTTCTGTGAAGTTCAAACTTTTTCTATCTTGTAAACGCAGTAAAATTTGATTTTCTATTGGTAAATTTAAATTTCCCGCCTGGTTTTGAATTTAAATTAAAAACATTTTTGAAATCACAAAGTGAAGGGAAAAGTGAAAGGGCGACATCATGGGAAAATCTCGTCTAAAACAAAAACAAACCATTAGCCTCAGGGAAAATACAATTATCAGATGACCTTGGCCGCCCTGGTTCTAATAACAATTATAGATTGGGAACTGTATTCTATATTCGAATTCACATTTCCACGTACTTTCCTGTACATTAATTTTTTGGTTAACAGCAATTACAGTTCTAATCGTAATATGCATGACAATTAAAGGCAGAAATTTTATAAAATTCTATAATAAAGCTAGCGTAAAAAATTAGAGATGGTAAAATTAATTATTGTTTGGTTCGCATTTGCGTTTTAAGCTCAACATATTAAACATTTACTGCTCAGTTTACATTCAGTTTTTTCGTCAATAAGATTACGAAATTCTCGTCTTTAGTAATTGCTGGTCAGATTTACGAGTTTTAAGTTGAGCCGAGAGAATCATAATGTTAAAATTTGCTGTGTGATCATTTAAGCCAATCTAGTGTTTACTATACACTAATTCCTTTAACTTTAATTAATAGCTATTAGAATCTAACTATCCTGCCCTCGATATTATTACTGACCATATCATATCCTAGCTTTCATCATTCTCACCCAGAAACGCAACTAATTTTTCAAAACCTGATATTACTTTCATGACAGGATGTAATGTAATAAAAAGTGGCAGCTTATAATTTAAAAAAATGCTAAATATTTATATTTTAGCTTTAAAAGTAAATCCATTTAAAATTCTTAAAAAAAATAAATTGCCATAGTTATTAATTAATTTGAATTCGAATTTCGCGCGTTTTAAAATTTTAAATTAATGCAAATTTGAAAACGTAAAAGCAAACAACATGTTTGTCATAAACGGAATTTTTAGACATAAAAAAATTATATCAAACAAGCAACTTGAATGACCTACATATTTCAGTGATATTCAAACTTTACCAAATGTAAACACGTTGAAACACGATTTTCTATGATGAATTATTAAAATTAGTATTTCAATTGGTAAATTTAAATTTCCCGTCCGTTTTTTTGAATTTAATTTAAAACATTTTTGAATTCACAGAGTGAAAGGCTAACGTCATGGGAAAACAAGAACAAGCTGATTGTGATGTCAGATGGCATTGAGTGTAAACAAAAACAAAATACGTCTCAAAGTCGTTAACGCCACACACAGGGCTGGAAACCGATTCTAGCCGGTCAAAATTATTTTATAGGTTTAGCTGAAAGCAAATGACTGGAGTAGTATAAAAATAATAAAATTATCAAAAATGAAATAAAAAAAACAAATCTTTTTGGCTACTAGAACTGGATCAGTTTGATACTTTTCCCAAGAAAAAGTTATTCACATAATTATGTTATTAAAAAATAAGGTAAAGATGAAAAATAAATAGCATTTACACGAATTCTTCTTTATTTCAAGAAATATTACACAACTTAAAATGCTTCTTTAATATCTAAATGAAATAACGTGCAAAAATTATATTGCTAATCGTTTAATAACTATCCCTTTTCATTTCGATTATATTTCAGTTTATGCATCATTGTGTATGCTGATTTTTAAATAAGTTATTCTTTATACTATATCAAAAAAAATAATAAAAATACAAACACAAGAGCTTGCAAGAGTTCTAAGTTATAAACCATAAAATAAAACATTTGTTATTCGGAAAGTAAAACTCACCGTTTTCTATATTAGAAGGGTATCAACTTACCTTTTTATAAGACTTTTTAGCACTTCAAAAAAAATTGTGGGTAGACTACAAGATTGTTCTTTATTATTTACTTCAATTCTGTTTTTATAAATTATTGAAATCAATAAAAAAACAGTTCCACAAATACATCTACACAGATTGGCGCCTTCGGAAGTGTTTTAATACTGACCTGGATTTTACCGGAATTGTCGGGTTTTCTTATGGTTATTTGCCGTAACGGTAAACGGCAGGCAGTTACGAGTTCACTAAGCTTTCTACTAAAATACTACTTCTTAGAATACCTATAATTTTAACAATGGTTTTTGGAGTTTTGACCGGCTAGAATCAGGTTTCAGCCCTGTGTGCGCCATACTCAAAACAAACAAATCATTACATAATTACCTACATATTTCTGTGACGTTCAAACTTCTTCTATCTTGTAAACACATTAAAATTCGATTTTCTATTGAACGAACAATCAAAATCGGTGTTTCTATTGATAAATTTAAATTAAAAACATTTGTGAAATCACAGAGTGAAATGAAAAGTGAAAGGATGACGTGATGGGAAAACCTCGACCAAAACAAAAACAAACAATTAAAAACCAATTAGCCTCAGAGAAAAAACATATATCAGATGACCTTGACTGCCCTGGTTCTACTATTAATTGCTATAGTTAAAAGCAGTTTTGGGAGGGGGTTTTAACTTGACGTAAAAGGTTTGAAATCAAACAAAACTGGTGATTTTAAAACGTTGGAACATTTATTTATGCGTTAAGAGATCAACACTGTGTAAATTTTACTCATCTCTGTAAATTCACTAAAAACTGTGAGAGAGATCAACTACTTTGTGGAGCGCAACTGCCGTCTTGTCCCTTTTTATCATTTACCTACCGTTATCTTAAAATAGGGACGACTGCGTTGTGCTTAAAACATCCGTTTTAAGCACAAAACATCCGTTTAGTTTTATGTTTTTTGCTATTCTTTTCTTTTCTATTATACAGCAAACATATACACCGGAGAATATTTACAAGACACAACCATTATTCCAGACTTCTTTGACACCTATAAGATACTAAAATAATGAAATATTGTATTTTATTATACATCTAAAAACAATATAAGACTTTCGAAGTGTTTATTTTGTCGGTCCAGGTTTTACTAGTAGTCATACGAAAATATAAAAAATAATAAAACTGATCGATTCTTATAATGAATAATGATCTGTCCAGATAAATGTCAACAAAGAAATTTAAGGGTATTTGTCACCTGCAGATCTTACAGAGCCAATCATTCATCTCGTTTCACCTGCAAGACTGAACTTGTATATTTGTCACCTCGACAGCTACTTAAATAAAAAAATGATAAATCTTCATTATGACAGTCCATTTCTAAAGCGGGGAGAATTTTTTTGTCTGATTCATTCAGACGTGGATTATAATCCAGACAATCCTGTTTATATATTTGAAAACATGCTCAGTGTTGCATTATATTCTAAATGGAATGCATTGGGGAATTTGTTAGTTACACTAAAATAAAAACTAAATGGAGTAGAGTAATTGCTACACCTTCTAAAATTAAAACTCTCATTTTGTTTTATGTTTACCTAGTTTGTTTTTCTAAATAATGAAGCAATTCCTTGTATAAGTTTATTTTTCAAGTTATTCGTTTCCACTGTTTTTTATATCTCTTCCGGTCCATGTTCAGAACAAATTATGAGATGAGACCTTTGCTGTATTCGACTATTGCTATTTTACAGAACTACTTATAAGAGTTCTCTCTAATTAACGTTAATTAAATTTGAGATTCAGTATAAAGTCTTTCCGTAAGTAGGATAAAAGACATGCTGTACTTTACACTAGACTCAAACGATCAAGGTTTTATAATAACAGTTTTTAAAAATATTTTAACGTTAACTGTTTTTCCACGATAACTTTCAAATTCAATATTTACAAACTATTCTAAGGTTAAAACAAACGTCTTTGAAAGCTTGGGGGCGTGGCCTAATTTCACCAAGAATGAACAATTATGATCAAATCAATACATATATCAAAAAAATAAGTCTAATTAATCAGGTGAATTTCTAGTTACGGATTTCATGCAGAAAAGATTCAGGGAGTAATAATCCTCTTACTGTAATAGTTGACGGCTATGGCGTGATAAGCGTTGCATAAGTGGAGTTTCCTCTAATAAATTAGATTTATTTATTTGACATATATGTATTAATTAATCATAATTAGTCGATTCCGAGCGAAATTGAACCACGCCCCCACAGGATAACTCCAACCGAAAGTTTTCATTCAGACATCAAGTATTAACGTATTCACGAAATACTCGTTTAACATGACCTTTTTGCGTAAATGGAGGCAGTCAACATTCTTTGATATTGCTGAGAGACAATGCCTTTTGATTGTTTTAATAGAATATGACGATTCCCAACTCGATCATTTTAAATTTTAATGACATTTGCCGAGCATGTAGAACTTATATACAACTATATAAGTTGTACCTGTTTATGTTTTCAGTTGTTCTTGACACCACATCAGCTGAAGCATTGTCTTTGAAGATCGGGTTCATTTTATCCCTGGATATCATTGTCTTAAAAGTTTTCAAAAAATGAAAATTGGCTTTTGAGAAGTACATCTTTAGTCAGTACACCGAAAAAAATTTGCTTTTAAATTAAAAAAATTGCAGGTGACATCAAAAGTGTTTACTTTCAAAAATGCGCCAACAAAGTATGTTTTAAATTTCGAAGTAGCTCTACTTTTGAGAATGTTTCGAACTTTTAATTCAATGTAGTGTGCATTTAAATCAAAAACTTAATTCGGCGGTTGATTTAAATAGTACTATTGTTAATTTAAAAGTAAAATAAACGTTATTTGAATGGTAGATTGTAATCAATTTAAAATTTTTCTGCTTTCAAACGGAAAGTATCATTATTTAATTTTTAAATGCAGTGCTATTTATATGAATGTCAGGTTGTTTTCAATTTAATAATATGCTGTTTTCCTTTTAAATGCAACGCTCTTTTAAGTTAATAGCGTTAAATGCAGGGCACTGTTGAATTGAATGTTTTATATTTTTTCAGTAAAAAACAACTTACTGTTATTAATGCTTTATTGGCATCACATCACACCACACCTAGTACAAACATAAACGGAAAAAATATTTTATTACTGAAATAAAACAATAACGTATAAAAAATAGAGAACATACACAGTTTGCTTATACATAAATACTTATTTTCTATTATAATAATATTTATATTATTTGATGGTGATCCTACTTCATAGGTTAGGTAATGAAATTAAAACGTTTAATACTAATTTCAGTAGATATTACATAAAATTTAATACAGTTGTTTAAGATCATATCTATTATTTTATATTATATCTAAATTATATTATTTTTTATAGCACTGCACTAACATAAAACACTTGTTGCAAATTTCTTTCCATTTTACTGGGTACGTAAAACAACGACTAGCTAATCTAACCTTGTGCGCGTTTTAACGGTATAAATGAAAATGCCGAATTAACTCAAATTAAAAGAATTGCTGTCGAAACAAAGGTAAATATCTTAATTCAAAAACATTTATTTGTTCATATAACAACTTATACTTTTATTTTAAAACCACACTCACTGGAATTACAACCCCCTATTTACTTTAAAAGTAAATTGTTATTTTCTATGTTTAACAAGAGCACATACCTCTTGAAATGTAATATACCTGCATTTAAAAGATTGGGCATTTAAAGAACGTATTTGCAGTTCAAACAAGAAATTTATAATTAACTTAAAAGTAAAATGGATTTTAGATTAAAAACTCAGTTGAAAGTAGTAAACAAAAGCAGAATCTAGCCATTTCATTTAAATGTACCTGCATTTTTTTTAACTCAAAACTAAATACTTTTATTTGGAAGTCGAAAGTAAGGATTTTTGTTATAAAAACCAAAATTTCTTCAGTGTACGTAAACGTGCGATTCTAAAATTAAATAATTTACACCTATCTTTTAAAAACAATTTTAAACAGTATAATTATTAAAAAAAGTATGTATTTTATATTTTTTTCTTCCATAATTGTTGTTCTATATATTTACTTTTTATATTATTAGTTTTCTACATTTTTACATTTTGTATTCTTTACGTTTTATATATAAACCCCGAGTATTTTCTTGCTTTGCTTTAATGAATATTAAATTTCAGAAAAGTGTTGATATGGAAAGCTTGAATTTCCAACCTATTAAAAGCATTAGTGGCGTGCGGTCCATAGAAGCAATGGAAGCAATGCTTCCCTTAAGAATTTATCAAAAATAAAAAGCAATGTTAACAAAAATATTTTTATAAAATCATAGTTATCGTATATTTAAATTTGCAGTATTTAATCAACTTAAAGCCCAATATCAATTCCGTACAGCAAAAAGTAAAATTAGAGTACTATTTTAAATTAGGCTCATTATTCTTGCGCGGAAAGGTAATGCCGATTCAAATGTGTTACTGCATATAAGCACTGTTTTCGTTGCTTACTGCTCTTCTCCTTGCCGAGTCCTCATCTTCTATAGCGGGCGGGTATTTCTTGGTGATACGGTTGACATCGTATAAGGTGTAATATTTTTAGTGTACTCCGTGCTCAAATATTTATTTATTATAATTTGGTTATTTGTTCGATTTAGTGTTAGTTAAATGTTACTTAGGTAATGTAAATCTACGAGTGAGCCTGGGTATTTCAGAACATTCTATTATTAAATTTATATAAGTTGAAGTGTTTTTAAAGACAAATAATTCTATTTAGTTTGCTCTGTATGCAAATTTAAAATTGCTTTAGCGTCATGACTGCAAATTTAGCTGCTTCGGTGGAAGGTTTGAGTACTTCCGATACAACCGAATCGCGACGATTTTGTTGTTCAGTTTGTAAATTATTAGATAAAAGAATTTTCTGCATACAGTTTTGGAGAGAAATTACAAATTGTTGAGAAAGGCAGTTCGAAACCAGAACTTTCAAATTTAAGAACAAACATTAAACCCTGCACCAGGTATTTTTCTAAAATAGCCTGCAAAATCGAGTTGCATTATAAATAAATAGTAGTACCTTTTTAAAAACAAAGAATAATAGTTAACAAATTCCATAAGTATAAAGTGTAAAAGTTCTTCTTTGAAAAACTTTTAAGCTGAATAATTAAAACACTGTTTTTTATATTGTACCTACACAGAGAGAAATGTTTGTATATTTAGTGCACAATTGTTGAGAAAATTACAACAAATTGGGTCTAAAACGGTGACAGGAACAATTTGTGCAATCTAATTGCATTGGTTTGTGTAAAACCAATTGTAATGTTTTTCCAAACAACTTATTATTTTTATCTCCATACCAAATAGGTAACTACCTGAAACAATTTGTTTAAAGAATCTTCTACATTTTGTAGCATAGTTTTGCACAATGCTGTATTAAACACTTGCGATCCTTATGTAGAATTTTTGCACAATGTTGTTGGAAACACATACGAATATTGGAGTAATTGTGTATATAGTAGTTTAGTGCATATTTGCACAATATTGTGCTTATTTTTCTTCAACTTTTAATATTGCTGAAAGAAACGCTCAACACTGGGTGAATTAATAACACAAACTGTTCATAATTTTATTAAAAAGTTATATATTTAATTCAAACGCAAAAATACAAAGAGAAAACATTCATATAAAGACAAGATACAAATTAAGCAAACGATCGAATTGAAATAAACGATTTACTATTTAAATTAGTAACAAATCATGGCATATAAGAGTAAATTTTCAAGTTGGAAACATGAACTTTTTATTCTTTTCTCAATAATGCCAAACACTGGAAGATCATTGGTCCATTTCTGAATTAATGGAAAATTTGGTTTGTAAAACGTTCCTATAAGTGGTTGGCCCAAGAAGAAGGGAAAACTCCGCACCCAATTACGCCTGGAAAAGGAATGTATAAATTAGTTATTTATTACATAGCACTTACATTAAAATAAATGGATAAATAAAATGCGTACCCAATAATAATAATTTAAAATATAGGGTAAAAAATTAAAAATACTTAATAACATACTTACATTAATTAAATTATTCACCTATATTATATCCATATTCTGCAACTATCACAAACTAACTAAATGAATGTGTTCCATTTCCACGTAGCACAGCGTTTGTTTATGTCTGGAGTCTGTGATCTGAGGGGGAAATAAATGCGATAGGTCAATCCTACATTAAAAATAACCTTGATATAAGATTTCGCTCAAATTGTATTACAGTTTCAAATTTTATTTGCATTTTTTTCATCATATACAATTAAAAAGCTACACAATACTGTGCATGATTACACTTAAACAACTTGTATCAAAATATACAACAAGATTGTAGACAAATGCAGCACAATTTTGTGAATTATTAATTCCTTTAGTTACTTCAATTTGCTTTGCACAATTTGTTAAATCAAATTTCACGGCGTCTTTAAACAATCTTATTAAGAAAGAATACGCAACCCTTTTAAATAATGGAACCCAATTGTACAAAAAAATCGTACAATCACAATTAACCAACGTTGTGCAAAACTAAGCGACTGCATTTTTCTCTGTGTAGGTATATTAAAATTAAAATGGTGGCTGCTTCCATAGCCTAAATTCTCACCGCATGCCATTGAAAAGCATAATGACTCATGTATCATTTGAAGGGTATTAACTAGTGGAACAATTTAAAAGAAAGGTTTACCTATCTCAGGGGTATACTTTCTGAGATATTAGTTGGATTTAACATGGGTAAAGTTTTTCCATTCGATTGTGCTGTAATTTTGCACATCGCCTGACAAAATGTTTACCCATGTTAACAAACAAATATTTCGGGAAGTACACACTTGGGACAGGGACACTTAAATTTTTCTACTAGTCAATAGCTTTTTAACGATGTATAACTCATTCATATGAGTTCGAAATTAAATTAAACACTTGATTTAATAAATAGCTCAAATCTGACTGGAAACAAGCACTATTTTGTGATTTTGTTCAAAAAATACATTAACTGACCAGAGTATTAACAATAAACAACGAGATTAACAAACCAAAAAATGATAAAACCTTAAGGTACCGAGACTTATCTATCAAATGATTATTCCCTGTGCGTGTATGATAATTGTGTGGCAATTCATAATATTTTACATTAGTTATTTTATTTGAATCGATAGAACTCTGTTTTTGTTGTCACTCAAACTGCAACTGCAAAATACCCAAAAAGCTAAAAACAAAATGTTAGCAGCTTATGAATATGTTTGAATATTTCAAGTACGACATTGGCTTATTTCAAAAGTTATTTTGATTTTGTATACTACATGTAGGGCCGAAGGAATTCTAAATCTCATAGGGAAAGGAGCACGAAGTCGCTGTTTTTCTTCTAATGCTGCATCTATGTATAAATATAACAAGAACTGAAAAAGAAATCATCGATTTCCTGAAACATTCATATTACATTTACCACAACAAAAAGCAACGACGGTCCTTTTTATATCCCTGAAAAAAGTAGGAACTGAAGTCTTAGGTTATTTCAACATGACAACGTCGATCTCTTCCCGCAGCGGCTTATCTTGTTTTCTCATAATTAAATACGAGGAATATTTTACGAAAATTAAACCTATATTTAGAAGTGTTTTACGGTGACAAAAAGAAACGACGTCTTAAAGAAGAAATTTTCGAAATTGCTTTTAAGATTGTAATTAAAATATTTTTGAGGAGTTGTTTTAATATTATATTCCCTTCTAAAGAACGTAATATTGACGTTTGAGGAAGTATTAAATACACGCGAGTCCATGGTGATACTACTTCACGGAACAAGTAGGTGCTTTGAGCGAAAAGGCATAGAAACAACAGCAATTTAATTTTGGAAGTTTGAAATTTGTTTGCTTTATTTTAGATTGAGTCAACAGCGTGTGGGAATTTAAATATACGCGCACGTAAGTTATAAATATGCATCAGATTAGCTAACGGATTTACTTGCTTCGGGTATAATTTATTTATTTGTTAGGATAAACGAGCAAAACACCGAGATTTATGTATCTCGGCATTCAAAATTTTCAACACTCCCTTAATTTATTTCAAATAGTTTAACCGTGATTTTTACCCATAGAACATATTAAAGCCGCAACTATTTCTAAAGAAGTTTAAAGTCAAATCTGATAACGACTTGATGTTTACACTTACGAATTTCTTACAGTGTAAGAAATATATGCCTCTATTTTGATTCCATAGAAAATTGCGATTTTTCAAAACATTTACCGTCCGTGGCCCACTTTGAGTGACAGCAGGATAAATTAAATATCTATTCATATTAATTGAAGAATTTACGGATATTTCACTAATGTTTGTTTAATTATTAAAGAGTTTATTAGGAATTTTGTAGATAAAATATACATAGGTCTTTTATTGTTAAATAAACTTTTGCATGCTTTATGTTGTGTACTACCTATATAACATGAATCTTAAAAAATTTGACCTTATCAATTTTGTATGATATGTTTTTAGAACCTAACTGTAGCATTCTTATGACAATGACCAACAGTACGATAAGTTAAGGTTCTAAACGTTTCAGACAAAACAGACGAAAGTGCATGATGTGTGTTGTTTCAGCAACTATAGACCTTTCACGTATATAATAAGACTATTATTTAGATTACAGTGTAAATTTCTTTATAAAATCTTAATCACACCTAGTGTGGTACAAAGCGTGCTGTGATCTTTTGAAATAGGTATATGGCATAATAAAGTACATCTGTTCTTTTAACGTAACAGTTGATATGTGTTATCAAAGTCCTAGATCCCATTCTTGATTCTTCTCATTCATATCACGTCTACTTTTGAACCTATAAATGAATTGGACTTAAATTATCAATAGATGTAAAAGCGCCGATAATTTTAGCAATTCTTCTAGGTATTTTGATGTTTTTGAAATTGCTTCATTAGCATCTAAGTTACCTATGGTTGCTACATCTTCATTACATTTCCAGAGCAGCCGAAACAAATGAAAATAGAACTTGCCATTTCCAGATACCTCCAAAAACTGTATATATCTTAAATAATTTTGCAATCTCTGTGTCTGTCCCTAGCTAACTGACTTTAATCTTGACAAATATTCACTACTGACATTTCCTCTGTTCTTGGGAAAACTAAGAATTTGTTGTTCTATTGTTATCATAATTGCATCTGTATTAAGTATAAATAATGGAAGCAAAGTCGCAATCTTTGAAATGCATATTGCTTCCTTAGTAATAGTAAACATGTAAATTATATTTTAATGTTCTATTATAGAAATATTTTAATACACATCCATGTCACTGAAAGATGATATTATATAGTGTATTACAATTATACAAACAAGTTAGAACTTAAGTGTACATAACTTTGTTTGCGCAAAATAGTCTGTGTACTAGTAGATAATAGGGATTGCAACCTTACCTTACTTCCATTGTTAATAACTTCTTATAAAAGTGTACTAAACACTTTCCATATGTATACATTAGGGCGATTCTTATTTGGATCATGTTGGAATTTCGGTTTTTGACTGGTACCCTATTAACATTAACGGGCATCGATGCTACTTTATGGGAAAAAAAGATATATAGGTATTGGTCTTAATTTTTTTTTAATCAAATGGGCACCCGTCCAAATCAAAATTTCAATATGACTCAAACATCAACCACCCTAGTATACAGGCCACTTGTAGCCATGGAATGGTTTAAAAAATGCAATTATTCTAGAATCTAAACTATTAATTCGTCAAAAGTATCTCTGCACATGAAAGTAGTAAAAATATCTTGAATTAATTAATACCAACAGCTATATTTATAACTGGTTTAACTTAAAAAAACAAGAATAATGCTTAATATTTTTATATGGTTAAATATGGTATTCTCTTTATTTATTTAGTTCTTATCAACCAACTACTTATAAGCTGCGGTTTCCTAGGACAGGCGGCCGGCGGAAACTGATATCGGCCGAAGCGAAAGCGGAACAAAAGAAAGCAAAGCGAGAGCTGTGTAGAAACCGAATCATGAAATCGCGGCGGAGGTGCTTTCTTACAGAAAAACTTTTGGCAACTAAATCTTTTTAGATTTTTAATTTGCAATTATAAACAGCAGGATACTGTTTCGCCAAATCAAATAATTGTTTGTCTTCATTAAACGAAAATTCTTGACTCGTTTTGCATGAAAAATATAAGCCCATACGTCATATTATTAATAACAAGTTAATTCTTGAACTGAATCGCCCGGCGTTTTTCCGCTGGAATCTGCTTTGACTGAATATAACGGACGACGAAAACTGACAAACATAACGGAATTTTACGCGACGGATGGTAGCGGACTTAGGAAACCACCTGCATTTAATTATTTGCGTTTCATTTCTGTGGATGTCAGTCGGTGTCAGTTTCCGCCAGAATACTGTCTAAAGCTGCGGTTTGCTAGAGCAGTCGGTCGGCGGAAACTGATATCGACCGACGTCCGCGGAAATCAAACGCAAATAATTAAACGCAGGTTGTTTCCTAAAGTCAGCTATTATCCGTCGCGTAGAATTTCGCGATGTTTGTCAGTTTTCGTCGTCGATTCTGTTCGGTCGAAGGTAGATTCCAGCGGAAAGACGCCGAGCTAGAGAATTCACTTGGTATTAATAATATGACATATGGGCTTACATTTGTCATGAAAAATGAGTCAAGAATTTTCGTTTAATGAAGACGAACATTGATTAATTTGATGAAGCAGTATCCTGCCGTTTATAATTGCAAATTAAAAATTTACAAAGATTTAGTTGTCAAAAATCTTTCTGTAGGAAACCACCTCTGCTACGAAATCGCGTCGGATTCGGTTTCCACTCTGCTTTCGCTCTGCTTTCTTTCCTACCGGTTTCGCTTCGGTCGATGTCAGTTTAAGCTGGCCGACTGTCCTAGGAAACCCAGGTTTTCAGTATTTTATTAGTAGTATTGCTTGGAAATTTAAACGTTTTCCAAGCATTTTACGGTTATGTGATACAAACAAAAAATTACAATCTGGCTTTGGAATGAACCATTTTTCTACACAATCTACCAATCTAAAGATTAGTAACAAAAAGATTAATATGAAATAAACAACAAATTAATAAATTATAACAAAAGCTTTCATTTAGGCTTTTAACATACTATATTTTTTAACATACTTTTAACATATCAGTTATGCCTATTACATGCTAAAAGGAGACATATAATTTTGCATCTGCTTTTATACTGGTACACTTGCAAAGATACATTGCTCTGACTATACTGTATCAATAAATGTTTTTAAATAATAAATATAATTACCTATAGATTAAAATATATTTAGAAATGTTGTAATGTTGTTTCATTTGTTTCGCTCACGGTGAAACGTATCATACAAGAATAAAATTTTTTTAAAAGCAAAATATAATAATTTTGTGATTTTACAAAATAGAAAAGTAACATTTTCTTTGCATAATTTGTCAATTCTATAAATGGAAAGTTTCAGATCACTGCTTTAATTATGATTTTTTTTTCCAAACTGATTTGTATCTACACGTTTTACAAATAGCAGACTTAAGTACACTTATATTATTAGAACACACATATGATTAATCTTTCAATTCATCACTTTTTTACCCCATTGGATGATCTAAATCAATACACTACAGGATCGTATTTGTAATGTTTTGACAATACTGATTATTTTTAGAGTGCAGTTCAAAAGGGCACTGAA
Source organism: Agrypnus murinus (assembly GCA_929113105.1). Lineage (NCBI taxonomy): Eukaryota > Metazoa > Arthropoda > Insecta > Coleoptera > Elateridae > Agrypnus > Agrypnus murinus. The sequence goes on along the minus strand of OV816023.1, from coordinate 115,267,902 downwards.
ATTTAGTTTTTTTCTTGGATTACCCTGAATGAGTATTTTTGATGAAAATCCAAAAGCGATAGAATAGAGAACCTTAATATGTCTATTCTAATTATGAAAACAATTTCATTCATGCGTACTGTGGACAGGCACGTAGCCAGGGATAACAGCATTTAATAAACAATGTAATTTTTTCTAAACTATAGATGAAAGTTTTACTTTAAGTTATACGAGATATATAAATTATTTTATATATTTAGTACTGATTCACTTAAAATTAAAATGTCCATTGGTATTTCTTTCCTTAGCTAACTAAAAAAAAATCATGAATGTATTATATTTATAGAGTAAACCTTTTATTATCTTATTTACATTCAACATTTAATTATAATTTATATTAGAGAAAAGTAGTTGCTGCTAATTTTTCTACGTCGAAATTTCATCTTGACGGAAACTTTATTAGGTTCAAAGCCCTCATTTGTGAAAAGTCATGCAATCGTTTCTTTATAAATAAGCAAAAATATAAGAATCTTAATAATAAATCGGTTTAAACTCGATTTTGCAGTAGCTTTGATCATACTAAAGCAGACCTGAAAATAATAATGCAATTATGAGAAAATATTGTAACTAGGAAATTACTTTTTCAAAGAGATTAGATATTTTCCAATAGCTTAACACATTGTTATTTTTCGCAACGACATTAAATTTGTCACTTTACAGTACTGGCTGCTGTTTGTTCCTAATCTAGATTATAAGGAAAGTTTAAACGTAAAACAAACGAAAACTATTCAACCCATAAGACTCAAGTTTAATAAAAATCTGCAAATAATAAAAATCACCATAGACATTCGAAAATTGTGGTCGAAAATTTAAGTTGGCCCACGGTAGTCATCCATACAATAATATACCCGTATAGAAAATCAAGTTGGAAGTATCTAAGAAACCATGTGTATAGAAGGAACGCGCTAGTAAAATAAAGAAGGGTTTATATCGGGTCCGCCTTTGCTCTCCTCAGTTTGTAGTTTATTAAACAACTTTAATGCTCGAATATTTCCCCACTAACACAAACTAAGAGGGCAAACGCGGGGCTTGATATAAACCCTTCTTTATATTACTAGCGCGTTCCTTATCCTACATACATATGGTTTCGTAGACACTTCCAAGTTGTTTTTCTACATCTGTATATATATTTTAAAAAGATATTGTATGACTTAAGCTATCTTAAGTAACTAATTTCTGAAAATGGCACTTACTCCCTTACAAATTTTCACTGTTTATTTATTTCTTAAATGCTTTTGTTATATTTTTGTCGATGACATTGGTCTACCTCACAGAACGGTCTACCTCAAATCATAGGATAAGAACTTTTTGCATTCTATGTAGTCTCAAAAATGTTAAAGACAAGTTATAGTTTATGGCCACGCTTCATTTACATCAGTTTCTTGTAAACGTAGATGATAATGACAGCATTAAAGCATATATTCTAACTATATCAATAAGCACGTCTATTAGATGCAGCTTGATTATCGAGATGCATCTATTTAATGTTGCCCTACCTGAATACTGAATATTGTGTACCTGACCCCTACGTTGCCCTATGTTACCTCATACAATATCTTTCTAAAAAGATTTGTATAAATTGATTGGATACCCACCCACAATAGCTTTATGTTTGGTGTTTTTGGATATTGTATTACTCGCATGCATAGTTTAGGGCCTAAAACTATAAGTTATGTATTTTGGATTTTGCCATGTTACGAATACGCAAAAGCAGCTTATTATCCATCTAACAGAAAAGATTTTTTACATATCATGTATGAACAAAGTTTTCCTCGTACAAACGACGTCAGTAATACAATTCCACTTCAAATCCGTGTCAGTGACTGTTTTTATAATAGATGACATTATTCTTTCTGTGATTTAAAGAGGTTATTTTACTCAACAGCAGAACTGCTGTCAACACCACGGATTTTACATTATTCACATTGTTTCCGTTTTTATCTGCTTCCCATTATACTTTGTGTATAGATCGGAAAATATTTCCTAATCTATATTTCTTCTCTAATTTTTTGCCGTTGGCGAAATCAAGTTCATTCTAAGCTAGGCACCAAATATTCTCGACTATTCTAGGCTTGCTCACTGATTGTTGGCAGGTATAGTTCAATCGACCAGTCTTTAGCGGCATGTAAACCAAAACTTGGGTGAACCAAAACTTGTATAATAGCTACAATGGAAAATTAAATTATCTATACTATAAGCAAAAATTCATTAGAAACTAGTTTACTATTTTTGCGTTACCATTTTATGCTGGTCTGTTTCAGGTTTTCATTCGGTGTAATTATATATGAGATATATCTAAAAGTTAAACTACGTTTCGATATTGAAATTTCCTGATTTGCTAATAAGTTCCCGAAATGTCCAGCTTGGTTGGGCAAATACAGTGCTCACAGTCAGATTTGCTAATTTAGTTCTCAATCAGTGTCGTTAATTTAAATCTCGGCTGCGTTAATGAACTTCAGGGTATTAAAAATTGGATTAGCTGCTAGTTGAAACCTCAATTGTTAATTTAACACTGAGTATCACCTGGTAATCTCCGGTATGACTAATTAAATTTTGTTATATCTAATTTAAGTCGTATTATTGTAGCTTCAACGTAATTATTTTAATCTTTATTTCTCTAAATTACCCGTGTCCGTCATTACTCTCTATTTTATTTTGTAGAATATTTTCCTAAAGCATTTGATAATTTTATAAACTTATGTTAGCATAATTACGATATTCACAACAAAAAGAATAAAGAGGTAATTAATCAAAGTCAATTTGCAGCTGTCGGGAAATATAATTAAAATGACAAAGTTTCACTTAAAACGACACGAAATACATTTTCAAATAAAGCTAAAATCTATCTGATTATATGACAGAAAGTAGCATTGCTCTTACTGTGATTTGTGTTATTAAACATTTATATGAAACATGGCGAAAAGTTTCTATTTTTTTTCTTTATTGTTGAAAAGATAGCAAAGAAACATACTAAAAATCCTTAAAAATATAAAACACCTTAATAGATTAAAAATTTAGAATCTATTTTCTTTAAACAGCACAACTTTAGAGTACTTTTCAGAAGTTTTCGTAACCTCCAACGTGCTCCAACCTTCCTCTAAAATGAAAAAGAGAAAACCGATTTAAACCAGACAAAAACAATTTAAACAAGTACAAGAGTTAAAAATCGTTAATGACTAGCGAGTTGTGGCTTTCTACCACCATAAATATTATTTATTTTTTCGTACTGCACAGCTGTTCCTGTTTATATTGTAACGTTCTTTTTAAAATAATAACAAAAGTGCTGTTTAAATCGTATATTAATAATTAATATTTATTTACAAACACTAATGAATACACTATAAATTAACGCTATGATTATAAACCACTAAAACTATTATGAATTTCTAATACAACATTTATCTTTACATTTACTATTTATTTCGTGATACCCATTTAACTACTCGCTGTTGACTGCCTCTTTTTATCCGCGAAGTCGATTATATACCCCCATGTAAATCTTCTAGAACCCGCTAGAAACTACTATATATTTCTAGAATAACCGCGTCTCTTTCACAGGCTTCGTGCGATGAGTAATCCTCTCGATTGCTGTAGAATATTCCATTTGTTGTTCGAGAAGAGGTTCTTTCTTTTTCTCTCTTGTTACAATATTTTAAATTTTGTTACTTTTCTATTTATTAACAAGGAAGACGTAAATTTCTTGTTTAATTCGAACAGAGTGTATACTGTACATAACGGTATTTTGTTTAATCCTCTTCTTATAAAGGACAGCCTGCTTAGTTTGGCATAAATTAAAAAGAGAGATATAATAGTAATTCTTACAAAATATAAATACACAAAATAGTACGCAGTTTTTAGCTTTTTCTTCTAATATGTATTAATACATCCTATAAATCTACTCTTATTTCCAAGACAAATCCAAACTTTATGAGATGATCCTTTACTAATGTGGGGTCTTATACACAAACGCGTTTTTAGTTTTTTCTGAAATTCACACTACATATCAGGTAGATACAACAGCCGTTGCACTATACCCTTTTAACTTCAAAATGAGACTAATCAACTTCAAGATGAGGCTAATCAACTTGAGACTAAACAATTTCAAATTAACATAAACAAATTCAAAATGAGAATTAACATATTCAAATTCGCACAAACCACATACAAATTGGCATCAATTTCACATTGATAACAAACACAACCAAGCAATTTCATATTTAGATCAGTTAAATTGAGACAGAGTAATTGTAAATTAATTTCACATTGGGAATAATTAGATTTATTGGTTTAGAAACAAAGTATAACAAAACAAACAGACATACAAAATCTTAAATCACAGATAATTACATAAGTATACAGCATGTCTCAAAAATAACGGACAATACGTGAATACGAGATAGTTGATGATGTGTAGAGAAAATTTTTCCTACAACTTCTTTTTCTAAAGTATTTACTTTCCGAGTTATTTAAGGTTCAAGTTTTGAGTCCGGTCCTGCATGTTCTGCTCCACAATCTCCTGATGTCGCTTAATGCTGAGGACTGTAGTTTGTTGAACTTTACAGCATTTGTCAATACAGCACAATTTTGTCAATGCCGCAAAATACCCGAATGAGTTGATCTTGAAAAAACTCGTAAATAAGACACGTTCCGTTTTGCTCATGTTGCAGTTTGTTTATTTTAAAATAAATTCAATGTCTAATAACAGCTTAAAACATCTTACTTTAAAGAGAGCATCTGATATCATATTTCAATAAGTTAAAGGGAATTCTTTATGTGTGGCGGCGTTGAACGTAATTTAAAAAACATAAAAAGTGTTGGGCTTTAATAAGAAAATTACGTTACTAGTTCTTCTAATCTGCGATGCTAATACATTTTACTAGAATCTGAAACATTAATATTTAAAACTAATAGTTTACTACTATTCCAAAATTTTATTTACAAGCACAGATGCTTGTAAATAAAATTTTGGACTAAACATTCCGCATAAATACACATAGTGAAATTTGATCTATGTAAAATAAGCAACGCAATTTAAAAAAGGGATACACAACTGTTAGGGTAATGAGGAAATTAAGTCTTTAAATAACAGTAAGAAATAACCACCACAAACGTATGAACAACTTTATTAATTCTTCGCAGCAATATTACAAACAGCATCTGCTATTATCAACGCACTCTTCGAACACCCAAAAGCATATCCCCTTTTTCCTGGTCCTGCTTAGCGGTCTCGCATTTTGATTCCCCGTTCTTCGCCTTACGATGACGAGGCCTGATGCTGTCACGTTTTTGTTTCACTACATTTGGTGTCCATCGAGACGCCAACACAACATAAATATATTTTTACGTTCTGTAATAACATTCGAAAATAAACAGAAGGTAAAATAAACTTTTAAAAAGAACATTTTCATAATTAGAGCGCCGCCAGGTTGAATTTGCGGCCCGATTGTGGTTTACTCAAAAAATTACAAGGGTCGCTTCTTTTGAAATCTTGGACAGATAGATTTTTACATAAATTAAAATAGATAAATTCATATTAAATACAATGACGATTTATTAAATAAGCAATTTTTACCATTAATCTATTTTATTTAAAACGGAAAACACCTTCAAATAAACTCTTGATAATAAAAATTATTAGTTCGATGAACTATCATCAAACGTTTGGGACTTTTTTGCAACTATGTCGTTTATAACAAAAACGCTTATTACGGTGATATGTCATGGTGTTTATAAAGACGCGACCTTGACCAATATACGTGTTTTTAAATCGACTTCTCCGAATTTTTGCTTAACTCTACACATATCGCTTTACAATGTTTTGACTATCCCAATGCTGGATGACTTATTATTTATTATCAAATTGATGCAAAATATAACAGGACCGTATTAGCAAAAAGTATTGCAAACAATTTTTAACAAATTTACAAAAAATTTTTTTGGAGGTAGAGTTTTTTTTTCTTCAGTTTTAGATTCTACCTCGGACGCTCTTTAACCCTCTGCGTTATTGTTCGTTATTTTTGAGACACCCTGTATATTAGGTTTAACACATATGGAATAAATCTTTGGACATTTGCACAATTGTTAATATTAATTGTATTTGTTTTCATTTATAATTTTTTTCAACTGGTGCAGACGAAATTCAGTTTGAAATATGTTTACCCTGTCTTCACCAGTTAAAATTTGTGACAACTGTGTAGACGGATCTCTTTTAACAGCAACTTTAAAAGTGAACCAGGCAAATTAAATCGTATTGAACATTGGACTATAAGGGCTCAAACTCAATAAGCGGTGCTTGATAAATCCCTCCTCAGCGAACACTTCTTCAAGTCAAAATGACATGGAGCATGCATTATCTGCTACCAACACTACAAGAGACTGATACAAATTTTGAGATGATTTGACTGATACAGATTTCTTGATGAATCAATCCCATATTACTTATGCAACTAATAACATAAACATGGCTCCTCCGGCTGCCTGCCGAAATGTAACTGCCAGACCTCTCCAGTCACCATTATTGTTAAAAACTGCGCAAATATTTTCTCTAACGCCTTCAGCTCGTCCCTTTCCTTTATGTATAAGGCGTAATTAATTTTCATTCTTCAGTCTTCACCTAACACTACGTATTCAGAATTAACAGGAAGCTTACTTGACATTAACCTTTTTGAGTAAAACAACTGTTGATTTGGAATTGTTAATTTCTCAATTTGAGATTGTTTGGTCGCAATTTGTATGTGTTTGTTGTCAATTTGAGCATGTTTATTCTCATTTTGAATGTGTTTATCTTAATTTGTTAAGTTGTTTAATCTCAATTTGGGTTTGTTTGGTCTTAATTTAAAGTTGATTGATCTCATTTTGAAATTGAAAAGGTATAGTTCAAATGTTACAATTGGTGTAAATATTTTTTAGGGGCGGCCGGTGCATACGAAATTCAAATGCTGTCAGTTCAGTCAATGTATCTGCGTTGTGTGCGCACACTACTACGGACTAGTTGACGAATATAGAAACTTCAGAAAGAAGCTATTGTTACAAAATTGTTGTAAGCATTGCAACTGTGTTTACGGTGATGTTTATTATCGTTATCGTAAATAAAAGAAGCAAGTGTTTTGCTTCTAAGATCTCAGGGTCCTCATCACCGAAAATGAAAACTTACTTACGATCCCATGGGATAAAAGCACGTTACTTTGTTAACTACAATATGCATAAAAAATTTAGATCATGATACAATTGTTGACTTTCTTAATAAAAAACCACGAATTATGTCATTATAAAATATTATGTTTGTGTACGTTTTATGTTACGGCCTTATTTTACGGCTAATATTAATTTCAGAAAATTTAATAATTATGTACTACTGATGATCAGTCTTAAAAGCTCAATATATTTAATTCGGTATAGATTGCTTTTCCTTCATTTAGTGCAGGAGAGTATAAATTTTCCCTTTCCCAAATCTGCTGCTGATTCTAATAATACAATTGAATTTCCTTAGGACAGTTACTAATAATTTATATACGAATTAAGACTAGAGTAACAGCAATATTTCAATTAAATAGAACACCAGCTGGTGCTCTACAGTTTAACGGCAAAAACTTTCTTAGCAGCGAATTTTACATGACGATAAAGAACATTACACTAGGATCAATTAACCAAGCACCTGAGTTACACGTTTTTAGATACTGCTAACTATAAGAAAGTAGGAAATACCCTTTTAATTATCACGCGTGTTTACTTTAATTCTAAATATTTACTTCTGAAAATACGTAATAATAAAGATAAGAAACAATAAAGCATGCATTTAATACCGAATAAGGTGAATCAGTATGATTTATGTTATGATCTGGTCATTTTGTACACAAATGCATTTACATAATATTATGTATCCATAGGAATAAGTATTATTATACCTTTAACGATTTTAAAAATGTAACTTAATTTCAGATTTGCCTGTTTCATAAGCTACCTGCTTTCTCATTAATTTCTTCGACGATTCAATAAGAAAAATCTAGAAAATGGTCTTAATTAATTGCTTACATTATTATTTCATTATAGTGGAAGTTGTAGAAGACAATCAATAGCTTTTAAGATTATAATGAGAATATCGGCAAAATAATTGTTTAGATTATAGATTTCAGAGTTTCTCTATGTTTAAATGGGTGTGTTGTTAAATGTTCGTAATAAATATTCGTAAGTATTTATAAAATATAAGAACATATAGACACACACGTTTATATAAAATTATATACATACATATAATTCCATAATGATAGTAAAAGCTTCAACACGCTAGAAAATTCCCTGATCTAGATGTATTTGTTCCTGCAACGTAGACAACCAAACTTACACAGCGATGTTTAGTGTACTGTGTTAGATGCATTTTTTATTTATTTGAATTAATCTTTTATGTACCTTGATGTCATTGATCGTTATTAATTGTCTTATAAAATAGAGAATAATTATTTAGCCGATAATCTAATTAAACAGAAAACAAAACCAGTATATAAAAGTGTACCCTTCAATTAATGTTATATGTGCAGTTGCCGAGTTATCCAAAACCTTCAGAACGTAATCCCTAAATTCTATATTGATTAAAACAAAAAAAAGTTGTAACAGAAAGTTACAACCTGTGCTTAAATTTGTTTGTAATTTATACATACCAGTTTCGAGAGTAATAGTTTTAGATCTAAGAAAGATTTAAACTACATTGATAATAGTGAACTTTATTTTTAATTTAATTAATTAAATATGTTTAATTTAATTTAATTTCTAATTACATATCAACATTTTAAAAATTTCCCAAAATATAATATCTAACCAATTACAGCATTTAACTTTCAGAAAGTAATTTTTCGATAAATTCGGTTTTAATTAAAACAATAAAACAATTGTAATAGAATGTTACAACCTGTACTTAGCTTTTTATGTGTTTTATACATACCTGTTTTAAGAATAACAGTTTTAGATCTTCTAAAAAAGATTTAAAGTACATAGGTAATAGAGGACTTGTTTTTGCTTTAAATTAATTAAATATATGTTTTTTCATATTATTGTACAGGGACATATAATGCAACCAATTATTTTGAAAATAACTTTGATTATCATGTCAATTGATTATCAGTTGATTAAGATAAAGTAAATAAAGGTAATGTTGCCACAGGTGGTGAAAGGTATATGTATTTTTGCATAAATTTAACAGACCACACAATACTTAAACCATTAAAGTTTTAATGTTTAACCTGAAAATACTGTCTGAAATAAACTTCTATACCTACATAAGTTCTAAACCCAAAAAGAAAAAATAGATATGCAATATATGATAAACATGTTAAAGATGTTACATTCTATCGATAAATGTTATATTTTTTACAAAGATCTATATATGTTAATATTTAAATTCTAATGAAATACTAAATGTTATAAACATATAATATATATACAGGATATAAATTAAATTATCAATTCCGACATGGCATTTTTGTATTTTTCAATAGACAGGAGTTATTAAAAATAAGTTTGAAATTATTATATGCATTAGCTGTTTAAATATTAATTACAGCGACTTCATCTTTAAATGTTTGCTAAATAAAATTTATTGCTAAAAAAATTTTTTCTTAACTATAGCATAATAATATGAATATTAGAACAATCATTATTATGAAACAAACATATTAACGCTTGTTAAGTTGATCTTTCATTTTTTACTATTATTCATCTCACTATTAAACTATTACCAACTATGAAAACTGTATAAAAGACTTTCAATTATAAATGTTAAATTAAACATTAAGCAAGCAATAAAAAGGGTTTTAGAAACAAATTTAAATTTTAAATTTAGGGGGCATTATTTATTTGGGGCATTTCAAACATCTAGATTTTTAAAGATATATAAACATTTTCAAAAATTCCCCGAAATATACTATCTAACCAGTTATAGAATTTAACTTTGAGAAAATAATTTTTCGGTAAATTCTGTTTTAAGTAAAACAAAAAAATAATTCTAATAGAATATTACAACCTGTGCTTAGCTTTGTATGAGTTTTATACGTATCTGTTTTAAGAATAACAGTTTTAGATCTTCTAAAAAAGATTTAAAATACGTAGGTAATATAGAACTTGTTTTTGCTTTAAATTAATTAAATATACAGGGTGTATTATCGATTTTGTGACATAGCGGAATAGCATGTAAAAACACAATTTCTCAAATATTGGCCCTCCCCTAATTATTTTAGAGGAAAAGCCACTATAGCAAAGTAGTAGACCTTATTGAATACTGTTCAAAACACCTTCACTTTAGCATCTATGTTATATAGTTTCCAAGATATAAGTGATTTTCTGGCATAGGAAATTAACATTGTAAATCGGAAATTCACTAATAGCAATTACCGCGTTAGATTTAGACATTAGGTAAATGCAAGAATTATTAAGTACAGTTTCGTGGGGCATAATCACTTATCAGAATGTTACAATTGCTACTGTTGTAGAAGAAATAGATAAGAATTCTCCAAGGGATTTATTTTTGTAAAATCTTATTAGCCATGACATTAATTGTCAAATTAATCTCAAGAATCACTGGGAGGTTATGTCATGCTTTTGTATTATAAATTTAAAATATATTATAAGAATGACACTAATATAAGAAAAAAACATTTTAATATTATGGGGGTTACATCATTTATATTGTCTAACAATTATATTAATCTAACAAAATTAAACAACAAACAATAAAAAAAAGCAAAAACAAGAATAAATTTATAAATCTGTTTATAATACAAAAGCATGACATAACCTCTCGGTGATTTTTGAGATTAATTTGACAGCTATTGTCATGGCTAATAAGCTTTTATAAATATAGATTTCTTGGAGAATTCTCATGTATTTCTTCCACACCGTGAGCAATTGTAACATTCTGATGAGTGATTTTGCTCCATGAAACTCTGCTTAATAATTCTTGCATTTACAACTAAGATCTAAATATAACGTGGCAGTTGCTATTAGCGTATTTCCCATTTACAATGGTTATCTCCTATGCCAGAAAATCTCTTATATCTTGGAAACTATTTAACACAGAATGCTAAAATGCGGGTGTTTTGAACAGTATTCTATAAGATCTACAACTTTGCTACAGTGACTTTTCCTCCAAAATAATTAGGGGAGCCAATGTTTGAGAAATTGTGTTTTTACATGCTATTTCCCTATGTTACAAAACCGATAATACACTCTGTATGTTTTTTCATATTATTGTACAAGGAGATATAATTCAACTAATTACTTTGAAAATAATTTTGCTGACTTGCTTTCTTATACACTGTTATACTATTAATAATTTTGATTATGATGACATACAGTCAATAAAGATAATGTTGCCACAGGTGGTGAAAGGTATACGTATTTTTGTATAAATTTTAACAGACCACACCATACCTAAACTATAAAGTTTTAATGTTAACCTGATTATATGCTGTCTGAAATAAACTTCTGTACCGACACCAGTTCTAAACCCAAAACAATATATGTGCAATATATGATAAATATGTTAAAGATGTTACATTCTATCGATAAATGTTATATTTTTTACAAAGATCTATATATGTTAAATAATTTAAATTCTAATAAAATACTAATATGTTTTTTCATATTATCGTACAAGGAGATATAATGCAACTAATTACTTTGAAATAATTTTGCTGACTTGCTTTCTTATACACTGTTATACTATTAATAATTTTGATTATAATGACATACAGTCAGTAAAGGTAATGTTGCCACAGGTGGTGAAAGATATACGTATTTTTGTATAAATTTAACAGACCACACAAAAATAAAGTTTTAATGTTTAACCTGATTATACTGTCTGAAATAAACTTCTGTACCTACACATGTTCTAAACCCCAAAAAATAGATGTGCAATATATGATAAATATGTTAAAGATGTTACATTCTATCGATAAATGTTATATTTTTTACAAAGATCTATATATGTTAAATAATTTAAATTCTAATGAAAGACTAATATGTTTTTTCATATTATTGTACAAGGAGATATAATGCAACTAATTTGAAAATGATTTTGCTAACTTGCTTTCTTATACACTGTCATACTCAGTGGCGTAACTACCGCCCCCACAGACCCTGCGACGCGGGGGGGCGCAATTTCCTATTTCATTGAGAATAGAAATCTTAAAACAAGCTTTGGAGGTAAAAAATATTTAATGGGCTATTTTACGGTACTGAATTACGATTAATTATTGAATATTTTATTTTAATAAAAGGTGACAAAAGTCATTTACATAATTGTATACAAGGTGACTGATTTTTCATTGTCCAGGTTATATCTAATGAAATATTAAAGGTAGAAGAAAAAGTTAAAGGAGAGACTTGTTTGGCATAACCTGATCTATAAAATAGCACAAAAACATTTTTTCGTGGTCAACTTATTTTCCGGAAAAATTTCTTTAATTTCTCTTTACAATAATCTATCAGAAGTAGCTTTTTACTTTTAAATTACACCATCCACTGAAGCATTTTCAAAACGTCATACTGTCCAACATGTATAAAAAATGTCAAAAAATCTAATTTTCACAAATGGAATTTTTAACAAGCTTAATTCTCATTATTGGGATTATGAGAACCCTTGCAAAATTGTTGAAACTTGTGCAAAAGTATGTTTTCGAATTAATGTATGGATAGGGATACTTGGCAACAAAATCTTAATACCTCATTTTTACGATAGAACTGTGATCTAAGACCTAGGACAGTTTATTATTTTTGCAAAACATGACGGAGGCCCACCTCATAATGAAGCTGCATTAACAAATTGTTTAAAGGTTTAAATAATACATTTGGTCAAAAATGGATCAGTAACAGAAGGCCCGTTTTGTGACCTAAGTCACCTGACTTGTTTATTCTTGATTTCTTTGTATGGGTATTTTTGAAAAAGATATTAAAAAATTAAAATTAATTGCGTATTCTTCAATTTGTTGAATAGTAATTAAATAAAAGCTGTTATAATTTTGTAATGGAAAAGTAAATAAAAAAATCATACCCAATCTGATAATTCCATTTTTTAATGTAATTTAATGGCTTAAAGCCACTTTTGATTTATCATTGTAAAGAGAAATGTATTTAGAACTTTATTCCGTAAAAATACACAAGACGTTCCATTTAAAAAATTAAAGTTGGATATTTTTCCGGAAAATAAGTTGACCATGAAAAAAGTTTCTTCCTCTATTTTATAGATCAGGTTATGCTAAACAGGTCCTTATTTAATTTTTTTCTCTACTTTTCCTATTTCAGCAGATATAACCTGGACAATGAAAAATCAGCCACCATGTATATGAGGGGCGCAAATGTACGTTTCGCAGGGGCGCGCAATCTTACGTTGTTACGCCACTGGTTATACTATTAATAATTTTGATTATAATCACATGCAGTCAGTAAAGGTAATGTTGCCAAAGGTGGTGAAAGATATACGTATTTTTGTATAAATTTAACAGACCACACAATATCTAAACTATAAAGTTTTAATGTTTAACCTGATTATACTGTCTGAAATAAACTTCTGTACCTACACCTAGTTCAAACCCAAAAAGTTCTAAACCCCAAAAAATAAATGTGCAATATATGATAAATATGTTAAAGATGTTACGTTCTATCGATAAATGTTATATTTTTTGCAAAGATCTATATTATATGTTAAATAATTTAAATTCTAATGAAATACTAACTAGATGTTATAAACTTATAACATATGCAGGATAGCAAGTAAATTATCAGCTCCAACATGGAATTTTTGTACTTTGCCATAGACAGGGGTTACTAAAAATGAATTTGAAATTATTATATGCATTAGTAGTTTAAATAATAATTACAGCGACTTCAGCTTTAAATGCTTGCTAAATAATTAATACTCAAACAATTTCAATTAAAGTGTCTATGTCAAGTTACATAAAAGCAGTTAAATTAAATTTGTCTTAACTATAGCATAATAATGATATGAATACGAAAAAAAATTACAGACCAATTTAAGCGATTTTTAGAATTTTTGTCATTTTAGAAGGTTTTAATTAATATTATTCAAGCCCATAGATAGGCAACACCTATAACAGTAATTTTCTAAATCGCTTTAAATCGGTCTGTAATTCTTTCATGAAATCTTTGCATATTCGTTGAGTAAAAATAAGTATTTTTTACTCTATCATTTTTTTTCTATGGGACACAATTTTCGATGAAAAAAACGAGAAACTTTCAAAAATGGCAAATTGTTGTTCTCAGTTTTACTCGAAATTGAAGCACTCTAGTAAAAAAACGCAGTGGGCAAAATGTATGTATTCTTTGACGAAGAATGCGATGCCGTTAAAAAAAATTAATAATATATTTCTTTTCCTAATTTTCTCAACTTTCAAAACTTTTTTTTGGAACTGGATACGTGTTTACCCTGTTTTAGGGGTCAAATTCTTTTCTTCATTTTTTATGATGTTATTATAATAAATGTATCAACAATTTACCATTTTGCATAAGATCGCGTGTTATTTTTAAATGCAATTTATGCATAAACAAACTTCTTTAACATTAAAGATCTTTCATGAAATAATTTTTTGCATTAAAATCTATCAACTTCTTTTCCATTTTTATTATTTTTCTCTCCAGCCAGAACTACCTTTTTTCAATTATTCCAAAAATTGCCCCCCCCCCCAAATAGTTCGCTGGATCCGCCACCGCTACTACCAACTATGAAAACTGCATAAAATACTTCCACTTAAAAATACTGAATTAAACATTAAGCAAGCAGTAAAAAAGGGATTTAGAAAAAAATCTAATTTTAAATTTAGCGGCATTATTTGGGACATTTCTAACATCTAAGTTTCTAAATACATACATACATATCAATATTTTCAAAAATTTTAAAAAATATAATATCTAACCAATTACAGAATCTAACTTTCAGACAGTAATTTTTCGATAAATTCTGTTTTAATTAAAACAAAAAAGTTTTATACATACCTGTTTTAAGAATAACTTCTAAAAAAGATTTAAAGTACCTAGGTAATAGAGAACTTGTTTTTGCTGTAAATCAATTAAATATATGTTTTTTCATATTATTATACAAGGAGATTTAAATGCAACTTATTACTTCGAAAATTATTTTGCTGACTTGCTCGCTTATACTATTAATAATTTTGATTATAATGACACAAAGTCAATAAAGGTAATGTTGCCACAGGTGGTGAAAGGTAAATACAACAATACAACTTAAACTATAAAGTTTTATTGTTTAACCTGATTACACTGTCTGAAATAAACTTCTGTACCTACACAAATTCTAAACCCTAAAAAAAATAAATGTGCAAGTACATGATAATTGTGTTACAGATGTTACATTCTATCGATAAATGTTATATTTATTCAAGCATCTATATATGTTAAACAATTTTAATTCTAATGAAATATTAAATGTTATAAACGTACATATACCTACCGGGTGTCCTAAAATGCTCTTTACACGCAATTTCTCCCTTATTTGAAAAGACAAAAATCAACTAAAAACTATTCTGAATGACTCAAAATGGTCCTTCAGAAAACATCCTTAAATGCTAATAAATCCTAAAGTGCATTTTGAGACACCCGGTATATACATGATAGTAATTATTATCAATTCCAGCATGACATTTTTGTACTTTTCAATAGACAGGGGTTATTAAAAATGAGTTTGAAACTATTATTATATGCATTAATAGTTTAAATATTAATTACAGCGACTTCAGCTTTAAATACTTGCTAAATAATTAGTACTCAAACAATTTCAATTAAAGTCTCTATTGCAAGTTGCATAAAAGCGGTTGAAATTAGTCTTAACTGTAGCATAATAATATGCTATATATGTAATTAAAAATGCTGAATTAAACATTAAGCAAGCAATAGAAAAGGGTTTTATAAAAATAATTCAACTTTTAAATTTAGAGTTATTATTTGGGACATTTGGAACGTCTACGTTTCTAAATATCAACATTTTCAAAAATACAATCCAATTTCAGAATTTATAGTCGACAACTCTCTCAAGGTACCTAGTTATATTTTTAAACTTGGATTACAGAACAATTAATTATTAATTAATTAAATGTTATTAATAAGATTAGTTAGTAATAAAAAAATTGCTTACGAAAATTTCAGGTCTTTTAAGTTTTGCTGCTTTGATATTTTACAAGGTGAAGCTCATAAAAACCTCAATCCCTTCTACTCTAAAATCGAAAATCGCTTTAACTATTTATAAAATAAAAATCATCAGGGCTGTTTCTCGTATTTATGTGAAAACAAATAAAATGAAATTGATATGTAAATCTGAAAAACATGCCGATGCTGATTTTTATAAAATACTTGAATGTTTATAAAGCCTTGCTGTGCTAGTTCTATGTTACATGTCTCAATGTAAGTTAATGTAACAAATAACTATTAAACTTATAGCTCCTCAAATAAATTAAAATTAATATTGGCAAACAAACATATCATAAGGTAAATTAAATAGGTTCTCTTTAATATATAGCATTTTAATGAATGTAAAAATAAAAATATATGTATTGTTGTTTTTGTGATTAATGTGTAAAGCTTCCAGATTAGACCAGAGACATAGTTTTATAGTTGTATATTTATTTATAAACTTTTCCGTTGCCGTTCCCGCTTACTGTTCCCGTTCAAACATGAAAAGGTTATAAGGCGGTTCATAAAAACAGACGCCAGCTGATTTGTAGACATTTTTGTGGCTATTTTTGGCGAAGCTGCCGTCACTATTCGCTTACACGCTATTTTATGAAGTTATCTAATAGTCTATCGTTTTCACTTTTCAAATGTCTTTGACTGATAGACTCTCTTCACTCAATATAATAAACTTGTAAAACCTGAGAAAGAGAAAGAATACCGATATTATGAGACATACTAAGAGAGAAACATATGTTCAAAAAATTAAGCTTAATTTGTAATAAAGTGACAAATATAGTTGTTTTTGACCGTTTTCCTATCCCGCGAATACTGACATTTCAATTCAGGGAAGGAGGTTCAAGAGATTAACTGATTTGTATGAAATTTTAGATATAACATAACTATCTATGGCCTATTGATGTAAGATAAGGCCTTTGGAGCAAACAATTTCGAAAAAAAAATTATGAACCGTCTTACTAAGGGCCTCTAAGCAGGATTTACTTTTCATATATTAGCAAAAAATTCATTATTTTTAATTTTCATTAATTTTACGCATTAGTTTAAAATATTACTTTTAAGAAGGTAACATTAGAATAGTATAAAGCTAATGTTAGTTGTAGTGTAAGAAAAATAAATGCTTATAAAATCATTATTTGTATATTATGGAGTATAAAATAAGAATGCATGGTACTCTGTTATAATCATCGGTCTTTAATTAAAAAAAGGAAAAGGATACCAAATCAAGTAGTTACTTCCTAAAATGATATATATAGTTTAAAAAATTATAGTTCAGATCCGTTTGCAACGATGCAAGATTTTGTGCAGAAAAATATAAAATCCTACTTATTAGATTGCATTATTTATTTCATTTTGAAGCTATACTTTTACTATAGAAGTGTGCGTCTCACAAAAGTTGCCCTTATTTTATTATAATTATAAAAAAAAAACAAAGATAAAACAGTTTGGTATCAGTCAGTAGTAGTTAGTATATACTATATATATATATATAAAACTGACAAATGAAGTAAAATAGGAAAAAATCGAAAAACCCTCTTAGATATAATCATAACTTTAAAATGTGTATAGAATAACAGAGTAACAAGTTTAATAAATGTTGATAGACAGCTAAGAAATTTTCTTATATATATGGCTTATGAATATTCTCTATAATACATTCCATCTAATGTAGCATGAAGCACTACTATAACAATAGCTTAATGTTTCAAAATGTTGATTCAGCAACTATGTGTCTTCCTGAGAGTTAAGAACACAATCCAAAAAAAGAATGTTTTTGACAATTCTAAAGCTGTAGTAATGGTTTTAAATGATATCATTTTTAATATTTTAAGGAAAGTAATTAAATAGATATACTAAAACTATCTTTAAATTCGTATATAATTACCAACAAATGAATTTTCATTAAATTATAATTCTTAATGCAGGAAGTAACAAAGATGCTAGCTAGCACATTTAAATAGTTGTGTTATTTGTACATACATAGATATATCAATGCAAAAGCTTACCTGTTTAAATGCTGAGTCAATAAATATGATGATGAATTGTGATATACTTACTGAGATATAACATTATGTAACTTATTTAACTATGTTTCAATAAAACCTATTGTGCTTGTCTGTGGCTACAAAATATATTTATTTCCTTCTGTATTAAATGAAAAACTACTGAAAAATAAAGAATCTTGTCAGGTTTGGGAATCAACATGCAATTTATTTAAACACACATCGTATTATCTTTAAATATAGTTTTATTTATTTATAGAAATTTTATTTTAATAGAAATTTATCTTAATCATTCTACAATAAGTTGTATAATTATAAAATATTTAATATTCAACCTTCATTTAAAAATAAATTAAAATTTTACCTATACAGGAATTGTTACCGTACGCTGAGGTTGCTAGAATAACCATTCATAACCTGCGCTGCCCGGCATGAAGAAACAATCTTTAGCAGATTAAATGACTCGAATAGGCAACGCATTTAACAAATCGGGTAAAAGAAACGACGTACGCTAATTAATTTTTTTAATGTTGAAAAATGTTTTTAAAATAATTCTGTATTCAAAAACACAAAAGACCGAGTTACAGTTACAAAGTTACAAAATAAACAGTTTACTGTTAAGTACAATAAGTATTTATTCGTTGTTAATTATACAATGTGCACTTGCATAATAACTTAAACACTATACAGTTTCAACATTAAACTGGTAATGAAGCTCAGAAAACCTAGGTAAGCAACATCCCTGAATGCCAGTTTCTAAGGATTCTGAGTGTCGTAGTTAAGTTTGAAGGCTAGGTAAACAACATCCCTGGATGCCAGCTTCTAAGTTTCCGAACTGCTGTTGCAACTCGAACTGAAGTATCTGACAAAATGCGGTGTTTATATGCCATGAGAATCCTTTGTCAGGATTCCCACGTAACTAACATTGGCCTGCATAGCATACATTAAGTTGAATTAGAATAATATTACGATAATGGTTTTATGATGCCTACATTAGCATACATTATTGTTCTAATAGATGCAACCGTTAGCATACATTAGAATAATATTACGATAAAGTTTTGCATATATTACCAGCGTTATCTTGCAGGAGACGATAAGGTTTGTACATCGTCTTGTATGACTGCTTACAGTTATAATGTTAACTCCTCCCACACAAGAATGAAATATACTTTGAAAAATAATATTTCAGTGATTACAATAAAGTGACTGGCTAAATTAAAAGTCGGAGGTGTCACATTTTACAAATAATTATATAATAATAATAAGTATATGAGGATTACATACAATAAAATACATAATTAGGACGTATAGAGTACATAATACGCATATCTCTACTAAATGATGATAATGGAACAGAATAATAACATACAATGATAATGGATAATAGTGCTATGTAATAATCCTATAATAATCGGTATAAGGTTAATATACATCCTCAAGTAATTCATAATAGTGATAAGTATGATAGTAATAGTACAATGGTTAATTTAAATTGATCTGTACTGGACTAGGATAACCTGTCAGTTTCTTTAGGGGATTATACTAGTTGATACATTTTGGTAGCGATAAGGTTTAGCTTGTAACATAAGAATAGGGTAATACAACGTTTATGATTGTGATTATCAGCGTAATACTGTCCCAAACAGAATTATTCGCAATTAAATAATGCATACAAAATTCAACTCATATTCCGTTCGTACAATATTACGCTAAGGTTATGTGCATGGCAGCCTACGCCATTCCAACAACTGCAGCAACGACCCACGTTATTCGGCTATCTGCGCGACCAGCTGCAGCCACACTACCCACGACTGGCCATTTATATGTTAATCTCAACTGCAAGGTTGCTCTCGTCTATACTAAACAACCCACGTTCGTTCACGTGCAGTGAGGTCGCCTACGACCTCCAGTCAGCCCACCGGCGACCTACCCACGGCAACCACAGCTCCGTGCCTGGCACGGCTAACTCGCCTCTGCGGAAAACACTTACGATACCCAGAACATCAACCTACGGCTTCCCACTACTATGCTAATCTGCAATACCAAGCCTATAATCTGGAAGACTGGAGTGGGAAACCACAAAGGTTGAAAAATGATCCCCAATTAAAATTGGGGATATATACTCAAGCAACACTATCCTGTCTGTATCCCGCTGTCTATCTGATCCCGCTGTCTGACTGAATCTCAAAGAGGAGAGTCGAAGTGAGGTTTATCCCGGGACAGAGGGGTAAATCTGGACCAATGGGAAACTGTATGCCACCAGGTATTGTGGTTCAATAAGAACCTCTACCTTAAAGGGAGTTGAAGCGAAAAGGGGTATCATAGCCTCTCACTCTCAAGCCAATTTCACCTGATAAGGGTACATACCGGGAGTCTATAACGTATAAACTTGTAAAAGAAGCTCTGTCGAGGGCCCACCAAGCCTATAATATGGTAGATCGGGGTGGCAAAACCGCTTAAAAACCAAGTCCTGCCACAATTAAGGTTGGATTCGATCGGGTATGTGGTCCCCAACTTTTAAAGTTGGGGGAAAGTCCGAAGCTGGACGAGGTACCATCTCTCGGGAAGGTGCCGACGGGTGAGCACGTTTATCGCTCCGGTACTAGCCTGGAGAGCTAGTAGAGGATGAATAGTAACCTCGCTCCCACCAGTGAGTTACTGGTAGCACTGCTTAGCAACTGCGCGCTAATTGAGCCTATCTCAATTCGAATCCCTTAGGGGACCGTATAACTGAGAAAGTTTGGACATTCGGACTTAATTGACCGAATGTTCAAGCAGAAATAGTGGGCATCAATTACTGTTAATTATTTTAAATTTCAACAACGGCCTATTATAGTCGCCCAGATGTTAGGCTTAAAGTAATGGGAACACAGTAGTAGTAGTAGTTCTGAAGTTCTACTATGCTAATCTCTTCCGCGTTGAACAGTATAAAGCCCGCTTGCTTTGGGCTTAGAAAGCAGTTAGTGCCATGACTCGAAGAAGCCACATCCAGGCGCAAGCGGGTAAGCCACATTTTTATTATTTATTGTAAGAGGTCGGAATCTGATGTCCAGGGACATTGATTACCGGACCCCTTACTGCTTAGTTCTGCTTAATTATTAGGGGGTCGCGCCAGGTCCTGTATGCTTAGTTGTAGTATTCTAGGACCCCAGATTACTGGGTTTCCTAGCGCTTAGTTTGTAGACCTACTGCTAGTACGGGGTGCTCCCGATCGCCTTCATGTTATGTTACAATTTTTCTTTAAAGGCGTTACCCCAGTTCAATTTCACTTAATGTTTAACCTAAAATTTTTCTTTTTTAAAAGGCTTTTCTCCAGTGTGTTTATCATATTTTTGTCATTCCAAATATGGAAGTGTTTATGGGCATACCCTTTTATTGGCTTTGCCTTATTTGGTAATATTTCTGTTGAGGCTACCTCATTGGTGAATTCAGCTTTATCTCGGTTTTTTTGAACTTTTTAATAAGATAATCACTTTTATCCTTTTAAAAGGCGAGTTGTAATTTGACTTGCAAATAGAGTGTTTGCTTCATTCCAGTTTTAAGAAATTTCTCTCTTTATGAGTTTAATGTGGAATTTAGTGCAATTCCTGGTGATCAGTTTTTCACAGTGGTGATTGTTTATATCACAGGAATCCAACTTGTTGGTCTTTTAAGCTCTACTGCAAGGTACACCTTTTCATTACTATATCTTTATGGTTATCTCTAACAGTTCCTTGTTTTGTAGGAATACCTTTCAATACAAATATAACAAGAGGTGATAATCCACCCGTGTCTATCGTTTAAAGCCGATCAAAACATCTTTTCCGGTAGGTTTGTGGTTATGTTGATAGACAGTTAATTTATACAGAATTTCTTTCTAGGCTTTTTCCGGTTCTTTTTCTTTTCCGGCATCTACTTTTGCCTCCTTTTTATACTCCCTGGTTTAGCTGCGTTCTACCTGGTTCCACCGTCCAAGACGTTGGATAGCTATTGACCACCGAAGCCGCATCTGTAATTAAAGTATTTTACCAGCTACCAACAAGAGTAAAAAGAAGACAAACTAATACCAACACAGAACTCAACACCTAAACAAAATAAACATTTTCTCCTTCTTAACTTTTAGGTTATGTAGACAAAGTAATTCCTAAATTGGTTTTAACAAATTATATTAAAGGCGCAGTTGCCACTTTTACCGTATTACTTTTCTGCAGAAAGCGTAAGTCTGATTCAGATATTCAATCCAGTTAAGATGTGTAATTAAATTATTGTTATTTTGATTATGTAAATTTATTGAATGTAGAATTGTTTAAGATTTCTGATTTCATAATACAATATTTTTTTATTATTATTAGGGGATTATTTACAAATAATTTTGTGTTCTGTATAATCATTGCATTTGGTTTGTGGTGTGAACCACACAATTTCTTTTTTTATGTTTTAAAATAAATAACCTTCGGTTTCTTTTGTATCTGTTTTTCATTTCTACAAACGCTTGTGCCGAGTTCAAACGGTGGCTGCTATCTTAGAGCAGACGTTTGCCGGACCCAAAGATTCAATCAGATTAAGGTTAATGTTTAGTGTAATAAATTTTAATATAGCTGGGACTTCTTTTAACACCGTGGGCTAGCCAGTCAGGAAGTTCTCGTTATAGTTAATCTTAGATTTAGGAGGACTTACCTGTCCTCATACTATTTGTAATCCATTGTACTCAATGTATCCTACTGTTTTATTGTTTAGTATATAGATGTTTTTATGACTTGTGTTTACTGTCTCACCCTACCTCTGACTACGTCCCTCAGTCACGAAAACTCCACGTGACAATACCTAAAGGGCTGTACTTTTCCGATGGATGCTGTGTCTGATTATCTTCGATAGAAGATAATTTAAATGTGGTCTAAAGTTTGTTTTAATGTATTAGGGAACGAATGATCCAGATTTACCAGATAGATCAGTTTATTTTTATAATTTTGGTGGTATGTAATTTGAATATGATGGGTTGACATGTTTGATTATCTTCGAATGCTAATATTGTGTTTCGCGCAATTTGAAATTGCGATATCGAAAAAGTAAGGGTTGAGAACGGAAATAATGTAAAGGGATTATTTTCACACATTGAAA
This sequence comes from Agrypnus murinus, assembly GCA_929113105.1. Taxonomy (NCBI): domain Eukaryota; kingdom Metazoa; phylum Arthropoda; class Insecta; order Coleoptera; family Elateridae; genus Agrypnus; species Agrypnus murinus. Next base: position 115,244,557 of record OV816023.1, on the reverse strand, counting down.
GATTAATTGTTTGTATTGTTACGTCACAGTGGACAAGGGTCCCGGCGAAAAGGAACATCTTGATTGTCCTGAAATTAGCATATCTTTTCATGAGTGCCTTTGTAAGTTCATTTCTTAGGTCATACGTGGTTGGAATTTTCTATATATATGTCTTGATATCGTTATTGATTCCGTTCAAATAATATTTTCTTTGGAGGTGTTCCAACGTTTTGGAAATTCCTCTGTGATTATTTTTACCTTCGTGATAATTTTGAATTTGAATAAGTCCTTCATTTTTATCTGTTGATTTGTTTTTATATGACCTGCTTTGTGCATCTATAAAATTTGAGGGTGTTCTCATTTCATATAAATAGTAGAAAATGGGAAATGTCTTTGTAGAGGGAATCATTTGGAAGAAGCAGTAATAATTAATCTGGGGCAAACAGTGTTTCAGTAGTTGTTCATGAAATTTGTCGTTTTGATTGTGTTGATTAACGAAAACTTGTATTAATCGATTTCCGTCAATAGTGGTGAATGAATGTATTTGTCGTGTTAGGGTATTTGTCGAGGTTGTTTGTATGAATTCAATTTGATTCGGAAAGCATTGTACCTAATGGTTTTTGAGAAATGGGTATCTTGGGTGTTGATTTGGGGTGAAATTTGAAATCAGTGATCACAATAAATTTACATAATATTTACAAAGATAGCAAACAAATCACAATTATTTACTGGGTGAACGAACATGCAGTCGCTCGAGGTGTCCGACTCCACTAGTATCCGAGACTAGCCCAGAAGACGGAGGGTGGGCAGTCGTTAGAGGTGTCGGGGAGCACTAGGATCCGAGAAACAAATGAAACATTACATGAAATTTCCAAAACATTAAATTCTTGTTTTTAGTTTGTATACTTTTTTAATTTCAGGTTTGCCTAGTAGATTACTTAGTAGTTTTGAATTTAATTATTAGAGACTAAGCTAAAATGCTTACCAATGCATTAATCAGTTTAATCTTTTAAATTAAAATACTCAGTGTTGTATTGTACACATACAAATTTGGAGAAGCATATCCAGGAAAGATATTTCTTATGGAAGTTTACATCATGCATCATGTTGCCACTTGTTCGACTAAAAGATTCATAAAAGCATATGCTAGGTTTGTTAAATATATCATGGAGGTAAGTGACGCGACGTATATGTTGATTACATGGTTTGAGATTGTTGGGATGTATTCTTGAATTTTCAAATGCAAAAGAAATGTTTTGGAGTGTAACATAACCTTACTATATGCAGTGGCGTGCGGTCCATGGAAGCAATGCTTGCCTTGAGAATTTATTAAAAATAAAAACAATGCTAACAAAAATACTTTTGTAAAATTATGGTTATCGTTTATTTAAATTGAAATATTTATCAAATTAAAGCTCAATATCAACTCTGTACAGCAAAAAGTATAATTATTTAGAGTACTATTTTAAATTAGGCTCATTAAACTTGCACGGAAAGGTAATACCGAATCAAATGTGATACATACACTTGCTATAAGCACTGCTTACAAATGCTCTTCTCTTAACCTTGGCGTGAATCAGCGAGCGTGGGGTGTTAAAGTAGACGGATGCTGTTAACATTGTTTAGTCGTTATTTTTATTGTGCTTCGTTCCCAAATGTTTATTTATTATAATTTGGTTATTTGTTCGATTTAGTGTTACTTAAGTAATGTAAATCTGCGAATGAGACTAGTAGGTATGGCAGCGCTTGGCATAACCCCCACTCTCGTCATGACCTCAATGGATGTCATTAATTTAGTATGTTTACATTCTTTAAATGAGCATTTATGCATATGCGACCAATTTATTATAAAATCTATTGTAGATTGACATGTAAACGAGAAACAGCAGTATTGCCAGCAGTCGAAAGAAAAATATGAAAGTCATACGCAGTTAATTCGCAGTCAGTTTGCATTTCGACTATATAAATTCAAAATATAATATATGAGAATAAATAAGATAATGTTTATACTGTATTACAGTAAAATCTACATGTAAAAACTACATGTAAAAAAATACTAGCTTTTTTAAAATATATATATACCTGACTTAGATGATACAAAATTCAATTCATTCTCTGTTTTATAAATTCGTTAGGGCTGTGGAACAGGTAAAAACGCGCTGATTTCGATCTCCCTTACTGATGCATATTTCTAGCGATGATGTCAGCGGGCAGCTTTGCAAATTGCAGCATTTTGACGTCATTTGATGGTGATTTTAATATAAATTAAATGTAATATTTTTCTCAGGTAGAAAAAGTTTTAAGATAATATTTTTACAGAAAAGAACCATTCAAAATTTAAAAAAAAAGGGAAAAGGAATTATACCTGGTTTGGGTTCGGGGCAGGTAGAGAGATCCCTCATCTGATAAAACAGCATATTTCTAGCGATGACGGCAACGGGGCAGGTAGAATCTTGTTTTCACCCCCGAAATGTCTAAAAGAATGCATATAGCCTAAGGCAATATATTTTAAGTGACCAATGAAATGTTTCCCTTTTGTTGTAGAGAGAGCTAAATATTTGAAATAAGATTTTTCACGTCAGTCCCTTTCGATACGCTGTATGCGTGTGGTATATAACAGTGGTTTGAAAGATTAATAATAACTGGTTTTAAATTAAAAAAGTGTGTGTTTATACTGCATATTCCTTCTTGGTGAGAGGTGGTTAAAAGTGTAAATATTTATTGTTTTTCCGTTTTTAATTTCAAGTGATACAAGGCGCCAAGGGTAAGTCTATAGATTTTCTGCATTAGAACTAGTTTTTCTCTTTTGAATAGGTTTTCTCAGGTAGACAGAGTTTTAAGATGATATTGATTACAGTAAAATCCTTTAAAGAAGTTTGAAAAGATTATATTGACGACGGCAAAGCATTGGAACAATTACGTTAAAAGGGAGAATTTTTTACAGAAAGAACCATTAAAATTACCTGTTTTGGGGTTCGAAGCAGGTATAAAACCGCAAAAGTTCTAGTGATTTACAGGTCAAATCATGCTTTTTTAAAAGAATGCAGGCATAGCCTCAGGTGTTTGTTTCCCTTTTTTTTTGTCGTCGAGGCCCAGATATTTGAGTTCAGTTTATCGCGGTACGTTATATCATATAGTTGTGTTAATAATGACCGGTTTTAAAATTTAAAAGATGATTAGTGTATATTCCTTCTTGGTGAGGTGAGGTGGTTAAGATGTTGTTACCCGTTTTAATTTAAAAGTCATACAATGCCTAAATGGTAAGTCTATATATATTTTCTGCATTAGAACTAGTTTTTCTCTTTTTAAATAGTTAATTCAGCCGTTGATACTAATACATATTAGTGTTAGAAACCATTCCGATCCCTGAACGTGATTCAAGAGCCTGTGTATTTATTAACGTAATTTTCTTAACATGGAGATCCGAAAGCCCTTCACGAAGGGTAGCTACTGACATAGATATGATGGTTAGACGAGCCTGCAAACCTCGCAGTTGTATCAAGGATTGTCGGTTTCTTTAAATTTAATGATCTCTTTGGGTAGAAAGTTTCATTAGAATACAGCGGTCTTGATCACGTGGTTAGTCAGATGTGAAATATAAAATTCAAGAGCGGGAAATCCATGATGGTGACTTCAAGAATGACAAATTCAAAATTTTAAACGTTTTATCGAGCTGTCGTCGTCGTCGTTGTAAGGACATCTGTTGGGTTAATTGAAACCGCGTGACGAGCTTCGATCCCTGTCGATAGCCAAAGTTACTAGAATAGAGAGGGATATATACGAAAAAGTTACCGAGAGAGAGAGAGAGAGAGAGAGAGAGATAGCTAATAAATAATATATTTAAACATTGATGTCTCATTTACTAGCATGATTAAGGGAGAATGGCGACTATATAAAAGGTAGATCGTTATCTGCGAGAGAGAGAGAGAGAGAGAGAGAGAGAGAGAGAGAGAGAGAAAGAAAGAGAGTACACGAAAAGTAGAAACATAATTTAATTCCTATCTGGCATTATTATTTCTTCTAGAAAAGGTAGAAAGAGTACAGTGTGTGCGTGAGAGAGAGAAAGGTAGCAGCAGAACTTGTAGGTAATAATAATAATTGTTAGGTGATAATACAGATTTTTTTTTACAATCATGACCTCTATTAGCATCGATAATACAGATTTCTTCTTTGCGTCCTCTACATGCGGTTAATACAGATTCCTTCATGACGCCTACTGTTGGCAGTTCATATTTTGTCGGCAATACAGATCCCTTCATGGCTTCATCTTTTAGAACTATTTCGTTTCATTGATCGGTTGTGAAAGAGAAAAATGTAGCTAATTAATATATCAACTATATAATCAAACAATCTCTCGACGTAAATATTATATTAGAAATTTTAAAAGGTATACAGTTTATATAATGGTAGAGATAGATAGAAAACTGGCGGTTCGTTTATATCACGTAGGTCCGTGATTTGCGTTAAAAGCTGAATTTAGATTTTTAATGCTGAATTAATTATCTTAAATTATTATATGTAATTAAAGTATTAATGACGATAATTATTTTAAGAAATCGGTAAATTTATTAATATAAAATGATAAACCTTGGCTCCCTCTATATTAACAATTAGCAGAACGTCCGTAATCGGTAATACAGATTTCTTCATGAGAAGGCTCTTTAATGCGTCCTCTAATAGGTGATAAGGAGAGAGCAAGAAGGAGAGAGCAAGAGAGAGTGAGTGAGTGAGTGAGTGAGTGAGAGAGTGAGAGAGAGAGAGAGAGAGAGAGAGAGAGAGAGAGAAGGAGAGAGCAAGCAGGAGAGAGTGAGTGAGAAGGAGAGAAAGAGAAAGGTAGTCAATAACTTGTAGGTATTAGTAGTGAGAAGGAGAAAGCATGAAGCCCTCTATTGACAGTACACATATTACCGGTAATACAGATTCCTGCATGACGCCCTCTAGTAGTAGTACACAGGTTGTTGGTAATACAGATTCCCGTAGAGGCGTGAAAGGGTAAAGTGGCGATCGTCCAATCAGAGAGCAGTAGGCGTTTTCAAAATGGCGATCGTCCAATCAGAACGCAGTAGGTGTTTTCATAATGGCCGTCAGCCAATGAGAGAACAGTAGGCGTGTCATCCAAGATGGCCGTCGACCAATGAGAGAACAGTAGGCGTGTCTACAGGAGAGGGGATAGCCAATCAGAGAGCAGCAGGCGTGGCCAAAAGTAGAAAGAGTGGGGGTTATGCCAAACGCTGCCATACCTACTGAGACTGTATTTTGTCACATTTTATTATTTTAATTTATAAGTTGTATTTTTTTAAAGACAAATAGTTCTATTTAGTTTGCCTGTATGCAAATTTAAAATTGCATTATCGTCACGACTGTGAATTCAACTGTTTCGGTGAAAGGTTCGAGTACCTTCGATATAGCCGAATCGGGACGATTTTTTGTTCAGTTTGTAAATTATTAATAAGGAATTTTTCGAATACAGTTTTGGAGAGAAATTACAAATTATTAAGAAAGGCAGATCAAAACCATATCTTTCAAATTTAACAACAAAGATTAAAACCTGTACCGGTATTTTACTAAGACCGGAATTTTTTTTTTTAAATAAAGAATGATAGTCAACAAATTCCATAAGTATAAAGTGTAAAAGTGCTTCTTTGAAAAACTTTTAAGCTTAATAATTACCGTGTTTACTCGAAAATAAGACCCCCTCGATTATAAGACCCTCCTATATTTTGGAACGAATTTTTAAAAAAAGCTTTTGTATGCGAATATTGGACCCCTAAAAATATAGTAGGTAATATAGGATATTGAACATTTTTCAGTTTTATTTTGTTAACAAATTCTGTTAGTTATGTATGTTCATGGAAAAAATTCTACCCTTTATCTCTTGGCGGAAACAAAGCTTTTGTGAAAGCAGTTTACCTGAATTCCAGGAAAACTTCTAAAATTGTAGGCAGTTCATTCAAAAAGTGGTCAGATGTCACTGCAATAGATAATAAAATTTTGCACACTTACTGGAAAGATTAAGGTGCTACTATTGTTAACAATCAGGTAGGTACTTAAGAGGTTACAATTCTTCAGTCGGTACTGTGATAGGCTTAAATGAATTTCTTAGAAATGTTTTTGCAATCACTGGGTTTTTCACTAATATCAATCCTGTCAGTTGTCAAGCTTAATTTGTAAAACCATTGTTATAAAAAAATATATTATAAAGGTTAATGACGATCTTACAGAGGGTGATGACGACAACGGCGATTCTGACTAGGTGCTAAGCTAACAATAATTGTATATTATTTCATAATTTTCGTAATTACTGTAGTTGTTGCAGTCAATATACTTTGCTTATCGCGGGTCTCACAATGGCGGCATAAGTTTACGTGCATCAATATCGGCTAAAATGCAGGCAACCGGGCGAGATGTTATATTATTAAACAACAGAACGCTATTTTAGATGTTATTGTATTGTTATACAATTTTTGTTATAAATACTGGTAAGCATTACTCAGTTACACTCATTGTTTTCACTTTTTATTGAATATATCTTTTTATACTCGATTACAAGACCCGACTCGAATATAATACCCTCTCACATCTTAGAGCAAAAATCTAGCAAAAAAAGGGGGTCTTATTTTCGAGTAAATACGGTATAACACTGTTTTTTATTGTACCTAGCAGGGGCAGATCCAGAGAAGTATTTTGAGGGGGAAATCTTTGGAAAAATAATTGTTTTAATAAATAATAATTAAACAAACATTATTTGTTTCTATTCTATGTACTTATTTCTAAATTGGGGGGGGGGGGGATTATTCCCTCCCTGTTAATGCGCGCCTGTACCTAGGTGTATTATAATTAAAATCGTGGTTGCTTCCCTAGCCTAAATTCTCACCGCACGCCACTGACTATATGTGACCATTGAACACAATCTTTTAATGAATTGAAACATACTTTTATTTAACCTAACAGTTATTCATCCTTTGGAATCGTTTCCGTTGGAGGGAGCAACTACTTGCTAATATAACTTCTCAAACAATTGGGGTCACAAAAGTCAATCATAAAAGGGACAATATTAAGAAAGTGCTTTTCAAACTGTATGCAAAATGTTTGGTAATCCTGTTGCAGAGTTTCATCTATTATATGGTTACTCCATGTATCCATGTAAAATAAAACAATATTATTTTACGCAAATGTATACATATATTTTTAATTGCAAATTAATATTCAAAATGAACATGTCAAATTACATCGAAGGCAACAAAACATTTAAATTATTCTATTACATATTACACATGGCACACTTTGCTTTATTCTCATTTAAAATTGTACTTAATTTTTAAAGTACACAGAAATAAAATGAGAATTAAAATCTCTTTTACGTTTCTCAGGCACTATGGTAACATTGTACTTTTATATAAAATATATATTATCACAGAAGTAACTATTTTACAGCCTTTGATTAACAAATTATTAATAAAAATATATCTTTTCTACATAAGACAGTGTTTCTCAATCTGCAGTTCCGTCATTGGTATTATCACACATAAGTAACCTAGAGGAACAGTGTATTACTAATTTAATTTTTAATAATGATTTATAAAAATGTAATTAATGTTTTTTTTAATAATAGAACTATCAATTGACTGAATGAGTTGGTAAAATTCATTAAAAATGAATTAGTAGGTTTTGGTAGAAAATAGAAGTAATGGTGTTATCATAAATATGTTATTCAACTAAATATATGTTTGACTTAAACAGATATCAAGCAGAATTTACTGGACAGTCAAATAACCTAATAGCTAGACATTATCTATTACATCTTTAAATATTAATTGCTCAAAGAAAATTAGTGAAAGTTCTTATGTTAGATGGTCTATATTTTACAAAAAATTGAGCAACACTGGCCTATCTCTTATTCCAATTCTCTTAAATTTATTTTTTATAATAAAGCTATGTACATTTTGAAGTAACAACAATTTTTAATTATTTAAGAGAATCTTACTATGCCAATATTATCATATTATCAATTTACTAATTACTAATTTATATAAAAGACAAACATAAAACAAACAATATTATACAAACAGAATAAACACGACATGTATTTGTATTAAACTATAATCACGTGTCAACACTTAAAAAGATATTTTGAGCAAATCATGGATCTTAAAGATAATATATAAAATCTAAAAGTGACAAACCTACAAATTTAACAGCAAAAATATTCTAAAAAATTGTTAGGACACTCTGACAGTGTTTGGCATTATACAAGTCTTAACAAAAATTGGATAAACTCTGCAGTAGTGCTAACAATGTCATAATGTTGAATAACAATAAACAATTTAAAAGAATAACAATTGAAAATTGACTGATGATTGATTATATTCTGGAAACTGACATAGGTAAAATAAACATTCTTTAAAATATAATGAACAACAAACATAATTGTATAAGATTAAAACTAAATAATTCTTAATAACTACGTTGTCATTGAATCAATTTTGTATTTATATTACTCAACATACATAGTAATCAGATTTTTTTAAAGTATTCTGTTAGTCTTTTCAAAAGATGTATTTCTTTAAAACATTTCAAATTTATATCCATAACAGTTATTAAAACAGACTAGAGGAATAATTTATATTAATCCAGTCCAAATGTAGAAACATATACAATTAATAAATCCATCCAGTAATGCTTTGCGATCAGCCATGCAAATATCTGAATCTTTATACTTATGTGAGGCACGGTAAACAGCATACAAATCCTAAAATAAAAATTTGCAATTAATAATAATCGAAATGCTAGTAATAAAATACAGAAGACTAAGATTATATCTAATGAGACCTTGAGAGAGACTGAACAAAATATGCTTGCATACTTTGAAAATAACAACATTTATTTAAAAAAATTGCTTTGTTTGTTTAGAATCTTTACTTTTAGGTTTTGGTTTATGTTTTAAGTTATTTACTACTATTTATTAATAATAACAAGTATTACTGATAAGTAACACTATTCACATTAAACTATTTCAACCTTGTACAAGTAAATACTTTAATATTATTTATTAAGACCGGAAACTTATTTTGAAAAGTGGGACACAAAATTTAATAGTGCCTCTTGCACATCTAAATTTGATATTTTTAAAATATTTAAAGTGTAATTAAAAAATAATCATTGTGATGAAAGATTGAATAGTTTAGATAAACTTTAAAAATTTATATAAATATGCTAGCAGAACAATAACACAGTGCGACAAATTTCAACTTTTGGTTCATGACATGGGATTTCTCTTCAGGAATGGAAAGATTAGGTGCCAAATAGCAATTCCCCAACAGCGTTTTGCTAGGTTAGTTAAAATAAGAGAGTTTTTTAATTTTAGAGTTTGAGAACTATCAGGGTATCGGATTGGCTTGAAAAATTCGGAAAATTACCTAAAAATATAGTTTTCGAGGTGTTTTTGGGCTTGTTTGAAAGGAAATTGAAAGTAGATACAAAAACGAACATATGTGAAATCCTTGAAACACCAGGGGTCGTTTTAAAATGCATTTAAAGCGCTAATTTGAAAGGGGAATGGGGTAGCGAGGTGGCAGAGGGCGTTCCTTTTTCATAAAAGCTTTTCTCCAATTGTCCCCTATTATACCGCAAAATTCTGGACTGAGAGTAATGTTTCTTCGTAGAAAAATGAGTTTTTGAATTAAATTCAGAAGTATGAATCCATGTTCTTTATTTTGTTTTAATTTTGTTCAACAAATACAATGTTAACTTTACCTCTACTGATCTATTTGCTTCCTTTTGGGCGCTGGTTTCTCATTTTCGCTCTCCTCCCTGATTTGTATGTCTGAGCTGGATGCGTGGACATCATCTTCGCTGTCACTGTATTCATTCTTGTCTTCGTTCCTTTCTTCTTCGCTATCCTCAGCGTCTCTCTTTAGCCACCAACACAAATCCCCTAACATGGCATTCCATTTTTTGACTCTGTACCGAATTTCCATAGGCATTGCAACCTAATGGAATCGCTCTCCATGTTCATCAGACTCTGAAGCTAACTGCTTCTCAAAGTAGCCAAGGTGACTATTAAGGAAATGTATTTCGAAAGACATTGATATCTTCAATTTCTCAAATGCCTGTAACATATCAGCTATCAAGTCACGGTAATTTTCTGCCCGATGCTTCCCCAAGAAATGAAGAATCACGGCCTTAATGGCATTCCAAACAATCGACTGGTCCTCATTCAGATATTTGTCAAAATCCGAATTTTTCATAAGCTTGCGAATATCACGAAACTTGCATCTTTATAAGTTTAAATTTATGCATTTTGAAACTGTAAGGTGAGTAATATCTTTCCGTACACCACTGTAAAATGTCAAATTCAAAACAGTGAAATTGATACCTTCTTTTGACATCATCATTTCTTGCATCGTTATCAAGAAATTGGGATTGGACAGTCAGTTAGTTTTATGCACCCTTTCATTTTAACTAATAGTAGCGTAATGATTGTGTTGGGCAACCAGACGTTTATAATGCTTCGTACTTTTATCTTGTATATTTTTCACCATTTTTGACTTTCATACTGTGTTCATCCTGCACATTACACAGACATGTTTGAGCTTGCAGTACGACATGCAATATAAAAAATAAAAAAACGTTGAAGATAAAAAATGAATTCTGAAATCTAAATAATAATTTGTTTGTTGTTAAAAGAAATTAAAAAAATGAAAAAATGAATTTATTCCCCTTCAATTCAAAAAATCATTTTGCTAAAGAAGAAATATTGCTATCAGGCTGAAATTTTGCACTATAATAAAAAACACTAAAAAAAGTTTCTGTGAACTAAAATGCCTTCTGCCCCTCTCTACTCCATCCCCTTTTCAAATTAGCGCTTTAAATGCTTTTTAAAACGACCCCTGGTGATGCAAGAATTTCACTTATATTTGTTTTTGTCTATCTTTTTTATATATCTACTTTCAATTTCCTTTCAAACAAGCCCAGAAACACCTCGAAAACTATATTTTTAGGTAATTTTCCAAATTTTTCACGCCAATACGATACCCTGATAGTTCTCAATCTTATTTTAACTAACCTAGCAAAATGCCGATGGGGAATTGCTATTTGGCACCTAACCTTGCCATTCCTGAAGATAAATCCCATGTCAAGAAAAGTGTGTCGCACAATGTAATAAACCACCGTTTAACAGAAATAGTGCTATGTTTCAATTAGATGTAGGTTACTAATCGGAAAAACAGCATTTAGTAGGACACCCATCTGCAAAGATAACGCTTCAAAAATGTCGCCTATTTACATGGCCTATTTATATTAAGTATATGGTGTTTCCGGTATTAATAATATTATGTATTTGTTAGAAGCTAATGAAAAACAGATGTTTTGCTTTTAATTTTGTTTCATAACTGTAGTATACAGGAGACCTAGGTTCAAATTCCACATGAATTTTATTAAAAATTATGTTTATTAAAGTGCTAAATTAATTTCTTGTCACATATGGACCAAGCTCGCTTCATAGGAGACCAAGCCCAAAGATAAACCTTCTGAGTAACGATTACTTTAAAATCTCCTTTAGATTTTCCTACTCTCCTTTTTCAATAAAACACTAGACTTACATTTAATATTTATTAACTTATAATCCTTTTTTTTTAAGAGCTTTTTACAATTACAACCATCTTTTTTTCAAAAAAACTTATTATTTCATCTCTCTGAGAAACCTCTATTTCATTTATTTTATTTGTTATATTTATTTTCCACAGAAATATCACCTTTCTATGATCATTCTTACTGCCCTTTCAATAACAATGCATATTTCTATAGTTATGAAAAACTAATTTCTTTATTTAAAATTTCAATTTTGCATTATTATTGAAGGTACAGTTTTAATTTTTATATGATCCTTTAATATCCTTAACTAATATACATAATTTTCTTTTTCAGGTTGACCTTTGACTAAGATCTCCTTCCTCCTACCATCCTAATTTGTATTTAATATTGTAAACTGTTATACTTTAATAAGGATATGCTATTCCAACTTGATTTATCGTATTTCAATTTTATATTGAGTTTTCTAATCTTAGTATAACATTAAGACATTATTTATGTTTTATTTAATGATATCCAAGAACCACAGACTTGGTTGGAATCATTGTTCAAATGAACAATGAATCTCCAAAGTTTATAATCGAATGCACTTTGTCATATTATTTGCTCTTTAGCTCTAAAGTGACCATTGCAATATGTAGGACAACGCTAGACTAGTCATGTCTTAACAAACCTTCAAACAGCTTTTACAAGAGGGCATTTTAATATTCGCGGAATGGGGGGGTTGCTGAGGGGCGGGGCTTGGTAAACCAATCGTAACGTCTAGCTTGATGTCTTATTACTATAAATACTGAACTGATTATTACTGAATTAGTGGTATTTGAGTTATTGTCATTTACACAAGTCAGAACGTGAAGAGATTTTCAATATGAGTAAAGTTGAACATGGTGCTGTTATAAAGTTCTTGACAAAACAATGAAAACCAGTGCAAACCATTATAGAAGAAATGTCAGTGGTTTACCAGGACTCTTGTCCTGGAAAAACCATAACATAACCATAATAGGCATAACCTGTTTAAACAAGGCAGAGAATCGTTCTGAACGTCCCATCGAGGTGACCACATCAGAACTTGTGGAAAAAGTTGAAAATATAATATTGAAAGATGCCCGTTTGAATAAGAAACAACTTGCAGAAATGGTTGGAGTATCAGATACAACCATTTTTAAAGTTCTGCACACTCAGCTCGATATGACAAAGGTCTGTGAAGATGGGTCCCGAGAATGCTAATGCCACCTCAAAAACACGAACGAATGGCATGTTCACCGGCGTTTTTGAAGCTCTGCAGTGAAGACCAGGATGGAGTATTAAGTCGGATTGTTACAGGAGATGAAACGTGAAATATTTTATATATTTCTGATTTAACCATGTTTCTACTTGAATTTTTCCTAAAACATTCTTAAGGCTGTTATTTGAAATCCTAACTGTTTTTAAACCAACTTTTGAAAAGATAGTCTAAAGACCTTTCATAAGACATGGATAAAAGAACAATTTTACAATGTTTTTTATCCTATCCTTAGTGTTATTATCTAGTGTAGTAATATGCTTAACCATTAATTATTTCTACGGAGTTTACTTTCAACTATTATCGAGTGTGGATGGTTTTAAACACGCTGTCAAATATAGGTGAACAGTAAAAATCTTCGTTTTGCTATTGAAAGCGCACTGCAGGTATTTAGAATTTATAGAAATAGTTAATATTAGTATATTTTTAATTTGAGGATAGGGTTTTCTTGTCTATTTATTATTTTTCTCTAATTCAGAAAAGAGAATGAATGATATCATGGGCGGCCGTGAGCCGCCCGATAACACTATTTCGCAAACTGCAAGCATCGATACTAATAAATATGATTTTAACAATTTGTATCGTAGTGGAGATGCTGGTCCATACGTTGTTTTTCTTGAACATAAAAATAAAAACATTGGTAGATTATTTCTTATTAGGATAGGCCACTTTTTACAAGAAGATACAGCATTTAAGGCTAATATAACTGATATAAAACCCGTAGGTATCAATAGAGTAAAAGTTATCTTTAAATGTTATAAAGTAGCAAACTCTTTGATAAATCATAAAATCATCGTTAAAAACGATCTTATTGCTTATATTCCTTCGTTTTTTACTCAGAAACGAGGAATTCTTCGTATGGTTGATACAACTTTTACAGAGGAATACCTTAAAAATGCTATTAATTCTAACGTTAGTGTAGTATCAGTGAAACGATTAAAACGGAAAATTGTGAATAATGAAAATAAAACTGAATATGTTAACAGACAAATGGTGTGTGCAACATTTTTAGGAAATGTTATACCTGCTTATGTTAAAATTAATTTAGTTAACTTCCCAGTTGAGCCTTATATACATCCAGTTGTTCAATGTATTAATTGTTTAAGATATGGACATACAGCAACTCAATGTAAGGCAAAAACTAGATGTCGGAATTGCTCTGATGTAAATTGTACCGCAAACGGTTGTACTAACAGTTCATATTGTTTACATTGTGTAAAGGATGATCATTCACCCACATCACGGGAATGTCCGTCATTTAAACATCAAAAAAATATTTAAAAAATTATGGCTTTTGAAAATATACCATTCAAAGAGGCAGAATACATCGCCAACAATCCCTCATATGCCAAAATCTCTACTAACAATAGATTTGATGTACTTAAAGATTTGAATAATTTTCCTGAGTTACCCCCCACAACAAGCTATAATACTGCTTGGATTAAAAAACCTAAAATTAATATAATTAATAGTCAACCTGGCGAACCAAAAAAGCGGAAGGCATCGTCGCCGCCCTCTACGCCCATACATATCCAAGATAAAACAGATCATTCGTCCCATCCTGTCATCCCTAACCCTTACGCTAATAAATTTAGACAATACAAAGAAAAGTTAATAAGTCACTTATCTGTGTTTGTTGAACAGTTGCTAATGAGTAATGATAAGAATGTGCAGTATGAAACTGAAGCAAGTATTAGGGGTTACATAGACTCCCTTTTTAGTAGTAATAATACAACGTCAGAAGAGGTTATTACACCTATTGTTAGCGATAGCGAGTCAGACCACCAATAACAAAATTAGTATACTTCAATGGAACGCTCGATCTATTTCTGCGAACAAACCCAATTTGATGCAATTATTGAATACTAAAAAAGTAGACATTATCGTGATTTCTGAAATTTGGTTAAAACCCAATTCTACTTTCAAGATTCGGGTGTATAACTTTGTCAAATTATGCAGGCCTGATGGTTATGGAGGTGTCGGCATTCTTGTAGCTCAAAATATTACTTTTTCCAAAATCAATATAAATCGTAATTTTAACCAAAATATTGAAGTGTGTGCCATTAAATTGAATTATGGAAATATATCCATATTTTCTGTATACAAACCGCCTAATGTAAACGTGTCAACACGTGATTGGGAACTTCTGTTTACACAAACAGATGAAAATGCTATTTTCTGTGGAGACTATAATTCTCACCACACGCTTTGGGGATCTAGATATAATGATAATCAGGGTAATAAACTGCAGGAAGCTTTAGATTCGTGTGAAATGGTTGTAATAAACAATGGTACTATACAACGATACCTCGACCTAACCCACGCTCATCCGTATTAGATTTAGTTATAGTTTCCCCTGGATTAGCTGATAGAATCGTTGCTACCGTCCTTGATGACTCAATGGGTTCTAACCATTATCCAATTTTATCAGTCATATCGGGTTATGGTTACAATGCAATGTCTAGTATTCAGCCAGCTAGAGTATGGAACGACTCTCGGGCAGATTGGGATGTTTTCCATAACTATTTAATAGAAAAGCTATCCGACTATCAGTTGGTTAATAGTTTCAATAATAAAAAAAGGGCTACCTTTTTCACTAATACCCTACGAGAAGCAGCGAACTTGGCTATACCATTAAAAAAACCACATAATCAGACTAACATGAATCCTATTTGGTGGGATCAAGAATGTAATGATATCGTACGGCGCCGTAAGGAAGCCTTATCTACTTATAAACGACTGTCTAACCTGTCTAATTATTTAATGTACCAGAAGATAGCTGCTAAAGCTAAACAAATTTTTAGAGAGCTATTAGAAAATAATTTTGATAGATTGGCGCCCCCATTTGTACCTAATGATCCAATTGAAAAGGTGGAGGATGCTTCCTTACGCCGCAACACCGTTATTAAAAAACATTTTACATTGGTCGAATTTGAAATGGTAATAAAGAATTCGCAGAATACTGCTCCTGGCAAGGATGGTTTTACTTATAAAATGATTAACAATTTACCACTAAATGCAAAACAGATATTGATACGTATATTCAATGATTGGTGGCTTAACCATGATTTTGTTAATATATTTAAGAAAGTAGTAATTTGCTTGTTACCTAAACCTTTTAAAGATCTCTCTCTTGCATCATCTTATCGACCTATATCGTTAATGTCAAGTGTTATTAAAACATTTGAACGGCTTATTAAAATTAGATTGGAGTGGTTTGTTGAGTACTATTCGATATTACCAAATACCCAATATGGTTTCAGGAGAGGTGTTGGAACTATGGAAGCAGTTACACATTTGACGGTTGATGTGCAACTGACTTTCTCTAAGAACCACTATATGGTATGTGTATTCCTCGACATTCAAGGTGCGTACGATGCAGTAAATCTTGATGTATTGAGAGAAAAGATATGCAGTGCTGGTGTTGGGTTGCATGTAGCAATTGGAATTGTAGAATTGTTCAGGAATAGAAAACTCTATATTCGTGATCATAATAATAATTTGCATGGTCCTAGACTAGTCAATGCCGGTATACCTCAGGGTTCGGTTTTGAGTCCACTTTTATTCAATTTATATACGACTGAACTGCATGACTTGGAAGAATGTAATGTCAGAATAATTCAGTTTGCTGACGATATTTGCATATATGGTGTCCGTAGTTCATACAATCGGTGTATAGCAGATCTCAATATCGCTTTAACACAAACCATGAAGCGTCTATCAAATCTGGGATTTACTATATCAACTAAAAATCTGCTGTCATGGTTTTTACTAGACACAGATTTAAAACAGAACCAATTATTCACATTGGTGGTACAGATTTCCCAATGGTTACTCAATATAAATATTTGGGTATAACCTTAGACCCAAAGCTTACTTGGACTAAGCACATTGCATATATTAAAACCAAGTGTGAAAAAGGTCTTAACATGCTTAAATGTATCTCGAAGAAAAAATGGGGCGCAGACCCTAAAATTGCGATCATGTTTTATAGATCGTACATTAGATCTATTGTAGACTACGGATGTGTTCTTTACGGATCTGCATCCAAAAGCAATCTGTTGATCGTTGACCGTATTCAGTTCAAAGCACTTAGAATTTGCCTGGGTGCATTTAAATCATCTCTCTGTCAAGCCGTTCTTGTCGAAGCCCAAGAGCCGCCTTTAGAATCACGCAGAAAGTATCTAGCCAATAAATTTATATTGAAACTGAGGTATTTCCGTGCAAGTTTACTAAGCAGATTAAGTGATCTTACTATAGAGGACCTTTTAAATAAATATTGGAGAAAGAAAGTCTCGCCTCCGTTAGTTACGGCATTTGCCGACACCAGCATTCTAGCAAATTATTTAAGCACCAACTCAAATTGTTTATTGTTCAATTACAATTACGAAATATTTTTAGTTAAGCCTACAATATTGTATCCTTTGTACAATATTGTACCGCAGGTAAATAACCTCATCCTGAAATCTTACCTTGAAGAATATAGCAATGCCGTACACATCTATACCGATGGCTCTAAGCAGAATAGCGGTACAGGATGTGCAATCTTTGTTGATAATAATCTTGATTATATCTTTAAATTTAGACTTGACGATATTTGTTCGATCTTTACAGCGGAAGCAGTTGCTATTGAACGTGCTTTGGAGTGGTGTATTGCTAATACTATTAAAGATGTAGTCATTATAACAGATGCCATGTCAGTCCTAAAAGCAATTAGCAGTCATCCAATTAGACATGCTTACAATATGCATATCTTAAATATAAGAAAGTATATTTATCAGGTGGTAAACAATAATGGTACAGTCAAGTTTATCTGGTCTAGGGGTCATGTTGGGTTACACGGAAATGAAGTTACTGATAAGGCAGCAAAGGAAGCTTGTAGTCTTTCTGAAATAGATGTAGCCATATCATATACTGATATAGTCTATCAGGTCAAGAATTGGGCAAAGGCTTCTTGGGAAGCAGCTAATTACTGCCAAAGTTCTACTAACTTTTATTGTAGAATTTATCCCGTCCTGCCTAAAGTTGTACCGCATATATCACAATTTGCTATTAGTAAAAACTACTCTACCATCATTACTCGGTTACGATTTAATCATGGGTGCTTTCCCTCACATATGTTCAGAATTGGAATGGCTGAATCCCCATTGTGTCCATGCGACAAGAATTACGTTGGTGATGTGAATCACATTTTCTTTAACTGTCCCTTAAATTCTCAATTTTCTACAGAACTTCTGCAAAAATTACTAACTCTTAAGGTAGTGCTCCCTACCGATATAATATCTCTCCTTCGAACAAATGATAGAAAAATTTATGATTGTTTAGTGGATTTTGTTAAGAAGTCGGGTACATCAATTTGAGTTATCAAAGATTTGAGTAACATTCGTTTCGTTTTACATATAAATAGTATTATATAAAACAAAGTTAAATTAGTAACTCATACATTCTCTGTGGCAAATGGACTCTTGTCCGATGCTAAATTACCTTTCACACACACAACTTATTTCTATGTTTCCTAATAATAACATAGACAATTTTTAAAGGGAAAAATTTAATAACCTGTAAACTAGAAAGTTTATAGTGGAGAGTTGATATTCCAAAGGATCGTTGGAATCCTCGGGTATAAATCTATTAGTATTAGTGATTTTCTATAGACGTCTATTTCTAACTTATTCCTATTCCTTATTACTAACATCTCCAAAAAGGGTTATTTCTATTCCTTCTGACCCCAACAGCCTTAAGAATGTTTTAGAAAACCCAAAAGATCATCGAGTAGATTACATGGATAAATCAGGAAGATATAAAATATCATGATGTAATAATAACTGTAATTAAGTATGAGAATGGGTTGAAAACTTCTTGGCCTGAGATAGAAAACAGTATTTTTAGTGGTTGATTTTGAGTTTATGTCTCAATAAAATCTCCTTTGAGCTCGATGCACTTGGTCCAGCAATGCTCTAGGCGATTCAAATCATCTGCGTAAAAGGAAACATTAAGGTCTTCAAAATATGCGTTTACAGCATCAATGATTTCATGATTAGACGAAAATCTGCGCTCTCCAAGCCATTTATCAAATTTGGAAACAAGAAGAAATCGCTGGGAGCTAGATCTGGCGAGTACGGTGCGTGATTTAACAATTCGAAACATTTCAACAATTCCAAGTTCATGGATTTTCGCCATTGCAACTGACGACCGGTGAGGGAGAGCATTGTCTTGATGAAACAGCACCTTTTTCCTCAACATGTGTGGACGTTTTTTAACAATCTAATAATTTAGCGTAGTATTCACCTGTGATACTTCTTCCCTTTTCCAGATAATCAATAAAAATTATGCCCCGGGAATCCAAAAAAAATAACACAATTACTTAAAACCAAGGGAAATTGACGAGAAATTTCTGCAATCAGATCATTAATTGGTGTTTTTCACTGAACGGAATTTCTTGCAACCAGAATCCTTCATAAGTTTTGTTGTGAGACTGTCCACCCTTGATGCTTCTTTCACTGTACCCATGCAGCCTTAGGTGCTCAAAAAACAATGTGCCTGTTGTTGTTGAAACTATTGATCAGAGAGTAGGAGACCACGTTGATACTACGATAATACCTTACCAGTGAACTGTGTAGTTCAGTAGGTGTACAGGGTGTTTTTTAAATAATGGTTTTTTGGATTAATGGACAGCATATGATTAAAGAAAGAAGGCAAAAATGCATAAAATTCCACACTATCTCAAAAATAGATTTTCACTAAAATTTTTTGGACACCCGGCAAATTAAGTATACTAAAGACGGCCCTTGTGTCTGGTAGAGCTATTATCACTATGCTGATCATTCATTTAGTTTACTCCAAGCAAAAAGATGTTTACTATTTAAACTGTTTATAGGTAGTATGTAATAAATACATAAATGTGTCAGCAAGTAGACTAAACAGTGACAGCACCTACTGGGTTTTTTGTTATTATTATAACTACTACATTTCTGTATTAGGTTGCAAATCGTATCTCAGACATCGATAGAAATAATAAGTAAATTGATAGTGCGATAAAATCACTTAACAGTTAAAATTGCTATATAACAAAATGCCATGTTTCTTTGTAACATCTGTTTTAATATCAACACAAATACATATTTAGATTTTTGCATCGGATCGTATTTCTAAAAGGTATTTACTCAGTATAACTTCTGACCACATTATTTACGTTTTAAAGCATAGACAGCCATACATTAGAGTAGTGAACAAATGAGTAAAGTGGAGCCACACAACCTTGAACTCTCATTTGACCTCCATTCACTTTTCAAGCCACACCTTTTATAAGCCACGCCTCCCTCTCTGCTTTCCCCCTCTCCAAGCCACGCCTCCCTCTCTGCTTTCCCTCTCTTCAAGCCACAGCTTTTATAAGCCACGCCTCCCTCTCTGCTTTCCCTCTCTCTACTTGCCTCATTTGTCTTCAAGACCCCCCCCCCCGCTTCGTAAGCCACGCTCCTTTATAGATCACCCTTTATAAGCCACACCCCTTTATAGACCACTTGTCTCATAGACAGCACGCGCTTAGCTCTAGATAGTTACAATTACATTAATATCTCCAAATATATTAATAGGATGTAAAAAAGGTATAGCAAATGAAGTTTGAATAATAAGAAAATCGTATCAAGTACATCTCCTTTATTCAATCGTTCGAAATTGTGTGTTACGAAACAAGAAAGTGTGGTACAATATTTACATTATACAATCACATTAGTATCTCCAAATATATTAATAGGATGTAAAACGGTATGGTCAAATGAAGTTTGGATAATAAGAATTTTTTATTTGGCATACAACAACAATTTTTAAAAGGCACGTACATCTAAAAGGGTATCACATTTTTAAATTAAATTTGTACAAATTAAGGTAGGTTAGTGTTACAGGGTTGGACTCGAAAATTAATAAAACTTTAAAATTCATTTTCTGAAAAACTATTCATTTGAAGAACAAACTTTATAAAGAGAACTTGCTCTACTTCTCTACTATTCTGCTAAAACCCTTCAATTAATATACACCCTGTATAAGGTTAAATTTTTTTAGATTCTAGTTTAGATTGTCAGTGACTTCTGAAGATGACAGCCTAGCTGTTGAAACATGTGTCCAGAGTGAGTAAAAAGAGTATGTTGAGGGTGAAGTACAGTTTTAGTAAGTTTATGTCACAATTTGAGTTTTTTCAATAATATATTATATAGTGTCTGCCATAAAGTTGGATCCATATGGGAAATTTTTTTAATATTCTGATTGGAAAAAACTTTGTGGGGCAATCACCTCTGCTTCCAAAAATACTTGAAATACGCCATGTCAAAGTTGACAGGTGGCATTAGGTATCTGTCAAATTCGCCATTATTTTTTAAAATGGGCAAAAAATGACCTTATTTGTTAAAATATGGAAACATTTTATTAAGAAAAAATATTTCTAATGACATTTTACGTTCACATACCAAGTTTGAACGAGATATTCCGACATAAAAGAATTTTGTTTTTTAACAATCTTTGATACACCCCCTATAATACACCACCTAACTAACTATTTTGAAATCATTAAAAACGCTTTAAATGAGTGGGAAGGCAACAAGTGCATAGCATATTTTACTAATAATATTCGATAGTGTAGGTATTTTTGACAAATATTAAAATTATCAAGAAAAAAATGGAACATTCTGGATTATTTTCTAATTTCCAAAAAAATTACTCATAATTTTATTAATCTTTTTTTATTAAGCCACGTTTGAATAATACAAGAATTGTTGTAGTCGTAATTTAAGCAATTTAACACGAAATTACTACTTAAAAAATAGTCAGTTACGTGGGTGTATCAAAAAATATTAACAAAGTTTTCCTCGTCGGAAATCCAAAGTCGAAATATCTCGTTCAAACTCGGTATATAAACGTAAAATGTCATTAGAAATATTTTTTTCTTAATAAAGCTTTTCCATATTTTAACAAATAAGGTCATTTTTTGCCCATTTTAAAAAGAATGGCGACTTTGACAGATACCTAATGTCACCTGTCAACTTTGACATACCGTATTTCAAGTATTTTTGAAAGTAGAGGTGATTGCCCCACAGTTTTTTTCCAATCAAACTATTAAAAAAATTTCCCATATGGATCCAACTTTATGGCAAATACTGTATTAATACTAATTATAGTTTAATAAAAAAGTTACAAGTATACTATTACTATTTGCAAATATCTACTTATTAATACAAATAATTTACTTACACCACGTGAAGTATGCAAATCCATAGATAACAACATAAATGCACCATCGTATCTAGGATGAAGTACAACATAATGCTGAATATTACCATCTGGTGATATGAAGGTTCTATTTTGATCATTATATTTTATAAGTAATAATTTAGCCAAACCCTGATACCAGCTTAAGGGTTGATTAAGTAGAGAACTTAAATTAGGATGTATATCACATAAGTTTTCCAATTTAGCAAGGCTTTTAAGTTCCATAAATTCAGCATATGTTAAATGGCTTAATTCTTGATGTGACACTAGCTTGTTCCAAAGCAAATGTGTTCGACAATCCACCATTCCTATAAGGAAAAGATTAATTTATTGTTAACATGTAATGCATTAAACAATTAGTAATACCTTGAGCAACCATATCTGTAATTTTTTTTCTAGCAATGGAAGCACGATCTAATATTAATTGTTGCATAAGTTGCTCATGAGATGAATAATATCCTAAATAGTTAACAGATTCCTGTTTAATTTCAACATATGAATGTGATATATTTTGGCCACTGCAACTACGAGTTTTGTCTTCTTGAGAACTAATTGTTGTCTTTGACCTTTGTGACATGCTTTCACATTTAGAGTCATGGGAAGCTGTAAATTCTGCAGATTTTTCCAATTCAGACTCACTTCCAGATGGAATATCTTTTATATTTTCATCTTCAGGATTACTGTCTTTTCCATAGGTAGATATTGATCTAAACGTCGATGATACAGTTCTAAATTTACCTAATTTTCTATCAACTTCTATTTTTGGATAAACTTCTCTGTTGACAAAAAATTTATGTAAGTACGTACATATATAAATGTAATTTGGGTCTTGAACTTTTTAAATGTATATGTTTAATATATACAATAAATAATTTTAAATAGTACTCCAGCTTCTGTCTTAAAAAAAACTGTTAGAAATATAAACGTATGAATGTGAATCATGTTTTTTTATCTGTATCTAAATATCAAATTAATACTGTTAAATGCAATGCTTATCAATAACTGAATCTGATTTATTCTATATCTTGTTCTGTTATTAGTTATCAGAATGAAAGAAATATCACATTTACAGTAAACAAACTGCGCTTCTCCGTATATATTTCCAAGAATAGAATTTATAGGATGTTTTCTGTTCAAGAAATATTTTTAAGAAATATAAGTAACACTTATATTTGGATAGTATGTGCTCTACAATTAGTTCGAATTAAGAGATATCAGAGTTAAAAATTTGTATTTTAACTACCCCCCCCCCACTCCTCTACCCAGGTACTTAAAATTACAGGACTTGATTTCTTATAGTATATATTCTTTTTAACATGAACCTAAATGATATAATAAAAATAAATAATTATGCGGCCCACTTTTAAATTTTCGTGACGCATAATCGTTGAGATCTGCTGTATGTAGCTCACATCTCGCAGTTCTATAATAAAAAATAAACAGTTTTTGTTACACTCAGATGTTAGGAATTAGGAGCTTACAGTAGAATTACTCTACAAATATCAGTTGGAAATACTGCAAAGGGTATAGGAGATTTTATAAAACCTATTTTCCATTCATCCAGTTTTGTATGAATTGTATACACACACACACAAATTGTATACAGTGTGATAAATTTGAAGCATCACATGCTGTAGCATCCTTAAGGTTGATTCAGACCGGCGGTAGCGCAGCGGTGGCGGAGCGGATCCGCTCCCAAATCGCTTTCCTTAGTTTTAAATGGGATGATTCAAAATAAAACCGCGCACGGAGAAAACGAGACAGCGGTGACCCGGCGGTCTGAGAGCGGGGCAGTTTGAATCGATCTAGAAGCAATTTTTAGCAAGAAACTGCGCGGTTAGAGAAGGGTAGAATTATGATTTTGACTGAAACAGCGCAATTCAGTGCAGTCCATTAAGACTGCTTGCGTTACAAATTGAAAATTAACAAAACCTAATGTAAGTAAGTGTAAATAACATGTAAGTATTTCATTGTAATTTTTTTTAAATTATTATATTGAAAAAGACACTCAATTTTTAGTGAATACTTAATAAACTAGAAACTACTTAATCAACTCAATATCGCTTTATTATCGACTATTATTTATTATTAAACATTTATAAAAAAAGGAAAGAAGTGTATTCAAATACTTGTTATATAGGGTGTCACATTTTTGATGGGTTTAATGAATGGAAAGCTGTATATATAAGTTCATATAACAATATGAAAAACGGATTGCACATTATTAGGTACATAACTATGGTGCACGTCTATGAATGTCTGCACTTCAAAATTGCCTCCGTTCAACTACCGCATGCAGTATGAATGCTCCAAAGCGGAAACTGCTCTGAAACTGCTCTGCCACCGCTACTGCCGATCTGAATCAACCTTTATTTTCACAAGAATTCTAAAAAATGTTATTGAGAAAAGTTATTGAAGATTACATGTTCTATAAAAGTGTTTTCTAAAAGAGGGCAAACAAGAAAGGATGGAATAGTTTGCGACAATTTAGTATTTTAGTAAATCAGTATATAATATATATATGACAGCGCTACAGGCCAGTAGGCCTTTGACTTATTTGGCTTATTTGTCTTATTATTTTCCTCCATTCTTCTTTGCATCTTGCTTTCATTTCCCATCTCGTTATATTGTAACTGTCTAGATCTGCCTTTACACAGTCCCACCAGGTCTTTTTTGGTCGGCCACGCCTATTTTTTCCCCCTACTTCACTTTTAAACACTTTTTTCACTGGGTCACTATCACTCATTCGTTCAACGTGACCTAGCCACCGTAATCTGCTTTGTTTAACTATTGTTTTTAAAGGCACATCATTATAACACTCCTCTAGTTCTTTGTTTGTCCTTCGTCTCCAGACCCCATTTTCATTTTTACCACCAAATATTTTTCGAAGCACTTTTCTTTCCCATCTTTCAATTCTGTTTTCGCACTCTGTTGTTGTTACCCATACCTCGCTTGCAAAAGTCATTGTCGGTCGAATTATCGTTTTGTAGACTTTAAGTTTTGTTTTTCTGGAGATTATTTTACTGTCCAGTACTCTTCTAAAAGCCCCTAAACTTCTTGACCCTGCTAGCATTCTTTTTTAATTTCACTGTCGCAATCTCCTTCACTTTTGAATTCTACACCTAGGTAAGTAACTTTGTTGGCTATTTTTAACTGAAACCTTATGTTTTCCTCTACTTCAATCTCGAGATATTGATTTTCTTGCTGTTACTGGTTTCCTAATATCATGTACTGAGATTTGTCTGGGTTTATTTCTAATCCGGTAGTTCCGGCTATCTTCCTAAAATCGGCAATGAGGGATTTCAATTCTTCTTTTGTTCGGCTAAGGAAGACCACATCATCGGCATATGCGAGTAACTGGTGTGAGTTTCTTAAGATATTCCTAGTTTGATCTACTTTACTATTTCTTATTATATTCTCAAGCACAATATTAAATAAGGTTGTCGAAAGTGGGTCTTAATCCTACGTTACTTTCAAATACTTTGGATTTCTGTTGCTGGAACTTTACTCTGTTTATAGTTGTTTGTAGTCATTTTGACTAGTTCTATTAGTTCTGTTGAGATGTGCAGGTCTGCCATTGACTTAATTATTGTTTCTCTCTTTATGGAATCGTATGCTTGTTTGAAGTCAAGGAAGGCCGTGTGTATTGATACGTTCTTCTTGCTGAGTTTTTCATGAATTTGCCTGAGTATAAATATGTTGTCCACGACTGATCTTCCATCTTTGAAACCTGTCTGATAATGTCCTATCTTATTTTCTACTTCTTTTTGTAACCGTTTATTATATTGGCTAATATCTTGTAAGTGCTATTCAGTAAACTTATTGGTCTGTAATTTGTCGGTGACAACCTATCTCCTTTTTTATGGATCGGAGTTATTATTGAGACCGTCCATTCCTGGGGAATTTTTCTGCATTTCCATACTTGTTTTATCAATTCGAACAAATTCTTCAGTACTGTTTGTTCCGCATTTTTTATTAGTTCAATTTCGATGTCATCTGAGCCGGGAGCTTTGTTGTTTTTCATTCTTCCAATTGCTTTCATGAACTCTTCCCATGTTGGTAGATTGGTCTCCTGATATAAATTTTCGATAATCTGAATCTTTTCTTTGTTCAGGTCTTGCTTTGTTAAGGTTTTGCTGAAAAATTCCACCCATACTTCTAGCATTTTCTTTTCTTCCAGACATAACTTTCCTTCTTTATCTCTTAAGCCAGTTATATTTTGCTTCCTTCCTTTTTTCTCTCTAGTCAACTTGTTGTAAAATATTCTTGAATTTTTATTCCTACAGTCCTCTTCTATTTCTTCAAGCTTCTTGGTCAGCATAGCTCTTTTCTTTTCTCTGCATAAAGCATTTACTATATTTCTTTGTACTCTGTACTTTTCTTGCGTTTCTGAGGTTTTCTGTTGAAGCATATCCTTCTTTGCTTCCTTTTTTTCTTTTACTGCCTTCTCGCATTCTTCGTCAAACCAATCTGTTGGCCTCTTTATGCTTCCTCCTTCTAGTACAGATGTACTCTCGATTAAGGATGATCTTATCATTTCCCATTTTCCTTCTAATTCATCTGGGGGGTTCCTTTTTTGTTCCATCAAATATTTGGTCATGTTTGCGTATTTTTCTTTGGTTTTTTCGTCTTTTAGTAGTTCTATGCCCCAACTCTTCTTCTTCTGTACATTTTTGGGGGTATGATGCAGGACTTCTTTTAGTCTGGCTTTGCTCAGGAAGTGGTCTGATCCTGTAGGCTCCTCTATAAGATTGTACTTTTTCTATTGCATTTATGTTGTTCTTTGATATCAATAAGTGGTCGATCTGGTTAAAGATTTTGCCATCAGGGCTTTTCCAAGTCATCTTGAACTTGTCTTTTCGTCTGAGCCATGTACTGTACTCTTGACGACCATATTTCTGCTTGCTGCAAAATTTGTTAGTCTTATACCGTTGTCGTTTGTTGTCATGTGTAAACTTTCTTTCCCTGCCACTTCCTCTATCCAATCTTCTTTTCGTATTTTTGCATTCATGTCCCCTGCAATTACTTTAATATCGTAACTTGGTAGGTTATTTAATAATGCTTCTAAACTATCATAGTATTCTGTTTTCTCTTCTGGTTCTTCGTTTTCAGTTGGTGCATGCACATTTATTATGCAGTACTTTCTTACTTTGCCTCTTATCCGTAAGTAGCTTAACCTGTTGTTTATAGCCTTGTAGTCCAGTACCAATCCTTTTATATTTTCTTTTATTAGAAATCCTGTCCCTAGTCTATTTAATCAGTATATAATAAGCAATTATATAGTTGAGATACACAGTGTTCCGAAAATAATTATTCATTACAATTAGCACTCTTTTATAACATCCTGTATAAATTACTATGATTCTAATTGTAGAACATGCATGCAATCTCTAATAACTTTTCTCAGTAGCATTTTCAGAAAATGCTAAGGTACATGGTGCTTAAAATCCAAAGCACTGTATAAAATTCTATACAAATGCATAGGAGAATACATTTTATAAAGTGTCCTGTACTCTTCGAAGTATTTCCATCTGACATTCGCAAAGTAATCTCAGTACATAAACACCTAAACAATATTTGTATGCACTGCAATTTTAAAAGCTATAACTCAGAAACTGTTCATTATAGAACTTTGGGCACTTGAGACATTTTAATTAAAGATGGTGTAGTGCAAAAACAAATTTTAGAATAAAAAAATCTAAGAACAATAGTGAAAACCGCACATTTTTAAGATAACTAATAACCGAGATACAGCCACTAGAAGTTTGTCAAGAGTTCATTCGTGATGTAACACCGACACGGAGCCGTAAAACTTCAATAGCATTACATGCATTTTAGATGCAGTGCGCTCTTCACGTTGATCGTATTTCTTTAACAATGGCGTTTAGGTTTGAACCAAAATATACACAGGCTCAATTAAGGCAAATAAAGGAATACAAAAAAAAAGAAAAGATGAAAATCAGTCGAATATTACAAGATTAAACAATCTAAATTGGTGCAAAGGCAATAATTGTATGCATATGTCAACTGTAAGGGGATGCATTTGCTGCGAGGAATATGCTCTTGAAAATGGAGTAAGTGAAGAAAACGTGCATTATTTTTCACGAATCATTTGTAAATGTAGTTTTACACTTAGATGTAAGTAATAATAATAGTTTAAATATGGTAAGGCCAGCTTACTTTTAAAATGTAAAACCGAAGAAGAAAGACAAGGATACTACAATCATTGTTGTGGCATTTAGCTTGTCGCAATTTTGTCTGTTGCAATCAAATCTTAACAAATGCTTTCCTTTTGTTGGTTTTCAGTTGTACGATTTATTTTTATATTTGTTTTTGAAATTCCAAACGTCATTTATGACCGAAGATATGTGGTGCTTTACTGCTTTATAATAGATACTGCAGTTTTAACGCTTTAGTGAAGCCTGCAAATGAAAGAAAATTTATGCCATTTAATAAAGTGCAGAAGACAGATGAATAGTGCACTTAGGTGGAGAATAATTGAAGAGTATGAGAAAAAACAAGCAATGTCACACTAATTTTATTAGAGATATTTTGATTGTTATTGACAACGGCATTATTTTCAAGGTAATAAATATAACACCGTAAAGATGTTTGCCATGTATTATAGGCATTTTCTTTTCGTATGGTAATTTGCACACTAAATAGTTACTAATAAGTGTACATGGTTATGGTTTTGAACAATATTTGCACGATTAATTCTATCTTTCCACACTTTATAACGCTTTCGTTCTAGTTCTTAGAGAAATTATGAAGAGACTGATGATTTTTTTAAATGTTATTACAACCAACAACTCAACAGTTTAACATTTTAACAATAAATATGCCAAAAACATAAACTATGATTATAATGCAAGGGTAAGTTAATATTAATATGACACGTAAAAAAAATGCTGCGCGGTAATTAACGTGTGGATCCACAGTGTGTATCGCTTCTTAACTTCAAGTCGACGCAGTCATGTCGGTGTGACGTCACAAACTAAATTTGCTATACTTTAGGAGACGATATCTACGAAACTACTATCACTAAACAAGTGCGGTTTTCATTTTTATCCTTAGAATTTCTATTTTCGTATGATGATTAAGAAAAGTTTTTGTGCTACATCCCCTTTAAGAGGGTTTGGCCTATAAGATATGTAAAAACTAATCAATCTCACTGAAATCCAACAAGGCTTGTGCAGGCCTTTTGTTGACTTGTATTAATTTATTAAAAGAGCAAGCATAAATAACAAAAAAAATGTAATTACCTTCGAGATGTAAGAATTAAATAATATTTAAGATGCAATACAGATTCCCATGGTTCATATGGACTATACATTCGACATACCACAAGAGTTATATCAAAATCATCCGTATGTTGACAATCTTGAGAATCCTTATAAAACATTTGTGGTGTGCTTGCAACTTGTACTAAGACATATTCAGTATCTTCAGCATCATCCCCATGCATGCTAAATACATCCATGCCGTACTGACTAACATTACTTAGAAGATAATCATATAATTGTTTTCCTTCAGTCAGTAGATCCTTAATTGTAATTGTTTCTACAATAAACTAATATATATTAAAAATTCAAAGCATTCATACATATATACAACCTTCATGAACTAGATTTCGAGCAAAATTGGGGGCTTTATTATAATATTTCATAAAATCATCCAAGAAATGTGTTAGATGGTACCCTTCACACACTTTTCCTCCACCAGAAGCATTTGATATATAATTATGAATACAACGTAAATGGAAATCATATGTGAAAGAATGCAGATGCATAGCTACCTTTATTCTATCACATTCATCAAGAAAACTCAATGTAAACTAAAAAAAATATAATAATTTATTATTAAAACAATAATTGGGGGTTAACTCTCATAGTGTAAACAGTATTCATTTAAAATATAGGTAACAAAAAAAAACTTGGTATGGGATAGACCAAGTGATCAACCAAATGATACTACTTAATCCTCCTAAATATTTTATTTTAACACATTTTAACTAAATACTCTTAGCATCAGAAATTTCACTAAATTCTAAAATAATTTGAGTTAATTTATTAATCATTTCACTTAAAAGTAGTTTACCTGATTAATAGAAGTTCTTGAATTAGTGGATTGAAGTCGACTACATTCAATAGCATGTAATTTTGTTATAAGAAAAGGTTCTTTTAAATGAATAGTAAAGATTAGTATACCTCCCAACATAGCTTTCTGAACATAATAAATAGAATTGTATGAATACTTCTCAGGTTTAGTAAGCCTAAAATAAAACAACTCAGACGGCTTAACATATAATAAAGTTATGTAATGTACCCATGCTTTTTCTGCGTATTTTCAATTTGTAGCGGTATAAATCCCAAAGTTTGAAGGTACCGTTTATATTCAGAAATAAATCCATAACATAGATTACTGTGCCAATTTTCTAATTCTTCAGTTGAAGAATATTTTTTACCTTGCATGAAATTATGGCTTATATTAGCAAAGGGAGGTGGACTAAGAGAATGATCTCTTGTAGATGCTGATTGAATACGCCATCTATAAAATATTAATATAAGCAGGAAATTATAAAAACATAAGAAAATCTATACCTTGATAGAAATAGCAAGGGTGTATGGCAAAAATGAATAATTCGTGAATTCTGTTTCAAAATTTGAATCTGCATCCATGTAGAAGTACTTGTTCGTGACTGCCACATTGAATGTAATTTTTTAAGTTCATCTGTAACAAAGATTCATTTACATTTTATCATAATTTTTAATTTCAGTATCTCACCTTTGTGCTTTTTGTCAGATCGTTTTAGTTCTTGCATTTCGACAGCAAAAACAACCACAGGATCATTGTGACACGGTTGTATAGCACGATAGGTATCTCTAAACACTTCCAACATAGCCATGGGCTGATTGCTTGCACCTGTTGGTGGTGGTCGACGAGTTCGATCTCTTGGAAATTTCATCATATATTCAACATCACTTATATAACCTAAGTAAGGGTTATTCGATGTCAACTACAAATACAATTCATTAGATTTAAACATATAAATGTATTATAAAACATACCAAATTATTTCGAGTTATTGCTTGGTTGTAAAATATACCTAATTTTTGTGCTGTTCCTGAATTTAGAACACTAGCACGAACACTCAACCATAATCCAATATTTGATGCTAATTCAACCAATTTATCTACATTATCCTTTGACCAGTTGTATGTATAAAGAATCACCTGAAAGATATTAGTTATACAATTTTAAAATATTTACTACACACCTACAATATACCAAAAATAAAAGAACTTATTTGCAATTATTGCATAGAAATTATTTGCAACTTTTTTTAGTTTAATACAGAACTTTTACAAGAATTGTTTTCTAATAGAGTATTTTGCTAATCATTGTTTATTAAGATTTTGCAGTAATTACAATTATTCTGCTATTATATGCGTTACGTTAGTCTCGGTTTACCCTGGACTACACTTTGCTACATTTCTACTATATACCTTTGCTACAAGATACCGTTTCGTTCATTTTTGATTCCTGCTCAGTCACTTAGTTACTTATTATGAAGGTATATTCCAGTGTTCCTGAAGTGAGAGATTCACACACTTTTTTTTAATTTCTGTGTCTAAAAGTTTGCGAACCACTGGTATTGGTCGATGACGACAAATCTTACATATATATGTGCCCTGGAATAAAAAAGCTGACCTAACTACCAAAATCCACTTATTGAGAAAAATGCATGTAACCAACTTTTAATAATTATCGAATAGGTACTTTCTTTTGAATCCATGTTTAATAAACATAAAATTGATATTCATCAAATAAAAAACTTTGGGACCTAGTCTATGTAAAAATTTTTTCTATCAGAATCGCTAAAAACAGGAAAACCGTTTTTTGGCACTTAGATCCGTTTCTTTATTCCAGGTCACATTTATAAAAAATAAATTAGTCAAAATACAAATTGTTGAACCACTTTTTTAACCATGCATAATTTAAATTTAGATGATACATTGTGGCACATTTTGAAGGAAAAAGGAAATCATATCACAAATTAAGTTGCCACCCCTGGTATATAGCCTATGACACTCTCAGGATTCCAAGAAACGCGTTAGTCGTTTCAGCAAAATCGATCCAGTACTTCGGGAGATTATAACGAACCAATAGCCAGACAGAAAGTCAGATACTATCTTTAATATTGTAGTTAGACCAAATTGAATATACATAATTTGATAATTAAGAACTGTATGTCATTGTAACTTCAGAAAAGTTGTTTACAATATGGGGAATAGAGACATTGCACAGTAGAATAAATAGGGGAAAGCTGAATCTATGCATGAACCTTCCTTTTGGATTCTAAGCAATATCCCAAAAGTCCCCATCGATATGTGTGCCGCTAAAAATGTTACACGGGGTCAAAGTCACGATAAACGGTTTTTGGCGAAAAGATCATTAATGGTCACTTTTATCGAAAAAATAGTTATTATCAAATTTGTAGCTTAGAAAATTGCCTACAAAAAACATACTATTACATTTTTCGTAAGACTAACGGTTTTCGAGAAAATTCGATTCAAGAAGTTGTAACGTTTCTCATGATACATGCACTCATTTCCACACCATCTTTGAGGTAGAGTACAAGATGCGTTTTTTTAAGTGGTGTCCCCAATAGGCATAATCTACGTCTATTTGTGATTGAAAAATATTAAATTATTAAAAAAGAATAAACAAATTGACAATAGAGTGGCGAGCAGATGTCCCTGAATGTCGTATGACAAACGAGAACGTTTCGGAGTACATCCTTCTTCGGCTAGCCCACTATAAGTATGATTTATGCTATAGTATAGTATATATGTATTAGTTTGTATTGTTATGGACTCTGAAACTTTAATGTAAATAAATTCTAGCCGTATTTAACATTTAGTTACAAATACTAGACACATACATACCATTGAGGAGTGCATACTGTACGTTACAACTTTTTGAATTGAGTTTTCTCAAAAACCATTAGTCTTACGAAAAGTAACAGTATGTTCTTTGTAGGCA
Source organism: Agrypnus murinus (assembly GCA_929113105.1). Lineage (NCBI taxonomy): Eukaryota > Metazoa > Arthropoda > Insecta > Coleoptera > Elateridae > Agrypnus > Agrypnus murinus. The sequence continues at coordinate 115,211,400 of OV816023.1, read as the reverse complement.
ATTTCCCAAGTTACAAATTTGATAACCACTGTTTTTTCGATAAAAGTGACCGTTAACGAGAATTTCGCGAAAAACCTTTTTTCGTGACGTTTGACCCGCGTAACATTTTTAGCGGCACACATATTGATGGGAACTTTTGGGATATAGTTTAAAACCACAAAAAAAAGATTCATGCAAAAATCCAGCTTTCCGCAAATTTTTCCAAAGTTTGGCCTTTTTTTTTGTCTTTATTCCCTGGACTATTAGTTAAAAAAAAGGTCACTATAAAAGTTACGCATATTGCATTAACGGTAAGCACAAAAGTATAGTAATAAACAGTTGGTGAGAAAATTGGATCAAAAATATCTACAATTTCTGATATAATATAGTGACTCAAGTGCACCCAGCATTTGGAAGTATCTGAATATCCTGAAATAAAAGAGAGACTGATTTCTTTCATAAATACAGAGGAATGCCCATTTATATCTTATTAGATTCAAACATAAAATATTTTTACTAACAACATTATGGTAATGATAATGTTCATACAGCCTTGGTAGAGTAATGTCTAGAGTGCTGGACTTTCACCCAAGCGGCCAGCGGTCGATTCCCGGTGCCGGCAGATCTGGTTAAGGTTTTCTGCAGTTTTCCTTAGCTGTGACACAAATGTGGGATTTGCGCTGTTCCATCTGTAAGTCAGCTGCAGCCGCACTTAGGGCCTACGTAATAATAATAATCGCTCCCTCCCTCCCGCACAAGCTTATAGCTTCTGGGGCCTGCTTTCCAGGCTATGGGTTGTAGCAATTATTATATATTATTATATACAAGCAGTAACTGCAAAGCCAATTTTAGAAAAAGGCATTGATTGCAATTTTGATATGTTTACAGTGAAGAATTATGCACTAATTACCAATTATGTAAGATTAGAAGTCATTAGAAAAATGACTAGTTGAAACATTTAAACCTCTAAAACTTATTAGATAAAAATCTTCCCATCAAATGTATAAACTATTTGACTTTGTCATATTCAAAGTATACAAATTGTTAAATACAAACTAATGCAAAGCAAATAGACTTGAATCATTAGCAAGAGTTGTCGAATATTGTCCTGTCACAATAAGTGTAAAAAGTAGTTTTAAATAATCAAAATTTATGAATGAATAATAATATATACTGTACAACTTACATTGTCACTTTCAACAACAGCCCAAAACAACTTCTGACGTGGTAGAAATTTATTATCAGGCGTAGTAGTTGGCAAAAATTTTTGATTATGCTTTAATAGTTGTGGATTAATTAGATCTGGATGTTCTAATGGATTATTATCCAAGGTACATGCTTTCCATTGTTCAAAGTGGCGTGAAATTAAAATTGATTTACTTGGAGAATAAGATGAACTATACGGTACATAAACCTCTTCATATACTTCTAAATCTGCACTTTCTAAGGGAAGAGCTCTAAATGCTTTCGTAGTATCATGTGATAGATGCGTTACAATATTTTGTAACTCTTTTATTGTTATATTTAGCAAATGACGATTTGTCAGTATAATTGTATTTTTCCTTACGGCGGGAACAGACAAGTTAAATCCAAATTCTAGCCAACTGCGTAATGTAACAGAGCAGATTACTGTTAGAATTCCACTGTCTCCTAACTCATATGAGTCAAGCTTAATACACTGCTTTTTATCTTCATTTTTACTAGAACTTTTTTCTTTTTCTTTATAGTCATCGAATAATATGCTTCTTCTAGCAGTTGAATTCAATGGAATATATTTCTTCTGACGTCTTGATATCAAAACTTTAGGAATTTCAACTGGTTTGAGACTTACTTCCTGCTTTTTCTTATAATTTAAATGAGCATACTCTTCAATGCCTGTATTAAGTAATACATTACATTCAATTTCCCTTTCTGTATATAATGAAATCGGTTTTACAAGATCATTATCAGCTAGTTTATTGCCTATAAGGGCCATTTTACATCGATCTTGTGTATCTTTTTCACACAGCGGACTTTGCAACAGATAATATTCTATAACAATATCCCACATTGCTTGATTTGTTGCAGTACATAATTTTTGAAATAAATTGTCTGTATTTACTCTTCCTTGTTTCCACAAACGAAATTCTATGTAAGTTCCAGATGGTTTTTCTAAAAAAATAGTTTCAAACAGTTTTAGCTTTCAACAAAAACACATAAAAAGTAGATATTAAGTTATTAAACAATAGGGTTTCCAATATCAGTAATACCCAACTCTGATTACGCAACTACTAGAACAGTGGTTCTTAACCAGTGTTCAACAAAATTGTCACAAAATATCACAATTGTCAAAATAGAAGAAATCAAAAAACATTTTAACTAAAACAAAATCAATTGTTTTATCAAAATTTTTTCATAGCTTACCTGGCATTTGTATCAACATTTCAGAACAGACTTTTAAAGCAACACAAGGACGATGTCGCAATCATACCTATTCACCTAGAAACTATCACAGCCTATACCAATTATTTATGGAGGATCAGAACAAGATTTGTTATATTCTTGAAGTGCATTTATTTAAATAGTGAAGGTTCACTCTCATCAATATGTTAAATAGCATAACCCCCGTTGAAAAATCAACGAACACGTTTCTAGTCGCTCCAGCTATCAATACAGTAAGAAAAGACATTGATTTGTTTGGTATTTGATGGTATTTGTTTACCTTTAGAATTGCTTCAAGTATAATCTGTGAAAATTTGAAGATTGTAGCTTAAGTAATTCAAGAGAAATATAGCCATAATGATTTCTGAAGAAATGTCTCCAGCAGCGACCCCCTAGGATTTTTAGGATTAAAAATATACTCAGCACCTCTTTGGGGTAAGGCCCACCTGCCTGTAAAATTCCAGCTTACTAAGTCTCCTAGTTTTCAAGATATTTTTCGGTGGACATCGGAACTGATTATTATTATGTTTGATATTATGTACTTTATATATAGCATAATATTCGTTGGAAAATCAACGGTGTGTGGAGGCACCGCAACTGAAATGCGCCAGTCGGTGGCAATCAGTAAGTGCCCCCATTAATTTTGTAGTTTTTGTAAGCCCAGTTTTAGTAAAAACTGGCGAATTTCGAGAACCACTGAATAGATTTTGATGCCGTTTTCACCATTTGATAGCTTATTTCTTAGAAAAGCTTTATATATATATATATATATATATATATATATATATATATATATATATATATATATATATATATATATATATATATATATATATAGATTATTCAGACGATTTTTCGAGAGTCGAGTAATGAGCAAAGTATGAAATAAATAATAAAGAAAATTGGGTCAGAGACAAAACGCATTACGCTGCGAAAATAGTAACAGATAAAGGCAAACTGTAAGTGAACGAATTGTAGCTCTCAAAAAGATCTACAAAAAAGTCTAGATGGCATATATGATCTCTTACAGATTACTCACAATCAAGATTTTTATTATTTCTATATCTTCAGAATTGCTTCAAGTATAATCTGTGAAAATTTGAAGTTTGTAGCTTATGCTATTCAAGAGATATATAGTCGTAATAATTTTTTAAGAAATGCCTCCCCCTGCGAATCCCTCGGGTTATTTGGGGACATTGCACACCGGAACTGGCTATTATTATATGTTTGATGCTATAGTTACATTCATCTTATTTTTCATCACACCTCATACATATGTAAGTAAAAGAATTTGTAAATTAAAGATATTGCATTACTCCAAAAAAGTTAATAACCACTGTTCTATAACTTTAGTTATAATTTTTAATTAATATACAATTATGTACTGTGCGTTTCAAAAGTCTGGAACTATTGAAATAAAATTCAAACAAAAACTTTTTGAGACAAACGCTCTGACAGGTCAACTTTAGTTTTAAAAAACACATATTTTTGTATAAATTTAATTCTTCGATCGCCTTTTGTTTTCGAGTTATGACGTCATTGAATTTTTTTTTAAATTGCAACTCATATTTTTTTTTGATGGATTTGGATAGAGCTTGAAATTCTGAACATAAGAATATGCACAAGTATGACCTTGACCTTGATAGTTTACAAGATAATCAAGCTCAAAATTTGGAAAAAAAGCTGAAGTAGCGCTAAATTTTTTTCATTTTTTTTTATTTTACTGTAGAAACGAGCAAGTTAACAACCTTATTGTCATAACTAAACTAAATAAGATGTTCAAACTGATTCCCATTTACTTCTTGGCAATATCCTAGGCGATACTCAAAATCTTGTAACACATTCCGGAGAGTTTCTGGACGAATTGCTCCAATTTAATTTAATGCCTCGTATTTCAGAAACTATCAAAGTCAAGGTTGTACTTGTACATATTTCTGTTTCCAGAATTTCAAGCTCTATCCAAATCCATCAAAAAAATATGGGTTGCAATTTAAAAAAAATCCGATGACGTCATAAGTCAAAAACAAATGACGATCGAAAAATTCAGTGGATATAAAAAGATCTCTTTTTTAAAACCAAAATTGACCTGTCAGAGCGTTTGTCTCAAAAAGTTTTTGTTTGAATTTTATTTCAATAGTTCCAGACTTTTGAAACGCAGTGTATAATATTGAAACTAAGTAACGTATTTTCTTTGTTTTGGTTACATTTAAAAATTGAAAAAATAACTGATGTTAAAAACCTTGATTCATTCTTATTGGATAGAGTTGACATCGGTTGAAAGTATTCACACTATGGTGTTTGTATGAAACTCATGAATCGGTATTGATTGTTAATTAAAGCTTATTATTTTTACTCTAATCTTTTACATTTACCAAGTCAATATGCAAAAACAATGCTGTGTGGAATGATTTAAATATGCAAGAGCTTAAATTTACTTACCATTTTCACCTAATCTTCTTAAAGCAATTATATCTTGAAAACTAAATTTTTCAAACATTTCTGGAAAATTCCCATCAAATAAACTATTCTCATTTTGTATAATAATTGCAAGAGCAATGCAAGCAATGCCTCTATTTCCTGATGATGGATTCTGACTTTGATTAAATATAAAAATATTATCAGAATATTTACTTGATGGTTGCTCAGACTCTGTATAGTCTTTGAAATGATAATGCGATCTACTATCTGTGTATTTAGGTATGTTTAAAAATTGTAGTAAATTCTGTCGCAAATAGTTAACAAATGAATCTAAATATTTCAATGCATACTCTTGCACAGACAACTGGAAATAAAATAATTTATTTTGTAAGTACATACGTAGATGAAATTATTTGTGTTACCCTTATAACAATTTCAGGTAATCTGAAAGGTTTCTGTAGAAAATGAACATCTTCAGGAGTCAATGGACATAAGGCATTTCTGGCTAACATAAGTGAAAGACATTCTAATACAGCATCATCTATCCTATTTTGTAAAACTTGTACAAGTTCACATCGAACATCTTCGCCTGCTTCAGTTATTCCATGTACTTTCAATATTAGTATATCTTCATTTGGATTATCTTTTGTTTCTTTTTCACCAAAAGATCTTACACGTGGACGAATGTCTGATTCTCTCTTTTAATAGAAATTAATTTACAAGTTTACAATAATAGCAAAAAAGATATTAAAACTTACACTTGTTGTTGATGATATACTATGTTGAGATTGAGTTAAATTATTTTTTTGTGGTCCTAAAGGTAATGAAGCAATTGATGGACTGCGAGATACTATTGTATGTTCATATTCATTTGATTTTACTGTTGCACCTTTTGTACAACAACTTTGTAAATTTTCATGTAATCTGCAACATTTTATTTAATGTATCATTTTGTTGTATACAACCAAATTAAAAATATTTACCTTAAATAAAATACATTCAAATTAATATCTTGATATACAAACATATTATTTCTATTAGCAACAGAAAATTTATCTAAAACAGTTTTTAATGCTAAGACTCCTCTCGAGAGACCTGATTTTCCTGGACCTGTTTTAAGTCTAGGATGAAGAACAAATTGCGTTTGCCACACAACAGGACAACTAAAATATCCCGGTTTAAACTTTAGAGAAGCTTCTAAAAGTGTAGATGGATATAGATCAGATTCATCACTAGCTTCTATATAAAAAACGAATGATACAAGTAGAATTAAATTAGAGAAAAATTTATTACTACTTACCATCCATACTTTTTAATCTTGAAAAAGACGTATTTCTAGTAATAGTAGGTGTGCCAGCATCGTTAGTGTGCCAGGTTTTGTAACTATCATCAGGCTCTAATAAGAAATTACAAGTACGTGTATCATGTAAAGATTGCAGTAACAATGATTGATTCACTTGTTTACAAAGATCTCGAATAGCATCTCGTACAGCTCGTTGAACTTGCAAATATGTACCAACATGAGTTGTAGGCAGTTCCAGAAATCTAATGCAAAAAAGTTAGTCATATTTTAAATTGCACAAACACATTAACTGCCATCAGAAAAACATTTCATGACGTTATAATAGAGTTTGGCTTTGTTGTATTAATTAAATTTTTTCTGTATGGTCACACGTGATCTAGGTCTATACACCTTTGAGATTTGAACTCAAATAGAATTAAATATTAATAACTAAGGATTCCTATAAGCATTTATTTAAAGACTAACAAATTATAAAGTACAGTGTGATCCAAAATAATTGAGGACGGTTTGAAGTTACCACCACGTAAAATTATTGTCACATTGGAAAACAGAAAAGCTTTTTAGACATTTTTATCCTTCTTTTATTTTACAGTGGCGTCTCAAAAAGGAATTGTATAGGTATATTACAAAATTACGTTAAAAATTACTCTATTAATTATCAATTAATATAATTTTATTAATATAATTATAATTAAACAAGCGAAATAAAGCAACAATTCAATAAAAGTCTGGATCAACGTGATCAAGTGATGAGTTCACGCTGTAATTTGATGCAACCTATTTCAATAGTGCTACACTAAAGCCAAGATCACACACAGCTACCTTTGCAGTGCAGTTTTAGAGTTGCGGCTGCAAAAGTTTCACGTGGTATTCACATATATCCTAAAAGTAGCGCGCAGCATGCTAGTTTTTGTACTGCAGCTACCCTTTAAAACTGCAAGCCTAAGAAAATGCTGCAATAGTATTCACACACAACACGCTCTTCCAGCATGCAGTCAACAGCTACAGCATAGGTGCGGTATTTTATTATTATATTTTCTAATTCCTTGGTGTTTCGTCCTGTGCACGTCGGTTTTTAACAAGTTTGAATTAATAATAAACGTTCATTTGTGTCCAATATGGGTGTAATAATAATGACTTTCAGTACTCGAAAATGCATTAATATAGACTTAAATTTGTTACAAAGTCAGGGACACATTTGAAGTTAAAAACAAACACTGACATTTTTTTTTAAAGAAAATGATCTGCTCTGTTGAACGAGGGTGTTTGTTTTTGAAATTTTGTTTAATTCTTTAAATAAATGAAAGTAAATTTGATTAAAATGACACTACTTTGTATTAAAATATTTCGCTATATAATTATGAAAATGAAATTTCAAGGCCCACATGAAAAATGATATCATTTATCTATTGCGCCAACCGAATTCAAACTACAAAAAGGTCTTTACATTGAATTAGGATTAGAAGAACGCTGAACAAAGTAATGTATGGATTCCTCTTAATAAACCGGAGATGACACCCAACACAACAAAGAATTTCGGTAAAAGACTGCATAAAAAAAGAATATGGAAATAAATATTACGTAAAAGAGATGATGTATTTTAAAAAAGACTTTTTAGAATCTCAGCGATAAATTTTGAGTATTTATTGGATAAGGTGACACCCATGATAAAAATACAAACACATCAGAACTGGATTTATACTGTAGGCGCAGCCACTGCAAAAGTTTCAATCACACAAATCTTTTTGCAGCCATCGCAACTCTTAAAAATTCACTTCACATGCAGCTACTTTTTGAACTGCGTGCTGCAAACAAATAGTGCATGCAACCGACTTACAGGCGCTAGTTTTAAGGTTGCATGGGTTTTCATACTAGGATTCACTTGTGCTACGCTGTTTTTTATGCTGCACTGCAGCAAAAGTAGCAATGTGTGATCTTAACTTAACAATGTGAAATACAGTAAAACCTACGATGTGAAATTCAAATCGTCATCACTCATTTGGGATCACTGGTAAATGTTCTACAAAGCAATTCGCACACATAAATGGCTTAAAAATAGTAGAAAACAACATATCAAACGATTACACAGTTGAACCTGGCCTCTTTATGGTTTTTGGCACTTACTAATAGTGGCAGTTAACATGTTAACCAAATAATATTATTTTGAAACATGAGAAAATGATTTTTAAATTCATCAATACTGACCACTTAAAAAAAAAACTATTTCTTTGAGGGTCAGTAGATAGATGCTCAGGGTTGTTTAGGTGTCAGTGATCAAGTTATCTTCACCGTTTTAACAAATAAATAAACATGTTCATAAAACAAGAAGTAGCATTATAGGTCACTGTAGTTTTACACTTAAGTCTGATTTAATAACAAGTATGTGAAGATTAAAAAATAAAATAAATTTTTGGTTAGTCAATATACAAAAAAAGACTGACCTCTCCTAATGCATACTTTATAATCTGTTCCGTTATCAATGTGACGTATAAGTAAGCTCTCACACTAAGGCAATGCGCAACTAGCATCTAGATATCTAGAAACTGACAATAAGCAACAATATTATTTTGACCACCTCTCACACTGCAGCAACTGATTCCTTTTAGTTTGTGTAGCAATCTCAAACAATCATGTCATTCTCTAACAACTCTGGATATGCGATTTTAATTTGGTGGCATTTAAGGAACATAAATTTAATAACTACGAAGAAATTAACGAAACTTTGAATTTATTAACAGATTAATTAAAAACAATACATGTAAATTGTAGCAACCATCCGAACTTAGTAAGTGCTAGATGAAGAAAGAATAATCCAATTGCGTCAGTCTTGCACCCAAAGAATTTTAACAACTTCCAATAACAATAAGGAATCTGTTTCTTTTTATGCTAAATATATGCACATTTCTTATTTAGACTCTATTTAATTACATCAGCCACTGACCTCATAACCTTGACTTATATTTCAGCCACAATCATAAAACTAATTAAGTAAATAAAAAAAAATTAATAATTTACAAGTATTCTCAATATACTAATAGCATAAATAATAGTTTGTTATACACATATGTCTTTGTTTCTAATAAATGCTGGATCATCATGTCTGTTGTATAAAAATTCCACTCTCTATTTATAAAAATAATGCAAGTATTGCTCTATATTGACATGATAAAATCGGCTTTCGACATGCAGGGCAGATTGCCGGCAACAAATATTAACGCAGCCGGCAACGTTTTTATAGAAGCGATAACAAGTTGCTCCAATGTGAGACTTCTGATTAAATCCAATGTAAACAACCCGATCGCGATAATATTGGGCGTTTCTAGTTGTTGATTGCTTCAGTGTGAGAGCCCCTTACGTACCAAAAAAAAAACGTAAAGTGTTTGGGTTACCTGCAATGAAAATATATTGTAACAGCTTCTTGGTCTACTTTCATTATTAGCCAGAAATTTGGTAAATTTTGCCTTTTATTATCTAAGTTAATTAGCCAACCATAATCCTCTTCATCTTCACTAATATCTTCATCATAACCTAAAAATCATTTTTATAACTAATTTTAACTTTTTCTTAGCCAGAAAAACCCACCTCCATCTGTACCTACAAAGCTTTCATTTAAACTAGAAATATCACTCTGTTGTGAAAACACCTCATTCTTTGAAGATCCATCTTCATTTGTTTCAATAATATCAACACTCTCACTTTTGTCTGTTAATGAAACTACATCGATTCCCTTGTTATCTTGCATATTTTCAATACAAACACGTGTTGAATAATTCGAAGATTCATAACTACCAATGAGAACATTTTCATATCTAGGTGCAGGAGAAACATACTGAGCATTTTTTGCAATGTAATATAATTCATTTTCTTTACATAATTTATAATAAGGTATTTCAATTTTACAAAATTCCTAAGAAAAACAGAAGTTACGATTTATTATTTTAATCAGTTATAAAATCACAAACACACCTGCACAAATTTTTCATAACTTTGACTTGTGCCGTAAACAAAATTTAGATCAATTATGTCATGAACACAAGAAGAACATCCAGCACTATCGGAAATATGAGTTGTTACAAAATTTAAGGTTTCAGAAGTTACTGGTTCCACATCTAATAAAGCTGTAGCCATTTCATCTTTTAATAGCCATTTTATCTAGAATAAAAACAACTCAGCTTTAATAATATACATTAACATTCTTGTATAATAGTGTACAAAGAAATTGCAGAAGTGGTAAAACTTTTCAGAAATTGTTTATGGCATCTCATATGAGACAGTAATCCTATGCAGATGATATAAATGTAGGTTCTTTTATTCAAAATAAAACAAGTGAATACAATTTCGAATTTTAATAATTGATTTATTTGAAAGTTAACAAATGATTTATTTGAATTTTAACAAGCGATACATTTAAGATTAAAAAACAAATCTTTACATCTCATACAAATACAACACTTCAGTTCGTCTTTATGCATCCAGTATTTTCCACATATTTGCACATACATCCTGTCACCACACTTAGCTTCTTTCTTCTATTTAAACCTCACATAAATATCCTCACCATCATGAATTCTAAAATAGAGGGCAATTTTGCATTGTTTCATCAGCAAGGTAGATTTGTGTGGATAATACCTTCAGGAGTTTTTCGTAGTCTAAAGTATGAACTATTAACTTGATTAAAAATATTATAAGCAAGACTTCAAATTATCTCCTAATATAATAATAGCCAGTTCCGGTGTCCGATGTCCACCGAAAAATATCTCGAAAACTAGAAGACTTAGGAAGCTAAATTTTACAGGCAGGTGGTCCTTGCCCCAAAGAGGTGCATAAATATATTTTTAATCCTAAAAACCCGAGAGGGTCACAGGGGGGGGGGGGCATTTCTTAAAAATCATTATGACTATATATCTCTTGAATGGCGTAAGCTACAAACTTCAAATTTTCACAGATTATACTTGAAGCAATTCTGAAGATAAAAAAATACAAAAATTACCGGCATTTCATCCAGGGGCGGAGTAAAGCAACATTCCAGGGGAAGAAGAGTTTTCCGCAAAAATAACTATTATAAAAATCTGCCTTTATCTGTTACCATTTTCGCAGCATAATGCGTTTTGTCTCTATCAGAGCCAATTTCTTAATTATATAGTTCATACTTTGCTCATTACTGGATTCTGGAAAAATCCTCTGAATAATCTGTACAAAAACTACAAAGTTAATGGATGCACGCACTGATTGCCAGTGATTGGCGCGTTTTCAGCTGCGGTGCCTCCACTCGCCGTTGATTTTCCAACGAATATTATGCTATATAAAGTACATAATATATTAATAATAAACTACATAAGTATATAATTAAAATAACTATATTATGTATTCTCTTTGAACACGCCTACCTTCCGATTAAAGTTATTTTGAAAAAAGGCCAACTTATGTGTTTTTACAGCATTTATTTGAGCAAAAAAAATGTGTGACTTATTAGTAATTACGAAGAAAGGCATTGCTAATTATGAATCAAACATGATTATATTAAATTATAGTTACATGTTATGATCTGATTCACCTTATTATTAAGGAAAATAGAAACTCCACTGCAGTAGCACATCCTGAGCTACGGGATCCCAAAAAATTAACTTTTATCAAGTATAGCTGTTATATTAAGTATAGTTATAAGTAGAGCTGTTCTCCTACTTTATGGATAGCTGACATGATCAGAAGGGGACCGTTGATTTTTCAACGGGTATTATGCTAGTAATAACAGAAACAAATGAAAATATGATAGCTTTTTAATACATATACACTTTGTCTGCCGACGGTCACATCAACACAACTACATATTATCCTTAACAATTGAAGAATTTGGGCCAACACGTCATCAACGTCTGTGTAAACATATACGATAAGATAAGAGTGTAAACAGCATATGCTGTTACCTCGACTGTTAAAAATGTCAGCAGATTTTACATTTTAACATTTTATTTGTCATCGATGAATACATACACCCTAATAATGGGTTATAATTAAAAATTTGATTATGTTTTAAGTGTCATAGTGTAATGACGTCATTTAAAGAAAAGTAATTATGCAAGTTTTTAGTTATAACCCGTTAGAAGTACAAAATAGGAAAAATTAAATCAATTTAATCGCATGTGTACACATTCAGCATCATGTTAGTTCTTCTTAAATAAAATCAATTTGTGACTACTGAACCTTTCAAACTCGTTTGCTGTTTATCTTATCAGTTAAATTACAGAGGCGAGCATGTGATCATTTGTTTTATTTTTACGTATATGTATAGTACATATATGTATTTTGTATTTTTGTATCATTTTTATATGAATAATTAATAGTTGTGGAACGAATGATCCGAGTTTCCATTATTTCTTATGGAGAAATTTGCTTTGATTTACGAGTGCTTTGAATTACGAGCACATGTTCAGAACAAATTATGCTCGTAAACCAAGGTACCACTGTATTACCAGCTATCAGAAACACTTCATGTCAGTATCTTGTTTCATTACAGAAATATTAAGTATTTTAAGGAAGGGATGAGGTCTAAACTATACAGAATGCTTTTATCATCTATTTTCTCCGTTATTCCAAATTTAATCTCTATTTGTAATTTTTGATTACATTTCCAAAATCAATAAAATCTGAAACCCCCTTTCAATGTTTTCTCCTAGACATTCTTTACATAAGTTTTTAGACTACTTGGATGTTACGCAATGCTGCAAGTATTTCCAGAATTACTAAGGTATAAATTCTCAGAATTTTGAATTGTATGATAGGAATTTTTTACGATAATTTCATACAACTAAAACCTGACACGATATTCAAGAAATAGGTGATCACAAAAACAATATGGATCGGGAACATGTTCAGAAGCCTCATAATATAATAATAAAACAGCACTTAAAGGCCCTTCGCTTCTTCCACTACTGCTCTCCATTTATTCCTATCTGCTGCTACTATTTCCCAGTTCACCACTTCTAATTCCTTTAAATCATGTACTACTTCACTCCACCAATTTTTCAATATTTTTCAATCAATCAACTTCAAATCAATCTTTTACCATTCTTTCATTTGCTAATCTTGTTAGGTGTCCTAACCATCTTAGTCTGTTTTGTTTTATTTTTCGTACGATTGTAGTGTCATTAAATAATTCTTCAACTTCTCATATTTGTTCTTCTTCCCCATAACTCTTCTTCTTTTATACCTCCATATATTAATCTCAGTATCTTTCTCTCCCAAGCGTCTATTTTCTTAATTTCTTGTTGTGTCATGACCCAGCACTCACTTGCATACAACACTTATTATTGTTTTATACATTGTCACTTTAGCCTGTCTAGATAGCACTTTTGAAGTTAACAATTTCTTTAGAGCACCCACACACTGTTGTCCCTGTATTAATCTTCTTTTTATTTCACTGTTAACTTTCCCATCCGATGTTATTTCAGTTCCTAGGTAAGTCACATTTTCTACTAACTCTATTCCCATCACTTTATCCTTGATTTTGATTTGTAGCCCTTCAGATTAATTTGTTGCCACAAATATTAGAAATTGCGATTTCAATTCATTTATTTCAAGTCAGCAGGCACGTAGTAAACAAAAAAAGAAATCAAAGCTGCAACTGGCTGCTGTGCTACTCTTGAATGACCTCGCAGTGAGTGTTAACTGATAAGCACGTGATTCCGGATTCCATCGACCATCTCAAGCATGTGATTTGCGATGACTAATTTCTTCATTTAGTTGCCAGATTAGAATGTGTAAATCTACACACCTATGCTACTGTAATATCTTCCAAATATTTCACACTTACAATCCTTGGGAAACATTTTTTCTGCCCAAGCAAAGTTCTTATTTTCCTAAGGATCATAAGGTCCTTAGTCATTTTTCAGTCATTTCTCCTCTTCTTTACTTACACAGGTATTATTATTCATACAATATCAAAAATCTATTCCAAATCACTTCAGTATTTTTAATTTGAGATATAAATGATTGTTGATGATATGAAAAAACTTAAAATTCAAACTTTGACCCAATTCAACTGACTCAACCCAATTGACTTCAATTCAATGTTATATTAATGTTTTCAACATTATTTAATATGATGGCATATATACAAAAACAGGAACCTTCACTTTTAGAGTAAACTTTACCTTATCTTTTAAACTTGCAATTGCTCTTCTTTGAACTTCTGGTAGGTGTAAAAGTGGATCTGGAAATCTTCAAACCAAAATATATTATACTTTAAAATTTATTTTAATATCCATAACTTACTCAGTCATAAAACTGGACTCGGAGTTCGCACTATCAATACTAGGTTGAAATCCATCTGAACAAAATGATGTTGTTCGCAACCCTCTAGCTGAGTAGTCATTTATAACATTTTGTACTTCCATTGGTAAGGTTAGGCATAAGATATCAAGAGTAATTTGGAGATTAGATTTTTGTAAATACTGCACGTCAGATTCAATAGTTTGAATTAATTCACCTACAATATTATTAACAGTAGCAAAATATATACATGTAAATCCTTTTCAAAATACCTAAACAAGTAGGCAGAACTTTAACAGAGCTGTTTGCAACATTATTATTGTAGCGAATTGTACAAATTAGATGAATAAACAAAGGCGTGATGTACGGAGTCATGTATGTGCTACTTGTACTTTCTAAACGTTGAAGGCCATGAGTTTCAGAACAAGTACTGACTTCTTTGTCAGATTTGAATTCTACTCCATCTGATGGCGGAATTGAAACCTCATCATCACTATCTGCCTTTATTCCAGCTTTATCAAGAATTAAATTACGACAATAATAGAATTCTCTATTTGTTGGTATTGGACTAAATGCCACATTCATGATATCAAAGAATTTTTCTTTTATTAATCGGTGTAGTGGTTTTAATTCGTGGCAGAAAGATGGTTGATTTAGTATATTAATATCTATTTCTTCACCTTTATTTTGTTTTAAATGTCCGCAAATGGTCTAGAAATAACGAAAAGAAATATTAAAAAAATTATTTAAGATTAAAAAGACAAAAATACTTACTTTCATATAATATGAAATATCAACATCATATACTGTTTCTTCACATTGATCCATAGCAGACTGCACATCTGAACTATGAACAAATGCTCCATATTGCAAAGCTGAGAATAATGACATGACAAAACATTTAGAGTATGTTAAAACAAGTGCTTTACAGTGTAATTTTACGCTACTCTTGTTATCGTTAGCTTCAGATTCATCACTTTTCGGTTCTGGACTACCAGTAGTAATATCCTCACTCTTTAACCTATAAATTAGAATGTTCTACAGTAGAATTATAAAAATTTATTTAATTACATACCTAATTGAATCTTCTTGAATAACAGATCCAAATTTAAATCTATGATCTTCATATATATCATTATTTCCATATTTATTATCATCATAATTATTTACATAAGAATCCACTAGCAATGCCAAGGGGCAATCAAATACGTATACAGGCAAAACAAGTGAATTTGTAACATTAATTGGCACATCACTAAAGTTACTCTCACGTGATGATGCTCGCTCAGTACTTTCAGAGCTGTCATTCATACTTGGTGTATTTGTACCTTCTGGTGCTACCAAGTTTTTTAAACTTTGTAATGTAGCAGGTATAAACGTTAATATAACATGTGTTACTGAAATTCCCTTTATGAAACATCTCCATTGTGAAAGACGTAAGTCACTGGTTGGGGTTGCATTGAAACTTCCTAGAAGTAAAAAACTGGATATATTTAACCTAAGCTTGTGTGATTCCATAATTATGTGTATAATATTAGTTAATATTTTAACAAATATTTCTATTATACCAAATAAAATTTTAATTAAAATTACCTCTATTTGCTTTAATTGATAAGGGACATAAATGAGGACATTTATTGCGATGTCTTGACAATATGTGTTGTGTAAGTCTATCAGATTCTTCTGCTGATATATCCAGTTCATGGTCATGTAAACATAATAAATGATCCTGTATGTTTTCTAATAACAGTTTATTAGATTTTTCAAAATCATAGTGATTAAGTGATGTAATTCTTTCCTGACCTTGAAACACACAAATGAAAAATAGAAAATCTTTATTACATTTTACTTACTTTCAGCAAACATGGAAAATAATAATTCAGTTTGTTGGCATAACGGTAATATACCAATTGGATCAAAATTAAATGGAATGTGTTCTATTCTTTCTCTGAAATTAAAGTAAAATCATTTTCAAATAAAATATATATATAATGACAACTTACTCAATATCACAAATTGAAACATGTTCAGTTAAACTATTTTTACTATTTCTGTGACTAGAATTCTTCCTGCGCCTACTACTTATACTAAGGCGTTGACTAAGAGTTGAATCTATGGCACTTAAGCGAGACTTATTTTGACAGATTAGACTTAGATGTTCCAAAGTAAGTAATGAATTAATACACTGCATATCTATCTGGCGAGTCTGCATTATAAACAATAATTGTTAAATTATATAATAAATTGATACAATACATACAGCCCTCTAGGTTCTTGGCCTAGAAATTGATACATAACACATTTAAAAATGGCCATTATCAACTGGATCATAACACTATGTTATATATAAAGTTTACACAAACACTACACTGGGAGCAGAAGTTATAAAACCTTGAAATCTGGATCTTTAAAGATGGTATGATTGGAGTAAGAATAAATAGATAGGATAACAGAATTGACACAAAAATGCAAAAAACTTTTGTTTATGTTACAACAAACGATATATACACGATGGCGGCAGATTCTAAGTGGTGAGGTAAGACGTGAAGACATCAAAAGAAACAAAAAAGTCTTATATAACTTTGTTCTAGAACAGTGATGGCGAACCTTTTTGAGAAGTGGGTCAAATTTTGTTCATTATTTGTTTTACTACCAGCCCATGGGTCACTAAGTCAGCGGCGTCACTTGAGGGGGGGGGGGTGTAAAAAGGATACCAATAATTTTGAAACACCAACAATTTGTTAACAGAAAAACTTGACAGTTGACCTTTTTTTTTTGGTTCTCACTTTTAAAATCCTCTAAAAAGGTTTACGTTTCCTTTTTGTTTTACAACTTTTACTTTTGCAAGTGAAGAGCAAAAAATAAAGGTTGACGTCAAAAAATTGATATCAATGGGGTGATACCATGAATTACCGCACCAGGTGACACCATGGCCAGTGGCGCCTCTGCACTGAGTATTTCAATGAACAAGAAATAAAGAAAAACACATATATGAACTCAACCATCGGCTAGGTCCAGAAATTAGCGCAACTTAGAAAGACCAGCGGGGGCTCATTTTAAAGCTTGAAACCTCTACTTTCGAATGTCACATGTCTCCTATACGAAAAAAATTATATTTGACCCCTAAAACAGGGTAAACACGTATCCAGTTCCAAAAAGAATTTTAAAAGTTGAAAAAATTAGAAAAAGAAATATTTTTTAAAATTTTCTTAACGACATCACATTCTTCGTCAAAGAATACATAAATTTTGTCCACTGCGTTTTTTTTCTAGAGTGCTTCAAGTTCGAGCAAAATTGAGAACAACAATTTGCCATTTTTGAATGTTTATCATTTTTTCATCAAAATGGCGTCAGATAGAAAAAGATTGATAAGAGTAAAAAATGCTTATTTTTAATCGATGAATACAGACGGAAAAAAATGCAGACCGATTTAAAGCGATTTTGAAAATTTTCATCATTTTAGAAAGTTTGAATTCTATTATTCAAGCCTAGAGATAGGCAACACCTATAACCGTAATTTTCAAAATCGCTTTAAATCGGTCTGTAATTCATTCGACGAAGAATGTAATGCCGTTAAAAAAAATTTTAAAAATTCGTATTCATTGAGTTAAAAATAAGCATTTTTTACTGTATCATTTTTTCTCTATCTGACACCATTTTCAATAAAAGAAATGATAAACTTTCAAAAATGACAAATTGTTCTCAATTTTACTCGAAATTGAAGCACTCTAGAGAAAAAAAACGCAGTGGACAAAATTTATGTATTCTTTGACGAAGAATGCAATGCCGTTAAAAAAAATTAAAAAGTTTTTCTTTTTCTAATTTTTTCAACTTTAAATTTTTTTTGGAACTGGGTAAGTGTTTACCCTATTTTAGGGGTCAAATATAATTTTTTTCATATAGGAGACATGTGATATTCGAAAATATAGGTTTCAAGCTTTAAAATGAGCCCCCGCTGGTCTTTCTAAGTGAAATCTGTTGTTACTTATTTTCAGATAGTTTCTTAATATTAGAAATGATAGAAAATCAGTCTTGAAATATTTTTTGATAAATTCGACATTAGATATTTATATTTTTTAATTTTTTAATATTTTCGATTGTCTGTTCCCTTTTTTATGATATAAAAAATAAGTTTATAAAAATCATTGCGAGGGTCATTTAAAAAGCCTTCGTGGGTCAGTGTCTGACTCGCGGGTCATAAGTTCGCCACCACTGTTCTAGAACATACTACTTTTTCAGAAAAAAATAATAAAGTTGGAAATTTTAACATCATTTTGCCGCGTTAATAATAGTACTTTACTTTATACCTTTACACCCATGGTAGAAGAGGTTGAAGATAAGTAAGTAAGTAATAATAGTACTTTAACTATGGTGCTTTGTCGGCAGATGCATCTCATCTATCTCAACAACAAACCTTAATAACATTTTATCGTATCGTATGTCGTTTCCGCGTAAAATTGAATTCTTTTTACATTTAAAAATTCATTTTACTCAATTAAGAAACGTGACAACCCTGTAAAGTTTGTAATAAAATCTACCCAACAAAAATGCTGATGTACGATGTAGTTTGTTGAACTTGGAATAAAGCACGTTTTGTTTACAACCTTACATTTTAATGAAGAATATTTGGGTCAACGCCTGATCACAACTGTGTACGTAATACCCTTTTAGAGTGAGATAATGCTGAGTTTGTAGTTTGTTGAACTTAAAATAATTTGTCGATAAAGTACGAGTTTGTTTATCTAATAACAGTATTTAATGATTTTATAAGAGAATATCTGTTAAAGAGAGGATTTATCTAATTTAAATTAGGTTACAGGATTTTGATAATGCCTTGTCTTGGCTACATTAATAAAATGTTTAATTTTATAGTAATTAGGTGCCTTAATCAATGTTTTTTACAAAGGATAGTATTTTTTAATAAAAAAACAAACATGTCAAGAAATTTTAAAAATATTCCGGAAATTAATAAATATACAATGTAGGTCAATTATTGTCTTATTTTTACAGTTGGTTTGTTATGAATCAGTGTGTTTTTAAGCACGTACAAATTTTGTTTACGGAGGAACAGTGCTGATTACAATTTTCATAGAATTAGACACCTGACTAATCTGCTTCGGATGCTTAAATATATTCAAATGAGAGAAATGTAAACAAACATTTTGAAAAAAGCGACTTTCAGACCACTTCTAACCTCACAAAAGAGCCTTTATGCACAGATAAAAAAAGAGTCGTTTGATACACGGCTACAATATTTTTATATTGGATTAAAGCATCGAAAGCCGGGAAGCAAGAATCCACAGCATATTTATGTAAACCAATTTTTACTTGTGGGGAGACTCTAGATACTGAGCAAAAATAATTGACATCATTTTAGAAGGTTTTAATTATATTATTCATACCCATAGATAGGTAGCACCTATAATCGTAATTTTCAAAATCGCTAAATTAGTCTGTCCTATTTTTTTCATATACTTTGAGTAAAAATAAGAATTTTTTTACTTTTATCATTCTTTTTCTATCTGACACCATTTTCAATGAAAAAATGATAAAACTTTCAAAAATGGCAAATTGTTCTCAATTTTGCTCGAAATTGAAGCACTCTAGGAAAAAATGCAATGGACAAAATTTATGTATTTTTTGACGAAGAATGCGATGCCATTAAAAAAATTAAAAAATTTCTCTTTCTAATTTTCTCAACTTTTTTAAATTTTTATTTTGGAACTGGATACGTGTTACCCTATTTTAGAGGTCAAATATAATTTTTTTTGTATAGGAGCTATGTGACATTCGAAAGTAGAGGTATCAAGCTTTAAAATAAGCCCCCGCAGGCCTTTCTAAGTTGCGCCCATTTTTGGACCTAACCGGTGACAGAGGTCACAGTTTGTATAAAACTCTAACTACGCATTTGGAAATATGAAACATTTCATTGCAAATAAGAAAGAGCAAAGACGTCAATATGATAGAAAAAGTAGTTCTATATCGCATATTATTCATACGGTAAATTATTTGAATTATATTATTATATGACACATAGAACTGTCATTCATAACATGTAAAATATTTTGAATTAAAAAAACGATTTTTGTAAACACATGCTCAACAACAACAATAAACTAATAATTGAGTATCAATAGTAAACAGTTTTTTTGTCGTTAATCTGGTATAACTTTCAAAGTATTACTGCAATTACAAGAAATGTTGCAAATAAATTTTATGTTTTAAATTATCAAAAAAAATAGACAAGAAATCACTGAAGAAGAAAAACTAATAGGAAGCAAATTGACTGAAAAACAGTTCCCGAAAACATTATTTAAGAAGCCGATAAAGTCCTGAGTTGAGAAAGGTGCCTGAGCCGCCATATTGTTCAAGATGACGGCCAAAATGAAAATTCCTAAACAACTCGAATTTGGTAGCATTTATTTGAAACAGAAGAAAGCTTTGTTATTGCTTGTAAAATCTTCTACAAGCTGATTTTTATTGTATTTAGTGACGACTTATAGTTTCTAAGATACAGTATCAAAAATGTACAAGGTTCTTATTCTGTGCATTTCTTCTGAGAAACACATGCCACACGTAATAACTAATGCTTGATGCTATATCCCTGAAACTATAAGTTGTAGCTAAATGTAACGAAAACCAGCTTGTGGGGAATTTTACAAGCAATAAAAAGGCTCTATTGTGTGTTCTACGTACATACAACCTACTGAAATAGAGTTATTTAAAAATCCTTATTTTAGCCGGCATATTTTCCAAGAGGTGGTTCAAGCCTTCTTCAACTTGGGACACAATGGTTTTTGAACAGTATGTATTTGCGAGCATCTATGTTGATTTTCAGCCAATTTGTTTCCTATTAATTTTTTTCTGTGTTCACTGTTAATATAATTTTACTGTACTATTAACGTTTGATCTTTTCATAGTCCATGTTTGCCGATAAATCATATACCATTGGAAAGTACTTAAAATTACTTTTTAAAAAATAATTGGATATCTTGGTGGTCTATGTTTACAAGTGAGATCATGCCTGAATGTTTAATCAGAAACTGACAACATTGTAGATGAAAATATGTATACTTGTAAGATTAATGACATTATAACACAGTTATTTTAACAGCGACACAGCAGATTTTTGGGATCAATTGTACCTAACTACTTTAAAAAAGTTGTGAATAGAGTATTTTGGTATTGTAATATCTTAAATAACTTTAAATATTAAAATTATGCTCCAAATGTTCTAATTTATTATTGTTGTGATCCAGTTGATATCAATCCCTATTTATTAAGATAACTTACAATATCTGCTAATTCATGATACTGTTTATTATCGAAATAAGATGTACGAAAATTTGTAGGCTGTACAGTTCCATACTGGGGTTCAACCCAAACTTCTGTAATCATCTGTAACTCAGAATCTAATTCGGATTCCATTTCCATATCATCTTCTGAACCACTAGTAAATTCTCCTTCTCTCCAAGCTCTATGAGGAGGGAAAAGAACATACTGAACCACACAGGTTGATAGAGGTTCCATGCACAATTCCAGAACCATCGTTATAATTCCAGATGATGAATGAGCAAAATTAAACCCCTCTTTTATTCGCATTCTAAAAATTAAATGTATTATTTCATTTATTCAACAAAAGATATTTAGCAAGTTTATTATAGAGGGTGTTCCAAATTACGCTGACAATTTGACAAGGCAGATTAGTAGTATTTTTTCTTATGTTTTCTATATTATAAATTTTTCTGGAATATAGAATATTCCACCTAATTTTGCCAGTAAGGAATTATGTCCCGGGACCACCATTATTGACTGACACAAAATGATACCATTCCAGTGCTTTCAAATTCATTAGTCATAAACATAATTCTTAAATAAGCATCAAGAATCACACAATTACATAGAGAAGAATAATATACTTCTCGATACACAGTCTGGGTTTAGACGCAGACACAGTTGCACTACAGCTCCGGCTAAGAAAACAGACGATATTACTACAGCTTATAATGAAAAATTAGCAACTGTTCTTGTACTATTAGATTTCTCAAAAGCATTCGATACAGTCAACCACGATTTATTACTGTCTATCATGCATTTGATAGGTCTTTCTACAGAAGCCTTGCTTCTCGTAGTGGGAAGGCATTCATTCTCACTAAGTCCCTGTACTCTTTGCACATGGTACAGATACAGTTGATTGGTTCTTAAAATCCACCCCACAGTCATATGATCGAGAGCTTCTGCCAACGCAATTCTTCAAATACTCTCATTTTTCTCAACACGATCCAACACACGTTCTTCCAAGTCCAAAGTTCTTGTAGTTCATGGTCTGCCTTGATCTCAGACTACCGGTTTAAAAGATCCTGTTTCCCTTAATCTAATATGAAGCCTTTCAAACGTTTTCACCTTTGGTAAAGGTCGGTTTAGGAAATGGTCTGCATACAGTCTTCTTGCTTCCGCCCTATTACAAGGTTCCAAACCGTACATTAAATGCTTGTCGGACATCTCTTGGAAAGAATAATCGGCCATTTTTGCACAATTAATTAGAAAACAGTACTAATGACTTAAATAAGTTAATCAACTGTCACGACTGAAAACAATAAGCAGGGATTACCTACTTGATAATGGTCTGAAAAGCTTAAATGAATGTAACTAGTGAATTTTCTTTAAATTCACTGCTGTAACTCAGTAACAAACCATTTTAGAACATATATTTATACAAACCTTTTTTCTTATTTTTAGTTGTAGAAGCCGCCTGTCAATAGTCAGCCCACCATTTTTGTTACACCCTGTATATGATTGTGCTTTTTAACATACTATCAAAAAAAGTTTTCTAGGCGCATTTTAATTATGTATTTCAATTATTAAATCAAGAACTGTACCTGGTCAAAGTATTCAAAATACGAGATATAGCAGCCATTTCCAATTTAGCATTAGTTACATGTGATGTACTCCAAATCCATCTTTTATGGTATAGATAGCGTGATAATGTAGTAAATAAAGTGCCTGAGAGAGTGGATAGCGGCAGACTTTGCAATGAGTTAGGTGGCTGTGTTCCATCAGGAAATATCACAGTTGTAAAATCACTTGGCATTCTTTCGTATCTAAAGATTTAAAAACAGTTAAGTTGTTATGGAGCACTCATTATTAGCATAAAATTTACCTGATGAGTATTCTTTCTAAAGGCTTTTTTAATAGTGTGCAGCACATGCTTTCTTTGCATTTTAATGGGCTTGATAAATAAGACAATGAAGAGAGTTCCATTTTGAGCTCTTCTAATACCTAAGATTTACAAAAAGTAGTAAAGATTAACAAGTAATTAAAAAAACATAACTTACTTCATATCTGATGTAACCTGGAGTGCCAGTAATAAAGCCAACATTAATAACAACACAAGGAAATTTGGGAGTAACTCGTACTATACAGAACCATGTTGGAGGTCTATCATGTTCCCGATATAAAAATTTCAAATATGTATGGTTATCTATTAACACAAAGGACGACCAATCAGAAAGCATTCCGTATAAAGCAGTTGCAGCCTGTCGGCATTGTATAACCTAAACAGATTCTTAAAATTGCACCCGATTTACTAGTAAAAATAAGCTTTTTTTTATACCTGAAATCTTCCTGAAGAATTTGCCAAATGTAAATGCCTAGGCAAAGGGTGATCATATTTCAAAGCAACCGACAGTTTATGCATATGAAACCATTTTCTCCAGGTGTTACTTTCCAACTGACATATTGGTTGCCATGTTGAAATAAATTTTGATTTTGGACAAGAAATATCACTGTAATTAAAATTTTCATTTATAAATTTTGTTATTAACTAATGAATTTATGAAAAAGCAAATTCAATGGATAACAATACACGAACTTCTTAATTCTACAACTTTCATCTATTACATGCTACCTAGTATCAATTTTCTATAATCACATGAATGTTCTTTTTCAATCAGTCAAGAGTCACAGATATTGTTATTGGATATTTTTGGGACACATTTTGTAATGCTTTTCAAGTTAAACAATTTCCTTCATATAATTTGTACAAGATAGAGGTAAACCAAATGTTCCAAAATTGACATGGGGTTGTTGAAAGTGCAGCAGCAGATTCAGGAATTTGACTCGGGAGTGACACAGTTTAGACTTTTTGCAAAAGTCATTCATATTTAAAAAAAAGTTTTTCAATAAGTCTTGCAATCAATTGTGTCTGTTCTGTTGTATGGTGTTTAACAATAGGTTCTTTATGAAAGACTAAAGCCTGCAGCCTCTGTTAATATGCTAGAAGCCTCTACCAAAGTTAATACAAAACAAATTCACCTTAGTCAATAGCAGGTTATCCAACCATTTTCCATAAGTCGTATCTCAAGTTTAGGAGGGGGTGCTTATGACTACCACTCCCTCCCTGACACAGTCAAGTATCTCAATCTGTATGGGCTCCATCATTGCAAATTATTCCATGCCAATACAACAAGAAGTCGCATCAAAATCTTATCTACGAAGACAAGTATAGGTATTGTGTGTACCCGTCTGTACCTGCAGATACAAGTAGCTGTGTCCCAGCAAAAGTAACACATTTTAACACCAACTACTGACTAAACAAAATCAGATGGGATTATGCAATTTTTACTATTAAGTTTATTACTTATATACATACGTACTTATACTTATGTACGTACCTTACCTCTAATCTAACCTTCAACATAACTTCTAATCTAACTTCTTACCTAACCTTCTCCTAACCTGTAATCTAGCTTTTGAATTCACCTCTAAGGTAACCTAACCTAAAAAAAGTAACTTACTATATTAAAAGATTGAGTTTGAGAAAACTTAAAGTTGTTTTTACACTTTCTTTCAAATTAGTATACAAGGAGTAACTGATATAACTGCAAACCTCGTAATGAGGAGTAGCTGTAATGAATTATAACATATTTCCCTTATGAACATGTGGTCGTTTCCTGATAGTTTTTGAGAAAATCGCTTTTTAAATTTTAAGTATGCCCACTGTAACGCCCCTAAACAATAAAAATTGTTTTCTGTTTCGTATTTTTAATATAATGCGAGTACAATGAGCGTACTTAAAACGTAAAATGCGATTTTCTCACAAACTAGCAGGAAGCGACCACATGTTGATAAGGAAGATATTAGGTGCTACATCATACAGCTTTGTAGTTATATTAGTTAACCCTGTATACCGCTTCTTAGAAATTCGAATGACTTCTCTAATCATAAACAGAAGAAAGTTACGAACTTATACATTTTTGAAAAGTAGAAGTATTTAACTTTGAAAATAGGCAATTTTATAACACCCTGCAGAAGTGGGGGGAAATTAAAACAAAGCCAAGACAAACAAAGAAAGAAATTAGCACAAAATAAAACTTAATAGTGAAAGTACCATATTCAATCTTATCTTGTTTAGTCAGTTTTCTGTGTTAAAATGTATCACTTGGCTGGGAGCT
This sequence comes from Agrypnus murinus, assembly GCA_929113105.1. NCBI lineage: Eukaryota > Metazoa > Arthropoda > Insecta > Coleoptera > Elateridae > Agrypnus > Agrypnus murinus. The sequence goes on along the minus strand of OV816023.1, from coordinate 115,185,558 downwards.
ACCTATATCTGCAGGTACATGTACAACATCATACCTATACTTGTCTTAATAGATAAGATTTGCAGATATCTGCACAGATATATACTAAATACCTGATACAATACTCTAGTCTAAATGCTAGATGCATGTTTTGTGTAAGAACTGTGTAACTACCATATTTAACAATTTTTTTACTCCTGTTCCCAAAGGCTTCTCAAAATGAACCTTACACCAAAGAGAGACTGCATCTAACTGTATAACATATTGTATTCCTAAAAAAATTGAAGGTACACTTTCTTAGATATTCAAGATCAAAGATCACATCATGTGACCTTGAATGAAAAACTCAATATTTTATTATAAAACAATTTCTTATGAAAACTATGTTCCTTTAACTTAAAACAAGCCCAAGATAAAAGTTCTACAATAATTAGAAGCAGAGTTATGAATTATTTTTGTTCACTGTGTAAGCGTCAATTTTTCAAAACTATCTAAAATGGCGACTTAAGATTACTATAGCACGCAAACCATCAACTTTTTCAAGAATCTGGGTAACTCGCCTAATTGTATTGATATCTTCTACTGTTATACAAAGAATTAGCCAGATTTTAGATTTTGAATGATCTTTAAAATTCTTATGATAGGACCATCTCGTGTATAACCTATCGAAGCTTGTCAGACAACAGTAAGTATAAAAACAATTTAAAGATGTACAGTCTGCTATTTTAAATATAATGTTGTCTATAAGTAATTACACTGGAAGAAACAGCTTATTTCACATTATTCATTTATTTATTTTAGCCAATATACATTATAAATATGCTGAAAAACAAAAGATTCAAGAGAAAATAAAAAATTTTGAGTTTGTTTTGTTTTATGTTCATAAAACCATGTTATAAATTTTTAATTAGAAGTTTTTATTTATTGAATAAACTTATTTTTCGGTATTTAGTTTATTCCCTAGAGGCCCGAACATTTTTCCTGCGTTGGACCCAAAAGTCTTTCGATTCCGTCTTGGTACAAGGGTCATAAAAAGCTCATTGAACTTTGGTTTGAAGAAAGAATGGGATATTGTGGATTTGCAAAATGCATATCTCACGATATGTATCAAGAATGTATCAGAGTGCATTTTTACTTTTGAAGTTTTAATCATTTTTTAGCTTCTTAGGCAATTTGTGACCGATGAGAACAGTTTAATTTTTGTAGTTTTAATTAGGTACAACATACCCAACTCATCAGATGATGTGATTTACAATCTACCTGCGCATTGAAGTATTAAATATTGCATCAAGTAGTTTTATTCATTTTTTTTTTAAAAGAGGTGTGTTAATTCTAGGACAGTTTTTGCATTTTAACTAGTACAAAATAATTTCTAAAAAAACTTTTTAGTCCTAATTTGGGGCATCACAGCTTTATATAAACATTCAATTTCCATCTTCCTTTGATTTGAACTACATACTTAAAAACCAAAACAACTATTTATTTTGTTACACTTCTACCTTTGACATTTTAATTTCTAAATAATTAAGATTCAGGAAGATATGTTGAAAATGCTGATTTCAACTTTTCAAACAGTAAAGTACAGTAAAGTTTTTAAAATAATAACTCTTGATTTACCTACCTTGGAGAAAGAATTAATTTTGTTGTATCATTGCTATTTAAAATGAAAACTGGAATTCCACTTCTCACACTATCAGGTAAAGTATACCATACTGAAGAATTTTGAATCGAGCTTAACTGTTGTGCCAACTGAGCATCGCCAGATGATAATTGAGTTAGACGTAACCAAAATCTTTCAATAACTGCTTGTCGATATGAAGATTTTGGCTCTTTTCTCATCAAACATGTTATGTCATGGAGAAATTCATATGGAGCTAAAAGTTTGATATTACAGCAAATAAATACTTCTTATTTAAATAAAAAACAAACCTGATATGTGTACTTCAACTCGAGCAACATTTTTAACTAAAGGCCACTGACAAATCACATGGTATTGGATATAAATATACGTTTTCCATTCTAAGCTAAGGCTTACTTCTAAGAGTCCACTATCATATTTTACAGACTAAAAATGTTATAAACTTATAGATAGAAATTATTTTACTACAAGGTAATCCAGAAATAAAAGTTATCCTTTAAATGGTAGATAAAGAGAAGGTAGTAGAACAACTTTTATTAAGAAGTTTAGGCCAAAATTCAGTCCGCATTGTTCAAACTAAGTATCAAACATAAACATAGAGGATGTTAATGTTTTTTTTGTCATGTAGCACGTAGCACAGAATATTTTTGTGTTTGTGTTAATATGGAGTAAAATACTAACAGTGAGTATAAAAGAATTTAGAAAAACAGTCAGGGTAAGCGATTGCAGCCCTTTTGAAGGGTGGATTGAGAAGAGTTTACAAGAATTCAGCAGTTTCTTTAAATTGTAGGAACAGTTAGGAACAATCTTGAACGGATAGTGTAGTTTTCAATAAAAAACTATTTAGGGGGTAATTTTACCATATTTTAGATTCAGACCCGTTAAAAAAGGAGAAGTTGTAAAGAAGCAAATGTTTATTAATTATGTGTTAATCATGTGTTATTTGCCGAAAGATAAGAAAATTATTAATACCAAGAAATATCCAAAAAAACGATCTATTGAATGTATGTTTCTTTTATCTTCTTTTATTTCACTGCATGATTCGTTACAAACAAGAAGACATAAAAATACAAATTGTTTGGAATTTGTTTTTTTATATTCATTAATTTTTAACTTACTAAATTCAGTATGTGCAGGTATTTCGTTTACTTCAGTTTTTATAATTTGGTAAATTTTGTGCAAAGTTGGCAATTTTAACTCGTCACCGGTAAAACTGGATCCTCCGGTTTCAGTCTGATGCCTGTCGTTTCAATAGCTCGTTCTTAAAAAAATCTTTTCAAAATTCTGGGTTTGTCCAACCTGATAGATTGTACTAATTCAATATTATCCCCAAAATGCTCCCTAATTTTTTTAACTATCAGGTCGATCACTTGGATTTATATTTCCTCCTATTTCCCGCTATCTCCTGCAAACTGATGTCAAATAACCTTTTTCTTTTTCTAAACCTTTCTCCATTCATTAAGTGTTCTAGTATACTTCGTTTTCAGCATCCAATTTTCTTTTGTCACTTGCGCCAGGTTCGTACTTTCTATTCCGTAATTCTGTCGAAACACATAAGACATGTTATTTTATTTCAGATGCAATCGAATCATGCTCACCTACCTATTTTGGAATAAAGTATCAGCTTGTTTTGTGTTATGCCTTTAATTTTGTTTTCCATTTCTTGGTCATGACCTACGATAGCTTTTGATTTGGTAACGTTTTTGGCAAAATTTACATTCATTTATATCAAATGCAGTTGTACATAAGGTACATTTTTGGAACGATTCAAAATATATGCAACAGTCTTTCCCTTGACAAATATCCTACGAACTTTCATACATTCAATAAATCGTTTTTTGGATATTTCTCGATATTAACGATTTTTCTATCTTTTGGCAAATAACACATGATTAACACATAACGAAAAATTGGTTGCTTCTTTACAACTTCTTTTTTAACGGGTCTCAACTTAACTTTTGATTCGAGTTTACTGTCGAAACTCGTACTGCTTTTAATATCCATTGTTAAAAGCAACATTTTAAACGACATTAAAAGTTTTACGCAGTTGAATCTAAAATCTGGAAAAATTACCCCAGAAATAGTTTTTTATTGAAAACCACACTCTCTGTTCAAAATCTTAATTAACGATCTCACAAAATAATTTAAATAACCAAAAAATATACAAATAGATAAAAAAGATACATTATTTTTCTAGTTTTTTCGCAGAGAATGAAGTAAGATTAACCATTATTTATAGGCAGTAATCACTAAACCTCATTAACTGTTCCTAAGATTTAAAGAAACTGCCAAATTATTGTATACTCTACCCAACCCACCCTTCAAAAGGGCTACAACAATTCAAACATAAATGTAATAAATATTATTCTAAAACACTATTTAGGTTTTAATATTAAACGCATTATTTAAAATTTTTTAAAAATATTAAATGAGCATAGACAAGCGAGTTCCAACTTTATGTATGCTGTGAGCAATAGGGGCGAGTGTCGTGCAGATGTCTACCTGAACATGAACTTTACTCGCTGGTCTGCGGACATCGCATTAAATTGCGACATGGCGTTACAATTTATAATCTTTTTAGAGCAATGCATTTTAAAATTGAATCACCTTGTATATAACACAATATAACTTACATCTACAGTATAACCTTCTCTTATTCGACGAGCAAAAAGTAAAGGTACGGAAGCAGTAACATTTTCTTCAGTCTGTCTTTTAGACAATAAAACAGGTACTTTATTACTATAAAAGTTGTCATTTCTGTGAAAAATATATTAATATAAAAATTTTGCAAAGTGATACGGCCAAATCTTACGGCATTCTCCACTTATTCTGACGTATTGGTGGGTTATAGTATTGTTTACTTTTACTTTGAAAAGTCCACAGTAAAAAAGATTCATGATAGACATTCATTGACATAGATGGTTCAGGTTTCTAAAAACACTCTGATTAATTATACGTGAAAGTTGAAATGCAAACCACTGATATTACAATTTCTGGAAATTCTTCTAAACAAGTCCCTAAAGTAGATTGTGATAAAAAATGAAGTAAATCTGTGTATGATACATAACCAGCGCTACTATGAGGATGAAAAGCTGGACCTACTTTTAAGAATGACACAGGTATACTATCATAATGCAAATGTAATAATAATGATTCCATTATATTACTATCGGGCATTGCAACAACTCCATCGGTGATGACTAGAATATCTGTAATAAATTAAAAATAATTAGAATTTATTATGCTTATACACAAGATATGGATAAACACAATGACAAATTGATAGGACAGATTCTAGGGACTACAGATTAATAAAGTCATTCACATGTAAGTTACCTCTGCTTACATGTATCTGGTTCGATGTGACATGTTCATGTCAAAAGTCCATTTTAATAAATCCACCGTGACCAGATGAATACAGAATGCAAAGATTTTTAAAATCAAATTTTATGGTAGTGTTATTGTTACATTTAAAATACTTGTTCATCACATTAAAATGATCCTATAGATTTGCCAGTATTGTTTATCAACCCTCCGTATACTAAGAAACTTACGACTTAAACTATTTTCTGGAAGAAGTGAAATAGCTAACATTGAGTAACGTAGCATGTTGACAAAATTAGCATCAGGTAAAACCATTGGGATATTAGGAATAGTCTGTTCAGTTTCACCTAAATGGAAAAGACTTCCTACTATACCTTCACTTTCAACCTAAAAATAGTTATATTTTTACATGAATGAAATCATTATATTTACAGAATAAACCATACTCTTTGTGTTTCAATTTCATCATGTGCCAATGCAGAGACTTGAGCAATGCGACCCTCCAAATAGTGAAATTGACTTTCAATCAAATTGATAATTTCATGAACATTTCGAGATGAGACTTTTACTCCTTTTACTAACACTTGTTGGGCAGGACTCATAAAAAATGGAGTATTGACTGTAACTGTCAGGTACAAGTTTGGTTGGAAAACCAATGAGTTTCCAGGAATGGTAAACTAAAAATTCAGAAATTAAGATTTAATTAGCTTATATTAGCATTAAAAATTACTGTAGAGTGGAACTCAATTATTCTGACTAACTAATTATCCAGATTTGTATTTTACAATGGCAGTATCACTTCATTGTGGTAATAGGGTGCCAGGTATCAACCGAAAATATACCTCTTACACTCGCCCATTCACTGTTAGTAGTAAAACAAGAGGATGATGCACACACGTCTTTTCATTTGTTCATTAATATATCTATATTGATGAGCAATATAGATAATGATAATAATGATTGCAAAAATGCAGAAACAAAACTGAAACTGCTAATTATGTATATCGTTTCCTGCCTCGAGTCTTACTTTGTGGAACTCCATAATCATGAAATAAATAAAGATAAATAAAAAGTTTCACAATATTTATTGTGAAAGTTTTGTATACTAGTACATAGGATACATGCTTTACTGAATTTTAGTTTCAATGAAGTCTTTTGGAGGTTGGTCTAATTAACAAAATTTTTGATTATATAGACTAACCTAGATCCTAATTAGTCTGGATAATTAGGAATCTACTGGATATAAATACAACTACATCTTATTAATGTCACTGAAGAAACAATTACGTATTTTCATACAAGCCAACTTTGGATCAAACCGGAATAATATCAATATAATATCAATATATAATAGCATATCAATTAAAAAATTCTTTGATTTAGTATGGCAAGTTTCATAGGTTGATATTGGGGGTCCATCTCTATAGAGAGTAAAAAATAAAAGTCCATGGTTTTTGGTGCATCCCCTAAAGTTGTTCCATATGTTAAAAAAGTAATTCCTATAAAATTTCCTTAAACTTGATTTTAAAGTTTTTACTGTAATACTGTAATGAACGGAAAAACGGAAAATGTATTTGGAAGCATCTCTTTCATTCTAGACTGGCAGCAAAAGCAGCCGTTCTGGCAAACACGAGAGAATACCAGAAGCTTTGAAAGTCTCGTGACGGACATTCTAGAATGTAACACAAGAGATATATAAATGTCAGCTGCATGAGAGAAGTAACTAGAGATACTTCAGTATAAATAAATACCTGTATTCAAAATAAATACTGTAGTTAATTAAATAAATAAATAAATAGTTTTTAGGTTCGTTGATAGTATACAATTTATTCAATTAGTTCAGTTTGAATCGTTTAGTTAAATAAATTAAGCGAATCGTGTAGAACAGCTTTTAAAGACAAAGACAAATACTTTGACAAATTTATACTTCTACAAAATATCTCAACACATACATAAAAATTTACCGGAATTACCAAGACAACTTGATACGGATTATTACAATACTAGGACTAAAACTCTACTAAAACTACCGAATCAAATAAATTTTCTTTCCAGAAAAGAACAATTTATCATGTACTAAGATCTATAACAAGCTACCAACTGATATAACAAATATTAATTCAACTAGAAAGTTTAAACCAGTACTAAAACAATGGCTAAAATCAAACATCTTTTATAATTGAAATGAATTGTTTAATATAACATAAAACATTTTTTTTAATACAGCTCACCAACACCTTTACTTCTCCCATCCTTAACTAGGGTTCAAAGAATTAAATTATGATAATTCAATTATGATGTTATTTTTTTTAGTATGAAATATTTATACATGTTTTGTAGGTTTGTTGTATGTAATGATTAATGTAACGATAATTTTTATGATTCTTTTGACTAAAGAACTTAGACCATCACAACCAAAACAGAAAAAAGTTTAAGACACTCGCAATGACGCAATATTATAAATTCTAAGTTAGTTGTTACGATTTAGATGAATATAAAATCAGCAACAGATATGCAGTGCATATTTCGACAGCTATTGCTGAGGCTTTAGAAGATGATGTTTCAACATTGTCTATAAATAGAACCACCATTCAACGTTGTAGACAAGATTTACGTAAAAAACGCACAGACAAACTAGATGATTGACTTAAAGAATCTGATTTGTTAGCATCTGTAATTCACTGGGATGGAATAGTGTAATCTGTATGTAAGAAGGTTAGAATAGATTCGATGCAAATGGAAGGTTCCATACTACGAGCATCAAATTCGTATTCAAACCGAGTAGTACGCTGTACTTTCTCCACGACCACAAAACAAAATATATAAATCGCTTTAAGTTTTTTATGTCTTGAAATACATCATGATTTACACTTATTGTTGCTCTCAGCATAGAATATATTCTCCACAATTCCGACAAGGAAATAAGTTTATTTGTTTGTTTCCAGTCCATAAAAAGGACATAATATTTTTGATATACCTGTTTTGACTTCTGCGGTATAAGATTTTCCGTTATATTATTTGCACATTGTACAATTTCTATGTCTGATTCACTTAATTCATTCATGTTTATTTGAATTTAAAGTTAGCAGTATTTACAATTTGAAAACATGCGCAATAATTTTAAAAAGTATGACATTTAACGTAAACAATAAAATCAAGGCTGACTGTTTTTTTTATTGTACTGTGATAGAATATTCTTTCCATATCTAGTGATAGAATGAAATACATAAGCAGGGTAGTGTTTTAGAATATTTATTCTAAACAGATCCTTACAATACCAGGGCTTGATGGTTTCACAAAAAAATGTTTTAAGTATAACGGAATAGGACAACCAGATGTCCCATTTTTAACAGGATTGTCCCTTTTTTTCAGCTGCTGCTCGCTTTAACGGAATTTGCCGTGCACTAACGTATGACTGTACGACTGATCAGAAAACAAACTTTTAGATGAATTTAATTATAATTATAAATAACACAATAAATACGAGATTGCCAGAATAAAATAAAAATTCTACGAGAGTTAATAAAAGATAGTGTGAAGTATTTAGTTCCTTGAAAAGTAAAAATATCTCTTTTGAAGACTTCTCCTCTATTATTTAATATGCCTTAAGTGTTCCAGGAACAAATGCAGCTGTGGAACGAATTTTTTCCATCACAAATGCGTTATCGACAAATGAAAAAATTGATTTTTAGTAGACAACATTGTTATTGTATAAATGTTAATTGTACTTAACATTGCCAAACCACTGAAGTAAATACATACTTCTGCGTGGTACAGGGCGGACATTTTTAAAGACAACCACAGAAAGATGTTTATGTGATTGTCGAGACTGTTTTATGCGCCCATCTGACAGCACGACGAAGTCTACTGAGACTTTATCGATGAGAAAAATCCTCTCGTCGGTTCCGGGGATTGAATCCAAGCCGCCTGAGTAAGAGTTGGACTCTTTACCGCGCAACCACCCACTTCATGTATTAAGGCAACACTAAAGTACGTAAAAATCATTTTGAAAACGTTTTATAAAGATTTTTTTTCTATTTGCATGTCCAAATAAAGTCATTTGGACACGCATTTGCGTGTTTATATACTATATCATCTATATCAGCAGCAATATAATTATAATTCTACAATTTAGACATATGTGTTTCAAAAAAAAAGGTTATATAAATCATGCATATGTTTTTAATCGACCTATCCTCCATTCCTTTTCTCTTGTTTTCATGTTTCCTTATAAAATTACATAGTGTTGAATTTCAAACATGAAGTCAAATTTATAACATTGGTAGATTGCTTAAAAGATGTAGAAAACAAACACGAACCAGTAACTGAACTTAACTAATAAAATCGACTAAATAAAATAAAAATTACTCCAGTTTGATGTACTCAGCCATAATCACATTGTTTTTAAATCTAAGATATTTAAACTGTTATATCTGTCAATTATTCTTAAATTGATATAATATTAAAAATTTTATTTGTTATTTATTTAAATAAGGCTTTGAAAAGAATCATCATAAGTGGTCGAAACATCAGCCAAAATAAAACTGTTTTCTATATTGCTTATAATTCTCACAATTTATCTTTTTATTATTAATAATTTTTAATAATTACAGAAGCCATAAAGTCCATATTATGGATGTAATGCATACCTGTCGACAAAGGCCTTCCAATGTAGCTTTAAAACAAAATAGAATTTCATCAAATAATATTTCTCCTTTCTGTATATTCACTGCAGATTGTGATGGACTCATGTCAACACAATATACAAAACGATACGAATGAGCCAGAAATTTAACTTGAGTATGAGTAGTTATCAAAAATTTATTAGTTTTCACAGGAATAGATGCTTTTGGAATTACTGAGATCACTTCCAATTCTGTTGACATACTATCCTACAAAAATTAATAACAATTTATAAATATGATAATATTTTTAATTTATATTTAACTTACCAATTTAAGAGGAACCGGAATTGAAATGACAGTATTAATGTGATCCAGAAACCACTGGAATCTCTGAGTTCTCGATATAGGAACATTTTTTGGCATAAGTATATATACAGTTTCTGCTTCCAAAAATGCTGGTTGATGCTGATGTTCCATGTATGAATATTCTCCCAACTCCAGGGTTGTAGGATCTAGTGAGAAAATAGCATTTCTTAATATCTACAGTACTACACTTAAGTGAGTAGATCCTGATTGTATAGACAAACTCAAATAAATGAGGTCAATGTATCTATACCTTGTACAGTACTAAAGTGCATTATATAAATTTGGGTGATCAGATTGTGCATTTTATAAACACAACATAATTAAAAGCACTTCATCATAGTTCATCACAGTAAGTCCGATAAATCAGCGGTTCTCAGCATGAGCCCCTGGGGAGCGAAAGCGTATTTCTTAAGGGCCACAAAAAAAATTGGGATGTCATGGCGACCTCTGAGTGGGTCACAAAAATCTAAATATGCCAAACACCTTTTAGAACAAAAGGAGTCACACAATGACTCCTCAAAATAATATTAAATTCCTACATTTTTGTAATAACAAACAAAAATTAGACATTTTAGAAGTTTTGAGATATACAAACACAAACTCAGGGTACCTTTAATGAATGAACAGATTGAGCTCAGTAATTCTCGCGAAACCTGCACTTCGGAATATTTTATACGACCCAGTATTGAGGACTATGATGCCCAAAGATGCTGAGATACTGTGTTATGCCGACGACACTGCTATAATTGTATTGGCAAAGAAACTAGAAGACCTCATGGAAAAAACAACATTGGCTCTTGACTGAGTTGTTGCTGAAATAAGAAGAGGCCAGACATAGCCGTAGATAAAACAGAGTTGGTCATCCTTTATGGAGGAAATAGACTAGAAGAAATGGAAATTGCGCTTGGCTTACATACAATCAAAAGTAGGGAGTCAATAAAGTACCTAAAGGTGATTCTTGGAAGGAACTCGGCTCTGCTGCTCCACATACTTTATGCTGTCAATAAAGCAGACAAAAACATAAATGAACTTAAAAAAATAATGCCTCAAGTTAAAGGCCTCAAGTTAATTGGGATGAAATAGGCCTACTGCAGATAGGCTTTCCCTTATGTGCCTATCAATCAGTTTCTCCATCAGCTTTAACATAAAAGATGATAGGTTGATAGGTATATATGCCTTGCCTGAGAGTAATCTCTCCCAGGTTTTGGAATAAAGGTAATTTTAGAGCTTTTCCAAGCAGAGGAAATATATCCTGTTACTAGGCTTTTTCTTAATAATCTACAGATCTTTGGAATAAGATGTGTTTTACCTTGCTGTAATAGCATCGGTATTATCCCATCGGGACCAGGAGCTTTGTATGATTTGAGAGACTCAATAGCCCATTCAACATTGTTGTGGGTAATAATTTTATTTGAGATTTTAACAACATTTTTACACAAATTTACGCTTTTTAGGGGAGCATATTTCCAGATAAAGGTGAAGTCTTAGGGCTGGTTTTCTTCTTAAAGCTACACGGTTAGAGGTAGTTTATGTATAAAATATTTTAAATCTGAAACTTTACTATTTTACTATTTTAGTATTTATGGGCTTGAAGCTCTCGTTTTTGCATTTTTGGGCAACCTTGGCCCTCAATATCTCCGATGGGCGCAACTGGAGTTTTTTTATATTGCATGCAAATGAAGTAGTATATGATAGCAAACTGTGGTAAAAGTCTAAACTTTGATATTAGCCTGAGTACAGAGTTATGCTCAGTTGAAAACTGTAAATAAATCTTGTAAATAACCATAAAGCTCAGCCATTATTGAACCATGTATTTTTCAATATATTACTATCTCCATTATATATCAGTTTATGAAGGACGGTTGATCCTAGAGACCTGCTGCCCCTGCGACTGTAGAAAATGTAGTCCAACATGTGAGTAATAAAATGATTTTTATAGCATGTCTCTAGAACCAACTCTTCTTGAGATAACAAGATTTACATTTACATCAAAAAACTGCAAGAAACCTTGTGCTCCACAAAACAAATATTTCAATCAAAAGCAATCAAAATAAAATAACAGTGGTTTTGATCTACCAATACTTAGGTGTGATAACATACAAAAAAATTATCTGTTTTTAAAATGGTCGAACGACCAGTACTGCACCACTTCATATAGATTGACCCTAACTGCTATGGTGGGTGACAAAAAATGACCATTAAATTGACCCGGCTATCTCCATAATATCAAAGCTTAGGTATATTCTATAATTTTTCAACTTTTATTAAGACTTTTTTCCTGAATGTATGAACTTTGTGTAAACTTTTCTCAGCTGCTATACGACCATTTTTTTTTAATTTTCAAATTTAATGTTGTTAATGATACAAACAGATTTGTAGTCTCTATTTTTGCAAAAAATAATCTGTTAAAAAGTTATATAAGATTTTATTCAAACATAAAAAAATTAAAACTACAAATCCATCGGCCATTGTTTATTTTTGATATTAAAAAAAAATTTATTTCGATAGCATAAGAAATAACCATAAAAAACGTACACAAAGTTAGTATGAAAATCTTGCGATGCGAAGTGATTTCATAATGAAATGTGGTACATAAGGGGCAAGGCTACATCATCGCTCCTCTCCATTGATTGAAGTAAGCAATTTCTGATAAGGCAAACATGTGTAAATTGTTTCTTAAAGAAACGATTAATTATTTTGTCTTGTATAACAACAATAGAAATTGGAATATTTTTGGTTTTAGTGGAAATTTGTTTACCGTTATCTGTCGAAATAACAACAAAAAAGATAAGTATAAGAATAAAAAATATATGATTGAATGATTAAAAGCAATCAGTTAAAAATATATCTATTGTCCCTATAGTTATAAATAAATATGCAGTATGATCAAAATAACAAACGATAGGCGGACGGATATACACAAGTATAATTATGTAATTTTTCAATGCAAAATCTTATGAAGTTGCTGCATTTTTCGCCAAACTTCGGAATCAATCTACATTAATTTATTAATTATTATACATTAATAATAATTAATGTACATAATGATTAAATGTTCGAAAACATGTTTTATTACTTTATTAGTCAAAATTATCTCGTTGCTTTCCAATGGTTCTGGAATTTTGATAAATCATGAAAACATCGTTTGTTTTTGTTAACCTACATGAAAAATATATCAAATATTTTGTATTTTTTATTCAACGCATATGTTGACCAACTATTTTTGAAAATTTGGGCCTCATTATATTGTGGTACATTTTTTTAGAAAATTAAAAAAGAAGCAGGCAAGTGACAAAGAAAGGCCTGACACTTTAAATCCGATTACTTCATCACTAAAATAGTGTGTAATATGACATTATTCTCTTTCAAAATGGCACAACGTCTCTTCAATCTTCTGACATGGTGTTGGGATAGTGCTTCAAGGCGTTTCAATGTTCTTTTATGTATGACAAACTTTATTAATGGGATGCGGAGGTTTTGCTGGCACAGCCCACTTTACTGTATAGGTTTGATGGTGATTTTATATATCAGTTTTTTGTTCTCTGGGGATAAATGTGATTTTCGTCCGATCAGCCAATGCTTATTTTTTGTCTTAGTTCTATTTGGTTTTTTTTTGATGATGTGTTCCTCCAGTCGAGCTTGTTGTCAAGATGGAACGCCAGATATTTTGTGGTAGTTGGTGGGAATATTTCAATATTATTTAAGTGGATTAGTTGGCACTGTTTTTTTAAGATTAAGGTAAAGGTCACATGACTTGACTTTGTTTCATTGACTTTTGTTTTCCACTTTTTTAGCCAGTCTTTGAGTTGGTTAAGGTGGTTTTGTACGTGAAGTGATGCAATATTACATCTTCATGACTTACAAGACTGACTGTACCATCAGGGCACAAGTGTCTGTAGTTGTGCTTCGAGAAGAGAGATGTCCCAAGACACTTCCCTGAGGTACTCCTGGTTGGATAGGATATAGAGCTAAAATTCCATAGCTGACTTGTTCTAAATTGCGAGTTTCTTAAGTAGGATTCTAATAATTTGCAATATTGGGGGCGTTGTATTACGTAAGCATCATTTTGTTGATTTTAAACCCCCACCCACCCTTTGTAATAGAAAATAAGAAAATCACAGAGCCCCCCCCCCCAAGGATAAGACGTAAGGAGTTTTTTGTGTTTTTTATTAGATATCAAAATTAAAACAAAAATCATAGAAATCAAATTTCTAAGGTTAATGAACTACTTATTTATTTATTTTTTAAATTGAATAAATAAAACCTATAAAACGATCTTTTAATCAAGCTAAAAGAACGAAGCAATTAAAAGGAAATCTTATAACAAATGACATTTGACTCATATTCGTTTGTTTCAATTTTTTTTGAGTTGATACAGTGTACTCTCTCTTAGCGGACACTCCTGATAAGCGAACCCCTCTCTTAAATGGGCAATTTGTTTGCGACCGGCCATTCCATATACTTTTATTAATAATTTTTTTTCTCTTAAGCGGACCATCTTAAGACCGGACACGGACAGAGATTCTTCCTATTGAACTCTCTTGTGCGGACAGCGTGCGTCAATATGTACGCTGAAACTGCAACATCTGTGATATTGATATGGGTAATTGTTGAATATCCACATTCAGGCACGTTCGACCAACTCATTGTTCAATTTTAGTCATTCTGTTAGTGAGAAATGTCAGTATGTATTTAGTTCACAATCAGGTGTTATCATGGCTCCAACTAAGCGAGTTTTAACTTTGAAAGAAAAAATTGATGTTGTGCAATTCTACAACAAAGAAAAAGTCAGTGTTCGAGCTGTAGCAAGAAGATTTGAAATTGGCAAAACCCAAGCTGCGACCATCATTAGGAAAAGAGATGAACTTTTATCGGAATGGGAAACAAATGTTAATGTCAATAAAAAGCGTAATTTTTTCAAACCAGAAGGTTTAAAAATAGACCAACTGTGTTACGAGTGGTTCCTGAAAGCTCGAAATAAGAATATTCCCTTGTCTGGTGGATTAATCAGAAGCAAAGCTAAGGAAATTGTGGACAACTTGAATATTCAAAGTTTTGCCGCATCTTCTGGTTGGCTGGAACGGTTTAAAAAGCGGCATAATATTACATTCCGAACGGTTTCTGGAGAAGCAGGTAGTGTGCACCCTGAAGATGTCGAACAGTTTCAAGAAAAACTGCCTTCTCTTCTACGGGATTACCATCAACGCGATATTTTCAACGCAGATGAAACTGGGTTGTTTTTTAGGGCCCTACCGAATAAGACTTACTCTTTAAAAGGTGAAAAGTGTTCAGGTTGAAAACTGGCAAAAGAAAGACTGTCTATTCTCCATTGCGTAAATATGGCCGGGGAACGCGAAAAGTTACTAGTTATTGGTAGAGCAGCCAGGCCGCGAGCTTTTCAAAGAATTAATTTAAAAACTTTGCCTGTTTCGTGGTATTCTAACCGAAACTCTTGGATGACATCAGACATAATGAGTGATTACTTGGTGAAATGGGACAAAAAACTAGGTAGAGAAAAACGAAAGATTCTTCTTTTTGTGGACAACGCGACATCCCATCCTAAAGATTTGAAACTGAAAAATATTAAAATAGTTTTTCTTCCACCGAATACAACGTCGATTTGTCGACCCTTGGATCAAGGAATCATTAAAAATTTCAAAACGTGGTATAGAGCTTTGATCTTGAAACATATTCTGGCTAGGATGGATGAAGCCACTTCAGCAGAAGATTTAGTTAAAAAAATCAACTTACTGGATGTAATTTACTTTATTCATAAAGCATGGAACAAAGTGACTCCTGCTACAATTATCAACTGTTTCAAAAAAGCTGGCTTCAGATTTAATAACCATAACTCTTCCGAGGAATCTAATAATAATGAGTTCGAAGAAGAAGATGACATTCCTTTGGCAGTAATTGCAGAAATAAATCGGGCAATGAGACATACCAGTAATATTGATTTTGACGAATTTGTGAATTTCGATAACAATTTGTACGTAAACGACGAAAATATGGAAATAGACGTGTCAAATGTAAGCATTGAGGTAGAAGGTGAGGACGAAGAAGAAGAAATTATAACAGAAAACATTGAAGAACAAATAAAAACGAACAAGGACGCTATAGAAACTGTGCAGAAGCTCAAGTCTTTCTGTGCCAATAAAGATGACGTTGAGCTTTCAAGCTTGCTGTGACCTAATGTTACATTTTGAAAGTGTTTCATTAAAACAGGTTAATTTGAAGCAGAAAACATTAGAAGATTATTTCACTCAAAATGAAAAAAAGTGAAGTAATATCTTGTTTTCTGCTATTTTGTCAAATACATATCAGTATGTCATTGTAAGTGCATGATTTAGAATTTGAATAAAACTTAATTTAGTTGAAATTTAGTATACATATTTTTTTACCCTCAGAAACGGACACTTCTATTAAGCGGACAACTTTCTTAAGTGGACCCCTCTCTTGAGTGGACAAATTCTGTGCGACGGATGGTGTCCGCTTATGAGAGAATACACTGTATGTCAGGGATTCCCCGAATATCTCATTAAAGTTGAATACTTTGTACTATTATTATAGTGCAGCAGCATGGAGAATTCCCGAAACGCGTGTTTTGCTTGTAAAGAATTAAAAACAAACTGTGTATAAAAGTAGAAAAAGCAATTTTATTGATTTCAAGCAAGTATTTAAATATGTTTTATTTTAAAAATTTACTCATTTTGTAATTTCTATCTTATGTAAGATTTCTTTGTCTCCCCCCACTCCCTTTGTCACCAAAAATAAGGAAAAATCTAAAAAAAACCCTCCCCCTAAGCCTGCTTACGTAATACTTAAATGACCCCATTGCAATGGTAGAAGTTGTTTGATTTTATAAAGGAGCCCATTATGTCAGATTTTATCAAAAACCTGGCTGGCATCTAAGAAGCAGTTGTGAAATAAGTTTTTTCTTCTAGAGCAGTATTTATTTTGTGTGCAATGCGGTGATACTGTTGTGATACGGTGAGACAATTCAACATGTTTTGGCGAGTTGCAGGACGTTGGTAGGGAGTAGCTACCTTGAAAGGCATAACCAGGTTGCAGAAATTGTTCACCAGAGGCTTGCTCAGAAATATGAGCTTATAGATACGGCTGTCCCATATTATAAATACAAACCTGAAACAATCCTAGAGAACACCAAAGTTAAACTATATTGGGATAGATCCATCAGAACAGATAGGGCGATACAGAACAACAGACCCGATATAATTTTACAACTGAAAGAGATCCAAACGACTTATCTTCTGGATATAGCTGTGCCAAATTCACATAACCTGCAGAGTACAATCAATGAAAAGCTGGACAAATACAGAGAGCTGGCAATAGAAGTTAAAAGATTGTGGAATCAACAGGTAGTTAAAGTATTACCTATTGTAATATCGATGACAGGTATCACTCCTAAAACAACAATGAAATCTCTCGAAGCACTTCACCTATCGTACTCAATACATAGCCTAATTCAGAAATCTGTAATTTTGAATGTTTGCCATCTAGTCCGAGAATATTTAGAACAGAGAAATCGCAAGAGAAAAACGAAATAATAATAATAAAAACGAGTTCGTATGGTAATATGGGCACATTAATAGATGTGTTCTGAAGTATTTCTTCTTCATATTTAGGTAGATCATAGTGTTATGCTCAGTTTTATGGTTTGTTTTATTAATGTAACTGTTCCTAATTGCCCAGTTTTGTTTGGATGATTGTTGTAATAAATGTGATAATTTGGATTGTTAAAATAGGACTTTTCTGTAAAATGTGTCTCGATTATGAAAAGCATGTCAATAAAAGTTTGTTTTAGGAACAAAATTATTTCATATGGGTATTTTGCAAGACCATTGGATTTTCATTGAACTATTCGGCGTCTGCTAATTATTTTTTTTATCCATTAACATTGTCAGCATGTTAAGAACCAAATTGTTTTGTTGGATAAGTAATGACATGATTTAACTTCTTCTAAGAATTTGCTAAGAGTTGAACTGACAGACTGTTCTGTATTGTTTCTGTATTTTTGTATTGTTTAGCACAACAAAGCAAATTTAAGTATAAATTACCCCTTCCACTGTTAACATACATTGAAGTGTATCTGTTCATTTATACTCATTTGTCAGTAATAGATGGAATGATTTTTATTACTAAACAGTGGTACGCCCATGTCATATACGGATTCTTGCAAAGCAGTAAAACAGCCTTAAAAATCAGAATGAGTTCAAGGGTTTTTGTTCTAGAATGTCTTTTGGTGCCTGCACTAATACAGCAAGTTCAATGTGCAAACATTTCCAATCCAATCCTATAAAACCAACCATTCATCAAACTCGCCTACAATTTGTGAAAAGAATGCTGCAGATGAAATCTATTCTATATTTAAAGACAAATTCTTTTACAAAGACTAACTTTGTGAAGATTCTGTCTGTTTGGTATAAACATTTTGTTACAGTGATCGATCCTTTTTGTTTGTATTCGTCCAATTGAAAGTCCACCATTTTACATTACAAAATTTATTTTGGTGCTGTTCTGCAAATGCATAATTTATTTAATGCATCATGATTCTACATTCTTCTTTTTTATTGAACTACATTAACAAACGTTAGCACATACCATCTATTGATCGTCTCACGTTGAGACTACAGTGTGTATTCTTATGGACAACGGGGTTACCAAACATCTTGCAAGCAACTTTTCTAAATATTGTAGTAGTAACTGCATAAACCTTTATAATCCCCATTGTTCGAGCAAGTTATATTGCAGGTAGTCACTTCTTCTGACAGCGGTAGTAAAACAAAATTTCAAAATTTGCTGCTGTTCACGTAGTGTGCATATAAAGTCTGGAACTATCGAAATAAATCTTTTATTAAATATTTTTGAGAAAAATCCTCGAACACGCCGATTTTTATCTTAAAGTTGACATATTTTAGTGTAATCGTTATTTGTAGATCGTCTTTTGTTTCCGAGTTATGACGATAACGAAATTTTTTGGAAACCCTAATTTTTTATGATGGATTTGGAAAGATAATGTAATGCTAAGATCAAATATGCTAAAAAAGTATGATACTTTATTAAGAAATTTCCGAGATAATTGCTTTTGAAGAATCAAGAGTACCAAGTTTTAATAAAAAAAAGAATTCTTTGAAGAACTGTCATAAGTTTAACGCTAAGTCACTTGTTACATGGATATTTGATTTTTTATTAAGAAAATTAAACCTTGATTGTTATTCAATCAAAGTTTAAATCAAGAGTTCAAATTTTTTGATAAAAAATCAAGTAGCCATGTAACAATTAACTTAGCGTTAAATTTATGGCAGTTCTTAAAAGAATTTTTAATTTTTTTTATTAAAACTTGGAACTCTTGATTGTTTTTTAATTTTTGTTCTAAAACTTTAAAAGCAATTATCTCGGAAATTGCTTTCCAAATCCATCATAAAAAATTAGGGTTTCCATTTAAAAATATTTTCGCTATCGCCATAACTCGGAAACAAAAGATGATCTGCAAATAACAATTACACTAAAATATGTCTCAGTTAAGATAAAAATAGACGTGTTCAAGGATTTTTCTCAAAAATATTTAATAAAAAATTTATTTCGATAGTTCCATACTTTATGAGTTAACGCCAGTACTATTACAAAACTAATAATTTTGAGTATAATTAAAAGTCAAACGTCTTATTTCGAGTTTTTGAATTTTAGGTAAATAAAAAAGTACAACTATATAGTTATTTGGTTTTCATTAAATAAAGAAACATTAAGACTAATAAATCATTGTATACTATCATATTGTACACTATCAAACTACACTTTTTTAATTGTACAGATTTTATATAAATCAGTGATAAATTGAAAACAAATAATATGAGTATAAAAAGTACAACAGCAAAAAGTTCAGCATTAGCACAAATCACTCGAAATCACTTTCATCTTTTACGTCACTTTCACTATCACTTTCCAAATTTATAAGTATTGGCTCAATATCGTCCATCAATCCATCAATTTGCCACATGTTATCTTCTGTTTTAATTACATGGTTAACATAATTGTTCCATTTTTCCGCTGTCAGTTGAACGTACGTTCAGTAATTAAATCTCGAACATCTCCTTCTTTAAATGTGGTATTTTTTAGCGATATACTGTTTTACATCACCCCAAACCAATTCAATGGCATTTAACTCGCAATGGTACGGAGGTAATCTTACTATTGGAATGCCGTATTCTTTTGCACATTCTTCAAGAATGTATTTGTCGTAATTAGATTTGAAAGCTTTCATCACGTCCAATAGATCTGCTTTCATGTAATCATCGTCAAAATATATATCTTTTGACCAAAGCCATGATCGTATTGTTTCTTTTTTCCAAGACTGATTTGGTAGCTTTTCAATTTTTCGGCAATGGTATGGTGCATTATCCATTACTACAACTGATTTTGCAGGTAAATTGGGCAACAAAGAATTTCTAAACCTAGTCTCAAAAGTAGCTCCATCCATTTCATCATGATAATCCGCACTGTTCTTCTTTGCTAGAAAGGTCAACTCTGCCCCATTTATAAAACCTTGTTTGCTGCCAGCATGAAGTAAAATAAAACGAGGGCCACGCTTTGTGGGAGCTTTAAAACCAGTGGTTAATCCTAGAATGAAGGTGTCCCGATATGATTTAATTGACATATCCACCCATTGAGCTTTGACACTGTGGCCAAGATTGACCTAAGATTCATCAATATAAACTATATTGTAATCCTCTTCTCTATATTTTTTAATTTGTCTTAAATAACGATGACGCCATGCAATTATCTCTTCTCTTTCAATTAAATAAGATCGTCGTCCTCTCTTAACATACTGGAAATTCATATCACGTAATAATCTATTCAATGTACTTCTATTAAAGTTGGGCAAGTTTTCATCGTCATTTACAGCTGCTACAATATTGTTCATTGTTATACTATAATGGTATA
Source organism: Agrypnus murinus (assembly GCA_929113105.1). Lineage (NCBI taxonomy): Eukaryota > Metazoa > Arthropoda > Insecta > Coleoptera > Elateridae > Agrypnus > Agrypnus murinus. The sequence goes on along the minus strand of OV816023.1, from coordinate 115,164,663 downwards.
TTTTGCAAAAAAAAAACTCGTGCACCTTTCTTCTAATTTCACTCCTAATTCCATCACAGTATGGAATATATACAGTATGGAATTATATTGCGCGATTTTGAAGTATTTTTATTCTTCGCCCTTTTTTTTGCAGATTTTATTTCATCAGGTGAAATACTTTGTTGACGTACTGAGAACAAAGTTTTTCCGCTAATACCTGTTTCTTTAGAGACTGGTCGAATAATTATTGATAATGACTGCTGGGTCTCAGTAAGAAGATATTTTATCAAATTAGACAAAATCTGTTTTTCATCAACCTTTAGTACACAACCCATTCTGTTTTTAACAATATCCGCCATACTTATGTATAATGTACTATGTGCGTTATGTAATACTACAATACGAATAGATACAACAAACAACACGACAATGTTAACAATAATTACAAACGATAAAACCCAAACAACTAAGCGAAGATCTATAGACGCACAAGCTATCAAAATTTGAAACCAAGTAATTATTTCTGTATTAAGAAATTTGCTTATATGCGTTCGGCGTTATATTATAATTTCACTAAGTACAAACTGTATTATGTAGTTTTGCGAAGTAAAAGTAGAAAAAAACAGAAGGGTTTATTGTTTACTAAAATCCTTTACATTTGCTGCTAATCCTAGATTTCTGTCTTTACAAGTTTCTTTTGGAACAAGTTGAACAAATAAATGATTTTATCATGATGAAATCATTTTACCGTTAAAATTATATTTGGGACTTCCTGTATTTACCTGTGAATTTAAAAGATTAAAAAGATCATACAGAAGCTAACCAGCCGTTATTTTTATGTTGAAAGAATTTGAAGACGAAAGAATTAAACAAAAAAGTATAAGTAATAAAATATCGGATATTTAGATACATGTACGATGTAAAAATCCCAACTAATGTTTAATAAAATAACAAATACATGTTAATAAGACTTTCTTTTAAATGCTGCTTTTGTATGGTTACAATTACACTTTTTCGCTTTACTGTTTTCAAAGGTTTAGAACGTCTGGAATCTTAATCCACATTTCTATAGATTCATACAGTGAAATAGGTGGCAACAACGAAGCACAAACTCCCATAAGAAATACATTGGCTATCTTTCCTATACTGTAGTCCCACCGTGAGATGGACAATACATGAAATAATATATATGTTAAATTTTCAGAATGCTATCTCGATGTTTTCTGAGTGAGGGGTGGAGAGTGTGAAATCCCCCTCGTATTAATTACACTCTTAACAGTCTACTGTATATTACTTGCTAAAGTAGTTTATATAAGTATTATTACATTTAATCCCCAGCTACTATTTATATGATAACAACATGTAAACATTGAACTTGATTATACTAAACATTATTCACTGATCTATTCAACCAGACAGTTTTAATAACTAGTAAATATTAATTTAGGAGAGATAACACACCGTCTGTACTATATGGCATGTCCCATATTTTGGACTAACATCAATCAATCAATCAATATCTTTTATATTATAAATATTTTATTAAATAACTTATTTTTATTTTGTGCACATTTTGATGAGGCTCTTAAATTAAAAATGAACTAAAATGCAATTAATTTTTGTGTATTGACCTGAACCACTTAAAAGTGAGACACACTGTATGCATATATGTATACATTAAATAAATTGCTTCTTTAATGATAAGAACCACTTATATCAATTTCAAATGCCTATTATGCATCTTAATTACCTGCACAAAAACAAGGAACACGAATGCTATAATCACCATTAAATTAAAATAATCTCACTATTTAAAAAGCTACAAAAGCTACTTACCCCCTGTTGGTGATAATTCAACCCCTTCATCTGAATCTGGATTAGGTGAATCAGATTCCATAATTTACTTTCATAGTTTATTAAGTGTTATTAAAAAATTCTTCTTCAAAAGCCTGGCACACTTATATCACTTGGTGCTTAAAACTGTTAACACTTGTTATACAGGGATACAAGTTTTAACTACGAGCTTGGATAGATTAACCAGAATAAAAAAATCTAAAGAAGTTAGAAGATATCTTTTAAAATGCCCAAAGTCCATCACATAAACTGATAGCATTTAAAAACAGCTGTAGATTTTCTGAAACAACATGACATTGCACAGAAACTGTCTGTGTGGTTTAACAAAACCAATTTAGCTAAAATGATGAAAATTGTTGTTTATCTATGATCAATAAACAAATATTTACGATTATAATTCACTCATATAGATTACATCACGGAATAATAACATAACCTGAAATTGACGTTTGTTTTGATTTATGATAGGCGTTTGCAGAATCATTTTTTATACTGAGCAATTTACATACAAAGGATTGCGAAAACTATTGCTAAGATGACTACAATAAAATAAGGTTGTTCTCATGTTTTACTCAAAAGTTTTAGTTCTTGATCTAATAAAAATATTATATTCAAAGGATTCGTAGGGTAATTGCACCAGTAATAGAACAGTTACCAGTAGGGTTGCCAAGTCCTAATTAGCGTTTAGCGGGACTTGTTCGGAGAAACAACAGGTCTTTTTAGAAAAAAAACGGAACATATTTTTTTATTATTTAATTCTTCTTCTTCACTAATCCTTAATGCCCTTTTGGGCGTCGGATGTTTATTATTTAAGAATTTTTTCATAAATTTCTTGCAGGTTGCAAACACGAAATTAAGGGAAGAAATTTATTACTAAATTCTTTGGTAAATTATTTAGATCTTGTTCTAAATGTACGCACAACACCATGGCTAACTTCAGATCGCATACAGTTTTGGCTTATTTTGTTTTCTCTCTTCTTTACTAACAGCATGTTCAGTAACCTACACGCAGCTGACACTGCAGATATTTTGTCTTCACTAGTATCAGACATTTTCCAAATAACGTAATAATAAGTAAACAGAACTATATCCAAAGATAATTAACCTCAAAACCTAATATTAAAAATATAAACAAACATGAAATCAACTCTTGATTATAACAAAATAACAAACACTGCAACTACAAATAACACTATACGTTAATACGCATCATGCGCGATTGGCACATTTAACATTATAAATGAGAGTCGTTGCAAACAGAAAATTGTCAATTTTTGTAAAATTTCATCAAAAAATTTATTACAAGATTTACTCCTAAAGAAGGGTACCCTATTACTGCGATTATTTGGCCACGCGGTATCTCATGTGCACAAAGTCGTAGCGCTCTCAAACTTGGAACAGATATAGAAGGAACAATTTTATTCAACATATATCAATTAAAAAGTGATCCCTATTCTGGATCTCGAATTATCTTGATTTTTGTGAACCCTTGTTTTGTATGGTTTTACATAGGAAATCGAACGTCTGAAGAGTTAAGCATCAATAACTTGAGTGCACAAGGACTAATTATGCTGATATTTGGTGTACGCATTACCCAACTATCTGAGCAATTTTAGTGCAAAAACAAAATTGATCCCTATCACAGTTCGGCAGCAAATATAACTTATATGAATGAGTGCAGCTACATGAGTGAATATTATACAGGCTCAAGTATTTTTATCCCAATGACGCTATAATGAGTAAGTAAGTGGTAGTATGCTTAAATGTTGCCTAATGGGTCTAAAGCTAAGACTCATTGCACAGGCACAGCTTGCAACCTCTACCATCTGATGTCAGCCCAGAACATGTTTTCTAAACCACTTGTTACGTGAACGTCAGGTGTAGGAGAAGCTATTGAAATGTGGTCATGGGCTGTAAGAAAGCCCATACTAACTAGACATTTTAATACTATAAGAGAGCAAAGGAGCTTTTAATTAAGATAGTTCATTATTGAAGAGTTTGAATTCGATAAGAATCTCAAAAATGTATTCAATTCAAGTTTGACTACACCAATCGCTGATTATGTGTCTTAAAGATATTTAGCTTTAAAATGACTCCTATTGCCAGTGCCAAGTGTCATGAAATTCTATTTGGAGGTTATCTTCCATCGTCCCTTAAAATCTTTTGGTTACTCTGACAATTTGCAGAAACAAAGAGGGGCGGTGTGAACGAACAACTGCAATAGAATTTTATTAAACCTGGCATGGAGTAAGATAAACTTGACTCGTTCACGTGTACTTAGATACACTGGCTTGAACTCACTCACTTGGACTCAGTCGCTTGAATTCACGCAATTGGACTCACTCACGTGGACTCACTCACTTGAACTTACTGACTCGGATTCACTCACATGAACTCACGCACTTGGACTTACTCTCTTGCACTCACTCACTTTCTTGGATTCACTAACTTGGACTGACTTGGATACTGCTTTGATTTACTCATTTGAATTCACGCACTTGGACTTAATCTCTTGCAATCACTCTCTTGGATTTACTCACTTGGACTTACTACTTGCACTTCAACTCACGGACTTGGATTAATTCAATTGGATGCACTCAATTGGAACTCACTCAATTACTCACCTGAACTAACTCACTTAACACCACTCACCTGGAGTCACTCACTTGGCGTCACTCGCTTGGGCTCACTCACCTGGACACAGTCACCTGGACTCACTCGCTTGGACTCATTCACTCAACTGGACTTACCCACTTAGGCTCAGTTGCTTAAACTCACTCACCTGAACTCACTCACTTGGACTCACTCCCTTAGACTCACTCACTTGGACCCACTCTCTTGGACGCACACACCTGAACACACTCACTTGGACTTACACACCTAAACTTACACTCCAGTACTCACTCACTTGAACTCACCCACTTAAACTCACTCACTTGAACTCACTCACTTAAACTCAGTCATTTGGACTCATTCACTTGGACTCTGCTGGACTCACTTACCTGGACTCACGTACCAGGGCTCGCTCGCTTGGACTCACTCACTTGGCCTCACTTATTTCGGCTTACTCATGTAGATTCATTTACTTAAGCTCAGTCATTTGGACTCACACACCTGGACTCACACACCTAGACTCACACCCTTAGACTCACACACCTAAACTCACACTCCTGGACTCACTCACTTGAACTCACTCACTTAAACTCACTCACTTGAACTCACTCACTTAAACTCAGTCGTTTGGATTCACTCACTTACCTGGACTCACGCACCAGGGCTCGCTCGCTTGGACTCACTCATTTCGGCTTACTCGTGTAGACACATTTACTTAAACTAAGTCATTTGGACTCACTCATCTAGACTCACTCAACTGGACTCACTCACAAGTACTCAAAAAATTGGAATAATTCACTTGAACCCAATTGCTTAAAGTCACACATCAGTCACCTGGACTCAAGTCATTTGGATTCAATCACTTGGACTCACTCACCAAGACTCACTCACTTGGACTTATTCACTTGGGCTCAATCTCTTAGGCTCACTCATTTGGATTCACCTTGGATTCACCCATTTAGATTCACTCGCTTGGACTCACTCCCATGTATTTACACACCTAGACTCATTTATCTGGGCTAACTCACTTGGTGTCGCTCTCTTGGACTCATCCACTTGAACTCACTCACTTGGACTCACTCTTTTGAACTCAGTCATTTGGATTCAGTCACCTGGACTCACTCACTTGGAGTTACTCATTTGGATTCACTCACTTGAAGTCAGTATTTAGTCTCACTCACTTGTACTCAATCATTTGGACACATTCACTTGTACTCTGTCACCTGGACTCACTCACTTGGACTCATTCACTTGTACTCTGTCACCTGGACTCACTCACTTGGATTCATTCACTTAAACTCACTCATCTGGACTCATTTACTTGAACTCAGTCATTTGGATTCAATCAGTTGGACTCACTCACCAGGACTCACTTACTTGGACTTATTCACTTGGACTCACTCTCTTAGGCTCACTAATTTGGATTCACCAATTTAGATTCACTCGCTTGGATTCACTCCCTTGTGTGTACACACCTAGACTCATTTATCTGGGCTAACTCACTTGGTGTCGCTCTCTTGGACTCATTCGCTTGAACTCACTCACTTGGATTCACTCTCTTGAACTCAGTCATTTGGATTCAGTCACCTGGACTCAGTCATTTGGATTCAGTCACCTGGACTCACTCACTTGAAGTCAGTCATTTAGTCTCAGTCACTTGTATTCAATCATTTAGACACATTCACTTGTACTCTGTCACCTGGACTCACTCACTTGGACTCATTCACATGGACTCACTCACCAGAACTCACTCTCTTAGACTCACTTATTTGGACTCATATGGATTCATTCACTTGAACTCACTCATCTGGACTCACTCATTTACACCTACTCATCTGGACTCATTTACTTAAACTCATTCATTTGGATTCAATCACTTGGACTCACTCACCAGGACTCACTCACTTGGACTTATTCACTTGGGCTCACTCTCTTAGGCTCACTCTCTTGGGCTCACTCATTTGGATTCACCAATTTAGATTCACTCGCTTGGACTCACTCCCTTGTATTTACACACCTAGACTCATTTATCTGGGCTAACTCACTTGGTGTCGCTCTCTTGGACTCATTCGCTTGAACTCACTCTCTTGGACTTACTCATCTGGACTCACTCAGTCGTTTGGACTCACCCACTTAAATTCAGTCGCTCAGTTTTAACGCACCAAAAACATGTTGTTTAAGGTTGATGTGAAGTTCATTGGTGTTTATCCGAGAAAATACACTAAATATTAAAATTAAACAGAAAAATAAACTTTTTAATGCTGTTGATCCTGTTAATCCTGGGAACTGCCGATGAAGTTCAGTGGTAACTGGAAGATAACACTTTTCAGTAACTGTTACTACGGTTGTCGTAGTGTGTGGTTCTTGAGGAAGGTTATTAGTAACCGTAATGGGGTAATTATCAGGAACTTAAACTGCTCTTGGTGCATCTTGCAGTTTCTGAGAATTGTTTACAGGTGCTGTAGCAGGAGTCCGTTGTTGTTGATCCATGAGAATTTTCGTTGAAGAGACGACAGGTGATCTCTCAAAAACGTCGGCCTTAGGAAGCTCTTCCAAGCCCTAATTGGTTAGGATCCAATTTTGCCAGAGCTCTAACTTATTCTGATGTTTTTGTAAAGGGTATAGTAGAATGTAAGAATGTTTAATCGTTGTCAAATGGTTGGGAATAGATGCACTTTTGGAAATAAAAAAATTGGAATAGATTCTGTTATGGAGTTAATAACCTATGAATTGTGCTCTTCAAGAACTGAATGGCCAGGTTTAATGAAACAGAAATTATCAATGGGGGCAGGTGTATTTGAAATGGTATCTTTGTGTTCTGTCAGTGGTGGACAAATGACGTTTTGATTATCGTTACTTATTTGGGGGTTAGGATCCTGAAAATGTGACTGATCGTGCAAGATTTGATCGCAGTTTGTGGTTATGAAGCTAGTAAAATGAGGAGACAGGATTTATTCCTGGAATAGTTTAGCTAGTCCAAAAGATTCAGGGGAATCATCTTGCACCCAGAAATCTGCAATATTTTTGGGAGGAGCAGGAGTATTTGGTTTTAGGTCGTATGAAGGAGGTGTGTTCAAACGTGAAACCAAATAATAGTTTAATATTTCGTTCTTAAATGTCATGTATGGGAAGGAGTTTGCATTGTTGTTTATAACTCTGATAAAATTGGAATGCAGTTTCAAAATGTTACATGACAGGTTAGAAATCCAAATATTATATTTTTGGAGTTCGTTATTAATATGGAGAACGTCAAAGTATGTATCTATGAGCATCATTCACATTTGTACTTGTGAACTGTCAAAAATGGGAAATGTTATTAGATTAGCAGGTAACTTTGCCATATTGGAACATAACCAATTAAATATAAGATACTTATGCAAATGATAAGCAAATCATATACTAAACATTTCTTCGTACTAAGTTATCCTGATGAGCTACGGAAGAAAAATTGCCTCGAAAACGGTAGTACGCACCTTAAATTGTTAATAACTTTTCTGCTGTCACTACGATTTAGTACATATATTATTCTACACGCTATTTTGAGTAGGTTTGTGCAATAAGATAGCTGTTAACACTAAAGAACCAAAAACAGATACTTTTGGTTCCCTGCCGACTGGACTATACAGGGTGGGATTAAAGTATGGAATATTTTTTTAAAAACGCTGAAACACGTCGATTTTGTTTTTTAAAAATACACATTAATATGTGCAATTCACCTTCCAACTTTCATTTGCTTCTAAGTAATGACGTCATCACAAAAAAATTTAAATGACAATATAGATTTTTAATAGTGAAATCCGATAGTGATTTCTATTCCCTTTATGATCATGCAAATAAATCATAAGGTTGCATAACAAAAATTCTGAGAAAAATCGATTTGAACATTTAATGTTATTGATATTATGGTATCAATATATTGTAATGATATTTCGATCGAGTTTAATTATTTACTCAAGTCGATGTTGTTCAAGTTAATAAAAGTTCATTATTGTTTTAAAATTATTTGATGAACAGAGAAGAGGTAGATGTGATGTTTGACGTTCATATAAAAGAATTCATGAAAACAGAGTTCAAGTTTGATTTATCTATTTAGTTTATTGTTGTTACATAAAAGAAGTATTTGGGTTAATAGGTTATTACATCTGAAGCTCAAAACCTGAAAAGAAAATTGTTATAAGACTTAAGGAAAAGTTGTAAAATAGTTTTTAGCATGTTTCACAATAGTCAAAACATAACATTTCATTAGAAATATCAATCAAAATTTATCCATGACAACCATCCATCAATAATAATCCATGGTTATCATAGAGATATCTAATAATTGGAAACACCAAATAATCATCTAAGAAAAGTTAGTTTTGGATTGTAAATCATAAAACAAAGGAAGAATAAAAAAGATGAAAGTAATAAGAATGGTTTTTTTGAGAGGGGCTAGAGAGGTTGTTAAGAAAAAAAAGGCATAAAAATTGATGACCTATGTAATATTTCTTTTAAATTGTGAAATAAAGATAAAAAGCAGTTTAAAATACAGTAAACGGTGTTATTTATTTCAACCAACAAATAAAATAAAGAGTTTACAGAAGAAGAAATTTTAAAATATGGAAAAATACTCACTACCAAAAGAGGTTCGAATCTGATACAATCTTCGGATCTTCAAAGTTTCACTTTGATCCTAGAAGAAGAGAATAGTTACTTAAATAGTAAAGGTAAAGACAAACAGGTACTCTTGTCCTACGATATTTTTAGCTGTCTGGCGATCCTTCGTATCCGGAGTTACACCAGATTCCTGAATCCAGGGCAGTTCGAGAGCGCAGGCGACATACAGGTTCCTGAGAACGTGCTACAAGAAGGGAGAAGCATTATCAATTAAATAACTAAAAAGTGTTATTAAAAAGCAGAGCATTAGTGTCCCACCAGAAGGTTAAAGTGCAATTTTATAAGTTAAGTTATAGATTAAATTAACGTACCATTATTATTGAAAGGGGTTTCAAGCAGATGATGCACGTAACCTAAAAATAATAAAGAATTTAATTAATTTATTTAAAACTAAAATATTGATCAAACTTACCTCATCTTATGAAATTGTTCAAATTCATATGTGTGGTTATGGACAAAACGTCAAAATACTAGTTTTCAAGGTTAAGCAAAGTTTCCCATTAAAGAAATTTCTCAATAGTTAAAGGTTACTTGAAATTCCATTATAGTATAATTTTTTTAAATAAACTTTGAATTATCCAAGGAAAAGAATCCATACTTGGAAATTCGATTATACTTATTTTAATCTCATTGCAAAGAAAAAATCTAGTAAAGGCAAATAAAAAAAAATTTAAAGGCGACCCTGAGAGATAACACTGATACAGCGAGTGCAGTTCATAATAAAATTAAAATATTAAGGCATTCTATTTGCATAGCTGCATAACATCGCAATATCAATATATCAGATCGATTTTTCTCAGAATTTTTGTTATGCAACATTATGATTTATTTGCATGATCATAAAGGGAAGAGAAATCACTATCGGATTCCACTACTAAAAATCTATATTGTCATTTAAATTTTTTTGTGATGACGTCATAACTTAGAAACAAATGAATGTCGGAAGGTGAATTGCACACATTAATGTGTATTTTTAAAAACAAAATGACGAGTTCGCTTTTTTTTTTAATATTCCATACTTTAATCCCACACTGTATATAAAAAGTAACATTTAAGAAGTTAAAGTTAAAGTATTTTTTTAAGTAAAATATAGTTAAAGTATGTTTCTGAAGGACATATAATCATTTTCATAATACATTTTAAAATATCTTTAAAATACAGTTATGACAAAAGGTAACTATAGCTTACAGATGCATGTACTTTTGTTATTATTACTAATCTCACTTTAAGTTCCAGGAACTTTTTATTGCTTATGAAAATGGCTCTTAGTTAAGTGTAGGGATCTAAATAACTTTTTATTGGATAAAACAAAAGCGTAACCGAATTTAATATAAATTATATATGTGAAACATCTTACTGCCAAATGTCTGATTCGAATTCATATTAATTTGTCATATATTTTGACATCCGCACCAGCTTCACAGGGCGAACAAGGATAGTTTAATATTCATTGTCAGGTCGACCCTATACTCATGCCCCACTTGGATGTTGCCGTTGTCGGAGGTTAGAGCATAGAACCATGGACTGTACAAGGAAACAGGTGTGCATATATGAAAAACCATAAAGTTTTCAGGAACATTTAATCACCCCCAAGTGATCGGGGTGGACTTTTTGGGAACACTATTGTCTAACTATTTGCTCGGACTAAAACTTCACTTTGTCAGGGTAAGAAGGCTTTGAAAAACTAAACCCCGTCGTCTTAATTCTACCCTCCCCCATAATCTAAATGTTTTGGCATCTGGAGAACTGTCTTACAAGTAGGTCCTAACTAAAGGATTACTTTAACAGACAAGATGGCTTATCAAAACTTGTACCCCACTACCTTTATTATGATTCAAACATTTCAGAGCCCCGCAAACTCTCCTGTTGATTAGCCTTGGCAAAAGGTTTGCTTTGACAGGCCAAAGAGACCACCCAAATATTTTGAATCGAAATATTTCAACCATTCGAGGATCTTCCTGTATGTTGGCCTTGACTAAAGTTTACTTTGGCAAGTGTAAGAGACTTTAAAAAATTTTAATTTTCCCGCACTTTGCCATATGAAACAAGTATTTCAAAATTTCGAGAACCATCTTGACGATTGTACTAGACTAAATGTTCGCTCTAACAGACCTAGGAAACTTTTCAAAAATCCTCTCCCCTCTCCCCCCACTGTGCAAATTGTTTCAGCGCCTTGAGAATATCTCTGTCATTAGCGTTGGGTCAAGGTTTACTCTCGCACGGGAAAGAAGCGGTAGGGAATTTTAATATTTTCATTTCTTCTTGCCATATGATCCAACTATCAAAACCCCTCTGCCCTCCGACTTGGATATATCAACGTCTGAGAATTCTCGTGTCGGTTAATGACGCTGCAATTGAATGTTATCTCTAACAGGTCTAGGAGACCTGCAATACGAAACACGGAATCTACATAAGTCCTACCTCCCCCCATTTCGACCTATCTTTCCGTATCATATAGCTAGTTCGACGATCCGAGATTGTCTGGTCCTTGTCTACTGGATTTGATCACGGATTAGCGTTCGCAGGTTAAAATGCAGTTTCGAAAGTTCCCTCCCCCCCCCGTCATATAATCGGTATTGTTCGGCGTATGGAGAATTCTTCTGTCCGTTCGCAGTGACTAAATTAAGCTTAAATTAAAGCTTAGACAGGTCAAAGAGACGCTTCAAAGGAATCTAACCCCCCCCGCCATCTAACTTGTATATTTCAAGTTAGTTAATGACGCTGCGCCTGAAAAGACTGACCTTTCAAAGATTTGCGGTAGAGTGGTTAGGCTGTAATACTGGGGAATGTACATAAATCCTACCTCCTCCCCTTTCGCCCTAACTTTCCGTATCATATAGATAGTTCGACGATCCGAGATTGTCTGGCCCTTGTCTACTGGATTTTATCGCGGATTAGCGTTCGCAGGTTAAAATGCAGCTTCGAAAGTTCCCTCCCCCCCACCGTCTTATAATCGGTATTTTTCGGCGTATGGAGAATTTTTTTATCCGTTCGCAGTGACTAAATTAAGCTTAAATTAAAGCTTAGACAGGTAAAAAAGACGCTTCAAAGGATCTACCCCCCCCCCCGCCATCTAACTCGGATATTTCAAGTTAGTTAATGACGCTGCGACTGGAAAGACTGACCTTTCAAAGATTTGCGGTAGAGTGGTTGGTCTGTAATACTGGGAAATCTATATAAATCCTACCTCCCCCCTTTCAACTTAACTTTCCGTATCATATAGATAGTTCGACGATCCGAGATTGTCTGGTTCTTGTCTACTGGATTTGATCACGGATTAGCGTTTGCAGGTTAAAATGCAGTTTCGAAAGTTCCTTCCCCCCCCCCGTCATATAATCGGTATTGTTCGGCGTATGGAGAATTCTTCTGTCTGTTCGTAGTGACTAAATTAAGCTTAAATTAAAGCTTAGACAGGTCAAAGAGACGCTTCAAAGGAATTTAACCCCCCCCCCGTCATCTAACTTGGATATTTCAAGTTAGTTAATGACGCTGCGACTGAAAAGACTTACCTTTCTAAGATTTGCGGTAGAGTGGTTGGGCTGTAATACTGGGGAATGTACATAAATCCTACCTCCCCCCTTTCGCCCTAACTTTCCGTATCATATAGATAGTTCGACGATCCGAGTTTGTCTGGTCCTTGTCTACTGGATTTTATCGCGGATTAGCGTTCGCAGGTTAAAATGCAGTTTCGAAAGTTCCCTCCCCCCCCGTCATATAATCTTTATTTTTCGGCGTATGGAGAATTTTTCTGTCCGTTCGCAGTGACTAAATTAAGCTTAAATTAAAGCTTAGACAGGTCAAATAGACGCTTCAAAGGAATCTAACCCCCCCCCCGCGATGTAACTCGGATATTTCAAGTTAGTTAATGACGCTGCGACTGTAAAGACTGACCTTTCAAAGATTTGCGGTAGAGTGGTTGGTCTGTAATACTGGGAAATCTATATAAATCCTACCTCCCCCCTTTCACCTTAACTTTCCGTATCGTATAGATAGTTCGACGATCCGAGATTGTCTGGTTCTTGTCTACTGGATTTGATCACCGATTAGCGTTCGCAGGTTAAAATGCAGTTTCGAAAGTTCCTTCCCCCCCCCCGTCATATAATCGGTATTGTTGTGTGTCGGCGTATGGAGAATTCTTCTGTCTGTTCGCAGTGACTAAATTAAGCTTAAATTAAAGCTGAGACAGGTCAAAGAGACGCTTCAAAGGAATTTAACCCCCCCCGTCATCTAACTTGGATATTTCAAGTTAGTTAATGACGCTGCGACTGAAAAGACTTACCTTTCTAAGATTTGCGGTAGAGTGGTTGGGCTGTAATACTGGGGAATCTACATAAGTCCTACCTCCCCCCCTTTCGCCCTAACTTTCCGTATCGTATAGATAGTTCGACGATCCGAGATTGTCTGGTTCTTGTCTACTGGATTTGATCACGGATTAGCGTTCGCAGGTTAAAATGCAGTTTCGAAAGTTCCTTCCCCCCCCCCGTCATATAATCGGTATTGTTGTGTGTCGGCGTATGGAGAATTCTTCTGTCTGTTCGCAGTGACTAAATTAAGCTTTAATTAAAGCTTAGACAGGTCAAAGAGACGCTTCAAAGGAATTTAACCCCCCCCCCCGCCACCTAACTTGTATATTTCAAGTTAGTTAATGACGCTGCGACTGAAAAGACTGACATCTCAAAGATTTGCGGTAGAGTGGTTGGGCTGTAATACTGGGGAATGTACATAAATCCTACCTCCTCCCCTTTCGCCCTAACTTTCCGTATCATATAGATAGTTCGACTATCCGAGATTGTCTGGCCCTTGTCTACTGGATTTTATCGCGGATTAGCGTTCGCAGGTTAAAATGCAGCTTCGAAAGTTCCCTCCCCCCCCGTCTTATAATCGGTATTTTTCGGCGTATGGAGAATTTTTCTATCAGTTCGCAGTGACTAAATTAAGCTTAAATTAAAGCTTAGACAGGTAAAAAAGACGCTTCAAAGGATCTACCCCCCCCCCCCCGCCATCTAACTCGGATATTTCAAGTTAGTTAATGACGCTGCGACTGGAAAGACTGACCTTTCAAAGATTTGCGGTAGAGTGGTTGGTCTGTAATACTGGGAAATCTATATAAATCCTACCTCCCCCCCTTTCGCCCTAACTTTCCGTATCGTATAGATAGTTCGACGATCCGAGATTGTCTGGTTCTTGTCTACTGGATTTGATCACGGATTAGCGTTCGCAGGTTAAAATGCAGTTTCGAATGTTCCTTCCCCCCCCCGTCATATAATCGGTATTGTTCGGCGTATGGAGAATTCTTCTGACTGTTCGTAGTGACTTAATTAAGCTTAAATTAAAGCTTAGACAGGTCAATCAGACGCTTCAAAGGAATTTAACCCCTCCCCCGTCATCTAACTTGGATATTTCAAGTTAGTTAATGACGCTGCGACTGAAAAGACTTACCTTTCTAAGATTTGCGGTAGAGTGGTTGGGCTGTAATACTGGGGAATGTACATAAATCCTACCTCCCCCCTTTCGCCCTAACTTTCCGTATCATATAGATAGTTCGACGATCCGAGTTTGTCTGGTCCTTGTCTACTGGATTTTATCGCGGATTAGCGTTCGCAGGTTAAAATGCAGTTTCGAAAGTTCCCTCCCCCCCGTCATATAATCTTTATTTTTCGGCGTATGGAGAATTTTTCTGTCCGTTCGCAGTGACTAAATTAAGCTTAAATTAAAGCTTAGACAGGTCAAATAGACGCTTCAAAGGAATCTAACCCCCCCCCCCCGCGATCTAACTCGGATATTTCAAGTTAGTTAATGACGCTGCGACTGGAAAGACTGACCTTTCAAAGATTTGCGGTAGAGTGGTTAGTCTGTAATACTGGGAAATCTATATAAATCCTACCTCCCCCCTTTCACCTTAACTTTCCGTATCGTATAGATAGTTCGACGATCCGAGATTGTCTGGTTCTTGTCTACTGGATTTGATCACGGATTAGCGTTCGCAGGTTAAAATGCAGTTTCGAAAGTTCCTTCCCCCCCCCCGTCATATAATCGGTATTGTTGTGTGTCGGCGTATGGAGAATTCTTCTGTCTGCTCGCAGTGACTAAATTAAGCTTAAATTAAAGCTTAGACAGGTCAAAGAGACGCTTCAAAGGAATTTAACCCCCCCCCCTGTCATCTAACTTGGATATCTCAAGTTACTTAATGACGCTGCGACTGAAAAGACTGACCTTTCAAAGATTTGCGGTAGAGTGGTTGGGCTGTAATACTGGGGAATCTACATAAATCCTACCTCCCCCCTTTCGCCCTAACTTTCCGTATCGTATAGATAGTTCGACGATCCGAGATTGTCTGGTTCTTGTCTACTGGATTTGATCACGGATTAGCGTTCGCAGGTTAAAATGCAGTTTCGAAAGTTCCTTCCCCCCCCCGTCATATAATCGGTATTGTTGTGTGTCGGCGTATGGAGAATTCTTCTGTCTGTTCGCAGTGACTAAATTAAGCTTTAATTAAAGCTTAGACAGGTCAAAGAGACGCTTCAAAGGAATTTAACCCCCCCCCGCCACCTAACTTGTATATTTCAAGTTAGTTAATGACGCTGCGACTGAAAAGACTGACATCTCAAAGATTTGCGGTAGAGTGGTTGGGCTGTAATACTGGGGAATGTACATAAATCCTACCTCCTCCCCTTTCGCCCTAACTTTCCGTATCATATAGATAGTTCGACTATCCGAGATTGTCTGGCCCTTGTCTACTGGATTTTATCGCGGATTAGCGTTCGCAGGTTAAAATGCAGCTTCGAAAGTTCCCTCCCCCCCCCGTCTTATAATCGGTATTTTTCGGCGTATGGAGAATTTTTCTATCAGTTCGCAGTGACTAAATTAAGCTTAAATTAAAGCTTAGACAGGTAAAAAAGACGCTTCAAAGGATCTACCCCCCCCCCCCGCCATCTAACTCGGATATTTCAAGTTAGTTAATGACGCTGCGACTGGAAAGACTGACCTTTCAAAGATTTGCGGTAGAGTGGTTGGTCTGTAATACTGGGAAATCTATATAAATCCTACCTCCCCCCCTTTCGCCCTAACTTTCCGTATCGTATAGATAGTTCGACGATCCGAGATTGTCTGGTTCTTGTCTACTGGATTTGATCACGGATTAGCGTTCGCAGGTTAAAATGCAGTTTCGAATGTTCCTTCCCCCCCCCGTCATATAATCGGTATTGTTCGGCGTATGGAGAATTCTTCTGTCTGTTCGTAGTGACTTAATTAAGCTTAAATTAAAGCTTAGACAGGTCAATCAGACGCTTCAAAGGAATTTAACCCCTCCCCCGTCATCTAACTTGGATATTTCAAGTTAGTTAATGACGCTGCGACTGAAAAGACTTACCTTTCTAAGATTTGCGGTAGAGTGGTTGGGCTGTAATACTGGGGAATGTACATAAATCCTACCTCCCCCCTTTCGCCCTAACTTTCCGTATCATATAGATAGTTCGACGATCCGAGTTTGTCTGGTCCTTGTCTACTGGATTTTATCGCGGATTAGCGTTCGCAGGTTAAAATGCAGTTTCGAAAGTTCCCTCCCCCCCGTCATATAATCTTTATTTTTCGGCGTATGGAGAATTTTTCTGTCCGTTCGCAGTGACTAAATTAAGCTTAAATTAAAGCTTAGACAGGTCAAATAGACGCTTCAAAGGAATCTAACCCCCCCCCGCGATCTAACTCGGATATTTCAAGTTAGTTAATGACGCTGCGACTGGAAAGACTGACCTTTCAAAGATTTGCGGTAGAGTGGTTAGTCTGTAATACTGGGAAATCTATATAAATCCTACCTCCCCCCTTTCACCTTAACTTTCCGTATCGTATAGATAGTTCGACGATCCGAGATTGTCTGGTTCTTGTCTACTGGATTTGATCACGGATTAGCGTTCGCAGGTTAAAATGCAGTTTCGAAAGTTCCTTCCCCCCCCCCCGTCATATAATCGGTATTGTTGTGTGTCGGCGTATGGAGAATTCTTCTGTCTGCTCGCAGTGACTAAATTAAGCTTAAATTAAAGCTTAGACAGGTCAAAGAGACGCTTCAAAGGAATTTAACCCCCCCCCCCCTGTCATCTAACTTGGATATCTCAAGTTACTTAATGACGCTGCGACTGAAAAGACTGACCTTTCAAAGATTTGCGGTAGAGTGGTTGGGCTGTAATACTGGGGAATCTACATAAATCCTACCTCCCCCCTTTCGCCCTAACTTTCCGTATCGTATAGATAGTTCGACGATCCGAGATTGTCTGGTTCTTGTCTACTGGATTTGATCACGGATTAGCGTTCGCAGGTTAAAATGCAGTTTCGAAAGTTCCTTCCCCCCCCGTCATATAATCGGTATTGTTGTGTGTCGGCGTATGGAGAATTCTTCTGTCTGTTCGCAGTGACTAAATTAAGCTTAAATTAAAGCTTAGACAGGTCAAAGAGACGCTTCAAAGGAATTTAACCCCCCCCCCCCCGCCATCTAACTTGTATATTTCAAGTTAGTTAATGACGCTGCGATTGAAAAGACTGACATCTCAAAGATTTGCGGTAGAGTGGTTGGGCTGTAATACTGGGGAATGTACATAAATCCTACCTCCTCCCCTTTCGCCCTAACTTTCCGTATCATATAGATAGTTCGACGATCCGAGATTGTCTGGCCCTTGTCTACTGGATTTTATCGCGGATTAGCGTTCGCAGGTTAAAATGCAGCTTCGAAAGTTCCCTCCACGCTTCAAAGGATCTACCCCCCCCCCCCCCGCCATCTAACTCGGATATTTCAAGTTACGGATTAGCGTTTGCAGGTTAAAATGCAGTTTCGAAAGTTCCTTCCCCCCCCCGTCATATAATCGGTATTGTTGTGTGTCGGCGTATGGAGAATTCTTCTGTCTGCTCGCAGTGACTAAATTAAGCTTAAATTAAAGCTTAGACAGGTCAAAGAGACGCTTCAAAGGAATTTAACCCCCCCCCCTGTCATCTAACTTGGATATCTCAAGTTACTTAATGACGCTGCGACTGAAAAGACTGACCTTTCAAAGATTTGCGGTAGAGTGGTTGGGCTGTAATACTGGGGAATCTACATAAATCCTACCTCCCCCCTTTCGCCCTAACTTTCCGTATCGTATAGATAGTTCGACGATCCGAGATTGTCTGGTCCTTGTCTACTGGATTTGATCACGGATTAGCGTTCGCAGGTTAAAATGCAGTTTCGAAAGTTCCTTCCCCCCCCCGTCATATAATCGGTATTGTTGTGTGTCGGCGTATGGAGAATTCTTCTGTCTGTTCGCAGTGACTAAATTAAGCTTAAATTAAAGCTTAGACAGGTCAAAGAGACGCTTCAAAGGAATTTAACCCCCCCCCGCCATCTAACTTGTATATTTCAAGTTAGTTAATGACGCTGCGATTGAAAAGACTGACATCTCAAAGATTTGCGGTAGAGTGGTTGGGCTGTAATACTGGGGAATGTACATAAATCCTACCTCCTCCCCTTTCGCCCTAACTTTCCGTATCATATAGATAGTTCGACGATCCGAGATTGTCTGGCCCTTGTCTACTGGATTTTATCGCGGATTAGCGTTCGCAGGTTAAAATGCAGCTTCGAAAGTTCCCTCCACGCTTCAAAGGATCTACCCCCCCCCCGCCATCTAACTCGGATATTTCAAGTTACGGATTAGCGTTTGCAGGTTAAAATGCAGTTTCGAAAGTTCCTTCCCCCCCCCCGTCATATAATCGGTACTGTTCGGCGTATTTAGAATTCTTCTGTCTGTTCGTAGTGACTAAATTAAGCTTAAATTAAAGCTTAGACAGGTCAATCAGACGCTTCAAAGGAATTTAACCCCCCCCCCCCGTCATCTAACTTGGATATTTCAAGTTAGTTAATGACGCTGCGACTGAAAAGACTTACCTTTCTAAGATTTGCGGTAGAGTGGTTGGGCTGTAATACTGGGGAATGTACATAAATCCTAACTCCCCCCTTTCGCCCTAACTTTCCGTGTCATATAGATAGTTCGACGATCCGAGATTGTCTGGTCCTTGTCTACTGGATTTTATCGCGGATTAGCGTTCGCAGGTTAAAATGCAGTTTCGAAAGTTCCCTCCCCCCCGTCATATAATCTTTATTTTTCGGCGTATGGAGAATTTTTCTGTCCGTTCGCAGTGACTAAATTAAGCTTAAATTAAAGCTTAGACAGGTCAAATAGACGCTTCAAAGGAATCTAACCCCCCCCCCGCGATCTAACTCGGATATTTCAAGTTAGTTAATGACGCTGCGACTGTAAAGACTGACCTTTCAAAGATTTGCGGTAGAGTGGTTGGTCTGTAATACTGGGGAATCTACATAAATCCTACCTCCCCCCCTTTCGCCCTAACTTTCCGTATCGTATAGATAGTTCGACGATCCGAGATTGTCTGGTTCTTGTCTACTGGATTTGATCACGGATTAGCGTTCGCAGGTTAAAATGCAGTTTCGAATGTTCCCTCCCCCCCCGTTCATATAATCGGTATTGTTCGGCGTATGGAGAATTCTTCTGTCCGTTCGCAGTGACTAAATTAAACTTAAATTAAAGCTTAGGCAGGTCAAGGAGACATTTCAGAGGTATTTGGCCTCCCCCTCCCCCAACCTTTGTATCTGATCTGGATATTTCAGCGTGTAGAGAATGCTCTTGATGGCTGTTCTCTAGTAAGGATTCACTTTGCCGGGTGAACGACGTTTTTCAGTAAATTCTACAGTGGCCCAGGCAATTACATGTATTTTAATGGAGTGTGGCCCAAAAGTGCGGCTTATCATGTACCCTTCTTTAATGTCATGTCATACGGGCTATAGGAACAAGAGGGTTTGAACTAAAACCTTTTTTGGTAGGCGCAGTAAAATTTAAAAAAATAAAATATATAATTATAGGCTTTAATAGTTTACGCGAAAAAAAAATAATCTAACGAACACTTTTCAACGAAAACTGTATGTGTTTCTAATAAATGAGTATCTATTTATTTTGAGACTTTGTTTTGTAAAAACGTACTGTAAAATTCCGAACAACTTGGCTTCTCCAGCAAAAACAAATTGCGCCAACAGCTTATTACAGCTTAAAATTTATAATAACTACACCGATAGCTTTAAATTTAGTAACTGCGCCGGACTTCTAACAGTTTTTATGGTATTTAATTTTATTATAATGGTTTTTGCACCCTATCTTTAAAAAAGCGGGACAACTAGCGTCCCGCCAGTAGTTGGGACGGAACGCGGGACACTTGGTAACCCTAGTCACCAGTAAAGGAACAATTACACTTATTTTTCACAATAATAATAATAAAAAGTTTATTTGTAGATTGCTGGTTTACCTGTTACATTTTATATTTCAAAATTAGAATTTAATTACAATTACAAACTACAAAAAAGATCTGGCAAGCAGACAAGTCTGATACGAGTGCCAGCCCTTATGTTCATTATCTTACATGACAATATAATACAATTAGGTTACAAATAAATTTATAAATTGTAGAAACAATTGGTTATTATCAAATACAATAGATTATCAACAGCTAAAAAAATTACAAATGAGTTTTATAGATTAATTAAAATAATAAGTAGTACAATAAGAGTTTATAAGTTGACTGCTGTATACAGCAGAGTTTGTTTATAGTTGACTTTAAATTGATGTGAAGACATATTTTTTAGGTTAGGTGGTAATCCATTATACAGAGCATAGATGTTATACGAAAAGGACCTCCTGAAAATGGAAGTTCGATGTAGAGGTGGAGAAAGTAAGCCACGAGAACGCATATTTAAGTTGTGTACATCACTTCTATAGGTTAGCTTTTTAACAATAATAATAAGCACATTTTTTAAAACAATTTTCGCAAATATTTATATGTAAGGTTGATACTTTTTCTTTAGTTTTCTGAGGTTTGCAGCATGCTTAACCTATAATTTCATGTTACAAAATCATTGCGAATTACAAGCTGCGCAAGGCCGTTTCGTTTTGTGAGAGAAGAATTAAGGTACGCGGAATGCAGTGTTCACTTTAGGCACACGTAATAAATTAAAAAATAATCTTAAAGCTCTTTTTTTTTACTTTGTAAGATATAATTCTTTCGATATTTTATTTTATTTCATAATATTTCTTTACTTAATCCACAAATAAACAAATTTCAATGAAGGAACAAAGTGCTCCTTTACTGGGCATTCCTATCGATAACATTCTAAACGTATTTTAAGCCCTATAAGGGGAGATTTATAATATGCCCTGTATAGATCATTTCATAATAAAGCTCGTATCCACTAAAGGAACAGGCATTTTAGTTCATGTTTATTTACTGGTTTTCTTCTGTTCCTTCTCTGGAAAAAGAGCTATATATGTCTACTTACCTATTAATTAATTAAGTATTAATGAATATTATTTTTACCTGATTTCTCGGGTTTGGAAATGGAATCTAGAAATCCTCATCAGAGGTTCACCTACACACAAAAAAGTTTCAAGGAAGCTGTTAGTATGTTACAACAAAACAATCTTAACCTTAATGGCAGCATCAAGGCAATTTGGTGTTTCAAAAGCCACTTTAAGCAAGAAATCTATAGACGTAATGCCAATAGAAAGAAAAATGGACCCAGATACAATTTTAAATACAAATTAAGAAGAAAAGCTCTGTAAATGAATACTGTAAAAAGCGATAAGCTGGGTTTCACCATCATCTTCACTAGTTTTTAGATTTCTGGCATTTTCATTCTTAAAATACTTTAGCGCAACTGGTAGATACTTGCCTTTAGATATTAATAAACCAGAGACGAGCGGCAGAATACTCACTTATTCTCTAAAATCGTTTTGGATAACCACTGGTTTAGTTTCTATCTACTTACTACTACTCCACTTACCGGAGTCACAAAATAATAAAACATTTCATCTCTCTGTGTATTATTATGCACTTATTACAAATAAAATAGTAATCTATCTTGTAACACAATCGCAGCATTAAATATAGAAAATGATAGTAGAATATGTTTTAAGTTGCAAGAGAAAGAAAGAGCGATGACGCGACACGATGTGTCAAAGACAAGGAAAGTTTCCCGCCATTACTACGCCGCCACGTTTCCGCGTAGTCTCAAAGTAACTGGACAAGTTCCAGAGGGGTCACTGCAACGTATCTGCTACCCAGAAATTGTTCCCCATTTTATAAGTACCATCGTAACTGTCCTGAGTTTTGAATCGGATCTTTGCGGGGCAATATTGCGCTGCAAGAGTTGCGGGAGCGTTATGACACTCTTGATGATTCGATTTTTGTTAAATATTCCATTTTTCATAGCAATATATTTTTTCTAAGTCAATATACTGTTACGTCGTTCTTTACTTATTTAACACTGGATTTCGATATTGCTAGGATTATTACCAAAAGTGTAATAACTAGATTTTCTTCTCTGTCACGTTTAGACAAGTAACTAGACATTTATGCAATTCGAATCTTTAAAATGAATAAAAGCCCTAAGCCCATAGCAGAGAGTCGGAAAAAAACTTAAAAGAAAATTGAAACTTCAAGCACACACCCTTATATACCGATACCATTGCAAAAATAATCACATAAGGGTCATGCAATGTCAAGTGACCAAAACAATTTTTAGTCACCATCTCCAATCTTGCTGAAATTTGGTGTAGGTACAGACATATGTCTGAGAGGATGTTGTGTAAAATTCCACCTTCATAAGTAGTATACCTGGAGTCCTGGGGCCTCCAGCATAAACGCCACCTTTGCACCGCTGATGCACATTCGAAGGAATTGGAAAGTTTCAAGTGCTACTGCTGTGGAACCATAGCAGCTAGTATACTGAAAAATGACAACTAATGACAACTTTTTGTGCTTTGCATGATGATTGCAGTGTCAAGGTTTAAAAAGTTTTAGTTTTATTACTGTTAACTCACAAAGTTGCCCAAATAATCTATCACGTCAATTTGGGGCAGATTTTTGATGATTGATAACTTTGAAACAAAACCTTCTAGAAACTTATGTTTTGGTGAGCTAACTAAACCAATTACTACTTTTAAGCTGCCAATGTATCAGCTATTAAGCTCGCTTTGTCGTCAGGATATGTGCTATTGAACATCAGGTTCAAATTTTACATGACAAATTTTGTTAATTTTCAAACCCAAATAGCACAAAATCTTTTTTTCCAATCAAATTCTTTTTGTTACCATTGGACATTGCAGACTTGTTTCTTTTAGAGTCATTTTTTTTCATGTTGGAGACTCATTCCATAAGGCCAGAGAAATTACTTTGAAAATTGCATTCATTTAACTAGCGTGATATACTGTATGAATGTGATGAAAAGAAATTGTTTCTACAGGCCATTCAAACTATTAGTGCTAATGATGCTTAATGTCAACTAAGTGGTTTTTATTTATGATTATGCAATAATTAAATCTTATCTAATAAAATTGATTGATGCTGTTGGAAGGTTGTATATTCATTGTAAAACCAAAAATCCTTGCGTTGGTCCATGGTGGCTGAGCCACTACCAATTTCATGTTTTAAATGAGTGTGTACCTTCATTCAAGGCATAAATTGGTAGACCCATCGCCTAGGAACCACGCCCGATAGCCAGGCAAGGCCAGCCACGGGTGGGTCTCTTATCAAGGATCCCAAGCCTGACGTAGTGGGTTTCTTACCAAGGATCCCAAGCCTGACGTTGTGGGTTTCTTACTAAGAATCCCAAGCCTTACGTTGTGGGTTTCTTACCAAGGATACCAAGCCTGATGTTGTGGGTTTCTCATCAAGGATCTCAAGCCAAGGCTGGGTTTCTTTATGCATCCCAAGCCGAAGTGATACATGTTCAATAAGTAAAACTATAGATTATTGTTGAAAAGTTGCTTCATTATTTCATAATTGATTGAAATTTATCATCAATATCCAGCATGTAGCTATGGGGGCTGGAATGGTGGTTATATGCTATTCTGATCATTTTTATACTTACAATTTGGTTTACACTTCATGATAATTTTAGAGCTATGAAGAAGTTTATTCTAAAAGAATGAACCGAGTTCATGATAATATTTTATTTAAGAAATAGCCTATTGAACCTCATGTTCAATAGCACATAACCTGACAACAAAGTGAGTTTAATAGCTGATACTTTGTCAGCTTAAAAGTAGTAATGGGTGTAGTTAGCTCACCAAAACATAAGTTTCTAGAAGGTCTTGTTTCAAAGTTATCAGTCATCAAAGATCTGCCCCAAAGTAATGTGATGGATTATTTGGGCTACTTTGTGAGTTAACAGCAATAAAACTAGAACTTTTTAAACCTTGACACTGCATCCATTATGCAAAGCACAAAAAGTTGTCTTTGGTTGCTATTTTCAGGATGCTAGCTGCTATGGTTCCACAACAGTAGCACTTGAAACTTACCAATTTCTTCGAATGTCCATCAGTGGCGCAAATGTGACCTTTCTGCTGGAGGCCCCAGGACCCCAGCTATAGTACTTATGAAGGTGAAATTTTACACAACATCTTCTCAGACATATGTCTGTACCTACACCAAATATCAGCAAGATTGGAGATGGCGACTAAAAATTTTTTTGCAAATTTGGTCACTTAACATGGAATGGCCCATAAAGTTTTTCATCTTAGCTTCTTCATTTCCTAGATTATGAGACTTAAATAGATGTCAATTAATAAATAAAAAATTAAAACTAATATTTTATTATTGATTCCGTAATGCAGTGCCTCTTTAATTAAGAATCAAATAGTACTAGGTAATATTAATATAAGTACCTACTAGAGTTTACAGCAGATAGCAGCAGCTGTACTTGCCACAAGTAAAATAAATTTGTTACAGCTATATATAATTGGAATACTGTTTGACTGCTTCCTAGAATCTACATGTTTTCCCTTACACCTAACATAGTACTTACATCTAGGTAAATTTTTTCTACTCCCGTTCAATGCAGTGGTTAAAACGGGTTTCTACATTAATTGAATTTTTGAGTTGTGTGAAATGAGAGCCCCAAAATTAGAATTGGCTATTTTTTAGCATTATTGACGATATATTCCATTAACAAGCTAGCTGCAATGATTTTATTTCGAAGTACCTGTGCATTTTAAGGAATCTCACTTGTTTTTTTTAGAAAAACCCATATAAAGAAATCAAGAATAAACAAGTCAGGTGACTTAGGAGGTCACAAAACGGGTCCTCTCGCTGTTACTGATTTTTTGGCCAAATTCATTGTTTAAACCTGTAAACAATTTGTTAATGCAACTCCATTATGAGGTGGAGCTTCGTCGTGTTGAAACCGCAAGTTTCGTCGTGTAATGTTGATGTTTTGCAAAAATAATATTGTTCCAGGTCACAGTTCTATCGCGAAAATGAGGTCCTAAAATGCCGTTACCAAGTATCTCTATCCTATCCTTACATTAATTGAAAAACGTACTTGCGCATGAGTTTCAATAATTTTGTTAGGGTTCTCATCATCATATCTATACATTCGACTGTACGAAATTGTGCACTTAACTACCCATTCAGCAACTTGGTGGTTGGCTTTGGTAATTAATCTTAAGTCAATATGCAGCATTTAGATAATAATGTAGCATTTAGAATACGTACACTTGTCAAGAATAATAAATGTTTTTTAAACTCATATATTTTTTCTATCTTATATATTTTACATCGTTGATTCATATATTTTGGGTTTACACATCTGACAACCCTATAGGCATGGCAGACTTTAGTGTACCAGGCAGGAGCTGTAAAAAAACAACACTGCAATTTTACCCATATTTTCAAGGAGCACTAGATTGTATTTATTTCAGAAACATACAAAACAGAAGTTGACATTTCCAATCTTGGTTAGAATAATGTCAAACAACTGTCACAGTCACAGTGTTATCTTCTTAAGAAGTATTAATAGATAATAGACCTGTGCCTATGCAAATTAAGAATATCTCTGGATTAGTGTTTTCATTGTAACATTTTAAAAATTGTATAAATAAAAAATGTAAATTTATATTTAAGAGATTTTATCAATAAGAATGAGTAAGTTTATTATGAAACTAACCCTATTTATATTATTCGAAAGAGTCTTTAGGAATGTTATTGTTGAGAACCAACGTGGATTTACTGAAGGGAGATCTACTGTGACCAATCTCTATGTTTACACTAATTATATAGGAGAAGCAATGGATAAGGGCTATGAAGTACACACGGTATATACAGACTTCAGCAAGGCTTTTGATCTACTAAACCACCAAGTCTTGCTGGAGAAATTGAAGGGTTACGGTATTGTGGGGGTCTTGCATTCTTGGCTTACTTCTTACTTGCAGGGCAGAACATTACAGGTTAGGCTAGGAGGGTTTCTCTCAGCACAATTTGATGTCACTTCTGGTGTCCCGCAAGGGTCACATCTGGGTCCTAAGTTATTCTTGCTATTAGTAAATGACATTGGTAAACATATCAACTCTAGCTACTTACTTTTTGCTGACGACTTAAAAATTTTTAGACGTATTACATCCATCGCAGACTGCACGGTGCTGCAAAGGGATTTGAATTGGTTACATGAATGGTGTTTGCTAAATAATCTTAAGTTAAACATAGAGAAGTGCTCATACATGATCTTCAGTCGAAAAAAAATCCTACTGATTTTAGGTATAAAATTGGGGGGTCCGATTTAAATGGGGTGGAAGTAATAAAAGACCTGGGCATATATCTGGATAATATGCTCCGTTTTACAGATCATTATGATCTTATGATTAGTAGAGCTAATCAGATGCTTGGATTAATTTTAGGAATGTCTAGAGATTTCAGTAAGTCTCAATGTATAATTACGCTTTATATTTCATATGTTAGATCCTTGTTGGAGTATGGCTCCATAATTTGGTGTCCCTATTATGATATCCGTGAAAATCGAATAGAGGCTATTCAGAAAAAATTTCTTAGGTATTTGCAATACAGAATGTCACAGGGAGGTCTGCTACTTGTTTCAGAGCAATCATTGACCTATTTCGAGTTGGGGTCGTTGCAGGATCGGAGAGAATATCTAGGGTTATGTTTTGTTTTCAAGATCGTTAATAA
Organism: Agrypnus murinus; assembly: GCA_929113105.1. NCBI lineage: Eukaryota > Metazoa > Arthropoda > Insecta > Coleoptera > Elateridae > Agrypnus > Agrypnus murinus. Next base: position 115,137,519 of record OV816023.1, on the reverse strand, counting down.
TATAATTATCTCTCCTGAGATATTAGGTACTATTAATTTTTATATTCCTTCTAGGATTTTTAGAAGAGTCTCTCTTCTTTCCTGCAACGACTTCAATACTCGTCAGTTCCAAAATATGCCATATAATAGAATTGCAGGATTAGTCAACAGTCACCCGGATCTAAATTTTTTCAATATATCTTTGTACTCTTTTAAAAGAAATCTAAAATCTGTGATATATAAGTAGCCTGAAACCCATAAGTATTCTGTGATTTATAAGTAAATTTATATATATATATATATATATATATATATATATATATATATATATATATATATATATATATATATATATATATATATATATATATATATATATATATATATATATAACAAAGGGATAATAATGGGAATTCGCGCAATAGATTTATAAGAGGAAGTTAGTTGCAGCCGTATACACGTGTTTCGCACTTATTAGTGCTCATCAGTACGGCATAGCAGATAGAAGAAATAAAATTTAAGCAACAAACTAGAAACAATGTATAACACAAGGTTTCACAGATAGTAGCCAACCACACATTTGTAGTTTCAGCTCGAAGATATTGAGTTTTCAATACAACAACAAACGTCACTACGGAGGTAGCTATAGCCACTACCGTGAGACAACCTAATCCCAAAACATATCAATATGAATAGAAAGATTAATGCGCGTATATAAACATATAACAAAGGGATAATAATGGGAATTCGCGCAATAGATTTATAAGAGGAAGTTAGTTGCAGCCGTATACACTTAAATTTTAAACAAAAAAAAAATTCAAACGCGCCAGCATTTGCTGCAAGTATAGCATAGTATAGGCCACAATTTGGGATTTTTATCTTGATTGACCAAACTTCATAAAAACAAAAAAAAATATTATAAAAAGAAAAAAAAAACTTTTAAACACGCCAGCATTTGCTGCAAGTCCTAAGCCTTGATAAAGTGTGAAGGGAAGTGTACATATTATATAATTATAAGTAATATAAGGCATTTTAGGTGAACTGTGCTTTCGGTGAATTGTTCTTTCGGTAAATTGTTTTTCGGTGAACTGTTTTATGTAAATTGTTTTCGGCGAACTGTTTTCGGTGAACTGCCCTAGATCCGCAAATTACACGCATTATACGAGTCCCAGCGATCTGGCAATGGGGCTTGAAAGTCAAGTGTTTGGATTATTGATTTTTCTATTTAACTTCACACATTTTTATACCATAAGAGTGGTTAACGTATGTAGGGGGACTGGTTCCCGCGCAAATTCGTTTCCTGCTTATTTGTACATTTGCACACATTTAATATTGATTTTTGTAACAAACTTGTATTTTCTTTAAAATTATTTCCTAAGTTTCCATTTCTTCATGAAAATGTTTAATTTATTATTATATTAATTTGGTAGTTTGTATAGCTATTTATTATAAAAACAAAACCCACACTATAGTATTTTTAGTTGCAGATAGGGAATTTTTAAAATTTCTAATTATACATTTTATATTTTCGTTGATTTTTTGGTGATATTAGGTACATATTTTATTTCTTGAACAATATCTCTCATAAAATAGGGTGATGTAGGCTTTTTGTAAGAATTCTACAATAATTAGTTATAATTAGCTACGTAGATTTTTCGCTGTAATTAACTTTTTAAATAATAAAGTGAAGATTGAAATGTTTTTATTTGAAAAAAATACCTGATAATTTATGAAAATTGGTAAATGGGTGATTATGAAATAAAATTGAAGAAACTACACGCAATTTGTTTCAAAGATTGATTACAAAATAATGGGTCATGTGAATAAAATGTAAGGTGTTTTTACTATTAATAAAAGATAACAGTTATGATTTTTAATTATTAAGAATAAAATAGATGTATGTATAGGAAAATAAAAGCTTTTGCCACATCTTATTCGCATTAATTACATTTTAGATTTCAGATCATGTTCTACATGCGTGATTAAATGAATATTAAGTTACCTAGGAAATCGCCTTTTGCGCACCGATTTTGATGATTTTTTTAAATTGTAGGTAATCGACTATATTTCAAAGTCTAAATGTTAGATTTGTCCGCTAATGCCCTGTTTAATTGTTGTTAACAAATTTTTATTTTTTCCATAAGGGGCTAATTAATAATTAAATATTTTTTATTATAATTGAATAAAGTTGGGCTACTTATAGGTTTTTAGGGTCGTAGATTACGAATCCAAATTGGTCCAAAGTGCAAAATGGTGGCTATAAAATGGCCGCCGGTGTCAAAGCTTAATATTTGAAATTTCGTATGAAAAATCGTACCAGGGGGTTTTTAAAGTAGCAAATTGTGCTGTTAAGCTAAAAACTGACCCAGATGCAAAATGCTTGTCACAAAATGGCCACCGAAACTAAATATGAATAAAATTCAAAATGTTTAATCTCTACTACAAGTTTGTTTAAGATGGATTAATATAGTAGTTACAATTTTAAGATTGTTGCAATTATTATTTAGTTAAAAGTCAAATTGATGGAATGGAATTCCATAATTTAACCAGATTCCGTTTAAGTCTGAAACTTTAGTTATCGTCAGATTTAAATAAAGAATATTGTATTATTATTTACTTGTGTTTCTTGTGTAAAGCACTGTTAGTTTCTTCATCTACTTCTGGCAACGTAAAAAAGAATGTGCTCTTTAATTTTTGAAAACTGATTAGTAAGCTTTTTTTTGGAAGACTAAATTCTTTTTTACGTGCTCTTACTAGTTGCGACACTTTATCAGCGTTTTGCGGCAAAGGGAAAAATAAATTTTTCTCTTTGCCCCTAAAAACAACCTTTTGAATGCAAAACTGTTTCTTCTTATTATTATTTTGAAAAGCATTCTTCATCAGAGAAATTTTCATCTAAATCTTCTTTTTCATTAATGTTTCCTACGTTTGGATATTTCCAAAGATTTGAAGATTTCAGTTTTGTTTTCGACTATGCTTCAAAATTGGCTATAAGTGGATTCGAAGATGCCAAACATAAGTTGAGAATTTTCTCATTAGTTTCTTATCTGGAAGATTTGCATGGATGACCTGTTCTAAATTAACTAATCTGCTTTATTTATTTCTTCTAAATAGCTTGAAATCTTTTTTCTCGCTTCTTCGCTAACTGTTCATCTGTATCTTTTTGATGGACCAGCATTTTATGCCTCGAAGGTTAGTTAGAGTACCATAAACATTTTCTGCAGTTTCCTTGGTTGAATGGTCTTGAGCTTTTCAACATTTATTTCATATCAACATGCAACTGTTTGCATAATATCAAATCTATTAATAAATTATCTCTGTCTTAATTTCTGTAATTTCTGCAGAAGTCGCAAGCGCTTTGAAAAAGCACCTGGCAGTATTACTGTCGTTGGTACTATGTCTCTCAATAGCAGTAGAATTGACATTAAATAATGTCATGTTTTATGTTATTATTTATAATAATAATTACCCAATAAAACATGTTATTTAAATAATTAATTTATTAACGTGTTCGATTTACTAATGTCAAACTAGTACAATGTTTGTTTATCTATCTGTAACTAGATCCCTGTATTACATCTCTCTTTTTCTAATAAAATAAATAAATTACACATCATTCATTTAACAAATAACATATATCAATCACAACACATCAACTAATTCTGCAGTTATAAATTCAGTCTGTTTGGTTTCTTAATTACTCTACCATATCTTGATATAAGTATATTGTTGTTGAAGAAATTGATCATTCGTTGCTTGTGCTTTTGGTTCTTGATTTGACACACTACTGTCAACTGCTTAACATCATCGCCATGATTTATTTATTGTAGCTCTGAGTGATTTCTTTTGATGAACCATAAATTTCTTCGATATTGTGTACCATCTGGTGTTTGTACAATAGGGTGGTCCAACAAAAAAGCAAAGTCGGAAATCCTATGCTCTCACCCCCTAGGATTATTGTATATCGAAAGAAGAAGTACCCCTATTTTTTATTTTGAAATCGAACGATGTTTAGGGGTGCCTCAAAGCCCTTAAAGTTTCCCATGTATTTTATATGAGAAAAAAAACACGTTTTCGTAGATTTGGCATAGAATCCTAGAAAATCAATATTTTTCAACCGGACTACTGTGTTTCTCTTCAGAAATGTTTAGAGAATGACATCCAATAATTTATTTGTTAAATTTTTTATATTAACTATTTTTTACAGACCCGCAAAAAACCCCATAAATGAAAGAAACAGAAAAATCGTTAAAAAATATTTATTACTATTTTTTAATATAAAATATTTTGATAAATAAATTATTGGATGTCATTTTCTGAACATTTCTGAAGAGAAACAGAGTAGTCCCATTGAAAAATATTGATTTTCTAAAATTCTATACCAAACCTATGAAAGAGTTTTTTTCCCATATAAAATACATTGGAACCTTTAAGGGCTTTGAGGCACCCCTAAACATCGTCCGATTTCAAAATAAAAAATAGGGATACTTTTTTTTTCGATATACAATAATCCTAGGGGGTGAGAACATAAGATTTTCGACTTTGCTTTTTTTGTTGGACCACCCTATTGTACAATCCACGAGCTTGGTTCTTCTGCCTTCTTTACAACTGTTGCAGGAGTCCATTCCTTGTGTCTCTTTCTAATTAATACTTTTTCATCATTTTAAAATTCTGGTAAATTTGCTTTTGCTCTATCTGCACATTTCTTCTCTTTTAGTTTAATATTTTTCAACTTTTCAGAAACATTTTTAACTGTTTCAGGTAATAATAACTTTGTATTAATGGGAATGAACGTTTTAGTTCTTCGACCCATTAATCTTTGCATTGGAGAACCTAGGGTGTCTCTTGGTGTGTTTCTGTGATGTAAAAGGGCTAACTGGATATCTGAACCTTCTTCTATACATTTATCTAGTATCGATCTTGCTTCTTGTACATATCGCTCTTCTAAACCATTCGGTCTGGGAAACTGTGGACTGCAAACTCTATGTTCAAACCTCCATCTTCTAGCAAATTCTTTAAATTCTTTAGATACATATTGTTTTCCTCCATCTGTACGAAGAATATCAGGTATTCCAAATGTAGCAAACCAACATCTAAATGCTCGAGTTATTGACCTGCTGGTTAAGCTTGATAATTGCACGAAGTCAAAATAACCTGAATAGCTATCTGCCATTAGCAAGTATTCCTTGTCCTTCAAATGATAAATATCAGAAGCGAATATTTGCCATGGCCGTTCTGGATACTCTTGAAGTAAAATTTTTTCTTTAGGATTCTCTTTTTGTTCCTTCGTACCAATCTTGCAGTTTTGCACCAATTTAATAATGTCTACAGACATTCTTGGCCAAAATACGCAAAATCTCTGGCCAATCAGAGAGTACCAGTGATACCTTTGTGACTAAAGTGACAACATTTGAGAACAACTTCTTGTAGTCTCGGAGGTATCATTATTTTATCATTTTTGAATATGATATCTTCATAAGTTGCTAGTTCGTGCCTGTAAAACCAGTATTTTCTTAGAGAAGCCGGAACTTCGCTTATTCTGTCGGGCCATCCTACAAGTATTTGCTGTTTTAATTCCACCAATTCTATATCTGTATTTGTCTCTTGTTTTAACTGCTGCAATCTCGTTTTACTCATTGGTATTATTACACATGTCTCAAATGAGTTTTCATCCTCGTCATCATGAACATTTTTTGCGCAGTCTCTGCTCAGTATATCAGTTATGTACAACATCGTTCCTTTTTTGTACACAATTGTGGGATATGGCAGTATTTCAAATAGGATTCTCTGTAGTCTGGGAGGCGCTTCAGTCAATGGCTTCCTGAATATGGTTTCTAACGGCTTATGATCTGATTCTACTATCAGATTTTTGTTTCCCCATATATAAACAGGAAATTTCTTGCAAGCCAGTAATATTGCCAATGCTTCTTTTTCAATTTGACTATAATTGATCTGCGTTTTAGTTAAAGATTTGGAGTAATAAGCTATTGGGTGACCATTCTGAATTAATGCCCCACCATATGCAGTACTAGTAGCATCTACAGATAATAAAATAGGTAAATTTGGGTTAAAATTACCAAGTACTGGAGGGTTTTTTAATATTTTTTTTAATTTACAGAATGCTTCTTTTTGTTCATTCTCCCATCTCCATTCATCATCTTTTTCTAACGGCACTCTAAGTGGAGCTAATAATTCTGATAAGTTCTTAAAAGAACTTAGATAAATAAGTAATTAATCCAAGAAAGCGTTGAAGTGCCTTGACGTAACTATCTGAGAACGATAGTTCGGAAACATATGTCTAGCTAGTTTACCCGTAACGGAACCAGACTTAATGCGCAATCACAAATCACAGAGACATGAGGGCACTAGACCAGTCCAATTCTGAACGAGAGTCACAGATGCATCGCCTGACATTTTTTCTATCGTTAGGTGAAGTTGGGGCACGCTACTTATTATGCAATAGTAGTCAAACACGATGTAAAGCTAAAAACTAATAGCAAAATTTACGCACCAAGCGCCAAAGCAAAAAAGCTGTAGAATTAAGAAACGCCAAAATTGTCAACCCTGTTTATGTGGTGTATGCATGCTATTCTTCTATTGGCGTTTTGCATTCGTAAGGTAAAAAGCAATTCCTGAGAAACCCGGTTTGAGTTAAATTTATGAGGCAGGTATGGGTTGGCTGCATGGCGTACGAATGAAATTCGAAACAACATTTGACCTGATTGGAAACAACCAACATCAGATTCGTAATCTTCATACCAAAAAGTTCTAGAAAAGCTATATGAAAATCTGAAAATTTCTTCTGTGCGTACCGTGTTATTTTTTATCATTTGTTTTATATTTTGCCAGTGTAAAATATGTATTACATCAGGATCCTTATGTTGTTCAAAAAAATTTAATGGCACGCCTATGGCTTCAGCAGTTTGTCCATAAAGTACTTTCTTCATGTTTAAATCATCATCACCATCACTTAGAACTTCTTGATCTACTTGAGAGGTGTCGCGTGGAATTTCCCCTTCCTCCATTATTGCATCTCCTGTCAGTACTTGGTAACCTTGTTTTTTACGATCACAATGTTTTTAAGCTTCAATGTCGGACTCTTCTATCTCTTTCATATCCTCGCTCTGATTTGCCAAACTACCAATACCTTTAGAACAAATCACGTCTTCAGTAACATCTTCGCCTTTAACTTCTTTTCCATTATTCATAATTGTAAAAAACGTTTTCTCGATTGTCAGTTGTTTAACATTGATCCATGCAATAGCGAAAGCAAAAATTGCATCTTTGATATTAGATAAAATCTCTTAGGTGTTTCTTATATATTCTTAATCCGTTGGTTGAGTGATAGCAGTTACATTAGGTGAAAGAAATAGAACAAAGTTGTTCTCATCTGCAGATCTTAACACTGTCTCATTTGAATGCGAAGGCTGGCTGTTTTACACGAGAGAATTCCTTAAAAAAGCTGTCCGAACTGTAGGATTAATGCTTACTAAATAGTAGTAGTTTAGAAATAACAATGGAATAATGTTAGTAACCTGCATGTAAACAAGTTGGAAAATAAATAATATCGGCCAGTAACCGGGTAATTTATTTCTGCAATCTTCTACAGAATTGATTTTCTTGTTGGAAAATGTTCGTAGGTGTCCCCTGAATGTAACGTCTAGTTGGCGGGACGGGAGAGATGAACGTTAGCAGCCATCTTGGAAAACACGTTTTATCAAATATCTCGTGACTGTGCATCGTGCCACAAAAATAGTAAAAAAATCGTTTTCGTAGATAATAACATTTTCTACAACTTTTATTTGAAACTTTTTTCTGTATAGTGCATAAGTTTATATTTATAGCGCGCCAAACTTTTTTCAATATGGTTATTGCTAAATATATAGTTAACGGTTGATGATAAATTTGTAGAACACAAAATTTCCGATAAAATTTATTTGAAGTTTTTTTCTATAAAATTGATACTTTAAGACTTATAACGCTGTAAATGCCGAGTTTACGCACAATAGCCACGAAATTATACACTATATATAATCATGCGCCTCTCAATGCGTCCATTAACTCTCTTCGCTAAAAATGCTTCGCAAATTTGGCGAGTGGCACCAAACTAAACCTCTCACTTCTACCTCCAACCCAAGATACGGCACGTTACCATTCTTTTAGAACCTACCACCAGGTTCAAACTTGGCTTGGATTTTACCATGATCCTGAAGAATGGGATTGGAAGCGGACTACAAATGGACTTCAACCAATTCGAACTACTATGGCTCCAGCACCCTCAAGTTTGCTGAAAATAATATCTTGCAAATGCACAACAAATTGCGGGGCTGCCTGTGTATGCCGAAAAGCTGGCTTAAAATGTTCCATTATTTGTTCGAATTGTGGTGGATGCACATGTGCCAGATACATTGGAAACCATCGAAGACGAAGTCGATGAAAATGAAATTTTCGATTCACCTCCTACGGATATATCGGTGGCAGAAAAAAAGGATGTGGAAGACGATGAGTGACTTCCTTCATCATCGAAACAGATGAGACTTATGACGTAAAATAACTTGCCACTTTTTGTATAAATAAATGTTTTAATCCGTTTTTTATTTCAAAAAATTAATTTGCATTCTTTGAACTCTGTTATCCTTTTCTCCACCTTTCCATTCTCATGATTATTATTATCATCATGATTATTATTATTTTTTATGATGTACGTGATGTACGTGACAAACTATTATATCTTGCTACATTGACAGTTTTTTATGATAATACGTTCTACCCATGCAATTTAAGAAAGATGTATAAATTATGAGTACTTCTTGGCACTATTTATAAGATTAATACATTACATTCACTACACACTACACAGTACTGTCATTTTTCTGAACACTTTTCGCCGTTTTATGTGTTATGAAATGTTTACCGTGTACTATGACCAACATTACCACTGATAATTCACGCGGTGCAATAGTTTACCAAGCTATAGCTCTTAAAGTATCAATTTTATAGAAAAAAAACTTCAAATAAATTCTATAAGAAATTTTGTGTTCTACAAATTTGGTTATTACCATTTTTAATGTATCATCAACCGTTAACTATATATTTAGCAATAACCATGTTGGAGAAAGTTTGGCGCGCTGTAAATATAAAGCTATGCACTATATAGAAAAAAGTTTGTAATAAAAGTTGTAGAAAATGTTATTGTCTACGAAAACATTTCATTGCATTATGAACCTACTTTTTTGCTCTTGCTCTTGGACTAATAATTTAAAAGTCATATCATAATTCTTTATGAAGTATTAAATAGCAACTTAGAGGTACACTGCCGCCCATTTGAAAGTACACGATAGACCCGATTTACCTCGGTTATGTTTTCTATAACTTACTCTAAGCTGATAAATTATTTTAAACAAGTATTTGAAAATAATAATAATAAACCTTTCATTCCGCTGCAGCTGTTATAAACACAGCCCATGGAATCCTGACTTACACGATGTCATTTTGGAATATTACATATAAAGAGTCGTGCACTTTCAAATGGGCGGCACTGTACATGGTTAATGAATAACATAACACGAACTGGGCACCTATCTGTCAGTCTTCCCTTAGTTCCTCTGTCAGTTTGTGGATTTGTTTAGGTCGTTCTTTTTGGGGAAACGGATTTACAAGATGAAACCTTTACTGATTGAAAGCTCATATCATAATAAATTAATCTAAATCCGAAAGTCATCAAAACTTGGAACGGACAAAAAGGCAATACTGTCAAAAATTTAGACTATTCCACCGTCTCATGTAACGGCATTTTGCTTCAAAAGCTGACAAAATGTCGAAAGAATTAAACGGCTAAACTAGCGGTCTCTAATAGGTATCTCAGACATGTATTCACATGTTTTCAGCTCAGTAAGGTTTGCAAAACACCCAGTTCATTCATTTTTTCTTAAAATGTTTGCCAGTGAATCACAGTTACTTGTTTATTGTTTGATACACAGATTCACGATTTTTTCCCACATGGTTTACAGTTTTAAAAACAAAGAAAATATGAAGCAAGGTGCTTTTTCAAAGCGCTTGCGACTTCTGCAGAAATTACAGAAATTAAGTCAGAGATAATTTATTAATAGATTTGATATTATGCAAACAGTTGTATGTGGATATGAAATAAATGTTGAAAAGTTCAAGACCATTCAACCATAAAAGCTGCAGAAAATGTTTTAGTAAAATGTACCTACGGTACTCTAACTAACCTTCGAGGCATGCTGGTCCATCAAAAAGATACAGATGAACGGCTAGCGAAGAAGCGAGAAAAAAGATTTCAAGCTATTTAGAAGAAATAAATAAAGTTGATTAGTTAATTTAGAAGAGGTCATCCATGCAAATCTTCCAGAGAAGAAACTAATGAGAAAATTCTCAACTTATTTTTGGCATCTTCGAATCCACTTATAGCCAATTTTTAAGCATAGTCGAAAACAAAACTCAAATCTTTTAAAGTTTTGGAAATGTCCAAACGTAGGAAACATTAATGAAAAAGAAGTTTAGATGAAAACTTCTCTGATGAAGAATGCTTTTCAAAATAACAAGAAGAAGACACAGAACGCAATGACTCTGAAGATGATATTATACAATATGGGATTTGTCAAATAAAATAAAATTAAATCAATATCTTTTAGTTGTATTTTCATGCAATTTCTAATAAAAAAGTTCCATTTTATTTATTTTCTATATATCTTATCTTGTCTTCAGTAACCCTAACTATTTCTAAAAATTATAAAAACACGTATAAAATTTTGCATTCAAAAGTTTTGAAAAATTTATTTTCCCCTTTGCCGAAAAACGCTGTTGAAGTGTCGCAACCAGTAAGAGCATGTAAAAAAGAATTTATTCTTCCCAAAAAAAAGCTTACTAATCAGTTTTCAAAATGTAAAGAGCACATTCTTTTTCTACGTTGCCAGAAGTAGCTGAAAAAACTAACAATGCTTTACATGAAACACAAGTAAATAATAATTAACACAATATCCTTTATTTAAATCTGACGATAAATAAAGTTTCAGACTTAAACGGAATCTGGTTAAATTATGGAGTATTAATTTATTTTAACACTATTCATACGGAATAACTCCATTCTATCAATTTGAATTTTAAATAAATAATAATTGCAACAATCTTAAAATTGTGTTAACTACTATATTAATCCATCTTAAACAACATACAGTAGAGATTAAACATTTTGAATTTTAATCATATTTAGTTTCGGTGGCCATTTTGTGACAAGCATTTTACATCTGGGTCATTTTTTAGCTTAACAGCACAATTTGCTACTTTAAAAACCCCTTGGTACGATTTTTCATTCAAAATTTCATATATTAAAGTTTTGACACCGGCGGCCATTTTGTAGCCGCCATTTTGAATTTTAGACCAATTTGGACCCCGGATTCGTAATCTACGACCCTAAAAACTTATAAGTACCCAACTTTATTCAATTATAATAAAAATTTGATGAAATGATTTAATTATTAATTAACCCCCTATGGAAAAAATAATAATTTGTTAATAACAATTAAACAGGGCATTAGCGGACAAATCGAACATTTAGACTTTGAAATATATTCGATTACCTACTATTTTAAAAAAATCATCAAAATCGGTGCCCAAAAGGCGAATTCCGAGGTATTTTTTTTCTAGGAAACCGTCTAATATTGATTTATCTTTTTTTAGAAATAATATTTTTATTTATATTAATTTAATTGAAAACTGTAATTTTGTTCTTGCCATTTTCTTTCAAACTAAAATATTTAATTGGTAAAGTCTGTACTGTCAAAGGTTTGAAAATTACTGTTTAATTGTTATTAACAAATTATTACTTTTTCCATAAGGGGCTAATTAATAATTAAATAATTTCATCAAATTTTTATTACAATTTTGAATCTACGACCCTAAAAACCTATAAGTACCCAACTTGATGCAATTATAATACAAATTTGATGAAATTATTTAAATGTTAGTCCCTTATGAAAAAAGTAATAATTTGTTATTAACAATTAAACAGGGCATTACAGGACAAATCTAACTAATCTAACTTTGAAATATAGTCGATTACCTACAATTTAAAAAAAAATCATCAAAATCGGTGGCGAAAAGGCGAATTCCGAGGTAACTTAATATTCAGTTAATTATGCATGTAGAACATGATCTGAAATCTAAAATTCCATCTTCTTTTCATAAAGTTCGTTGTATATAATTGTCTGTGTTACTATGCCGCGAGAAAGCTAAAATAAAATCGATAATAACCAGATGTACGACCTTGACTCAGGCTGTTGGCGAGAACAAAAGTTCCGCTAGGATATTCCCAACTCGGCATTACCATCACATAAGAACGAAAGCATTCGGGAAGTCTCGGTGACTAACCGTGGTTTGTCCGACATTCACAGCCGGCTAGACAAATTACACGATCAATAATCTTACGTTTTGCTGGTAACAGTAGCGGCAACCCTGCGTGGCTTGGTATAATGCGTGAGATATCTATTTTTATACAAACAGGACTGCTACAGTACCAATAATATATGCGGTCTCGTAAAAGCTGTACAGTATATATTCATTTGTATGTAAAAATAACTTACCCCTCGCAGGTTGCGCTTAATAATATGAAATTAAAGTTTACTAAATTTGTAGGAGTCTACTAATCTATCTATCTAGTAATATTTCTTAAGAAGATAACACTGTGGCAGTTGCTTGACATTATTCAAACCTAGATTTGAAATGTCAACTTCTGTTTTGTATGTTTTTGAAGTAAATACAATCTAGTGCTCCTTGAAAATATGGGTAAAATTGCAGTGTTGCCTTTTTTACATTTCCTGTCTGGTACACTAAAGTCTGCCATGCTATAGGCCACTCCTTTGAAGGTTGCACATTTTTAGTAATTAACTGAGTTGTAAATAACAATCTGTATACAAAGTCGCGTGTATGAATAATGTCCAAAACATCAAACTCTCTCCACAGAGACATCTATTAACAAAGAAGCACATTTATTAGGGTACCGTTGTGGTTGTTAGGGACTCCATCAAACTACATCAAAACCGCCAATTTCTGCTATTTTTTTGATCGTGTTTATCGGTCCTTTGAAGTTTGTCTTGAATTTCTAAATATTAATTTGTGTCTAATTGATTTAATTGTAAAGTTCTATACCGTTGTTTGACGTAGACTTTCGTGTGTTAGTTATGTTTACTTAAATTCAGTGACCGTTGCGGTTGTTAGGGACGCCATCAATCCGCATAAAAACCGCCAATTTCCACAACTTTGTTAATCTTGTTTATCAGTCGTTTGAAGTTTGTCTTGAGTTTTTAAACATTAATTTGTGTTTAATTGCATTGTTTGACGTAGACTTTTGTGTGTTATTCGTCACATTTATTTATTTTTCGGGATATTTAGAAGAATTCTTTTGTTGAGTAAGTTTCTGAAAGAAAAATTTTATAATAAAATTGTGTTCTTAATTTACATTTATTTGCAGTTATTATCAAATCATGTCTTCGGAGCAGAACACCAAAAGTGAATATGAGTTGCTGCGGGAGCAGAATATTAGAGAGCGGGAAGCATTCGTAAGTACTACATTAATATCTACTACTAATATCAAATTGAAGTATATTTATTAATTATATGATATCCTGGCCCTTCTGATCTCTGAACTGTTGTAGAGAATAACTCGGAGAACAGTAATCTGAAAAAAAAGTTTGAGAAAAAGTTGAGGTTGGAATGTTACGATATTTGGTTAGACTGGATGCAGACATCTAGCAAAACTGCTTTAAACAATTTTGCTAGCTAATTCTGCGCCCAGCCTTAGAATTAGCACAATACAGCAGATTTGAGCAAAACTGTGACTGCTAGTAGTGCTTGAAGCAGAAAAGTTTTCGCTGAATCCAAAAACATTTTGTTGTGTCAAAAAGCAAAAACATTTTATTCTGTCGAAAAGCTCTTGCCATAATTTTAATAATTGATCAGATTTTTGTTATGATGAATCTTCAGCGTATAAATTATAAATTGCAGGTCTTTGTTCAATCAAAACAATTAATTTTTCTGCGTCTATTTTCATACTAATAATAAAAATAATGCATTCACAAAAATTCGATTGTAACACAGTCAACACTGCACTTATTACTTGTAAAAAGTTATTTATGAACTTATTTTTATTAAAAATAACTTCACACACTGTAAACTACCCAGTATGGAGACGTGCATTGAAAGTACATGACCGCACCAAAATGTTTTGCCTTCATACAATGGTCAATGGTCGTGCTACAAGCATTCACAGTTTTGCACAAACTGCTTAATCGTGCTGTACAGCGTTTTTGCTTTATGCTCGATCATCCTCAAGGTTGTTTAAACGTGCTGTAGAGCATTTTTGTAGCCATGTTAGATAAGTGTGCGGTATTCCTATTATAGTCATTGAAAAACATTTTTAAGCATATTTGAGCAAAAACGTTTCTGCTTAAAGCAGTTTTGCTGGACAAGTGTGCGTCCAGCTTAAGGGGTAAAATTTGGCCTCATACTAGGAAATTAAAATGTATTAAAAGTCAATTTTCAAAAAAACTTTTTACAGGAAGGCAAAAAGATAAGCTGATGGCAGCTTTTTTTTTTAAAAGATTTCTATAAAAGCTAAACATTAGCCAAGTTTCGGACTTGAGACTTAAATCTTTCTCTTTGTAAAATTGCATGGATTTGTCAATTTTTACATTTTTTCACATATTCGACGCAGTGATGCCAGTAGATCGAGGGACGTGGGATATTTTCAATGTGTGTATCGGTAGCGCTCGGCTCGGCTCAACGTGCCGTGTCTCTCTCATATAATTCTCCGTTTTTGAATGTACGAGAGAATAATTCCCTTTCTGAATGATTTTGTGCAAATTATATTTATATGCATGAAACAAACAACTATGATTAAAAAATGAATACAAATATATCTAAAAATGTCTGTTGTGAACATGTTAGCATTATTTTTTACATTAACTTGTTTTATCGTTTTTATAAAAATGAATATTGTTATAACATTAATGTCGCTAATAATTAATTTTAATTTATAAAAACTTTAAACTTAATTTATTTGATTTTGCAGTAATGATTGTTTTATTGTTTTAAATTTTATGTAAAATATAAAATGTTTTTTAACTTACTAATAAACTTATAATACAAAATACAAACCGTCAACTCTGGGTCTACATTTCAATACTTATTGCCGACGAAGAGTACTTTTATTAACCTACATACTCGGAAAAACTGGATACAATTTTTTAATATGTAATTGTAATTATACATTCTCTTAAATTGTAATTGAATGTAATAAATGTTTATTGAATACTATCGTAACATAATAACTGACGTTGAGCGAATGAGCTCATAGCAAATAGTAAATCGAATTCAATTGACTTTAAGACGTACTGCATTCTATTGATTTTAGTTTGCTGGAATAATTGAAATAACTAAAATAAATTAACAAATGGAAATAAGTTTAAAGTAAAATGTTCGACCACTTTTACCACTGAGCGAGAATTAAGCTTATGCCGTTTTTATTTGTTAATATTTTTTTGTGAATGTAATGCTGCAATTTAATAAAATGAAAAAATTCGAAACAAAAAAATAAATATATACCCGTGTCCAAGATATGAATGCACAGCATGGGGATCTTGAAAACGGTAACAGATACAGGTTGGCTTAAATTAGGAAAAAGTTGCACTATTTAGAGTATGTTTACATGCCGATCACAGAAATCCATGATTGTTTATCGTTTTCGAAATTTTCCAAAAAATGCAATTTTTCGGATTTTCGATTTTTCCAATTTTTGTATTTATTTTAAAAGATATTAAAAAACTAATGACACTTTGTCATTGTCACTTTTTAAGCTCTACAAAATGGCTTCTTCAAATTTTTTATCCGATGTTTCATCTTGGTTTTATCTTTTCCTACTTTGAAAGTTTCTTTTATTTTTGGTTTGTACTGCAGCTTTTCTTCTAACCATTTTTCTGTCTATTCTTTTACATTATTATCTTCGCACTGCCACCCTTTGATTACGATATTGAATTTTTTCTTCTCTTTAGCCTGGTTTTCGACTTTCTCTTCTAGTTCGATAATTCTTCTATTCAGTATCTCTTTCTCCTCCTTCTATTCTGCTGCTTTCTTCTCCCATTCTTCTCTAGCTTTTTTTAATTCTTCTTTCATTTCTTCATGCTTTTTGTTAAACTCCTCTTTCAACTCCTTTTTCATCTCTTCTAACTTTTCATCACTTTCTCCCACGACATCCCTACTGTTGTTTCTAGCTGCGGTATGTTTTCTATTGTTTCGTTATTTGTTGATTGTGATTGCCTATCTTTTGGCGGGGTTCTTGAAATTTTTGCGCTTTTATAGAAAGTTAAATACTCTGTCTCCAGTTTCTCAAAATCTTCAGGGTCGTCCTTACTCCTCTTCCTTTTGCTTTTTATGAAATCATCAAAACTTGTTACACTCTGTGCTCTTGCTCTTTCGTTGCCAATATTTTGATAATTTTTGCTCATTGCCAAAACTCCTCCTTGTGGAATAAAAAATGCTTGACAGCCACGTTTACTTGAATTGCAGAGCAACAACTAAGCCTCTTGAAAACGTTGAAGCCATGGATATTTGTTTACACGTTTAATTTTATTAAACTACTTCGAACGTTCACTTTCTCTCACTCGTCGCACATTTGTTGTTTTTATATCGCACTTAAAACGCGCAAAATTACGAGAGGTATTTACTATTATTATTTTATTATTAATATTGTTTATAATATGTAATAATTACATATGTACATGTTTACTTTATAAGTTGTAAATATATACATAAATTCTATTTTTACAGTGATTTTTATTTAAACCCCCTTCGCTTAATAAATAAATTCATTTTTTTATTACATACATTCTTATTGTTTTTTATTACGATATTAAAAAAAATACGATTTTTAAATAGTGACCTCCTATTAATGGGCACCCCAATAACGGACAGTTTCAAATTCCCCACAGCTGCCCGTTGTTGAGAGGTTTTACTGTATCATTTGTTTCTATCTGTCACCATTTTCAATGAAAAAAATGATAAACTTTCAAAAATGGCAAATTGTTGTTCTCAATTTTGCTCTAAATTGAAGCACTCTAGGAAAAATGCAGTGGACAAAGTTTATGTATTCTTTGAGAAGATTGCGATGCTGTTAAAAAAAATTTAAAAATATTTCTTCTCTAATTTTTTCAACTTTTACACTTTTTTTTTGAACTGGATACGTGTTTACCCTGTTTTAGGGGTCAAATATAAATTTTTACATATAGAAGACATGTGACAATCGAAAGTAGAGGTTTCAAGCTTTAAAAAGTAAACCCCCGCTGGTCTTTCTAAGTTGCGCCAATTTTTGAATCTAGCCAGTCGTTGAGTTCAGAAAGAATGACCCATATACATTTTTTTAAAGAATATAATAGAACTTTATTAAATCGTTAATCCTAGTATACAAACAAAAAAAAGAAACAAATATTTAAATATGAATATTGAAAATTATTAAAGTTATTGGTTGTAGGACCTTAAATACTCAAAAAGTGTTGATTTAAAATCTGCGATAGAATTTCTTTCTTTTATATCATTTGGAAGTTTATTAAATTCTGGTAATCCATTATGAAATAGCATTTTTGTAGTCCTAGTGTAATTAGTTCTATTTACATAATAATTAGTATTATTGCTTGTGGGGTAAGAGTGAACTTCATTGTGGTATGTGACAAATTGATTACATTTTTTTAAATCCAATTACCCAACAAATAGGAAAAACCTAATATAAGGGGACAGTCTTGGGCATTCTATGGCTATCTATCGCTAAGAAAACCTGAAAATAAAATATATCGAACGGTGTAAGGAATTTGGTTCTTGTTTGTTTTCACAATGAAAATGATTAACTGAAGAAAAGTAAATCTGCCCTGTTCTTTTAAAATCCTTCGAACAAATTGGCAATATCGACTTTCATGCAAGCGGCAATCAGCTGCCTTTGCAGCAAATCAATTGAGGTCCAGCGTGTGAAGATTTTCTGTCCGATACAGAAGTAAATGAAGGCATGAGTGCATCGGAAATCGAAACTGTGAGAAGAAATAGGCTGAATTTTTCTGTCAGTCGTTCGAAGCAGATTCACTCACGACTTCCTTTCGACAACCAGCTTCTTCGAAACATTACAATCTTCTTTGCAGACTGTGACCTGTACGACTGTAACAGAGAAACAACGTTGCAAGATGTTTTTGACATTGACTGTCAACTTGGCACTTTTGAAGAACGTGGTCTAAAACTTGTGGTTGAAATTGTCATTTGATCCATGTGGATGCAAATTTCCTTGTTAAAAAATGTTGTTCGTCAACATTGTTTGTAAAAAAATTCCTGATATCAAAACGTGCAAAAAAAACAGGTTAGGGTTTGAATCTACGAACTACATTTGCGTTGTCAGATTTCTCATTAAAGTCCAGAGAAGAAATTTGTCGCATCATGCAAGTAGACGAAAAGCACTTGGAACTCATGTCACCCGAGTTTCTTTATAAGTCTTGTGGTGCAAAACGTAGTCCAAAACTAACTTTATATGATGACTTATTCTAACGATATATATGTATATTTTTATTTTTGTTTCGAATAATTAACCAATTTTTTTCATTTTATTATATTGTAGCATTTGCATTTACAAAAAAATAATAACAAATAAAAACGTCATAAACTTAATCCTCGCTCAGTGGTAAAAGTTTTCGAACATTTTACTTTAAATTTATTTCCATTTGTTAATTTATTTCAGTGGGTTAATTTAGATATTATCTGTTAAACAAATGAAAATGAAAATACTCATCGTCGGCAATAAGTATTGAAACGTATACCCAGAGTTTCTATATTGTATTATAAATTTATTAGTAAGTTAAAAAACATGCTTTATATAATAATAATAATACGGTTTATTAACCAAAGGTACAAACGGCGAACCTGTTACATGTACTTGGTAATAATGCAAAAACAGAAAATAAGACAATTTAAACAAATGTAAACAATATTTAGGAATTTGTATCATAATAATTAAATCTATCTTATAGTTTATATAAAATGACTAGTATTAGTTTGCATCACATTATAATATATTATAGTTACATATACAGGGTGATTCAGAAATAACTGATATCCTTTAAATGGTAGGTAGAGGGGAGGCAGTAGAGCTAATTTACCTTGACAAGTATAGGTCAAAAACGAATAGTTTTCCAGAACCTGAATTTTAAAGTTTAATAAATTTTGGATCCAAAGGATTCAAGGTCAGGACCGGATTCAAAATTCATGAAGTTGTATCCTTCAGTATCCTTTATTAATTCTATACAGGGTGATTCAGAAATAAAGGTAATCTTTTAAATGGTAGGTAGAGGGGAGGTAGTAGAGCTAATTTACCTTCATCCAAAAGGATCCAAGGTCAGGACCGGATCCGAAATTCAATAAAACCTTAAAATTAATTTTCTGGAAAACTTCGTTTTTGACCTATACTTGTCAAGGTAAATTGGTTATCTGCCGCTTGACTGCCTCCCCTCTACCTACCATATAAAGGATATCAGTTATTTCTGAATCACCCTGTATATTACATAAAATTTAAAACAATGATTATTGCAAAATCTAATAAACTAAGTTTAAAGTTTTTATAAATTAAAATTAATTATTAGCGACATTAATGTTATAACAATATTAATTTTTACAAAAATGATAAAACAAGTTAATGTAAAAAATAATGTTAAACATGTTCACAACAGACATTTTTAGATATATTTGTATTCATTTTTTTCCTAATATTAATTTAATGTCGTACCTAGGTATTTTTTGAAACTCTTTGTCTAGTGATTCATAATATTGCTCTTTTTCTTCTTCGTCTGTGACTTCTGTGTGTGCATGTACATTTATTAGGCTTATGTTTCGGTTCTTTCCTCTTATTCTTATACTACACATTCTTTCTGATATTGGCGTGAACTTAATAATTAACTTCTTTAACCTTTCTCCCACCAAAAAACCTACCCCCAACCTTCTATCTGGTCCCCCACTATTAAAAAAAGTATAGTTTTATATTTCTATTCCAGTTATCTTTTTGTTTTGTCTCTTGCATTGCGATTGCATCTATTTTATATTTTTTTGCTTCCTGTACTAAAGTTTTGAATGCTCCGGCCTCGTACGTCCCTCTTACATTCCATGTTGCTATCCTGTACACCGATTTGTTGTTCTTTTTCTTGTTTTCACTTTCATTCTTCTGTTCGCTTGCTTCCTTAGTAATCGTTCTTACTCTGGGACATTTTTGAAAATTTACTCTTTGTAATTTCTCTGTTTTTTCGTCCCAACGCCAAGTTTGTCCATCAATTTCCACTTTTCTGTACCTTACAATAGTTTCTTTACCCTTTTTCTTCTCTTCTTTAGCACAGTCGGTTATTATTTTCTGCACCCTTCTTTCTTCTTCAGTTAGGTCGTTATTGATATATATCTGCTTTCCTTTTAACTTAATTTTGCTCTTCATTACTCTTTGCTTATCTTCCCACTTTTCGAACTTTACCAGGGTTATATTCTTACCGCTTCCTTTGTTTATCTTAAATGCCGTGTTTGGTTTTACATTCACCCCTATGTCTTCCGACAGGAAACTTTCTACTTCATCTCTTGCTTCTGTTTGTTCGAATTCTTTTCCTACTATTATAATATTATTCTTTCTCTCATTTTTTTCTAGCTTTTCCATTTTACTTTCTAATTTTCCTACTTTGTCTTTCAGTTTCTCGTTCTCTCTCTGTAGCTCTGTTACTTGTCTAAAGTAGTATCGTTGTTCTTTTTTTAGTCCTCTTATTTCTTCCTTCGTTTTTACTGCTTGGGTTTGTAATTTCTGTTGATCTTTGCGTAACTCTTTGATATCTTGCCTCATTTCTCTCAACAATTCGATTACTTCTTTCCCTTCCTCCTGCTCTTTTTTCTCCATTTTTCTCGTTTTCTCTTGCGTATTTCTGCGTTTCTTTTCTTTTCTATTTCTCTCTTCTTCATCGTCTAAAAACAAAAACCGCTCGTTGACTTCTTTTCCTTTGGTCTTTCTTTCTATTTCTCCCTCCGCTTCACTGTCAGACGAGTATTGTACCTTTTCTTCGTTCTTCCGATATTGTACTGAATGTTTTATTGGTGATCTGATAATCTTTTTACTGCCGCGAAATATTTCAGAAGCCTCTTCTGCTTTTCTCTTCCTTTTCCCATCTTCAGTTGACGATCCATATGTACTTCGGTAGTTGTATCGAATCATTTTAATATCATTTTTAGGAGGATCTGCAACCAGTTTAGTACCAGCGTATAATGTGTTGCCTATCTAAAGTTGTTATTATTGCCAGTTATTTTTATCCTTATCACTCTTATCTATTTTATTATATTTTCTAGGTTATGAACTTTACTTTTAAATAATTCTTTTAACTATTTGTTTTCACTGCTGATTTCACCTATATTAATTAACACTACTACCTCTACTTCTTCCACTCTTCAGTGTAATTTAGGCACTAGAAATGATCCAAAAATGAATTTAATTTCGTAGCACTAATTCACACACAACACCTCATTGACACATCTTTTATCTTTTTCAGTTGTTTGTTTCATGCATATAAATATAATTCGCACAAAATCATTCAGAAAGGGAATTATTCTCTCGTACATTCAAAAACGGAGAATTATACAAAAGAGACACAGTGTTAAGCCGAGCGCTACCAATACACACGGATACTCACTCACGCATTGAAAATATCCCACTTCCCTCATTCTAATGGCATCACTGATACGAAGTCCATTATCTCCAATGAACAAGCATGTAAAATTCTAAAATTGTCCTAAAATCAAGTCTTAAATGAGGTGAGTTGGCAGTAAAGATTTGGAGTTGTAGACTTGACTAATAGTGCAAATATAACCCATGGAAAATTAACTCATAAACAGAATAACAACATTATTTTACACTTTATAACAGTAAAAAAAATTACATTTATTGGTTTCAAATACATATAATTTTTAAAAGATGTAGTTTTTCCTATTGTTCAGATTTAATTACCAGAATCATCATTGATGGTTGTTCAGCAGCTGTGAAATCTCATCACACAATTCTTGTGTAATGTTATAGTTGCAACCCATGGCTGTACAGTCAACTCTACAGGAGTAAGCTTCCTTAACAGGTTGTGCAAAGGTACCCAATCTCTGTCTCTTGAGCTCAGCTTGACAGAAGTTCTAGGTCCGGAAGGTTCATAAAAATGGATAAAGAAGTCATTGTGTTCAACACCCATATCTTTGCACACATGATAATGTCTTCGTTCTGCAATGACTGGAACACAGCTCTTGGTATTTCTCGTGTATCAATGTTGTTCTGTGCACATCTCAATAAAAGCCTCAACTAGGGACTTGGGCAGAATTAAAACCGCAAGAACCGATATTTGCGTTGTACCTTGAACCCTTATTTGTTCAAAGCAAGTATCGGAATCAGAACCCAAATCCTTATGTTTTTGCTACTCTGCACCAGAACCATACCAAAAGTGCATTTTGTAATAAATAATGTCGTAATAAATATAAAATAATGTTATTCCATTTACGAGTTAAGTTACGATGTGTTATATTCATAGGCGCCCGGAAGGGGGGTCAAAGAGGTGCACTGGAAGTGGAACAATTTGAATTTTATTGAAGATTTTGTATAATATGCCATTTATTTAAGGCTTGCCCCTCCCCCTAATATGTCCTTTATTCTAGACTTGCTCCTTGCTCCTCCTAACATACCTTGCTAAAAATATTGACTTTTTGTCCGAATATCCTAGGACAAATAGAATCTGAGGTAATTGAGTTTATGTAAACCTCTGAAATTGCAAAGATCGGCTATACGTGCGAAACAAAAATGGCTGCCACGGCTGAAGAATTTTTTTAAAAAATAAATCAGGCTATTTCTGCATTGTAATAATTTAGAGAATCATGTCTACAAAATATGGTATATTTTGGTCAAGCAACCATTTATTTTTTTTTTGGACCACTTCTATTGGATTGACCCGACAAGAGCAATGACCATTGTTTGATGGCAAAACATTTGGTTGCAGGCATGTGCTTTAAATAAGCTAGATAAGTCTGTGTCCTGACGGAACAAAATGTTTTTGGTTTCAGCAAAAATGTTTCTGCCCTGAGGCTGGGCAGACTTGCCTAGCAAAACTGCTTTAAGCAGAAACCAAAAATATTTTGTTCTGTCAAAAAGCGCTTGCTATAATTTTAATTGATCAGATTTTTCTTTATGATGAATTTCCAGCGTATAAATTATAAAGTGCAGGTTTTTGTTCAATCAATACAATTAATTTTTCTGCGTCTATTTTCATACTAATAATAAAAATAACTTCACACACTGCAAACTACGTCAGTATGGACATGTGCATTGCAAGCACACAACCAAATGTTTTGCCTTTAAGCAATGGTCGATGATTATGCTACAAGCATTCTCAGTTGTGCTCAGATCTGCTTACCGCACGTTATCAACCTCAAACCGCACACTTATCTAACATGATTGCAAAAACCCTGTACAACACGTTTAAACAATCTTATGACCTTGAGCATGACCGAACAAAATGTTTTTGGTTTCAGCGAAAACATTTCTACTTTAAGCAGAAACATTTTTGCTGAAAACGGTTTTGCTAGATAAGTCTGCGCTCAGCCTCGGTGAAAAAGTTGACTGTACTTATGTGAAAAAGGCATAAAAATGGTGTTGTTTGTATCATATGACAAGAAGATTTTATAATTTTTACCTGTTTTTGTGACATTTTTCCAACGAAATCCCCTTAGCACTCGATATTTCAGTATTTTAGATTTAATAGAATACCTTTGTTAAGGCTGTTTTACCCAATTCTGAAGATAGGGAAACGCAATGTAAACTATTTATTTATTTATTCAATAACCGCTCAATATTTTTTGATCGGGTTTTTACCAAAAATTTACCTACAATGTAGTGTATGATGTAATGTTTTTAAAAAATAATTTTTAACGTTTGAAACCATAAAAAACTTAATTTGCAATAGGATCGCTTACTATGCTTTTATTCATTTATTTATCAACGTATATTTTTTTAAACATTTTTCCCGTAATCTGTGCGTCAAATGCTATGATGTAATGTAAAGATTTTTTTTAGAAACGAAAATTTCAACTTTAAATTAAGTTTTTTATGGTTTCAAACGTTAAAAATTATTTTTTAAAAACATTACATCATACACTACATTGTAGGTAAATTTTTGGTAAAAACCCGATCAAAAAATATTGAGCGGTTATTGAATAAAAACCGAGTAAGTTTATCTTTTAAAATAAGCATGTTGTATAGTGGGCAGGATATCATATAATTACCACAGTAGCTTTTGAAAATTAAACTTTGTGTAAAATGAACATACATGTAATTTATGCTTGAGTAAAGTAACGGTAGAGCTTGTACAAACTTTATTACAAATTAGCGTTTGGTGAATTGGATTAATTTTCTCTGATATCTTATAACTCGTAATAATGGATGTTTGTTCTCTACAAGCTTTAAAATATCAACTGGTGTTAGTACTCATTATGTACCTTTGACGAGGTTGATTTGGTCTCTGTTTAAGAACTTCTTACTTAGGTGCATTTTATATAATACACTTGAAAATCCAGTACTGCCGTGCTTAGCTAGAAAGCAGTATCTCCACAGTAGCAATTTAAGAAATGTACCATGTTTTTTATTAGCATTCATTAGTATACCACGCAGTATATTTCTACACAGCAGTTCTTGCAGATACTGCTTTCTTGCTAAGCACGGCAGAGTAGCGTTATCATTATGCATGAATTATTTTAGAAAATTATTTCAAGTTCTTTCCTTCACATATCTAGCAACTTTTAACTGTCTGTTATATGACCTACTCTGCTTGATTCTTAACTTTATGGTAATTCCATGTCAAGTGATCCAATGAGTTGTGACTTACCCTTTTTGATTTATTTCTAATTTTGCACAATTGTTATACTCCTAAAGATAAGTAAAAATTTAAAATATTATATTTTTAACTGAAGTGGTTCTTGAGTTGTGTCCTAAAGTGTACAAAAATGAGTGATTTTGAGCATGTTAGTGTTTACGTTTTCTTTTATAGCTTTTGATAGAAATAAATAAGATAAAAAATTGAAACAAAAACTGTTTTAAAGTCCATCATTTGGGCTTTAAAATGATGGGTTGCATGACATAATTTAATATGAAAAAAAAATTATATTGGACCCCTGAAGTCTTTGACCTTGAATTTTTCAGAAAACGATTAAAAATTCTGAAAAAATGTTGGACATAAGAGTTGCATATTTTCTAAATATGTGTGCCAAATTCCAACTTGGGAGCTCAATGGGATCATTACTAAATTATTTTAACAAAATAGTAATGTTCAACATTCTAACATAAATAATTTTTTTCTATATTTGGAACATTAGAGGCTTGTTTTATAAATGATTATTCTCTGTTCTGGGTAATTACTTACAAAGAATCTGGGTTTGATAAAACATTAACAAATGCCTGTGAGTTTTTACAAATTCTTAAAAGTTTGTAAAACGGTACCTAAATAAAATATCCTGGGTACATATTAAATCAAATATAATTATTGCAAAAAATTATTTTATACAATAAAATAAACTTGAAAGTGAAAAAAAGTCACAAAAATGCTTCTGGGGGGGGGGGAGCTTTAGAACCACCAGCCCCCCTGACTACATGCCTGGCACTAGACCTTTCATAATGATCTAGGATACCAAGGCTAATATGATATTATTTTTACATTAAAAATAAATTATTAGTAATTATCCCATTAAGATCTAAAGTTGAAATTTGGCAAGGATAGGTATTTAAAGAATATGCAAAGTTTTAAAAATCATCCTGAAATTTGTTAATTAATGTTTTATCTAATCAAATAAATAACTCAATAAATCATTCATTTTTGTACACTTTAGAAGGGCACAACTCAAGAACCACTTGAGTTAAAAATACAATATTTTAGATTTTTACTTATCTTTAGGAGTATAACAGTTGTGCCAAATTTGGAAAAAAAATCGATATTTTTAAGTTTTTTATTTAGGGGTTGATTTCGAAAATGTATTGTGTATATGCTGGTGAATAATCTTTAATTAGTCCAAGATTATAGCCTAGTTTAAATTGATTTATTATTTATATTTATATGGTGGGGGTGATAGTTTGAGCTCAAATCAGCACCCCCCACTTTAACATTTTCATTTCTGACGAGTAGGGATTAGTCCAAAAAATTTTTGAGTTGATCCACAATTAGTTCAAAATTATGGCACTAAAATTTTTGAAATTCGACAAAGCGGGAGTGCTAACGTTACTGACGTGGATCACTTGATGTGGAATTACCCTTTGATGTACAGGGTGGCCCACGCCAAATGGTCCTGTACCTTATCTTGGAAACTGTAAGAGTTACGAAAAAAAGTTAAATATCAAAGTTGATTGGTGTAAAACAAATTTTAATTTCTTAATAGCTTTGTATATACAGGGTTAGACATAATGCCGTGGCTACTATCAACTTTTTTATTTTCAATGGAACACCCTGTATATTCTTACTGTTTTCGATTTTACACTTTATTTGAAGTATGCGTGCCTAATGTATATGTCAAAAGTCTGCACAGTTTCTGAGTCACTCAGAACTGAGTTTTTCTGTTACTTTTTGAAAAATCCAAGTTTTTTAAAAAAATAAATTTACATAGTGCAAGTTACATTTAAACGATTATTATAATACACGACGCTTATACATATATCTAAATCCGCGTTTCTGAATAAATTTATTACTGAATAGTATACAGAGTGTTCAATCTGATAGACCAAAGGTATAAATATTCATTGAACAGGAAAACCTCACTTTTAAAATGGGACACCCTATATATTTAATTTTTATGTGATTTAGTTTTTGATTCTCTACCTACTCATGTATACAGGGTGTCCCACAATGCTGTTTACACGCAATATCTCCCTTATTTGAAAAGATAAACAAATCAACCAAAAACTATTGTGAATGACTCAAAATGGACCTTCAGAAAACATCTTTAAATGCTGGTTGCATAGCAACGTTTAAGAGATCATGCCAACTTGATTATTTTTTCAAATTGCACCCTCTGTTTTTTTTTTCACGTAAATGTATTCTTAACTTCATTCTGCATGCGGTAGTATGCCTTACTTAATTATCTAATGTGCATTTAGGGGTTGAAAAAAAATTTTTTATAAATTGTACACTTCATAATCACTAACTAAATTTTATTAAAATACAACCTGACAATATTGTTTCAACAGCTATGCTGTCATTATCAAAGGTAATATAACTAACTAAATTATTTATTCAAAAATATGATTAGAGCCGTGTCTACAAGGGAACTACCGAAGCACTTTAAAGCCCGTGTAGAGTCCACAGGAGGGCATTTTGAGCATTTACTTTTAAGTTTAAGATAAATTCAACTTATAAAAAATTTTTTTTTCAAACCCTAAATGCACATTAGATAATTAAGTAAGGCTTACTACCGTATGCAGAATGCAGTTAAGAATACATTTCCGTGAAAAAGAAACAGAGGGTGCAATTTGAAAAATTAATCAAGTTGGCATGATCTCTTAAACGTTGCTATGCAACCAGTATTTAAAGATGTTTTCTGAACGTCCATTTTGAGTCACTCACAATAGTTTTTGGTTGATTTGTTTATCTTTTCAAATAAGGGAGATATTGCGTGTAAACAGCATTGTGGGACACCCTGTATATGCTCTATCTAAAAGTGTACAGTTTCAAAGTTATCAGCGTTTTTTTGGTTCTTTCGTTATTTTCCCTGCTGATTTGGATGAGAAGATTGTCAGCATTACAGAAGCAGCTCTATCCATTGGCTAATCATTTTTTTTGGTTAAAAACTAGATTGAGTATTATCAATTACTTCTGATTTCAATGAGTTTCGATATTTAACTACTGTCATTTGTCACCGTCATGGTCCTCCAATATACATAGCAATGCAGGGAGGTTACGTCGAATATATATTACAATTCAGTAATTTATGTTTTACTGTAGTAATTTATTCTTATCCTTATTATCTGTCACTGTTTGTTTCAAATAAAAATGTTCCAACGCACGTCTTACAGTTATGGTTCAAATTTGAACTACACAACTACACTGTTACAAAACTGTGAAATCATAACTCAGTCTAAAGACTATTATTTTGAAATGAACTTATACTGTTCCAAAAGGAAATCGGACAACTGATAGTGGTTAAATACATAGTTAAATACCGATTGATACCCATTGCAATCAAAAGTAACTGATAATAGTTAATTTAGTTTTTATCCAAAACCATGATTAGCCAATGGATAGAGCTGCTTCTGTAACGCTGAAGATTTTCCCATCCAAATTAGCAAGGAAAATATCGAGAGAACCAGGAAAACGCTGATAACTTGCAAACTGACCAAACGTATAAATCTTTGAACAGGAAAACCTCATTTTTGTAAACTGTTCACTTTTAGATAGAACATATATAAATGATTTGGTAGGGAACTAAAATCCAAGTCGCATAAAGTTTAAATATACAGGGTGTCCCGTTTAAAAAAATGAGGTTTTTCTGTTCAAAGATTTATACTGCTGGTCAGTTTCCAAGTTATGATTGTTTTCTGGGTTCTCTCGAAATTTTCCTTGCTAATTTGGATGGGAAAATCTTCAGCGTTACAGAAGCAGCTCTATATATTGGCTAATCATGTTTTTGGCTAAGAATGATTATTTTCAGTTAATTTTGATTTCAATGAGTATCGACATTTAACTATCTATTTAAACACTGCCATTTGTCTGATTTTCTTCTGGAACAGTATAAGTTCATTTCAAAATTTTAGACTTCAAACTAGGTTATGATTTTACAGTTTTGCAACAGTGTAGTTCAACATTTTCATTATTAGTTTTCATCTTAAAGAATAGTAGGATTCAACTGATATTTACACATGCAGAATGGGGTATTTTAAAGAACTATTATCAAATTGCTGAACCATAACTGTAAGATGTGCGTTAGAACATTTTTAGTTGAAACAAACAGCGACAGATAAAAAGAATAAGAATGAATTACTACAGTAAAATATAAACTAGTGAACGATTATAATATATCTTGGACGTAACCTCCCTGCATTGCTATGTATATTGGATGACCATGACTGATAATAGCCAATTTAGTTCTTCACCAAAAAAATGATTCGCCAATGCGTAGAGCTGCTTCTGTAACGCTGACAATCTTCCTATCCAAATTAGCAGGGAAAATATCAAAAGAACCAGAAAGACGCTGATAGTTTTGAAACTGTTCACGTTTAGATAGAACATATATACATAAGTTGGTAGGGAATCAAAAACGAACTCACATAATATTTAAATATGTAGGGCGTCCCGTTTAAAAAAAGTGAGATTTTCCTGTTCAAAGATTTATACCATTGGTCTATCAGATTGAACATCCTGTATACTATACCGTAATAGTTTTATGCAGAAACGCGGATTTATATATATATATATATATATATATATATATATATATATATATATATATATATAAAAGCGTCGTGTATTATTATAATCGTTTAAATGTAACTTGCACATGTAAATTTAAGTTTTTAAAAACTTGAATTTTTCAAAAAGTAACAGAAAAACTGTATTTGCTCAGAAACTGTGCAGACTTTCGATATATACATTAGGCACGCATACTTCAAATAAAGTGTAGAATCGAAAACAGTAAAAATATAGAGGGTGTTCCATTGAAAATAAAAAAGTTGATAGTAGCCACAGCAATATGACTCACCCTGTGTATACAAAACCCTTATAAAATTAAAACTTAAATTAGTTTTAAACATATGGAGTAAACATTATATAAGATCACTCTGAATTTTATCAAGTCGGTTAGTACGCCTGGTTGTTACGGAGTTGAGTAAATAAAAACAATTTTTGTTTCAATTCGGACGAATTTTAGAACGGTAGTGGGTGCTTCCCAGCCAGCACACTGAGGTTATAATGACGTTATTTTAAAGTCATTATTGGTCGACGACGTCATATGACTAACAAATGATGTCCATAAGACGTCATATAATGGGACGTACGTTGATGTCTTCAAAACGACGTCTTTTGGACGTACAATACAATACGTACAAGTTTCATTAAAAAGATATTATTTTAGCAGGGACCAAGGAATACTGGTCATATTAAGCAGGTGGTCACAATATAGAGAGTTTTTGACTGTAGTATATAATAAATGTTATTTTCAATATTCAACTATTTATTTATAATTCCTGTCTTAGTCCTCTTATAGGACGTTTTAATGACGTCTTATATTAACGTCTTTGGGCTGTGACATAATGATGTCAGTTTTATGACAATTTGACGTTGTTACTGCCGAAAAAACGGCGACATTATAACGTCAGTGTGCTGGCTGGATTTTGGACTTCGATGTTGAGGTACTTTATTAACTTGCCATGAAAGTAGAGTTTGTAAATGAACAAGAACTTCCGATCAAGCAAAATAGTTCTTAAAGCAAGCATTCTGGTAATTATTGTGCTGTGCACAGGAATCGGTCCGGCTCGATAGTTTCTTGTCAGTTTTCCCAGTTACGATCAAAGTTGATCTATAACCAAGGGCATTTTGGATATGGCTTAATCCTTTTCTTTACACCACTTGGGAATATCTTCACTATGAAATAATTTCGTACAGCTACATACATATATTTTTTCTGAACTTTGAAAGTTTTGCTATTTTATAGCACGGTTGTTCTTTTCGGTAACCCGGCATGGTTTATATTTTTGTCTAAAATCGCGATGAGCCTGACACAGAACCATTTTCATATTCATGTATTTCTATGAAAATGTCGAGTTGAAGTAAGAGTTATTATTATAAATAGTACTTATTAGTACAATAGTTGGTATATTACTCTTTACGATAATTCTTACACATGTAAAATCTTTTTGAATCATTTTGGCAACTGGCTAATACGTGTCATACTTGCAGATTTACGTGACTGGGTAATTCCACCTCAAGTGATCCAATTTTTGTAAGGTTTTGAACATGACCCTCTTTGGTTTTATTCAAGTTTATTTCCACAACTGTTATACTCCTAAAGATAAGTAAAAATCTAAAATATTTTTCATGTAAGTGCTTTTTGAGTTACGCCCTTCTAAAGTGTACAAAAACTAAGGGATTTTAATCACGTTGGTTTGTACGTTTTCCTTTATAACTTTTGATAGAAATAAGATAAAGGAACCAAATAAAAACTGTTGATGGGTTGCGTGGCATACTTTAAGATGAAAATGTCTGTTATTTTGGCTCCTCATGATTTGAAATCCCAAAAGATGCACTTAACAGTTTTTGTTTCATATCCTATCCTATTTTATTTCTATCAAATGTTATAAAGGAAAATGTAAATGGCAACATGGTCAAAAGCTCACCCCGGTAAAGCTAGAAAGCACTTAATGGCAGAACTGAATGCAAAATATACCATAATTATCGGCTATTTAAATGTGAAATAAATAAAGATTAATAAAAAGTTTCACAATATTGTGTCTTTATTGATTTCATGATTATGAAGTTCCACAAAATAAGGCTAGAAATAATAAAAAAGGATATTTAAATGCCCGAAATTTTTTTGTTGCAAAAATTCTTTTTTAATATAAGGTTCTGCTAGCTTTACCGTAAAGTTAGCAGAACTACACAGAAATGTAAAAAAACTGCAGTACTCGGAACCAAGATAATAGCAATAATTATTGGCTATTTAAATGCCCAACATTTAATTTTTTTGCCGCAATAATTTTTTTTACTACAAGGTTTTGCTAGCTTTACTTACCGTAAAGTTAGCAGAACCACATAGAAATGTAAAGAAATTACAATACTCTGGACCGGGATAATAGCAATAAATAATTATCGGCTATTTAAATGCCCAACATTTGATTTTTCTCCTGCAATATATTTTTTTTAATAGAAGGATCTGCTAGCTTTGCCGTAAAGTTAGCAAAAATACATAGAAATGTAAAAAAATTGCAATACTGTGGACCAGGATAATAGCAATAAATAATTATCGGCTATTTAAATGCCCAACATTACATTCTTTTGCTGCAATTTTTTTTACTGCAAGGTTCTCTTAGCTTTACCGTAAAGTTAGCAGAACTATATAGAAATTTAAAAAAACTGCAGTACTCTGGACCAGGATAATAGCTCGGCTTCGCCTCATGATAAAGAGGACTGGATGTTATTGCAACGTATGTGAAATGTTCAGAAATTTTGTTTTTGTATAAGAGTGGACACCTTGACCTCCAGCCACAAGATCACTCGTTGCAAATTGCCAGTTTCCCGCCCTAGTGGCATAATGTAACCACTGTTGTCTTACCAGCCTGAAATCGACAGCTTTGCTGACGTTTTATTGTATCCATTTTTGAGCACGTATGACTCTGCTAACTTTACGGTAAAGCTAGCAGAACCTTATATTAAATAAATATATTGCAGGAGAAAAATCAAAAGTTGGTATTTAAATAGACGATAATTATTGCTATTGGTCCAGACTATTGCAATTTTTTTTTTTTCTATATAGTTCTGCTAACTTTTCGGTAAACCTAGCAGAACCTTATATTAAAAAAAAATTATTGTAGCAAAAATCAATTGTTGTGCATTTAAATAGCCGATAGTTATTGCTATTATTCTAAAGTCCGGTTGCGGAGACCAGTTGCAGGATGTCAACAAACGATAAGCGATGCTATTGGTCGGCGCGCACGTGGTCTCATTAACGCTTAAACTACTTTACATAAATGCAGAAACACGTATATGCAATCACTTCTCGTTAATATTTGTACTGTGCAGTTTGTTTGTTGCATTTGTTCCGTAAGAGTGTTTTGTTTGTGTAAGTGTTCAAGAATGGCGGAAAATCAAGAAAACACTCCTTTGAAAAGGAAACAAGTTGTAATTTCCAGACGCGAAAAGGATATCATAGTTAATAACTCTATGAGGTTGTGTGAACAGCACGTAATTTCTTCGGTTCGCTGAATAAAAAGATTATTTGCCACGGACGCTGTTTAAAAATTGCTCTTTTGAGGGCAAACACCTCTTTTAAACTAGGCTTTGTTATGTTTAAATAGTGAGTGACGAGTCTGATTTAATTGTGGTGTATTTAATTTTCATCAGTATCACTTTCCATTCCATATTACGCTGAAACCGTAAGAGCGAGTTAAGCGCACACGGTACGCAAACGCGCACCATCGTAAATGAAGCTTTAAAGGTCAGGTAACTTCAAGCGTGTTTACGTCTTCAGACAGGTCTTCGCAAACGGACTGTAGTCCAGAGTATTGCCATTTTTTACATTTCTATGTGGTTTTGCTAACTTTACACTAAAGCTAGCAGGACTTTATATTAAAAAAAATTATTGCAGCAAAAAAAAATTAATTTTGGGCATTTAAAGAGCCGATAAAAAGCCGGCAATTATGGTATATTTTGCATTCGGTTCTGCTGTTAAGTGCTTTCTAGCTTTACCGACGTAAAATCTCTCATTTTTGTATACTTTAACCGCTTGCTACTCAAGAACCAACTGTGTAAAAATTATAATATTTTAGATATTTACCTATCTTTAGGAATATAACAGTTGTGCCAAATTTGAGAAAAATCAAACAAGGTAAGTTACAACTCATTGGATCACTTGACATGGCATTACCTGACTTACTTACGAGTGCTGCCAGTTCTTACTGATGGGAGTGGGGTTGCTATCCATTTTCTTCTAGCAAAATAGATTGCACATTCTAAATGTCTGTTTTTGAGACAAATTCAATGCTTAACACTTTTTTGAGCAGAAAAGGACAGTGTTAACAGAATTTGAATAGGTTTATTGAATTTGGAGTTATGATATATATCGAAGTGTTTTTTTTAAATAGAAATCACAGTTGGCTATGACCTGTTTAAATAGAGCCCTTTTTACTGATATACATCATGTAGGGTCAAGTCTTTTATTTTTATCACAATTTTTTAAAAATTTGTTTAAATAGTATTTTGTGTTTCATGGGCAGAAGTTAATAACTCCGAATCTTAAACAGTAACATAATTTACACATTTACAAACGTTTAATTTATAGTTAAAAATGAGGGAATTACTATACTGATTATTTAAGGTTGATAAATTGATTTTACCTTTAATTATTTTGAAAGTTTACTTTTTCTTATTGATTTATCCAAAGGTGTAAAGGTTATTGATTCGAATCGGTCACCGTATATAAATATAATAAATAAATATATATAAATTTTCTACATATAATTATTTTTTTATGTTTATTTATTCGTATGTTTTCTCCTATTTGAATATATACTATGTTTTTATCTGGTACATTCTATTTATGTTCTAATATAGTACATTTATATGCATGCATTTATTATTTTTCTTACCATTACAATTTTTTTACATATGAGCTAAAGGTCTGAATAAGAGTTAATTAGTAAGTCAGTATTTGTTTGATTGCTTATTCTGATTCAACTCGCCTACTCTCTTATTAAGTTTTATTGAGTGTTATAATTTATACGAAATGATTCTTAAGCTATTAAGCAGTTGCTGACAAACATTTGGGAGTTGGGTTTGGTTCCTACTTTTGCTATCAGTGCCTCGGTTTATTTTAATAAATTCCCTGGAGCCCTGAGCTATTATTTAATTTTAATTTATGTTGAAGAACTACAACGCCGTCTCCACTGCAACTAGTCGTGCACTGCTATTACAACAACAACAACAACAGTAAATCCGCTTGTAATAAATTGGCGGCCAATGTGTTTAAATGGTTTTATAATCATAGTTATTACTCATCGGAGTTTTCTCTTTGGTATTTTGGATCAGTGGAGTTTTGAATCAGTAACCTTTTAATTTCTTTATTGATGATTTTGCTTATTGAGGTTATTCAGACCTATAGTAATATATTTTGGCAGAATTTGACAAATGATTACTATTTGAATTTATTTCAATTTTGATATTTTTGAATTGTACTGAAATAATGTTATTGAGATTTAATTTTTTGGATAATTTAGGTGTGGCACAGTTGTGTGCGTAGTTAAATCTTTTCTGTAGAAGGGTTGTTGCGTGTGAGTTTGATCTAAAATAGTTTCCTTTTACTATCGCTAGGATGTTTTTCAAAATAGAGGTAACTAGATTAACTAGAGATGAGCTGGGATATGAATTGCAAGTTAGGGGTATTGTAGATTTTAAAGATAAAAATATTGATGAGTTGAGAAACAGTTTGAGAACTTTGTTAAGAATGGAGAAATGTGGAGATTCTATATCAATACCCGAGTATGATTTTAAAATAGATGACGAGTTACAAATTGTATCAACTAAGGCGGAGGAGATAGATAAACCCGAACAAGTTAATCCTAATTCTGGGGAAGTCATAAAAGCCATGACCAAGATTGCTGATATGATTATATGTTTAGATAGGGTACATGTGGAATCGGCTTATATTAAATGACTAAACTTTTGAGTAGAATTTTAGCTTTAACTGATGATTAGAGGGTTTGTTTAGTATAAAATCTGAAGATAGTAGGGATAATATTATTGATCATCCTTGAAATAATGAGAATCTTGGACAGAATTTTCGTATTTCATAATCCAAACCTATTCCTGTAACGAAATGGAATTTGAAACTTTCAGGGGTCTTTCGGTGCTTTTGATTATGACGAGCGATTGTTAGAAGAAGTTAGAAGGAGAACTCAGGGTGAATCAATTGGTATCTTCGTAGCTAGTATTGAGAATATGTGTTCATATGATTATCAAATGCAAATAAGATTAACTGAAGTCACTTCTATTCCTGAGTTGCTAAAGTTGAGTAAGCTTGTGGAACAAAAGCGTTTAGCTATGGCAAATTTTTCTTGGCATACGTTGAATCTTCTACTTCTCAAATTACATATTTAGTGACTGACTCAAAACCAATCTGAGTCGAAGGTTGTTGAGATTCTATTCTCACGTGTTGTAATTGTTCTCGTAGTGGTCATAGACCGCGTCAGTGCAAAGAACCGAGACGTAAGCATTCTTACGGTGGTGGTAGAAATGCCTACACCTAAGAATGTTCCTGAAGTTAGAAGAATAATGGGAATGGCTTCTTGGTATAGAAGATTTATTGAAAATTTCTCATCTATTATTACTCCCATTAATTTATTTTTGAAAACTAATGTTGACGTAACACTTAGTTTTCATAAAAACTAAAATTCTAAATCCTAAAATTTTTCGATTTTTCTTGTTGCTAAAAATGTTTATTTTCTCGTAAATTTTTAAAAAATACAAAATTTTTCATTTTTCAAAAATTTACCGAAATTTTTCGGTGGTCATTTTGACCACTTTCCTGAAGAGATACAAAAAAATGTTTCAACCAAAAGTTTCTTAGAATTCGATGTACTATAAGATTCCAAAAAGAAAAATTTAAAAAAGTTAACAGGGAAAAAGGCGACAGACCGACAACCGACAGACAGTCTTCACGAATTCAGAGACGAACTTTTTGTTCGTCGAAAAGGATAACATATGCCATTTGGTGATGTTAATCTATACCTAGGTTGAATACTAAAATTTATTGTAATTAATCTGGTCTGTAAGTGAAATATGTAGATTGTTATTATACTTAGCAGGGTGGATCTAATGTGTAGTATATCATAGTTGCAAGATTCTGCTGGTAAATTTATTATAAGCACTATTCTTTTATACATAAATTAGTCTATTCAGGTGCACATTTTTGTTATTATTATTAGGTATTAGCAAAATCTATTAGTTTTGCATGTAACGTGATCTAATTACTACTAGTTCCACAGCTTATGTATGTATATGTATGGTTGGAGGTGGCTCAATTGAGTAAAGGTTAGCATGTGCCATTTTTAGGTTCTAAGGTGTCTTATTAGGTTGCCGAGGTACAGTATTGATTAAGTGCTGAAGGATACGGCACGGCCCTGTTCATGAACGTAAATAAACTGTTTATTAGTGTTTACATTAAATGTTTACTAGTGTTTAGGTAAAGAAGTAAAATTCTAAAAATAATTCTATCACAAATAAACACACAACAATGGAGAAGACGCACTTATTTTTTTTAATTTTTGTATTCGATTGTTTTGGTTAGAAAAATATTTCAGGATACGGGAAATTTATAAAAACGCTTAGTTTACTAAAAAAATTAAATTTAAAAATCCTCAATTTAAATTGAATTTGACCTTGAGCAATTTTCCCCACGGCTATTTGATATAAAAAGTAGGTACCACCACAAACGAGAAAAGGCAACATTTACGATCTACTTACCGTTAGATGACACTGATGCAAGCCAATATGTTGAATTTTAAATTTACAGTAATAGAAAGATTCTGCACCTCTTTGATTATGTTAGTTATACGGTTATTGCACAACAGTATACGGTACAATATTATTTTAATTACTCGTTAACACACAAACGATATTTGAATTTTTAAATAAAGCATCTTTCAAAATGACGGGTCGTCTTTGGAACTATCTTCTGTGTGATGTAACGAAGTATCTTCCATTAGAAGAATTTAGTACTGCATTTAAAATTTATTTAAATTTTTGAAGGTTTTCGGGGTTTATAAGGTTTTTAAGGTTTTCGAAAATTAATTACTTAAAATTGGTAATTGTTTCATGCATTTCTAACTAATTTAGTGTAATAATTTTCCATCATAGTACAACAAATATTGCCTCAGTTGTTGAGATTAAAATCATTAATTGTTATTGATACCCAACAAACAAACGTTAAGTGTTGACTGTTTGCGTTTATCATTAATAATTGTTAATTGAACATTTATAAAGAATTTAGCTGAAAACGATTCAAGTTTGAGTCGAGTTTATTGATTTGGCACATGTACATAACAAAATTTAGTTAAGGGAATTATTTTGGGTTGACAGGATGATCACTTGCAGTTACATCTGAAAGAACGAAAATGTATTAGTTTAGTAAAATTATATAACATTACATATCTCATTTACAATAATATAACAATACAAAAAATCCTTTCCTACGGTTATTAAGAACTATATCTGTCTTGAAATGCAAGTTCATAGTAGACAATAATCATGGTATTATTATAATAATGACCAAAGGCAAACTATTTTAAATTGAAATATATACAACAATAAAATATGAAAAATAATTGCAATCTAAAACAATGTTTAGTTACTAGGAGGTAGTCAAGTAAATAAATTTTCTGTAGCTCACCTCATGAAAAACCATTCTCATATCTTTATTTTAAAAATCTATGTATTGTTTGTAACTGCAGGGTTGGTGTGATTTAATCAACAGATTTTTTTTAAATCTGATTTTAAACACAAAACGGCTGTTATTGGTACACTGCTAATTTAAAGTTAAGAGAATTTCTGAATGTTTACAATTAAGACTATGAAATTATAAATTGTTGTGATGACATGTACAGTTCCTAATTTCACAGTTCAAGATTTTTTACGAATCTTGGTATATATTCCTGTTCAATATATTTTAGTTGCAAATATAAATAAACAGATATACCTATACTTGGGATGAGGTAAATAATGTAGTTAGCACCCCACTTTGTCGGAAATGGAAAAAAATATATACCATCATTTTGGGTTAATTTCGTCCCAAATTTAAAATTTTTGTGCTTTATTAGAACGCGATAAGGAAAATACTTACTAACTAAATATATACAGTGCAAATATAAAATCTGGATCTATCGAAATATATCTTTTATTAAATGTTTTTGAAAAAATCCTCGAACACGTCCATTTTTATCTTAAATATATTAGTGTAAAATATGAATATTTTGTTGTAATTATTATTTATAGATTGTATTTTGTTTCTGAATTATGGCGATAGCAAAATTTTTTAAATGAGAACCCTAATTTTTTATGAAGGATTTAAAAAGATAATGAAATTGTTAGATCAAATATTCTAAAAAAGTATAATACTGTATTAAGAACATTTCGAGATAATTACTTTTAAAGTTTTAAAACAAAAATCAAATAATAATCAAGGAGTTCCAAGTTTTAACAAAAAAAAAATAAAATTCTGTGACAAACTGTCATAATTTTAACGTTAAGTCAATTGTTACTCTTCTACATGGTTACTCTTGAAATTTTGTACTCTTGATACAAGTACTCTTGTACCAAGTTTTTGATAAAAAATTAAGTAGCCATGCAACATAGCGTTAAAATTATGACAGTTCTTCACAGAATTTTTAAAATTTTGTTATTCGATTTTTGTTTTAAGACTTTAAAAGCAATTATTTCCTGATTTTCTTAAATACAGTAAGATCTGTTTTACACATCCGAGAATATATGCGAAATTCTTAACCAAATTTTGGTAAAGGTAAGTTTTGGTAAAGAAACTTTGACGTTTATAATTATATTCGTTTTACACATAGCAATAAGATTCTCTTCCAATTTATGGTCATACGCACGCGTGTTTGCGAAGCAGCTGGGCGTTCATTGTAAACAAAGAATCACGTCGTATAAAAATAGTTGGTGTATTCAGAAGAATTTTGCTTGCTATACCTTATAATAAAAAATATTGTTAATAAACATGCGTGATATTTTCATATTTTATATATAATTATAAATAGTTAATTAACCTCTATTTTAGGATACAGTACAATTTATTATTAACTTATAACATACGATAACAAATTTAACGAATTCCGGACCTGATACTGTAAAAGCAATATGGCCGTTCGCATACTGTCCACTTCAATAAATAAAACAAAACTAAAGACGTTTTGCGCACCTAGCTATTAAACGTTACTTGAGTTTTAGCTTTAACAGCCTTGGTAGTGTAATGTCTGGCGTGCCGGACTTTCACCCAAGCGGCCCGGGTTCGACTCCCGGCGCTGGCAGATCTGGTTAAGGTTTTCTGCAGTTTCCCTTAGCTGTAACACAAATGTGGGATTTGCGCTGTTCCATCTATAAGTCGGCTGCAGCCGCACATTGGGCCTACATAATAATAATAATCGCCCCCTCCCTCCCGCACAAGCTTATAGCTTCTGGGGCCTTGGTTAAGGTTATGGGTTGTAGTAATTATTATTATTATTATATTATTATTTTTAAAAACAAAATAAACCGATATGTTGCATGTCAACTACGAGTGTTTTGTGCGCACTTTTCCGCCTAACAATTGTGAAATTATTCACAATAAATTTCGGAATAAAAATGATGTATTACACGTCAAAGTTTTTTACCAAAACTTTGTTGAAAAATTTCAGCAAAAATGTTCATAATCCATCATAAAAATTAAGGTTTCCATTAAAAAAAAATCTTCACTATCGCCATAACTCGGAAACAAAAGACAATCTACAAAGAACACTTACACTAAAATATGTCTCATTTAAGATAGAAATTGACGTATTTGAGCATTTTTTCAATAATGTTTAATAACAGATTTATTTGGATAGTTCCAAATTTTATACTCGACCTGTTTGTGTATCGTATAAACTAGTTAGCATGTATTTTCCTTACCATGTTGTAATAGAGCACAACTATTTTAAATTTGAGACGAAATTAGCATAAAATTACGGTATATGTTTTTTCCATTTCTAACAAGGGGGTAAAACTATACCTCTTGAGACGGTACCTTGGCTGGCCATATGAGCAAGGCTATATAAACCAGCGATGTGTTTTATATAAGTGTTTTGATAATTAAGGTAACAATTTAAAATATGTAATATGACCACTGTTTTCCGTGTTCTGATCCAACTATTTTTAATGCTTCTTATCTGCCATGAACTTAGGTTTATCTCTATGTGTTATTTGAGGTCTACAGTCTGTAGCACTACTAATTCAGGATATTAACGTTGGAGAGGATTTTTATTGTTTAAGCACATTTACTTGATGGGCTTCATTTTCAAAGTTTGGAAATTGAATTTAGCATCCCTGTGTTTTGTTCCAATTTTAAGACTATTGGACATAGTAAAAGCTGAATTGCAATGCAACTAAAGTTAGTCTGTATAGTAGAAAATTGATTTAGGGGAAGTGTTCTACTGACTATCCATCTGTAGTACTTACTAAAACCTACAAGTTTTTCAATAGACTTCACTAGATTTTTTTGACAACACCTAATATGCCCACTAGGAGTAACACAGTTCGGAGTGGTACAACTTTGGTCATCCATATCCAAAGTCATTATATGGGAAGTCCACTAGGAGTAACACAGTTCCGAGTGGTACAACTTTGGTCATCCATATCCAAAGTCATTATATGGGAAGTTGTCTCACTGACCTATACAATGCATACTCATATTACTAGGTTTTATAAGACTTATTTAAACAAAGATAAATATTAATGTACATGTTGGCAGTGACATCACGCCTCAACTGCTAGAGAGCTTCCGTGAGACAACTTCTCATATAATAACTTTGATCCATACCAACCATGGAAAGTGTAAAATTAACAGAATTATTACAGGAAAATCTTGTAGCTTTTTGTAAGTATTATTGATGGGTGGAATCAGCAGGAGCAGAGAATATCTTCATTTAGTAAATTTGCTTGTTACTATCTGTTGCTTCAACTTCAGTAGCTTTGCAACGTATTATTATTAAAGAATTACTTTTTAGTAAAATGAAACACAATGCAGGGCTACTGGATTTTAAGATACTAGATGTGTGGAAATGTACCTTGCAGTTTCCTTACTTTGGTCAGTTGTCATTTTGTGTAAATGACCTGTTTACTCGCATTTGGTAATATACTCTTGCAGTAACAAGTGGTTTTGTTCGGACAACATCAGCGCTACCGGAAAGCTTGGTGAAGGTGTTTGATAATGTTCTATGAAAAGTCGGAATCTAAATTGTGTTTTCTAATTTTGATATTTTTATTTCAGTTTGCTTCACTTTTAAATGACGAAGAACATGTAAATGCTGTTAAAACTATAAATGAATTAGAGAACACTTTTAAACCTAAGCCAGCTAAACGTAAACGAAAAAAGGCAACCGATGGTGATGAGAATTTTAGATTTGGTGGATATATTCCTCAAGAGCGCAGAAAATCTGCGCGCATAGCTAAACAACCACCTAATGAGAACACTACTTATGTTGATGAGGAAGAGAATTCTGCATCCACTTCAACAAAGGTAATGAAGTTTGTAAAAAACCATTATATAAATTATTTCTTGTTTTTACTTTTAAGAAAATTAGAATTACCTTTTTTTTTACTCATTACTCATTCTGTTATATTTGTTTTCTGTTCCTGTTTTAAAGAATGACTGAGCTAAATTGTAGGTTTTGGCCTTCTCTTGAACTAATATTAAATAGTATATGTAGATGTAGTATGTAATGCATGGTGCATTTTTTGAATGTAGGTACTATACAAACATTCTTGTTGTGATAGTTTTCAATTGAAGTTATATTAATTTTTAAAGTGAAAGCCAAAACCCTTGTATGAGCTTGCACAGCTAATGTTTTTATAACATAGCCATTTACCACGTGAGCCAGAAATACTGTTGTCTGTTTGAATTATGTGCTTTGTTAAAATACCAATGTTAGCGCTACTTGACCTGTGTCAATAATATGTCATTAATCTCGAATTATACATATGAGAATGGCAGCACAAAAGCAAGGCAATGTCAATATGATCAAGGCATTAATGCAATAACTAAAACTGTTAAAGGTCATTTTATTCTACCACACAGCCACATTCCAAATTCAAATTGTGACAGTATTTTTGACCCACATGGCATTTTTTATGTTATGAAAAAGTACATTAATAGTAAACATTTTTATTATATATGTAGAAGAAACTCCACTTCAAAGAAATCCACCTTATATCCAACAATACCATGCTATATCATTTTGAGTAAAGGTGCTGTGAACCTCCAAATAAAAAAGTGTATAAAAATATACCTTTCTATGTTGAGATAGATTTTTTTTAATTTAGAGAATTATAAGACCAGCAAATACTTATGAATTTGTTAACCCAAATTAAACTATGTGATTATGGAGATTTTCATGAAAATTAGCAGGCGCGACAAAATTCGTTACGTGGACCACATATTTATCAGTGGTACAATATTCAATGTTAA
The DNA here is from genome assembly GCA_929113105.1 of Agrypnus murinus. Taxonomy (NCBI): domain Eukaryota; kingdom Metazoa; phylum Arthropoda; class Insecta; order Coleoptera; family Elateridae; genus Agrypnus; species Agrypnus murinus. Next base: position 115,094,502 of record OV816023.1, on the reverse strand, counting down.
TATGAATTTTCCTATGTTATTTAATTGTTGTACTCTGATCCTTAATTGATTTTATAAAATTCTTGATTTTCAAAACATTAACAATATCATTTTTGTGCAACAATTTAAGATAAATTCATTTTTCTAAGCTACTAAAACATTAAATTCAAAATTCTTCAGCAAATCTCTGCATAAGGGAATGAAGATTAAGAAGAAGTAAATATTTTATATCTAACATATTCTTATAAACCAGGAGGTATTTATAATAAATGAATTATTTATGACTTCTCTATCGAGTTGGAATATTTTTTATATCAATTTATATTCTCCGTACATTTACCAAAACGTTGAAAACAACTTTTCTGATCCAAATTTGCTAGGAAATTACAACAATTTTTGTCGCGTCGTGTTCGCGACTTTTAGCGACAATAAGCATAAACGCAAGAGCATCACAGCTATTTTGACACGAATGTAGGTCTTCCTGAGGAATGCTCTGAATTCCTAGCAAATTTTTATTGGAAAATTTTTTTTCCAGCAATGTTTTGATAAATCTGCATTGAATAAAAAATTGATTAGAAAACTGTTTCAACCCGATACAGAGATCATAAATAATTTAATTTGTTTATTATAAACCCCCTTTTTTTTAAGAATATCATGTTTGATAAAATATTTACTTTTTCTTAATCTTTATCCCTTATGCAGAGATTTGCAGAAGATTTTTGATTTTAATGTTTTAGAAGCTTACAAAAATGAATTTTTCTTAAATCATTACATAAAAATGTTATTGTTAGCTGTTAACGCCTTGTATACCCTCGTACATTCTTCTTTCTTGAATAACTATTAACAAATCCTAATACATTCAAAAAGGTATTTGTTTCAAACAATTGGAAGTTAATCCTAATCGATGAACAAGAAACCTGTCATATTCAACAACATATCTCTTTATATATTATTCATATATTATTTCATGATTATGGAGTTCCACAAAGTAAGGCTGGAAACAATAAACAAAAAAACATATCTCTTGACTAAAGTTCTTGTAACATTATACATTTGACATATTAACATTCTAAACTCATATGTATCTTGAAAATAATAGGACTAGAAATGTGCTATTTTTAATGGAAGTCTTGGAATATTTTTTTCTAAAAAAAAGTCTAAATTTTTGGTTCACATCACCTTTAAAGCTTTTAAGTATGTTATTTGAGCAAAAGTACAGAATATGCTTGATATATCATAGTTAGGAATGGACTGCATTATCAATAACACTTCAATTGTATATTAACATTTGGAAATATATTTGAAATTAACATTGATACTTGACTGATTTCAAAACGTATTTTGTATATTTTTCATTTTTATAGTTGTTGAGAATTTTGCATCAATCTCATATACCATTACTTATATCCTAGATTTAACTAGGTTCTGCTGTTTATAAATCACTGCATCTAGAAATTAAAAGTAGGCCATGAAATAAAAAAACCAATGTGAAATTACAAATCTAATAACTGTTTATTTCTTAACTAAATTGCTAAAAAGAATTCAGTACACTTGGAAAACAACAAGATTGAGTTGGGCATAAAACAATAATTTGCTGTGACTGGAGCAAGGTACGAGGTAAGCGCCATAAATTCTCGGCCTGATATAGAAAAAAATAAACTTGGTAAAATATAATAATTTTTATTTTTCAATATAATCTCCCCTAATGTCAATATACTTATTACAACGTGGAATTAATAATTCAATGCCCTTTAAAAATAATCTGAAGTTTTTCCTTCAAAATGTTCAATTACAGCTGCTTTCAGCTCGTTCTCGCCCTTAAAACGACGTCCCCTAAGGTCTTTCTTTAAATTGAAATATATATAATAGTCACTAGGAGCCATATCCGGACTGTACGGTGGATGATCCAATGCTTCAAAGCCGCATTCGCGAATGGCAGCTTGTGAAATTGCGGCAGTATGAACGGGTGCATTGTCGTGTAATAATCGAACACCTCTTGTCAATTTTCCTCGACGTTTTTCACGAATATTGTTTCTCAATTTATGCAATAAAGACGCATAATATGTACTGTTAACAGTTGTATTGCGTTCTTTAAAATCAATCAGTAAAATGCCGTATCAAGTCCAGAATATTGTTGCCATAACTTTCTTTGTCGATTGAACGACTTTCGCCTTTTTGAGACGAGGTTCATCGGGTCGCCGCCATTCCATCGATTCTCTTTTGGATAGAGGATCATAATACAGAACCATTGTTTCATCTCCAGTGATAATGGACTCCAAAATCGGCTTTGGGTCGTCTCCACACAAGTTTAAAAACGCGCGCGCGCATTCTACGCGACGTTGACGTTGAACAGCAGAAAGAAGACGCGGTACCCATCTTGCACTAATTTTATTCATACCCAAATGGTCACGAAGAATTCGGCGAACACTTGTTTCCGAAATGTCAGACATCAATGCTAACTCCTTAACTTTCAAACGGCGATCTTATAATACCATTTTTTCAATGATTGCAACTTTTTGAGGCGTTACCGCTTCAATTGGCTCATCATCTTCAAGAGATTCTTGTCCCAAACAAAAACATTTTGACCACTTTTTTACAGTGGAATATGAAGGAGATAAATCATCATAAACGCCGTCTAAACATTGATTTGATTAGGCATGTGCCCTTCTTTTGTTAAAAATTTAATGACCGCGCGGTATTCAATTTTCGTTAACTGCGACATTTTCATGCACTCGTCACGATGCTTGAGTGGCTACTAAAATCTATTACGCTTCTAGCCGTAATATATATAGTGTAGGCCTCATGTTCAACTATGACGCAACCGAGTTTGAACATGTTGGCACCTGCAGAAGCATGCCGGGCCGAGAATTTATGGCGCTTAACTCGTATGACTTTTCTGAGGAAGCATTATTTTGGGCATGAGTTTTCACAAAGCTAGCTTAGATTGGTAAAGATGAGATTGCTTCAGTATGCAATGGTTTCGAATGTTTGTCTTGCTTAGTCACAATTTAAATCAACTAGAAATGTTAAAAATATATCAAAAATCAAGCTGTGATAAAGTCTATTAAAAGATGTTTTGGGATGACCAGACTTCATGGATACTCTAAAAAGACCAGGATCCAAAAAACAAAGCAGCTTATGGACATCTTGGAAACTTCAAAATGGCATTAAAAACCTAAATAGGCCTTTACAGTTCTCATACATAAATCCTATTGAGAGTTATTGGGCTATTTCAAAGTGAGAGCTTATAGAAAAACATATATAACTCTGTTCTTCCAGTGCAGCACGCAAATCCTTAGAATCCATAACAGATTGCCATCCACTCCTGGATTGCTCTTCTAGACCGGTATTGTCAGAAGCAAAACATTTCAACCCATGTGATACTGTTCACCTATTCACATCACCTTGTTCAACCTGATAAATCACCCTTGCCGCAACAGTAGGATTTAACCCTTATTCCAATAATGTTCATGATTATTGGCCAAAATCAAGGAAAATTTAGCTGGAGAGTTTTTAGGGAAAAATCTCACTAGTTTTGATCTCAGGCGTTTTGATATTGGAAATTTTTTTTGTTTCACTCTTATGTACAGTAATTCAAGCATATGTTAACCCCTTATTAGTTTTATTTTTAAGATAATTGGTTCGCTGAAAAAATAATTTTAAACAATATTATGTGCAGTTTTTAAACATACTAAACGTTTTTGAAAATTTGTATAAATATGTGACCCCACAAGCGAAAAGGTATGTTATGGAAATAAATATAGTTTCCAGAAAAAATGTGCAATACTAGAACTGGACAGAAATATGGAAAAAAATTTTTGTTTAGGAGCTTTTTATTCTACGTTATATTTCAATGCCTATGAGTCGTTTTGCATTTTTCTCATTAATTTCGCCTTTTTGTCAAACCAAATTCAAACAGGCGAAAAAAGGCACATTATGGATTTCAAATTTAAAAATGGAATAAAAATAGACTACAAACTTGAAAATTGCTTAGAATATTGTCTAATTAAGATATTTGATGTCTGTAAACTGCATTTTACTCAGCCTTTCAAGGACCTTCTAAAACATATTATAATTAAAATTTCGTATCTGCATCCATAATGTACCTTTTTGCTTGTGGGGTCAGATATTATACAGGGTAATAGAAAAAGTGTCTTTTTTTAAATGGAACATCCTGTATATTTTAAAAATAATTGAAGTCCTCACTATTTTCTGATTTCAAATATATATACTTATCGCATATTTGACCAAGCAATTTTTGAGTTATCGTTAAAAATGATAACCAATTGAATATTTTCGATTCCTTTCTGAATTGCAAAATACATAAACACAAGTGAAATGGAGATACAGAGCAGCTTAAAAACCTTATAAGGGAAGAAATAAGTTTACTTAATTCAAATGAAATTCAGAAAGCAAAAACTGAATTCATAAGATGTTACAAATGTGTTGAAAATAATGATGGTTATGTTAAACATCTATAGTTTATTGTTTCTATAAACGACGACAGTTTAGTGTTATTAGTTCAATTGACTATCATTTTCTAACGATAACTCATAAACTGCTCGGTCAAATATGCGATAAGTATATACATTTGACATCAGAAAATATTGAGTACTTCAATTATTGAAAAATATACAGGGTGTTCCATGTAAAAACAGACATAATATACTTAAAATTAGTTTTTGAGCGAATCCATTATCTTAAAAATAAAAAACAAACAAGGAGTTAACATATGCTTGATTCACCCTGTACATATGCCTAAGTGTTGAGAAGCTCTCATTAATAATAATGCATAAACCGTTTATAAAGTGCATCAAAGTGTTTTGAATTTATTTTGAAAGCAGATATTTACTGTTCTAAAATAATTATTGTTTTAAAAAGTAAGCCAACGAACGCTTTGGTTTTAAAGATGGCATCATTTTCAATTAATTAAAATCTTTTTCATACAGGCCTATAATTATCAGGGGTCATAATGAAGGTCAAAGAAACTAAAAACCCTGCCTTTATCTAGGACTAATGTAGATTTTGACCAGGAGAACCCATGTGCCAAATTTCATTAAAATCCATCACAACCTGTCCAATTATGTAAACCTTTGTTAGCTTTTTATGCAATTTTTATTGGCTTGCCTAATTTTCTTTGTTTTTCTAATTATTAAATCCAGTATCTATAACAGTTGAAGGTTAAGTATTAGGGTGGATCGAAAATAATGAATTTTACTTGTTAAAAGTGGGAAAGTTGTGTTATGCTACTAGTAACATAGGGAAAAAACCAGAGGAAAATTGGTTAAGTATTTCAGTTCGCGCACTAGGCCTAAAGTGTGAACATTTTTCCGTATAATTTTTTTAAATTTGTTTTTCATTCAAAATAAAGGGTCTAGCGTGATCAGCATGGTGAAATGGCCCCCCAGAAGAAATCCCTGAAACAACTTATATCGTGATATTGACGCATCATGAGAAAACGATATATATGGTTTTTAGCCCTGGACTAGTGATGGGAACTTGGGTGTCGAGTGTCGTGATACTGTTCGTGGTCGTGACACTTGAAGTGTCGCGACACTTTGTGTCGAACAGTATCACTCTTATTAGAGTGTAATTCGAAGTTGCTTGATCATTCTTACAAAGAAATTAAAGGCAGATTTGTTGAACTGGCCAACAATCATTGAATAAGACGTACATATAAAACTATTTTGTTGTAGATTTTTTAGTTAAAATTATAAATTCATGAATTATTTGCAAAACATTAATTTAAAAGCCGAAACCTGAAAAGTTGACGCAACGCCTCCGTGGTTCGATGGCAAACCGTGGCTTGCGAAACTGCACGGGCTGGTGGAATGCGAGATCGAACCCCGTTACAAGCATAACTTTTTTTTAAATTTTATTTAAATTTTTTAAAAGAATAATAACAAATTATTTAAATTGTTTTGCAACTATTAATCTCACCGACTTTTATTCGAGAACGAACTATTTGGCATATTTCAGATTTCCCATACTAATTTTCTATAGCAAATGTTAGAACGAATGCGGTGTATAAATAATTTAATGTCTTTTAATGTACTTAATGCATAAATATATAACCATAACAGAATTTACTCATAAACCTAATTGTTTTTTAATCCCTAGTTTATGATTTACGTATTAGCTATGAATCTTGACTGCTCGTTTCAATTATATTATATGAACTAGCGCATGCATGATGTGTAAATGCGAAGTATCGTTAAAGAGTCGTGAAGGAGTCGACACTTCACACCGCTAATGGTTTCGACTCGCAAGTGTCGTGATACGCGGGTGGTATCGCGAACCCAACACTACCCTGGACGTTTAATAGTATAATATAACTATTACAGCTAGGAAAATGAAACAAAAACACTTTTATTACAGTATAGTATATATTTTTTTCTTAATTTTCAGAAGTAAACAAAATTCAAAAAAAAAAGTTTATTATTTAGTTGAATATAGTTCTTTCAGAGATACACCTACCAAAAGAAGTAGAGATGTTGTTAGTAGTGTCTTCTTTTATGACAAAGAATTTCTTAAATAAAAATTGGAGCAACACTTTGAAAAAATAAAATAAAATCTTACTATCAGAACCAACTACAGTAATGTATGAATAATCCGAACACATCTATAGTCCGAACAGTCCCAGTTGTGTAAATTGATTTCCATAGTCCGAAATTTTGATTGAGTGATTTTGATCAACATGACATGTGATCTATAATCCGAACTTAGTTCGAATTACTGATAGCATATTATGTGAATGCTGTTATTGGAATGTTTCATTAATCCAAACAGGTCCTGGCAACTTTTAGTTCGGATTGGCCATACAATACTGTACTATGATATATTTCATTATACGCTGTTACATACATAATTGAAATCATTGTCGTTATCCTAAATGAAATACTTTTTCATGATAAATTATGTAATATCTACTGATGATAATTCACAATCCACTACATAGACATTGATACATAAATAACATTTAATTTAATCGTCATCATCACTGTCTTGATTTATGACATCAATATTTTTAACTGAAAATATTTTTGGTAATATTTCAGTTAGACGTATAATTCGAGACAAATATCTGGCATATACTAAATCATATATTATACTTGTTACATGTGAGCAACATTTAACTGTTCTATTGCTGTTGGTACAATCACAGCAGTAACCTTGATTACCTTCAAGATCGGTACTATGAGGAATGTATTGTACATAAACGTGATAAGACTTACTATTTATATGCTGAGATCGTATTTCCAGTTTGCTAATATTTGGAGCTTTTTTTAATGTAGTGTACAAAAAAGATTATTTTGATCATCAATTATTTCAGCTAAGTACGACACAGCTTGCGAAAGTTGATAAGATCCAGTTTAAAAAAATGATTAGTTAATTTGCCAAAGAATAAAGAATCAAAATTCACAAAAGAATTCAATGTTGAATAGAATGTAGTTTTGCTATTAATAAACAAAAATTAATTTTATAAAAAGTAATGCAGTTAGGGCCACTTTTCTATTGCGGGTATCCTTTTTTTTCCAAGTAAATACATATGTTGCCTCTTGTTTGTGTTAATTTATTATTTTTTAAAATAAATTGCATTAGATTAAATTCAGAAACATGTATTTAATTATTTTGGATTTACTTTTATTTAAAAAAAACTTGAAATCAGCGACGCGTCAGCTATAAGGTCCCCTTGTTAGCTGAAATAATTGAAGATCAAAATAATCTTTTTTGTACACTACGTTAAACAAGCTTTAAATATCATAAAACTGGAAATATGATCTCGGCATATAAATAGTAAAGTCTTATCGCATTTATGTAGAATACATCTTCATAGTACCGATCTTTAAGGTAATTGACGTTACTCCTCCAACTGCAATAGAACAGTCGAATGTTGCTCACATGTAGCAAGTATAATATATCATTTAGTATATACCAGATATTTGTCTCGAATAATAAGTCCAGTCGAAATCTTATCAAAAATATTTTCAGTTAACCATATCCGATGTTGTCATAAATGAACACAGTGATGATGACGATTAAATTAAATGTTATTTATGTTTACTTGACTTATGTGATAGATTGTGAATTATCTAGTAGATGTTACATAGTTTATTGTGGCAAATATTTCATTTAGGATAACAATGACGATTTCAATTATGTATGTAACAGAGTATAATGAAATATAATATAGTGGTTAGTTTCGGATAGTAAGAATTTTTTTTCAAAATGTTGCAGTAACTTTTTTTATGAATTTTTGTGGTAAAAGGTAGACACTACTAACAATACCTCTACTTTTTTGGTAGGTGTATCTTTGAAAGAACTATATTGAAATAAATAATAAAAAATAATATTTTTATTTTTTTTTACTTCTGAAAAATTGAAGAAAAAATATATATAATATACTGTAAAGTAATCTATAATAGTGTGTTTTTGTTTCATTTGTCTAGCTATAATAGTTTCTTAGAAAAAAAAACGGGTTTGAAAAATAGTGTAGCTGGCACATACTTCTTCGATTATCTCAAGGTCTATTAAAGGTCTAAGGCTAAAAATCATATATATCATGTTCTCATGGGGCACCAATATGACGACATAAGTTGTTTTAGAGATTTCTTCTGGGGACAATTTCACCATACTTACCTCACTACACCCTTTTATAAATAAGATTTTTCCTAACAAAAACAATTTATTTTTACCTAAAGGAAACAGATAATAATGGAAAGCACATTTCTTTTTTATGATATATATATATATATATATATATATATATATATATATATATATATATATATTACTTAATTAAGTCTTCACTACTTGCAATTTTTTTTATTAAGCTATTATCCGACAGTTCAGTGGTTTGTTGGCGACATACTTTTCCAATAGACTCACACATCTTTCTACTGACTATGTATGTCATGATAAGTTTATGTAGGTAAATTCCAAAAGAGCTTTGCTGTGTAACATTGACAAAATACTTTCTGTTGTTACGTTATCCATCATTGGCGGTAGAGAGATTTTGCAAGTTGACCAATCAATTAACACTGTATAGTGGAAAGCTTTAAAATTAAGTTGGAGAGGCAAAAAAGTTCGCACAGCTTTGCCATTTGAAGGTTGGTTCCTGGATATTAATACCCTCCTGAATGCAAACTCCCTTACCTGTAGACATTTATCCATTGCCATTGCCCACAACATGTTTTCAGAGTTTGCAAAGAATGCATTCTTCTGAATAACAGGGTAAATTATTTCCAACAAATGTTTTAGGTAAGTGCTGTGATGTCTGGATTGTATTGAATAAGTGTTTTGCACGTTTATTTACAGAGTGTTCCTTTTTATTACAAATAACAGTTGTTAGCCATCTTGAATAACAGAATGGGCCTGGATGTTTCACAGCAAGATTGATCATTTGGGAATTCACGTTTCTGAATGGCTCAGACAATATCAAAGACATACCGTTTGTTAGTTTTTGCTTAGATCTTTTTGTGTTACCACAACATTTTCAGATAGGATTATCTCATACTGAATAGAAAATTTATCACACTTGCAAGCTGCAACGTCAACTAGTTTACTGTTTTCCTCACAAGTGAACTGTTCAATCGTTCTCTTAAAACTTGCTTTTTCCATGTCCCGATTAAAGGATTTTCTCTATTTATAAGTAGACGTCGTAATAGGTGTTAATCATCTGGACAACCCAAGTATGTATATGACACAGTCCACTTTGTTAGATATCAAGGAAAAAGATATTTTCTTTCTAGTCAGATGACAGACATTTTGTACCCTTCTTCAAAACACGATCGCAATACATCTGAATAAGTTGGTAAACAGTTAGTTTTTTTGGCATTCCAAATATAGGACAACTATGTGATTGTATTCTGATTAATGGTTTTGGTTGTTCTATTTCTATTAAATACAAAATCCCCTTTACTTCATAAACATGAATCGCCACAAAAACAAACCACAAACACAAACTAATGGTTACTTACAGAGAGCCAAGCACTAACTATGGGCACTCCGTCGCTCCTACTGCACTATGTAAGTCGGCACTGGCGGCTATATTTACAGCTTGCATGAAAGGGTGGGAACACTTTTTATTATTTTTCTTAGCAAATTTTTGTAGCAAAATATATAACCATCGGGTAACGGCCTAATAAAAAAAAAGTATGTAAGTACCAAAATGTGACATTTCTGTTACATGGTCTGGTCTTAACCGATTTTCTTTCTCTATGTTACTACAAAGCAACTTTCTCAGAACTTGGACAAGTAAAATTAATTATTTTTGACCCACCCTATTAAATATAGAATATATTATATAAAATCGATGCAGTTTCCCAAATATCAAAAACGAGAAATATACAGTGCGTTCTGTTTAATATAATAAATTGGTGAACTTATATGATATATGGCGATAAGATACAGATGATAAATTCGAATCATTTGTATTCAGAAATTATTTTCTGGTTGGTTTTTTTAATGACCTAATTGTTATGAAAATGTAGAATATATTATTTTTCTTACAAATTACTAAGGGCTACTTGATTTAAAAAATTTAAATATTATGCAGAAAATTAGTCTCCAATTAAGCAAAATTTACTCCCCAAATATGAAAATTGAATTAAAAGTTTTTTGGATCAGTCCGGTAACATGTATATTAATATAAGAAAAACTAGATGATTGTAGTTAGTGATTTAGTTATTTACATTTACTTGTCCATTAACCTAAATTGCTTCCAAACATTGTCACCCTGTAATGATAGTAGTCGAATTTCAGTAATATTTTTAAATTTTCTATATATAGGATGAATTTAAAGTACGCAAACGACGGTCAACAACTTCAAGAGCTGCAAGGCCAGTCATAATTATTCCACCAGAAGACATTACAGAAGAAGACTTGAAAAATATTGCAGTTAGTGCAACTAAGAAAACTTATTCTAGTAATGGTACAACATGTCATCAATGTCGTCAGAAGACTGCAGATACAAAGACGATGTGCCGTAGTGGATTCTGTATTGGTGTTCGTGGCCAGTTTTGTGGACCTTGTCTTAAAGGACGATATGCTGAAAGTGTAGCAGTTGCACTAAAGGATCCAAAATGGTCATGCCCAGGTTGCAGAGATGAATGTAATTGTTCTTTTTGCCGTGCTAATGCTGGAAAGCCTCCTACTGGAATTTTAGCACCTGTAGCCAGAGAGAATGGTTATCAAAGTGTAAAACATTTGCTGCAAGACTTGGAAGGTAAACTAATAGGATATCAAGAAGATGGTCAGCCAGTAATACGTTAAGATTATATTTTTATTTTTTATAAATTTTATTTTTTATTTTATGTTCTGACGCTAAAGATATTAGTAATAGAATTATAACTTTATTTTCATTAATGTTAACGTGACGTAAAACAAGATTATATGCTGAGAAGTTGTTGCAATTTATAATTAAGTTTTGACTGCTCCTTTATGTTAGTTTAAAATGTAGGAAAGTTCAGTATTCAATATTTTTGTTTTAGTTGTCTTACGACTTTTGAAGTTTCTTCGTATTTTGTTATAAAATAGAATAAACCTTTTAGTTCTCTATTTTATTACTCATATTGTATTTTGTCGAATATTTTTAAAACGTGTGTGCTATACTTCTAGCTTAACAGTGAAGCATAAAACATAACGAATTTTAAAACATTTCTATCAAATTTCTTGAAACCTGCAATTGGTATACAGAAAAGTTCAGTAAGTTTCAATGGCAGATAGGTATGAGAAATGAAAATACTGATATAAATTATTCCTACTAGTTTTTAATTAAAAGCAACAAGATTTGATTTTAAGTAAAATCAAAGTTAAGTAAAAATTTTTATGTACTAGTAATGATATACCAGTTATTTACTTACTTTAGTTAAAATATATGACGATACAGTTATGTGTTTAATGAGGAATATTATTTTTTTGCATTAAAAGATTGTGTTCTTAGTTTTGTAGTTAATGTGCTCAATATTATTCAATAATGTTCAAATATGTTTGTGTTAAAATGCATGTTACCAAATATTTTCAATAAATCTAATACAAATGAGTGTGTTTTAATTTAACATCTAAAATTTCAAATTTACTGCATTGCTGACATCTCATGTATAGTTTCTATGTTGACGATTTTTCAATTATAAAATTCAGAAGTTTTCTTTTTAAGTTCATGGAAAATTTCTGCATACACAATGTAGAATAACCTGCTGCACCATACAGTTTTATGTGTAGTTTGGTTAAAACGTTAATATTATCTCTTCTAATTATTTTACAGTAAAGATATTTTAGAGTGCTGTAATAAAAAAATTTACCAATTGAACGTTGCTCTTGGATGCGGGATTGCCTTTAATCATAACTGGATAAAGTAAAGAAAACAAAAACCTGTTTTTACAGAAATTAATTATGCCTTGGAAACTTTGGAACAATGAAGGGAAAGTATTTGCCTTAGTACCTTAATGTCATTTTTTAAGTTTAGATTGAACTACTTGACTATTGGATTTGAATTATAACAGATGAAAGTTATAATCAGATGGTGCTCCTCAGACAAGATGTATTTATATTTTAGGGAAGAAATTGCAAGATTTTTTCACAATAAAGATTCTTAAAGGTTGACCAAACAATAATTTTATTAGAACAAATAATCGGTATAAACAAAATAAATTACGAACTAGATAACTAGTAATGTTTTTTATTATAACAAAAGTTAAAGGGGGTGTAAGGTAAAGTGGGGGAAGTGTGACCAGGTTTTTGAATAGTTCAACTTCAATAGGTTATAATATGTATAGCTTTCACTTTAAGAAAATAATCTGTTGGTCAGAGCGGTACTTTATAAAGTGCTTGAACGGATTTTGGTCCTATTTCGTTGACAAAACAGAAAAAGTATACTTTTATTATTATTTAAGTCTGCAGCAGATTACATTTTCCCTTCCAAAGTGGGAAAGTGCAATCACAGTCTACAAAACTCATTTAAACATGCATATAAAGTTATGGGGCAACTGCATTTAGGTTCTCTAACACATGAGAACAACTGTTTCATGACTTTCTCGGTAGCACAGCGAGCAAAGCTTACATGGCCTTGTTACATTCTAGAGCAGCGTTTCCCAACCGCCGGTCCACAAACCGATGCCGGTCCGTCAGAAATCTCTGCCGGTCCGCAGAGAAATAACAGTGTTTTTCAAAATTTTACCAAAAGAATTTTTTAATTCGTGATATCCTGGAGCTAACGGGGGTCAAATGGTTTGTCGGAGTTGACGGTATTGATAGGGTAGTAATAGGTAATCTTCCATTTTAGAATTTTTAAGCGGGTTCGGCTCGCACGGGTCTAGGCATACCGGTACCGAAAGAATTTTTGTCTTGCGTCCCCGATTAACGCGAACCATCAAAACCCGGATTTCTCAAGGCCGCAAAACTTACTTCGAACCAGACCGTTTTTGTGTGTCGATGCATTGGGTGGTTCCCGTCTCAGATTTGTAGTCTTGTCCGTCTCCGGTAAACCGTTTAAGCGGAGGCGGCAAAAAAACTGTCGTCTTCTTACGGTAGGTAGGAGCGAAAATCTGACCTCGGAATCTTCGCCATTGCAGTTTCTACCGGAAAGGTTTTTTGCCTACACTCTTCCTGGGGCTGGAGCTAGGTGTGACAAGGGGTTTTTGGGGACGATCGAAACTAGCGTCTAGCCCCCGAGTATCACTCACACATTCTGGACTTAACGCATGCGTTTTGTGCAGTTGTCCAACTCTTCAATCCGATAGATTAGGTGCAAATGAATATTAAATATATTATTAATAACAGTTCTGTTTAGGAGTAGGTACATACTTACCTTTTTTTCTAATTAATGATTGTATGTAGATTGTACGAGTTAAAAAAACAAACGACCAAATCCAAATTAACATTTTTTCAAGGAAAGTCATGGTCATTACCTTTTGGTTTTAATAAAAAAAAAACTTTAGCAAACTTTAAATATTTATTAGAATGGAATAACGAATAAAAAAATAATTCTTATTACCGCATCTTTTAACAGTGGGAAAATCGCCTTCGCTAGGTATCATTTGTATTAAGTGTTAATTGCAGGGCGTTGTTTTGGATATCTACAAGTGTGGCTTTAGAAATTATTAGATCCAAATCTTATAATAAAACGTATCTAAAATGTCTACTCCTAAACAGAACTGAAATTAATAATATTATATTTGCACGTAATCTATCGGATTGAAGAGTCGGACAACTGCACAAAGCTCATGCATTAAGTTCAAGATGTGTGAGTGATACTCGGGGGCTAGATGCTAGTACGATCGAACATGTCTTGGCGGCATTTGATGTCTCGCGGCATGCTATGAGCGGTGCATCTATTAGTTTTTCCGTATCTATAGCTCTCTCTGCTCTATGGAGTTTCGCTCGTTTTCGTGTAGCGGTATCTCGGAAACCATAGGAGCCAAAACGACTACCTTGGGCATCAAAGGCCAATCTCAAAATGTATCCTGTTCAAATGCTGTGTAAAACCAGTGTTGGAGGTCTTATATGATTGCCTCCTGGGTCGTTTGAGCCCATTCCTGTTTTTGATCGCCGCTCCCGAAACCCACTCGCCAGCGTTTTCGGTTATATGTCCGCTCCCTGTCTCGAGATATCTCATTCTGATTTTGAACGATTGGCCGTCCTATGTATGTCGGACCCAGTAATGGTTTTCGTCACCTCATCCCACCCTGCCATCATTTCTCGACGTTCATTTGGCGAAAAGAAAAATCCCTGGCCTCTCGAAACCCGTACGATTTCGAGTCGGTCTCCGTTTTGCTCGTTCGACTTTTTGTATGGGGGAAACGGATGAGGTACAAAAACCGACTTTTGTTATTATAAAGAATGGATATTTATTTATTTTAGATTCTTCTTATACAGTGTAAAAGTAAATTTATTTTTATAAGATTTATTTTGTGAAATGTTTTCTTTAATTTCTTGCCTTACCGGTCCGCAAGCAAATGCGTCGTTTAGCGGTCCGCGAACGAAAAAGGTCGGGAATCGCTGTTCTAGAAGACACCAAAATGTTTCAAATCAGCCATAAAGATCCAGTCTAACTTCATTTTATATTAAATAACATTCTGTGATTGTACTTTTTCTGATTTTGCACTTACCCCACCTTACCTTAGCGCAAAAAAACTTTTTTTTAATCATCATATGAAAATAAAAATTCTAAGAATAAAAATCAAAACCGCACTTGTCTAGCGATAGTAGTTTCATAGATATCGGTTCCTAAAGTATAGGGAGTTTAGTGTGTGACGTCACACCGACACAAGTGCCTCGACCTGAAGTTCAAAAACCATGCACACTGTGGATCCACACGTTAATTACCACGCAGAATTTTTTTACGTGTCATGTTAATATTTATTAACTTACCCTTGCATTATAATAAATACTAGTTTATTTTTACCATAATTTAGTGTTAATGTGTTTAACTATTGTGTTGTCGGTTGTAATAACCTTTTAAAAAATTCATCACTGTCTCTTTATAATCTCTCTAGAAAAGAAAAAACAAAAGCGTTATAAAGTGTGGAAGGATAGAATTACTAATTGTGCAAATATTGTTCTAAACTAAACCATAACCATGTACCTAGTTTGCAGTGTACATTTAGTGACTATTTAGTATACAAACTACAATGCAAAAAGAAGATGCCTAATCCTTGGCAAAGATTTTTAAGGTGTTATATTTATTAGCTTTAAAATAATGCCGTTGTCAACAACAATCAAAATATCTCTAATCAAAGAAAGTGTGACATTCCTTGTTTTTTTCCTCATACTCTTCAATTATTCTCCACCCAAGTGCACTACTCATTTGTCTTCTGCACTTTATTAAATGGCATTAATTTTCTTTCATTTGCGGGCTTCGCTAAAACTGCAGTATCTATTATAAAGCAGTAAAGCGCCACATATCTTCGGTCATAAATGACATTTGGCATTTCGAAAATAAATCGTACAACTGAAAACCAACTAAGCCAAAAGAAAAGCATTTGTTAAGCGTTGGTTGCAACAGACAAAATTTCGACAAGCTAAATGCCGCAACAAATATTGTAGTATCGTTGTCTTTCTTCTTCCGTTTTACATTTTAAAAGTAAGATGTGCCTTACCATATTTAAACTGTCTAAGAGTAAAACTACATTTACAAATGATTCGTGAAGAATCATGCACATACCTATTTTCTTCACTTCCTCCATTTTCAAGAGCATCTTCCTTACAGCAAATGATTCTCCGTTGAGAACTGAGTAAACGTGAACGTGTTTTAATCCGCTCTGCATTGAAAATTAAAAATAGAGTGTTAATATGTATACTTTATGTAAAAAATGTAATCAGAAATGTGGAAGATATGATGATTCAATCAACTGCAAAAAGTGCAAAGAATTGTTTCATATTAAATGCATAAATATGAAAATGGAAGATTATGAAAATATTAAGAAGGTCGATGATTGTCAAGTATGGGAATGTGAAGGTTGTATAAATACAATGGATGCAACTGATAGGATTGTTATCAATCAAAACAGTCCTCAGAGTGCTAGTACCAGTATTATCGATTCTGGATCAACAAACTGTGAGTTACAAAATATGTTTTCACAAATATCTCAAAAATTAGAAATACTACCTATATTAAATGATAATCTGAAACAATTAACGATTACTGTTAATAATCATACTGATATGTTAAATGGTTTACAAATGCAGCTGAATGTAATCAAAACTGGTGTTGATAGCAACACTACTAGAATTCAATATTTAGAAAATGTAAATTCTGACATTAAAAATGAAATTAAAACATTACGTTTGCAATTAAACAAGCTCGATCAGTATTCGCGTAACAGGAACATAGAAATTCATGGTATCATAGAAAAGCCGGAAGAAAATTTGATTGATGTAGTAGTTCGAATTGCAACATTACTTACTATTGATAGTTTTTCGGTAGCAGATATTGAAGCGGTTCACAGAATACCTAGATCTAATAATAATAAACCTAAACCCGTTGTCTTACAATTTAACAAAAGAAATCTAAGAAATCAATTTCTTGAGAAAAGTAAGAAAGTAAAAATTACCAACGATATGATTATAGCGGGTTGCGGGTCAAGTCTAATATACATAAATGAGCAGCTAACACCGGCGAATAAAAATTTATTTTGGAGGGCTAAACAAGCGAAAGGTGAATTAAATTATAAGTATATTTGGATAAACAAGGGTTCTATTTACATGAAGAAAAGTGAAAACACGCGTGCTATTA
This sequence comes from Agrypnus murinus, assembly GCA_929113105.1. Taxonomy (NCBI): domain Eukaryota; kingdom Metazoa; phylum Arthropoda; class Insecta; order Coleoptera; family Elateridae; genus Agrypnus; species Agrypnus murinus. Next base: position 115,077,290 of record OV816023.1, on the reverse strand, counting down.
AAATAAATTCGGAGGATGACATACCAAGGGAATAGGAGGTGTTTAATCAGAGTGCTAATTCTAATTCTCAAATTCGAGAGTTTAGTTTATATTATCAGAATGTACGTGGTCTGAACACTAAGACAGATCAATTTTTAGTTAATGTAATTTCTTCTCAATACGACGCTTTTGTTATAACTGAATCTTGGATTCAGTCTGGTGTATTAGATAGGGAGTTATTTCCAAATAATTATATAGTTTTTAGGAGGGATCGAGATTTATGCCTTACGGGAAAAAAGGGAGGGGGAGGTGTTATTGTAGCTGTAAGGGATGATTATCATGTAGAACAGGTAGAAACGAACATCAATTTTTGTGAAAATGTTTGCGTAAAAATTTCATTTAATAACTCTCGCTATTTGTATGTACTAGCTCTATATATACCGAGTGGTGCAATAGGAATTTATGAACAGCTGTTTGATTCACTGTCCAAACTTTCCTATATATTTTCGGACATTGCTATCATAGGTGATTTTAATTGTTGGGATTATTACAAAATTTATGTAAACGGTGCAATGAATACTAATATTTCTTCACAAACAAAGCTGTTGAATAACTTTATTAACTTTCTGAATTTAGAGCAAATTAATCATGTTGTTAATGACAATGGTAGGCTGCTTGATTTAATATTAACAAAATTTAAAGCCAAAGTTTTCAGGGATGATTGTCCGCTTGTCCCAGAAGATCTCCATCATCCTGCACTTTCGTGTTGTTTGGATATATCACCTAATAGAATTAAAACTTGCTCAAGTAATAGTGAAAAGCAGTATAACTTTAAAAGAGGTGACTATTTGCTTTTGTATCAACTGATGGAGAATGCAGACTGGTCAAATGTTATCGAGTGTTCTGATGTAAATGAAGCAGTAACTAAATTTTATGATATATTTTATGAAATATTTAACCATTGTGTACCTATAGTAACTCGACGTAAACCTAAGTATCCTGAATGGTATGACAGAAACATAATTAGTAAAATTAAACTGAAGGTTAAATATCGAAGAAAATATTTTAATTATGGTAATATATCAGATCTTAATAAATTTAAACAGTTAAGGTCTGAAGTAAAAAATCTAATTCGCAATGCATACAACGCATATTTACAATCCATTGAAGACAACATTAATGATAACCCAAAAAAGAATTTTTGGAGATTTGTAAACAACAAACGTAAGTCTACCGGTCTGCCTGTTCCATTAATTGATGCAAATGGCAATTCTTTGGCTGACGGGGCTCAAATTGCGCAAGCCTTTGCAAATTTTTTTATGAATAATTTTTCCAATGAATCTTTATCTGATTTTCCTGATAATAATCTAACAAATACAGGCAACTGTGAAATAAATATTGGTAATATTACTGAAGCAGATGTGACGGATGCCATTAAAAAATTGAGCAATTCACGATCTTTGGGTCCGGACAACATTCCTTCTTATATAGTTAAAGGTTGTGCTGAATTTATCAAAGTCCCTATAAATAAAATTTTCAATTTATCTTTAAATAGTGCTACGTTTCCGGATTCATGGAAAGAATCACGTGTTATTCCTATACATAAGAAGGGTCCTAAAAATGATGTTCGAAATTATAGACCAGTGTCATTACTTAGTGTATTTTCCAAAATTTATGAAATAATATTAAATAACTTAATTAGACCCCAAATTCAAAATAGCATATCGGATCATCAACATGGATTTATCAGTAAGAAATCAACTATTACTAATTTAAGTGTATTCACTCAATACGTTTCTGAGGCTTTGGATAATAAACTACAGGTAGATGTAATATACACTGATTTCGCTAAGGCATTTGACAGAGTATCTCATTTGCTTTTACTTAGGAAATTAGGTGAATTTGGATTTTCAGACAATTTAGTTAACCTTTTTAAAAGTTACTTGAATTGTCGATCACAAGTTGTATGTTGTAACGGATACAAATCTGAGCCCTTTCTAGCTTCGTCTGGTGTACCTCAGGGAAGTACACTAGGACCATTGCTATTCATAATTTTTATAAACGACATAGTTGAATGCATACAGTCTTCTCAAGTACTTCTTTTTGCGGATGACCTTAAAATATTTAACATTGTAAATTCGGTAAGTGACTGTCATCGCTTACAGGAAGACTTGAATAGAATTTGTTTATGGTCAATAAATAATAAACTTTTGTTTAATATCAATAAGTGTCAATGCATGACGTTTTGTCGTAAAAAGGTTAACACTATATATAATTATAGTATGAATAACGTAACAATTAGTAGGGTTAATGGATGTACTGATTTGGGAGTATGCTTTGACGAGGCTCTTAGATTCAATAATCACTATGAATTGATAATCAGTGCAGCATCCAAACAGCTTGGGTTTGTTATTCGAAACACAAGATCCTTTAATAACTGTCAAACCTTAATTACTCTGTTTAATGCTTTAGTTAGATCGAAACTAGAATATGCGTCAGTTATTTGGAACCCTTTGTATGTAAGTTATAGTCTACGTATTGAAAAGATTCAGAAAAAAATTTCTAAAATATTGTGCTTTCAAATTTCAAATAATAATTAGCAGTAATGACTACAATTCTCTCTTAGATCATTTTAAAATTGAGTCATTGGCAACTCGAAGACAACACCAATTAATTTTATTTTTATACAAAATTATCAATTATTTGGTGCATGTACCTAACTTACTAGCAAAAGTTAATTTTCATGTTCCAGACATGCGCACTCGATTTTCAAGTGATTTTGTACATAATTGCCCAAGAACAAATATATTGATGATATCGCCTGTAATAGCAATGATGAGAGCATATAATAGCATAAGCATTGAATTAGACCTCTTTAATGTTACATACAGGCAGTGTAGGTATTGCCTTCGCAATTTGCATAATAATCATCCTGTTAGTATACGTTAATAAAATTAATGATGTTTATTTTATTTATTTTAATTATTTAGAAGAATTATGTAATATTTCTATTATAATATTCACATAGGTTTACTTTCGTTACAATTACTTTTAACAGATATTTCTTTTACATTAAATTCTTAAACATATGTTTCGGTAACACGATATAGTAATTAGGTAAATTTATTTCAATTATTTATTAATTGTACCAGTATCTTGTTCATTTCTGACATACTTTATCATATTAACTTCTGTTTTTCATCTATCTTATATTACTTAACTACTAACTAAATTTTATTAATTATTTGTTGTTATTAATTTTGAATTTAACTTATTTTACAGATTTAATCATTCGTAATATCTATGTAATTTATTTGAATTCTAGAATTAATTATGATGTATATGTATTAATATTTTTGTGTTATTATTGAATCACGTTTTATGTTTTAGGTTCTATATTATTGATATTTATTGTATATTTCCTGTAAGTGGAACTTTGTTCTGTTGGAATGAAATAAATAAAATAAATAAATAAAAAAATAAATAAATGCATCCCCTTACTGTTGACATAAGCATACAATTATTGCATTTGCACCAATTTAGATTGCTTAATCTTGTAATATTTGACTGATTTTCATCTTCTCTTTTTTTTGTATTTCTTTGTTTGCCTTAATTGAACCCGTGTATATTTTTGTTCAAGCCTAAACGCCATTGTTAAAGAAACACGGCTCCGTGTCAGTGTGACGTCACGAACGAACTCTGCCAAAATTCTAGTGGCTGTATCTCGATTTTTAGTTATCTTAAAAATGTGCGATTTTCAGTATTGTTCTTAGATTCATTTATTCTAAAATTTATTTTTTTGCACTACACCCCCTTTAAGTAATTTGCACTTTCTCCAGTATGAATCTATCTTACATTCAAAAATACTAAAAAACACTTATCGAATTTAATTTTTCAAACTGATTTTGACGTATGAAGCAAATATTTTCCCTGCCATTCTAAGAATAATTGATTTTTGATCATTCGATGTTCTGATCGTGCGAATGTTTCGAAGTCATAGCTGTGTTTTGCATAAACAGAAGTTTTATTTTCTTCACTTTTTTGGTTACAATCGAAGGCAATCTGTAACTAAATTTTTTTCTTTACAGCACTCCTAATATCTTGACTGTAAAATAATAGCTATTCTACATCCTGTACAGTAATGGTTCGATAATCAGGATCAATTAAAAAGAGGCTAATCCAAAGTATCAAAATATCCGGATTATTGGATCACGTAATAAACGTATGTATTGAAGTGAAACTATCGAATCTGATATTAATTGAAGAACCAAATTGACAAAACTTGATGTAAATGATTCTTATGTTTATTTTGTTTCAAGATTTGAGATCATAACTAAAGAGCATGATAAAACTATAAATATTGATCAAAGTTTTCTGAAAACATACAACATAGTAAAATAAAACTCTAAGACATATTTTATTAAAAGAAAGAAACTGAATACTTCTCCATTCTATGAGAATATTACATTACAAATTAAAAAAACTTTAATTATAGGTTAATAAAAAAATTGGTGACTTTTGTCTGCTTTAAAATGTTTTGCTTTTTCTTGAATGCTACTGCTTTTAGCCTATTTAAAACTAAAATATCAGCAATATCAATGCTATTTTCTTCCTGATGAATTCATGAATGGTGACAAAAGTTTTAATACTTATCTTACCGTTTTATCTTGTTTCTGTTTTATATTACTAATTGTTACTAATACTTTAACGCTAATGCTTCTTCAGTAATTCCACTCTTAAGTTCATAATGGGTCATTCTTCAGAAAAGGTAAAAAAACATGTTACTGGTAAATTGCGTATTTAGCACTGTACATATGAACAGAAACTTTGAAAGACTATTTTGCATGGTTACTTTAAAAAAAGGTCTCACCTAAAACTTGAAGAACAAAAAAGCTTTTTTTGTTAGTTTTGTTCATCAAACTTTGTTTTCGTCATACTCCGAGGCTGTAACTAGCTGCTTTTACGAGTGTATAATTGTTACAATATTTTTATCCGTTTCGAATAACTTTTAAATTGAAGCAGTGATACTTAAGCTTTTATCTACAGTTTTTATAAAATGATTTATTTATTATACAGTGAAGTCTCGTTGATCCTAATCTACGTTAATCCAAATACCAGTATAATCCGGATCAGCAATTTGTTTACATTGATTACATTGCAATCCGGATTTAAGGTTTTGATAATCCGAACTTTAGAATTAATTGTTTTTATTCATCAAGTTTTGTTTATAGTAACGAATTCAGATGTGTAATTTGATACAAAACTGCCGTTGTAGATAAGATAAATAAGATTTTATTTTATTTATGTTTACGTTATATTTATGTCTGACAAATTCTTATTATAAAAAGTCCCGTATTTTTTAAAAGTAGTTGCATTGCAACTTTATAATTCATATTTGTTACCAAGGTTTAAGTTAAAAAAGAACTGATACTTCTTTTACGAATTATTTCCGGCATACTACATATAAAAAGATTTTGTGTTAAATTTAAAAATTGTTAAATGTAAAAAGACGGCATTTTAACTTTAAATATTAAACATTTCCAGATTCGTTACAAAATCTGAACGATCCTATAACAAAGTTTTGAAAAACGTTACAACCTGCGGAATATCCGGAGATGGAAGAAAAGTTGTTTGCATAGTTTTAAATATGTCACCGATATCCTCCGGCAAATTTTGGCCGAAAAGGCAAAGCATCTATCCAGCAGTGTGCGGTGTATACGAAACAGTGGAAGCTGTCGCAATACGACTGATGCGCTATCACGCTCGTACGCTATGTGTACGAGCGTGATAGCACATACTTCGTATCGCGGCTGGTTCCACTGTTTCGTATTTTCTGCACGCTGCTGTGACTTTATAAAAGATGTTTTCAAAACGATGACATCAGGGCAAGTAAAGATTGGACGCCTAATTTTAAAAAGACACCATTTGCCTGTATTAAAAATCGGGAGAGAAAAGCTGTTCAAAGATTCGCACGCAGTGAAACCCTTTAAGAAACAGTTGCAAAGCGGCGGCTTTGCAATGGGCGGTAAAAATTGAAATAATCGTGATGCTGGAAGATTTAAAAAAATCATATCTAACGTATTAAGTTCAAAAAACACAAAACAAGCAAAAATCGCCGCCTTTTTCGGTTAACGACATATTAATGGGGAATATTATTTTTTGTGTTTTTAAAACAGTTTTTGCGTAGATATTTTTGTAGTTTTATTTATTTTTAAATAAATGTTTTTGCAGAATGTTTTAATTGCATTTATGTACAAATAAAACATTGTAACTCTGCAGACGCAGTAATCCGGAAACCGCGATGATTCGGATTACCCCTGCTTTAATTAGTCCGAATTAGATAGGCTTCACTGTATATTCTTTGATGGTTTTTGAATTATAGCCATATTATATAGGTGTAACTAGTTTTGGCGCCATTTTCGAAGCACAAAGCAAAAACGTAAAAATTTGGCAACGTAGTGTTGTATTTTGTCTGCACATACGGGGTGTGTATTCATACATCTTTCTTTTAGCTGGCAGCAGTTAAAGTTAGCGGAAGTGGTTTGACTCCTAGAATAAGAAGTGTCTTGTTAATTGAAAAACAGGTACGTACATTTAATAACCGTCATGCCCGTAGATAGCTCAAACGTATATAATTGATTTTATTTTTACAATTTATATAATTGATTCGGCTTTGCTATTAACTGTGTTTGGGTTTCAGAAAGTTAGGTTAGGTTAGCATGCACCGTTTAGAGGAAATTATTTAAAAACTGTAAAATTGTCATTTCCGAAGTCGTCATCCCTGAAGCCTTTTCGAGCCTCAGTAATATAAGAATAATATTTTTATACTTAATAAATTAATAAAAATTTAAATGTGTACCTCGCAGCCCCCAACTCCTTAGAGAAAAAATAATTTCCGAAGTTCTCTTTTACTTTTATAAAAATTACACTGGTTTTAACGGTTTTCTGACTTTTTGAGTTAATTGACATTAATAGTGACTAGATGTTCATAAAAATTGTTAGTTTTATAAATAAAATGTACTATTTTAAGAAACAATCCTTTTCATCAACTCCGTAGTTAATTAACATCATTACTATAGTACGCATGTTCAAAAATTGAAATCTTTAAGAAAATACTACAAAAGTTTTACTGACAGGTGTTCTGCTGTTTTCAAAACATACCAAAAAACCTAAAAACAAAAACTTGCAAAAAAATTGCAACTTTTTCATTTGTTTGTTTTGTTTCGTAAATTGTCCTTTTGTACAGAGAATGACCCTAATAGTTTTCTCGCATAATGACGTTTTTGAGCACGTTTTAGCGGTGCCATGATTAAGCAAAACATATGCTGGCATTCAAGAAGCGACTATAAGCAGTTAAATGAACCCACATGCAGAAGTGGTAAATTGATGAAGATTTCTGAAATCTGCAAATTTTTTACTAACTAAACCGGAGTCGGATTACTGAACCCACGTGAATTCAGATTACAGTATATTTATATCAACGCCTATGACAATCTAGATTACTGTGAAATGCAGATCTCCGAAAGTTGGATTATCGAACCATTACTATATTGTATTTTCAACCAAACAAGTTTACTAAGTTGTAGAGATACAAAAGCAAATTTTATGATCAAGACAAACTGCAGCTTATGTTTTTTTTCTTAACAGAAACCAGTTTAATTTACATCATAACTTACAAGACTTACTTCACTGAATGTTGGGCTGTTCATTTCAAAAATGTCTGTGGGTTATCCAAGTTGTACTTTTACATTTAAAAATACTGTAATAATTTATACTAATTTACAATGTGACACAAAAGCATCGAAACCTTTAAGCATCTCTGGCTCAGATTAAACAATCAAGGCGAACGCTGGAACACTTTATTTAGATAATATGCTGGATTCAAAATTGATGTCAACAGTGTTCTAATATTTCTAATTTTTTGAGCGGTTATACAGTGATTATAGTCACTTCCTGGTCACTGTTTCGCCCAAATATGAACAAAGATTAGAATTATATGTATAGGTATAACGCAAGATTTGTTTAGGTGTTATTGGGGTTTCCCCAGGAAACTGTGAATCACCTTTAGCAGTATACGCTTTCATATTTCTTATATACTCACACTAACAGTAGTCAACAGTTGAAAGATAGGTACAATTGAAGAATGTAAATTGAAAGAATGTAACAAAATAAAGAAAGTAGGCAACCAAAATTGCATTTAAACATAAGTGGAATGCCCATTAAGGTTCAAGTATAATAATAATAATGTGCTAACTTTAACCTCCGAAAGAAGCGCGATGCTGAGAAAGAAATACTCATGACAGGTAGGTTGCATAACTATTTATTACTTGGCTTCACTTTTATGTTAACACTCTCCCTTCCAGTAATGATAGTATATATTTCATTAACCGAGTGAAATCTGCCAAAAAGTCATGAACGGTCTTCTTTTTTTTTGCAAAGTGATTGAAATATACTGATACATTTTTCTCAACCTTATTAATAAAATTGTTGCAAATGTATAATATTGTATCTTTTTAAATATACTAGTAAACAAGCCATAAAATAAAATAAGATTTAAACTTATAAAAACATGAAAATATGATAAATGATAATATAACTTTCTTCACAAGTTGTTATGACTGTCAAAATTTCTAACCTTTCATAAACTTGACAGCTGTCAAACGTTGTGCAGGATGGAGCCATGGTAGCTAAGTGGGTAATAGACGAAGGGCTAATTCGCCCAAGCCATACCAATGTTGCCACATTGTAACTTTGGCGGGAAATATGAAATATATGTTCTATTATCGTGTCATGCCTTATTAATTATGCATAATGTTAAGGTTTAGAAAGGGCCAGGGTGGTTTCAGTTTCGTATTTAAGCTTTTTTAAGTGTACCCTGCTCATTAGTCATTTTATTTAATAATAATTGATAATATTAAAGTGGCACCTAATTTAAGACCTTTTCATCAAGTCTATTTGTACCTACGGAACTGACATATCTAAATATAGTCTTCCGTCTCTTTTCAACTATTTTAGGAATAAATTTATGTCAAATAATTTTTTTTGTGGTTTGTGGCAATTTAAATTTGAAAGCTGAAAAGCTGCGGCCAAGTTGCGGCATACAAATATTTAGGAATGTTCTAATTCATTGAATTAGCCTTAGTTGAAACAAACTGAAAAGAGATAAAAGACTGACTTGGGGTATTTCCACGGCTATATATAATTTTAGTTTTAAGTTTTCTTATTTAGGGCCAGTTTCATAATCACTCTTAAAAGTTCCTTTAATTTAAAATCCCTTTTAATAACCAATCACTTTTTTTATGTTTTCAGAAGGTAGGTATATATTTTATATAAATAGAAATATTTCTGTTTTAGGATAGTAAATAAATTTTAAAACAAATTATACTTATTTATGTTGTTTTAACAAATATGTAATTACCTATAGTATAGGTATACAACGTTAACCTTAATACCTAGAATATTAATATGTAAGATCCTATCACTACAATGTTATATAAATTTTAAAAAAATTAATACTGGTGATCATTTAGCGCCGATGTACTTTGCACAATGAAAGGTTCTTCTGGAGTATGCCTCAAATTCTCTTGAATCTCTTTTACTTCACTCACAGTAGCCCTCTTTAAACTAGTACTGGTCGAAACACGTCGTTTTTTGTAGAGACAAATCTTAGCTGAGGGTTGATAATCCTTTTGTTCGTATTTTTTTGGCATTTAAATTTATTTTCTTTGGTGAGCATGCTGGGGCACATAGTTAAATTGTTGACAACAAACAAATTTTGATGAATTTGAGTAAGTACTGAGTCATCAAGTTTCTCATAATTACAGTTATCTAAATTTGCGAGTAGATTTTTTATTTTTTCAATATTTTTCTCCTTGTTCAAATTTTTCCTTGATAGAGCGGCTAAGCTTTCAGACACTGACATGCTTTCAGTAACACTGTCATGGCAAACCAACTGACCACAAATATTCCCTTTTGATACTAATATATGAATGTGTTTACAAATCATTTTCCTCTCTTTGTAAAATGGACAGTCACAGGAGTACATGTGGCTACATATGTTACAAGATACACATATTTCTCGACAGCACTTTTCATTTAACAATTGATTAACAATATATGACTTATTTTCATTCTTCTGAATTCTCCATGTAGAACCATCATTTATTATATTATACCTGTGAGACTCCTGTACTGCTTGTTTATGATGTGTGCATTGTCGAGACCTTTTCGTATGCTCGCCTTTTGTTAGCCTTATGATTCTCTCAACACTTTTATCTCTTACATATCTAATTACTGCATGAAGTCCTTTATCCAAGCGTTTTACAGTTTTTTTCTCTAGATAGAAGTATTTAATTGTTTTATGCATAGATTCCAAATGCATATTCGTGTTTATTGAGGAGTTTTGCCTAAAACAGTACGCCCATTTTATTGTATTGTGGCTGTATGTGTTTTTGAAGTACTCTCCGAAGCGCCTAGTTTCAGTGTCATCTAGCAAATGGCCTATCGCATTTTGTAGTGATGTAAAGAAAATATCTTCAGATGTATGTTGCTGCAAGGTCTTCAAAATTTTATACGTTTCTGCACGTTTCTCCTTATTATTTATTTTTATCAAATTGGATTGCCATGCTCGATCGACATGCCATGAGCAATACAAATGTTCTGCGATTCCTCCCATTGTGTTAAGCCATGCTTTGAAAAAGGTTTCTTCCATGTCTGACATGAATATTTTGCAATTGACAGTTCCTGAAACAAGTTCATAAATTTTAGGCTCTAATGGAGTCCAATGTAAAGTGAGTGCAAGTAGTATGAAGCTATTACATAAAATAGACAAAAATAAAAAACGCTTATTGAATATTTAAATGCTACATACCTACTGATTCTCTAATTGAGGTAAAAAAAATGTTCTGTATAACAATGTCTTTCCGATTTGAAAACATTTCAGCTGCTGGGAACCCATGGTGAAATTCATCAATGACCATAACCGATGTCATTTCAAAATCATATCCATTAAGCCCATGTGTGCTATCTACAGCTATGATATTGGGAAAGCTTTGTATCATTTGCCTTTGGAATTTATTCATTAGAATTAGACAGAAATCATTCTTTTCTAACAAAATGTGATCCTGACCCTGTGGTTTGTATAACAGAATTGGATTTTCTTCTCCAGCCATGCACTCTTGGACCCAAAGATCGACAGAAAATGCATCATTAGGATGTTTTTTCCCATCTTTTAACTCAATGTTAAAACTAATTTGAATATTTCTGACATCTTTGGCAGTTAAGAGGTCTATGCGTTTCAGAGGATCTTCAATTTTATCTCGAGCACTCTCCAGAATTCTGTAAATAAAAAAATATTTTTAATTAGATACTGAGAAGAAGGTATTAGTTTTTAGCACTTGTTTAGTAATAATAATAACTTAAACTTACCTTTGTGTAGTTACTCCAGAAATAAGTTTGGATGCAATACAGTTTCTGTCAGGCTTTGGCAGTCTTATGTGTTTTTGCTCAAAATCATGACCATAATGAGTTTTCTGCCATTCAATGTGACATTTCCTGTTTTCACATGTTACTTTTATATAACTGGTGCACGAGTGGTTCATTTTACATAAACCTTGACATTTCTGCAGTCGCTTCATCTGTGCTTCATCTTTTGCACTATAACCTATAAGAATATATTATTATGACATGATTATTTTGCATGAATGCAAGATACGAAATATACAAACTTACTTGTTTTACTCCTGTTACAGTTGTAGTATAAAACTTCTCCAATAGTGCTTGCTGCCTTACTTTTTAGAACATAATAGCAGTCATTCACTTTTTCTATTTCACTTTTCCAATGTTCAAATTCTGAAACCCTAATGAAATGTTTATTTCAAGTTATCTTCCAGAACAAAGGTACCTTACCATTCACACTCGCCATGACAGAATAATATGTTTCAAATTGTATGGAATGACTTTTTTCTAGATGGCAAATTAACTCTTTCCTATTTCTGAAAGTATTATCGCAATTTTCTTCCAAACAACAATTAGACCATCTACTATCTTCTCCATAAGACCACGGTTTTGGATCAGTTTTGTGAACTTCTCTCACATGTCTATTATGAGAAGACTGGTTTGCAAAGTTTTTTTCACATATGCTGCACATTACTGGCATTTTTGTCAAATATCCGAAAAGTAGTTAAAAGTTAACCCGTATTATTGCAATATTCTAACTCTTTTACTTTTACGATTACTCACGAAACAAACCAACTGAAAACTAATCCACATTCAACACAAAAGTAAACAAAACGTTGTATTGTAACCTCACTTTTCTAAGTTGATGACATCTGGCAACATTGGTATGGCTTGGGCGAATTAGCCTTTCGTGGTAATAGTACTTGACTGCCAATCTTGAGGTCTTGAGTTCGAATCCCAGGGATGATACATGGGAATTCTTTAAATATCTAAACCTTACAGGTCGACTCAGTCCATGAAAATGTGGACCTGGGAAATCATTTCGTGGGGTAATAATAGGTGGTCGATGCATAAAGCTAGCCACTTTATCAGCCTTGGGTAGCAAACGGCTCGATCAATAGCAATAGCCTATGGGCCAACATCACCTGTAAAAGGGGACTATTTTTATTATAGTAAACAAGCCATAAAATAAAATAAAATTTAAGCTTAGAAAAAGCATGAAAATATGAAATGATAATATAGTTTTCTTCACAAGTGGTTATGATTGTCAAAATTCTTAACTTTTCATAAATTTGACAGCTTTCAAGCATTATGCAGGGTGATTTTTGTCAAGAAATCATGAGGAAGATTTGTTTAAAATAATGTGAAATGCATTATATGGTCTCTTAATTTAATAAATTATCACTAGATCTATTGACCCTAGAATCTTTCACAATATGTTAGTGATTGTGTAAGTTGTGCTTGTGCTTTATCATTGTTTATGGTTGATAATTTAAGGTTATGTTCTTTAAACTGTCATCATTCTATAAAATCGATTTTTCCTATCATAATTAATTTATGTGTAATTGTCCAGCATTTTAATATGTGAAAATATGGATGGTAGAGGATATGGATTAGAATGCTATTCACAGGTAAAACAAGAACAATTTTATATGATTTTTATCACGACCTAGATTTTCAAATTAAATTTTAATATCAAACCTTAAATTCAGAACTGTCAAACATAAACTTCAAAAATGTTAAGCAGTTGTTTCAAAATCTGCTGGCAATGGTGTAATTATAGTATATTGTGTTACAAGTGCAGAAAAGTGCCAATTTCTCACGAGTGTGAAGATGTTGCGGCATGAGACGGAGTTGAATGCCGCAATCACACCAGTGTGAAATTGGCGTTTTTGCACGCGTTACACACTATACTTTATCTACGACAACAAAAAAAGTAATAAACCACCAACAGCTAAGAAAATTTCTTAACCTAGAATTTATACTCGCATTCAATTTTTTACGTGAAATTTCTGGCAATCAATTAAGAGATGTAATGTGAGCCGCTTCCACGATGTTTGGAGGTGTACAAGTGTACACCCCATTTTCCTATCATCGGATTCACTCATGATACATCTAGAATTTCGAAAACGACAACAGTAAACGTTAAATTTGTAAAGACAATAGTAATAATACGTTTACAATCTGTATAATTTCAGTCAATCTACTATTTAGTACTTACAGTTAAATAATCATACTTATGTACTCGTTTTCAAAAAAGAATTTTATACAATCACAATTCAATTGTCAAGGTTATTAACTCCGTTGCTTCGAAATGTCCACATATTCTCGCATTATGTAGCAAATTATAAATGTTTTCAATGTTTTTATTGTAATTTAGCAATAATAATAAATAATATTACATTAACAATTATATAATAATGTAAAAAATTAATCAATTTTACGTTTTAATTGAATAACAATCTTTGTAACTTTATAAATAATGAGAAATAACCTAGCCATTTAAAAGCGTCTCCGTAGCTCAATGGTTACGTTCTCGCTACTAGACGGGCGATCTGGAGTTTAATTCCCCGGCTCTGACGTTGGTATTTTTTCTAGATGGATTTCCATTCAATATATAATTTAATGTAAAATATTAATTAAACAAAATAAATTAACCTTTATCTAGAATTTATAACATTTTTAATATTTCAAATAATTAATAATATTATAAATATTGCAAGTGGTGACATCCATGGAGTTTTAATGGAACTACTGATTGTTGAGAACTCCTTCCTGACAGTCTTTAACTTTCAGTTTGGAGATTATTTGCAATTGATCGTTTTCACGGTTACTAGATTGTGGGGAATGTGTAACTTTCTATAGTCGTCGTAGATAAAATCATTTAACAATAGGTAATTAAGATATAAATTATGAAATTTCCCGAACAGTGACAGATATAAAAATGAGAGGCATGATATAATAAAATGAGATTTTCTTAAATATTACAAGTTCATAGCTATATATTACGTTAATATGGTTTCTTTCCACAGAGTATAACCATCTTTTAACAAATTAATGTTGAACCTAAATAAATATATGTATTGTAATACTAATACAATATGACAAAAGTACGCCACTGGAAACTAAAGTTTCGTTATTTACCTAAGCTTGCTAGATAATTCTGTTTTATGAAAGAATTTAGAATTTTATGTCATTTAATAATATACAGTTTTTCACTTCACAGCTTGACACCCCTGTATTTTTGTTATTTTTAATCCAATCAATTTCAAATTTTTATCAAGTATAGAACCCCTTCAAATAAATTTGTGGGTAATTAAAAACCCCATTTATTATCAACCACCAGCCTACTACGATCGAAGATAAATGCAAAAAATCGAAGAAACATATTAGGCCTTGTGTAATCGGAAAAGTCGTTACGGAAATCTGTTCTGAGCCACCTGAAAACCCCAAAACCAAATTTTGGTTAAAATCCAAAAAAATAAAATAATTTTAATTCAATTCTAATAATTTATTTCAAATAATTATTTTTCAAGATTTTTTAACCAAAATTTGGATTTATGGTTTTCAGGTGGTCCAGAACAAACAATTAAATACCAAATAACAAAGATACAGAGGTATGAAGTTGAAATAAAAATTTTAATACAATTCTAATATTGTATTAAAATAATTATTATTGAAGATTTTTTAATCAAAATTTGATTTTGGGGTTTTCAATTGGTCCAGAAGAGAATTTCGTCATACTATGTTTTTTCGATTATTTGTATTTATTTTCGATGGTAGTAGGCTGGTGGTTTGTAAAAAATGGGGTTAATTACACACAAATCTCTTTGAAGGGGTTTTATACCTGATACAAATTTGGAATTGATTCGTTTATAAATAAAAGAAATGTAGTGCTACAGCACTGAAATTTCATATAATTATTAGTCAAGATTTTTCAACCAAAATTCGGTTTTGGGGTTTTCAAGTGGTCCAGAACAACTTTCCTTAACGACTTCCGATTAAATAAGGCCTAATATGTTTTTTCAATTTTTTTTATTTTATCTTCGATTGTTGTAGGCTGGTGGTTTATGATAAATGAGGTTTTTAATTGCCCATAAATTTATTTTAAGGGGTTCTATACCTAATAAAAATTTGAAATTGATTCGATTATAAATAACAAAAATATAGGAGTGTCAAGCTGTGAAGTGAATCACACTGTATATGGTTTATACCATTTTTTGACCGAAAATAAAGTTGGTACAAAGCGGAGCGCTGTAAATCAAACAGACTATCCCTTTTCTAGAAATACTTTTATTATTGCAAACTAGTAATAAATGGGTTTTAACAGGAATTTTAAGATTCGAAAGAATTATATTTAAATAACACAATTGTTAGGTAATTCCTACATGTACCAACGCTGCTATTCTAATTTAATGCAATACTGCTTTTTGAATGAGTATAAGACGCGTAAAAGTAAAATCGATCTTCGCGCTCTAGACGCAAAAATACTTTTCTGGAGCAAAATTATATAAATAAAATTCGAAGTTAAATACTTTGAATACCACTTAACTAGTTTTTATTAATTGCATATTAGTTAGATTTCAGTACACGTAAAAACAATTTCGGAAAAATATTAACGGATTTTTGATGGGGTTTTAAACATTTTCGACACAAACCAGTGTACAATGTAAAACTAAAAATGATTATGGAATTAGAATTGCAATTATGTCATAGCACGTGTAATAAAACCCTTACATTTTCTTTATTTTTTCTTCGGTAGAGAAAATTCACAAGTTCTTATTTTCTAGTTACCTTAAAACAATCTCCTTATAGTAGTATTAAATTTGTTTTTTCCAATTTACCCATATATTTAATTGGAAAAAACAGTCTTCAGTATTTTTAGGTATGTATCTATTATTTCTAGGGATATATAGGAATATACCTATTTTTAATTAAGTTACATTTCTGTCATATTGCGCTGTATATTTTCATTGTGACCTTCAATTACCAACGTTCCTCCAGCACTTTATTTACTCTGGAAGGCCTAAGATTAGGCAGTAGGAAAAACATACAGGGTGTTTTATCCTTATTTTGTTTGGTCCAGTGGTTAATTAGTCCTTATGGTCTGTTCCAACTCACAATTAGACGTAATCAAATCTTTCAACCGCTAATTAACCCTGATTGTCTGTTTGAACTTCCAATGAATTCTGAAAACCAATCCAACTTAAAGTTAACCTTAATTGGTTGTTCTAACTGACAAATAAACACAGTAATCTTGTAATGTACCTTATACCCAAATTGCTAGATATGTGCTTAGGCCACCACTGTCTAAGATGTTGCCTAATGGGTCTAAATCTAAGACTTGTTGCACAGGTAAACGTGTAACGTCTACCATCCGATGTCATCCCAGGACATGTTTTCTAAACCACATTATACCTGATGGCCAGGTGTAGGAGCAGCTACTCAAATGTACTTCTGGTGGTCATGGGCTGTAAGAAAGCCCATACTAACCAAACAATTTTCATATTATGAGAGAGTAAAGGAGCTTTCATTATTGAAGAGTTTGACTTGAGCATTGATTATTTAACTGTCGTTAACAATCTCAAAGATGTATTCAGTTAGGGTTTGATGACACCATATGTTGTAAAATTCTTCTTGGAATTGGTGACAATTGTGATACGAGCCCAACATTGTATTAGTTCGTCGGCTTCTATTTATACCACGGAATCCTTATTTTGGTTCACAAGCTGGCTTGTGAAGTTGCACCCAGTCTCTTAGGTTCACGCACTTGAACTTACTCACTTAAACTCGCGCACTTGAAGTCACTCCCTTGGATTCACTCAAATGGACATACTGACTTAAATTCACTCACTTGAATTCACACACTTGGACTTACTTGCAATCACTCTCTTGGATTCGCTCAAACCGACTTACTCACGCACTTGTACTCACTCACAAAAATTCATTCAATTGGAATCACTCACCTGGACTAAGTCACTTGGCATCACACACATGGACTCGCTTGGACTCAGTCACTTGGACTCACCCACTTGTGACCAACTCAGTCATTTGGACTCACTTACTTGGGTTCACTTGCTTAAACTCACTGCTTGGACTCACTCTCTTGGACGCACTCATTTGGACTCCCTTATATGGACTCATTTAGTTGAACTCATTCACTTGAACTAACTCTTGTATTCACTCACTTGAACTCAGTCATTAAAACTCACTCAGTTGAACTCACTCACCTGGACTCACTCATTTGGACTTATTTGGTTGCACTCATTTACTTAGTCTCACTTGCTTAAACTCGCTAACTTGTACAAAGCCACGTGGACTCACTCACTTACCAGGACTCACATGAACTTACTCACTTGGAATCACTCTCTCGGACTCAATCTCTTGGACTCACTCACGTGGACTCACTCACTTAGACTCACTCATTTGGACTCACTTATATGGACTTTTTTACTTGAACTCACTCAGATTCACTCACTTGGACTCATTCATTTGAACTAACTCATCTGCACTTACTCATTTGCGCTCCTTCCCTTGAACTCACAAACCTGGACTCATTCACCAGGATTCATTGACTTGGACTCACTCGCTTGGATTCACTCAGGTGAGTGAATCCAGACTCACTCCCTTGGGCTCACTCTCTTGGACTTACTTTGTTGCACTCACTCTCTTGGGCTTATTCTCTTGGACTCACAGCTGGACTCACTCTCCTGGATCCACCCACTTGAACTCACTCACTCACTTGGACGCAGTGTTTAATTAGTCCTTATTGTCAGTTCAAACTCACAATTAGACTAATTAAATCTTTCAACCGGAAATTAATGCACCTTATACCCAAATTTAAATGTTTTCAAAACAATCAACAACGGCAAACAATCGCCAAACAATGAAGAATCGAGGAATTTTACAACAGAAAAAAGAGTGAAACGGGGATGTGTCCTCAGCCCCCTATTGTTCACGTTAGTGATGAATGAGTTAATTAAAGAGGTAAAAACAAGATGAAAAAAATAAAAATAGGATACTGGAAGATGGAGAAATATAATGAAAACAACAGTTTTTGGCAAAAGAGAAGTTCCAAAACATAAAAAACAGAAGTTATCAAGAAAATATCAAGACTTCAAGACATGGACAATAACAAATAGGAATACATCAAGAATTTATGCAGTGGATATGAGATTTTTAAGGAAAATAGAAAACAAAACAAGAAGAGACATAATTAGGAACGAAACCATCAGGGAACAATTCAAAATCAAACCAATATAAATATAAAAAGTTAGTAGGAGAACTGAGATTGGTTTGGTCATGTATGTCGGATGGATGAGAAGAGACTAACCAGAAGAATATATGGAGTAAAAAAACTGAAAGTGAAGTTTGGAATGAGGGAATCAAAGACGAGACAGAGCGAAAAGTAATCGAATGAAATCAAAGAAGAGACGGATAGAAAAGGAATCGAATGTAAAGAAATCAGACAAATGACTCAAGATAGAAAACTATGGAGAGAAAAGTGCACGAAAGAACAGTAAAGTACATATATGGCCTTACACTTAACGGCAGAAAGGCATAGAATTAAGAAGAACTAATGGTTTAATTCTTTGTGATTTGTATATTCTAGGTCTTGATAAAGAAAACAAATAGTTATCGAAACGTCTTGATGAATTTGTGAAACATAAATTTGAGGACTAAATCCCATGAAGTTTTGTTCAATTTCAACAACTATTACTAATTATTCAACTTTTAATTTAATTTTAATTTTTAACATGCAACGCAACGTTCGCAATGCGTTACGCTTCAAAAATCTGGACCTCTTATTATAACAACTATCAAATAACCACATGTGAAATAACTAATATAACAACGGAAGACTTTTTTTCAAATAAATTTTTATTATTATTAGTTTTGTTATGTTAGTAATAACTGAAGATTGCTGTAAGTTACGACGTGCTAGCTCTGATGACGGAGAGTAGGGTTGGGTTTTCAAGCATTAGAGGGCGCAAGGTAGTAGGTACGTCAGTGTAACTAGGCGTTGATGTTATACATACAAAATCATCACTACCAAATGATCTACTTTCTTAAAACCTCAAAGAAGGTACTAAATTAAGGCTACAGATAACACCAAATAAAACTAAATTTCAACTCAAAATTTTTGTTTAATCTATGGGACTAGGCACAGAATCAAATGGAAGATCAATCACTTCAATTATCTTATTGTAACGAATGGGTAAATCACCTATACGCCGCGAAGAACATACTAGAAGATTCGAGATATATATGACACATCGACTGGCGGCTAGGCCTGGTACAATACACGAGTATGTACCAACGTTTCTAGAATGTTTATATGGGGGATATAAATCGTCGTCGCGGAGAGAAGAAAATCAATTAGTGTTCAATCGGTGAATTGAATAAATTTCCTTTGTGTAATTAATGTTTAATAAATGTTGTAATAATAAATAAATAGTCATTATATATCTACTTTAAGTTTGTGAATATCTAGTATTTAATCTTGTTAACAGTTTATAATTATAGTGTTAAATAATTAGTTAAGATTGAATTAGTGTATGTAACTAATATTTCTCTTGTTAATAGACGATTAAACCGCATTTTTGTTATTATTTTAAAAAGAACGTTACATTATAATCGCATCTTCTACGAAAAGTTCATAATTCCATACAAATTCCATATAGAATCAAATTATCATTGAAACATTAAAGGTAACTGACAAAATTCCAAAGTAACCTCTGTTTTTAGAACTATCAAATATTTAACCTATATCTGTCAATTATTAAAATTATAAATCAAAGGTAGATAATTTCTCAAAAAAATTACTTAAACAAATTCAAAATACTCTTAGCTTTTTAAAGGGACTAAATTAATATTTCAGAGCTTGAGGGGGAGTTGTTATTAGGCCGCAGTCTCACTGCAGCCACTACCACTCGCCACCACCCACTACCATCGACCACCACCAATTAAAATAATCCCGTGCGGTCCCACTGAAGCAAGTAGTGACCACCAATATCATGTAAAATTTTAAATCTCGCGCTTGTTTTATGTTTATCTCTGAAGTAAACATATTGCCAACTTAGCAAGCACTGTTATTATTATTTTCTATTAAATGAGGTTATGCGCATTATTTGTTTACTATTGTCGCGTTGTATTTAAAGAAATAATAAACCTAATTATTGCAAAAGTATGATATTGTCAAATGAATCAGATAACGAGAAAGTTATAACCATGTGCTATGGTACATGTGGAATAAAATATAAAAAATCACGAAATGTGTGGGTACGGAAAATCTTTCTTCATAGGAAGCAGTTGGGAGAATTTTATCAGTAAATAATAATTAGTGCCCCAGCTTATAAACAAACGAAGAGAACCTTTGTTTGAAAAATTTTCACTGCCAATTACCAAAAACAAAAAACCTAAATATAAACAGGAAATTCAAATTTTAGTGTCTATTTTCATCATGTTCACTAGCGCGTGCGCATTGTCAACCACCGCTGACCACCAACCACCAAAATTCGAACACGTCAGAAATTTCAAACTGGTGGTCACCGTTTGATGGTAGTAGGTGGCTAACAGTGGCTTAGTGGGACCAGCGCCATTGATTAATGTATGTTTAAATTTTAGTTGGTGGCGGTGGGTGGTTGACGGTGGCTCAGTGAGACTGCAGCCTTACTGATCGAAACCTCACAGAGAATCATACTAGCCCGGTTAGAAACTTTTTTTTGCCTAGTGACAGAATACTGTCAATTTTGTTGATTTTTTAGAATTTTCTTTTTCTTATCTTGAAAACTTATCGAAGTCAAGTGTATGTTATCCGAGAGTTGAGACAAATTTAATTTAATTTTGAAACTCACACGTTAGTGGATAATTTTGTCAAATATACTACTGATTCGTTCTTCATATCTCAAACATTAACTTGCCGTGTGTTAATCTAGTAGAACGTAGCCTTTGTGCGATTAAAGACTGCTGTTAAGTTTGATGGACCCTCGTTAAAGGGATAAGATTTTAGAACTGTCAATTATATATTTCAAGCTTATTTTTTAGATTTTACTGCACCTACCAAAGAAGGTTTTAGTTCAAACTCTTTTGTTCCTATGGCCTGTGTGACATGATACTGAATTTAGGAGTAAATTTTTTAATAAATCTTTTGATAAAATTTCAGAAAAATTGACAATTTTCTGTTTGCGACGAATCTCATTTTTAATGCTAAATGTGCCAATCGCGCATGCGTATTAACGTATTATTCTAGTGTTATTTGTGGTTACAGTGTTTGTTATTTTGTTATAACCAAGAGTTGATTTCATGTTTGTTTATATTTTTAATATTACGTTTTGAGGTTAATTATTATATTCGGATATAGTTCTGTTTACTTATTATTACGTTATTTGGAAAATCTCTGAACTAGTGAAGACAAAATATCTGCAGCGGTAGCTGCATGTACGTTACTGAACACGCTGTTAGTAAAGAAGAGAAAAAACAAAATAAGCCAAAAACGTATGCGATCTGAAGTTAGCCATGGTACTGCGCGCACGTTTACGCGTAATTTTATTCGCAGATTTAGAACAGGATCTAAATAATTTACCAAAATATTTAGTAATAAATTTCTTCCCTTAATTTCGTGTTTGCAACCTGCAAGAAATTTACGAAAACATTTTTACTCCTAAATTTTTATGTAAATTTAGTATCATGTCAAACGAGCTTATAAGGTTAAATACTTAGAATAAATATAATTTATGCTAGTTATAATTATATAGAAATACTTATATAATTTTAAAAACTAATAGTTGCGTGTCCTTTGTGTTCTTAATTAAGAAAAAGTCTTTTATGTTATTTATATGCCTAATTAAAAAATAAATTTAAAAAACTGTTTTATAATAGGGCTGTTTTATTGTTGTTTTTATATTATTTTACGAATTTTTTTCGTATTTTACAATTAATTAATTTAATTAAATAAAAAAAATTGTTCTGCTTTTTCCTAAAGTCCGTTTTTTCTCCGATCAAGTCCCGCTAAACGCCAATTGGCAACCCTAACTAATACAATTTTAAATATTCAATAATAATATGTCTGGTAGTAAACTCATGTTTCTATTTTTAACTTATTTTAACTAAAGCAACATAACTGTTATGCTTTGTGCAAAGATTCAATTTCAATATTTCCTTGTCTCAAACATCACACATCAGTATTAATGAAAGCTCAATACTCATGCAAGTTGAATTCGGATTTTAAAACTGAAAATTCGATTTGCAACTTTACGACGAATGTTTTAAAGCAGATTTTTGCAAATATGATTGTATACTCTGCATTTCAAGACAAATTTTATTACTTTAGAAATTCCATTGTAAAACCTCGAATATTTATATCCTCCAAGTATCCTACCTTCAATTTTATTTTTCTGGAAAGGTTTTGATAGAAATTTCGCTATTATTATTCATATTGTAAAACTAAATTGTTTAAAGAACTAAAGTTTATGTTCTTAAAGTAAATGGTTTAAGAAAATTAAACGTAAATTGTATTTTCTTTTGTCAAACCTAAGCTTCAACATTTTGATTTAAAATCTTCAAAAATTATATTCTTGAAAATTTTAAAAACCTAAATATTTTTAAAATTTAAAATTTGGAGGTAGTAGGAAAAATATTATACATTACTAGTATTGTAATATATGTACTATTTAAATATTTCGTGAATGAAACGATGCCTCTGAATTTATTTATTAATTATTTATTATCTTGGCGCGAGGTTCGATCTACTGCGCAACCTAATGCTCTTGCGTAAGACGTGTAACCCTCGATGTAATTATAACCAAATATAGCATTCCCACTGATGGCATTCGTCGAATGTTTCAACCACTCAGAGAAAACCACCATAACCATGTAGTACCGCCATAAGTAAACCGGAGTGGCCTTGCAAAAGAAGGAATGCGGCGTTGTCGATGTTTGCATAAAATTTTCAGAAGTGGGGAAATATAAATACCGGGTGGAGCAATAGTGTGGGGAAGTCCGATAGCTCCTAAACGGTAACAGCTAGAAAAATCGTTCTAATACGGATGTAAACAGTGGATAGAGGCGCATCTAGAGAAATTATTTTCAAATATACATCAAATATTTTTTTAAATAGAATGCCCCAAATATATTTGCATATTTAACACCTCTCTTGGCAGGTTTATTCTATCTAAAATTTTAGCGCCATCTAATGACCGGTTTAGAAGTTATAAATTTTTTCAAAAAAATTGAGTTTTACATTATCCCACTTAACAGTTTACCGCTAAAAGCTAAAATTCACAACTTTTTCAAATAGAACACCCTGTATATTTTGTACCTTTGTGATGCAGAATTAAATAACGAACAATTTTTGTATGTACGTCCCTATAGCTATCTGTAACCACTTTTGATTTATTGAGAAAAATTAGCAAGATAGCAGGGCTTTGAAGTTCTCTACATTTAAAAATTAATTTTGAACACCCTGTACATGGTGTTCTCTACATTTAAAAATTAATTTTGAACACCCTGTACATGGTGGGTCCATTTTCTTTTAAAGAAGAGCACCCTACAAGCCCCTGCAACAAAATCCCTACTTAAATTCGTCTTCACAGTTGCGGCCGTGAAAGCGGTAAACTGTTAAGTGGGATAATGTAAAACTCAATTTAAAAAAAAATTTATAACTTTTAAACCGGTGATTAGATGGCACCAAAATTTTAGATATGAATAAACCTGCCAAGAGAGGTGTTAAATATGCAAAAATATTTGGGGCATTCTATTTAAAAAAAAATTACCTTAAGCGTGCCACACTTTTCTGCAACACCCTGTATATTTGAAAATAATTTCTCTAGATCCGCCTCTATCCACTGTTTACATCTGTATTAGAACGATTTTTCTAGCTGTTACCGTTTAGGAGCTATCGGACTTCCCCACACTATTGCCCCACCCGGTATACTCGAACAAACACCACGAAAGAATGAGTGAACAGAAATATAATCGAGTCGAAACGAAGGTCTGATAAAAGATGAGAAAAAAGAAAAACACACGCGGTTAAACATAATTCTCCGAATCCATAGTTGCGACAGGGGCCATTACTTTTTCTCTTTCTCTTATACGCAGACAGGCGCTATTCGTTCAATCAGTTTGAATTTAACAGTACATTATGCTTATATTTGTATATTATTAGCTACGCTTTATTTAACCTACCCAATATGCAATCAATAACACTAATAACAGTAATTTTATTGACGCGCTGATGAAGTGCAATACATAAAAATATACGCTTTAACCCTCAATAAAAAGCAATAATGTATAGATCAGTAAAAAAGATATATGCATGAACCTCCAACTATCGAATTAGCATGATGCAATAAGCAGTGACTATTACAACAAGTAATTGATACAGCTGAAGGTGTTCAAAAACACGATATCGCTGAAGCTGGATCAGAACACAACGATATAGGATCACGTGTGACGTTTGGGATACATCGGCGAAATCATAGAATGATGTTTAACGGCGTATGAAAAAGCACCAAGATTTGTCGGAAGCGTCCTTAAAATCAATAACCTAGTTAAAATTCAAACGTGTCAAAGAAACTACAACCGAACAAGGTGAGGTGGGCACGGCGACAGGATGAAAATGACGATGAGTACTGGAAAATCTAAAGGTTTAGAGAAAATGAAGGATAAAGATATGAAAAAGTTAACATTAGCAACACGAAGCCAGAGCAACGTTCACATTACAAAGAAGTACTGAAAAAGTTAGTAATGGAAGCAAGAAGATACCAGAGCCACATACTAGCTTTGCGGGAGGAAAAACAAAGAACGCAATCACAGAAATAAGATACTACTGGTGTTCACTATTCAATAGTAGCGGTGACACGAGAATGCTGGACAGTGGCTTTTTAATTAACAATTAACAGCGATGTTTATTAAAAATAACACTAATTCTCATTGCATCAGATTACTTTTACATTAAAGTATTTAATTACTATTCTGTTTTATAACGTCTAAACATAAGGCAATAATTCTTCTTGCTGATGAGGACGTTTGCCATAAAATAACGTTGTGTTCAAGGTTTCGAGCTCGTTTTGGGGCTCGACCAAAATGTCATAAAAGCCGATAGATGCCTTTAGTCCTTTTTTTAGTAGAAGTTAATAATGTGCGTATGTGCACTACCTATACACTATGTTTATTTGAAGACTTGCTACCTTGAATATCTCCTAAACTATACAAAATAACAATTTCAGCAAAAATACTCAATTTATTTTTCGAGAAGGACATAAATATGACAATGCTATAGTATTTAAATTTAAAGTTACAAATGTTAAATGACACCTCACCCTCTCCCCCATTGTGACACCTCATTTTATAGGAAATAAAAAAAGAATCTTTTGAAGCAAGCTTTTAATAATTTCTTCCAAAAATAATATAAATTTAAAAGGTGAATAATTTTCAGGCTATATTATATTTCAAAATATGAACATAATGTTTTCTTGCAATATAAACACATTTTCTTCTTAATAGTTGCAAGATATGATTACTAGTAGTTAACACAGTAGGTTAATATAAAACGCTATCATGATAACATAATCACCCATAATAGCCATAAAAAGCTACATTGACAAACCAGAAAATAACAAAATATAATAAAATTTGTTGTTCACTTAACGAAAAGTCATGTAAATGTTTAACGCCACAGGTTTTAGAAAATAAGTTGAAAATGTATATAAAGAAATGAATTGTTGAAAAATAAATATTAGTACCTCTCTAAATAGGGAGGTACTAATATCAGTAGATCTCTACTGATGAAATACAATTACTTTCCCTTAGAAACTGGTATCATTCGGTATTGATTACGTGGGGAAGGAAGCCTCCACTAGTATTAGTACAACGTTACTTATCACAACAATTACTTCCTTTAGAATCTGGTACCGATTAGGTATTGATTACCTAAGGAAGTAAAACTCCAGTAGTACAAATGTCAATATACTGTTTCTGGTAAAAAAAGTCTTCCAACAACCCTCCTTCAATATCATTTAAATTATTTCACATTCAAACATCACACTGATTTTTTAATTAATTTTTTTAGTTTAATTCTCGTTAATTTGTTTTTGTTAATATAATTATTTGAAATTGGTGTTTTCGTTACAAAATTATTTTAGGTATAATTCAAGATAAATTTCAAATTTAATAATTAAAGATTTACTGTAAATTACAATTTGTATGCAAATTCATATAGAAGAATTTGTCACCCATACTGGGACCTGAACCCAGAACCTCCTGCTTTCCGGGCAGTTATCCTACTACTGACCTATCGAAAGGCGAGCAGAGGAATGATAACTTCTGCATATAAACTAGATGTTTGCAAACCTATAAAGAATACTACACATATGTGTTTCATTCAGTTAATTAGACTAGGTCAGTTACGAATGTCAGGACCGGATTCAAGATTCAATTAAACTTTAAAGTTCATTTTCTGGAAAACTATTCGTCTTTTGACCTATAGTTGTCAAGCTAAATTACCTCTACTGCCTCCCCTCTACCTACTATTTAAAGGATATCATGCTTATGTGAATCACCCAGTATATATAGTTTGTAGAGGAACATATTAGCCCTGAATAACCGATCGACCAGAAAAGATCAACCAAATCAAATAGTCCAACAGTTCGACAAATACAATAGATAATTCCAGCCATTAAAGCTTGACAGATACGAAAAATCGACTGAAAAGCTTGAAAATCTAAAGGCAAGTTTACGAAAAAGGTCGACAGATCTGAAATATTCTTTGAGTTCGTTTGGAGAAGCAACTGTAGATGTAAGAAGGTTTTGCACACTTCTAATCTAAGGAGAATATCTAATCACGAATCAATTAGGCTGAGATCTACTATTCTCTAAAATCCGTCTAAAGTTCCGATTTTCTGCTATTGAAACATCTTTACCGACAAAAATGAGAACTGCTTCCTCATTTCCCCAAAATCACAAACACCTTATGGAATTTTAAACATAGCTTTTCTAGGATTTCAAGACTTTAATTTATATGATTTGTATATAATTTGTATATAATTTGTATATAAATTTCTCTATTTGAGGTTTCACTTTAAGCAACCCTAAAGAAAACTAATTATTTAATAAACATGATGGAATGAAATAAAACAAATATTTAATACTAAAGGAGAAGGTGGTATCGGGTAGAGAATCAATCATTAATTGCTCTCTGTTTTGTTATTTAATAAAAACTTCAAAATTTTTTAGTCGAAGGTCACAAAGTCAGCAACTAAACAAACATTGTTCAGTGGCGCGATTATTCTTGTGTTATATTTCCCGAAATACGTCAAATAAACAAATTATGTATTTCTAAATATTATATTTCCTATCTAATTATACGGCACCATAAACCAGACGTATTGTTTCAGAGACCATATGTAATTAAAGATGAAGAATGTCTTTCATACCATCAATTGAGATTGAGTATTAAAACGGTTATAATAGAAATACGAAAAACCTTGCCTTGTAGTTAGTAAACAATTCGAACTTCTAGAATGTAATAAGGATGATACGCATGCTATGGCATGCAACGTCTGAATTGGGAATAGGTACGTGTAAATTGAATTAGGTGAGGTGAGTGAGAAACTACTACGGTATGGTGTGAAATATCCACATAAAGGTCATAGTCAACTCAGTCGCAATTGGTGGATGTGGAATTGTAAAAAGCCAGAGAAACCAAAGATTGTATGCAACTTTGCCAAAAGATAACGGTGCTACTGATTCAAACACTACATTGAAGTGTCATAAAGCGACCCTACTACTCTGGAATCAGACAATGTCACGTAGCTACCCAGTATTTCCAGAAAGTAGTTTTCAATTAACTTACCCTTTCTCTTTGAAATAGACTCACTAATTTTATACAATCGCATAAATATACCAATAAATAACTAATTGTTAGCTTCTAAGCACTTGAACAACATAATCCAAGAGCCGGAGGTTTGATTGCCCGCTGTTAAAATATGCCTTCTCCTCGGCTAAAGAAGTACTGTGGATCCGCGTTAATGCGATGTTTGACACATTTAACAATCCCCTACTGGCGGTGGAATTCTAGAATCGACCAAATTCTAATAAAAACAAATAAATAAATGTAAAAAAACAAACAATACGAGATATGATCAATTGGTAGGGTGAATGTAGGCACAGTTTTGGATGTCCCGAATCAAAAATTGCATGCGCTTTAAAAACACGATCTAGCAACCTTTCGTCATGAAACTAACACGTTTTAACGTTATCAGTTCATTTGTTTAGTTTTAATTGTATTTTCAAACCTACTTGTTGCACTTGGATCGTGAACAGCGCGTCAACATTAAGTTTTGTTTCAAACTTGGAAAAACTCCAACCTTCAACAGAAACACATGTTAAAAACAGTTTACGGAGAAGATGTAGTATCTCTCAACACTGTACAATGATTTGATAGATTTCGAAAACGTTTTGAATTGATTGACGGCGAAGAAAGATCTGAATGCCCTTCAACTTCTTGCACATACCAAATATGGCAAAAGTCACTTAAATGGTTCGATCAAACAGATCGAACGAAGGAACGATTGATTATTCGGAAAAATGTAATGATCTTCATATATCTTTCGGTTCAATCCAAAAGACTTTTAACTCAAGATTTGAAAATGAAGCGGGTGAGTGCAAAATTTGTTCCACGCATTTTGACACCCGATCAAAAGCAAACACGTCTGTCGATTTCCTTGGAATTGCGTAACTGTGTGGCTTCAGATCCCAGTTTTTTAGAGTTATCAAGGGTGATAAATCTTAGATCTATGGCTACGATCCTGAGATTAAGATTCAAAGTTCACATTGGCAAACACCCAGCTCACCTCGACCGAAAAAAACGCGCCAATAGAAATAAACATCAAGTGATGTTGATTGTTTTTCATCGATTTGGACGGAATTGTGCGGGCAGAGTTTGTGCCAACAGGTACTACCGTGAACTCTGAATATTATAAGGGACTACTAGAACCTTGCGGAATGTTGTGCGTCCAAAAAGGCCGTCGACGTGGTGAATGGTTTAGTTTTGCATCATGACTAGGCGCCCCGTCACAATTCGCAGCTTATGCAATAGTTTTTGTTGAATAATAAATTTACTGTGTTCACGCACCCGCCGTATTCGCCTGATTTCACACCTTGCGCTTTCTGGTTTATTCCAAAACTGGAAATTACCATGAAAATGCAACGTGAGTCAATAGAGGACATTAAAGCGGACATGAGAGAGCACCTAAAAGCACTCATGAAAAAGTGGTTTCCAGGTCTGTTTTGAGAAATGGCATCATCGATGAAATCAGTGTATGGCAAGCCAAAGGGAGTACTTTAAAAGAGATTAAGTAATCATGAAATAAATAAAGATTAGTAAAAAGTTTCACAGTATTTATTAAACTATAACCTGCCAATATTGTTTCAACAGCTATGCTGTCATTATGAAAGGTAATATAAATATAAACAAACAAGTCGCTAATCTAAAGTCATTGTGTGATTTTGTTCTAAAAGGTGTTTGGCATTATTAGATTTTTTTAGGATGTTTATTTCTGTAACAATGCACGTGTTCTTTATATCTTATGTCAAAATTTCAAAGTGTTCGTCCAATATATACCGAACTACAAAAAGAACGATGTAAACGATAAATGCCCGATTTTATGATATCTTGTTTTCTGTCTTTAGCATTAAATAAAAATGAAAAAGTGTTAGTGTTGGTTCTAAACTTTAGAATCTAAAGGCTATTTTATAATTGTTGGTTTTTCTTAGTAACATATATGTGCAACTTTTTTCTGCTATTTTGTAAAATATGGTATAGATATGCAATTTGTGTTTTCTGTTCGATTGTCAGTGGGATATATTCTTTTGATAGCTAACCCCTATAATATTTTTGTTTAATTAAAGTGTCAATCATGTTCGGATTGTAATGATTTACATGTGCTGGTTGTTTAATAGTTATATCTTTGCTAAAGTCCCGCTGTATTAGTGGAATAGTTAAAGTTCTGTGTACTAAGATTGTTTTGTAGCTCATCTACTAATTCTAATGAATTTCTAACAGAGTATTTCGATTTGTAACCTATCGTATTATTAATCTGGTTCAGTTTCTTGCATAAAATGTGATTAGGTGCATTGATATATGATACAGTTGGTTTTATAGGCATATTCTTTATTATGTGTTTGTCCATACAGTTTAGGTGGTTGTGGGTTTTTATTTATGATTTGTTGCTTTTCTAATTCTGAAAAGCAGAAGTTGCAGTTTTCTAAAACTTGTTTTATTTCTTTTTGGAATTTTGTTGTTACATCTTTATTTAATGTTTCTAAATTTTCTTTATTAATAAATTCATTAACTTTTTGCATGTAAAAACTTTCGAAAGAATTACCAAAGTGTTACCCTTATCTGTTTTAACAAAAATTAGATTGTTTTCTGTGATTTTGTGTTTTATAGATTGAAGAAGTGATATGTTAGATGTTTTGCTGTACATTTTGTCCTAGTTTCAAAGACATCTCTTTCAATAAATCCGAAATCTGTAATTTTGCATAGTTATTATGATGATCTTTCTTAAGTATAGTTTCACATTCAACGGCCAAAATTTCTTTAATTTTGTTAGTAAATTTTGGAAAAGGACAAAATTTGAAACCTTTGTTAAGAAACTGTGTTTCTCTGTCACTGTATGTTATATTCGTCAAGTTTATGAAACGAGGATAAAAGTTTGCAGTGTTCTGTCAATTAAGATTATTTTGTAGTGTACGTTTTGTTGTCGATGAAGTTTATTTTTCTGTGTGGTGTATTTTTTTATATTGTGTAATTTATGAGTAAGTTCCGTGTGAAGTACCTTTATATAAACGTGCATATTGTCTCTTATGCTAAACCATTTCTTCGATTCTTCTTTGAGCCATCTTCTTTTGGCATTCCTAATCACTTTTTCGGTAATCGAATTATTGGTTCTGGTAGTGATGTTGATGTAGTTAGGAATAACCTAACGTTTTAGACATTCTTGGTTAAACCAAACAGCCTACAGATCCTTAGTACACAGAGCTTTAAGTATTCCACTAACACAACCAGATTTTAGCAAAGAGATATCAACCATTAACCCACTAGCCCATGTAAATCATTACAATCCGAACATGATTGACACTTTAGTTAAACAAAAAGAGTATAGTTTAGCTATCAAAAGAATATATCCAATTGACAATTAACCAGAAGACACAAACACCTTTTACAGCAAAATCACACAAGGGGCGTTCAAGTATTACGTAAGCAGGCTTTAGGGTTGGGAGGGTTAAATCTTTTTTATAATTTTTGCTGACAAAGGGAGTGGGGGGGGGGGGTAGAAAAAATCTTACATAAGATAGAGAAATTTATTAAATTTTTAAAATAATATTCAAATACTTGAAATCTGAGCTTGAAATCAATAAAATTACTTTTTCTACTTTTAATACCAAGTTTATTTATAAATCTTTATATGCAAAACACGTGTTCCGGGAATTCTCCGTGCCGTTGCACTATAGTACAAAGTAATCGACTTTAATAACACGATGATATTCGGGGAATTCCCGATAAATCAACGCAAAACAAATCAAGTCAAATATAATTTGTTATAAGATTTTCTTTTGATTACTTTGTTCTTTTAGCTTGAATAAAATATCTTTTAACATCTATTTATTCAATTTAAAAAATAAATAAATAAGTAGTTCATTAACCTTAGAAATTGGATTTCTTTGATTTTTGTTTTAATTTTGATATATAATAAAAACACAAAAAGGCTTCTTATGTCTTATCCTTTAGGGGTGGAGGGGCTTCGCAATTTTCTTATTTTTCCTTACAAAGCGGGGGTGAGGGTTTAAAATCGACATAATGATGCTTACGTAATACTTAAATGACTCCTCAAAATAATATTACATTCTTACACTTTTTTAATAACAAACGCAAATTAGACATTTTAGAAGCTTTTGAGATATACAAACACAAACTCAGGGTACCTTTAAGGAATGAACAGATTGAGTTCAGTAATTCTCCCTTACTGGAAATGCTAGATATTTGATTCTGATTATTTTTATCTTTTTATCTAGTTACCTATTTTTTGTATTTACCTTAGCGACGTGTTTGTTTATAATTATATTACCTTTGATAATGACAGCTTAGCTGTCAAAACAATATTGTCAGGTTATAGTTTAATAAATACTGTGAAAATTTATACTAATCTTTATTTATTTCATATTTATGGAGTTCCTCAAAGTAAGGCTGGAAGCAACAAACAAGATTTAAATAATATTTGTAATTTTATATTCATTCATTCACCGTATTAATCGATTAAACCTCATATCTCGTATGTTGTAAGTATGTATATCTAACTAGATGCAAAAAACATAAATTTTTGAAATCGTCAATCCGTTTAAATTAATTATATTGGTAGGTATGTAAACAGATCTAGTGAAGTGAGAAGTAGTTTTTGTTTCTAATAAAAAAGGTCACAGATGTATGATGCAATAAGTAAATAACAAATATTTAATTCGTTTTTGCGGTTATAATAAAGTAATTAATAATAAAGTGACACTCTTATTATTAAGATTCCATGACTGCATAGATAATGAGTGGAATAAAGCAAATACAACCAGGCTGTATAAATAGTAATAATAATAATTAACAGATTAATAAGAAAAAAAGGGCAAGATGTAGTAATGTATTTGCAAATTTATTTTCTTTTATAAATCAAAGTAAAAAAGAAGAATAATTAATAATTATCTACCTAAGGCTATGAATTTTTGCGATCGCATTCTAAAGAACGGGTTTTTGCAACTATGAAGGTTGTGTGACGTCGGAGACGGGCCCCTCGAAACTCAAGTTTCTATTGGTAGTTGAAACTTGTTTACCTAGGCAACAACATTATTCAGCAATACTTTCTAACCTGCATAATATTACATCACCGGAACATAATCTCTAAAGTTCATAAACATTAATTTTTTTATTGGTTTTTAATTATTATCAAAATCTGAATATTTCTTAAATTTCAATTGTTAATA
Source organism: Agrypnus murinus (assembly GCA_929113105.1). Classification (NCBI taxonomy): domain Eukaryota; kingdom Metazoa; phylum Arthropoda; class Insecta; order Coleoptera; family Elateridae; genus Agrypnus; species Agrypnus murinus. The sequence continues at coordinate 115,043,828 of OV816023.1, read as the reverse complement.
ATGAACAAAATTTAGTAAAAAATATTAAAGCAGAGGCGTGCTTTCAGGAAGCATACGAATAAGGGAGAGAAAACGGAATCTACCTTTTTTATTGCTGGTTCTGATATTAACAATGAAGACTAGGACTAATAATAATACAAATCAAATTTATTTTGTGGCTTCACCACTAAAAATAAATAATACAACTTGTTTATATTTCATTATATGTAATCCAGTTAGTTTGTACGTCACTGATTGATCGTTTTGGATTAATAATTTTGCCTTGGTAAACAATGATTATCAAGATTTAGTTTTTTACTTAATTTACTGTTTTTGTAAAAAAAACAAAAACCATTAAAAATTTTTAATATGGATTTTTAGCATGCAATTAATTGAAAGAAAATGTAATTTGCAGTTGGTGGTTTTTTAATTTATAAATTTGCCTTGTACTTTGTATTTATTATTTTACCAAAACATTACAATATAAATGCATTAATACTGGAAAGAATCTGAGGAATTTAGTTTTCAGTCAATATTTTAAAGAAAGTCCGATTTGAGTCTGTCAGTAATTGGGTCATGCTTAATTAAATTTTTGTTTATAACTCACTTGTAGTTACAATATATATATATATATATATGTTCCTCTTCTACTGTTAAGTGTAGAGGATTGTAGTGTACAAATGTTTGTTAAATAAAAAGTATGCTTATTAACCTTTAAGCGTGGAAGGTTAAATTTGGAAAATTACTGTTTTAGATTTCAAAGGTGCTCATCTTCAATAAGGAATTAAGATGTATTTTATATTACCCTGAATATTGTTTACATATCTAAAATATACTGTTGAAGGTTACAATACAATTACATACATTTATGTAGGTGTATAAATAAACTGCTCAAATATCTTATAGCAGTAATGAAATACCATAAAGATATTCTATCAAAAAGAGAGAAACGACTTAATAATTTTGGTGAAGTTCGATATTTATATATTAATTTAATACAATAGACACCGATTTAATTGACACAGATGTAAGTGGTTCAGAGGGCTAGATACAAACTACGAAGTATAGTAGATCAAAACTTATTACCTTTATCGTAATAGGTATGCTGGTAATGATATTTGAATATTATTGCAAAAAATCAACTTTTAGATACTGTAAATATATTTTCTGTAGTCACTCCGTGTAGCCTTAAAAACTACCAGTCCCACAAATGTGCTCCAATTTGTAATATTAAAAAACTAAACACCCCACAAATGTACTCCAATATGTAACATCAACAATCTAAACATAAAAGCCTCACATTTGGGCTAGCCAGTTTGTAACAGCAAATTCTCAATCAGCTCAAAACCACGCATGCGCATCAATTTGTAACATCAAAAAACTCAAAACGCAAAAAAAACGTATACGTGCACAATAAACCTCACCACCAGATCCAGGAACGATGAAATGATAAGAAAATGTGTCCAAGATTTTTTAGCTAATTCGTATATGTAATTCACACACAAAATGTTTAATTTTCTACATCCCTTGACAGAGATAAAATGTAAATTCTAGTAAGATGTTTATGTAATATATCACATTCACAGCTGCTTCCCTTAAGAATTTATTAAAATTAAAAAACAATGCTAACAAAAATATTTTTATAAAATTATGGTTATCGTTTATTTAAATTTGTAACATTTAATCAACTTAAAGCTCAATATCAATTCCGTACAGCAAAAAGTATAATTTTTTAGAGTACTATTTTAAATTAGGCTCATTAAACTTGCGCGGAAAGGTAATACCGATTCAAATGTGTTATGTAGGACATACACGGTCTTCCCCGACGACGTCGGCGAAAACGTCGGCGACGACGTCGGGGACAAGGTCGAGATAATGAGGTAATGTTTACATTTACTGTATTTTATAGCTGTACTGAATATAATAAAATTATGAGTATTGTATTTCTTTAAAACATCAAAATGAAAAAAGTATTATTGATAATAATCATTCATAATAAAATATGTACTGAATCTCTTTATTTAGACGTATTTCGAAATAGCTTATGCAATTAACAAAAGTCTTCATAAACGTAATAACCTTGACGTCACCCATCGGTGGAATTACAAATCAATCTTTTATTAGGAAACGAAAACTTTAGTTTTTTTTTATTTCGTTGTTAATTTAGTTCAAAAATGGATATAATTAATTAACGCAGGATTTAGGATTCCGACTTCCAGTGTGCAAACGATGTACAATTTTCCGAAACCAAAAAGAAGATTATCACTTACCAAAGGACAATGTTAAAAATCTGCTGATTTTTATCATATCTGTCATCATTTATTAATACTAGTAAAAGCATTTGCTACATTTTATTCACATGAATCATAATGCTGATTCTGGTAAAATAAATGTTTTGTCACATCTATTAAATACGTCCGTTTACTAAATTGAACCGAATTTGATATAAACTGATTCACCGAATGAAAAACTGTTGAACATTTAAGTTGGCTAAATAATAATAATAATAATAATAATAATTACTACAACCCATAACCTTAACCAAGGCCCCAGAAGCTATAAGCTTGTGCGGGAGGGAGGGGGCGATTATTATTATTATGTAAGCCCAATGTGCGGCTGCAGCCGACTTATAGATGGAACAGCGCAAATCTCACATTTGTGTCACAGCTAAGGGAAACTGCAGAAAACCTTAACCAGATCTGCCAGCGCCGGGAGTCGAACCCGGGCCGCTTGGGTGAAAGTCCGGCACGCCAGACATTACACTACCAAGGCTACTGTAGTTTCAACATTTATAAAATATTGTACATAAATAAAATTAATCTTTCAAAAAGTATAAAATTCTCAGTACTTATTTCCTATTATACAAGAAAATAGATGGCATCAAGTGTTCAGGTGCAATTATTAGTAGTACAGATTGTAATTATCTTCCAAGGTTATCAGGTTATGACCCATATTGTAAACATGATTTGTAAAATTAGGAATCAGTTTACATCAAATTCGGTTGAATTTATTAAACGGTCTCTACAAATGCAACAAAATATTTATTTTACTAGAATCAGCACATTCTTGATGAACAACGAAAAAAATGATATTTGATACCTATATAATAATTTGTCCATTGACCTCCCCTATACCAAAATCAGCAGATTTCTACCAGTTTTCTTTTACGGAAAGTCCTTTATAGGAAATTATTGTACATCGTTTGCGCACCAGAACTCAGAATCCTAAATCCTGCGTTAATTATATCCATTTTTAAACTAAATTAAGAATGAAATAAATAAAAAACAAGAGTTTTCGTTGCCTAATAAAGAGTTGATTTGTAATTCTACCGATGGATATCAATATTATTCCGCTTATGAAAAGTTTTGTTGATTGCATAAGCTATTTCGAAATACTTTAAAGAAAGAGATTTAGTACGCATTTTGTTATGCTCAATACTGCTTTCTTTCATTTTGATGTTTTAAAGAAATACGATATTCATAATTTTATTATAAACAGTCCAGCTTGGAAGTAGAAGTTGTTTATGCATTAAATTACAGTAAATGTAAACATTACTTCATTATCTCGACCTTGTCCCCGACGTCGTCGACGACGTCTTCGCCGACGTTGTCGGGGAAGACCGTGTATGTCCTATTTTAGTTACACTGCATATAAGCACGGATTTCGTTGCTTCCTGTACTTACTTTCGGTAGCGGGCGAGTCGCGGGTGCGTTGTGGGCTACAGTTAACATCGTATCAGGTCGAGTTATTTTTATTAGCGTACTCCGTGATCAGATGTTTATTATAATTTCGTTATTTGTTCGATTTTTCGTGTTTGTTAAATGTTACTTAAGCAATGTAAATCTGAGAATGAGACTGTATTTTGGAACATTTTATTATTTCAATTTATATAAGTTCGGATTTCTTTAAAGACAAATAATTCTATTTAGTTTGTTCTGTATGCAACATTTAAACTTGCTTTATCGTCATGACTGCAAATTCAGTAGCTTCGGTGGAAGGTTCGAGTACGTCGGATACATCCGAATAGTAACGATTTTGTTGTTCAATTTGTAAAGTATTATTATTATTTGATAAAAAATTTCCTTCATACAGTTTCGGAGGGAATTATTGATAAAGGCAGACCAAAACCAGAACATTTAAATTTAACAACAAAGATTAAAACCTGCACCAGGTATTTTGCTAAAAAAGACCGGAAAATCGAGTTGCATTATAAATAAATAGTAGTACTTTTTTTTAAATAAAGAATAATAGTCAACAAATTCCATAAGTATAAAAGACGTATTCTTTTGCACACTGTGATTAAATCTAAACAATTGTAAAAATTTGAAAATGCTTTGTCACAAAAGAACGTTTGCAATAGTTGCAAGTTTCAGCACTTTTTATGCTTCAATCATGTCAATCACAGAATTTCTACGATTCAAATGGGTAAGGGGATTACCAATCATGTTAAAAATATCTTACTAGGTGGGGGTTAATCAGTATTCAAAAGAACGAGATGTGCTAAAAAATTACCAATCCGATTAATCATTACAGAGTAAAAGAATACTACTGAAGTGTAAAAGTTCTTCTTTAAAAGACTTTTAAGCTTAATAATTATAACACTGTTTTTTATTGTACCTAGGTGTATTAAAATTTAAATCGTGGTTGCTTCCCTAACCTAAATTCTCACCGCACGCCACTGCAGTTGTCTAATATAAGAAATCATTTTAACTTACTATAAATACAAAAAGAAATTTATTTAGTATTTACTTGGTCCAATATTCATGAGCTGTGTCAATCTTAAAAAATATCAGTTTACATGTCTGCAAATTAACACGTGACAGTGGCGTAAAATTGTAACAGCTGAGGAAGGTGCACCTAATTCGACAAATTGATGAGTCAATCATATCTACAATTACAACTTCTAACAATAAGCTTAAGTGTACCTTTTAATTATGTCCGTTCTCATTGCCGAAGTATAAAAATAAATCTTTCTTCGAAAACTTTTATATTATACTAAACATACAAACTACCTAGATATAAATTATTTAATTCTCCAACTTCTCGTTTTTAGGTTCTGAATATTTTTTTGCTTGTTATTTGAGGTGGTTGAATAAGTAATCTATAAATGTAATTTTGCACCGTTTGAAATCACCACGTGGTTAATCAAATAGATCAAACTAGTTACGAGTAAGTGAGAAGCAGACTTTCAAAATGTAGTGATGGGAACTTGGGTGTCGAGTGTCGTGATACTGTTCGTGGTCGTGACACTTGAAGTGTCGCGACACTTCGTGTCGAACAGTATCGCTCTTATTAGAGTATAATTCGAAGTTGCTTGATCATTCTTACAAAGAAATTAAAGGCAGATTTGTTGAACTGACCAACAAGCCTTGAATGAGACGTACATATAAAAATATTTTGTTGTGGATTTTTTTCTTTTGTATTAGTATAATATTGACGGTGATAATTTTATCTTGGGTTTTCCGCAAAATAAATTAAAATCAATAATTGAAGTTGAATAAGTTCCTCATGTACCTAATTATTATTTCAGCTTCTTATATTTATACCTTATAATGTATTTTGAAGAAAGACTACTGTCGAAACACGTGTAAATAAATACAATGATCATTAATTTTAATTAATTCAATTTATTTTGCTGAAAACACAAAATAAAAGTATGTATCATCTTCAATCTTAACAAAAACACGTTCTCTAAAGACCAACGTCGTCAGCGAAATTACATTTTTAAATAGTTTTTATAATAAATCCAACGAATCAAGTCTATTCATTACAAGTCATTTATAGAATTTGTTTCATTTCTTTTAAATTTCTGTTTCATAATATGTATTTGCTTTTATAAATAATTTAATGTCTTTTAATGTACTTAATGCATAAATATATAACCATAACAGAATTTACTCATATAATTGTTTTTTAATCCATAGTTTGCTTATGATTTATGTAGCTATGAATCTTGACTGCTTCTCGTTTCAATTGGATTACATTTACACTAGCGCGTGCATGATGTAAAGGCGAAGTGTCGTTAAAGTATCATGAAGACTCGACACTTCTGACGTCATAATGGTTTCGACTCTCAAGTGTCGTGATACGCGGGTAGTGTCGACAACCCATCACTATCAAAATGCCTTTTGTCCAACTTATGAACTTTTCAAGAATTCAAGAAAACTATTTACTTAGTTATTTACGATACATAGTGGAACCGAGATTTAAGTATTATAAATTTATAAAAAAAAGTAAGCAATTTATTAGCCTTACTCTCAAAAATCAGCAGTTTCAAATTTGGCTTAAAATACCAATAAGAAGACATAAGTCGTTTTGTTTGTCCAAGGCGGTCTAAAGTGTTTTTGTTTGAAAATATACAGGGTGACCATAGCCCCCACACCAGACTTTACCAGCGCATTTCTGATGGCATTTGGAACAAAAAATCTTAATAAAGTTTTTTGATTAGAGAAAGTTCAAATTTTTAATAATTTTCACCAAAGTTTTCAAAAAAGTACGTATAATTGATGTAGGTCAGGTGTTAAGTCGAATAAGATTAAATGCAAGCTCTTTAGAAATTGACACAATCAGTAAAAACGTGACATCTGTTGAATGAACTCAACAAGGTTGCAGACGGCGTACATTCCATTTTGGATATTGTTGAAACTTAAAACGCTCTATTAAACCGGGGGTTCCCCTGTGTTCTAATAGTAGGGAAAACATGCAGAAATGATCATGACATCATTTTAATACCGACCCATTTAATATCATTTTTGATTTGTTATTCGTTATATTAATAAACAGCTATTAGGTAATTATGTAAAGATATGTTTTAGATAATTTAATCTATTCATCAATAGATATTGTTATTTTTTATTTATTTTATTCTAAGTCTAAAATCGTCTAAAGAGCCGTTAGTAAAACCTTTATTCTTTTTTATGTTTTGATAGAACGACCTTAATGGATGATAATTTGTTTACATAGAAAATAACTACACAGTATAAAAACAATTCGTAAAAAATAAAAGTACTGCAGTGTAAGGAATTTACAAATTGTTAGGCCCTGACCTTGACCGAGTGTCTACAACATAATATGTACTCAAAATAAATTTTGCCGACCAGGTTGTTTTGATTATTTTATTACTAATGCAGCTGTGTCAATTCTTATATGTCCTACATTAGGAATATTTGCTTGTATTACACATAATAGGGGTTAACGTACCTATTAAAAGAATATGAAATTGTCTTACAAAGCAATAATCAACAAAAATACCGTTTTTGGAACATAATATCAAACACGAGTACATTTGTTATTATTTATCTCTTCTTATTCCACGAAACACTTGGCCAAAATAAAGACGGGTTATTATTTTATTATGATAGCTTGCACATTCTTAAAAGTAGTTTTATTTATCACCTTGAAGCTTGAACTTTAAAATATGTGTCATGTGCATTCATACTAGTAAATTTGAAAACATTAGGCTGAACTTCGATGCCGTTTTTCTCCAAAAGTATAGAAGTACGAGAAAAATGGTATATAGGAATTTTCTTTCCTTAATGATTATCTAACCACTGGCAAAGTCCGACTACGTCTTAATGGGACACCCTGTATAGATTAATTCACATTTTATGCAATATAAACTTTAATAAATATTATTTTAGCTCTATCTTTTATAGTATAGGGGTCGTCCCTAAATTACGTAACGCATATTTATTTAGAAGAAATTTGGTACCCCCTCTCTCTCTCTTTCTCTCTTGTAACGCTAGTCTGAACCCCTTTCGATAATTACGTAACGCTAGTATTAACCCTCCCCCTCCCCAACCAAATAATTTTAAAAGCATGTAAACTCTGAAATTTTATGGCTTCGACGAATATGAACATTTCGAATACCGCGAGATTTGAAATATTATTTTATGAAATGATGAAATAACAGCAATAATATAATATAAAAAATGCTTAATTTGTTAAAATAATATTCACACTATATATCGTTTTAAATAAATTTACAATTTAAAACTTGAATAATTCTTTTTCTAGAAAAAAAATTTAGTTATGTAACGCTAAGGTTAATATGCTAAGATGCGATTGTGGCTCGGTTAGTTGCGTGCGGGACGTGGAACCCCGGCCTATATATCACCGGATTTTTGGAAATGGAATGGCAAACCACCGAGGTATACTTTGCCCAAGAAATTTTCCTAAAAATTAATACAAAATCCAAGTACTGTGTACTTGGTACACAGGGTACACTTGGTACCCTTGGTGGTGTAAAAGACGCAGATTTATACAAGCTACGCAACACCATCACTAACTAAAAATTATTAATTTGGACAAAACGCATTTTAAAAGTCTGCTCCTCAAGTGTATGTGTTGTAACACAACAATTGGCTACGAATTTCAGTAAATTTGTTAATTATTTCTTTAATTAATTTAATCCGCTAAAATATACCGGACGCCTATGATTTAAAGAGCTTTTTGACAATATTAATCGTTATCATTTCATCTTTCCTGGCTCTGCTCATTACATTCGATGAGACTACTTACTTTATATTAAATTACTTTCAGGTGACGTGAGTGTTAATCACGAAGGCTCACTAATTTCAGATTAAACACAGGAATAAATGAATCGATATTATAGAAGGCACCATCCAAATTATTTCTTATTATTGTTTTAAATAATGGCCACACAGAGAGAAATGTTTGTATATGTAGTGCACAATTGTTGATAAAATTAAAACAAATTGTGTTTAAAACGGTGACAGGAACAATTTATGCGATGTAATTGCATTGGTTTGTGTAAAACAAATTGTAATGTTTTTCCAAACAACTTATTATTTTTATCTCCATACCAAATAGGTAACTACCTAAAACGATTTGTTTAAAGAATCTTCTACATTTTGTAGCATAGTTTTGAACAATTCTGTATTAAACACTTGCGATCCTCATGTGGAATTTTTGCACAATGCTGTTGGAAACACATACGAATATTGGAGTAATGTGTATATACTGGGTGGAAATAAATGATTTTCATCAAGTTACCATTGCATTCCCCATGTAAAAGCACGACGTGCCGCTCTACGAAAATAGAGAAGGCAGTACCATAACCTCAAAATAAATTAATTCAATAAATTCTATGAATTGTTTGACAGATTGATTTAATTTATTGACAGAACTAATTTAGTACTAAATCAAAAAGAGTAGAGCGGTACAGAAAAATTTACATGTGAAAAAATTCCAAAGGGAACTTGATGAAAATCATTTATTTCCACGCTGTAGTAATTTATTGCATATTTGCACAATATTGCGCTTATTTTTCTTTAACCTTGAATATTGCTGAAAGAAACACTAAACACTGGGTCATTTAATAACACAAATTGTGCATAGTTTTATTAAAAAGTTATAGTATATTTAATTTAAACGCAAAAATACAATGAAAAAACATTCATATAAAGAAAAAATACAAATTAAACAAAAGATCTAACTGAAATAAACGATTTACTATTTAAATTAGTAACAAATCATGGCATGTAAGAGTAAATTTTCAAGTTGGAAACGAACTTTCATCTGATTCTACATTAACCTCAAAAGCATAACAATGAAGTAGGCAATACTTTTTATAATTTTACACAAGAAATGTATCATTTTTATATACAATTACTTTCTCAATAATGCCAAACACTGGAAGATCATCGGTCCCTTTCTGAATTAATCGAAAATTTGGTTTGTAAAGCGTTCCTAAGTGGTTGACCCAAGAAGACGAAAAACTCCGCACCCAATTACGTCTGGAAAATGAATGTATAAATAAATTATTTATTACATAGCACTTGCACTAAAATAAATGGATAAATAAAATACGTACCCAATCATAATAATAATGATTTAAAATATAGGGTAAAAAATTAAAAATACTTACATTAATTTAATTTTTATTCACGTAAAATGATATCCGTAGTCTGCAACTATGTTATCACTATCATGAACTTTGAACTAGCACAGCGTTTTTTGCCGTTTGTTTATGTCTGGAGTCTCTGATCCGAGAGGGAAATAAATGCAATTGGTCAATCCCACATTAAAAATAACCTTGATATAAGATTTCGCTCAAATTGTTTTACAGTTTCAAATTTATTTGCATTTTTTCATCATATACAATTCAAGAAGCTGCACAATACTGTGCATGATTACAGTTAAACAACTTGTATCAAAATATACAACAAGATTGTGGACAAACGCAACACAATTTTGTGAATTATTAATTTCTTTAGTTACTTTTACAATTTCCTTTTAGTTACTTTTACATTTCCTTTGCTCAATTTGTCAAATCAAATTTCACAACGTCTTCAAACAATCTCATTAAGAAAGAATACGCAACGCTTTTAAATAATTGAACCCAATTATACAAAAAAATCGTACAATCACAATTAACCAACGTTGTGCAAAACTACGCTACTGCATTTTTCTCTGTGCAGGAGAATCTACAATTTGGGAAAAGAAACCCGTCTTTTGTATGATTTTAAAAGATTGACTAAAAAAAATTTGTTGAGCCAGTTTATAACAGGTGGTGGTTAATGGTATGTATAATTTTTGTTTATTAAATAAAGGTCTCAAGTAGTTGAAAATAAAGTACATATACAGCATGTCCACGGATTGAGTTCACAAGAGGGGGAATATTTTTATTTTTAATTTTATCGAAAAATGTCATTCTTAATAAAGTTTGGCTTGTTGTAACACCCCAGAAAATTAAAAGAAATTCACGTTTTATTTTACCTGCTTAATTTTATAGTCAATTTTCTGTGAAGCTGTATGTAATTTTGCACTAAGTATAATACCTAATGTAACAATAATTTAGTGGGTGAAGTTTATGTGATTATTAAGCAATAATTCTTTCAAATTGTCATGCAACAGTAATCGTTTATTTCTAATCAATAACAAAAATAATAAAGAAAAATTAACATTAAGTAAAAATAAACACCAACTATTCGACGTAGCCTCTATCAACCTCAAAACATTTCTCCACTGTAATTCGAAATACTTTGATTTGAAAGAATTATTGCTTAAGAATGACATAAACGTCACCCACTAGGTTAAAAGTTTTGAACTTAGTGCAAAATTTCATAAGGTTTCACAGAACACTGACTATAAAATGAAGCAGGTAAAATAAAACTGAATTTGTTTTGATTTTCTGGGATCTTAGAACAAACAAAACTTCGATAAAACTAAAAATAAAAGTTTTTCCCCTCTTGTGAACTCAATCCGTGGACACACTGTATAAAAAATATAATGTACGGTAAACACACCTACTTTTTAATGTTTAAACACAAAAATCCACAAAGGATTGCAAAGTAAGTTTAATTAGGAACATCTTTCTAAATTACAAAATTTTATACTGGCAACAAAAATGGTACGAAATTTTGTAATAATTACACTTTCCACTTCACACAACTTTCCAGGTTTTCATATAGTTTCTCTATAGCTTTTTAATATGAAGATCACGAATCTGCCATTGGTTTTTCCGGATCAGGTCAAATACTGTTGTTTCGATGTCATTCACGTGTCATGCTGCCAACAAATACATGCCTCATGCGTCGTAACTCAAACTGGTTTGTTCACGAAGTTATTTCTACCTTACGAATGCAAAACACCAATAGAAGAATAGCATGCATACAACACATAAACAAGATTGATAGTTTTGATCTTTTGATGCATCCTGATTCTACAGTTTTTTGAGTTAGTAACCAAGGCAACAGATGTAAACAGAGTCAGATATGAATTCATAAATAAGCCAATCAAACATTCATTCTCTCCTCTCCAGCTCTTTGTGATGGGTGGTTGCGGATTAAGTCTGAATTAATTACGGAGCGATTACCCATGCCTATCTACCTATCTAATTATACCTGGTAAACGCTAGAACTTGCATATCCTTAACTACTGGGTGATGATCTCTGTAACCAGGTAATAAGCCGCGGCGTTGCCGGTTTTCATTACCGAAGAACAAAAATTGCATCAAAACGTATTTTATAACCATCATATAATAAATCTTGTTACCTGGTAAACGCTAAATCTTGCCTATTCTTAACAGCTGAGTAACGAGTTAACTGTAACCAGGGAATAAGCTGCAGCAATGCAGCTCTTGTTACCGAACAACAAAAATTTCACCAAAACGTGTTTAATAACTAGTAGATAATAAATTTTGTTACCTGATGGTAAACGCTAAAACTAGTCTATTTTTAACAACTGGGTAATGAGTTCTGTAACCAGGTAATAAGCTGCGGCAATGCCAGTTCTTGTACTAAAGAATAAAAATTGCACTAAAACGTGGTAACTACCACGTAACAAAACTGTTACCTGGTAAACGTAAAAGTTTGCTTGCTCTTCTCGGGCATTTAAAAACGAGTTGTATTTGAAAACAAATTAGAATATAATTGAAATTTGACCTGACCCGAAAAAATCGATAGCAGATTCATGACCTGCATCTTTAAAACCCCTAGAAAAAGTGTATTAGAACCTGGAAATTTTCTTCCTTTGGAAAGTAACCAATTTTGTTGTACAGTGCTATTTTAGCTATCCAGATTTATCCAAAATAACACCAGACACTTCATTGCGTTTGTTTTTGAACTTTCACACTTTAAACTTTTGTCTGCTAGAAGAACAAAGGATAGTTAATGTTAATCTCTATACTTTCTTCATTAAATAAATATCTAAACTTAATGATTGTTTCCATTATTTGAGTTATTAAAGTTTTTTATAACTTGAGCGTTTGGTAAATATTTTGCTATATTTGGTAAAGTTTGATTTTGTAAAGAAGTATACGTTTATTTACTTATCTACATTCTTATTAAGGTCGGAGATCGTTAAAATTAAACTTTTATTATAAATTATTTACGTGGAACTTTTAAAATAAAATACACTTAGGTTCACTGAATCTTAACAGGAGGAATAATCCCATACATAAAGGATTCCTTCAAAATTCAAAGGGCCAGATTTCACTATCAATTTCTCTGAATCGCTTGATCATATCAGCATTAAGCCAACCAAAATAATTGTTGTACAATTTCCAGACTAAATACAGATATGTTTGATTCCCACTTCGATTAAAGTAACATTTGATACCTAAAACGATTTGGTTCAAGATAAACACATTATTTGCTGGAAAGGGGAGCATAAATCGCTGTATATCTTTGATGCGAAAAGTTTATTAGCATGATTTAAGGAAATAATTTTTGTTTAAAATAATTCTGTTGATTATATTTAGGGGAGTAGCTTGATATAAGTGTGAAGCGAATTTATTTTTCACAAGCAGTATTTCTCGGGAGGGATTTTGACATTTTTGATTATACAAAAGTTCATATTTTTAAAGATAGATGACGCAGGTTAACGTACACAAAAATATTGATATGAAATAACATGTAAAATGCATAAAACTAATATGTACTTTCGAGCAATTTTGCCGATACGGGATTAAGCCTCGGAATCACTTTTATGAACTTTTATTCTAACTTTTTTAATACAGTGCCATTATTGGTTGGTCGTACGTTTACAATTTATAACAATAGCAGTTCTCAAATTTTATTTACTAACTCTGGGCTTAATCCTTTACCGGGAAAATGTCTTGAAAGGAAAATTGCATCCTTAGTAAACTGATCAGTAAAGACACATAGTCCCCTTCATAACGAAAAGCCCTATCTCATTTTTACAACTTGACAGAAGAACAATTGAAAAGGCTAATAAAAATATTTAAGATATTCTTAATCTTATTTCAATAACAACAAGGTTTTTAGATAAATCACTTGATTATATTAAAGCATGTATCTTTACAAACTGTTAACAATTACAAACGCCCTTTTGCCAAAATGTGAGTTATGCTTTTTTGTTTTGAAAGTGTTATGACTGAAACAGAATGACATGTGGAGTATGTACAGGATTATTAACAAAATATTTAGCTTAATGGTGGTACTTAAAGTGGCGTTTAAAAATATCGGTCACTAAGGTATTTTCAAAACAATGATTTTCTTGAATTTCGTTGACATTTCCTTTAGTCTAATATGGTAGTATTTAGATAGTTAGGTCTACTTAAGTACTACTAGGTTTAACTAAAGAAATATAGAAAAAAATCAATGTCTTAAAAAACAAGGGTTAGGACTGAATTATTTTGTGCGTCACTGTATGTAACCTATACAACAGTCTTTCACATCGAGCATTCACTACATGCTTAATTCTTGACTTTTGATCTATAAACGCAGGCTGATAGTTAATGGAAAGGCGTACAGGTACGGTCCCCACCCTTTCTTGTGGAGATTCCAGTTTTCTATTCAGTAAATGGGTAGGTAGATAGCATTTAGGTTCTTTTTAAATTCTGGCTATGATTTCTAGCCTGACAGTCTTCCCTGTTGAATATGGGGTTCTGGTCCAGGCCTAATATATGCACGGTCCTGTTGTATACTACATGTTACAAAATGAAATTTAGGGAAAAAAAGTACTCTCGTCTCAACTGCAAGCATTGCATTTAAACGATTCTTCTCAAACCCACAATTAAAAAAACTATTCAGTTGTGATTGGAGTATAAATTCTTCATAAAAACATCTTCTGTTTCTTAAATTATAAAAAAGGGACAGAATAACAGCAAATTCTTTTAGCCTTTTACTAAATTTAGTTTTGTCTGGAATATATGGCAGTTTTCGGTCTGTTAGTTTGAAATAAGTTCTCTTAATATTAAATAGTTACACAAAGGTTTATAGGAGAACAAATTGCTTTCAAAGTCATAACTCCTGTTTGCCCAGACATTTTTATAGCTGGTAATTGATTTGGATTGTGATAAATATTGCTTGAAGTTTTGCATTTAATGGCTTTTTGTAACTTTTGTAAAACGAGATGAAATTCGTCTAAATTATTCATTGGTAGTTAGTGACGTTATGGATATTGTGTAATAAATGTAAACAGTAGGAGATGTAGAGTTTTTTATTCATGCGCTTCACGCATTCCCGGGTCGCTAACGATGAATTAGTTTAGCGTATTTCTTGTGAAATTACCGTTTTAAGTACCGTACCGTTCCGTGGGTTTAGTGTTTCACCCTTTTTGTAGAAATAAATGTTACAGATAATCTACCTTGGGTTTCGTTTTTTATATTATGTTAAATTGACGAAGAGAATAAATGGTGCAACCTTCGCTTTCAAAACTTGAGAATTAATCTTTTTTGGGTTAGTATCGACTAATGTTGAAGGAGATTAACAAAATTATTTAATAATGTTAATAGTAAAATGGCTAGTAAATGTGGATTGTAAAGCAGTTTACGTAGATAACAGTTATGATCTTTGTTTTGGTAGTAATACTATAATCTATAAAATTTGGAGTTTCCTTTCGAATGGTAGAACTGGTTACTGAATTGAACTTGACATTAGAATCATTTCGCCTTCTAAAGAATCTAAAGTCTTTCAAGCTTACCGCCACTATAATACAGTGTAATTGCTATTATTACCAATGTATACACTGCTGCTATATCGGATTTAGCATTACAACCTAGTATAACCAAGCAAACATGCAGAATTTGACGTACTTTATTTTGATATTGGATATTTCTAAAAAGGATTAAGATGCAAACAAAATCTTTTAAATATCTTTAGTAGTCTTTATCTATAAAAATAGAAGCAAGCGTTGTTGCAAGATGACTTTAGATGACTGATTAGTTCTCTAAACAGTAATAAATACATAACCGCTAAAGCAGGCCTAGCGGTGAAGATTCGCATCACCATTCTCCGATTACAAACTAAACGACGTTTACTGAACATAACCACACCTGCTTGGCATTAGTCTGTTTGAGTCCCAATTAAGGAAAGAATTTGCCGACTTTCTAATTGAACTCGTAGAGCCGTATCACCTGATATGTCAATATCCGTAAAAAAGTAATATGCAATTTAAAGTATTTTACTACTCTTGTCGAATTATATCAGTTGTGCAGTTTTTATACAGCGATAAATGTACATCTAAAGATATAATTGTAAAGAATTATCTGTAAATAAATGAAACAAAGTCGTCTTTGAATTACAGGAACGTAAATTGCATCAGCGTCTGCGTAGAGCCAATACCAGTTTCAATGATCCGGTAGTGCTGATGTCCAAAAGAGCACCATCGATATAAGGTAAGTATTTAGTTATATATGTACAGTCATTAGCAATTGTCTTGTCCCGAGTAGGCAACACATTTAACAATTCTAGTAAAAGAAACGACGTACGTTTCGGTGCATAGTTTCTTTTGTTTACAAACAACACAGCAAATCTAACCAGTTTTAAAGGTTGCTACCCTACCTAGAGTGGCTTTATATAACAACAATAGAGTAATAAAAACTGCTATTTTCAAGTGAGTTTCTTATTTTACTGGAATACAAAACAACCGTTTCACTTCTACTATCGTTTCTTCTATTTTAAGAAATAAATATCGTATACTTTTTTCTATTTTATTATAAACTCTATTAATTTATTTACGAGTTTGATTAGTTTATTTACAAAGTTTAATTACATATTTTGTAAACACTAAAAAAAATAAATTTTTAGTACTAACTGTAATCAGTTTTTATTGCAAAAATTAGTAAAAATAATAAATAATCAAAACTAATAATCATTCCCCGAATTTCCAAAGTATAATCAGATTGGGCATACAAACGAGGCATATTTCAACATTAAGGGTCGGTTTATTCACCTTCAGGTACAATTACCAGCGATATGGAAGATATATATATATATATATATATATACAATCGTGTAAAAAAATCATCGAGTTCTTAATAATGAAAAATTAAATTATTTACCAAGCCATGCGTCGTGAATTGCTCGGCACATACATAACAGTACCACTGCGCTGCGCTGTCACATCATGATTTGTAAATGATAATCAGTGACAACTTTACGCTCTTCTACGGCTGTTTACTGTTTCACACGAACTCAAAATAATACTTCATTTTATTAGAATTTCAATCATTTATCCAAAAACACAGAGTATTTATAAAAGTACCACTCAGCGCGAATCTGAAAGTCATTTTCATAGAAACATAGGTTGAAAAAAAATGTTTTGTTTTTGTATTGAGCACTCGATCCATCAGAGAAGTATATTATTTTTCCTTCTTCCTTCTTTACTCAAGTTAAGTTTACTATTTTGATAAGACAACTGCAACAGAATGCAAGGTTCTTGTTGCTAGGTACGAAACTAGTAATGGAGAAATCTGCTGTTTGAAAATTTTGACGGGTCGTTAGGTGGTTACCAATGTTCTCATAACTAGTCACCTTATAAGTCTCAGCCGCGATTTTAGTTTCATTTAATTCTTTTCGTTATTAACAATTAAATATTGGCTGAGAAGCAAAAATTTAATACAATACACGATGCGTAAGCTCTTTTCTTCGCCTTGGAGATCTTTACGGATCTCGGCTGTCCGCCTTGGTCCTTCAAGTGTTTCCTTGGCTGAAAGGTTTACTTACGCATCTCGCAATGTAAATAACTTATGTTTAGTATTCCTAATTCCTGCTTTAAAATTGTTATCAGTTTCGTTTGGAAAATATTTTAAACACTCTGAAATAGCAACGAAATCTTTATGTCTATTGTCATTGTACTCTTTGTAGTAGTTGGCAAAGGAATGGATTGTCGGCTGCCTATTGTTCCAATGCACGCTTTCAAGGTTTGTTGAACGTGGAATGACGGGAAGTGTTTGTCTAAAATCTCCAGAAAGGAGTATCAAGAGAGATCTCATCCCTACTCCGTGCTGTTTACTGGGTCAGAAGTGACACCGGTAGACGCCTGGCGGGGATAACTGATCAAGTGATAATTGATCAGTTATCGACCGGGGTTGAAAATTATTGAATTACTAATATCGCTATTAAAAAATAGGGGTTGATGGTAGAAGGGTGAAAATTTAGGGTTGTATGTATTTTTTAATATGCCACATCATAAAAAAATGAAAATAAGAAATTTTGTCCAAAAAATAAAAAATAAATTTGGGGTGGACCACCCTATCACTTAGGGGTATAAAAAAATAGATAACAACCTATTCTCAGATCTACTGAATATACATATAAAATCTCATCATTATGGTAACTAAGGTAACTATGGTAACTGGAGGAGTATGGTAACTAAAACCGTGACACGAGAATTTTATATATTAGATAATAGAAGGAACATCTCTATTGACTACCTATGCTAATTGTAAAATGTTTGAAACGATCTCAGCGAACTCAGCTTGACCACCTCTGTGCAAAACAAAAAATTCTTTCTGGTAGAAAAAAATGAATAAGGGTTATTTAATTTATTGTACAGAACATATAAATAAAGTTTGGATTAAATACTAAAAGGTCATGTTTAATAGGTGTTCGGTTTGACGCGGAATGACTCATACGTAGAATCAAATTGTAATGTGTTCCAATTAAATTGGATTAAAAATTCAATTTTTTAGCAGCATGATCTTACAATGAGTGTTCGATATAGCTGTTGTAGCGGTCACAGTACGTATCTTGGGTTTTGAACATTCCTCAGGATGGGAGGTATTGCCAAGATCTGGAATTATATAGAATCCACTGTTCATGATAATATGATAAAATAAAAATATGTTGTTTCGAAATGTTTTGGTTTTTCAAACTGATCTTTATCTGCGTAAATTTTGCATTTAATGTAGCAACTGGTTATCTATAGTCTGTATTGGATTGTCTTTTAAACAGGTTTTTTGCGTGCGACATGACTTATTGATATAACGTGATCTGCAAAGATGACCTATGAATTGTGCATTTTTCAATGACACTGAACGTCTCGCACGTTTATGCAGTGTATGAAGGTTAATTGGTGGTTGGTTGGTGATGGTAGTAGTTGAGAACTAATTTAAATATATTTGCATTGGAGTATATGCAGTCAATTTTAGTTTACCTTGGAATGATAACGTCTATAGTCTTGCACTGCATTGCAGTTATGACATAGACTTAGAGAGTGCATCTATAAAGTAAACATGAGGTTACAGACACGCTAAAATTAGGTAATAACGGAGTTTTGTTTTTACATTAAATCAATAGGAATTTTTAAATTTCTTTACATAAAACTTTCAATTATTTATGTATGTTATCACTGAAGTATCACAAGTAATTAGTGCAAGGTTTAATACGATGAATACGCGGTTGCGTGCAATATTCGTAGGTTAGAGTAAATGCATGTATGTAGTTCTAAAAAACCGGTTGAACGGTAAAAACGCTATGGCAAAAATTTCAGACGAATGTCTTGCCCAATCTCCTTGTTTATAATAAATGACCCTGGTATTTCCCAGTATTTACTCCACCTTGGACCTGTGATTCTTTTTATTGATATTGGATTAGTCCCTCCATATATCGGTTTCTCTAAAATATTGTTGTTATTATTACTAAATGTCAATGTCTTGTAAACTGCAATTATAATTAACCCGTTCTGCATAATTTATTCTACTAGTTTGTTTACATTTTATGCTACCAAAAATAATTGTATGTGTACGAATACCATTTCTAAAACATTGGGAAATAAGTGTTTTAAATAAAAATTTTTATTTTGTTTTGGTTATTATCTTAATCATGGTTAATACTTAATATTGTTTATCTGTACTATAGTAACAGTTTATGTTTCTATTACAAAATTAGTTACTCAATAATTCATAAATTTCCAACGTACTCACCTATAATCACTTAATTCAATTTCACGTCATTATAAATTTGTAGATTTCGTTAGACACAGTATTTATATAATAAAGAAATACATACTTATAATACAGAACTTATAATTTATGCTTTACTATAAACTACTGCAGGGTATTTTCCAGAGGTTTTATTCTATTATATCATTTATTCTATTCCTGGACGATCTTTCATCTTTTTTTATGTACCACATAACATAAATTACGGAGTGTCTTATTAAACTTATTAGTTATTATAGTGTGCCAGTTCTACATGTATATGTGTGTAACTGTTTATTATACGTGACTTTCCTCACTAGTATTTCACTGTTGCATTAAGGGCACTCTCGAATGCTCGCAAAGAGGTTCTTTCCAAATATACACGAGTTTACCTCTATTATATATTCAACGGATAGTTATTATAGAGACTAAAGTTTTTCGATTTATTGTTATTTATAGAATCGCGCTACATCGAGTTTTTTAGTTTTTGTAAATAATATTATCAAAATAATTTAAAAGCCGATACTCGGCATAACAAGTTTTCGAAAATTCGAATTAGCAGATTTTTTAGGTAATTAACTTTGTAGCGTCATTGTAAATATACTTACTAAGCACTGTGCAAAATCTGAGGATAATGCTACAACCCATTTTTTTGTTAGATGTAGAATCGCAAAAATTAATTAATCATTGAGCGGTGGCGCGCTCACTATGGCAACTCATTTCCTCACTTTGTCAACGCGCAAAATTTCAGATTTCAAATGCATTTTTACATGCGTAAATGAAGTAATAACAATTGTTGATTAATTAACATTAATCAATTAATAAGTGAATATATTGTATTTAGTAATTGTAAAAAGCATCAAAAGGTAATTAATAATAGAAAAGAACCAAACAAAAAGGATAATAAATGACATTCAAAACGAAGCAAACGACAGCTTGTCCCAATGGGAGGCGCGCTGAATTTCTACATGACTACTGACTACATAACCTGGGTTCTATTCCCGGTTGGGATAATGTTCTTTTTAATAAAATATTTAATATATTTCATAACTAGACAATTTTTTTATAATTATAATATTAATAAAAAAATAATAACTTACAATTAAATACTAATACGTATGGTACATATACATAATGATTTAGTTAAAATTAAGGAATAATTGTATGTAATTATTCTTTTTTATGTTTATTTATAAAATAAACAATTCCTTAAAGAAACAAACAAAAAAGGATAAAAAATGATATTCATTAAAGAAGCGAACACCGTCAACAGCATGGCCGTGTGGAAGGATCGCTGGATCTCCGACTACAAAACCACGATTCAAATCTCATGCAGTTCGTTTAATTTTTTTAATAAAATATTTAATAAACATATGTCTTAAATGAACATTTTTTTATAATTATAATATTTATAAAACAGAATAACTTACAATTAAATGCTAACAGTAATGTTTAATAAATTATTTTTAATTAACATAAATATTATACATATGTAGTTAAAAAAATGACTATAAAATTAAGGGATAATCTTATGTAATTATTTTTTTTATAACTATTAAAATTTAAAAAATTGTTTATTTATGAAACATATTAAATATTTTATTTAAAAAAATTAAATGAACTGCAAGGGATTTGAACCGTTGTTTTTAATTGGAAATCCAGCGATCCTTCCACGCGGCCATGCTGTCTGTCTGTTGACGTTGTCTGCTGCTTTAATGAATGTCATTTACCTTACTTTGTTGTTTGTTTTTCTTTTATTATTAATTACTTTTTAGTGATTTTTTAAAATTACTAATTACTGTAGCTTCACTTATTAATTGGTTAATATTAATTAATCAGCAATTAATTTTAATTAATTTTTGCGCAGGCTGTTTCTGGTAATCTCAAAATTTCTCTAAATTTATCCTTTTCCAAAATAATGTATAAATTAATTAATTTATACATTAATTAATGTATTAATTAATTTTTGCGCAGGCTGTTTCTGGTATCAAAAATTCCCCTTTCGTTATCCAATTATCGCAGCCTCCCAGCAGATAGTTCAAGACTGTTTAAATATACCCTTAAACAAACGACTGCTGAACGCACTACGAAAATCAAAGATGTAGGTGTTCGGTTCAACATAGAACTTTCTTTTCACAAACAGATACTTAAAACCAGTTTTTGAAAAAAGTTTCTGTATTGTTTTTTTCATAAGAAACAAGTTCGAGTGTGCCAAAAGTACTTGGCGACCTTTTTACGTCAATAGGTATCTCGATTGAAATTGTGGCGATCGCGACAGCTTTCCTGAGTTTATTTGTCTGAATGGATGTGAATCCAGATATAGTAGACGATTCATCACAAAAATACTTATGTCCGTTTTCATGCAGATGCTGTCTAATAGCCAAAAGGAGACAAATACCTTTTTATGAGGATCTTAGATCTTTTATATTCCAAAATTGTTTGGCTGGTTTACACAAGACCACCGGATCAAGGAAGCTGTCAACACCTTTAAATGATAACAATAGGAGGTTACTCGTGGGATGATACCAACTGGAGAACTTTTGAGACTCTTTGGAGATTTGAAGACAGTTTTAATATTTTGCTGCCTAAAAATCGTTTATATACAATCAGTAACACTGTGAATACACAGCAAGAATGCCGCAGACGTAGGAACCTTGGAACTCGAATCATTCCTACTTTAAGTAGAATTAAAATGACGATCAGTATCTCCTTTATTGTAGCTATTGGAAAGAAAAGTGCCCCAAATGACTTAATTAAACCTTTATTAATGTTAAGCCAGCCCTCGTTAAAAGTAAGATAACGCAACTGATATTAATTTATGGAACAAATACCTAGTGCAGATGTATCAGAATATAACATTAAAAACTCAAATTTTTTGGGCGTTTTTTTTAAACACCGTCGGTCAAAGTTGACCTAATATCACATATAATATCACTACTGTTACATGACATGAATGCTTTTCAGCGTCATTTATTAATTTGTTCACTTTATTCAAAGAAATCAAAATTACTATGCAAATTTACGTAAGTAAAGGTAGGCACGGTTTATCCGTCCACGGGTAATTGATTAATGAATGGGAAATTGTTTAATGAAGCAGTAAGATGATGCAACTGGTATTTATGGAAAAGATAGTTCAAGTGTATCAGAACGCAATATTAAAATTTCAGATTTTTGGAAGGTGGCTTCTTTGAGATACAATAGGTTAAAGTTGACCTTTTTTCAAAAATAAAAGACTATATATCATTCTTCAGGTACATGCTACAAAAGTAGCTTAGGTGTCGAAAGTGAAGACAAAATAGAAAAAAAACTTACCTTTTAGGCAAATCAGACTGCATTAAAATATTCCTATTAGTTTCCGAAATATTAAAAAAATAGGAGTCCTTTTATTTTTAACAAAGATTAACATACTAAAGTTACATCAAAATTGGTGACTTTGACCGTCACCACCTGCCTGTTTTGAGATGGAATAGGACTGTGGCAGTAAGCCTTTATGACAGGTATGTCACGTAAATCCGTAATGAGAAACCACTCTAGTGGCTTGCTGGTAAAATTAGCCACAAAACTGAAAATAAGTCGAAGATGAGCATTACTTCACTACTTTTTATAGGTTTACTTAGGAGGCTTACCGTTACCTAGAGTTGTCGGATTATGGCAATAGCATAAGTTGTCGAGAAGCCACGTTGAATCTACCGAGCTTGTTCCATGAGTGAATTTCAATGTCTGAAATACGTCGAAATACGTGCGCAGAGTTGCGAATATTAAGATATTTTTCCTGTATAAACCTTTAACAGTATTTAAGAGGCTGTTAACTGGACTACAGGTTGGTGAATCTACAGTGTTGACAAAAGATCGAATAGGAACGTCTGTTTTGTGGATTTTAGGAGGCGATATGATCGAGGTGATGCAACCATTTGCTTCATTCTAGTAATAGGTACCGTCTTCAAAAAGTGAATTTCGCATAATGCATAGTAAAGGCTGAGAATTATCTTAACAAGTCACTTGTCTTGCCGAAAGAACTTGCCAATCTGTTACTTCCATGAAATAATAAGTTAATTAAAATAATACTTAGTCGAGATAGTGATTATTATCTCACCGAAAGAATTACTTTTGCTCAGGCGTGTTTAGGGGCAACCAAGAGTCATCCTTTAGTAATAATGACATCTCTATCTGGGAAAATAAATCTGCATATTGATGACTGCTTTAGAAGAATTACTTTTATTACTCATATTATATTATTACTTATTTTCTCAATTTTCAGTTTTTAGTGTTTGATAAACGCCAACATGCATGTGTATGTCCTTAATTTAACTTCCTAAAAGCTGGGACTATGTGCTGGGATATACATCATTTTTGTAAACTTTAGTTGAGTCTGTTATGGCCAATTTCGTTAGAAATAATAGTGACGGACAAGGACAATGTCTTGCCTTATTTAATTCTTTCTTAATACCCTTGCTTGTTATGCATTGGATGTTTTCATCCAATGTTACGAAAAAGACCTTGGTTTAGATTTATTAAGCACAAATATTTCACACTTGAAATGTTGTGGTATTATGGCCGTATGTATCTCCTAGGATTCTACATATTTCATTTTTCTCAGGTATGTATTTATAATACGAAGTAGATTAAATATTTGCTAAATTGTTCATTTTTGTAGGCACTTTGTCCAGGCGAATTGTGCCACTGAATGCAGTATCTAAGTGCCACGTAAGTACAAGTAGTCAGAAATATGTAGCATAGTATTGTTTCCTGTTCAATGATCTTTTTCAAAATGTATTTGCTGTAGTTTGTAGAGAGGACTATTTGATCTAAATTACCCTCAAAGCGATCCGATGTATTGTTTGACCTCTAGAGTTCTATTTGAAACATTTTAGACTTACAGAACGTGACCTTTTGAACATTGCCATTCTCATAAAGCGTATAATACCTCAAACCCATGCTGTGAAAAACAGGTTCACATATGAATATTTATGGCATATTTTAGTGTTCGTTGCAGTAGTCTTTTTGTAATAGTAGACTAGGTTCGTTTGGAGGAAGTCCAACGAGTTAATGTTTTGTTGTGCCAATATGCTATGATTGAGGTGCTTAATCTAAAGTAAAGTTCGAGAAATATTAAATTTTGTCATCGTGTAATGTAATCTTAATATTTATATTATTCATGTCGTTTTCTAAGGTAATGAAGTTCGGAGGCTCTGAATTGAATAATCTGTCAGCATTTATTTTAAGTTAAGAATTTTTTTTCAAATTTAGTCGCATCCGAGATTTGAACCCATGTACCTCTGATCGAGAATAGGATCTCTACCACTCAACCACGGAGGGCACAATTTATTTGTTATAATTTATATATTTTGTTTTATTTAAAATTAGTATCTATGACGTTAGAAGCTAAAATATATTTGTATTACGTCTTTTAGTACACAATCTAATGTGAGTAACTAAGTTATTGAGCTTATTACTTAATAGTTTTGGCATATTGTATTTTACACGGTAATAAATTAAGAGATAACATAAGTTAATCTGTTTAAACAGGTTAATATCAAATAAGAGAATATTTCCAAGAAATTTGTTTATTATTGCTTAATAAGTTTTGTGCCTATTCATATTTTGTAATGAATTTCTGATAATGCATATGCAATTTTTATTATTCATAAATAGATATTTTCTCCCGTGTGCATCACCTTTGATAACTGGTAACTATAAAAACTGCAACCCCCCCACATTCTTACATCACGAACCGCCACTGGAAAACGTTCTATGCAAAAGATTAAGCAAACCCTATTTTTAGGGCATACAAATGGCTACATTAGTTTTGACTCAGCTTACCCCCAAAATATTTCAATTTAATGCTTACACTTAACATAAGCAACATTAAGTATTGTAAAAAAAATCCATCGACTAAGTCTGTAAAATGTAAAAAAAAATCCAACGCGTTCTTGAAAAGCATGGAGTGCTCTGTGTAAAGATATTATTATAGATATTTTCGGATTTTGTTTAGAATATTTTTTGCGTGTGATCAATTAGGTTTTGAGTAGATTACATTTAAAATTCTACTGTCGTAGATCAGCAATAAATAGACCTACAATAAAATATTTGCAATGAAACGAATACCGAAACATTTTTTTATCATTCATTGACATGCAGATACAGTAGAAACTGCCTAAAGTGACCACCTTTGGGACTTACCCACAATGGTCAATTTAAGCAGGTGGTCACTTTGTAAAAGTGTGAATTTTTTATACACAACAATTTTTATTTTCATACGATATTCATTACATAGGTAGGTATTTTGAGTTTTTGTGCTTATAGTAAATGCTAAAAAAATGTATATGTACAATATATATTTATTCACTTACCCTACTTATTACATGCGTTCTGAATACTAAAGTGTTCCGCTGTTTTTCTTTCATTGTGGTTTTCTAAAAACTAACACCTTTTGTTTTTCTTTCAAATTTAGTTCTTTGTAAACTTTTTTGAAGTCATCTTGATCGCACTAATTAACACAAGGGTTTCAATCAATAGATGAAACAAGACTGATTTTATAAAACAATTTTAAAACTATTCAAGGGTTACTAATGTGAAAGTTTGCAGGTAATAAATTTCTCGGAAGCAGAAATAAAGTCTTAAAACTTGGATATACCTGAACCCAACTGGTCACTATTAAGGGATTAGATGCATTCTTAGAAATTCTTTGAATGCAATTTACATGTACATGCCTATTTAAACTTTTATAAGATTAGTTATAACTGTAAGTAAAGTAATCCCTTGGCTAATGGTTACATTACACAAACATTTTTAAACAAATATTTGAGGTGAATGTGGTCAATGGTCACAAAAGACAAGTGGTCAGTTTATACAGTATAAATTACATTAAAGTAATGGGATTTTTGCAGGGACTGAGAAAAAGTGGTCAATATGACCAGAGGGTCAGTTTAAACAGGTGGTCAGATTTACAGGTTTCACTGTACTTTTATTTGTAGAGCTTAAGCTCTATCTATAAGGTAGCAAGTAAGCACTTATAACTAGTTATTGTAAACTGTACATCGATTAGTCTAAATTAAAACCTTAAATGGAACAATGAGATAATAATTTAGACCAAAATTTGGTCCGCAATTACAATGCTTTTATACATTAAAGATTTTTAATTTTAAATTTGTAAACAATCTTTAAGATGAATGCGCAATTAGCGCACCCGATGTAATAACTAATAAGATTAAAATTTGCATTTGTACTTCGTACTGTCGAAAAAACGACGAAAATTGTTAACTATATAGTAAATATCTCCATATTACGTGCCCAACAAAAAGACATTTGATTACATTTTTACCGATTTAAATTTTTATATTTATTCACTATATTCATAAAAACACAAATGAATGGAAGAACTCGACGTATTTGCATTATTATTATTACTAACTTTATTTAATTTATTGGCTTATTCGTCTGTTTGTAGTTGTTCTGTCAGGCACGTAGCTAGCATCTTAATATTGGGGGGGGGGCGACCTGAGGCATATTTTTTAAGAGGGGGCCCGACTAGTTAGAAGTAATATTAATCGTAGCAAAACACTTACGTACCTATTTTAACATAATTCTTCTATTGTTATTAGCACTACTAACACGGCCAACCAGTTTATCCATATCAAGTTCTTTTCTGATTTTTCTTCAACACTTATCAAACTTGATCAAAAATTGTAAAATAGCAGGTGTTGATAGTGTTACTAATTCCTAAGAAGGTTAATATCAAATAACAAGACAAACTAAATAAGATTTTGAATACCAAGTAAATTAAGTAGTTCTACAACTTATTGTTGACTAAAGACCAGATACTTCAACCAATATTCAATGAATTACTTTGTTTTTTTACAAAGTAACAGCAGAATGCTGCTAATATCAGGGAAATAATGCAGTGGTGTATTGTGGGGGACTATCAGCTGGAATCCCCCAAAACCTTTTTAATAGTCTAGGTCATTTATGTACCGAAACCGTGGTTTCCTGTAATAACCCGAGAATTTAGTAGTACCCCCCCCCTCGAAAAATACTACTGGCATACCGTAGTATGCCTTTTTTGACTTTTTGAACATTATTTCCCTGGTACGTATGCCAGGAAAATGATGTTGAAAAAGTTAATGAATCTTATAGACAGTATATAGATGATTATCTTTCTACAACAAAGCAGGCAATGTTTTCTGAGAAGAGTAAGGGAAAGAAATTTTATATTCAAATTTCAAATTCAAATTTATGTAAAATTATAATGGAAAATAGAAATTGGGGGAAATGATAAATCTTGCTGACCAATAGAGCTGTAATAAAACTTATAATAGCGGATAAAAAATATTGTGTTGAGTTTGTAAAATCATATTTCTGTCTATTGTGGTGTAGGAAATAATTATTATTTTAATTATTGTTAAAAGACGCATTTTCATTAATAAAATACGTAAAATAATTCCTATCGTTGTGTAACACACAGCAACCACCCTCGTGCATTTAACAATTCACAGCAAATGATCAAAACTTCAAATCTCACTGTAACTCACGTTTGTTATGTAAAGTTGCTTGCATAATTGTCAGGGATGTCAATGTGTTTGACGTGATACTTTAATAATTCAATATAAACGCAGGATATTTGCATGTTCAGAGATATAAAATTCGTACTAACTGTATAAGCCACTAACTATTTAAGTTTCTCGTTTGAATCCCACAGTATACTTTCATATTGCAATCTCTCACTTTGATTCATTTCTACAATTGGCCATACATTTGCATATATACCTCGCAAGCAGCATTTAAGTAGCAGTAACTGAGATCGGAACTTTGATTGAGTAGTTGTTACGTAACTACAACTAAATTTATGACTTTATAGGTTTAATTTCTTTAATTCGGAATATTTTAGTAGCTGTGTAGTTGTTTCTACTATTTATTGGAACTATGTAGTTTCATTACTTCTGAGTAACTATTAGAGTATGTGGAACGGTATTGCCACTTAGTATAATTACTTTAAAGTCGTTGCAACTTCAAAGTGGTATTATGATTGTAAAAGTTACGTGCTCGAAGCTACTTTAAAGTTTTTAAAACCTTACAGTAGTATTGAAAGTAAAACTTACGTTTTTGCTACCCAGGAGAATTACATTAGAGTAATTTTTCGTAAACTAGTCCATCTCCATATTTACTTGTAAAATGTTGGATTAATCAATAATCATTAATCAATTTGCAATTTGTTATGGTTGTTAATAGATGTTTTACTATATAACCTTCAATAAAAATAACAAATTGGTGCCAAATTGTGCCTTAGGGATTGTTATGTATGTAGCTTGAAGTTGGCAACATTTATTTGTAGTGATGTAACCGATATAACTAACCAATCCTGGCCCGTCCCCTGGGTGAGCGTCAGTAACACTTGAGTCGGCTTGGAGGAAATACGTCTTCTACAGTCTATGCATTGTGTATGAAATTCGCCCTGCTCACTCAATATTAATAAAGTTAATTAATGACAATAATTGAGTATCTTTTATTTAAACACATAAAAGAACATAACAGGAATAATATAAAAATGGTTTCTATCATGTGTATCGACTTATAAGCCTTGGTAGTGTAATGTCTGGCGTATCGGACTTTCACCCAAGCGGCCCGCGATCGACTCCCGGCGCCGGCAGATCTGGTTAAGGTTTTCTGCAGTTTTCCTTAGCTGTGACAAATGTGGGATTTGCGCTGTTCCATCTGTAAGTCGGCTGCAGCCGCACATTGGGCCTACATAATAATAATAATCGCCCCCTCCCTCCCGCACAAGCTTATAGCTTCTGGGGCCTTAGTTTAGGCTATGGGTTGTAGTAGTTATTATTATTATATTATAAGTATTTTGTGTATATTTATCATATTTTATTAAAGACATTTTTTTACTAAAAAATATATTTAAAGAAGGCGCGTTGTTATTTTTCGATCTATCATCATCACATTTAACAGAAAAGTTGCAATGGTTTATAATTTTGGTATACTGGAATGACAAAATAATCAAACATTTCATCGCTCTTTGTATTAAGTACGTATTACAAATAAACTAGTAATTCATTTTGTGACACTATAACCTACAGAAACACAAAGGCTATTTTTATATAAAGAAATACTTAACCTACCAAAATGTAGCTGTGCTGGAAGTATCAGCTTGATCCAAATAACACTGCTTTAGTTTTGCCAGCTAGCCCCCAATAAGTCGGAGAGGGGCGGGGTAATACAAAATATAAAAGATAAAAAACAAGCGCCACGTTTAAAAACAATGCTTATTACTAAAGCTTCAAGCTTATCAGACAAACGAAGAAATAGATCTTCTACTAAAATATGGGCAACTTCCAATATTTTGGTCGTACCGTACATATATACTTACAAATGACGAACTGAAAAGCAATATTAAAATCACACAAACAAATGAATAATAAATAAATAAAACACACGTAGTGAAATGTAAACTTTCTAAGTAGGGCTTTATTTATATATATTGGCGGATTTTAAAAGTTAACTTTAAATGCAATTTTAATGTTTAATAGAGAAAACAAAGGTGAATGGTGATCTGTATCACAGTTGGTTGTACTTAAAACTACCCTACAACAATTCCACTACTCGAGATCTCGTTTCTTAATATTAACATGCATGAATAATTGTAAATACATTGAATCAATACATATATATATATATATATATATATATATATATATATATATATATATATATAAATAAAACACAGACATATAATACATACAAATTTTCACAAACGTCCCACCATTCGAAGATCCACGGCTGTATGTTTAAAACCCTGCTTAGGGGTTATCACTTTACCCTTTGATGTTTGTTGTTTAATTCCGTCCCAATACCTGTATAGATGTAGGTACGGACCTCCTAAATGGAACCCACGATCAGAGAGCGGGAACACAAATACGACAACGAACAACAAAACCCAAAACCCAAAAGAAAGACCTACAAAGAAATCACCCTGTATATTGTATTAAGTTTAATTATTTGAAGATTTTTACCTTTCTATAAACTGAAAGGTCTTTTACACAACAATTCCCTCAAGGTGACTACTAGGGAAATATTACCTAAAATAAAAAAAGACATTTGTAAGATTTTTAGCGCAACGAAAGGAAACGAAAAGAATTTACCTAAAATGGTTTGCACTAGAACTTAATCCGTCAATTTGACGATTGATCGCACACAAATAACCAAGCGATCGTTCTGTTGAATGTGAGATTTATTCCGCTAAAGCGAATTATATATAAAACCAATTTCCTAATATATCTCGCCCATTCAACTTCTCGTACCAAAACCAGCCATTTTGTTACTTCACTCTACTATTGAGAAGGAAACTCAACCGCGTAGGAGCGACTTCACGATAAACCGAAAGAAAGGGAAAACCAGTGACAACCAAACAACGGAGAAGCTTGGTTTTAAACAGTGACCATCAAACAAATAATGGGTTGTGAATTTCAACGTTATAACACGATCCAGCATTATATAGTATAGAAAATGATAGAATATTTGTTAAGTTGCAAGAGCAAGAGAGAGCAACCACGCGACACGATGTGTCAAAGAGAAAAGAAGTTCCACTAAAGTAGCAATTACTACGCCGCCACGTACCTGTTACCCAAAAATTGTTCCCCATTTTGGTCCCAGGCACGTAACAAAACCGTAGCAATTACGTGCTTGTGACTAGTGGCAAAAACTTAATAGTTCCACCGGTAGTTGCTGGTATGTAGCGATGACTAAAAATGCTGCTTGGGCTTGTATTGTATAATATTTCTCCAGAAAATCATCTCGAATAAGTTATAGTTATAAGAATAGTTAGGTTATTTTGAAGATGAAATTTATTAATTATAAGTCACCATAAGTTTCTTCTAACTTAACATCACTAGTTTTAAAAGTAGACAACTTAACAAATTTTAATAACTTTGATGAGTTTGGATATGTGTTGCTCATTTCTTCCGGTTACAAATTTTTATTTGCCACGGGGTAAGACCCAGGAGCCCCAATCATACATTTGCTCGGTTGTCCAGTGGCCCAGTCCAACATAGCTCTTGTTTATCACTTCAAATAAGTTCTTCAAAATGATGTCTATTTGATTGGAACACTCTGTATATAAATTTATATAACTAAATTATTATCTAAATATGCAATAAAATTGTTTCTTTCCTAAGAGATGCTAATTTAGAATTATTTAAATAAATAGCTACTAATAATTAACAACCCGAACTTTATGTCATTAGTAAAATACAAAATTCGTTAAATATAATTACAGATAAAAGGAAAACCCAAATCTTGTACATGACTTGCCAGTTTAGTTTTGTAAGGTATTTAACGTCAGTTTTAATTATAACCACTTGGAACAAAAAATTTGATTCCGTAATTACTTTGTCTGGGAAAAATGATTTTTTAAATCTGTTAATTTGTATTGTTTATATCAATAGAGTTGAATTGATTAACTTACTATTTTTGACGGTGTCAAAACTGGTAACTCTAATTCATAAATTAAGTCCATTTTTATAAGTGCTTTATAATTGTTCATGTGTTTACTCGTTATTTTTCATACATTATTTTTGTTTTAGGTATGTTATGTTAAGTATGGAATGCATGCGCTTATTAACACACTATAAATCTTACTACTAAAGTATGCAACAGGAATTACAGTTTTCTTTTTTATTTTATATATTAACAGAGATAATGAAGAAGTTACATTTAATACTTGTCGGTTATTTTTATGGGGGAAAAAAGTACTTTGAAGAGCTCTTCACACACGAGCGGTTCAATCCAGCCACATGTGTTCTAGTTAATACGTCAAGTTTTCTACTCCTACAATTATTCAAGCTCCACTTTAATACAGAGTGTTTTGCATAGGCGGTTTAACCAATAAGCGCAGAAAGCTCGCGCCAAAATGTAGATTTCTTTCTCTTTTTACAAATCATAAATGCTAACGACCCTGTTCTTTGAATGTGTGACTTTACATTTGGATGTGTTAACATGTCTACTGAACGACAATATCGTAATCTAGGTGTTTGTAGTGACGACAAATTGTCTGTTGTAATACCAATTTCTGATTTTTTGTCAGAGTCGAGATTCAAATGAAGATGAATTACCAAGCCAAAGATTTTGTTTGTTTAGCAAAGCGTCTTGTTAGAAAGTGTTGAAAATAGAACACGCATAATTTATTATAGTGTAGAAGTTTATATTAAGAAACCAAAATATTTAATATCAGAACACGTTGTTCAGCATGTGACATAAATTATTTAGTTCATTACACTTTTCAATTAGTGGTGGAACAGCGATTAGACAATACATACTTGTAAAAATTGAATACAATACTCACACCACCTCAAAAAGAAGGACGTCTCTAAAACCAAGCCTAACGCAACTCAACAAAAAACTAAAAAGCTACCAGCCTCTACCACCAATAATAGTGGATGGCATTAGGGTATACGATAAATTTTATGATGGAATAAGCAAAATTGTACGAACAGACAGTTCAAAATAATAATCCTGAACAGATAGATATGAAAACAAATGTAGTCGATGATGAAACATACAGAGCTCTGACACGTACATTTATGGACAATAGGTTCGCCTGGATTACATACGAAAGTAAGCAGTACAGACCGGTTCGAGCCATGGCCAAAACTCTGCATCATTCGTGTAATCCTGATAGAATAATTGGTGACCTAAGAGATAAAATAATTTAAAGTAATAAATTCTGCGAACAAACTGAAATGGAGGAGCAAAGACCATCTAGGTATCAAGCTCATGCAGATAGACATCATACCAAAAATTGCAAAAAACGAAAATGCGTACACTGCAGAGGGACACATCCTGCTAGTTATCGAGGATGTAATTGTAGCCATAGAACTGCAAAAAATAAAAATATGAACATAAAAAAGCGTAGTTTACCTCAACGTCAGACTGTTAAGAAAGCAAAAAATTCCAAGGGAGCAGAAAATCATTGAAAGAAAAAGTTGAGAAACTTTCGCGAAAATAGTGGCAAACTCCAACAACCAGAAAAAGGAACAGCAGAACCAGACAGAATTGTTCAATTACTGTGGGAATATACTGCCCTCTAAACACTCGCTAAAGAAGGAGAATTACCTAAAATTCCTGAAATAGATGCAGAGAAGACTCATAGTGGGAGGTGACTGTAACGGTGACTGTCCGACTATGCTAATTCGATTACTTTTTTGTGCTTTTATGGTTTTTAAAATTGAATGTTTTTGACGGTTATGTTTCCAGTTTAATTGCCAATTGACAACATTCCAAAGATAATTTGAAAATTATTTTGATTTGGGGGTGCTAATTTTGATTTTGCGGGTGCTTAGCACTTCCCAGTCCCCCCTAGTTGCGCCAGTCATGGAAATAGAAGATCTGCTTTCAACGCGGGAGATATCGACCATGATGAGATATTTGATAATTTGGTCATAGTAGATAAAAGAGATAAAAATGGAAAAATCGTTATAAACAAAACACGCCAATTTTCTTTTCAACTCTAGGGTCAGTTGGATGTTGCATAATGAGAATAATGAGTTACATACGGAATCGAGAAACCAAAGGCATTAAAATAGAAAAGGTATTTTATGGCAAACCCTTTTTTTATAACAATTTTCTATTTAAATTGTGTGTTTCCTGATCTAGTGGATCCAATACGACACAGATCATTAGCAATGAGAAATTATAATTATTTTCAAAGCTTCACGCGACAGAGAAAGAAAATAATTTTAAAAAGGTAAAATAATAATATTCGTTGTTTCGTACATACACGCATTCACTGCCCTTTTACCGCATTTGCAGTGCGGGGTTCCCACAAAACTCTTGGAGTGCAACGGAGGTAGTGGAGCTATTGTATCCAGTACATTACGCTCCCCTCATACTTATACAACTTTCATACCTTATCCTTACTTACTTCACCCACTATTCCCTTGAGGGACATAGGGTACTAATGAATTTCGTTCACATTTGTCGGTCTTTGGCTAGTATTGCGAGTTGTGCAATTGATCTTTTTGTTTGGAGTTCTATTGTTCTTTTCCATGATCTCCTACTGATAATATACCTTGGCTGTCCAACTCCTCTGCTTCCTTGGGGATTCCATTCAAGAGCTCTTCGACATATTTCGTCTGTACTCTTCCTAATTATTACGGCAATATTTTCTTGATTTGTTCTTCTCCACAGTTCTTCATTTGTGATAACCATGGGCCATCTAATCTTTAATATAGACCTTAGACATCACATCTGTTTATCAACTCTTGCAACTTTTGTTTAATGACACTTGTAACCATCCACGATTCCGATCCATACAGTAACACTTAGTTTAACTATGACACTAAAAACATCCACTTATTAGAAATGTTTCTTGCACGCCAAATGTTGAAGCCGTGTTCAACATTATAAATACAGCTCTGGAGTTGTTAATTCGGTTTTGAACATTTTTCGTCACTATGCCGCTTTTGTCGATTACACGGCCCAAATATGTAAACTCCCTTTAACATGATACCTCTAGCATTACCTACACTCACGCACATAACTTTATTCTTCTTTTTATTTATTTTTAATGCAATCTTCTCGGCTTCAGTATTTAATTTGTCAAGTTTTTCCTGCAATTGTTTGGTATTATAAGAGAGTAGGCAAATGTCATCGGCAAAGCCCAGGTCTTCCAGTGACTTGCCAAGTCCCCATTGTTTCCCTCTACTTTCTTGTGAGGTGTGTTGTTTATTATTTCATCCAATAGCTCTACAACTTCTAATTTTAAATTTCAAGTCTAATTAACTTATCTGGAACTTCCCTATTTCTTAGCGCCAAAAAGCTTTTTCAAAATGACTTATCGACAATCTGACCTTATCCTAATGAGCTCAAATACGATTATACTAAATTTCTAAAATTCAGCCGCAACCGCGATTTGAACCCATGTTCCTCTGATAGAGAATCAGGATTTTTACCACTCAACTACGGAGGACCTTCGTTGTTTCGTAATTAATAAAAATTAAGAATAGAAATTGCTTATTTTGATGATCATTTCTTATATGAGTATAAATCTTGTAAGGGTCAGTCCATGTGAAATCAACCAGTGCATAAACCGTTGATGTCATGGATTTGGCTAATTTTTGGGTATTTCTTATCGTCTAAAATAATTTTTTGATACTTTTCCTGTTGCGCATTCTTGAGTTATTGAATTTTTAAAATTGCCAAATTTACTTAAAAACAGCTCGCCTCCATAACTTAAAATGCAATTTGCAAGAGATTCGTTTTAGCTACAGAGCTGAGCTTGATCTCATTTTATAGCCTACGAATAGAGCTTTCATTAGATATGTACTGAATACATATATACTGAAGGCTTAGTCAAAATCTTAAGATGGTATCTATCGTATCATGTAAAAATTGAATTTCTTTTGAGGCCATTCAACGATTTACGCAATGGTTACCTACAACAGAGATATATATATATATATATATATATATATATATATATATATATATATATATATATATATATATATATACATATATATATATATATATATATATATATATATATATATATATATATATATATATATATATATATATATATATATATATATATATATATATATATATATATATATATATATATATATATATATATATATATATATATATATATATATATATATATATTCATTGTTTAAAAGTACCATGGCAAAAATGGCATTAAATTTTCAATTAGGCCGGTTAATACGTAATAGAGTCCTGACCAATAAGAAAAGAGGCGGTAACGGTATTCGGTACGAAATTCTATAGAAATCTATACTTCACAACTTAAAAAATTTGAGGTTAGAAAAGTTGTCAAACAATCTGTTATTTCGGTTTAGTTCGATTCGGACTCTCACACATCACATATGGCGTGAATTTAAATTATAATATTTTTTTTCTCGTAAGGGCTGCTGTGCGACACAAAATATTATTACTAACGTAAATTTCTAAGTCTACGCTATTGCATAATAACACAACACAATAAAAAAATGTGACTGTAATAGCCCATTATATATTTACATAGCAATATTAATCATAAATACACATGCCACATATTTTTTAGCTTATACAAACCCAATTTGCATTAATTGCAGTTTTATCCCTTGTAGGTTAACATAATAAAGACAGCTGTGCATTTTATTACAGTTGACACAATA
Source organism: Agrypnus murinus (assembly GCA_929113105.1). Classification (NCBI taxonomy): domain Eukaryota; kingdom Metazoa; phylum Arthropoda; class Insecta; order Coleoptera; family Elateridae; genus Agrypnus; species Agrypnus murinus. The sequence goes on along the minus strand of OV816023.1, from coordinate 115,007,039 downwards.
ATATTTAATATGTAAAAATTATTGTAGTTTTTAGAAATATGCAAGCTTTAAACTTTAAATGTTTAAATACACAAAAGCAATAAAGTAACCCTTTTCTAATAGGTTCAATATCAGAAATTCCAAAACAGTTCATCTGTTTAATGGTTTGGGGGTTCCTATAAAAAACCAAATGAATCAATAACCGTACTTTACCAGAGATAAAGTAAACAAAATAAAAAGTACATTTAAAAAATCGTATTTAACGAAGAAGACGATATAGAGGAAGAAAATGAATGCCACTGCAACAAGTCAAATTTAGAAATACTTGAACAACTTAAAGAAAGAGTTAAAACAGCAAATCAACATGACAGATTAATTATTTTGACTAGTTTGCCAAAAAGCTGATCATATGGAAGGATTGAAAAGAAATTTGGTGTGAGTAATTAAATTGCTAGAAAAGCAAAGAAACTTGTAGAAGAGAAGGGAATTTTGTCTTCATCTAACCACAAACCTGGAAAGACTTTACCAGAAGAAACTGCCTCTTTGGTTGAAAATTTTTACTGCAGTGATGAAGTTAGTAGGCAAACGCCTGGCAAGAAAGACTATGGTTCGATTGAGAACACAGACGGTAAACGTATCCACCTCCAAAAAAGGTTGTGAGTTTCCAAAAGGATGTGTAATCCACCACAACAGAAGTCCTTTTTAGATGAGTGTGATTCCTGTCCCAATGTCATCGATTTCAAGGAGGCCTTGTTAACTAGCCTTGTAGAAGAGATGAAGACATAACTTATAAGCAATGGGTCTAGTTTAGCTGCTGTTCTTGTGAGCCAATTAGTAAAACTGCAGAAGAATTTGTTTAACATTTTTCATTCATTGTTTCAAAAATCAATTGATCAACCTAAAGCGGCACGATTCAAACTGCAATCTTTCGTCGAAAAGAAAAGTACACTAGCGCCTGATGAAGCTGTTGTGACATGCGATTTTGGTGAGAATTACTCATTTATTTTGCAAGATGAAACACAATGATCCCACTGGAATAACTCAGTGGCAACGGTTCATCCATTTGTAGTGTACTACAAGTGCAAATATGTTCTAAAACAAGAGTTTTGTATTTATTTCAGACTGTTTGATTCACAATACAGTCCTTGTTCATGTTTTCCAAAGAAAGCTTGGATACTATTTGAAAGTTGTTTTTCTGCCAAACTTAAAGAAAGTGTATTACTTCTCTGATGGTTCAGCATTACGATATAAGAACCGCAAAAACTACCGCAAATTGATGTCATCATTGGGGAGTTTCAATGGCATTAATCATGAATGTCATTTTTATGCAACAGCGCATGGCGAAAGAGTGTGTGATCGATAGTGTTGGAGGTACAGTAAAGAGGCTGGCAGCTAAAGTTAGTCTTCAGAACCCGCTTTCAAGCCAAATTATGACACCTTTATACAAGAATATTAATGTTTTAATGGAATTTATGCTTACGCTGTAAAGGCCCATTATGTTAACTTAAATCGTTGAATGGCCTGGAAAGAAATTTCCAATTTTTACGTGATACGATAGAGATACCATCTTGAGATTTTGACTAAGCCTTCAGTAGATATGTATTCGGTGCATATGTATCTAATTAAAGCTCTATTTGTAAGCTATAACATAAGATCAAGTACAGCTCTGTAGCTAAAACGGGTATCTTGAAAATTGCATTTAAAGTTATGGCTGCGAGCTGTTTTTAAGCAATTTTGAAAATTCAATAACTCAAGAATGCACAACAGAAAAAATCCAAATATATATTTTTTATTTTAGATGGTGAGAAACAAATGTTCCAAAGATTAGCCAAACTCATGACATCAAGTTCCAAATTTCATTTTTTTTCTTGGTTGATTTCACATGCACTGACTCTAAAAATATGTTTAACGGTCATTCCATGTGAAATCATCCAGTGAGTGAAGCTGCACCATTTTTAATTTTGATGAACATGGGCTAGCTTGTTACTCTAGCCTGTAGATGAAAGAAAATATTTTTTAAAATTTTTATTGGCAACTATTTGATAATGGCGGCCATTTTTCATCAGCGGCGTCAACAAATTTTACCAATTTCCGAGGTTTATGCATTTGATCACAGCTTGTTGTGCAGTTGACCAATTTGGAATATGTAATTTTAAAGCTTAAGATATCTACATTTTATTTAGATATTTACAGTTTGATAGTAACTTATTTTTCCAAGATGGCATCTGTGCACTTTTGCCGTTGAAATTGCTATTTTTTCCTGATTTGTACCCAATGCTGCAGTTCTCAGGAGTAAAAATAACAGAATTAATGCATGTTCCCAATACAGATACCCACAAAGACTAGCTATTACAAAAATTTCAACATTTTATTTGGTCCCCCACATAACTTTTTTGGGCTCCAAATTTTAATAATTTTCATTTTTTGTCAACTTCGAAGCTATTTTTTAAATAAGCAGGGCTTTAAAGAGGACATTTTTGTATGAACTTATTATTCTATATGTAGAGTTAATGTGCACAAAATTTAGCCTGGGGACTGCAGCTTGGGGTACAAATCAGGAAAAAATAGTAATTTCAACGGCAAAAGCGCACAGATGTCATCTTGAAAAAATAAGTTACTATCAAATTGTAAATATATAAATAAAATGTACATATCTTAAGCTTTAAAATGACATAATGATATTCCAAATTGGTGAACTGCACAACAAATTGTAATCAAATGCATAAACCTCTGAAATTGGTAAAATTTGTTGACGCGAATTACGTACGAATTTATAAGTTGGATTAACTTCTGTATTCGTTTTACGTGTAATTTCCCTAATTGACAACATTATGTGTTTTATTGTAGCCTCTTCTTGTATTACCACAAAGTTTCCAACATCGATATCGTTTGAATGGAATAATGTATCTTTGTCGCTTAGATGCAACTTGGACTGATCACTGTCTGCACAAGTGTTACATAAATAATGTTACACCGACCCCACTATCTACTGTAACACTGTACCCCAATCATCAAAAATCTATACTCGAATAGTTAATAAGGGCACAAACAGTTTTGAGGCTAAGTTCGTGCTTCTCCGGCGTAAATAAGCTTACAAACTACTTATAAACTTATAAAAACAGCCTTGGTAGTGTAATGTCTGGCGTGCCGGACTTTCACCCAAGCTGCCCGCGATCGACTCCCGGCGCCGGCAGATCTGGTTAAGGTTTTCTGTTGTTTTCCTTAGCTCTGATACATATGTGGGATTTGCACTGTTCCATCTGTAAGTCGGCTGCAGCCGCACATTGGGCCACATAATAGTAATAATCGCCCCCTCCCTCCCGCACAAGCTTATAGCTTCTGGGGCCTTGGTTTAGGTTATGGGTTGTAGTAGTTATTATTATTATAAATACATTTTTAATAATCTAGCTTTAATTAATTTATTTCTGAAGTAAATTGTATTTTACTTGAAATAATTACTTTTGATATTAAAAAATATACATACCTTAATTTCTTGAAAACCAATCAATGAATATTAACCAAAATGCACCTACACTTGGTTAGCACCAAAGTATTTCTAACATGACAATATGAACAATGTTTAATATAAAGCAATCCTAAAAACATTAAGTGTAACACTGTAGTACGTGTAACACTGTTCCCCCTCTTCCCCTAACTGCCAGTAAAAATTTTAAAAAAATATATTTTTTCATCTAAAGGCTAGGGTAACAAGCTAGCCCATTTTCATCAAAATCAAAAATGGTGCAGCAACCATTTTTTTTAAATTTGATGATTTCATATGCAATTTTTAAAATTAAAATGGAAAATTTGACTTTCTTCAATTTTTCAATGTTTAAATTAGCTTATTTAATAATTTGATTATCGATATTTTTTCTAAACACTAACATAAGTCGTAGTAATAGAAAATGAAAAAATATTCTTCTAAATGATACTGAGGGGTAAAAGGCTCTTACTAAAGTGGACCAAGAAAGTTTTATTGCTTTCGCTAAAAATGTTTAGTCCAGCTTGCCCTTAAAGAGCACAAAATAACTACACTAGCTAGTAAATATCAATCAATCCCTCCTTGATTTTCGTCTGTTTCACGTTTTTTTATGAAACACGAAAAACTAGACGGATTCCATTTGGATTTTCCAGAATCTAGTTAATTATGATGATACTTCATAAATTTCGAAATTTCATTTGTCAAACTTATTAAACTGTCTGAATAACATGAAATGAAATTTTAACAAGCAGTTTTTAATAATTAATAATCATAAAGTCGTCATAATAAATTATTGGATTTGTTGTCAATTCTAGTTAGCTTAACACTTATTATACAGGAATTGGTTTAAATTTCCGCTTAACGATGAGTTTATAAAAATCATCTACTAACAACCGTGCGATTTTTTGTTGAATTATTACTAAAAAATAAACTATCATGCTTGAAGTAGGTAGCATTAGCAAGTGTAAATATAGCTGTCCTTTTGCTAAAAAGTGATATTAAATTATAGTAATCCCCACTCGTTCTTAAATATTCAATCGAGATATATATGTACAATGTAAATGTTAACCGTCAATCAGTTTTTAACTTTCCGAACAGTTAGTTGTTCTGATTGCTTTTATTACAAACAGAAATAAAATAATTTTTTAATACATTCTGAATAGTTATTAATTTATAAAATGAATGATAAAAATAAAAGTGGTTGGAAAGTGTGTTTAAAAAATGATAACAAGAGCAGCTCAAATGTTCTTGGTAAAAATTGGAGCCCTTTTTGGAATAACCTGCATAGTGAAAACTTTGGTAATTATTTATCTTTATAATAAATAAGTATATTTAATATCGTTATGAAAAAAAATATGCGCAAGGTAATGGTTCCGTTTAATAAGCAAGGGAATTAAGGTGCACAAGGAAATAAGAACGATTGCGGAAGCTTGCAAAAAGATACTAATAACGTCCTTCGTGCTTATAATTACCGTTAAATATATGGTAGTGAATGCATAAAGCAAGAAAATTTGTTTTTAAAAGTGTGATTAAAGTAGTTGAATACCTTATTAGGCGTTATTTTTTATCATCTCTTGTTTTCTGCAATGGAAATTAAACAATGTAATAACTTACACAATATTTTATTAATGCTTCAGCAATGTATCGATTCTTGATTCAATAATAACAAAATGTTGATTCATATAAATGTGCCCGGTTGTAAATATTTTTGTGGTGAAAAATGATAATCTAATCATTTAATTGGAAATTTTACTATTAATGCATTTTTTACAATCAGTTTCATTATTCATTTCGTTCTAATTACTTAAAATGCTTAATACAGCAACAAATACTCATAATTATCCCAAAATCAATAAAAAACGATACTATATGCCTAAAATCTTTTTATAGTATTTAAAACATCAACAAACAAAAAAGTTTAAAAATTTAATTGATATTTGTCATTTTTCTCACGTATATTATATTTTCCTTAAGTAAAACAGCTCCATATACTATATGTATTTCGTACTGAATACTCAATTTTTAAGTTAAAAACTAGAAAATCCCCTAACAAATTATGTATACGGATGTCCGATCTTGAATTAAAATGGAATTTCCATTTGTTGCTATAATAATAATTCATTAATTCTATTATTCCTTTTATAACGTAATCTTTTAACGACTATTGCGCTAGAAAACGGATAAAGTAAGTTTTGTGATAACATACAATAGTATATTGAAAAAAACAAGTGTTACAATGACCATTATTCTAACACGAGTACAGTTTATGTAACGAGCCCTTCGCCAAGTTCGTACGAGTACTACAGTTGGATATTATAATACATGTTTTTTATACTATTTTCCCTATTACGCGTTAATTTATTTATAGCTAGATATTATTAGAAATATAAATATTTTTTTAGTAAAAAAAATCTTAACTGCAAGGTTGGTAACACTGACAGATTCAGTCAACATTTGAAATTCAATTTTTTGACATTTATTAAATTATTAATTTAATACAACTACTTTACGAATAAACATGTCCCAAAAACAATTTCACAAAATTGAACGTTGTGATACTGATTTTGATTAAAGCAGTGTCACAAAATTGACGTGTAATAGTTATTTGTTTGATATTCTTTTGGGACAAATAAGAAAGTTGCCGGAGGTAAAATAAGGTCAGCAGAATCTGACAATGTTATCAGTCCCAAAATGGCATTTTTTATGAATTATACATACTATTTTTTCTCCAACCGCTCTTAACTAGTAAACTCCGTGAGAAGACTGTTTAAAACAACATGACGTTAAACTATTTTTTATTTACTGTAATTTTTTAAGCAATTTTTTGTTTCCGAGTAAAAACAGGCAATTTTAATATTAATATAATTAAGATATACTCAAAAATGTGTAACCTTCACTCCCATTTCATTGAAAATTCGAAAAACTTCCGATAGGCGACGGACAGAGATATACGTTAACACGTTAAAAAAAAAGAGGTTAGGATTGGTTTTTCGTTTTGTGACGCCGCGCCGTTAGGAGCAGCAAATAAAATTTTAATATTATCAAAAAACAAATAAATGATTATTATTTAATTGAAAATTTCTATTCATTTCACAATATTGGTATAAAATAAAATGTTTTAGACCACTGCAAAAAATGTGACGGGTAACGTTGATTACTTTTTGTACAGTTATTCTGGTAACCAGTAACACTTCCGAAATGGTTTACTGTTTATACAAAATAATTTGATATTATAGTGTCATATTAAATTTGTGTGGTTGAAAACAAAAAACATTTTTAAGGGATAGTTTCTAATACAGGATAATATCACCGTCTTACGTTTGCTTATTTTAGAAAATCAGCATTTCCAAACTTTTAAGGAACTTAGATTTAGATTAGTTACTTATTTGATCAAAAATTTAGCAAAATTTATCATGAAAAGTATCGGTAGAGTAATGTAAGGACCCACTAAAATATCATTAAAACATTATTTTTGTGTGTTTTAAATTTCAATTTTTAATACAATAATAAATATCACGATTCTTATGACTGGTAACTTTCGGTCAATTCTTTTCGTCCAAAAAGTAAAAGAAATCACACCAAAAGAGTTGAACTGACCTTTCAAAGACAATTCCAGGCCTCATTCAGCTTTTCCATTTTATTAACCTAGTCGGTGTAATCTTTCCAGCGATATGTGGCTTACTGGGAATTGTAACAGACCACATTCTCGACTTCAGTGTGACTTAGCGATCACAGACTCAACATGCTGCATTTTTTATCCCACTCCGTGCTATTGTTCCAAAGAGATACGACTTGCTGGGTTTTGCAATAAAACAGTATCTTTTACGGCTTAACGTGCCCTCCGAAAGCACGACCGGTTGTGATCTAGGGGTCATGCATCCAACTTCTGACCCGGGCCAACGTAACTTAACTACAAATACTGTTTGACCAGTACTCATAGCGGTAGGCCATGCAATCGATACAGTCATAAAACATGAGGTGCTATATATTTCCATCCTACTCGATGAGACCTTTCCAACGATTTGCTATTTGGTGGATGTTGTAGTAGAACTATTTTATTTGAGTAGAGAAGACCTATGATTATTCACAAGAATGATCACGGGGCTCCTTATGTACTATATGTTTTTAACTTGCTGAAATCTTTCTAGAAATATGTTACTCAATGGTATTGTAATAAAATCATTTTTAAATTCTGGTGTAACCTGAAGGACACAGGAATGACCACAGATCATCATGAGTTACATATTCTTAACTCACTTGTTGAGACCTTTCCAATAAGATGCTACTCAGCGCTAATTGTAGAGGAACCATTTTTGCGACGTCTGGCGTGACCTGAAGGTTACTGGAATGTAATTTCTCTGTTTGATTAAAGTTTTGAAACAATATGATATTCGGTGTGTGTTGTAATGAAACCATTTTTACCTTTGGCGTGACCCGAAGAACAGAAATGGCCAAAGATCTATCATATACTATATATCTTAATTTATTTAATGAGAACTTTCTGACGATATGCTATTCGGTGGAAGTAGTAATGGAACCGCTTTTTATCACTTGGAATGACCTGAAGGACACAGCAATGGTTACAAACCGATCATGTGCTATGTTCTCAACCTACTTGAGACCTCTCCAACGATATGCTACTCGATGGGTAATGTAATGGAATCACTTTCTTGGCCTTAGCATGATTTGAAGGTCACAGGAATCGCCACATCATGTGCTAGTTATTCTTAACCCACTCGTTTAAACGGATGAAGCCCACTTCCATTTAAGTGGCTTCGCCAACAAGCAAGATTTTCTACTGGTCGGAATATCTTCAGCAGATTCATCAAAAATCATTACATGAGTGACTGCATGATGTGAATTGTCAAGTTTTTGAATCAACATACTTTTCTCGAAGAGAATAATCAAACATTCACGGTTAATTCACATCGTTAGGTAAATATGCCGGAAGAATTTTTTAGGCCAAAATTAACTGGGATAGCAAGACATTTAGTTTTAACAGGACGGAGTGATGGCTCATGTAGCTAGGCGTAACCGAATTGTTTTAATGGAAATGTTTTCTTACAAATTGATCTCGATATATAGAGACATGAATTGGTCACCTAGATCTTCTGATTTATCCAATAAATCTGAAGGCATTGCTCGAGAATCCCTAGTTCCAGTTGTGCTCAATTTTAGAATAAGATTAGAATAGTGTTTAGAAGTGGATGGATTCCATGTGAAAAAAAATACCCTTAAGAAATAAAACTGATTCAAATATAGATCTTATATGATGCAATCATATGATGCTTTGTTTATTTTGTCGTCTATTACTCTTTTTATCGCTTCATGAAATGTGTTAGTGCATATCACTGAACCCTGTAGATAGATCTACTGTATGATCTTCATCATAGTCTTCATCATGGTTTTCCCTTTATGAATCCCACGTCTTTGTGTGAATGCCTGTGAACCCGATAATTCTTTTTAGACTAGATGGGTTTTGGTATGAAGGTGCCTTGGGATGAGGAGATGATCTTTATTGAAATGGACACGGTTCGACTACGCCCACTTCAGAATTCGGAAATAATCTTAAGTATTTATTTATTTGTGTATTTACATCATTTAAAGTAAATAGAAGCAAAAATGGAATTCGATATGGCTGAGATCACGTTGACTAACACTGCTTGGCGTTACCTTTGCCAGACACCAATCATAGGTTTTTCGACATATCTCAGAAACGGTTTAATTATTAACATGCAATTTTCTCTATTCAATACCAGTGACGAGAAAATTATAAATATAAACCAAATCAATAAACCGCATATCGTAGTGATATTTACAATCCATGCTTTCTATCCTGCTATAACCACTGATTCCCGCAAAGTCTCTATTAAGCAGCTTTTCAACTTCTCTTGGATTGTCTCCACCTTCACATGCCGAAACAACTTCGAGAAAATGGGGAATTTTCTCTTTTTCTCTGGTCTTGTTGAAGGTGTCCGAAGTGGTAGATTTTGCCTTTTAGTTTACCAATTTAAAAAATAGTGCTTACCATTTGGTGGCGTGACCTAGTTTCACTAAGAATTAATGAATTATGATTAATTAATACGAAATATATAATAATAAGAAATCAATCTAATTAATTAGCGGAAACTCTAATTACGCAACTTAAAAAATCGAGTATCCTACGGGGGCGGGGTCTAATTCCATACAACGTGTTAACAGTATTGGTATTGTTACTACAATACACTTATGGCGTATTGTAGTTTTAGTCTAATTCGTACATTTACATTGTATATTTAATTCGTTGGTAGTATTGTACTGTAAAATATAAAAAATTCCAAGGATCGCTTTTATGTCAAAGTAAACACGTTCGTGGATCTACTCTATGGGGGCATGGCCTAATTTCACTAGGAATCTAATTTATTAGAACCCATCATATTGATGCCAAGTGGCTATGCCACAGGTGACAACATGGTTACATCCGAAAGCAGAAGAGTAGAAGTACTTCTCCAAGGTTGATATGATACGTTTAGTAAATATGCCCTTCTGCATATGTCGCTTTTTTGAAAGAGAGTGTATGTGCTAGTCCTCTGTTCTCTATTTTGTATTGCTTGTGTTGAATTATTTGCGTCGTTTCATTGTGGATATTCTCTTTACCATTTTCTTTATATTTTATGAAAAAAACGCCATCATATCGTAATGAGCTCAATGAGAAACCTGCTTTTGTTTTGAATATAAGATTCAAGACCGATCGTCGTCGATAATGAGCTGTTCATTGTTCTAGTTGCCAGTTTGATGGAGACCATGGAAGCTCAAGAGTACATACCTTAAAAGTACGTTTTTGTAATGGGCATGTTTGACAGTCGTATACTGAAAACCTGTAGGAAAAATGAGAGATATTTTAAAAAATGTTATAATGTTTTAATGTTATTAATGTTGTTATAATTATTTTAAAGGTATAGGAAAATATTCGCTTGGGCAAGTGGTTTTAAGTACATACATATGATCTTTCATACACTTAAATAATCATGTGGTTTATTTAAAAAAAAATTGTTATTGCTAATTGCAGAAATTGTTTACTCAAGCAGTTATCTTTGTTTTAATTGAAAGAAAGCTTACAACGCAGAAACATGAACTAACAGAGCATTTAGCAGAATTCCAATTTCAATATCCTCAATTTAAATAAAATGCTTCAAAATGAATTGTTCATATTTAATTTAGTCATTTTTAGAGAAATTCTTCAGTTCAAGTTTAAATCTGTTACGAACGTATATGCTACGCACGGGTGGACAGCCGTCGTTCAAGGCTTTGGAACTTTCATTCTTAAACGTGCACATTATTTTCTAGACTTTTCCGTAACAACTACGTCAATTGTCAAAATAAAAAAAATCATACGCTTGATACTTTATAGTGTAACTTTTACAGGAAACGCTATTTGGAAAAAATATTTGCTCAATATATACAGGGTGGTACAAGTGGAATGACGTCGAAAAGGTTTGACATTTGGTAGGGTTAAACTGTTCATAAAAATACATCTTTTGACATGAATATCATTTGTGTGAAACAAATGTCTGTCGGATGCCGCCATCTTGGATTTTTTAAACGAAAACTAAAATAATGAAGAAATAGTAAAAAAATATATCAACAATTCTATTAATGAAATACATTTTTAAGATTTCGCTAAAAGAAATTAATTTTAATAAATGTTCGAACTGTTGCCCAAAGTTGGTTAAGAAAAGCTTTTAATGAATAATGTAGGTGTTCGAGCTTCTAAGTCATCAGAGTATGTCCCCCAGACGTCCATTGGGACCATGTCTGGAGACCATTCAATCTGACCTCTTTGTCCAATCTACCACTCAGAAAATGTATGATTTAAATAATTACAAACTTGTTGACCAAAGTGAGGTGGAGCATCATCTTGGTGAAACCAGACGTTTAGATGCATAAGTTGTGGATTGCTGAATAAGGCTTTCTCTTTTATTCTTAGTACAGTTTGAGTTTGTAATAACTCTACGGCCGATGTTAGTGTTCCAGGTATAAAGAATGAACCGATGACGTTTTCATCTAGTATCCCACACCAAACATTAACTTTTTGTGGTTATTGTGTAAGAACCTCAAAACGCACACGTGGATTATCTACAATTATGCCGATTTACAAAACCGTTTAACATAAATGTAGCTTCATCAGAAAAAACGACATTTTCGATCAAATTTGCATCAGTTTCAGTTTTGTTCATCATACTTTCTGTAAATTGCGATAAAAAAAACATCTTCTGTCAATTCGACTATATGTGACTTGTAAGGGTAAAGTTTAGACTATTTTACTAAATTTCTTACCGATCCTTCTGAGACATTATAATCAGCAGCAAGTTAGCAAGTTGTCTGATGAATGTTGTGGCTTATCAGCGACATTCAGTAAAACGTTTATTTAGTACAATATCATCATTAGTTTCTGTTTTCGGTCTTCTTGAAGTTGAACGATTTTTTACACTTATCATCTCCTCACATCGTTAAATTGTTCTTGATACTGTAGACCTACTAATTGAAGGTCTGGTTGGAGGAGTGTTATTGTCAAATGACAAGCTTCCGAATGAGTCCTCTTGCGATCACGAAAACCAGCAATTATAATAATTGAATACACACATTTCAGTCCAATTCATTTTACTTTAGCTTAAAATTTGACACTAATTTGAAACGGTACTACTTATTACTAAGGGACTGAAACTTGATTTTATTTCATACTGTATCGTATTATCCATGTTTACGGTAGCAATTACAACCCGGAAAATGCGATTTTACGGTCTAGTATGAATGTAATTTTTTTTACCGGATTAAAATAAATCAACTGAACAATGCTTTAGTATTCAGTTACCATGGACACTCGTTCTATGTTTTGAATTCGACTAATAGTTGCCATAGATGCTCGTTGTTCAGATATGTCCATATTTTAAATTCGGATTTTTATTTTATATATATTTTTTTAAATTAAACCAATAATTGCAGTATGAAATAAAACGCATTACGTGATACATCCTGGAAATGTTCTTACAGTCTCGTTTCGATGTTCCGAACTCGGCTCCTTCGTCGCCTTGTCCGTAACATCTTACTCGACTGTAAAATTCCATTTCCAGGACTTATAACGTAAATGACTATTACATGAAATCAAATAATTTACAAGGTATCTGTGAAAAAAGGTAGCTCATAATACGACAACACAAAACATCTTTCTTGATTGAATTTGTTTTTGTCATTTTTTTTAAATCTTTTTAAATTATTAAAATTCTAAATTAAATATGTTTTAATAACTTCTTTTCTATCCAAACTATTAATTTGAAACTTGAACAACCGCATGATGTACTTTTTTGTATTTCTGAAGCAAACGCCTTTTAAATGATGCAAAGTTAAACCTTTGTTGCGAATTAAAAAATCCAAGATGGCGGCATCCGGCAAACGCAAAAAATAAAATGTTATATTTTATAATTAAAGAAATACTATATGTACTTCTCTATTTTACAATTGTGGCTTAGCCGACTATTACACCATGCCCTCCAATTAGAAGAATAAAGAATATAAGATTTCATTTGTCAAATAATAACAGAATGCCGATAAGAAAATGTTAATCATAAAATATTTAAGATTGTCCTGTTAATAGAAAGTAAAATTAGCAAAGGCAAATGCAAAATATGTGTAGTTCTGTAATTTATTTGTTAAATAGTTCTAAATATTAAATACAATAGCTTTTGTAATAATGCTTTGCTACAATTAGTGTTACTAACGATAATCTTTATTGGAAGACTGTTTGTGGGTTTGTTTTCTCACGGCGGCGTAGCGACTAGGAGTAGCCTTCTGTGGTATAATATTTATCATTGCGTTTTCATGTTATGTGGGATTCTTTATTTCTCATAATTAGTTATGCGAGCATGATAAAATTAGCGACCGGTCATAGTGGTGACTTTCCTCTGTGAGCGTGTGTATTATCCAATTATGTCCATCTTGAAAATTGAGAACTTGATTCTCTGACCCGCGCTAATGACATGGAGAAATGTCAGTTGATAAAACAAAGTCGACTTCATAGTCGTTTTTAAAACCTCAGAATAACCCTCAAAATAACAAGAATATGCACCACACCTTCAAAAGAATGTTTCCCCTTAGGGAGCGAGGGAGTGGCTAGACGTTAAATCCAGAGTCGATTACATACAGTGCGAATTTTTTGTGAATGTCGAAATGCGAATCTCTGAACATGCATATTTCTTGCGTAGATGTTAGTAACACAAGTAAAACGCCAAACGCATTGACACCGCTAACAATAAATTGTACAACAATTGTATAGGGATGTAGTTACTGTTGTGTGTTACACAATGATAAAAATTAAATATTTTATTAATACAAATGCATAAGTATTTTAATAGTAACAATAATAGTGTAATTATTTCCTATACTCTAGTAGGAAAAAACATGATTTTATAAACTGAACTTGATATGAATTAATACGAATAACATTCCCGAACGTGGCCAAAATATGAATGTAAAATTTCGATTTTTCTTGTATGCAGCATTAATAAGCAAACTTATTTAAAAAAATAATGGGAGTTTTTTTAAAGAGGTTATTACATTTTGTTTAAGAAGTAATTAATTTTTTTAAACAGCTGTCAAAATAGGTAAGACTGCTTGCATAATTGTCAGGGATGCCAATGGATTTGACACGTTATTGTAATAATTGATCATACGAGTTTTATATGCACGAAATCTGGATGTTCTCCTCGGGTATATATTGTTACTTTTTCAAAACTGTCACTTTTGACTCATGATCCTGTCGCATAGGGGTCGGAAGAGTGGACGGAGGTCAAATCTGACGTTAACGAGAATGTTTCCAGGGTCGAATAGACCTATTTCCCCGTCAGAATTGAATTCTGACCTAGACGAACAGATCTCCGGGGTCGGTTACATACAGTTCCGTTGGCACTTTTTCTCTAGCTAATCCCAGTATCTCAGTGAAAAAGAGTGCCAGACGAACGAGCAGCTAATCAACGCGGATAACGCCCAACATGTATCAAGATGCAAATTTTACTTATAATGTAGCTTAGTCGCTTTCATTGCACTAATTTGAATTCATTGTAAAACAGATCTCGTGTCATTCCTTTACTATTTATTTTACAACGTATCTATAAGTTAACTCCAATTGAAAAATACTCAAAATTCATTCTCTTGTGTTAGTTTGATTAACTGCTTTGTTTTGGAATATTAATTCGCTTCTGCTGGATCTGTATTTGGTATAGAGGTGTTCGGGTATGAGCTTTTCAATTGCTAGTTCATTGAATGTTCTCACGCACATGCCCGGTAGCAAAGATGTGATCCGTGCGCGGGCCATGTGGTGGCCTGTGGCGCGGTCCGTTATGTCTACCCGTAGTAACCAAACATCTTAGTCCGCCTGTAGGCACGGGCTTCCCGATTGAAGTCTATTTCAGAATTATTTTTACAACTCGAAATCCCTCAAATGGCTTGAATATAATATTATTATTTGAGCTATTTTTAATAAGCACGGTCATTGCAGTTCGACCTCCCAGCCAGACTTCTCGGTTTGTTATTTATGGATAGACGTCAGCCTTAACCCGCTTGAACGAACATTTCGATACGGCCGCTCGACCCGACCCGTCACTGCGGGCGCGATTCCGATTTCCCACTTAATCGGAATACCCGCGCCCCCCTAATTGGTACTAAATTCCGTTACCTTAGAAAATGGTACATCTCTTCATCGAGTTCTCATAAGAATAACATAGGAATTGATGATGTACCTGTCACCTTCTCTAAGGTAACGGACTTTACCTACCATTGTGCTATGTTCAAATTTTATACATGTAGAATGTGGTTACTTTTATTAATTTATTCTTGATATTTATTTATTATCATCGATTGATTTACTAACTGTAAAAGTTAAGGTCATGTTTATACATTTAAAAATTGGTTTAGCATTTTAGTCATTTTATTTATAAATTTTATTTTTAAATTATTTTTTTTATTTTTAGAAAGGACACCAATTCCTGATAGTCCGTCTATATCAGAATGTACAACGGCCACAAATCTCTCAGCTTTAGATGTCATATCACCAACGGATGATAAGGAAGAAATAACTAGAAACATAGGATTTAATGAAGAAGATCTAAGGATTGCCAAACCTGAGATTGCATCTTTAGAGAAAAAGGAAAAGAGTAGCGTTTCCTTGAATTCAATCGATTCTATTAATAGAAGTTCTGACAGTATTAATATTTATGTAGGATCAACATTTAAGAAACCACGACTGTTTAATCAGGTAAGTTTTATTAATCTAAAACAGAAGATGCAGTTAATTTAATAATCATTGAATTATTTAAATTTATACCTTCAACATAAACAAAATAAATTGCCACAGATTTAGTAATAAAAAATAACAGTAATAATTAGAAACAGTGGCATAACGAATCATCTTATACTGCATCTTTTTATAGTTTACACATTTATAATTAACAATTATGTTTGATTATATTAATTTACATAACGTTGCGATTTAGTGAACTTCATGGTTTATTAATTACTTTTCCAAGGCTGTTCAGTTCTTTATCTTTTTATACGAGGTGTTCAAATGTTAATATAATGAGGCTGATTCAAGAATAAGTGTATATTATTTCATTAAATTATTATTAATTTAACGTAAAATAAGATTTTAAAGATATTCCAATATTTTTAAATCCATTCATATTTATAAGTCATTTCATGCAACACATCGGTATTATGCCTATTATTATTTGTAAGTACTTTTAACAACAAACCCATCCGAGACATAATTATAGTTACTCATAATAGAATAGTTATTCATATTGAACAGTAATTACTCAAAAGGTTGCCTGTAATTGGAAGGTAATTATTTTAGTCAATCATTGTTTATAGAAACAAAAAAAAACTAAAATTGGCCATTTCTTATATTCTCATCATTTAAAGTAATTTATTTTAATAAGTCATTAAAATATTACAATTTACAATACCTCAGGTTATTAATAATGCTTATTACAAAATTGATCAATTAACTAAATCCCGTAAAATTAAACCCCTATGCACTGGACCTAAAGTAAAAATACACAAATAAATATTACTCATAAAATATTACTAATTAGTACTATAGTGCCCTTGTTGAACCAAGCTACTCCTGGTGACATGATTGACTGATGTGAGTTCGAACCTCAATCCGGGATAAGATCTTTCGGCTCTAGGATCACATTGGCGAGCTTAGCTAACACAGCCAGGAGTTAGCAGGCAAGACTGAAAACAGCCGAACATTCATTGGTATATTATCAATATTTTAGGCGGGCGATAGTCTTGGTAATTTGCATTTATTCAAGTCGTTCTGACTTTTCCTTTTTTGCCACTTGATACATGATTTAAAATATTAAATGGGATTCTAGGCAATCACGTTGCTTTTTTTCACTTTAATACATGCGCATTCAGAGAAAAATAATACTTGTAATAAGAAAATCGTACATTAAGCGCCGGTGTCCACATGCGGGAATTCCCGTTGCGAGCTCGCTGCGGGCCCGCAAATGCGGTCACGATACTATAAAATTAAGAATTTTGATGCTGTTTTAGAACCTAAGAAGTTTGTAGTTTCAATTTAAGAAATAAATAAGAATAATATTCTTGTTTGCAATTCAAGACTATGGGAGCTTGAATGTAGAATAATCTATTTAAATTATGTTCTTATTTTTACATGAATTTGTTTTAATCTTAACATGAAAATTCTTAATTTAAAACATTCAACTTCTTTACTTAAGGTCCAAGTGTACCCAAAAAACGAGTGTTGTTTGTTTAATAAATAATATAATAATGTGATAACTTTGGTTTTAAGTTAATAGTCTAGGAATGTTAAAAACTTGCTTACCTAACTTGTTTTTGGAAAAAAAAATTTTTAATTAAATTATTTCACATGTTATACGTGAAAAATTAATTTTGGAGAAACTGTACATTCAAAATTAATCAAAATAATACCACTTAAGTTTCATAGTATTTGAACTATTTTCCCAAAATTTTAAGAAAATCTTATGTCTAGGGACTAAACTATTACCTCCTTTTTGCCAAAAAAAGCAGTTTTTTTTAGCAAAAAGCAGGTTTTCTGGCAATAATTTAGTCGCTAGACATACGATTTTCTTAAAATTTTGGGAAAATAGTTCAAATACTATGAAACTTAAGTGGTATTATTTTGGTTAATTTTGAATGTACAGTTTTTCTAAAATTAATTTTTCACGTATAACATGTGAAATAATTTAAATAAAAAAAATTTTTTCCAAAACAAGTTAGGTAAGCAAGTTTTTAACATTCCTAGACTATTAACTTAAAACCAAAGTTATCACATTATTATATTATTTATGAAACAAATAACACACGTTTTTGGGTACACTTGGACCTTAAACTTGAAACATTACCACTTTTAAATTGTCTCATATTAATTTAAGAATAACGATATCTTAATTCAAATCAACGTGTTTCTTATTATAAACCATCTGGTTCTTGAAATAAAGAATTGTTTCTTACTTTAAGAAATGACTTAATGATGTTTTAAGCATTTTCTTTCTCATTTGAAGACGTTAGTAAACGTTGTTTTAAGCACTATTATCTTGAATTTAGTGATTGGCTTTTAGGAATTAGTATTCAAAATAAAAGAAAACAATGGCACATGAAAGATTTATTTTAGATGCAACTACTTAGAAAAATACATACACATATTTCTTTACAAAATAGAAAACTTGCCAGTCTCGAATCACATCACATGAACCTTGCCAACGTTTACTTCCATAAAGGTCCAAGCTGCCAGCTTAAGCAAAGTACGTTTATACTTGCTATAAATACAGTATATAACATATTTCTAGCGTATTTTTTACATCTTGATTTAAAAACCTCCCAGTTGTTGAGAAAAGACTGTATTTTTTCTGGATAGTTTATGCCGAAGTCGAAATTAATCTAAAATGGTAATTATTAATACTTTAATTGATTAATTATGACTAAAGTTATAGAAAGATTAGGTACCATTAGCACACTTACCGTGGCATGTTTGTAAAGGAACCATTCTCTCAAAATTTCTTCGAATAATTTACTGTGGCAATCTCTTTGTTCCAAATTTTCTATTTGTCACCATTCTGATATCGAAATAAATAATAATGGATATCATTTATCAGTTCACCCATTGCCTTTGCCAAGTTATCACTTAAGGTTAATACTTAACCACACAGGAAATGTCGCGCACCCGTGCTTCTATTATAACATAAAAGAACCAACTACAAAAAGTGCAACTAGGCAATATTGAATTAGTGTAAACAGCGACGCAGCTAGAAGCAATACCTAACGTTCTCGATTTAACTGCTCTGCACTCTTATTTCCAGAAGAATTATTGTAATATGAAGAATTTAACGTTTTAATTTCAGAAATGTAAATGTTAACTAACTTAATTCAGCATAACATATACTTATTTGAAATTATATTGATTCTTATTTCAAGTACTGTAGTGCTTGAATCAATACACAGTTTTCAAGAACATGTTTGTTCTCACATTAAGTACAAAATTTCTTGAAACCAAAAGTTAAAAATTTTGTTTTTGAACACACCTGTATAAAATGTATTTGCAGAAAATAATGTTTATTTTGAAATGCAAAGATTCTTATTTCAAGTGGTTTAGTGCTTAAAACAATACCTAGATTTCAAGAACATATTTGTTCTCACATTAAGCATATTTTTTTGACACAAGATATTAAAAATCTTCTTTTAAACTTACTTCTCTGAATAGCAGAAAACAATGCTTAAATTGATAATCCAATATCTCTCTTCAAGCATTTTATGTCTAGAATTAAGAATTATCTGGATCATTTTAATTTACACACCACGTTTCTTGAATTTAGATTTCCAATATTTCTTTGAGTGCGAAATGTTAGGGGTGGGTTCTTCTGTTAGTAAAGCTGGCGTGTATCAATTTAGTTTGATCCAGTTTTATTAGTGATTGTTTAGTCCATATGTTGATTCTGCTACTGGCTCTTTAAAACCTTTCTGTCGCGAGTGATACTAGCAAAGTTTATCCCGGCAGTGACTCCTTGACCGTTGTCTAAGTGGAGACTATTTCGCCAGGTGCTTCTCCTTGGACACCGTAAATCTCCAATAGAAGTCCCCGGCGTCTATTGGCATAATTAGCTGGACCTACCCGGCGTTTACTTGAAACCGGCGTCTATTAGGCAAGCTGTGGTTGTTTACCCAAGCGTCTAGATATAAAGAATAGAAAAAAAAGAGAACATAATTTATTTAGTAGTAATCATCACGCTACTCTCATCCGTTTCGGGTCCACGTCAAACTGACGTTCCGCGTTCTCACCTGAATGTTCTTTTGCGTATTCCACCGCACGCAGTGCTAACTTTGATGTGGCTAACAGCCACATCAAATTTTCTCTTCGGAGGCATTGCAGGCACTACGAATCTATGAAACGTAACATCACTATGAAATATAGGTCTGAAAAAAATCAAACGTTCTGGCCGGACAACGGCCAAAGACTAGCGTCTAGCCCCCGACTACCTATCCCTCAAACATCCCGGACGTAACGCATGCGTTTTGTGCAGTTGAAGTGGGTAAGTACTGTAAATCTTCCAATAATAACACCCGGCGTCTATTTGACAAGATGTGGTGATTTACCCCGGCGTTTATCAAAGACCGAAGGCAATTGGAGACTCGGCGTTTATTAGAAGATTTACGGTAGTCGTATTGCACCGTGGATTAAATGGCGCTAAGGCAACTTTGCAATATATCTATAGGTATGGTCCATCCCAGGAAGGCTACTTCAGGGAATCACTTTATAAGGGATGTTGATGCGAATAAAGATCCTCTGACACTAATACAACCCCAATCCTAGTAAGTAATGACCGGGTCTCTACTGTCGTAGTAGTAGTAGTAGAGTAGTCGAACGGGGCTCTGCCGAAGGTTCGTACATTAGGGTGGTCCAACAAAAAAGCAAAGTCGGAAATCTTATGTTGTCACACCCTAGGATTATTGTATACCGAAAAAAAAGTACCCCTATTTTTTATTTTGAAATCGGACAATGTTTAGGGGTGCCTCAAAGCCCTTAAAGTTTCTCATGTATTTTATATGGGAAAAAACACTTTTTCATAGAGTTGGTATAGAATTTTAGAAAATCAATATTTTTCAACGGGACTACTCTGTTTCTCTTCAGAAATGTTCAGAGAATGACATCCAATAATTTATTTATCAAAATATTTTATATTAAAAAATAGTAATAAATATTTTTTAAAGATTTTTCTGTGTTTCTTTCATTTATGGGGCTTTTTGCGGGTCTGTAAAATATAGTTAATATAAAAAATTTAACAAATAAATGATTGGATGTCATTCTCTGAACATATCTGAAGAGAAACAGAGTAGTCCGGTTGAAAAATATTGATTTTCTAGGATTCTATACCAAATCTATGAAAACGTGTTTTTTTCCAATATAAAATACATGGGAAACTTTAAGGGCTTTGAGGCACCCCTAAACATTGTCCGATTTCAAAATAAAAACATAGGGGTGCTTTTTTTCCGATATACAATAATTCTAGCGTGTGAGAGCATAAGATTTCCAACTTTGCTTTTTTGTTGGACCACCCTAATGTACATACATATTAAATAAATAAATGAATAATGCAGCGTAGAGAAAGACTTTTTAATTACAGGTCCTTGCACTTCGATTTATAGAGAAACAGAGATTTTTCACTTTTATTCTGACGGAACCTATATTTGAGTATGAAACTAGCTTTTCAAGTAAAAGTAGCTGTACTAAAATCCCCTACTTAAAACTAGAAACATTAGCTTTAAATGAAATAAACTTATATTTCAGTACTAAGGGTTTCTGAAGTAAGGGTTGTTACACAAAAATCTGTGAGTCATCCTATCAATTACACATAAATTGCAGTCTTTTACTGTATAAAGAAATATAAACTTTCCTTTTTTTACTGTGATTATACCGATATTTAAATACTGAGCGTGGGTTTCCGAAATAAGGGTTGTTACACAAAAATCTGTGAGTCATGCTATCAATTACACATAAATTGCAGTCTTTTACTGTATAAAGAAATAAAATTTTTCTTTTTTTTTTTACTGTGATTATACCGTTATTTCAGTACTGAGGGTGGGTTTCTGAAGTAAGGGTTGTTACACAAAAATCAGTAAGTTATCCTATCAATTACACATAAATTGCAGAGTCTTTTACTGTATAAAGAAATAGAATCTTTCCTTTTTTTTTTACTGTGATTATACCGTTATTTCAGTACTGAGGGTGGGTTTCTGAAGTAAGGGTTGTTGCACAAAAGACAGTGAGTTATCCTATTAATTACATATAAATTGCAGAGCCTTTACTGTATAAAAAAATAGAATTTTTCCTTTTTTTACTGTAATTATACCGATATTTAAATACTGAGAGTGGGTTTCTGAAGTAAGGGTTGTTACACAAAAATCAGTGAGTTATCCTATCAATTACACATAAATTGCAGAGTCTTTTATTGTATAAAGAAATAGAATCTTTCCTTTTTTTACTGTAATTATACCGATATTTAAATACTGAGGGTGGGTTTCTGAAGTAAGGGTTGTTACACAAAAATCAGTGAGTTATCCTATCAATTACACATAAATTGCAGAGTCTTTTACTGTATAAAGAAATAGAAATTTTCCTTTTTTGTACTGAGATTATACCGATATTTCAGTACTGAGGGCGGGTTTCTGCAGTAAGGGTTGTTACATAAAAATCAGTAAGTTATCCTATCAATTACACATAAATTGCAGAGTCTTTTACTGTATAAAGATATATAATTTTTCCTTTTTTTTTACTGTGAGTATACCGATATTTAAGTAGTGAGGGTGGGTTTTTGAAGTAAGGGTTGTTACACAAAAATCAGTGTTATTCTATCCATGGTAAGGGTTGCTGCACGAAAACTTTGGAAGCTACACATAAATTACACATTATTTAGAGATAAGTACCGAGTCAAGAACTTTCTGTAATATGTTAAGTGGGCGGGTTGTTACTCGCTGTGTCTCACAACCCCCACAATGTTTTTTAAAATACTAATTAACCCTTGTTTGTGGAAAGTTTTGGTGGCTACACATAAATTACACATAATTTACCAATAAATCCATAATAAATAGATTCTTCTAATAGTGCATTTTTTAGTGGGTGGGTTGTGGCTCGCCGGTGAGCTACAACCCCCACGATGTTTTTTTAAATAAATACGTTATTCTTTTTCGTAGAAGGTTTTGGTGGCTACACATTAATTACACATAATTTACAGATAGTGCCTGTATAAATTTTTCTTTGATAATATGTTTTTAAGTGGGTGGGGGTTGTGGCTCACCGGGGACTCAGAACTCCCACGACGTTTTTTTAAAAATTTAAGTCATTTTTATTACACAAAAATGTTTGAACCTGCACATAAATTACACATAAGTTTCACTTAATTCTGGTATAGTTTATTTTCGATTTAGTTACTGTGGGGGTTGTAGCTCGACGGACCCTGCTACTCGTATATTCTACATAGTTGTTAAAATCGTACGTCAAAACCTATATTCATTTTGAGGTGATTTACATAGCGTTTTCTTATATTCTCAATATCTTCTAACGCTCGTGTTTAGTGTGGCATTTGCAATTGAAGATCGTACAATTGCCGAATTAATACCCAGATTAGTTTGCAAAAATCTATGTCTGCATAAGTCAGTAAATAAAAAAGTTTAGATATTCCAATGATAAAGTTGAGAAGATATTGCTTCATATTGTCGCGACTACTATACTATCCTTTGTATCTCCGTTTTTAGTGGAATATTATGTTATAGACGATAGAATCCGGATAAATAGTAGATACATACACATTCATCTTTGGCTATGGTACCACGTACTTTATTGTAAATATTGTCCGGAAATAAGAGATATTGCAGATGATATGGAGATTCTACCGTACCACCGATGCGCATTTAGTATTTAGACAAAACAAAATGCAAAATTGAACTATTTGGTACGACAAAAATACAAAGATTACATAACAGAAAAATATCTATTTTGTCATAATTGCAATACAGAAGTCTGAACAGGATAACATAACTATAGTCTAGTTCAGATTCCGGTTATATAACTTCAGTAGTTCTATGTTTATCTTTAATTATTTATCAGTGTTAGTCACTAAAACATTTTAGAGATTGTTTTTATTCATTTTTTATTATTCTTTTGAGAATAATTATTAAACTCTCATTTTCAATTTAATTCAAGGTTTTATAAGTAATATCAATTTATATTCTCCTATATGTTGCTATGGTGTACTTCATACGTTACCAGTGATTTAATATTTAATAAATGTCAACTTTTTATTGCAAATATTGTATCTTGTACATATAGCTTTTTATGAACATTCCAATGCAGTTTAAAATTAATAATACAATTTTAATATTCGAAGCATTAAACATTAACTAACTTGTTGTATATTATACCGAGTGTCTAAAAAGTTTTTACAGCTACAGTTTCAAATATTGTTGTTTTTTTGTGGATAAGAGTAAGATACATTTAGTTAATTGCACTCTTTATGTCAACTCAAGTAGTTTTAAATTAAATTTATACTGTATTTTTAATTATTTGTTCTCATTTTTTGTGGAAACTTAATTATTATTAAAACCAAAGACTATATATAGGGTGATTCATAATTAGTAAATCAAACGAAAATGGCAAAGTTCTCGTGCGGATTGAAGACGAACTTACTTCTATACCAAGTTGCACCACTGCGGAGATGGAGCCTTTCAAAGTCTCCGCTAAAATTAAGAAAAATAAATAAATTTCGAAAACTGTATAACTTTCAGTTTGCTACATAATTTAGGAACATTATAAACCATAATTGATATGAAGTTGAAGGAAGTAACACAAATTGGGAATGTATCACCTTTAAGATATCATATAACTATTTCATCTATTCATTCTTTGAAAAACTTAGACTTTATTTCATGTCTCCTTGTGCTAGCAAATCTGGTCAAGGTTTTTGTCAGCTTTTCCTTAGCTGTAACACAAATGTGGGATTTGTGCTATAACATCTGTAAGCTGCATTATGCAGCCGTACAATGGGCCTGCATAATAATAATCGCCTCTTCCACCCGCACAAGCTTCATAGCTTCTGGGTCCTGGTTTTCCAGGTAAGGGGTAGTAGTAATTATTATTATTATTATTATTATATAGTTCTTCTTAAGGGTGGCCCGTTTCCAATAAACAATTTTTATTACTTATATGTACAAAATATTATGTTTCCCTTAAATTTTAGCAGAGACTTTTGAGTCACTTTTGAAGGCTATATCGCGTCAGGAGTACAACTTGGTATAAGGGTAACTTTTACTTTTTAGTCTTTTTTTGCATGAGGAATCTACCATTTCCGTTTGATTTCCTGATTATGAATCAGCCTGTATTAATATGAAAACTGGTTCGCTTTGATGTTGGATCACCGGGCTGGATTTGTTCATTTATTAAAAGTACCTTGTGTTTATGTTTTGTATGTGTATCTCGAAAACTACAAAGATGCCTATTTATGATTATTGTAACAAAAGAGTAGGAATGTAATGCTATTTTGGGTTGTCATCGTGCGATTCTGCAATTCACTTTGATGTAATTTTAAGTCCTTATAATAAATAATAATAGTTCCCTTTCACAGGCCATGTAGGCCCATTGGGGTGTATAGCAGGGTAGGCTGCTATTTCTCGAGCCGTTCGGTACTCAAGGGTGGTAAAGTGGATAGCTTTTACGCACCGACCGCCTATTATTACCCCAGGAAATGATTTTCCAGGAACTCATTTTCACAGGCTGAGTCGACCTGGAAACCTTAGATAATTTAAAAATGCCAATGTATTATCCCTGGGATTCGAACCCAGGACCCCTTAAGATTGGTAGTTAAGTGCCATCCATGCCCACTGAGCTACCATGGCTTCAATTTTAAGTCCTTATAATTGTAAAATAAATTAATATATAATAGTAACATAATACGTGCTCTTTGCATCTTATGACGAAATAGTATTGTTTGTTCAATATATCCTGTTTTTCGTGTACGCTATACAGGGTGTAACTTATATAAGCACTACTCTTGTAATGGGGGGGGGGGGGCTAGTTGTAATTATTTAGAACATATTTTCCTTATAAGCATATGGTCGCTTCTAGTTAGTGTTTGAGAAAATTGCATTTGTTGTACTCGCCTTAAATTAAAGATGCTAAAGTGCTAAAGAAGCAAAGATGTATAAGTGACTTATTTGCAGGGCGAAATAAACAAGTAATCTAAGCAAATAACAAGTGCAAGCGAAGTGGGAAATGTAATATTGATGTTACTATTGCAATAGCGGTATCGGCTTGCTTTGTTGGCATGCTTTAGTGGTTTATTGCAGAGCAGTGCACTGTTAAGTTTAATTTTTTCTAAACGCCTTTTTTGTCGGCATCTACAGTGCCGAAAAGTTGACCACGCCTTTTTATCACCTTATAAAACTTTATTTTTTCCTTGAGCACGTTTGGCTTTAAATTAGATTCTTAAAACATTTATTTACTCTTATTATTTCATGCAGATTTCAACCAAAATTGTTAAAATTTTGATAAAGATGTATGCCGTTTTTTATTGATCAATGGTCATTACATATACTCGTCTTTCTCCCCTTCAAGGTTTATAACTTTCCATAGATATACCTACCCCGTGTACTAGATAAAAGTATTCTATGAAACCTATCTTATGCACGTATATTGAAATTACACAAGTCTTCTTTCAATTCATCATAGATTTTTTACTGAAGCGATTTTTGAGTATTTTTTTAATGAAACCTACTGACCCACAGTTGTGTTATCACTAATTCTGTTTTTTAAATCATAATTATATTAAAATCTTGTCTGCGCTGGCCGGAGTCGGAACTCAGATCGCCACTATTACAGAACCGTCTGTTATAAATACCCTCAACGTTGTCGGTGTTCCCATTATTTCTTGCGTGATCTTGATGTATCGTGGATTTTCCGTTTCATATCAATACTACGTCAAATAAAGTTAAAGAGAGTCAACTCAATTGAAATCATTAAAATCTTAAGCTTACAACTTTGTAGACCGTACCATAAAAGAAAGTGGTTCTGCTTCTTGTTTATGCGCTCTCTGGTTTTACCAAATTATTAAAAATAGTTTTTTATTGCCGTTTGCGTAATTCAATTTAATTGATTCTGCTAAGTATACATTCTACTCACATAAAGCTGTGTACGTAATTTTACTAAGTTTGTTTAAGAGTTTTTTTATGTTTTATATTTGTAACTTTTTAAAATTGCAATATTTAGATTAACATGTGGATCAAAAATTTTGAAAATAAACCATGTGTCACTAACAATTTCTGTTTAATTTAACCAAGTTTTATTATTAGTTATTAAAGCTTTTACTAAATCTTCTCCTTTGATCTTTTGTAATACTTCATGATTCTATATTAATTCGTCTACTTTCATTTTTGTTCAAAGTCGCCCCACAATCTTTACTCCGAAACTTTCTTCTGGTATAGAAAGTGACTCTTTCTTGTTGAAATTAAATACTGCATCTGCATCTACACTATGCAACGTTTCATAAATTTATATCAAGGAGTTTCCTTGCACTGCTTCTTGCAAGGTTTCTGGTTACTTTTGTCAATCTTGAGACAGTGTAAGGAAGCTTCCCTACATAATTTCATGAAACTTGGCATAGAGTAGGTGCAGGAGTAATACTTCACACTAGCAACAAGAGACGGCTACTTTGTAGACCAAAAAAGAATCTGAATCTTTGAGTTAGAATATAAAAAATAAATACTTCACAAAATATATAAACAAATGAATATATTTTTCAATATAGGATAGTTTCTAACCTAACATCGCATTTTAGTATACACATACAATCATTTAATGTATAAATTATAAGATATCTATGTTCATTATGCATTTTGTGGGGTATTGTTTTTTATATTTTGTCTCCGGCAATCTTTATTCGGCATTTTTCTTTTGTTCTTTGAGATCGATGTTTCCTATTGTTAGAGTGAAGTATTACTTCTGCACCTACTCTATGCCAAGTTTCATGAAATTCTGCTGCAAAGTTTCCTCACGCCGCTTCTTCACGTCTCGAGATCGACAAAACTACCCCAAAACCTTGCAAGAAGCGGTGTAAGGAAACTCCCTGATAGAATTTTATGAAACTTCGCATGGTGTAGATGCAGATGCAGTATTTCACCTCTGAAAACAAGAAAGAGTCACTTTCTAGGACAAGAGAATTTCGGAGTAAAGGGTGACTTTTAACAAAAAATGAAAGTAGACGAATTAATATGCGTCGGGGCTCGTATAAAATTGCAGGTTATATCAAAACTTTATAAAGTTTAATTTTGGTTCTTTTACTGTTTTGTTTTTTAATAAATGTTTGTAGTTATAGGATAATTTATAGCCAGTTTCGATGTTTCATATCATGGCTTCTGTCATTTTTATTATTAAAGCCCGTTTGACACGATACTAAATTTATGCAAACATTTAGCAGTGAATTTAGTAATAAATTTTTCGATAAAATTTCACAAAAATTGACAATTTTCTGTTTGCAACGAACCTCATTTTTAATGCAAAATTTGTCAATCGCGCATGCGTATTAACGTATTTTTTTAGTAATATTTATGGTTGCAGTGTTTGTAGTCTTGATATAACTAAAAGTTGACTTCGTGTTTGTTTATATTTTTAATATTACGTTTTGAGGTTAATTACCTTTGCATTTAGTTCTGTTTAGTTATTATTACAATATTTGGAAAACGTCTAATACTAGTGCAGTTTATATATCTGCATCAGTAGCTGCGTGTACGTTACTGGACATACCATTAGTAAAAAAGAAAAAAAAACAAAATTAGCTAAAAATGTATGCGTTCTGAAGTTAGCCATGGTGCTGTGAGCACATTTACGCGCATTTTTACTCACACATTTAGAACAAGAACTAAATAATTTACTAAAAAATCTTGTAATAAATTTCTTACATTAATTTCGTGTTTGCAACTTGCAAAAAATTTTGTAATAAATTTACTTCTAAATTTTT
The DNA here is from genome assembly GCA_929113105.1 of Agrypnus murinus. NCBI lineage: Eukaryota > Metazoa > Arthropoda > Insecta > Coleoptera > Elateridae > Agrypnus > Agrypnus murinus. Next base: position 114,978,500 of record OV816023.1, on the reverse strand, counting down.
GCATAAATTTAGTATCATGTCAAACGAGCTTAATGTGCAAAGTATAACTGATATAACTAGAAACCTCTAATAGGGTGTAGCTGTAATGATTTAGAACATATTTTTCTTATCAACATGTGATCGCTTACTGCTAGTTTTCGAGAAAATCGCATTTTAAATTTTAAGTAGGTCAATAGGATCGTTGCATGGAATTTAAATTTTGACATAATTTGTATATTTTATTAGTATAACTGTTATTTAATGTACAGGTCCACATAAAATCAATAAATCCATTACGATAACTTAATAATACGAATTACGATTACGAAACGAAGTTTAAATATTTCCGTCCTTTTCTACACCGCTGACGTCACAGCTCTATTCAAGATGGAATGCGATTTACATTCGTAACGTTGGCAATACTTGAAATCTTTGGCAGTGGCGAGCATGTAAACTGAACGTGAGAAGCGACGGAACCCGATCAATTAGCTAGTTGTACTTTAAACAAAGCGCGCGTATCAGAAAAGACAATCTTCTAGTGTTTCCATGTTTTCTCTTAAAAGAAAATTGGATAATAAAGGCTGGCTTTAGTCAACATACAAGCAAAAAGGTGCACGAAATAAATCTATATAATCTTTCGGATATTGTACTGTACTACACCAGAATTGCTTAATAAAATGTTAGTTCTTCCAACGGCCAACCAGCACATTTTTTATTGTTTCCGATCTAGGTAAAGATAGAAAACAAAGTAAATAAAATAAAACTTTAGTACTGTTCAAAGACACGTTTTTACACATCACGAAACACTTCTTCAAATTCATATTAAATATTAATAAACCTTTAATAAAACAGAACTTGTTTAATCAATCGTTTATGTATATTAATAAAATTCTCATTTCCTTTTCCGCTAATTATTAAATACGGTCGTCGTGATACTTGTTTTACTGAAAACGTATAAAAAAAACAACAAATGATTCAAATGTATTTAGTTATCAACACATGCACGTAAATATAAACACAACTCGGCTGTCAAACGATTTCGTAGTGCCAACGTACATTATTGGTTTTATTATAGCGCATGCGGAAGACTATGACGTTGTACTAGAAACGAGCAGAAAATTTAAAATTGCAAATTGAGTGTCTTGCTAACGGCTTTGGTAAAAATTTTGAAAAATATGTGTACTCACTACTAATTATATACAATATAAAAACGTTAAGTATAAAATTGTGAAACGACCCTATTGTACTCACCTTACGTTAAAAATACGAAACAAAAAAAGATTTTTAAATAAATTTTGTGGAAGAATTACTTGGTATGCCTAGGAAAATCCATTCGGGCCACTTCGTCGCTCTTAATGCATACTGGCGTAACTACTTTTTTAGCAATTTTACAAGAGCGCCGTTTAAATGCTTATAAAAACTTTATTACAGATGGCATGATGAATTCTCTGAACTATTGTAACTAGCTACATCATTTCAGACAATTAAGTTCATATCATCTGTAATAAAGTTTTTATAAGCATTTAAACAGCGCTCATGTAAAGTTGCTAAAAAACAGTTCCGCCAGTATGCATTAACGTCGACGACTTGAGAGTCTTGAGACCGGATTTCGGAATATAATAACAAATGCAGTGCTAATCATTTACCATGCAATATATGTAAAGCGTATAATCACAGTATAAAATAATCGTATAATAGAGCGTACTGTATAATTGCTTGCCTACGTTTGCATAATGGTTTGACGCGATTATTTTCAAATGCAACATAGAAGAATGCACATATTGCAATTTAATTTAATAGTGCTGTATAATAATAAGTATGGTAATTGCTTTAAATTTATTTGTTGTGCAGATGGACAGGTTACTATCTGGATCCCCTTTTTTACACAATTCTGGATCTCCTTTCTTGTGAATCAGTGTGATTATTCCTTTTTTCCAGTCTTCTGGCATTTTGTGATAATACCCATATATACTATATTATTGAATAAATTTCAGTATGTAGTTATTCCCCCATCCAGTGGCGTAGCCAGAGTTGGCCCTTGGGGGGGGGGATATACAATAATAAAAGAAAATCCGCGGGCATGGCTCTCAACGTATTCCTATAATTACTGTTTATTTAGGTTTTTTTATAGATTATACGGAACAAAAGTGCAAATATTAAAGAATACTGAATAAAAGACAAAAACATTTTAAGAATACTAGTCTTTATTCTATAGCCTACAGAATCACAAAGGCTATTTTTATATAGATAAATACCAAACCTACCAAAATATAGCTGTGCGGGAAGTATCAGCTTGACCTAAATAACACTACTTTAGTTTTGCCGGCTAACCCCAATAAGTCGGAGAGGGGCGGGGTAATACAAGATAAAAAAAACAAGCGCCACTTCGTTTTAAAACAATCCTTACTACTAAAGCTTCAAACTTCTTAGATAAACGAAGGAATAGATCTTTTACTAACATATAGACAACTTTGACCACAATTTTGGTTGTACGGTGCACATACTGACAGGTTATAAGCTGGAAAGCAAATATTAAAAAAACCACACAATAAATAAATAGTAATAAATAAAACACAAACAAGTAGTGAAATCTAAACTTCCTAAGTAGGGCTTTATATTGTTTAATGGAAATGATAAACGGTGATAATACTGATTAAGGATTTTAATGAGTAGTAAAATTAATTTAGTAAATTTAGGAATGGTGATTTGTATCACAGTGGTTGTAAATCTTAAAAACTACCCTATGACAATTTCAGTACTCGAGATCTCGCTTTAACTATCACTTAAAACTAACATGCATGAATAAATAAATTTTATACACGTTTTATAAATATATATAAACATAGATAAAATGACAATATACATATACATACAGTTTCAAACAAACATCCCACCATGCGATGACCCACGGCTGATACAGAACGGTTTAAAAGCCTTGCTTAGGGTTTTCCGTTTCACTCTCCGGTATAATTTTATCTTGTAACATACTTGTGTATGCAGGTACGAACCCAAAAGGGAAGACCTTCAAATTAAACTCAATCCAAAGTCAAAGGGACAGGAATAGAAAAAAGACAACGAGCAACAAAACCCAAAAATAAAAAACCTGTATTGGTTTTAAATATTTGCACCGAATTTTACCTTTCTATAAACTGAAAGGTCTTTTATTACACGATTCCTTCAGGCCAACTGATAGGAAAATGTTACCTAAAATATAAAAAGATTTTGAGATTTTAGCACATTGTGGAAAATAAAAAAGGTTTACCTAAATGGTTAGCACCAGAACCTAATCCGTCTAATTCACGATTGATCACATATAAACAATCAAATGATCATTTTGTTGAATGCGAGATTTTCTCCGCTAAAGCGAATTATATCAAAATCAATTTTCTAATTCATCTCACACATTCAACTTCTAATGCAAGTCAGCCATTTTGTTATATCCACGGCACCATTGAGAATGCGCTTGAGCGCGCAGGTGCGACTTTACGATAAACAGAGGGAAAGCGTGGTTTTAAATAGTTACCGTAAAACAATCAATGGGTTGTGAATTTCAACGTTATAATTCAACAAAAAACATTACAAAATAAAATCTAGGTGCCATGGTTTTTGGTTAGTTTGTCAAATATTTCATCTACTTTTCATCGAATTTTTTTATAAGTTTTTGACCCTTGGGGGGATATATCCCCCATGTCCCCCCCCCGTGGCTACGCCACTGTCCCCATATTTTATTAATTCTCCGCCTATCTAATCACTTCCGAGTGCTTTTCCATTTTTATTTCAGATATTATGTTTCTCACTTTTTCTATTGTTGCTTCTTCCACTTCAATGTCATCTTCCCTGGTATATTGTCTTTATTTTCGCACAGTAGTTTTTTGTAATATCTTTTCCATATTTTTTTATGCCATCATTCTCATAATGTGACTGCCCTCTTACGTATTTATTCCTCTTGCTTTCAAGTTATAAAATTAGGTATGAAAACGATTTAGTATTTTCTATTCTGTTATTTTCTTCTATTTCTTTTATTTTTCAATTTACCCAGCTTTCTTTCTTATTCTTACATATTCATGCTTGCTTCATTTCTTTTTTCTTTGTATATCTACAGTTTTTTTACCTCTTGTCTTTAACCACTTAATTCTGGCTTTTCTTTTTCATTTATTTTTTCTTCACATTTCTTATCATATCATTCATTATTACGTTTGTTTTTCCTTATTCCAGTAATATTTTCCGTTGCTTTAATTATACTATTTATCTTAATGTTATTTCTTCAGTACAGGTTGGTGATAGAACTCTGTTTATTTCTTCTTCATACCTACGTTTTTCTTTCTTCTTTATTTCTTAACTTCTCATTGTCCATTTTCTCAGTCTTTCATTAAACCTATTAACTGGGAAAGTACAGTTTTGTATATCAAGCAGAGCTACAATGTAAAAGAAAGATGTTTAATGTTAATAAAAAGATAACATCGTGCATTTCACATTTAGCAGCAATTTTAGCTGAGTTAAAAATCTTTACTAACATTTTGCTAGTTTTGATAATAAAATAGATGTTATTTTGGCAAATTACTGTGCAATAAATTCAATTTATATCATCAGAGTAATTTTAGAACTTTTATAACTTTAGTCAGTCAGTTAGTCAGTTATTAGACATTTTATAGCTGTATATAAGTCTTGGGTAAAGAAATTATAGCTCTTAAAAAATTCTTTATTTGTAGGGAAGGGAAGACAGAATTCTGTTACAACTGTATTAAAATGTTCTTTAGATGCAAATATTAGGGGAAGATTGAATGGTAGAACATATCGGAATATGACAATTTATCAACAACATGATTGACACCTAAAAGTGAAGGTTCAGCGCACTTGCTCCTTTTTGTGTATCATAAGTTATATTAAGTTTGAATTCATATATATAAGCAGATCTATTTTTGTATTAATTTCTATATATTCACACACTTACATACCATAGGTTCCATTGAGCCAACAAATTCTGAAAAAAATCTAAACTTTTATAGAAATTTATAAAATCAATTTCCTGAATTCTTCTGAAATTGAAATCAACTCATTCAAGATACCTTCGATATATTTATTCCTTTTAAACAAACAATAATTGAAATTACCATCTGTTATCTCCAAATGTTCTTCAGACTTTTGTTTGATGTGTAGATCAAGAATTAATTAAAACTCAAATTAATGAAACTATCCAAATAGTAATAGTAGAGTAAAAATAGGTTTCTATCGTGTCATCCTGTTTGCACTTTGTTGCTAAAATATAAGATCCACTCTAAATCATCTACCTTTTAAGAATGAACAATCGACTGGTCGTGCAAAAATCGTACTGTGCAGGGGATGGTAAAGGGCAAATTTTCAAAAAAGGACAAACATTTTTTTGCCTTTTTACATCCCCGGTATATGGACTATAATTCGCTTTAATACTGTCTCAATGTTTTAACTAGAAGTATTTATTTTTTAATTTTTAATAACACTCTGCACAATACTTTTGTATGAAACAACATAATCAGATTGTTTAGTGCTATGTCTTTAGTTTTATTTTCCATGTTTTGGTCATGCCCTGGGAGAGCTTTTGATTTGGTAAACGTTTTTGACAAAATTTACACTTATTTACATCAAATGCAGTTGTACGAAAGGTACGTTTTTGAAACGATTCAGTGCGGGGAAGATATATATTTTTTCATATTTTAACTTAACTATAGATGCATATGCGGCAATATTTCTGGAACTGGTATATGGTTTTATAATAGTTTTTGTGACAAAGTATATGTGTCTCGTTTAATTCTGAATTTAACTAAAATTTGCAAATACATATATGCAACAGAGTCTTTTCCTCAACAAATATACCTATGAACTTTCGTACATTCAATAATTTTTTTTGTTTTTTTTTATATGTCTTGATATTAATAATTTTCTTACCTTTTCACAAATAACACATGATTAACACATAAATAAAAATCACTTGCTCGTTTACAACAGCTTATTCTTTTTAACGGGTCTCAAATAAACTTTTGATTCAAGTTAACTGTAGGAACTCGTACTGCTTTTAATATCCATTGTTAAAAGCAACATTAGAAATTGCATTAATAAGCTTACGCGGTTGAACCTGAAATCTGATAAAATTACCCCAGACATAGTTTTCTATTGAAAAATACACACTCCCTCTCTGTTCAAAGTTTTAATTAACGATCTCACAAAATAATTTAAGTAAAAGAAATACACGCATAGATAAGAAAGATAAATTATTTTAGAGAATGGAGTAAAATTAAGCATTATACACACACTGTTCAAGTGATCACTGAATCTCATTAACTGACACTAATGACATTAATACACTACTCATACGACCCTACAAAATCTTAAAAATTGCTGACATATATTATAAATATAATAAATGCCATAATCTAAAATAATCCTTAAATTATTAAGTACAAGCATTGTGTTTTCATTCATGTGTCTCGGTATTCTGCGAGACAGCCAGCGCTACCTAGCGCTGGATGACCCAAACCCTATTGAACTACGCGATGTAAGAGAGGTGAGGATCCGAGCTTGAATTCTTTTTTCGTATTTCAACAAAAGCAACAAGTTACTAAAGCTTACCCATTAGGGTAAGCAGTTGGCACCTAGTGTGCATTTAAATATGTAGCAAACGTGCGTAGACAAGCGAGTATCGACTTTACTAGCTGGTTTGCGGACGTCGCGTTGCGTTAAATTTATAATTTTTCTGCGAAAGTATTGAGCAGATTGACTATTTGAAAAAACAGCGCAATCTTCGATATTTGTGCTATAGCGTTCATACAAATGTTGTTTGTCGATTAATTAAAGCAAGGCTGCCCAACCCCAGGCCCGCGGGCCACGATGTGGCCCGCGAATGAATTATAAATGGCTCCCGTGAGAAAGTTTCAAATTTCCCGCCAAGTTGAAAGAATGTAGAAACAACAAGTGATCACGTTCGTGCGGTCACGCGATTGTCCCACTCGGAAGGTCATAGCATAGTCCTTTTGTGTTTCGTTCGAGAACAAATCTGAGCGAGTTCGCGCGCGTACCTGTTTATTTACTGTTGCATTTTTTAATTATCTCAAATTACAAGGCAAAGATTGTTCACTTCCGAATATGTTTACTTTGATAAGCGGATTCAAAGCTAAATTAAATCTGTTTTTAATTAATTAAGCCAACGAAAATATAAACCTTTTTCCCACACTCAAAGATTTGAGAGAGAAGCTCAATATCAAGTACGAATCTAAAATTAGATGCTTATTACAGTCGTTTGAAAGCAGATTCCAAAACTTTGAAAGTATAAAAGGAAATTTATAAATTTTTGTAAATCTTTTTACAATCAGTTTGACTGAAATAATCAGTTATCCTGCCAATATTTACTTGGAACTCACTGAACTGCAAAATCATTCTGCACTAAAAAACCTTTTTGCAGAAATAATATCTTCAAAGTCACAAACTTCTTCAGACGAATTTGTAGATTTCTGGAAATTGGTGCCAAAAGAAGACTTTCCTGCAATAACTGACCTGGCCTTTCAATTTTTAAGTAATTTCGGATCAACATATCTTTGTGAAAAGATTTTTTCAAATCTTAATTATATACAAAATAAATACCGCACGTCTCTATCTGAGCAACATATTTCTGATTTGTTGTTCCTGGCAACATCTGATCTGACGCTTAACACAGCAAAATTATTAAAACAGAAACAATTTCAGAAATCACATTAATTGTACCAATTATTTAGATTTTGGTTTTTATTGATTTTGTTTCTTTATTTGGCAGAAGATGCTATTTATTTTATTATTTTAATTAAAGACAATTTCAGAATATTGTTTTTCTTTTGTTGCACAATACCTTAATTTCAGTTAAGGCTTATTGTTATCAAAAGTAACAAAAATAGGAACCGTCAGTGGTCAGTGATTTTTGAATCGTCAATTTTACCCGACTGCTAAAAAGGTTGGGCAGCCTTGAATAAAGGGTTCTCAAATTATGACGAGTTAGAGGATACCACGAATATGGCTTTTCAGAACGAACGCTTATTTATTAACGCGCTCCGTATAAAAGCATTGTGCAGAGAGCTATTAAAAATTAAAAAAGAGATACTTCTAATTAAAACATTGACACAGTATTACAGCGGATTATTGTTCGCATACCGGGGATGTAAAAAACGCAAAAATGTTTTGTTCTTTTTGAAAAATTCGCCCTTTACCATCCCCTGCACGGTACGAATGATTTAAAGTGGATCTTATATTTTAGCAGCCAAGTGAAAACGAAAATCTTTTCTAGACGGCTAGGACACTCTACTATAATTTATACCCAATGGTCGGACTTTTAGGATAAGCTTCTCTGGTCATTAGAAACATAAAACCTTAGTAACATTTTTTGATTAAATGAACTTGAGAATTTTGCCCGACGTTTTCAGAAAAGTACGTATATTGATGCAGGTCAGTGTTAAGTCTAATAGGATTAATTGCTAACTCTTTAGAAATTGATACCATCAGTAAAAACGTGACCTCTGTTGAATGAGCACAACAAGGATGCAGACAGCGCACATTCCATTTTGGATGTTGTTGAAACAATTTAAACGTTCTATTAATCCAGGGGATTCCCCTGTATTAGGAAACGCAGGCAGAAGTGACATCATTTTAATACTGACATATTTATTGATATTGTAACGTTCTTTTTAAATTAATACCAAAAATGCTATTTAATCGTCTATTAACAAGAGAAATATTATTTACATACACTAATTCAATCTTAACTAATTATTTAACACTGTAATTATAAACTGTTAACGAACTTAAATATTAGATTTCACAAACTTAAAGTAGATTATATAAGGGCTATTTATTTATTATTACAACGTTTGTTTAAACATTTATTTATTCACTAATATTACTAATTACACAAAGCACATTTCAATTCACCGGTCAAACACTAATTGATTTTCTTCTGTGCGCGACGGTCAATTTATACCCCCATGTAAATGTTCTAGAAGACGTTCGAACATACTCGTGTATTACCTGGATTTGTTATTCGTTAAAAGCCTGTACACATGAAGGCGTTTAACGCGCGTTACCAAAAACACAATGTCCATTAAATCTTCTGGCGATTAGCTGACATTAATTACGGACGATATTACACCGAGTACAAACGCTGTGAGGGATACCATTTCAGCAGACGAAAAACTAGTAATGGACATTACGTATTTTTGTTTATTTAGATAGTAATACGTAATACATATAATGAGTTAAAAGTGAAAAATAAGTTACAGGCGTGATTCCGGATAAGTAATTTACATGTACTGACTTTTATTTTATTAAGATTTAAACAAATAAAAACATAAAAATCTACTTGAATTGAAAAAAGCCCAACTAAAAAGTAATTGATAAACATTTTTAATACTACCTACATAATATTAACATTCTACTTTTAATGATTTTTATCTCTTTCATAAAAATCCCTGTTTTATCAATATTGTGAAAAATGTTCTTTTATTCCAAAAATTTAAGCCAAAAGCGCGCACGTTCATGTGTACGGTCCAATGCAATTTTATGTACCTCGCAACGCGCGTTAGTATGGGGAATCTCGAAACGCGCATCACATAAAGGCGTGCATAGCATGTGTACGCGTCTACTATTACAATCCTATGTAGTCGTTAGACGACGCTGTATGTGTACAGGGTCTAATAAACAGATATTAGTTAATACATGCAAATTATACAATAAATACATTAATGCATAAGACATGTTTAGATAATTTAATTTATCTATCGATGAAATTCTAAAAAGTTCCTTTAGTAAAACCTTTCTTCTTTTTTATGTTTTGATAGAACCACCGTGATGGATGGTAATTTGTTTACATAGTCTGCATAGTATAAAAATAATGCATAAAAAATAAGTACTGTTACTGTTTTATTACCAAAAACTGCAATGTAAGGGGTTTGCAATTTGTTATTATTTGAGAAATGGAATAGTATTTTTTATCTCCTTGAACTTCAAAATAGTATGTGTCACTATTATAACTTCACAAATCTGCAGACTTGTATTACACATAGGCCAGATAGGGGTTAATGTGCCTATTAAAAGAATTTGAAATTGTCTTACAAATCAGAAATCACAAAACAAAAATACCGTTTTGAAACATAATATCAAACGAGAGGTCGTTTCCCAACAGGCTTTGTTTATTTAATTCTGTTTATCTGTTCTTATTCTATGAAACACTTGGCCAAAATAAAGACGGTTTTTTATTATTTATTAGGCAACTTTGCACATTTTAGAAAACAAGTAGTATTGTTTATCTACTTGAACTTCAAAATATGTGTCATGTGTATGCTTACTATTCAATTTGAAAACATTCGGTTTAACTTCGATGGCGTTTTTCTCCAAGTATAGAAGTACGAGAAAAATGGTTATCTAACCACTGTGTAATTTTATTGTGTAATTTGCAATTTTCTGCAATATGCTTTCTTGGCTTATTTCTTTGGGTAAATATTTTTATAATAAATCTATCACATTATAGTGCAGTATTTGCCTATGTAGTCTGACAGTTAAATAAATTTAAAAAAGTTGAAATGGTACATAGTAAAAAATACAGCAGCGCTTCATATTTATCTATACTCATCTTTAGGATAGTTACTTTTCATAAATTGCATAAAAGGTATCTGAACGTAACTGAATGCTGCACTAAACTAGATTGACCCGCTCGCTGTGTGTGATCACATGATTCCGGATAGTTATGTTCATCTGAAGCATGTGTTTTGTGATGACTAATTTCGTCATTTAATTGTCAAACTAAAGTCAATTCAACCCCAATATTCTAGAATAATAGTTGTTCTGACAGACTTACCTAGAACTTCTAATAATGTTTATTTAAGTTAATTAATGTTAAGCTGTCACATTATGCTAATTTAAAAAAAGTACTTGATTAGCTCAATCTGGCAACAACCAGTAAGAAATGAAAAATCTTAAAATTATAAGGAATAAGCTTAACTTATTGGTTATAGATAAAATTAATATTATTTCTAAAATAATGTATCTAAACATTGTGCTTGTTCACTGTATTTCTGATATGTAAAGTGGTATGACTTTAAAATGAAAATTATATGCAAATGTTATTGTTTCTATGTATTAACAAGTAATCTTTTCAGGTTTTGACATCTATATCTGTAGCTTTAGTATCAACAGTTGTTGGATTTGTTTCTGCGTACACATCCCCTGCTGCTGACAGTTTAAAAGAACAACTTGATATTACTGAAGAACAGGTATAAAACAATAAAAATTGTTAAATTTATTTGTAAATTTCTTGTTTTTTGGCAGGTTTCTTGGGTTGGTGGTTTAGTACCACTAGGAGCTTTAATTGGTGGCTTAGTTGGAGGTCAATTGATTGAACTTATGGGTCGAAAACACACAATTTTATTTACAGATATATTATTCATAGTTTCATGGATATCAATTGCAGTAGCAACAAATGTGTGGTATTTATATGTTGGTAGAAGTATTGCTGGTTTTTCTGTTGGAATTGCATCACTAGCACTTCCTGTATATCTCGGAGAAACAATTCAACCAGAAGTAAGAGGAACATTAGGTTTACTTCCGACAGCATTTGGTAATATAGGAATATTAATATGTTTTCTTGCTGGAACTTATTTATCATGGAGAAATCTTGCCTGGTTGGGTGTTGTATTACCATTTCCATTCTTGATATTGACATTTTTGATTCCTGAAACACCAAGATGGTACATATCAAAAGGCAAAGAAGATCATGCCTATAATTCTTTGCAATGGCTTAGAAGTAAAGAAGTAAACATACAAGAAGAATTCTCTAATTTGTTTAATACTCAAAAGGACACCATTCCAAAGCATAACATTTATGAGTTGTTCAAACGAGCAAACTTACGACCACTACTGATATCCTTAGGACTAATGTTCTTTCAACAGTTAAGTGGTATTACAGCTGTTATATATTATACAACTGATATATTTCAAATGTCCGGATCAACAATTGATAAAAACCTATGTACTATTATTGTTGGTATTGTAAACTTTATATCTACATTTATTGCCACCATTTTGATAGATCGTTTAGGTCGTAAAATACTTTTATATATATCTAGTATTTCTATGATTATAACATTAGGAATTTTGGGTACTTACTTTTATTTAGAAAAACATACCGAAATCAATGGATATGGTTGGGTGCCGTTAGCTAGTTTTGTAATATATGTATTAGGTTTTTCACTTGGATTTGGTCCAGTTCCGTGGTTAATGTTAGGAGAGATATTTCCGGCAATTATTAGAGGATCTGCTGCTTCAGTAGCAACTGCATTTCATTGGACATGTACTTTCCTTGTAACAAAGACATTTATCGATGTAATTAATGCTATAGGCCCACATGGTACATTTTGGTTGTTTGCGTTTATGTGTTTATTATCATTAGCTTTTGTTATATTGTGGGTACCTGAAACACAAGGCAAGAGTTTGCAAGATATAGAAAATAAGTTTGCAAAAAAGAAAAATAAGAATTCTGACTTAATTACAAATATCCAGACATTGCCGTCTGTAATGTAATATATTTTGTCCAATATTACAGATACCTTAGTATTATATATTATTAGGTGTTCACCATGGAAAGTCTTGATATATTTATACTTTTTATATTTAATTGTGAATGATAAAAAACGATAAATGCCAAGAAATGTCACATAATGGTTGGTTTATATTAGAGGTGTGAGTTGAATACACAAATTCTGCATCTGACCTAATTTATATCAATTCCAAATCATACTCAGATAAGATCGGATATTTTCAACTATCTAAAGATCATCTTAGTGTTTTAAAAGTTGTCTAATTATCCAAAACTGTCGAAGAACTATACAAAAATATAGTTTGAAATTGACTATGCATGCTATGAAATTATCAATTTATTTATGGGGCATTCCATGCTAAACCACCTTTTTAAATAAATGTCGCGGATTTTAACCAAAATTTATTTTAATATAGTACTTGGTGATCTATATTGTTGTGAATAATTAGAAATTGGAAAATTACCCAACTTCCGGTTTAGCGCGACTATTTAAATGAGCGTCAAGAGCATGTCGCAGTTGAAGAAATAATCTATAAGTCTGGTTTGGCACAATGCGTTTAAATGTTTTAGCAGACGTTTTTGAAGAGAAAAGGATGCTCTTTCCTTTGGTGATAATTATTCTTCCGTCTAGTTTTTTGCTTTGCACGAAAAGTGAGGTTAAAATGTAAATTTGACATTTTCATCAAATATGTCAGATTTGATTTTAGTTAAAATTACTTAAAAATGTTCCTTTTTGTATACACTTGCTTCAGTTAAAACGGCAATTTGGCATATTAATTGATACATTCGCAATGACGAATTTTCTAACGGCGCGCACGTCAAACTCCGCAGAGACAATTGTTCTCTTCGCATTAAACGCGAATATTGCTATGAAACATTTAATTAATACTATATTAAAGAACGAGTTTCATAAGACAAGAATACTCGTCCTTTAGAAAATTCGCCGCAAGCGGCTCATTTTCTAAATTTTGGACTCGTGCAATAATAACTTATGAAACGAGTTTTTTTATGCTATTTGAGTGAAGTTTTTGTCAATTTTCTGTTTTTCCAGTTTTTTTCCAATGCTACCAACTTTGAAAAAGTTGGGCTATTAAAGCACTCAAAAAATGAGCTATAAACGCAATGTTTTGGGTGCTTTAACAGCTTTATTATAGACGCAAAATAGAAAAATCATTTTTATTTTATATTAATCACGTTTTTATAATAAGACATTTTTATTTACAGAAAATGTACTAGAATTAGTAATGTAACATCGTGAAGAACTGACTAAAGTTGTGAAATAACTAACTAACTAATAAATAAGTAAAACAATTATTAAATAGTTACACAGCTTAATACTTACTGCCTGACAATTGTTTACTTTACATTTTTGTGATAAACACATACACAATGACAAATATGCAATGTTTAGGTCGAAGTTAAGCAAACTTAGAAAATCCCACCTTGCAGTCTGGATACTTCGTTTTGAATTGAACATAAAGTTCCTTTAAATTACAATGTATTAATCGTTTCTGAACATGATGATTCATTCTATTATTTTGACATACAGATATGTAGTCTTGCTTTCCGTTTTCTGATTTCAAAGTTAAAGCATCTACTTATGAACAACGAATACAAATTCTGTCTCTTGGGTCGATTTTTTGGAATACATACTATAAGAAAAACCTAAAATTTTTGGTTGTTCTGGAAGACTTGCTTCCACAGGTAGATAGCTATATCAATAAAGATGCGTTTTCTGTGCGCCCGACGCTAAAATGCGTAATCCTATCACCTAAGAAACTGTAAATTTAGTTTCTGCGTATTACGAACACGATGATAATAGTCATATAATTCCCGGAAAGGAAGACTACATATATCTGTACGTCAAAATAATGGAAAGAAACATTATGTATAGAAACAATTAATACTTTGTAATTTAAAGGAACTTATGTTCAATTCAAAACGAGGTATCCAGGCAGCAGAAAAGGCTGCAAGGTGGGATTTTCTAAGTTTGCTGAACTTCCACCTAAACATTGCGTCTCTGTCGGGTCAAGTGGAACTCATTGCGTATGTGTTCATCACAAAAATGTAAAGTAATAATTGTCAGGTAGTACTTATTACACTGTTTAAATATTTAATAAATGTTTTATTTAAATTATTTAAAAGATTAGTAAAAGTTCCACAAGTTTATTGTAATCTACCTGGCAATTGTTTCAACAGCTTAGCCAATAATTAATAATTAACCAATAAACTTATGAAACTTTTACTAATCTTCTATTTATTTCATGATTATGGAGTTTCACCATCTAAGTCTAAAAACAATAAACAATGTTTTATTTATTAGTTAGTTTTTTCACAACTTTAATCAGTTTTTCACGATTTTACATTACTTCTAATATGTTTTCTGTAAAAAAAAGGTCTTATTATAAAAATGTGATTAATGTAAAATAAAACTGTTATAATTAAATATTTTATAGCAATATTTGCGTTTAATGCGAAGAGAACAATAAATTGTCAATGCGGGGTTTGACGTGCGCGCCGCTAGAAAATTCGTCATTGCCAGTGTATCAATTAATATGTCAAATTGTCGTTTTAACTGAAGCAAGTTCATACAAAAAGGAACATTTTTAGGTAATTTTAACTAAAATTAAATCTGACATATTTGATGAAAATGTCAAATTTACATTTTAACCTCACTTTTCGTGCAAAGCAAAAAACGTGACGCAAGAATAATTATCACCAAAGGAAAGAGCATCCCTTTGTCTTCAAAAACGTCTGGTAAAACATTTAAATGCATTGTTCTAAACCAAACTTATAGATTATTTCTTCAACTGCGACATGCTCTTGACGCTCATTTAAATAGTCGCGCTAAATCGGAAGTTGGGTAATTTCGCAATTTCTAATTATTCACAACAATATATATCACCGAGTACTATATTAAAATAAATTTTGGTTAAAACCGCGACATTTATTTAAAAAGGTGGCACGTTTCGCATGGAATGCCCCTTATGTTATATTGCATTTACCTTCTTTGGATACAATTTTACTTTCTAAAATTTACAAAAAGTTAGAGATCTCTTAGTCCTGTGCTACATAAGTCTGAAAAATAGAAACCAATAAAATACTACTTCACTACATAATAGTTATTAATTGATATTAATTAACTGAACTAGTTGTGTGTATAAACTTGGAAAAACAGTAATCATGCAGAGATTTGAATGGAATAGGTACCACTGTATTAATAAAAAACTAGCACTTAAACACCAAATTGCATTATTTTAAGCTTTATGTTGTGTCTGTGAATGTAGTGCTCTAGTTCTTTATGAATACAATAGTACATAGTGCTGATAAAAATTAGATAGCAGATAAAATTAAACAATAGATCAAATTTGGATATTGGATAATTTTCGGATATCAGGATTGAGTTTCAGATTCAATAGGGGTTCGATACAAATTACAATTAAATTATATGAATTAGAGTTGGATACATTATTTTCTTTGAGTTTCACTTCTAGTTCATATGATTTGATCTACATTATTTATTCATATTATTTTGGACTGTGTGGCTTAATTTTATCTATTCATAGAGAATCTCTAAGAATCTCTGTTTAGTTTTATTATACATTTATTCCTTTTTGTATAGTGTTAGATATGTAGTACAGAAATTGTTTTAGTTGCATTTTATTTTGATATATTTCTTTATACATACTAAAAGAATTTTAAAAGATCCTATTCGAACTTTAGAGTACCTAAAATGGTATAGGGTTTAGTATCATTCTGAAATTTGAAATGTGTATTTTATCTGCAATATTTTTAATATTCATCTTTGTAGAATAATTTACACCATTATATATTGATTATAATTATTGAATTATTCAGACTAGTTGATGAAAGTTGCTGAAAATAAATTGTAGGAACATCTCAAAACCTTAACTATCATAGTTTGACATTTGGAACTAAAGGTATTATATCTTTAAAGTACATTCTAGTCAATAAGATTTGTTATTATTTTCTGAAGATAGAATTAAATAATAATACATAAAATAGATTATGAAAGATACAAGTTTCGTATTGTATTTTTTACTTAATGATTTGTAATAGCACAGTTGCAACATCGTGTACTTAACAAGGATGGCAGTATATGTTATCATTTAAAATAATGTGCAATAAAAGTTGCTTTAATATTCTGTTAATGATTTATGCTTGTTATTTTATAAATGATGAAGGTAATAATGAAAATGAATTGTGAGTTAAAGTATAAAGAAATAAAATGAAGTTAAAAAGATGCAGCTAAATTTTAGTAATGTTGGCCATTTGATTGTAGTGAGTAGTGCCTTGTGGTTTCATGATTTTTAATATTACACTTCCTTGTTTGTTCCCTACAACTACAATTAAATATTAACTGGGAACGAGTTTATTTTAACTGCATTTCTATGGTTAACTGTGCTTATCATTTTGATTTAAAATAAAATGCCTGGATGAATTGATTATTAATATTTAGTTTATACTTTTTATCACATACATATAATAGGGTGGAACAGAAAAATACTTTTTTCCAATATCGAAACCCCTCTGGGCAGAATCGGCGAGGTTTTCCCTAGGCGAAGTTCTAGTTAAAATATTTTTGATTTTGATAAATATCTTTAGTTAGCATATCGCACTCTTAATCTGGAAATATGTGTTTTAATGGACATTACACCATTAAAACCAGACTTCATATTTTCTATTTTATAGTTTAATTTATTGTTACAGAATGTATTTTTATGTTGTGTTACAAAATATATAAATAAATAAATAAATGTATCTTATAATATAAGATGGTGCATATATCAATTAAATGATCACTCAGGGTATGCCTAGAATTACTTAATGTATGAAAAACATTTTTATTATCCATTTTTCAGAAAATTTTATTGTTAATAAAAGTTAGTGTATCACCTAATAACTCTAATGCAATCATCAAGTTTTAAAATGACTAGCTACCATATACAGGAGAGTTCAAAAAATATAAATTCAGCTCAAGAGTAAAATAGTTATTTTTACAAAATCAAAAATTGTTATTTAGAAAAGTTGTTTGGAAAAAAACTATATTTAAATTTGAAACTTTACAAAGAAAAATTACTTTATGATTTTTTTTCTTCAATGCTCTGTGTTGCAATTAACATTAATAACTGCCATTCATTCTAAGTTACTGTTTTAAATCTGTTTATTGAGAATTTAGTAAGATTTTCTATGCAGCTCATAATTTTCATATGATTCTCATAGTTTATTGAAAATTATTACAAAATTGTTCGTTTTCTTGGCGCAAAGTTGATATTTCACCCCAACTATAATTCGGATCATAGAATAACCAAAATACATGAGTGCGTTATGTTAAATTAATTTACTTTTTAGTGACGAATGCCTTAATAGTTCTTTACATGATTTTGTGTTTTACTCAAAGCTCCACATTTAACTGTGTGTATCACATTTGCCGCCTATGGTTTTTAAGAAATCTACACTTTCTCAGCATTTATTTTTGCTTTCTGCACCAGTTTTTTTTAGTTAATTGCACAGTAATAGTGTTTTTGTTAGTTATCTTCTTAAAAAGCGTTGCTTAAATATGCAACAAATTTATAAATCCATCTTTCATTTATAAATTATATTTCTTATACATTTAAATGGTGACATATATTGCTGAACTGGTTAAGTTGCACGATGCTGTGCTTCTGCTAATATTAGTGAACAAAAGTGTAGTATACATAACTATATAATAATAAAACAAACTGTGATGTTAGAAAAATGTAGTAATTGTAAACAATTCAATATTAAAAGAAGGGTTTTAAAAAACCCCCTGAATCAGTGTTTTTCTTTTAATACCTATATAATGAAATTAAATATGTCAAGGCCAAATTTGTAAGACAAACTTATTGTTAAGACTATTAGTGTTTGATATATGCTAGATGTCGAAAGAGTTAATATAAATTGAAAAAAGTGTTGTCATCTTGAGCAACTTAACAAAAAAGTGTTCTTGGATGAGTTCACAAGAGTACATTTTATATTTATATCCAGTGGCGGCTAGTAAAAGTTTAGGATGGGGGTGCTGCACTACCGTGTGGAATGAAAGAATTGAAAAAGAATAACTTATAAAGTTCAACTTCCCCTCTTCGTATTCACTAAGTATTCTAAATTTAAAACTGGTCTAACTAGCATAGTGGTTTAGGAAGTTAGACCAATTTAAAGTTTTTAGATTCAGTTTAAATTGTATTTACATATATTTATATTTTTTGAAAAACATTACAAAACAAAACTTGATAAAATAAAATATAAAAACCAAAACATTAATTAAAGATAATATTAAGGAAATTGTGGTGAGATAGTCTGAGCCAAAAGTTATGAAGCTGTGCTATTTTGACAAATAGAAATAATTACATAGTTTTGCTTCAAATAATGGCTCAAACGATACTAGTTTTATTAGAATGCTTGTGAAAGCAGTTTATTTATTTATTTTATTTATCCACGGGCTAATGCCCAATTAAGATATACAAAGTATAAATTTAAAGCAGAATATAATTTTGGTGTTATTAAGTATAGACACTAAAACGTATTATGAGATTAAATAATGAAATAGCATAATAGTAACTTAATTATAAATATTCATACAATGCAAACACAACAAGACATGTAAATAGTATTTGAAATAAATAAAGTTATGAATTTTTAACAAATGAGATATTAATCAAAACCAGAACTTTCAAATTTAACAACAAAGATTAAAACCTGCATCGGTATTTTGCTAAGAAAGACCGGAAAATCGAGTTACAGTATAAATACATAGTAGTAGTTTTTTTAAATACAGAATAATAGTCAACAAATTCCATAAGTATAAAGTGTAAAAGTTCTTCTTTGAAAAACTTTTAAGCTTAACAATTATAATACTGTTTTTTTATTGTACCTACCAGGGGCGAATCCAGAGAATTATTTTGAGGGGGAAATTTTTGGAAAAATAATTGTTTTAATAAATAATAATTAAACAAACATTATTTGTTTCTATTCTATGTATACTTATTTCTAAATTTGGGGGGGAATTATCCACCCCGTGAATTCCCGCCTGTACCTAGGTATATTAAAATTAAAATCGTGGTTGCTTCCCTAACCTAAATTCTCACCGCACGCCACTGTTGGCACATAAAGTAATTTTTGCATAACTCATAAACACGTACTCTCATAAGGGAGGGTTCTTCTTAACAAATGTCTTTATCTATCTATCTGTCATATATGTATTTCCAGTTTTGGTGATCTTCTTGATGTGTATAAGTGTTTTTCTGCTTATTTTTCTTTGTCAACATAAAATGTGAGTTTAGCATAGAATAACTCCTTACATTTGGAATGGTAAATTATGTATTCTGTCTTACAGAAATCAACTGCATTTGATTGAAAAATCAGGTATCAAGTGAATAGTCTCAGTCTTCTGATAAATAGGTTTATTACTGCTTCATCATCGCCTATAGACGTAGGTGATTAATATTGAGACATAATGGGCGATTGTTCTGATACTTCGCTCTACAAATTATCTCTATTGTAACAATTACTAAGGAGTTGACCATTAAAACAATCACAAGACACACACTAAGTTAGCATGAAATTTTCAGTCTGGTTCTTTCTTGAACTTAAGGAATTAGTTATACAAAAAAAGATTGCTCACAAGAAGTATAAACAATCTAGAAATATTGTTGATTATGCACATTTTAGTGAACTTCGGGGAAAATGTAAAACAGTTTCGTTAAATTGTTTAAAATCATATCATAACAATATTGAAAAGAAATTATCAGACAATCTAAAGAAATTTTGGTCTTTTATTAATTATAAATGCAATGCTGCCAGCATCCCAAACAGTTTATCTAATGATGCTGTTTCTTTAAGTAATTCACAGCAAACAATTGTAAATATGTTTGCTGATCATTTTGCTTATGTCTATTCTGATTCTGATATTAATCTCCGTAATACTTATAATAATCTATGTATAGAGTGTGCAGATGTTTTTAATAAGTTAATAACTTATTAATAACTTAAATTACAGGTAGGGTTTATAAGAAGGGTCTTAATTACATTGTATGATAATAATCTATTACATATATCTATACTCCAATAGTCTTTTTTTCCAATTTATAAATAAATTAGTTTCTGAGGAACATTATTGTCAAGTTTTATTTAAAAATCCATTGCAATAGGATACAAAAATAAGTTAATTGAAGATTTACCAACATATTTAGTTTCCATGGGAAAGTAATTGAGAAAATATGACATTTATTACATAAGTACATTTTTATGACCGCTACAGTATACAATGCAGAACAACAGCATGTAAACCTTTAAGTATCTCTGGAACCACTTACACGATCGGCGAGTGTTAGAACACTTTATTTAGATAATATGCTGGATTCAAAACTGATGTGTTGCCAAGATTTTAGTTTTTCAGAAGTTTTTAATAATAATATTAGTTTATTACTCAACAGGTTTCTCTAATAACAGAGTAACATTTATATTAAACTAAATACAAAAATACATAGTTAAAAAAAGGGATTTTAGAAACATGGTGTGTGTAAGAATGCTCCGTTACTAGTTAAGAAAGCATGGTTTTGAATTCCATGAGAGTTACATTAAAAATGTCTATTTTGTATTACTTTTGTATATTAAGTAATTTTTGTATATTATAACTTTTGTATATTAAGTAGGACACCTTTTATATTTTTATTTTTTCGAGTTCCCTTAGTAATTCTATGCATAATTTGTGTAGCATTCTCTATACTTAAGTTTAACCGTTTTCGAGATATTTTAACATTTTTAATTTCATAGGTAACATTAAATCTTAACTTTTAAGCTTGTATTACATTACACGTTTTTTGTCTAGAAAACTTTGACAAGTTCTTATACTAGATGAAATACTAAACTAGAAATTTGAATTTCCCAGTTCATGTTTATGTGATTATCAAGTTGCAGTTTGTTTGTGACTTACTTTTTCTTTTTTCAAAAGGACCCAAAATTTGCTATGGCAGCTCAGATTTTTTTTGAAGAGCAGGGGTCAACTGTTTTTACTTACTTGTTTCTACTTACCATAGTTAATGAATGCCACCCAATTTTGGTCTTCATAAAAATCTTCTCTGCATAAATTGGGAAAAACAAGGAAAAATAAAAGAGAACTACTTAAGAATCGTTGTTTATTTTAATTTTAAATTCTTTTTTTTTAAATTTCCTTAAGTTACAATAAATTTCAATATGTTAATTTTAATAATAATTATCTAATATTTTGAATATAACTATTGTTGAATACTAATAAAAAATACTTTCGATATAACGCTATGCTTCAAGCTAACAAACGTAGGTAATCCATATATTTAATTTAGAAAATTTTATTATTGATAATGTTTTGATGTTTTACCCAACAAAATTGATAATTAATAAAAAACAGAATGTCCATCTAGTAGTATGCATATAAATTAAACTTCATACAAAAGGCTTATCTTACTTGATGATCTTGCGACCGAGCCAGAAAAACCTTGGAAGCTATCACTGAATTTCGGTAGGCGAATCTCTGTGATTAATTAACAATTGTTGAACAATCAGGATACAGGATATTGCAGGATGTACTCAGGTATCTGACTATGAGCATAAAAATTGGAATCAAGATTCCAAATTATTCCAAACAAATCTATGGGAAAGAACTAAAATATATAACTTCTAATGGGAGGTTTGAATAAAAACATGTAATATTTGCTAATATATTACAAGTATTAGTATTTACTTCAATACCGAAGAGGTTAGTAAAATGCAAAGTAGATACTTCTATTTTCCGGAAGTTATTACTGCGAATAGCATTCTTGTGAAAGCCATCGAAGTGTTTACTACAACATGAAGTATACCTACTCTGCCTAGTAGATAGTACAATTTTGACAAAAATTGCAGTGTTTACTTCAACATTTGCGAAGTTGGTTTGTTTGTTAATTTTTGGGAGAGGAATCGGGGTGGCGGAGCATCCTTCGTACCTCATGGCACCGATTACTATGATCATTTGGCCGACCCTACTAGAATTTAGCCGAATCTGAGGGAATTCCACCCCCAGTAGGGATTTTTATCCTGCCAAACATCATATTCACACAGGACCTACAGTTTTACTTCCTATCCGAAAAGAAGGGGTTTTTAATTTTTTTCCGCTATGAAAAATTACCAGCTCGGCCGGGGATCGAACCTGTGACCCTTTTGGATTATGAAGCAAACATGCAAACCACTAATCCACCTAATAATAATTACAGGTATTATTCATTTCGCGTACTACAGTTGCAAGATTTTTAGAAATGACCCAGGTACACAATAAAAAAGAATTACACTTAAATTTATCAAAAATACATAACTACTTTTCGTTAGGTTTAACAGAAAACACGTGTTTTGGCTAGCTAATGAGTTTCTAGAGCCATCAAATGAAACCAAAAGTGATGCACTATCATATACAGCAAATGGGAGTGTTTCTAAGTAGCTTATTAAGTATGATGTTCATCATAGTTTAAATAAATAAGTACTTTATATAATGTCCTATTACATGAACTAAATGGTCAGTATAATCATACGATGTATTATCACTAGATAATTAAGCTATGATTAAATTTATTAATTGATAGTTGCGTATAAAGGTGATCCTGGAATGCAAGTCGGGTTTGGTGTAAATCTTGGGATTCATCGAACTACTGCACTTGTCTAAAGTTACTGATAAGGTCTCGCGTGCAATCTATGCAAAAAAATTACTGACTCAAATTCTCTACTACAGGCAAAGAACTTAACAATTCTGTTTTTTGGACTTCTGCAAACTTTATTTTACAAGCTGCTTCAAATCCCATTGAAATATCTATTAGATCACTTTATCACGAAAAATATTTCAACAGTATGAAACAGAGAAAAACGGCAGTGAAAATTAAAGAACATCAGTATATGATTAAATTTACCATTGTTTTGGTAAATCGCTTTTCAGAGAATAAATAAACACCAGTAAGTAGGAAAAATTAATTATGCAAAATATATTTAACACCAAATTGCAAAGTATAAATCTATTTGCCACATATTTTCGTCGCCGCTTGTTAGTAAAATTCACCCCTCTACTGAAATATTATTTTTATTATAAATTACTCGACTTTGATGAAAGTGGATTACTTGTAATGGTAATAATAGGTACATTTGCTTTAAGAACCTGTACTGATTCGCAAGTTTAAGTTCGCCTTGGTGTCATCACTGATGTACTGAAAAATTTTACTTTGCAACTATCAACTCATTTGGTGATATCTTGTTTGGTATGTCACGTTTCGGTTGCCGATGGAAGTCTACCTGAATCCTTCTCGTTTAATGCGGAATAAAAATGATGACGTTTAGGACTTCTTATTTGGTGCGTTGTTTACCTGCACATCTTTACCTGCTCATATGTGAATATCAAGTACAATAGTAAATTTAATGTTCTAAACTTCAACCAACACCGAGCTAGCAAGTCACGAGACAATTTTGGACTTAGGTCAGATTAGGCCAGTAAATATTAGGTTAGGTAAATCTAGCTTAGGTTACGTTTTGTACAAAAAAATTAAAACAAACATGGAGTCATGGAAGCAGATTATTCTTTCCTCTATTGGATGTAAGTAATTAACTTAGAGGTAAAATATTTAACTCTAACAACATAGCAACAAAAGTGTTTCAAAAATCTACATTATCTGTTAGTATTGATCACAGCACCATAATGGTTATTTTATTGTGCAACATTTATTAACGTTTAAATAAGACAAAGAGTATTAAATAGATAAAAAAATTTTAAAAGTCAAAGTCATTAGTGCAAGACACTATTTTAATATTACAGGAAGACAAATACAAGACTCGTCAACAAAAATTTATTTCGGCTTTTGAGGCCTTTGCATCGATAGCTTACACAAAAGCAACTAATGCTAAAGTATAATTGTCACCATCTGCTAATTGTTACCACCTGTTTTGAAACTTCTAGAAAATCAATCTATTATAGAGGTGTTCATGAAATTTATTTGATCATTTAGAATAAGTGTCTAATTACTATTATTATTATAGGATTTTCTAAACCTTAATGGTTGATAATATCGTTAATTACTGGAATAATCGGAAACGATAAAATTAACTACCAAAAAGGGAAGGCGAAAAAACTTAAGAATTGTTTTCAATAAGTCATTTAAAGACACAAAATTTAAACTTTCCGAACTTGTTTAAAAAAATCACAAATATTAGATAAAAATTTATTTTTCTTATTAATACTATTTCCACAAATCATAAAATTTTTGTTTTGTTTTTAAATCGATGTTTTTTAAATTTTGCTTTTCATATTAATAATTTAATTAATAATAATAATTTGTTTAATATTCACATTTTGTGTTGTACTCTCTGCTAATTCTTTCAATGCTGTGTCTTTTGCTGTTTTAATAGCCGTTACTATATAATAGAAGTTAATGCTTCATATAATGTAGTTTCTACTTCGCCCTGAAAAATTTGCTATAGGAAGTAAAGTAGGTGCTACCGGAAATTAGCGTATACTTTAGTGTTGGAGTAACTACTCCGGAAAAGATGCTCCTTCGCAAAAGTACTTCGTTTTTATTCATACCACCCAATTATAATTTTATTAAATAAACAAAACAAATTAACTAGGTATCTTTTTATGATTGGTTCACCTGCAACTTGTGTATGACCAAACTTTAGTTGTGAATCTTATTTATTTAATTTTGCGAACTTCACAAATCTGCCACATGGCTATAAATTCTGAGTGCAAAATCTCTAACGCCGCTACGGATAATTTTAATTGATTATTGGAGGCGCGCACGCTTGCCTTGATTTGAGTAATCTTAAAGGCATGGTTCGTATGTTTAAAACTCGTGTTTAGACTAGTTTAAAACTTTAATCAAACTAACTATTTCTCGTTAAACATGTTTTAAATGTATATTTAAAACATGTTTTTTTGTACTTGTTTTAAAATGGCTTTTTGAAAATTTGAAAGAGAAAGAAAATTTTAAATTCTTATACTGTATTTTCGAATTTAAATGACCAGTTTCTATCTGAAAGTGTATTATTATACACTATATTTTACAACTATAAATTATAAAATGAAAAAGTATAGATACTTTATTGATTGTTCATTATTTAAATCTATGTTGGAAAATGACTAAGATTGAAACTTGAAAGATGAACCATAAATACAATTCTAATTTAATAGTAAAATAAATTATAAAGTGGATAAGTATTAGTTTACATTGCATAAAATGAACCAATTTTGCTGCAACAATATTAAATTAATGTTTTAAATATTTCTTTTTAGATGTAGAGCATTTAATAAAGAGTTGCTATAAATAACTGGATAAATAAATGGAAAGAATAATTACAGAGATAACCTGGTTACAGAAATGGTAAATCTAAATAAACAAAAATACCTGAAGAAATGTTTCCATAGGAACTTTAGCAATAGTCGTTGACAATTCATAAATCAAACTAATTTAACACGCACATTTTTTTGCAATGAGTACACTTGGCACGAATTCTATGAGGTTCAACAGCATCTTTAATAAAATTGTTACAAATGCTGCCATACTTTTGTCAAACCGTCATGAATATATAATATTCGACTGATTTTCTATTTACTAATTCTGCATTTTTAGAGTTCTAAAGACGCATTTCAAAGGATTTTGATCCTTTTATTTATAAATTACAATTTGCAAATTGCTTATTAGTTTAAAACAGTTTAAATCATGTTTTGTTTTTTTGCCGAAAGTGCCAATTGGTGACTACCAATATTGTAAAAAAATACAGCGTACAGCGATATTAATGTTTTCGTTATTTCACTTTCGCATTTTGTATTATTAGAAGGTATTTTTTATATGACCATTAAAAATATTTAATACAGCATGAACGAATGAAACAGCAGGTGATAATAAATATTTTTAGGTTACAAAATAGATGTATGTAAAACAAAGAATAAACTGAACATAGTTGGTAGCTCTGAAATTTGTTCCTGTGCGCGGGTCTAGTATCAAACATCAATGAAAAAATAGGTCCGTTCTTATTTGAAACTAGTTTCAGACTTGAAAACTTGTATTCAAGTTTTTGACTTATACTATCAAACTTTTTACAAGTTAATCTAGTACAAGAACTTGTCACAAAGTCTTCTAGACCAAAAAAACTGTAATGCAATACAAGTTTTAATATATAACAAAGTTAATAATAAAGATTAAAGGTTTTGATCGAGTGGTCGCTCACGAGTTCAAATTCCAAACAGGTAATACCGGTATTATTTTGGAAATAATACCATAATACCACGTAATACCTAAATAAATAAATAATACGTATTATGTGTGGTAATACCTGATAATACTGGAAATAATACCGATAATATCAATAATACTGGAATAATACCAATAATACTGAGAATTATTAATTCCTGTTGGGAGTCCTTAACTGTAAATAAATAAATAAATTATGCCGAATAATACCAATAATATAGGATAATACCAATTATCTTCACATAATTTTGAATAATTACATACCTGTAACTGTAATACTTCAGTATTATTAATGAAAGTATTATTACTATTATTATACTTGAACGATAAATACAAGAAATGAGTCATTTTCGTAATCACACCTGAATAAACAAATACGACCCTGGCCGGGGTGAGATAAGATAAGAGTGCAAATTTCACGTTGCTAAGAATTCAGTAACGTACGCTAGAACCAACAGATTTTCATTGCTGATTTTACATTTATTTTTAATTAAAAAGGGGGTTTGTTTCGCTACTGAATCTTTCTAGCTCATTTATTGTTTTTTTCCACGTCTACACTACGGTGGAACCAAAGCTGAGGTCATATGTCCCCCATCTAGCATGCATCACGAATACACCCACCCATAGTTGTGGCGGAATTTTGCAATTAGAAAAATCCCGTCGCCCCAAGTGGGACTCGAACCCACGACCCTTGGAACACGAGTGATGCACTGACACATTTATTGTTTATTTTATCATTTAGATTACAGCGTGGCCTTTGCGTTATTCTAGATGCTTTTTACATTTTCGCCCACGTGTTTGTGATGACTCATTTCTTGTAGTTTTGGTTGAACTAGAATAATTTTACTAAATCACAATACAGAGCTTTAAATTGTTACCTAAAGAGAAGTCGGTAAAAAAGTATTTTTGATTTCATTTTTAGATTTACATAGATGTACTTTAAACAGGTACAGGTATAATAAAATAAAAATTAAACGCGAAACACAAACAAAAGATAGAAGGTCTTCTTAGAATCTTAGGTAGAATTCAAGGGGAAAGAGTACGACGAGGAGCAGGGTGCATGATAAGAACGCCTACGAGTCACCACATGCAAAGCATGGCAAAGTGTGCACTGGCGTCGAATCTTAGTCGGATCGAGTTGATCTTAATCCAGATCTTAAAGTATTTTTTATTCCATTTCTAAAAAAGCATTCATAGAAAGGAATATTCTTTGTTTATTCTACCATGCGAGAACATCTAAATTAGGCATAAGACTTACATTTTAATGCCATTTATTTACCTATTTACAAAACTATTAGGAATTTGTTCAGTTTAAAATCTTTTACATATCCTGTAATTATTTAACTTTCACGATGACCTGATTGTCTTTCTAATAAATATTTTGCTACATGTTTATTTATGTTTATTTTCCTGGGTAGAATAGAAGAAGTGGAAGCAGCAAATAAAAGATAACAATAAATAGTATAGTGTAAAAACTTAACCTAACATTCTACCAGAGACTGGAACCTTTTACAAATAAAGGTTCCGGTTCTTGAAAATTCAAAATAAAGGTTTCGGTTCCGATTCCAATTTTAATTTTCTAAACATCTAAACATCAAATTTTATGTTGGTATATAGCTCCAAATATCTCCAAACAAATATGACCTTGATAACTGACAGTCGATGCATGTTAGGTTAAAGTATTGTTTATAATATAGGTGATAATTGATAAATATATTTGCTCTTCGGTATTTCAACTCTTTTTACTCGGGAAACTCGAGTGCTATAGTTACAATTATTTACAACAATGGATACCATAGAAAATAAGCTCTTGGAGTAAACAGATGTGAAGTACGAAGTACGTAGGAACGTGGTTAATATTGTAGATTCTTTTCAAGATGAAATTTGTTTGGAAATATTCAGGGCTACCAATATAAAATGTGACGTAACACTTTTCCGGTTAATTCACACACTACTATTGGTCAATTAGTAGTGGAAGTGAATCTAATATCAACTTAGTAAGAAATGGTTATGGTAGCGCTGTTGGAAGAATGTTGAATGACTTTTTTTATTTACCAGTAGAACCGAAATGTGGAACCGAAAAATACAGGTTCCTTCGAAAATTTATAACGGTTCGGGTTCTCATCTTAACATTAACACGGATTTTAGTAAGTCTTCCGATTGCGGTTTCGGTTCCATAAAAATAATCGGTTTCGGTTCCGATTCCGGTTCTTATCGGTTCCTGTTCCAGTCTCTGCATTCTACACAGAAATCGTGTTTGTATATCGCAAGGCAAATATGGGATAGTAGTGATCCTTTCTCTTTGCCTGAACTTTGTCAGATGTATCCGAGGTAGCAAGAAATAAGCGATGTTGATTGCAGAAGACAAATAAGAAACAACATATAAACCACTTCTTATAGAACGAGGTAATATTTATTTTATGTGATAAAGTATCGAAATTGTTACTACATTATTGTCTATTATTGTTCTTTAGAAATTGTAGCGAATTCGCTACAGCATCAATAACCGCAGCCCTTTCATGCATTGCTGTTTGCTAATCTGTTTATGACAGTAGTTTTCTTGTATACGCAGTTGTAGTCCTCTTTGTAGCAGAGGGTAGTGCGTCAATACGACGAATGGTTCTTCGTAACTGGGAAGGTGCTTCAGTGCCATCGTTTGCATTCCTGGATCTTTTAGTACCCTAGAAAGTTTAGCTGGTTACTTGAACATCCTCTACTTTCATTTTCATCGTGGGAGATTGTACAAGTATGATTTTATTCCCTTCCAAAACATCTTGTAAATTGTAACATCTGTTGCAGTAATCACTTCTGCTGATGATGTTGACGGAACTGGTGGTTCTAACAAAAATGGCAAAGTTGGGGTTCCACCCATCTATATTTCAAAGTCAATGTTTTAGATAAAAACAAATCATTTATTCAACTTACGACCTAAAGAAATGATTGTGACCTCTGATTCCTAAGAAATTGCATTATATTTTTATATCCATTTGGGTTATTTTACACAATTTTGCAAAATTTAAGTATGGAAAATAATAGGAATTCTTTCTTACTATTATTTACATTATAAAACTGTAGGTAATATTGTCAGTGCAGGATTTACGTATAAGCTACACAAAATATAGCTTAGGTCCCCACTTTCTTTGGGACCCCCAAAAAAATTGTCCCAGTGAGCAATTGTCATATATACTTAAATATACTGCAGCATTATTTGTCCCAATGCCGCACGTCCGGAACATCCCCTACTAAAGGGTCCCATATCTCAAATAGCTTAGGGCCTTATCAAGTCGAAATCCGGCCCTGAATATTGTTTATTACTTTAGAAAGAAAACACTGTTGCGACACACACAGTAATTTTTTAACGTTCATACAGCCATCACCAGTTGTTGCTCTGCATTCAGGCCCTTTTCCCGGGCCCAATCTTTCCATAATCTTTCCATAAACAATATTTCTTTGTTGGACATAAAATTGCTTTTCGGAGTGTCGGGTATTCTTCTCCATGTTTGAAATTCGCGCGTCTAACTATTCGAAACTGTCAAATACAAATGTCACTGCTCGAACGGGCATGCACAGCCGGTAATATAGTTCATAATTAGTTTGCATTTCAGTTGTTGTGATTCATTTCAATTGGATCATAACAAGTGCAGTTACAGAATACCAAATATTGCGCAAATTGTTAAGATTTCCTACTTAATATTAAAGTTCTTGACGTACATTTATAGTGTATGGGTGCAACTACTGCATATAATAATTGTGTGGCTTGTCACAATGGGTGAGTATAATAATTACTTGTTCCGTTACAATAACCTACATAACCTATACTATTCTACCCGTTCGGCGATTTTAAGAGATTAGTATTGTTAATTTTAATACATGTAAAGGTTGCTTATAGTACTTACTATTATTATTTTTTATTTTAGTATAATCAATTATTTTGCATATTAGTTTAGCAGCTTTTCAGTTAGTAAATGCGTACTTTTGTTTAATAATTATGAGATGTCGAGTTAGTAGAAGAGATGTATTTTCTGTTACTGAATGTTTACGTTTGTTTAATAATTATGTATGAAATATTATATAATAAATATTATTTCCAATATTCAACTATTAATTATAATTCCTTTCCTAGTCTTAGTATATAGGACGTTTTAATGGTGTCATTGAATAACGTTTTAATGCCGTCATTGAACAACGTTTAAATGGCGTCGTTGAACTACGTTTTAATGACGTCTTATACTGACGTCCTTGGGCTGTCACATAATGCTGTCAGTTTTACGACGATTTGACATTATTTTAATACGTCATTTGACGTCGTTACTGTCAAAAAACGGCGACATTATGACGTCAATGTGCTGGCTGGGTGTTGGCACACCGGGCGATTGCCGTAATGTCAGTTCGTTCTTAGCTACTGTATTTCATAAAAAGAGCAGCATCCGATTACAAAGAATAGGAAAGAAAGATTGCGGGAATGTTGAACTTTATCATCAAGTTCAGGTTTGAAATTCAATTTTCCGTATGTCCAAATCAGCGTATGCGCCATTTTATTGAGGTCCAGCAATAAAAGTACACATAGGCAGTAAAACTTATCCCTAAAAGCGTAAGAGTACCAGTTATAATAATGTAGCTCGGTCGAATATTATCCGACACCTTATGCAGAGATAATGAGATAGATTTAGAGGAATTACTAATTTATTTCTTTAATTAAATTGAGAAAGAACCTAGAAAAAAGAATAATCGCAACTTAAGATGGAAACTCAACCCTCCATGGATTGGGTATGAAGTAAGTTTTAGGACTAGCTCATCAGAACAACAAAGACTTGTGAGGATGATGCGCCATTAAAGAATTCCACTCGACAATTAATTATGTAGATGATTAATTATTCTGTACAGCACCGAGGTTTAATTGACAAATTAATCAAATCCCAAATTATCCAAAAATAATAAGATAATCTGCACTATCGAAAATAATGCGCAATAGTATATTCGTATCAATAGGGTATCGGAAAACGACCGCTTTGGGGAAATGTAACAAGAAGGAATATCTATTAAAAAAAAGAAACGTCGCATGTCAAGAACGTTTAAGAAAAGTTTTCAAAATTAAGAAATTAAAATTAATTATTATTAATAATTAATTAATGATTATTTAAAAAATCGTAGAATTAAAACTTTTTCGTTACTTCCTCGTCAAGTGATAGTATAGTCAAGCATCTTACTTCTAATACCGCCGTGGTAGTTAGTATCATGTAGTGACGTAGTAAGGCACTACGAGCTTTATTATGTGCTTCAGTTCTGCATATACGTACGACAGTTTAGAACGCGACGGTCTTCTTGCACATGCGATCTATTTAGATAACGGCACCTTTTGAAATGTAATTAATTCTTCAGGACGTATCTCAACTTAAGGCAACAGTTTTTTAGTGTTTTTGTATGGTGTGTTCGTGTTTTGCCCCAGCCTCTTTAAAATAACATTATTTTTTTAAATCTTGCGGATATATATTTAAAAAAGTGAAAATCATATAATACCGCCGTGGTAGTTAGTATCATGTAGTGACGTAGTAAGGCACTACGAGCTTTATTATGTGCTTCAGTTCTGCATATACGTACGACAGTTTAGAACGCGACGGTCTTCTTGCACATGCGGTCTATTTAGATAACGGCACCTTTTGAAATGTAATTAATTCTTCAGGACGTATCTCAACTTAAGGCAACAGTTTTTTAGTGTTTTTGTATGGTGTGTTCGTGTTTTGCCCCAGCCTCTTTAAAATAACATTATTTTTTTTAAATCTTGCGGATATATATTTAAAAAAGTGAAAATCATATAATAAATAATACACTTTAACAGGAACGGTACAATATGTAACTTTAGTATTAAATTGCCTCTTGGATATGTGGTGGGACCCCGCGAGTCACTGACAGATACAAAATATTTAGACAACAGGGCTCTTTGGAAGAGATCAGGATCCTTTTTACTCTAAGGGGACTTTAATGCCAACAGACCTTTTGTAAGTACAATATAAAAAGAAAAATACCAAGATACACACTTAGAAATACCTGCTTAATGCTTATCAAGACAGCTGTGCAGTAGGTAGCTCTGGATCACAGAACCAGTTTACTGTAATCTTTGCGTTTTTATTTCCAAACTTTTGGATTCAAAGTGCTACACAGTGCGATGATTGAAGCTGAAAAGCGCAGGTATTTTTATTTAAGGGTTGGTGCCACAAAATATATACGTTTTGTAATCCTGGGAGTGCGACCTATTAATTCGTGGTAGAATCTCTCACATTGTCCATTGTTTGGGGAAATCTGAGAATTACTGGGGATATACTCTCAGAGCTTCCTATATCCTTCAGTGCCAACTAGAGTTTCTGGATCTCGACAATTTTGGTATTCCCGGGACTCGAGACTGTTTTTTTCGGAAGTCGCGGGAATTCCCGGATAGTAATTTTACATAGGCACCTACCACAAAAATCCAAATATTTGTTTTTAGAACTGTTTTAATTAATCCTCTAATCACTTTCTCCGAGAGGTTCACATTGGAAAATAACTGCAATTATTTAATGAAAAGCACAGCAGTAGATAATTAAATTCTCCGGTCATAAAATTATTTTCTTCACTTTTGTCCTGTTTAGTATTGTATTGTTTGCCGATCAGTTTTAAGTTGCTCATAGCGTTTATAAAACATTTTTCCTGAATATAAACATGATAAATATTATTAGCACTAGTTCGAATTGATATTCCATCTCCTGCGACCTATTGAGACACATACAATTTTAGTCAAATTCCTTGTTTTGCAAAATTATAAAATCGATTGTTAATTTTTAATTTTTTTGAGGTACAAGGTGCGATATCTTTTTCAATATTTTTTTAATGCGATTCGTGCATGCATTCTAAATGCTAGGGTCCGCTAGAATTCGAAATTTGTTTGGGGCAATAATTATATTGGGCCGTTTCTACGTTTTTAAAATGATTTCAAGTAAATAATGCTAATGCTAAAGGTGCACCACCAGCGGTGGCATAACTACCGCCCCCGCAGACCCTGCGACGCGGGGAAGGGCGCAACCCTCCGAAGGGCGCTGCTTCAGAATGTATGTATTAAGAGGGTTTATAGGGGAAATAGCAAAAACAATAGATTTTGACAGGTTAATTGACCAGTTCGCCTGCAGTAAAGCCCGAGAAAAAACTGTAATTGGTGTTAAATCTCATTAATCATATAGAAGAAATTCGTCGAAGAGATACGAGCAAATAAAATGGTAATGGATTAGTATTAGTTCTTCCATATTTTATTTTAATAAAAGTTACCTACGTATAAATTGTATATGTGAAGGGCGCAAACGTAAGTCTCGTAGGGGTGCGCAATCTTACGTAGTTACGCCACTGTGCACAATCTTACGTAGTTACGCCACTGTGCACCAGATCGAATTTCAGGCAGTTTAACTCACCGGCCATAAAGCTAGCATCATTGTAACATTGAATAACTAATCTTTGTTTAAAATTATAAATCGTTAGCTATTAGATCTAATAATGCATTTGCAGTTCTTTCAGTACTTACGTCAAAAAACTCTAAAAATCGTTATTTTAAATTTCCATTATTTACAAACCGGACAGTAATGGGGCATTGTGATTTTTCACTAATAAAATAATTTGCATTATTAATTTCACTGTCAATAGATTCTCCTAAATAATTATCGCAACAAGAAATTAATTGATTTTGAATAGTTTTTGACTGTCTAGTAAAAATGTTTTTTAACTTCTTCAGCATGTTCGCTAATTTCTACATTGAGCTTAATCAAGCACTCAAATATTTATTTAAAATTACCACGATTATCAAAAGTAGTCAACTCATCATAGCCCCGAAATGGCAATTTCTGATTGCCTAATAAAATTGTAACGTCAATTAAATAACACAAGTTTTTTACATTCTCATTGTATAAAATAGTATTTAAATATGCGTGTTCTTGCAAAGCTTCTATAACTGTAGAAGCATTACGTTCAATACGCTTAAGACCTAGAAATTTTTTAATGCGTTCTTTTAAATCGTTATTTTTTTACGCCTCTGGAAAATGTTTTTAATCATTATAACCTGTACTGTTTTAACTATACATTTTTAACAATTCTCAATAATTACTGCCACAGAGCCACTTACGCATTGCATACCAAAAATTATGAAAAGCCCGATTTTGTATTTTGTCAGCAGACATAACATCGGTTTTAAAATAGGAACACTAAAATGTGTTTCTATTCTATTTCATTACGTCTTAAAAATGGTGTTTCTAGTAAACACATCACGCGATCATATTGTGGATCATTTCCTTGCATCTAAAACATAAATTTGTTACTAGCTGCTTAATTAAAATCACTGACTTTTTTAACTAATATACCTAAATGTTCCCGTGAATACCTTATAAAAGCAATTTATATAGCACACAAGTTAATCACGTTAAAATACGATTTTGAAAAGTAAAACAAAACACGAAAGAAATCGTCTTCGGTAGTATTCGGATGGAGATCGCGACGATAAAATAACATATGATACGAATCTCGATCTTTCATTGATTCACAAAGCTGTGAAATTTCAGCCTCAGTTCTGCCTATAGGAAGAGTTGATCGACAATCAAGCCGCTGCGCTGTAACGAGCCAGCCAATGCATACAGATGCATGAACTGAAGCTTGAAATTTTGAGCCTCATCCATTCTATTCGCATTATAGTTGCGCTGCGTTGGGTATGCGCATTTAATATATTTTATTATAAAATAAGGTTATTTATATTAAATTCAATATTTTTAATCTAGAAAGTATTGATAGAATAAATTTATTAACATCGTAATAAAAAAATAATTGACGGTAAAATATTTAGATTTTATTTAGTAATTATTTGGTTTCGTTTAGGTGAGGCTCAGCGTCACGCAAGCCGCGCCTTTCTTGAAGCTAAACAGAAAACATTTTATTCATAAATTTAATAGGTAAATAAAAGCCAGATGAAACAATTCAGAAATCTAGTAAATACACACTACTATAAGCAATTAATTATTCTATAGCCATTACAAAAACTATCAAAATCTTGGAACCCTTTACCTATTGAAAACAACCGGTTGTTAAAGAGATTAAGACCATATACTTCAAAATGAATTTTTAAGTAAAAACAATCTGTTTAGGTCTTTAAGAAGACTACTGTACCTGTTTAGAAATAAGAGAGGAAATTCCGGATGGAGACCCTCTTTAAATAGAATTAAATAGAAACTGCAAGTTTACTTATAAAGAATGCCGAGGCGAGGCACCATACCTAACGGTACTTTCTTACTAAAACTAATCCTTTTATCTTTATTGATTGTTTATAGACAGGTTGTAAATAATTTGTATGTTTGCAAAGACTGTTTAGTACTTAAAAAATAAAACTGGTTAAGAACGCTATCTGTGCAAAGCAATACACAAATAAAACCTTAATTCTAAAGTAATAATTTAATTAAATACCTTGCATACAAAAGTCCCGTGTCTCGAGTTATATTTCCCGCGACTCGAGACAACAAAAAATAGAGTAATTCCCGGGACCCAAGTCCCGGGAATTCCCGGGTAAGAAACCCATATGAAGCCATTCAGAATGCAATGTTCATAAATACATCTCCGAAGATGGCGGTCATGTCGCTATGAAATATTTAGCGTTTACACAGCAAGCCATGACATATATATATATGTGTGTGTGTGTGTGGCAAATGGGCTCGGCATACCTGTGATCCTGAGTAACAGTGGTCACCAAAGTTGGCCCAAAACTCCTTGTTTTGAGTTTTATTATATCTTCCATTATATCTCCGGTTTTTTGTGCTAGAGTACTGAGATTTGATACATATATCCTTAACTAAACAACTAATCTTTTGAGGATAAATCCCCAGTCGTTTTCAAGTTTCTCCAAATAAGGGACAATATGAGAAATTCCACCACGAATGAATAGGTCACACTCCCAGGATTTGAAATAAGTATATAGTTTGGGGCATCAACTCTTGTGGGCGACCGATACATTTTGAAGGACTGTATCGACGGGTATCTGAATATTTTGCATCTGTCAGTAACTCGCAAAACCCCAAAACATATTCTGGGGTGAACTTGAAACTCTATTTTTTTCTAGAGTCTTCTGACTTTGAAAGCACATTGCCCGAATGAAATACTAAACTAGATTAAATATTTTAAAAACTAGCAAATAGTAAATTTATTTCTACATGTAACAGTAAAATATTATATTTTTAAGTGCTATACTTTTATTTTTATCGGACGATACATAATAAAAGGTACCCATTTTTAGGGACAATTTTATTAATAGTAAGTTAAATATTTTCTCAGAAAGTATATGCCATATACCTATGACATTTGTGTAGGGGTTAGAAAGAAACCTTGGAGTTCTTGTGCTATTAATTTCCAGACAAAAAAGCGTTTTATTTAAGATTTATATGAAAAAATAGTGAACTATGTTTTCTTGTTTATTAATAGCGTTAAGATTTTTTCGCTAAATCAACACTTTTTATGTGTAGGTATTATTTTCTTTAAAGAAATGTTTCTAATTTTAACAATAAAAGTGCAACAACAAAAAACCATTTTTTGTCCAAACCGCTTGTCACTAAAAATCGACATTTTTGTAAAGATAGTAATGTCTACATATGAAAAGTGCTAATTTAGCGAAAAAATATTGACGCTATCTCTATTATTAAACAAGAAAACATAGTTGGCTATTTTTTCATATAAATCTTAAATAAAACGCTTTTTTGTCTAAAAATTAATAGCATAAGAACCATAAGGTTTCTTTCTAACCCCTACAAAAACTTCATAGATATATAGCATATACCTTCTGAGAAAAAAATATTTAACTTACTTTTAATGAAATTATCCCTAAAAATGGGTACCTTTTATTACGTATCGTCCGATAAAAACAAAAATATAGCAGTTAGAAATATAATCTTTTACTGTTACATGTAGAAATAAATTTACTATTTGCTCGTTTTTTAAATGTTTAATTTGGCCCAGTAGTTTACAAGCAATACGCTTTCAAAGTCAGAGGACTCTAGAAAAAAATGGATAGTAGTTGCATATCGTACTGTTTTTCCGATTAATGCATTGTAATCTGATAGTTTTTCAGAGGTTTCTTAATACTTTGTAGTTCAAATTAATTAATACTTGTCATATAGTAGCAAAGTAAGGTGGTTGCCGCGTGTTTTTTATTTGCTTGAGTTGTTTTACATAGACCTTAGATATGTCTCGAACAGAAGATGATACAGGTACGTTTACTAAAACCCGTGTGTAATAAATGTTCCATTTGTATATTTTTTTAATAGAGAGTGGAGACTCAAGCGAGTCTGATTTAAATGAACCTAGAATAAATAAATCGATTTCAATTTAAAGTCTTCTTACTAAAATCACGTAGTAAAAATGCAAAATCAATTCTGATTTCAGGAACAATCCTTTCACTATTAGATATATACAATGAAATGGTAAACGGAGAGGTAGTAAGAAGAGAATATAAACGAAGATCATTTCTTAGACATATTCAGGCTTGTAGGGCAAGAAATGCAAATGCAAGGGTTGCCTCTCAGAACACGACAGAAGATTCATATTCTGATATTAGTTCAGAATCATCAACTAGTTCTCAAAATGAAATTGATAATAAACTTTTGCGTTCTGTCAAGCAACATTTAGCACCTGCTGAAGAAAATGCCAAATTTCCAGAGTTATCGGAAGAATTACCAAGTACTTCTCGAAACCCTCATTACAATAATTGTACGGTAGAATTAGCAGAAAGTGATTCTGAGTCAGAATTATTTACTACACAAACAGACCAGAAAAATTCTCAAAAAACAGGAGTAGCAAATTATCCAGATATGGAGAATGTGAAATCTAAAATACATTTTACTGTTAATCGTGATACTGCAGATTATATTGCAGAGGTAAGCGATAATTATAACATTAAGAAAATGTACTGATTTAAACATAACAATTACAGGAAAACTTGTTATCAACACGAAGTGGAACATCTGAATTGACACATACTACCTCTTTGTTATTCACAAAAATTGAAGAAATCAAAAACACATCTACACAAGAGAAAATGTCATATAATAAAAATTCAGAGAATGCATCAACTTCCAGTTCCCAAAGCAATTCAGAGAGTATTCAATCTCGTGTTGATAAGATAATAAAATCATTAAGAGAAATAGATGGCGATGGAGAACAAAATGCAGAAACATTGGCAGATGCAGATACAGAGAAGCCTTACTATAATATTGATCCAGCAGTATTGGATGCCATGATTAAAAAACTCGACCATTAAACCTTTTGATGAAGTTGATTGCATACGAAAAAATTTTAACAAGCTTAGAACTGTAAAAGGAAACATTTAAACTAAATATCATACAAGAAATATGATAATAGCCAATTGCTCGTCATTCATAAACGAAATTTGTATTTTTTTAGTATTATTATTTGCTTAAGTTAGTATTGAATCTTTATTATTATTTAAGATAAAGATAAAGATTATGGTGATAATAATGGTATAATAATAATAATCAAATGGTATTGTAAACAGCAATAATTGTTATGAACTTTTAATCATAAGTTGCAAAATCCATATGTTCAAATAATGCAATATGTTATATATAAATTGCTTGTTTATTTTATGTTTACATTATATTTTATGTTTATGTTCATATTTATCAAACATTTTAGCTACCTTTTCTTTCAAAACTTTAAATCATAGAAATTAAACGCATTGAACCTTATTAAGCCGGCTAATTAAGATTTACTTAATAAAAATAATAATTACTCACTAACGATGTGATAGTAGATAGTTTTACAATCGGACAGTGTTTTGATATTTTGAAAATAATGTATTGTACACAAAATTAAATAATACCAAGAAAATAGCTAATTATATTATTAATGCTTTATGTATCTTGGTAGCATTTTCTATTACAATAGTCGGATCATTTTTTAATGTTATTGGGGCATATGGGTTTAAAACACTTGCTGAAGCTTGATTAAAGGAAAGTACTAAAAATCAGATTTGCTACGAATTATTATTTTATTCTTCAATGATAAAGGTCATAAAACACTTTCTTAATAGTGGGTGGCAATGGAATGCATGTATCTGAAAAATATCTACAAATAGAAGAATAGGAGAATACAAATTCTTAACATGTGATTTAAAAATGTTAGTATTATTCAAAATTTAAATTATCAAAATACCTACCCTATGGTTTTACTCTTTCCTTTGCCGCATCTATTGGGAATTCTACAATAATTTTGATTGTTACATTTATTTAGTTTTCAGAAAGCAAAGTAATTGCTTTCTTAATTCTTTTATAAAGTAAATTTTTAGACACATTGTAAGAGTAATTTTGAACTCGGTAATAATCAATAAGTATACGTCAATAGTCAGTACGTCAATAGCTATTTATACGTGAATGGAAACCTAAACAACTTACTATTTGGTATGTTCTTATCTATCAGTTTGTACTTTATACATATGTTACTAATAACAAAAGACTGTTTTTTTTATACAGGTATTTAATAACGTTTTATCAAATAAATTTGTTTATATTTACAGTTTTTCGAATAAATATAGAAAGTTTTATAAATAATGTAACACTCATTAGTTATTACTAGTTAGTTGTTATTTATTAATACAAAGATAGTACGTACCTACTACCGCAAGTGTAACCAAATGGGAAATTAGTGTTAAAAATATCTTACAGGCCAATTTTGATGATTCTGTTTAAAGACATTTAATAAGGATTTTATCCAAAAATTTGATGAGGTCGATTTTAAAAAAATTATTTTTCCAATACAACTCTTTTTATATAATATAATAAATTAAAAATAAATGTAATTGCTTTAAAAATCTTAAAAAGGTTTAAGCAGATTTTCCGATAAATGTCTTAGCTTTAGTTTAGAAAATATCTGTCGAGGCTTAGGGCCTGTAGCTGTATTTACTAATTCAAATACAGTTATTCCAACAGAAAAAATAATCTTGGAAGTAATAGTAATCTTAACCAGTATAGTGTGATTATCTTAAATATGAATACATCGTTACTGATCAGTAACCATTTTTGCACCTTACTCTTTCTTCAAGAAATAATTAAATGGCTGTAAGCACACACTGTACAAAAGCTGCAGTATTGGTGGTAATTTCTTAAATACAAAGTTTATTGATATGACCCTCACAGTTCTTCTGTAAAACTTGATCTTTGTCTATTTTTCTATGGATGGGCATAAGCAAGAAAAACTCTGACAATAGGTCACTTAAGTAGTTTTAGTAATCACGGTAGGGATCCTACCCAGTGGCAGCTGGTGTAATTTTCTTATGAGGAGGCAACGTCAAATCTGTAACACCTCTTAAAACGCATGCATTATGACTGTGGGAAATTAATTACCAAGCACACATAACAAAAAAAGCATTTTGTATGTCGCATCCACATAACCACAATTCACTATTATACATAAATTCATGTTAAATTTACGAGACAAAGTTTTACAAATTTTTTGGTACCTTGTTTAATATTTGGGTAGGACTTAAGGCAGGTATTATAATTGTTTTGAACATTAACACGATTAACTTGCTCATTAAAATATATATAAACTATGTATTAAATAGGTAGATATTAATACACATTATAATAAAAGTTAGTGAGAACTAAGTCAATTTTTTTGCACATTAAATTAAGTGTTTTTGAGCATTATTTATTATTTACACCAAAAGCTCAGATGATATACATCTGCTTATTGGGCATTTATTCATTTTAGAGTTAAAATATTGTTTCAAGTACCAATAAAAATTTTACCTGGAACACACTACATAATATGTATACAGTGTGTTTTTTGTAAACGATAATATAGAAAATCCAATGGAATTTTATCATTTTCCTCCTAAGTTTGTACCCTTGCAAATGTAAGTAGAAATTTTGGTTTCAATCGAAAGAAGAATTTATTCCACGTCAAAAAAATATAAGATTTTATGAAGAAATCCAAAATCTATTTAGAAAAATACTTAAAAAGCTTATTGATTTACTGCTTTTGGTAATAAGCTATTAAAAAAAGCTGGAAGCTGTACGCTGATTGGTGTAGCGGTTAACGCTTCAGATTCCTAATCAGAAATCGCGGGTTCAAACCCCAACTTCGTATACTTTTTTTTTTAAATTGTATTGCTTACTAATTATTATTTTTAGAACTTTATTACAACGATTATTAGTTTCATGCCTTTTTCATTTGCCTTTCTGATAGGTAGTTAAAATTGTACAAAAAGTAACTGTAAACCCCCGTAGCAAAAATATCTAATAATAAAAAAAAATTAATAATAATTGTAATAATGTTCTAAAAATAATAATTAGTAAGCAATACAGTTAAAAAAAAGTATACGAGGATGGGGTTTGAACCCGCGATTTTTGATTAAGAATCTGAAGCGTTAACCGCTACACCAATCGGCATTTTGCTTCCAGCTTTTTTTTAACAGCTTATTACCAAAACCAATAAATTAATAACCTTTTTAAGTACTTTTCTAAATAGTTTTTGGTTTTCTTCATGAAGTTTAATATGTGTTTGTCGTAAAATGAATTCTTCTTTCGATTGATAACAAAATTTCTACTTACATTTGCAAGGGTACAAATTCAGGAGGAAAATGATAAAATTCCATTGGATTTCCTATATTATCGTTTACAAAAAACAGACTGTATACTAAGGATAATAAAATACAAATACTTTAAAAAAGTGCAATTTCATGTTCTTTGTGTGATAGAAATAATGTGTGTTTAATTATACTAGAGAGTAACAATATATTATTCAAAGGCAGTGACCAAGTGCAATTAAGAAGTGCATTTTGCTTTCCTTAAATTCACTGTTGAATATAGTTAAAGTGCCAACAGTATTCCAAATGTGTGTGAAACTTGCATAGACTTGCTAAGATTAATACTGTCGCTATGCAAACAGCATCTGATCCTCTATAAGAATATTTGCCATCAATTCGTGTATGATATTTAATATCATAATTCTGAAAATATTTGTGCTACAGTGAACCTATTTAGCCGAATACATGATTAAAAATGCTAATTATGTAGCAGTTAACTCTTGCATTGCAAAATGTAGACTGGCAATCTGTGTTCAATTCTTCTGATAATATTAATGAATTTGTCAATGAATAATAATAATATTGTGTTTATTTTGTAACTACTACTACATTGGACTTATAAATTAAATAACAAAATACCACGCATAAATTTTAAAGAAACAAAAAAGTAATGTAAAGCTTTAATTA
This sequence comes from Agrypnus murinus, assembly GCA_929113105.1. Taxonomy (NCBI): domain Eukaryota; kingdom Metazoa; phylum Arthropoda; class Insecta; order Coleoptera; family Elateridae; genus Agrypnus; species Agrypnus murinus. Next base: position 114,935,386 of record OV816023.1, on the reverse strand, counting down.
TTCTTATAAATTAAATACAATGTATAAATTTAAAAAAAGAACAAAAATTCAAAATTAACAAAAAAATATCTTTAATCTATGTTAAATAAAGTTCCTTATAATATTATTCTATTTTATATAATCTTTTAGAAAATTTTGTTCCAAATATAATAATATGTAGAAAATCAAATTATCTGGTTTTGTTCAATCAAGAATTGATTTAATTTGTAAAAAACAAAATTGCACATATTAAATATGAGAACTCTAACGATTATAGTGACTACTTAAGTTTTCAAGATTTAAGAATGCAACGTAATAAATTACGTGAGTTAATTATCTACAAACGTTATTCACTTCTGGTAGTTTGTGAATGACAAAAAAGAAACAAAAGGTTTCCTGTCGAGATGGCCTTAAATGATGTTATTCTAACAAAGCAGCTATCATGGTAAGTAACATAATTATTAATGTAATTTTGAATCAGGCGAATTATTAATGTCCTTAGGTATCCCTCAGAGCTGCATATGGGTACAGTTTTATTCTTATTATTTATAAACGACATTAAGACATGCTTATTACATTCTAAAATTTTGATATATCTGACAATGCAACAATCTTTAAAATTGTTAATTCCTTTAATGATTGTCGATTATTGCAAGGGGATGCATTTTTAATTGGTGCTGAATATATTATGATCTGCCATTAAATATTCAAAAATTTGATTTATTTGAAACAAACAGGATACATTTCCTTATTACATGTTTCTCACTTAAATAATAATTTTTCAAATTTAATAATAGACACACACTTAACTAACACGTACCCTACATGAACAATTTGAAATTTTAACAGATTTTTTTGCTGCATCTAGCAAATATAAATAGATATAACGAAAATAAATGAAAATAATACTAAAGTAAGAATAAGAAAGGTAGAGGGTTTTGATCTTATTGGTAGAAGTGCATTTTTGTGTATTTTACAAACATTTTATAGGAAACACCAAAGATCTCAAGTGACCATAGTGATTGTTATATAGACTGCATATTTTATATATAGGGGACTGTTGGTTGTAGCTTAAAAAACAATTGGGGTCCAGGTCTAAGACTGTAATATGGTATATGTAACCTAAACAACGATAGCAAATAACTTTTATCTATAATAGTCCTAGAGTGTCTCCTGTGAATTATACACATCTCATTTATAAATGTGGGTTTTAATTTTGTCACACTTTGACTTATTTTGTAAATAATTTCCCCACTTTGAATATTTAATAATACAAATATTTTGTATTATATTTTGATGATTATCTATAATGTTGTTATATATTTTATAAAGAAATGAAATTTGTTTAAAGTCACGTCTCTTATTCAAGCGAACGACTGAGAAATCTTTACGTATGCGTTCATACGACTCAAAGTTGGGATTGCATTTGTTTTTTTTTGTAATAAGAATTTTAGCTAATTACTTTCACTCCAAAACTTCCATAACATATCAATATAAAATCAATAATAATATCATTGAGAGAGTGTTTGAAATAAAATATTTAAGGATAATTCTTTAGTAGTAAGCTATATATATTTAAAACACATGGCTTATTTTTGTTCCAGCTTGTTTGAGAGTTCCACTGAGCCGATTTACGTGACTCTTTTTTATATTGAAGCTTTTGTTGTGTAGAATAGTCAACACTACTTAATTTTTATATTTTTTTAATTTTTATATCTTTAAATTAAATAATTCTATAATGTTTAATCGTACATGCTCGATAAACGCTATCCACTTGCAGTGTCTTCTTAGTTTTCAGCGTGTTAACTTTTTGAATTATTCAGACTTACAGACAGATCTGATACCACTTCCAGGGTATCAGCGTCTAGGGGTTGAAGCCATTGATATATGTTGTGGTTATTTCTAGCAGTTGTAATTTTATACATATATAATAATAATTTTATATATATATATGATGAAAAATACAGTACTTTTATTAGGTTATTTTTAGTTCATTTTAACTTGGTATTTCCTCTTAAGCAAGTAAGATTTCATCAAAACCAAAAACCAAAATGGATGACCGATGAGGTTATTCATGCCAAAGAAACTTTAAACTTTCTATTTGAACTGTATATTCAAAATCAGCTGCCCAAGGAGGCATACAATGAATATAAGGGTTTTTATTCTAAACTTCTTTTACAAGAAAAAAAGAACTACTATGACAATCAAATTTTTCAGTCTAGTAATAAAACAAAGACTATATGGAACATAATACATACAGAAAAGGGCATCAAAAAATCAAAAAATAAAAGTTTCAGTGGGATTAAATCAAACGATGAAGTAGTTCTCTCTCCATCTGAGGCTTCTAGTATTTTTAATGACTTTTTTGTAACTGCAGCAAATAAACTTGTAGGCACAATCCCAGTAAACACTAATCTTAATCACGTAAGTAATATACCAGATTCTATTTATGTAACTGAAGTAACCGAAGCCGAAATCATTGAAATAATTGCTGGTCTAAAAAACAAATACTCCAGTGGAGATGATGGTATAAGTAATGTAATGTTGAAAAAAGTAGGTGTTTATATTTTGAAACCTTTAACTTACATTATTAACGCATCCTTGCTAAATGGAGTTTTCCCAACAATGTTGAAGTTAGCAGTAGTAAAGCCTCTGTTTAAAAAAGGGGATCCTCTAGTAGTAGAGAATTATAGGCCAATTAGCCTTCTTTCTAATTTTTAAAAATATTTGAAATTGCCATGTGCAGAAGATTGGTGTCTTTTTTGAACGCGAAAAATATTATTGCACCGAACCAACATGGATATCAGAAAACAAAGTCTATTGCTACTGCTGTTTTCACTTTTGTACGAGAGATTCTTGATGCCCTTGATAGGGGAAATATTGCACTCGGGGTTTTTTTGAACCTATCCAAGGCGTTTGACTGTGTTCACCATCAGACTTTACTGAATAAAATGGAAAAAATGGGAATCCGAGGAATGGCCTACAATTGGTTTCAGTCTTATTTAAGTAACCGTTGTCAAAAAGTAAGTATTACAGCAAACTCAGCTGAGCATTTTTCAAATTCAAAACCTATTACTTTAGGAGTCCCACAGGGCAGTGTACTTGCTCCAATTTTGTTTTTACTATACATAAATGATCTTTCAGCAACTTTAAATGATCATTCAGTGACTTTAACAAACTATGCTGATGATACGACTGTGTTAGTTGTTGGGAAAGATTATAACGAGATAAAGGATAAAACAGTGTCTGCTATTTCAACCGTTACTAAATGGTTCGAGGAGAATACTTTAGTAATGAATACAAATAAAACTCAATGTATATTATTTAGACACAATCGAAATGAAACTGCTTATCCAAGAGAAATTGATATAAATAACAGCAACATTGAACTTACATCAAAAACCAAATTCTTAGGGGTCATAATAGATGAACACATGAAATGGTTGGAGCATGTACAACGGCTCTGTGGTCAACTCAGTAAAATTCATTATTTCTTGAAAGAATTGAAAAAAGTGGTTAATCATAACACACTGATAACTGCTTATTATGGCCATTTCTATTCACTTTTAATTTATGGAATTGTGTTCTGGGGTGGTGCACATAGTCAAACTATCTTCATACTGCAAAAGAGAGCAGTGAGAACTTTAGCTAATTTGAAACCTGGTGAAAGCTGTAAAGGAGTTTTTAGGTCGCTAAATTTACTAACTGTCCCAGGTTTATATGTTTATGAGTGTCTTTGCTACATATACAGAAACAGAGATTATTTTTCAAATTTTAAAATTGACCACGACCGTATTACTAGACAAAAAGATTTTTTTCGTTATCCCATACATAAAACTACTTTACTCGAAAAAGGCTGCTTATACAGTTGCTTATCTTTTTTTAATTTACTTCCCAAGGAAATGCGAAATATTACATCCATCAATAGTTTTAAAAAAATTATAAAGTAATGCCTTATATCTGTGGAGCCATACGATATCAGGGAAATAACTAAAACAAGTTTTTTAAATTATACTTAAATTTTAGATACATTTTTTATTGTAAATTCTTAGGAATTTTTTGTTTTTTAATCAGTTAAATTGTTAATTTGCAAAAAAAAAAATTTTTTAATTATTAACTTTTGAATTGTTTGTATTTTTTACTTTAGTTTTTGACTTGTACCATACAATATTTTTTGTTCCTAGTACACAATAAATATTCTATTCTATTCTATTCTATATTTCAGTGGTTATAATATTCAAAAAATATAAAAATTTTAAAATAACAAAACAAAACTCAATTCATAATAGGAAAAATAGTTTTTTCTGTGTTAAGGCACTAAAATTTTTATCACGAATGTGGATATAATTTTACCATTTTAATAAGATTACCCATGAATGATACCATATGAAAGTTTAAAACATTTCATTTTTAGGTTAGTGCACTTGATGTAAATAACTATAAAAACTAAAATAAATGTACATATCTACATATATAAAGTGGTTACAACAAAATTCACTAATTTTATATTATAAACATACTATTTATTAATATTTATTGTGATTAAACAATTTTGGTTTGAAATAATAGTTTCAACTTGCATAAAAACGTACATTAAAGGGTTATTTGACTGCCGATTTCAAAAAAATATTTTTTACGAGCCATGTATTTGAAATAATAAAATGTTCAAGAATTTTTTAAAGATCAATTCTAGATTGTATTCTCATCATTTCTTAATATACACGTGCAGTATTTAAAAGTGCTACATTAAATTAATTACAAATTCTAGAAATAGAAATAGCATATGTCGGTGGCTGCAGTCTCTTTGGTCTAGTCTTCCATCATCCATCATTGAGTGTTTAATATTTGAATTGTACTGAAGTATAGACAAACTTTTGTATATCACTATAGTTCTCCTTTACGAGTTCTACAAGACCAATTTGATAATTCTTTTTTATAAACTGTAACTTTATATTTTCTTTAGTTTTTAGATTTTTAAAACCATAAATCTAAAACATTATATATATATATATATATATATATATATATATATATATATATATATATATATATATATATATATATATATCAGCGCTACAGGCCATGATGGCCCTTGGCTTCTATCATTTTAATGACTTCTTTCCATTTCATTCGATCTTTTGCTTTAGTTCTCCAATTTGTTACTCCTGCTTCTTCTAAATCGTTTTTCGCTTCTTGTAACCAGTTTTTCTTTGGACGTCCTTTTCTCCTTTTGCCAATTTCTCCTCCATACAGTAGTTTTTGTACAATTCTTTGCTGTGGCATTCGGATGATGTGGCCCAACCACCTAGCCCTCTGTGCTCGAACCTTTTGCACAATTCCTGGTTTCCCGTACATCTCCATTATCTCCTTATTCGTACGCCTACGCCATATTCCTGCGGCTGTTTTAACACCACCAAACATCTTTCTTAAAACTCTTCTTTCCCATATCGCTAGTTTATTTTCATTTTGTTTGGTCATTATCCATGTTTGGCTTGCATATAGGACGGCTGGTCGTACTATTGACTCATATGCATGAATTTTGACTGCTCTAGATGTGCTTTTTGTCTTTAATACCTTCGATAGTGATCCGACTGCTCTGTTTCCTTTTAAGATCCTTTTGTCTATTTCATTATCTTCCTGGCTTTTGTTTGTTACTGTTACACCCAGATACTCAAAGCTGTCGACTTTCTCAAAAATATATTCTATTTCTGTTGCTCGGATCTTTATGTATTTATTTTCTTTCGTCGCTTCAGACTGCATTTCCATAAACTTAGTTTTTTCTGTGTTTATTCGTAGTCCATACTTCCTCGCTTCTTTTTCAAACTTAGCAAAAGTCTTCTCTAGTTCCTGCCGTGATCTTGTTAATATTGCTATATCATCGGCAATTCTAGATTGTATTCTCATCATTTCTTAATATACACGTGCAGTATTTAAAAGTGCTACATTAAATTAATTACAAATTCTAGAAATAGAAATAGCATATGTCGGTGGCTGCAGTCTCTTTGGTCTAGTCTTCCATCATCCATCATTGAGTGTTTAATATTTGAATTGTACTGAAGTATAGACAAACTTTTGTATATCACTATAGTTCTCCTTTACGAGTTCTACAAGACCAATTTGATAATTCTTTTTTATAAACTGTAACTTTATATTTTCTTTAGTTTTTAGATTTTTAAAACCATAAATCTAAAACATTATACCTATTTAATTATTAAATTTTATAGTTTTATTTTTATCGCATCCGTTTGGGAGTTCTACTGGGTCGATCTACTTAATTCCAAGTTAAAGATTTTACGCTGTAGATTTGCCAGCTGTCTATAGTTTTGCGATTTTTTAATTATTTATATTTTTAAAAACGTTATTTGTAATCGATGCATTCGCTCGAGACTGATTGTCCACTTCTCCACGTCTCAGAAGTAAACATTCTCCATTTACTTGCTTACTACGTCACCGATCGCTTGCTTATAAATCATATCACATACAATTCTCAGTCGAGTGTCATAGTATTTGCTGTGGAACATTTTCATGAAATTCGATATGTGTGTCTGTCCTTGTCTGTTGGTTTTTTGGATTTTTTATATTATCATTTCAAATTCGGATGAAAAAGTAGAATAGGAATGTCTCAAGAATTAATGTCCTATCTATTAAGGAACATGGACACATGACAGATAAAGTTCGGAAAGTTAGTACACTCAGCAGTTTTTAATCACTCATGAAAATTTGAGGGATTGTAATCACACAACGAACTTTGTTATATAAGGAAATCCTTCAATTTAGTCTTTTGACTGTGATGTCTTGGCGGGGTTTTTCTAGTTTAGACTTTGCATATCTTATATGAGTAACAATATGTGGAAATGGAAAATTTTGAAGAAAAGTTGGAACCGGCTAAATTCAATGAAACCTGGTCTACATAATGTTGCATATATAAGTAATAAAATGAGCAAGTTTGAGTCTAGCAGCCCTGCCTGTTTGCCACGCGCATGCGCTCAAACTTCCCAAATTGCCTATTTTCAAAACTAGATTACTCGATAACGGTTCTGTCGATTTTTATGATCTTTTTTTATGTTAATCGTCAATAAGTTCTTCAGATGCGTTTTGTTTCAGTTTGTCAGATTTCGACATATAATTTGATCAAAAATGGAACCAAAGTTCGCCATGAGCAATTGTCCAAAGATGGGGATACGCAACAGTAATTCAACGTTAATACATACAATAATTATAAATAATAAAATTGGTTGTAAATATATAATATATTTAATTAAGTTCAGATAAAAAGATTTAAACATATGCTAGGAAAAATGGTGCATAAATAAATGAAACCATATTGCTATTATGTATTCGGTTAGTTATCAGTGATATCATTCAAATTGTAACGCAAAAAGAAAAATATGAATAGACATCTAGTTCGCTCAGACATTCCCCGGTGGATGAAATGCAGCTATTATGAAATCATTATCTACTATAAATAAATAAGTATAGCTGACACTTAGATATTAAGCAATCTAAGTACCATGGCATCACAAATTAGTTAGTCAAAGGATAGTATAAAAGGCAGAACCAAGTAACAGCCTTGGTAGTGTAATGTCTGGCGTGCCGGACTTTCACCCAAGCGGCCCGGGTTCGACTCCCGGCGCTGGCAGATCTGGTTAAGGTTTTCTGCAGTTTCCCTTAGCTGTAACACAAATGTGGGATTTGCGCTGTTCCATCTATAAGTCGGCTGCAGCCGCACATCGGGCCTACATAATAATAATAATCGCCCCCTCCCTCCCGCACAAGCTTATAGCTTCTGGGGCCTTGGTTAAGGTTATGGGTTGTAGTAATTATTATTATTATTATTATTAAGTATCAGTCTTGAATGGCTATTATGCAGAATTGTTAGGTAAACTAATGATTCTCAATTTTATTATGTAAGTTAGTCAGAATCTCGTAGCATTTTAAACAGAAACAGCTGCAACTTTTGGAACTAAATTTATGTCTATGCTTGCTCAGAAGTGACGCAATACGCGAAAATCAGCAAATTGAAATGTTTTGTAAAACATAAACGGATTAAATAATAATGTTTCTTTAACAAAACAATATAAATTGAAATGTATGTTAAATAATTTAAACACTTTTAATCCTGTTTGTGAATCAACAAATCCACTATCCTTCTACTATCTGCTATATACAGGCATTGTTATTACCGTAACATTGTTCTTCCGCGCCTGCCCCCTTTGTCTTAAGAGCGTATAGTACCCTAGCCAAAAACGCTCGAAAACACGATATCGTAGAAAATGCGTAACAGCCTTGCTTTGATACTTACAGAGGTCTAGTTTTCAGTCAGGTTTAGAAAAAGATAAAACTACGCTTTTTATTTTGTAGATTAGAAAAATTAGATCACAAAATGCCTTAATTGGCTTCAAAAGTTCCATTAACTTTGTGCATCAGTTTTTCAATATGTTTCGTTACTATTCTAAAATCTACGAAATAATAAGCATAGATTTATTCTTTCTGAACATTAATTTTAAAAAATCAGATCGGAATCTGCCAGATTAACATTGGTACGCGTTTTCTACGGTGCCGTGTTTTAGAAGTTTTATAACGTATTTTCTTACTATCCGGTGTCGCCACCACGGGCAGCAGCAACTACTTGTCGCTTGTGATGTTGGTTCTTTCTCTATCTTTAATGTAAACATATAGTACGTCTTCCTCTATATTTATATGGTTTTACTTTACCGTATATTTGAATATCCTTTGAAAACGTAAAAGGTGTAAAATTGAAATTTGTATAAACCGTAAATATTTCTGCACCAAAGACTCGCCTAAAAAAAAGTAATGCTATATCTGAAATGCAAAAATATCCTTTGCATGAAACTATACTGAACATTTTTCAAAATTAGGCTCAACACAGCAAAAGTCTAATTTATGACGTAGATACCAACTACATGAAACAATTCAACAGTATAATTTGTAAATTCATAGGGGGGGAAAGAATAAACTTTACGTTACGCCAATCTTATCAGGCAGTTGCAGTTTTGTCTGCAAACACTAAAAGACCATTTTATCATGTCTACAAACGTTTAGCTGGACATAGCCTTGGAAATTCCGCAAAAAGATTGAGCAAAAGAGATTGGATATTTTAAAAACAAGAACATATGTCGGCAAACAGAAGCAACCAACCCAAATTGAAGCAGAAGTATACTATGGCCCAAAATCAGAAAAACCCAATATGAACCCAGATTATGTAAGAGCAGAAAATGAACTTTTAGAAGTTAGGCAATTAAACACCGTATTTCGAAGTGTTCGTTGTAACTATTCATTCAACATTTCAAATGGTTTATTCGATTGCAGAAAGTGTTGATATAATTGCACTTGTGTTGTTTTGAAATTATTCTTTTTAAACACTTATAAGCTCATTTTTTCAGCTTCTGTGATTTCTGTTATGTTTATGTATTTATAATGTAATCATTTATAATAAGACAAAATTGTATCTATATTACGAATAAACATTGTATTATTATGTTAATCTACGTAACAAACCACTTAGTTTTATCTTTTCTTCTGCAATTCATTGGAACAGTGAAACTATACTTTTTAGTACGTATCATAGGTAGGTTGTTCTGCATTTTGTATCGTACGCTGTTTTTAGCTGTACCGCCACTGGTATGAGTAGATTATTTCTGATTCATTTTATTTAGAAGATACTGGGACTGAATTGCACACGCCTTCAAAGTATCTAAAATTTACCTCACCCTTTACCGTTGCCTCGAAGGTGCTTCAATTCGTCAGGGTCTATACGCTCTTAACGAAGTTCCTTTCTTCCGAACGTATGCAGCGCCCGTTATAGATAACTCAACATTTATAGCTATATAAATGTCTTTGGTTTACACCCTATCACTACTTTAGAACATATTCCAACTTAAGTCAGCACTTTTCGTGTTTCAGTATTGATATCTAGCTGTAAAAATCGGCGTTTTACCCTAACCCTTCTGAGGTTTTCAAAAGTTTTTTACTATATACCTACACAGTAGTTCAAATTAATTAGTACTAGTCTTCTAGTGGCAAAGCAAGGTGGTCGCTGTGTGCTGTTTTATGTGCTTCAGTTCTTTACATATATTTTGGAAATGTCACGTTTGCAGGATGTTCCAGGTAGAATATTTATTAAAATACTATCTAACAAATGGTCAATTTATTTCTTTAATAGAAAATGGAAACCTAAATAAGTCGGATTTAATAGACGAATCTAGGATAAATAAATCGGCTATAATCAAAAAGATTTAAAAGTCAGTTAATAAAGGTACAGAATCAATTTTGATTTCTCCAAAACCACCGAGAAGCGTCTCACTATTAGATATATACAGCGAATGGACAGTGGCGGATTTAGGCACAAGCGTTGGAAGCGGACGCTTCAGACCCCAGAAGTCAGGGGGGTCCGCAGAGGCCTCCTGCCAAGGACCGTACTGGACACGCGACAAATAAAAATGACTGGCGTGGGAATTCACTTTCTCGCAAAAAGTGAAACAAGAAACAGATCATATCGTGTACAGGCTGGTAAAAAAAGTGTACGGTTGACGCATTAGAGTTTCGTACGAAAAGGCAAGCGGCCCTCAGAGCGATAGGTAAAATATTGTAACGGAGTATACTGTTCCACAGCAGACCTGCGAGGAATGTATCCTCTGTCGCTCCGAATGCTGGTCTTCTCGCACAATCAGCGCGGTCATCCGACTATGATGACTAATTTCTCGAATTAATGGTTTCTGATAGACATTCGGTGAACAGAGGCGGATTTACGCACAAGCGGTGGAAGCGGTCGCTCTAGGCCCCTCAAGTCAGGGGGCTCCGCAGAGGACCCTCGCCCAGGATCGCAGTGGACATGCGACAAATAAAATTATTAGCATGGGAACTCACTTTGTCGAGAATAGTGAAACATGTGAGAACAACAGTTCATATCGTGTACAGGCGGGTAAAAAAGGTGTATGGTCGACGCAATAGAGTTTCGTGCGAAAAGGCAAGCATTCAGAGTGATAGGTAAAATTTTGTAACGGAATATACAGTTTCGCAGCAGACCTGCAAGGAATGTATCATCTTTGTCGATCCGAATGGCTTGCCTTCAATGCCTTCTAGCAAACTCTGCGCGGTCGTCCGACTTACATTCGGGAAAGGGGAACTGTACCATGCTTTCGAATGGGTGAAATTCCTTAATGTCATTTGCCAATTGTCAACATTTCCCAATGTTGAAACAATTAAAAAAAATCTTAACATTACCGATATGTAATGCAACTGGAGAACGATCTATCTCGGTTCTTAAACGTGTAAAAAAATTATTTAAGAAATAATTTTGTACAAAGTCGTTTAAAAATTTATCAGTAATGTTTATTGAAAATGACATTACGCAAAATTTATGTTTTGACTGTTTTGAAAATATTATTGATAAATTTGATGCTTCTAAAAGCAGAAAAGTTCCATTATAAATGAACTGATTATGAAATAAAATGTTTTTCTGAAATAAAGTGGAACTTTTACGGACTCATCTGTCACAATGACATATGTCAAAACTGACTTTTACGGACTCATCTGTCATTTTTATTTGCATTGTTTCACATGTATTTGACATATGTCTCACACAGCCACGTTGACTTAGTTGCCTACTCTACTGTTATTAAAAGCACAATTTGTATTTTAAATTCTTAATTTCGCGATTTCAGAAAAAAACGTAATGTACAGCTCAGCACTAAAGTTCATTTTTTATGACTCGTTACGGTTGTTCAACAATCTCCATATTCGTGATAAAAAAGTACAACTTTATTTGGTATAAAAATAATTAATTTATCTACGACCACTATAGCAAATTACACATTACAAACAGTCTAGTAACCATGAAAATGACTCATTGTTCATAATCTTTAAACTGTACGGAAATGACGGTGGGAAATGATTTCGTATTTTCAGTGATTCTATTAAAATGCCATAGATGTCAGCACATGCAATATTTCTAATTATTTGAAGTATACAAAGTTATAACTTTTATATAAATATTAATCTATTTTTAAAAGTTAAAAATTGTTAATGAACGACTATTACACAGAGAAAAATGTATTTAAATTTCATCAACAATTGTGTGGTATTGTAAAACAAATTGGTCTTAAAAAAGTGACAGGGACAATTTGTGTAGAATTATAAAACAAGATTGTGTCATTTAGTTTGTCAAGATTTTTTAAATAATGTTTTCAATTTTTTGTAAGGATGTGTATAAACTCAAATATAACATTTTGTGGAAGTCAATAGTAATTTTGTAGAATCAAATGAATAGTTGTCTATAAGTTTCCATAACAAATTGTGTTACTTATTAAAACAGAATGTGTAATGTTGTTGCATACAATTTTATACAAAATTGTACAATTGTTGCGCTAGTTGTGCCACAATTGCTTAATAGTATTTAACACAATTACTTGTTCACATTTATACAAATTGTGCAATACTCTGGCACAAATATTCTATACAGAAGGTTAGGTATCACAAATAAAATATATATTTTTACATATATTAAAATATATGTAACTAATATGTATATAACTATGCAATGTATAGTTTATACAGGTATAGCACTAAAATTCCCTTTTGCTGTCGCCTGTTTATATATAAATCTCGAATTTACATTAATAGCGACAATACAAGTGGTGACATCTATAAGATGTCATCCATAAACTTTGCGAAACACAATAATTAGTAGCAAGCAGTTTGAACACTGGATTATGATTTCATTCAAGCAAAATATTGTATTTTTCTAAACATTTTTTACAATTATACTTCAACATAATATGCTAGCTTATCCTCTACAACATTGTTCCAAAGAATGCAGAACTAAATCTGACTGTGTTAAATAATTGTCGTACGTTCCTGTTAGACAATTCAGTAACGAAAACCTACACAACGCTGGACAATACGATTCTACAATTATAATATAAATTTCTCCAACACCGTTTTGAACAATATTGTGCAAAGCTCTTATGAAGTATTTCTCTCTGTGTATACTCCCAATTTTATAGTGATATGTGTATAAATCACAGATGGCATCCTAAGACAGCTGTTTCGAGTTTTGGCTCTCCTCAATTTGGGGCACCTCGTATGTGAATTCTACACACATCACCTAAGCGTATATACTAGCTCGGAAATAACATTAACACTATCAAATAACTGTGGTGCCTCCTGTATGTATCAAACCGCACTAAGCGACATAATTTTGATATCTAATATAGGAATATACAAAAAAATCTGATCGAGCGTCCGAGTGTATAATTAATGTAAATAAAATACAAAATGAACACAAACGTGTTTTAATAAAGTGAGTTTTTAATAAATTTAAAAGTTTAAAAATTGTTAATGGACGACTATTATACTCACAATTTTATATTGATATGGGTATAAATCACAGACGGCACTTTAAGACAGCTGTTTCGAGATTTTGGTTCCCCTCAGTTAGGGACAGCTTAGTCTGTGATTTATACACATATCACAATAAAATTGTGAGTATAATAGTCGTTCATGAACAAAACTCACTTTATTAAAACACGTTTGTGTTCATTTTGTATTTTATTTATGTTAATTTATTTTGTTTAATTAATGTTTTACTTTAAATTATATTTTGTATGCAAATCCATATAGAAAGAATTATCACCCCAGCTGGAAATCGAACCCTGGGCCTTCCACTTTCTTCCACATCTCTACCTCTGAGCTACTGTGTCGACTACCAGCATATAAAGTTATTACAAAAATTGTTATTGAATTAACGTAAAATTGATTTAACGATATATCCTTTTAATGACTTTGATCCATACATTTAGAATAACCGGTCTATTACATAGAAATCTAAAAATGTTTTGGGAATTTATTATTTCAAATTACATTCAAATGAAGCATTAGGTATTCAATGTATTTGTAGAATTGAGGTTATAATTTACTTACGTTGGCAAAAAAGCAGCGGCGGAACAACACGACGTCAAAAATACATTTAAAAATGTGTCTATGACATTTAAAAAATTGAAGACACCAACAAAACTACTATTATTAATTTAAATAATTGTTCAAATTTCAGTATTCATTTTAAATAATAAATGGTTATTACATTGAGTTATACGCATTTCTTAATTTTTACATCTAACACCTGTTTTCCACAAACTCTGGGCATTGTCTACTTTTGACAATCCAGCATCTCAATCTCAAATCATATTCTAGGTTAAATATATGGTTGTAGATAAAGTATAGTGTGTAACACGTACAAAAACGCCAATTTCACACTCGTTTGACTGCGGCATGAGACGAAGTCGGATTATTTAAAAAATCTTGGGGAGGAAATTTCCTTCATCCCCCTACCTTCAATTCGCGCCTGATATTAATAATTATACACAGTAAAAAATGTAGAGTTAAAAACCAACTCTAACCCGTGTCTATATAGGTCCCTCTAAATAGTGTTAATTTTTAACACTGAAAATAGAGTTAAACCTAGAGTTCCTTGAACACGAATTGATGTGTTATTTTGACAAAAATCAGTGTTGGTGTTTACTCTAAATCATGTTGATCCAACTATGTTTAGAGTTGCATGAACAAAAACTAGTGTTAATGTTTACTCTAAATCAAGTCAATTCGATTATATTTAGAGTTGCATTAACAAAAACTAGTGTTAGTGTTTACTCTAAATCGTGTTGATCCAACTATGTTTAGAGTTGCATGAACAAAAACTAGTGTTAATGATTACTTTAAATCAAGTCAATTCAATTATATTTAGAGTTGCATTAACAAAAACTAGTGTTAGTGTTTACTCTAAATCGTGTTGATCCAACTATGTTTAGAGTTGCATGAACAAAAACTAGTGTTAATGTTTACTCTAAATCAAGTAGATTAGATTATATTTAGAGTTGAATTAACAAAACTCAGTGTTAGTGTTTACTCTAAATCAAGTTGATCTGATTATGTTTAGAGTCACCATTTTCACTAAATTGTGTAATTCTAACACTACTTCGTGTAAAAAGGAATAGGATGGCTTTATGCAGATAGGAGTCAAGCCAAAACCAGGAATCATTTTTCAGCAGCATTTAAATATGAGGGTATCAGAAATTACCCCCAGTTGTGGGTTGGTTCCTCTCCAGAAAGTTGTTCAAAACCACGTTATAAAAAAGTCTATAGCTGAAATAGACTATTATATATGTTATAAATTATTCCTCGACACAGTGGAATATGTAAGATATATTTAGGAGAAATATACCATACATTTAGAAATATTAAATATGTCAATAATAATAATAACTAACTGAACCATATATGAATTTTATATTGACAAATATATCTAGATTTTATTTAGGTTCTATTAAATAAAACTGTTTAACTTTTAAGAAAAGTTTATTAATACATCATAGTACATGGTATTGAGTTTTACTTGTTTAATACATATTTAGGTGTAACAAGCCATTGCGTCGACGAATATGATTGGTGTAAAATGAATGGTTCTTTCTTTAACAAATGTTTCAAATCTATAGTATTAGTAGGATTCTTTTCTCCTTCTAATAATCTAAAAGAATGCAACTTATCATCAAAGTTAATGGTTTTCCAAATTTTGATTATAAAAAATACCTGATTATCGACAGATATTATGTCAACAATTTCTTCAAATATTGGCAAATTATTACATATAACTGAACATACAAGAAAACCTTTTCTATATAAATAACCATACTTAACCCAATTATGCACCAAAACTTTAGTGGACGGAGAAAACATTTCAATACATTCTTCTATTAAGAATTTATATGGATATGCTTGCAATAACAGTTCTTTTGTTGGACCAAAGCGAGTTTCTATTTCGTAAATATTTAACTCAGATATTATTGTATTTTGCTGAATTCGTACAGATAGTGTCCTTGCTACATTTTTGTAGTTTCGTAATTTGCCACACAAAGATTTTAAAAGAGAATGTTTACCCTCATACCGCATACACCAAAGTGTAATCAAAGGACCTTGACGTTGAATTACAGTAGGATAGTGCACCATAAAATGGTGCTTTGGAATTAACGGAACCTTAAAAACAGAAAGAAACAGACGATTATGCTCTTCAATCAACTGTCTCAATTCTTCAACCATATCAAGATCCACAGAGGGGCAAAATATTATTGACATAATTTTTAAAAGAAGTAGCAAAACATTCCAATATGGCAAGACATCATCTGTTATTAGATCATCTAAAATTAATGGAAAATAACGTAAGAGGCACCATGCTTGACAAGCTTTTTGTCCAAGAGAGTGAGTATCTTTATCCAATTTTATTGCACTGGGCTTTTTACTCATATCTAGTACTCCATAATTAAAAAACGAATGCGATTGTTTAATTCATGTAAAGTAATTTTTTTTCTACGAATAAGTTCTGTTATAAGTAGCTTCAATTCATATTGTCCAATGCCCTCTAAAACATCATGCATAATGTCAACTGAATAATTTTCACACAATTTGAAATGTTGAAGATCATTTAAAATGCTCCTTCTTTTCAGTCCAAATTCATTTTTTACTTCGGATGCGTTTTTACAGTGGAGTTCATACAAAGCATCAGTCCGCCATGTACACTGTTTATCAGAATATATATTTTGTATGTCATTTTTATGTGAAAGACACATTCGACAATAAAAGTGTGCAGAGAAACTTTCGACCATGCCATACAGAGCATTGGCAGCCAAATTATCATGTGAGAGAGAGGTCAGCACAACATACACTGGCTCCTCAAACAAATCAATTTCAATACCTATGGTTTCTAGAATTTTTAAATCATCTACAATTGGTCTCAATATATCGTTGAGAGTTATAAGTTCCCCATAGTCATTCGTTGCTTTTAAATCTGCTGTATAGAATAAGCACAATAACTGAATTTGAGGGAGGGAAGAGTTAGCAATTGCTGGTAAATTTTGTATGGTAAAATAAATTACACCAAGTTTGTGTATTCCAGTTTTTGAGCCTAAAGGATTAACAATCTCGACATCATCGTAATAAATTTGTAAACGTAAAACATATTTTTTATTTAATATTAAATTATTGTTTTTTAAATTACAATCCAAATCAGATTTAAAACAGTCTTTGTCAGTGTGAAGAAAACTACGAACTCTTTTATTATTTTTGATAATTTTTTGTAAATTATCAATTATAGGGATATACTGTAAAGTTCGAGGAACATTTTTTTCAATATAAATCTTTGAATCCCTATCATAGACATTATCTGTACGCATATCCAGGTAGATTTCTCTCGGTAGGACAACATTAGGGAAATTATTAATTTGTTCATTTCTTTTATATATTGTATTGTACTTTAACAATTCACTCAAGATATGATCTTTTTTTGAATGCAATTCTTCATTTAAAGAACTATTTAATAAATTATCAAGAATATTTTGGACCAAGTCAGATATAGATTCATAAATTAGTTGAATTGTTGATTGAGGTAAGGAAAGCGACATAACCTGAGAAAAAGTTATTTGGAAAATATGTTTTATCGAATCATCTAAATCTAGATTCTCATTCAAAGAGTTATTATCAGCAGAAACATTCTCCACATTATTTTCTTCTTTATATTGTTAGAATGCACTTCATGTGTATTAAGATGTTTCCTCAAGCCACTGAAGGTTAAGAAATGTCTCTGACATCTTGGAAAACAGCATATCAAATTCAGTCTTGGATTGTCAAACATACTGTGAACAATCCGTAAATGTCTAATAATTTCGTTTACTTTAACTAAGGTAACTGAACATAAATAGCAAACAAACATAATTAACAATATATAGTAAATATAAAAATATGATAACACAGCACAAAATTCAAATTAAGAATTTAAATGTTAGCCAGTTTTGATCGCAAATCTGACATTTTAGGAGTGTAGAAGGGAGTGTTTTCATTTACAATTTTAAAATAAAAACCTTCTATAAACTGCCAAAAGTTTCGAATATAGTGATCATATTCAATATTAAAGACAAAATGGGCCATAAACAAAAATTCAAATGCTGCATAAATGAGGACAAGGAATTAGTTTCTGGTCCACAACTACATTATATTTAGATATTGCTCCTTTTTGAGACCCTTGTGCTAATAAATATGGTTGTATATGTGACTGCTGCTGCAAGACGTTTCCTATCGGTTGATTGATCTAAACAATTTTTTTTTTAAACAGGAAATTATTCTATAAGTGTGGACTAACCTTGCAGAACACAATTATTCTGTCATCTATTTTAGTAGCCTTTTCATTGGAAATCTTTGGATTTCTTTTGGATGTGGGCAGCATGTAACATATAGCTAATATTGCCCTTGTGCATACATCATATTCTGAAATTAAAAGAGATTGTTAATAGTAGTATAATTACATTGTGACTGATGTAGAACATTACTTTCACCATCAGTATGATCATCCCCTTCAAGAAGCTCATCATTTGGATTTGTCATGGAACTTTTATAGATATTTAAAATTTTTTTGGCATAGTCACTGGTACAAACTGTGTGAAAGTTGGGCTTTTCGTGGTCTAAGCAAAAATCATGTTCAATCTAAATATAATAGAATGCTATATATTAGTTTATCATTCAAAAAAATCATGTGAATGGATCATGTGGTGAAATTTTCTGGTTTCAGATATAAATGGAAAACAGTTTTAAATATAAAAGGACGCTTATAATAATGACATAGATAACTGTCAAAATTCATTTGAGTTTGAGCACTGTACAAAAATTAAAAACACTTACCAAACTAGATGTGTCTAAAAATCTGGGGAAGACAGCCAATACATTTGTACCCACAGTTTTTTTTATAATTATGACAAATAGACATTTTTTCTAAAATTGCCTCTTCATCGGTCACTGGATGAGCATTTTTCATAAATAAATTAGCATTATCTATCTCATCTGGAATTTGCTCATATTCTGCTCCTTCATCAGTGGTTTTAGGTTTGCAGGATTTACAAATGGGTCTTTTCCTCTTATGCGACTTTTCTGGTATAAGACTATTGCTACGTGACCTGTGCACTGTTCTTTCTCTCCATGCAATAAATCTTTCCCCACCATTTACATTTCTATAAAATGCTTCCTATATAAAAAAAAACAATTAATTTTTTACCAACGCTAATTCAGATCATATTAAAGAAACTTACATAACCATAATCCCCCATAGGGTCTCTTAAATTTGGAAAGATTTTAATAATGGCATTCGCCAGCTCTCGTTTTGCAAATTCTGGCACTTTTCTGCCATACATTTCACTGAGCACAGTGTATGTCTGGTTAACTAATTTTATTCTTAAAGAATTTGATAAAAGACCATGCTTCTCATAATAATCAAAAATCTCCAGCCCTACTTTTTCCATTATTACCGACCTCCACTCCTAGTCACATATAAAATATTCAACGTGCTTATGCTGTTACAATAGTTCTTACCTCAACTGTGATAGAGTTTTTAACAGTGAAACACTGTTTCAGTCGTTTGCTCTCAGCATTTGTAGATAGAGAAGCCGATGGATCAGCTTCATTGAAGATTATGTCCAATTTATCAATGTCGACTAAAGTTGGGCCATCAGCAGCTTAAAACCAAGTTGATTTTTGTTAATAAATAAAACACACTACGTAACAGATACTTATGTTTTTATTTTTATTTGAATGATAAAACCCCAAGTTAGTTCAAATTAATGTCAAATTGAAAAAGGTCATTGAAGGGTTGGTCTTTCCAACATTGAATAAATCTGTTAAATGATTAAATTTCATACATACAATTGCATTTTAATTTTAAAATATAGACGGTTCTTTTTTAATTTAAAATAGAGACGATTCTTTGGCACAACGTGCAGCATGTCTTTTGCAACAAATAAACAGCACTAACTCAAATCTTTGATTTTTGTAGTTAGCGTTCTTTCACATTAAGCCCTCAAATTGTTACCATATAGTATAATTAACCTCTAAAAGATGGAAGAAAGGCCCGCTCCAACAAAAATACTGTTGCTTTATTGTATTAAAGAGATATTTTTAATAGTTAATTATTATTTTTCTTTGTTCAATTTATCACAAATAAATGAATGCATAAAAAAATGCATGTTAGTGTCGCTTCCGGATTTTTAACAACAGCTTTTTTTGTTTTTACAAAAAATGTATAAGTTGTCATAAATACAGATCAAATTTTTAATATAGACTTTTAATTAATAATTAATAATACTAATAGTATACCTACTTATGATTGGTAAAGTTGTGTCATTACTCAATGTTGATAAAACTGAAATAGTTGAGCTATCAGTGATGCTCTCTGCTCCAGTCTGACGAGCCACAATTATAAAAGGATCTTTTAAAGACTGTATGAATTCGATTAAAATGTCGTTCCCCACTTCAGCTAACTCTTTATCGAAAAAGTTTATGTTGGCCTCCCCCAATTCAGGAAAATGTTGCCTTGCTATAATGCTATTTAAATTTTTAGACATTTGTACATACATAAATTATTAACATGCTACTCACTAATATTTATAAATTGCTCAAATGTACAGTCTTCTTCAATCTTCACGATTTTTAGTGAATGTATGTGCTTAACCCTCACAAACATGATTATAGGGAGTATATCACCGCTAAAACAACATGAAAGCGCACCACTGGTTTTTTCTTGTCTACGAAAGTTGATGATAAACGTGTGATAAACGAATGGTTTTCCTAGAACAACAGGTGTTCAGAATATCCACAACTTTATTACCCAGGTTATAAAAATGATCATATTGCATCATGTTACGAATGCACAAAATATTCAGAAATAATAAAACGGCAAATAAATGCACTGCATGTACTTTTCGAAGACATACATCAAACGATTGAAGGGTAGATTAAAATGATCTCAAGTCGTTTTTATTAATAATTAAATATTCTCTGCCCGCGTTCCTGCCAAAGCATTGGGGAAACCCCCGAATTGTGACTAAACGATATAAATTGTTTTTATCGAATTAAAAGATAACGGACACATCCTGTGCTAACGTAATTTTACTTCTACACATGATATCTGAGAGTTATCTTCAGTCTCGTAATGTGTAATTAATATTTACTTACTTTTTTAATGCAAAGAAACACAATCACAAACACTGCGCTCTAGAAACACGTGTTGTAAAATCTAATAAACATCAGCTTCCACTTGTTGGCGTCGTCGGCTTGGCGCAGTGGACAATTGCGCACCGCAATATTAATGGTGGGAGAAGAATTTAAAATCGGATTCGTGTTGAATTCACACTGTCCAGTTATGCCTGGTTTATACAGCCACTTAACAGTTAACAAGTATCATTTAACAAGTTACAAGTAAGAATTAGAATATGGTGTTTACTCAGATGGGTTTATACAACTCACGTATCACTTAACAGTTAACAAGTACATTTCCTAATTGGATTTATTTTAAATTCTACTTGTTACTTGTTAAATGAATCGTTAGTGCGCATGTCGGCTGGGAATAAAAACAGGTTAGCCAATACATTATCATGTAATTGCCCTTAAAAAATTCAAATTTTTGTGGCGTTATTGCAAACATATGTAAGTATGCGCACGCGTATATATTAAATTTATAATTGCTGTATAAACCGGCACTACTTTTCTTTACTCCTTACGTGTTAAATTAAATGTACTTGTTAAATGATAAGTGGCTGTATAAACCAGACATTAATTTAACTCGAAAAATTTACCCAGTGTTGAATTGACACTAAAATATTTTAGAGTTAATCACAGAGTCAGCAACACTCTGAGAAATTAACACGAAATCGTAACACGGACACTTTAACACGCAAAATCTCTAGATTTTTTACTGTGTATGTACTTCATTTTTGATAAAAAGATAAAAGGTATATAAATTGTAGTAATTGATTTATACTATGGAGCCCCAAAAATTTGTAACGCTTCAGGCCCTTTAAGTGTTAAATCCGCCACTGTGAATGGACTAACGGAGATGTAGTAAAGAAGGAATATAAACGAAAACCATTTCGTAGGAATGCCAAAGCTAGTAGTGCAAATACAAATATTCCAGGTGAAGAAGAATCTTGTTAACTAATGTAGCTTATTTAAATTAGTTTAAGATGATAAAACCATAAAAAAAGAAATGTAAAGTTTTTGTATATAATACTATTTTAATGAAACTTTACAGTTATTCGATACCAATATAAAGTTGCCAAATAAAATTCCTTCTATCCTAATAAAAAGGTACATAAAAGATTATCATGAGATATGCAAAATGGAAGATTTTCTTAAACAGCATTACCCATCGCTATAGGATGGTAATAACCGTGTAGCTCCAGGCAAAGGTTTGAAGGTCTTCGAAGTTAAAGAATTTACTAGTGACCGTACATAAGGGATTATCATTTCTATAGTTAAAAAATAATTCTAAACCAAATTTTGCCTACTTTCTTTGATAACAAACGTGATAAATTATAAATTATCATTGTTTTGCATGTTCTAAGACGACGTCTTACAAAAGTTTGTCATAAAAAGTTGATCAGCAAGAATGTATCTGAATGTATAGAAAAAGAACAATTTACGCTTTGTTATGCCATTTCTCGGGGTTAATGTTTATGGTTTTGTCTTCCTTAAATACATATTGTTTATGTTAGTTTTATATAACAAACTCAATATGACAAACGCATCACTAAAACAACAATGATAGTCTATTCAAATAATGGTTTCCATATAACAAGGACTTGTAATTACATAAGTTTCAGAGAAATTTATATAATAGAACGATGCCTTTGAATTTATAATTTATCCACTTGAACTTGGCGCGAAGCGCGATTTACTGCGCAACCTAATGCTCTCGCCATCGTATAACGTGTAACCTGTACGTTGAGTTGGTATACTGTACAGTCTTTAGCAAATGTCTTGTCACGAGCAGGCAACACATTTAACAAATCTGGTAAAAAAAAACGACGTACGTTTCGGAGCATAGTTTGTTTTGTTTACAAACAACACAGCAAACATAACCAGTTTTAAAGGTTGCTACCCTATCTAGAGTGGCTTTGTATAACAGCAATAGAGTAATAAAATCTGTTATTTTCAAGTGAGTTTCTTATTTTACTGGAATACAAAACAGCCGTTTCACTTCTACTATCGTTTCTTCTATTTTAAGAAATAAGTATCGTATGCTTTTTTTCTACTTTATTATAAACTCTATTAATTTATTTACGAGTCTGATTTGTTTATTTACAACGTTTAATTATTTTGTAAACACTAAAGAAAAACTAAACTTTTAGTACTAACTGTAATAAGCTAATAAGTTTTTATTGTAAAAAATACTAAAAATAGTAAATAATCAAAATTAACAATTATAAAAAGTAAGGTAGAATGATTTATCATTTATTCTTTACAAAACAAATAAATTAATATAAAAATATTACAATAATAAGTTTAACAGTTTGAATTTTAGAATAAGATTTTTATTCACAAATTAAAACCATGTCGAATATGAAGAATTTAGTGGTATCTAACGATCGCGGCAATAGTAGGGTTTTCAGTTCAAATTGGTACAATAAATATAATTGGCTTATTGGCTAATAGTAGGATGTGAAATAACAAATAAATTCTATTGTTGGGATTGCTTACTTTTTACCGAAAAACTCAAAATTCTTGGAATTCAACAGAACTTCAATATGAATTTTTAAATAAAAACATTATGTTTAGATCTTTAGGAAGACTGCTATTTAAAAATATTAGTACCTGTTAATAAATAAGGTAGGAAATACCGGATTAAAATCCTTTTTGAATATAATTGAATAGAAAGTACAGTCTCTATTGAATGGCTTGGCCAGGTATGCTACCTAACAGAAACTTCTTACTGAAACTAATCTCTTTCCCTGTATTGATTGTGACAAGTTGTGAATAATTTGTATGTCTTTGAAATGGTTGTTTACTAGTTTCTTTCAAAAATACTAGTTAAGAAAATCCTACAATCCCTATGTTGAACAAGAGGCAACACTCTTGTTCAGAACTACATATTTTAACTAATAACATGCTCAAGAAATTGAAACAAATAAATTCTTAATTCTACAGTAAGAATTTAATTAAATATCTTATATACAAAAGTCCTGTGACTCGAATTCTTTTCTCGTGACTCGAGACTAGTAACTCGAGACGGAGTAAATTTCTCGGGTCAGAGACCCTAGTAAATACAGAAATTTTTTTCCAGATAAAACAATTTCTCATTCAATCATTAAAATGCAAAAACAAATTAATTATCGTAGCAGCAATAAAACAGCATTAAAATGACTTATAGAGCAGAGAAGTTTTCGCACCACAGAAGAATTTCATGTAAATGAGACTTTTATTATTACTGCCCACCCGCTGCCAAGCATCACTACCGCCACTGACTACGATCACCTAATCAAGACATTTTTAATATTGCAGAAGTAAAAATTTTTAATTTTAATGCTAATAAAAATTACTACACATGTTAACGGAAGTAAACTAGGTTCAGTAGATTCACTCTTTAGTTGTTTTTTGTTAAAGGTAAAGAATGAAGCATAAATACCCTAGATACAACTTTGGGTAACTACTAGATGCCTCCATTTAAAAGAGCTATTTTATAAAGTGTCTCAAAGAAATTTTGAATAGATTGAGTAACAATAGATTTACAGGCATGCCTTCAAAACAAGCTTTAAAGATTTTAAATATCTTGGCCAGGTAGTTGTTCATCTCTGTCTAATTCGGTCTCTTTCATACACAGTATAAGGGGTATTTCGATTCTTAAAGCAGCAGCGCCCTTACTCGGGTCAAAGCATTTGTAAAGACTGTACGTTTATGATTTCAGTCGAGCTTTCAAATCTGTCACTCATCTTGCAAGATATCACAAGTTACAGGCGACAGGAATAAGAGGCAATGCTCTTAATTGGTTAAAATTCTAGCTATCAGAACGAACTCAGATAGTTAAATTGCCAATATTAGGATTAACATTGGTGTCCCACAAGGGAATATCTTGGTCCCTATTATATTTCTCATTTTTAATAATGATCTTCCTTCTATAGTCAATTTATCCCCCCGTATCATACGCAGTCTGATATATACCCTATATTCCCATATTATACGCAGACGATTTAAACTTTATTATAAGTAGTGAACAGGATCAATTATTAAATGAATCTCAGACCCTTTCTACCAATATGGCTCAATGGGTCAACAAAAATTGGTTAACTGTTAACTATAGAAAAACCCAGTTTATGGTATTTGTACACCAAAAAATAACCACTAAACATTAAGTAACAGTAACAACTATTTAAACCGTTCAATACTTTAATATGTATTGATTTAGTGAAAGTATAGCAAAATGCATAAAAGTAAAATGCACAATGTTAATTGCCTATGATCGACTTTGAGAGTGGACACCCAGTATATATTATAGCAGCGGTAAGCAGGAGGACATTTTGCAAACCCTTATTTAAAAAGTATAATCTTCTTACAGTTACCTCCATTTATATACTGAGTTGTTGTATGTATATGTCGCAGGCAGATAGTCAAATCCGGCAAATAATTATCTGCCTAGTCATTTACTAAGTGATGGGGCACATGTAAAGGGAGTACTTAAAAGTTGCTCCTCGCAAAGAAACCTGCTTATTTGTAGGAACATCTTGAATACTTGTTTATTAACTGCCTGTTCTAAACATTTAGGCAAGGGCAAAGATTCTCCAAGTACTCGTGTAAAAACGAATATTTTACAAAGAAATGAGCAACTTTGTCAGGGGTAAGCAGGAGAACATCTTGCAAACCCTAACTTAAAAAGTATAATTTTCTTATAGTTACCTCGATTTATATGCTAAGTTGTTGTATGTATATAAAAAAACATATCAGTGATTATCCGGAAAGAGGAACCATTTATAATTACAATACAAAATTCAAAAAAGATCTTTGCACTCTGAAATGTACACTTACAATTACTTTAAATGGTCCACACTCATTGAGTATTAAAGTATTTAACAACTTACCCAATTACATGAAAATAATTTCAAAAACTGTACGTTTTAAGAGGGAACTCTTTAAATAAATATTTTGGTCACATTTAGCTTGGTTTGTGCATAACTATAACTTTATGGTGACATCTTGTATGTTAATTTATTTATGTTACGAATTAGATGTTATTATCATTTCTTATGACACAACCTATATCTTCGTTTGTGTATTTAATATGCATTTGATGATATGTATTTGTATATGATCTCTGGGAATAAAGTTATTATTATTATTATTATTATTATTATTATTATTAATAATAATAATAAAGGAATTTATTTCCAATATAATTTACAATTCTAATTACAGAAAACAAATACAATAAATGTAAGGTGACCAGACGTACTACTTTGGACAGTACAGTACTCTTTTGTAATACATTCGTACTACTCACTGAGTGTTTTTTAATGGATATTGCTAAGACGTTACATAAGCTGCGAAGAAATTATGAAAATTGTAGACTACGTCACAGAAAAACATCAAGTTCTCGTTGCTGGTTTCTGAGTCATGACGATTTTTCTATTCCAAGTTTTAAGTCATTTATAACTTTTACAAAACAGTCTTCCCGAATATGAAGATAATTTAACCAAGCAAGCATTATTTCGAAAATTCATTTGAAGTTTGTAAATAAACAGTTTTAAACCTCTTTTCTCTTTCCCTTTTATTATTTCTTTTCCCTCAATCTTTTATGATTTCCGGTTTATTGTGGTTTTACATAGCTCTCAAAGATTTGTTTCTTAAACAAATTTACACACCTGGAATTCATTATTTTTAACTGACTTTTTTAACTCTTTTTTTGGATACAATAATTTTTTTTAAGTAATTAGTAATCTTGCTTAGGATTGATGCAAGATTTAATTTTAAAAATAAAAAAAAATGCTATAATAGACTTTATGAATTAATTTTTAATACTATATAATACTGAATACTAATACTAATACAAATACAAACAAAAAACAATATAGAAGAATTATAAAAGTTTACTTTATGTACATAGCAAGCTAGAATCCCGTGGAAAGGAAACTAACATTTCTATTTTCATGTACTATAATTATTATAGTAAAATAAAAATATTCTCTTTAGGTCTGTAGGAAGACTACTATTTAAAAATATTAGTACTTGTTTATAAAAATAATAGCAAACTCCGGATGGAAACACTTTTTGAATATAATTGAATAGAAAGTACAAGTTTACTTAATGAATGGCCTAATAGAAGCTTTTTACTGAAACTAATTCCTTTTCCTTTATTGATTGTTCATAGTTGATAAGTTGTGAATAATTTGTATGTCTTTCAAATGGTTGTCAACTAGTTTCTTTAAAAAAAACTGGTTAAGAAAATCAATTCTGTAAGGCGGCACTTTTGTTCAGAACTGTCTCTTTTTAATAATTTGTCCAAAAAATAGAAACAAATAAAACCTTAATTCTAAAGTAAGAATTTTAGTTGAATATCTTGTATACAAAAGTTCTGCGATTCAAATTATTTTTCATGAGACTCAAGACAGAATAAAATTGAGCAATTCCCTGGGCACAATTTCCCGGGTCAGAGGCACTAGTTGATGATAATGAACTTTTTGATGAAGTTCAACACGTGACTGCATATTGTTCGGCGGAAACAATTAGTGTATGGAAGGATACCAAAACCAATAAGGGTATGTGGTGGGTGGCAATATTTGAAAACTTTCAAGAAAATATTTCCTCAGAAGATTTAAAAATACTAGTAGAATTTGCAGTGCATTGCAATATATTTACTCAGCACAAATCCCACTGTCGAAAGAGTATTTTACCTGAACCGTTTACGCAACGGCTTGTAAGATGAGCATATGTTGATTAATAGGTGCCATAAGACCTTAACACCGTAAACAAATTGAAACCATAATAACATAAATAAATTAAAACCATAATACCGTAAATAAATTAAAAACCATAATACCGTAAATAAATCAAAACAACATAAATCAAATCATTAATACCATAATCTGAGTGACCTTTAGTACGTGAAGTATCAAAGGAAGAAGGTGATTCAACATATTGGTATTTTTAGTTGAATATGTTCATTCCTGATACCTTGATTTCATTGATTGATTTGTAGGGTGTGTTGCCTATCCTCACGTTGTCGAGTCGGCCTTGCCTCACCCGCTTCTAAATTCTCCTTTATTTTTCTTATCTCTATCATGCAGTTTTCTTCCTTAATATAAAAATCCTAACCTTAAATATAGCAATTAATTTTATCAATCTTACATTAATTTTCTTTGTAGTTTCGTTATCTTATCCTCATCTTAACACTACTCGCTTACTACACACTTTTCACTATTTTCCGGTAATTTACTCTGCTCGATATGGCCTATTTTAGGCTTTAGTATCGGAGTGTTGTAAATACCCGCACGACCTTCAACTCAAATCAGTATAGTATGAAACCAATATATAGTACTTTTAAAAAATATTCATTCAATGAAAAAATATTTTTATAAAAAATAAAAACTATATTGTAAAAAGTAAACCCAGTAAGCAGACTGATGTCATTTTAATGTCGATTATTGGTCAGTTGTTACGT
This sequence comes from Agrypnus murinus, assembly GCA_929113105.1. Taxonomy (NCBI): domain Eukaryota; kingdom Metazoa; phylum Arthropoda; class Insecta; order Coleoptera; family Elateridae; genus Agrypnus; species Agrypnus murinus. The sequence continues at coordinate 114,906,876 of OV816023.1, read as the reverse complement.
CATTTTAACTTTGAAGTGACGTTATAATGATGTTAATAAGATGGGTAAATCTCACAGTCCTGTTGCCTCTTACCGTCCAATAAGTCTGCTGCCAATACTCTTTAAACTTTTAGAAAAACTTATAATAAAAAGACTATATGATAATGACATACTGGAAAACTGCATACCAGACCATCAGTTTGGATTCAGGCGGTATCATTCCACGATCCAGCAATGTCATCGACTCGTAAACATCACCAATGCGGCCCTTGACGCCAATCCTACTGTCCTGCAGTCTTTATAGACATTAAACAGGCATTTGACAAAGTGTGGAATGACGGCCTATTATATAAAATTAAAGAACTACTGCCAAATGAATACTACCTCTTGCTAAAATCATACTTGAATGATCGCTACTTCCAAATCAAATATGGTCAACAATATTCTGACCTCCGACCAATCACCTCAGGTGTGCCACAAGGCAGTGTCCTCGGACCACTGCTATATCTACTATATACCTCAGATGTTCCCACAACAAATAACACACACTTAGGCACATATGCAGATGACACTGTCCTCCTTTCCAGTAATAAAAATCCTCATATAGCATCCTCTAACCTACAAACCCATCTAACTCATCTCCAGACCTGGCTTGCTAAATGGAGAATCAAGGTCAATGAAGCAAAAAGCACTCACGTTACCTTCACTCTAAATCACACCGACTGCCCCCCAGTCTTTCTGAACAACATGCCCATTCCTCAAGCAACAGAAGCCCGCTACCTAGGTCTTCATTTAGACCGTCGACTCACTTGGAAACCTCATATATTGAAAAAGCGTAAACAGATTGATCTGAGAATTAAGAAAATGTACTGGGCGCTTGGCAAAAAGTCGTGTCTTTCCCTTGAAAACAAGATCCTGCTCTACAAAACAGTAATCAGGCCCATATCGACCTATGGCATTGAGCTATGGGGTTGCTCCTGTAAGTCCAATGTTAACATTATTCAACGCCTACAATCCAAAACTATCAGACTACTAGCTAATGCTCCGTGGTATGTCAGCAACCTGACCCTGCATACGGACCTATAAGTCACAACGGTAGAAGAAGAGCGTACCAAACGAAGCAACATCCACTTTGCACGGCTGCAAGCCCATCCCAACAACCTTGCATCCAACCTTCATCAGGGTCCCCCACCAAGAAGATTAAAACTAAAGAAATGGCCGAGTGATCTTAAAGGAGTGCAACTCTAATGAAACTGGATAACATCGCTGGATGGATTCCCCCTCACGTCAAATGTCATCATATTAACTCATAGAACATTGACTAATTGTATTACGTTCTGATTGTTCTGATTTGCTTAAAACCAATAAAAAAAAATCTCAGTCCAAAGTCGTCATTTTAGGACGTAAAAAAGACGTTGTTTTATGGCGTAAAGAAAACGTCATATAATGATTTAAATGACGTGTTGTTGATGTCTTAAGGACCTATTTATTTCTACTTCTGCAAATAAAACACCTTAGTTTGAAAAAAAAAGATTTATTATTTAAAATTCTGAAACATAAATATAACACTATTATTATATTATTACACTTATATGGGGGCAATAAAACGCCTGTTGTTTTTGAGACGTCAGCCAACACGTGTATCTTCCTCCGTCCTTTTCCTTGAATTGTATATGAAATGGCATCCTAATTTGTTTTACCAACACAGACACAAAAACTGCAAGAAATGCTCAGAAATGAAATACCACAAACATATTTTTTTTAATGAAATATGTACACATCATGCAGCTAAACGGAAATCAACATCAACCAACTTATTGGACGTATTCGGCTACTTCTTCGTTGCGTTGTTTTTCACGAACTTTACCGATACCGATCACGTGATGCTAGAACACTCGGAGTTTGAATTTTTGAGACGTATGTACCACATCTGTTTATTTTATTTATAAAAATGATTGAGCCTGCAACAATAATAAAGCTAAATATCAAGTAATATTTTAGTAATAAGTGTGCAAGATATTTTTAAGTTTATTTTATTTATTCAAATTCAATGAGTATACCTATTAATTGTAAATTTATTGTGAGAATTTTGCGAAGAATTTCCAGCAAAATTTTGGTTAAAATGTACACAATTCTCGTACATATAAAACGGGTCTTATTTACATTTTTAAGGAAATTTGTCGACGTCATTGAGTCGTCATAACTCTACATTTGTCATACTGGTATGACGTCATTATAACGTTATAATTGAGCATTCGTCATCAGCAACCAAACATGTCTAAAAAATCACGAAAATAAGACGGCACTCTGCTTACTGGGAAGTTGTATCGACAAAGTTGCATTTTTATGTTAAAAAACTTCTTATCTAGTAAAATATAAAAATGCTTTTTACATATATTGATTTAGCCCAAAAATCCACCTCATGCTAATTTCTTGATGTACTGCTTTCCAATTTCAAGAAGCTGATCACCTTAATAAAGGGAGTAAATACATTCTAGGCATGCAACATGAAATTCTTGTAAATTAATTTGATAATAATAAAAAAAATAACATTTAAATTTGAATTTTAGTAAATTCATATTAACCTAATATTAAATTCTAACAGTAACCTAACATTCCAGGTTAGTTTATTGTTGGTATATTATTAGTATCTAACTAAAAATATTTGTTAGTATTCGAAATTTTACTGTTATTTGTTTTATTTGTTTACCATGACCATGGCCTCCTATCGGATCAACGAATTGAGATACACTCAATTAGCACATCACTTACTTCTGGGAGTGCTACCAGTTCACACTGGAGGGAGAGAGGCTGCCTATGCACCCTCTACTAGCTCACCAGGCTAGTGCTGGAGCTATTATCGTGCTCACCCATCAGAGTCCATCTCCGAGGGAGTCCAGCATTCAAACTTCCACTGTCTGGCCGAATCCAACCTCAAGTGTACTGGGTTGGATCCTGTCTACCTAGGATGTTCTTAGGATGTAGCCACCTCAGCCTGCCATAATAAAGGCTTGGTGCGCCCCAACAGAGCCCCATCTGACTCTACCTAAAAGTAGAGACCTGGCCTATATCAACATGGAGGTGGGGTTGTCTTAGAGTGGGAGGCTAGTAGTCCTATTCCCTTGAACTCCCCTTATAAGGTGATTATTCATAGCCTCCCTGGGCACAGCCATACCTGTGATTCCGCAGAAAATTCAAGCCACCGATCTATAGCAGAGTTGTCTGCACTGCATCTGATCTGCAGTATCTGACTACACCAGTGTGAAGCACCTGGCGAAGTGGCTTTGAACAATAACTGCCCGATTCCACTGTTGGAATAAACCTTGCTAGTATCTCTCTTGTACTTCGTTCTGGGACAGTCCCCAAACTAAGGGACAAAAACCCTAAGATCAGTCCAGTCATAGTGCAGGGATACCTAACATCTGCCCAGGCATACTGATTCAAGATTCAGTGCTGAAATCATTCTTAGATTTTTATAATTTATATACTTTTTAAAAATTATTTTCATTAATTTTGTATATCTTTTGTTTTTTTGAATTTGACTGGAATGGCAACATACTGATGATCAGTTACATTATACCTAGTTAAAAATGATGATATTTGATTTGTGATTTATTGATGCATGGTGCAAAGTCAAAATAATTAAAAATATTTTTATATTTTACAACAAAGTAACTGTTAATAAATGTAAATTAATATCACAAGTGATAATATGTTCACTGCAGTCTTGATGACTTTATAAGTATTGGAATAACTTTAAATTAAAACTTATTTCACTTGTGCTTAGAGATCTGAGACTAAGTATTGTGTAATTATTTCCACCTGTATATGGTTGGCTTATACAGATAAGTTTACAGAACTAAGAGGATGGTGTAAAAATGGATACACAATCGGCACGGCCGCTGTGCTATACTTTTAGTTGAATGAAACAAACAATAGAGATAAAAGAGTATGCAACAGTCTAATAAAAGGTTCTTAAAACTCGTACTGAAAGAAAGTTTACATTGTGTCGTTAGCATTGGGTGTTTGGCACAACACTTCACGGTTTCACTGCCAGAAGACAGAAAATACTGAGCTTTAGCATGGATAGCTTCATAGTTTTAGCTCAAATTTGATTATTTAATAGATCTTGTTCTCTCCATCAACTTTTAAATGAACCACCTTGTAGTGCCTCACTTCGCTCATTCACCAAAGGTTGTCTAAGTTAATACAGGTTTTGGATTATTTTCCATTCAATTTCCCTGAAATTTTGAAAACTGACATCCCTTAACTTGGATGCCCTCTGGTGAGTGATGGAGTATTTAATATTTCTTTCAGAAATATGATTGTACTATTACATTTGTTGAGATAAATTTCATTATAAATCATTGTATGTACATTAAATATATCGAAATCATGCATAACATACATTTCTGAAAGTACAATGTTTTCGAGCTGTAACTATATGACTGTTTTACTAGAATTATGACATATACAGACTTACTTTGTAAAAAAGACCCACGATGTAGTAACTCTATTATTTAACAGTCCGATTTCAATAATTTAGAAACCAAAAAGTAGAACAAATAATATCAAAGCAGGTGTGTAAGGATTAATTTTTAATCCATTTTGTACTTTTATTTTGAACTGTTTATTTATTTTTATTTTATTGTGAAGTACTTTAAATGAATGTTTTCAAATTTTAATGAATAAAGGTAAAATGAATATTAGATAAACATATTAATGGTGATCTGACAGAAGGAAGTAAGTGTCAAAATGGTACCAAGTGAGTTTTTGTAGCAACGAGTAGAAAATCTTGCACTGTGCAACACTCTTACTGCATAGTAAAATAAAAACGTTTTTCAAGTCGATTACCACTAACGTCTTTATTTCAAATCGCCGTCAATATATATTGCACCATGCCACCACCTAGCCTTTTCAATATCAAATATATCAAAAGCTGTGGAAGAATATTTAAAAGCAAACCAGGCAGTATTGTTTTATTTTCTTCGGAGCTATTATTGTGTGATCTAAAATTTTGTACTTCCGGACAAGTTGCTTTATGATGTCTGCTTATAACATGAGAAATAGCAAATTGTACATAACAGGTAAGATATTAACATGTCTTTTTATTACCCCATGTATGTCTACTTCTTGTCCCTTTTGGTGGGTAATTAGTAGACACACGTTTTATTTTCTAATACAGGGTTTTTAATAGCCTATGTAAAATATGTAAGGATACTATATTCTAATGTCCTCTAAGAGATATTAGCAATTTTTGTAGGTCTGATCTATTATGATTTTTCATTATAGGAAAATTAAAAATTGTGTAAGTATCTAATTTTTGCCCTGCCCGACCCTATTTCAACTTGATCTTGTAGAATGCTTTTGGGAATTAATTTTGCTTTATAAACAAAAATGAAGTGTGCCCTGGAATACAAAACAATGGAACATTGTATTACCTAGTAAAAGAAAACTATATAACAAAACACAAAAGGTACATAATTATTATAAATATTGCTCAAAATGTTCACCATCTTGTTGAATACACAGCTGGTACTTTCTCATTATCCAATTCCCATATGCTGCATTTAAGATTAAGCCAGACGGCATCTCATGACAAGTGCAAATAATTCTGCCTTTAAAGCATGTAGGATATCATAATCATTAATCGTTTACTTAGCTGATGGGGTTCTAATAAGTCTACCTTTTATTGTATTGATATTTTGCTTCTCATTTCTATTTCTATTTGATTCGTTGGAGAATTCACATTATTTTTTTTCATTTTTTTTAACTTAAGATATTCTTTGACTGATGCATTACTTTGACCAATAAACAAATTTTTTCAAATAAAACATGTCTTATTCCATAAGAATTAAAGAATAAGAAGTAATAAAAAGACCACAACAACATTTTTAATACAAAATAGAGGAAGTGATCCAAATATGGGCTACGATTTTAATATGGACTACTCAGCTTTATAATCTACTAAATAAGCATTCTAGCAGAATTCTAGTTAACTGATGACTTATTAGAAAGTCCTATATGGGGAAAGTAACTCTAATGGAGGGGTCCAGTGCAAGAACTGGGTATCTCTACTTTTTTAAATTTTACAGAAAGTAAAATAACATTGTTATATATTTAAACAAATATATTTCCATATAGATATCCCAATTTCGCAGAAAAGTGGAGATACTCGATTCTTGCACTGGATCCCTCAATTGTTGTCTTAATGTTTTTTTCTTTGTAGCACTTACATTCCCTAAATTCAAAGGTTGATTAGCCCATTTCCTCTTATACTATTGACCATAAATAGTTATCAGGTATTAATAAGTGGTAATTAATTCTCTATTTCTTTCAAATTGAAAAATGCAATTTTTTCTATGAGTGTTGTGTGCATTAAAGTTTCCCTCCTATACTTGTGTTGTGCGTGTCCAGTGATCACAAGTACGGGGAGACAAACAGCTTAAGGTGGACGAACTCCACAAGTATATAGTAAGTACTTGGATTTTTTATTAATTTCTGGGGAATTTTGAGGGCAAAGTATTCTTTGTTCTCAAGTTCTCGTACCTTCGTGGTACCTCGTACCATTGCAAGCGATTTTTAAGAAATTCGGTGATATATTGGCTGGGGTTCAAACCAAGGCCTCTTGGTCGGTAGTCCCGATCACAACTAACCGAACCACAGTTGATTCCTTTTGCAATTAAACTTGTATTTTTAATTTTCGAATATTAACTCTACCCAGGTTTTAGAAGAACAATCAATTCGGAAGAAAACTATTTAGTACAGTGTAAGCTTTTTTTTACATTATTTTGTTATTATATTATTAGTATTATAAAAATTTAGAAAGTTTTGAAATTGATTCTCAACAATTTCTATATTTGACAAAATTAGTACCTACGTTTTAATATTAATTTATCTCCTGTGATTTCAAGATAATTGAAAATAAAAAGGAAAACTTATACAGTGTTATTGGGAAAGGATTAATGCTTAATAATATATATTCTGTTTTATCACTTAGTTTCCATGCTATAGCTAATGTGAGAGCTCAGATGAAAAAGTGGATGATAATTAATCGGGTATATAGATTTTGATGTTCTATATGAGAAAATTTTTAGACATACTAGTTTTACTACTGTCTTGATAATTAATCTTCAAAGATTAAAAAATCTTAAGGGGCTAATGTAAATTCTTATCAGTCAGGAGGTAATAAAATACACAAAGTTATGAAAGAGACAGAGCATGAGTACCTAATCGATCTCCTATTTCCTCTGGCCACATACTAGACTGCTAATAAAGAAAGCAGCGGCAAAACTTTTATACAGAATAATAACAATGTCGTGAGACAAGCACTCCAAATCGGTCAAACATGTATTTAAAAAATCAGAGGGCATGCTATCCATTTTATATCAACATACTTTATCCTAAAAATACATAATTATAATACAAAATCTTTGTATTACTAAATATTAATAAAAATTAATTTATTGTTAAAAACTTTTTTGTTTTGTTATACTTTGTCATTTGGCAACCCTATTAATAGTGGGAAGTTGTTATGTGTAATACATAAATAAATAAAAATAATTATAGAAATAAATGAATATGATGAGATACCCTACAAATATAATTAAATGTGTCAAATCTGTGCATTTTAGACAACCATTGGCCTTAGAAATTGTACCGCCAAATGGTATTGACGTATGGTAGGTACCTACTCCTTGGATTTGTAATGCTTTGTTTAAACCAGTTTCTTTCTGCCTTTCTTTCATTTTTTCTTTTCATTCTTTGATGCATTATAATATTGTAAGGCCTCTTTTGGGCCGTGGCAAATCAATTAGTAATTATAGTAATAACTTGTCACTTAATTATTATAAACCTTAGGATTTTATGATCTCATTTGCGACCCTTCAGTTAAGTATCTATTAGCTTACATATGAGAAGCGATGTAGTTGTGAATACCTTACTCCACTTAGGAACGTCTTACGGTTTTAATACTAAAGCCCGCCTGATGGTCCTCAATTTTAAATTACACTGCGATTACAAAAGAAAAACACAAGCAGCACCTCTGTTATAACCACCACCAACATCACTGCCTCGTTTCACTTTCTCAAACACACTCAGTAAATCATCAGCAACACCTGTGTTGATAGTAGACCTGAGTCTACTATCAAGTAAGGTTAGCAATGAAAGGGAAGTATAGTTTAAAATTAAGTAATAGAGAAAGAGTTGATGCCTCACAGAACCGTCTCCGTGATTCATCAAGACACTCAGGACTTCATGGATGGAAAAATTTCAAAGCTTTATCCTAAATCCCTCAGAACTTCATGCCTGAAACTTTCAGGACTTCATAATGGAAAAGGCTCAAGGCCTTGTGCCTGAAACCCTCAGGACTTCATGGATGGAAAAAGCTCAAACCTTTATCCCTGAAACCCTCAGGACTTCATGGGTGGAAAAAGCTCAAGGCTTTGTGCCTAAAACCAGGACTTCGTGCTTCAGAAGCTATAACGTCTTGCCTAAAATGGAAAATTTAAGACCAGGACATATAGAAAAGATAGCTACTCGTTACACTACACACGAATTCTGAAGCATGTATCTTCTCCAAATGTTATAGCATGCAAACTGCCTTATTATTAATGTTATTTTCTATAGGCGTAAACGAATGCCTTCTCTTAAATACCGTGCAACAGTCGAAGTTTGTTTATACCGTCGTCCAGACTAAATAATTGTTGCCTCGGTGCGAGTTACCGTTAACTTTATTCTGGAATGGATACAGTAAGATAGGAAGATATTTGTAAACCATTGACTGTGATTGATATGTCTTTTGTTTTGGTATTTACTGCCTTGTGTATTATCTTCTCTTCATGTTTGCGATTGTTATTACTTTTGCTGTTGTACGGTATTTAAGGGATTGCACTTGTTTAAGCCTTATAGAGAATATTACTACTTAATGAGTACATTGATAATAAAGTAACTTACTATAAGATTTAGAAAAGCTATAAGAGCCTCAGAACCTGTATGTAGAGCCAAGAATAGCTACTCTTCTTGTCTGTCCTAATTCTATCTATTCCATTTTAGATAAGAAGCTGACGCTTCTGAAGCACGAAGACCTGAAGTTTTCAGGCACTCTAATGGCTGTTTGTTCCAGGCACACTAGCCATTCTTGGTTTCAGCCACGAAGTCCTGAGGATGTCAGGCACAAAGCTTTGATTTTTTTCCATCACGAAATCCTGACGGTTCCTGGCACACTAATCTTTTTGTTTCAGGTCCGAATTCGTCTATTTTGAAGCACGAAAACGGTTCCTTTGAGGTATCAACCCTTTCTTTTTATTATTTTATTATGAACTATACTTTCCTTTCATTACCTTTTTGATAGTAGACTTGAGTGACGATGATGATAGTATTGTTGATTACGTGAAATGAGGCAATGATGATGGCGGTTATGACAGTGGTGCTCCTTGTGTCTTTCTTTTGTAATTGCAGTGTAATTTAAAATTGAGGATCACCAAGGAGGGAGGTTAGTATTAAGATCGTCAGACGTTCCTAATTGGAGCAAGGTGAGTGATGACATTCATTTTTCAGAAATTCACAACTAAGTACATCCTAACATCAACGCCCACATATAACTAAGGTCAATTCGGCTAAATGGGAACAGAAATAATTGGGAACGCTAACCACAATTACAGTGTCGGCGGTAGTGTATTAGAAAATTTAAAAGCAGTAACCTATTCAACTGCCTGGCGCCATCTGATCTCAAGCCGCTTATTTCATTTACACAGAATAATTTGGAGGGAATACCAGGACCAACCAGCATAACCTCTTCAAATAATCCATATGCTCGTTTGCTCATGTTAGAAAGTAAATACCTTAATTTTCTATTTTTCAAAAAGTATTATTTGTGCATCTGTGCGTGCTACCTAGAATGACACCATTATCTATGGATTTTATGGAACTGGCTCCCTTACAGTAGGTCGAACAAAATTCCCATAATCCGATTTTGACCAGGCAGCTCCAACAAGATTCAGATTCCATTGAGCAGGAAACTGAAAGGGCCCAATCTACAGATCCGACAGATAATGGCACAATTCAACAGGAAGCTGGAGTAAATCAATAAGGAAGTTGATGACACACACTCTTCTAGTAGTTCCAAAATGGAATTCAAGTCGATACAAAAAGGTCGAGTATCATACTTGAACCTTTGAACCTTGAACCTTCCGAACACCAGACATAGAAAGAAACATCGTAGTTGCCCCAACATAAAATGTTGAATCTATAAACAGTTCCAAAAACTATTTCTTGTGGAAGTGGAACCAATCCAAATATCCTAACACAAGAAAATGTTGAACCTAAGAAAAGTACAATAGACTTTTTATAAACACCTTGAAATATAAGATGCAGAATTCCAAACCTTCTGAGCCTAAGGAAAAACAAATAAGATTGAAACAACTTAAATACGGAGGACCGCTAAGAAGAGGAACGTCGACAAGAAAATAAATACACTAAGAGAAAAACAACCACAGAAAGCAAGGAAACAAAGAAATTAGTTACCGTACGTACTAAAAAAACAGTGACAAATAATAACAACCCAAATCCAAGGCTTGTTAAGAAAATTTCTAAAATCAAAAGTGATGACAGTGATGAGTGAACAGTGTTGACTAATTAGAAAGTGAAATGCAAATGGTAATGGAGAGTAGTGACAGTGGCATAAGCTTTGGCCATAAAAACAGTCTTGATGAGCAACAAGAATATGATGATCAAGAAAAAACCAATAACGCAGTAAATGAAGCAAAGAAAGCTCTAGCAAGGAACTACCATTAGAAACTAAATTACAGACAAAAAAGACAAACCAAATGAAATGAAAGGAAGACAAGTTTCTGACAGTGAAACCATTTAAAGCAATGAACTAGGAAAGGAAATGTCAAATGTTGCAAAAATAGTGACAGTGAAAATGAAAACACACCCACACATACGGTATAGATCTTTGCTAAAAATCTTGGAAATTCCTATAAGATATGCATTTTAAATACTTTTTCAAACGGAGATGTGTGCATGGAATTTCTGGAAAGAATAAGAAGCGTGTTTAGATGTCCACTGGTGCGTCGTATCGCGACTGCTTCCACTGTTTCGTATTCACCGCACGCTGCTGAACGGGTGACACCTGAATTCATAACACCTATATTTCTTAAAGGTGAAGATAAATGTAACATCGGTCCATCTGTCCATGTGATCAAACAATTATGGAAGGCAGCAAGACACTAATCTGTTTCTAATGTTTTTTATGTTACTGATGTTTTGTTTCAAATATTCTTTTAGGTTATGGTATATTTTACGTTATATTATTTTTTAAAGTTCTTAAAATCACCTTAAGTAAACTTAATTGTTACTTCGAGCTTATTATGATAGAGCGAAAAGAGGGTAATAATAATGTGATTACGTGATTAGCTTGTTAACAAAGTAGTAGTCTTCTGTTCCTTAAATATCGTATTTAACATTAAATTCTATTTCTTTTTCCATGACTCTTGCAGTTGGTTCTCTTTGATGTCCATTTGCCTCATATTAAATATAACACTGTTTTGTGCAAAATAATTAAGTGTTCTTTCAATTTCAAGTCATCTTTGGAAATTTTAGAATTTGTTATTTCTCATTATGTCCACGTTTTGGCCTTTTATTTTTATCAATTTATTATATTATTACGATATATTTATATTCATCATCACAATTATAAAATTATATTTTCATTATTTCTCATGATTATTTTTATATTTACATTATAATTATTTCCATAATCATTATGTCTAAGTTGAAACAGTTTACAGTCAGTTTACACGGCGTTCTCTGATTTTATTTGATTTCTTTGTGAATTCCAATAAATTTCTGATAATATTTATATGACTTTCCAAAATTATTTGTTTTTGATAAAGAATAAATAGTAAATAAAAAATAAATACTACACTACGAAGTCCGATCCGATTCCAATGAAATATTTATATATGCCGCTGCCCAGAAATCCCGAACGCACTAAGAGGCGGAATGTTGCTTCAAGATGTAAAATCTTGTAGTTTGCCCGGTGGTATAGGCAATGTGTAATAATGAAAATTAGAGAAACATACTTCCGTTGTTCATATGTTATTTCGTTAAGTTTCGCATTTTTGTGAAAGTGCAGCTGATTATGCAAAGTTAAATAGTTTATTTACATGCAAACAGCAGAAGATTATGCTTTGAACAAACAATTCTTATTAGATTTTTCCAGTACATATAGACAAAATTATGAAATTTCGAAGTTGGGTATCGGTAATTATTTTTTTAAAAATCATAAAGTATTTGATGCTTGCATGTTACTTGATATTTCATCTCTTGATTTATTGCAACAAATAGACGATTAGTTTAAAAATTAGGCTGAATCACTTGAACGCGTAAGCCTCTGCAAACCACTCTCTCGCCGACCGTACATTACCCTCTTAAAGTTTCTTAATATTTCACAATATAATTTTTCTTTCCAAGTATGTATTTGTTGTACTGTAATTGGCAATTTTTTATAAGTTTTCTTGAAATATTAATGATCTTTTCTATAAAAATATTTGCCTAGTAGTACATGCATACGTTAGTAATAATAATGCTTTATAGATATTAGATAGTTTATAAAATGTAGAAAAAATGTAAAAAGTATATTAATTACTTAAATGCGCCCTTATAAGCACACTCAATTGTCGATTACTATTGGTAAATAAATTACTACATAGAATGTAAAGCCATAGGTGGAAAACAGGAAAAAGTTTGTACAATTCTCATGGATAATTATGGAGTGTTTACAGTTGGCAGAACTGCTAGGGGTTGCAATTCTGCATCCCTGTATAGTTACTCGACAGTACAGGACGTCTATTTATACAATTAACCTAGATTTAATAATTTATTTTCTCATTGTTGATTGTTTTCCTACAACTAATAATACATTTTCTCTTATGCACTATATTCAGATTATATAAAAAAGTGGAACAGATACCAATTTTTTGAAATTGCAAAAGACAATGACAGTCCGTATGGAGGCATTCTTTCAAAGTTTTGTTCTGAAATCATTGTACAGTATGAGATATAGTTGTGGACGGTAAAGACACAGGTTACCTCTCCAATAATAAGTAATTTTCAAACCTTTGAGTACGCAGACTTGGTTTACATGTTCAAACTTTTACCCCATTATGGCTAAAACAGTCACGTTTGATCTCAACTTCCTGCGACAGTATGAAGTATTGAACACTAATTCAATACTTTACGTACAGCTTTATAATTGGGCTAGTACGAGCAATGATTGCTTATTGCTTATCCTCCATAGCAAAAAGTGAAGATACATAATTTACTAAAAACATCATCAGAAAGATTGTACAGATGCAAGACAGCTACGATTTCTGTTTAAGCCTTAATTTACATCAAGTTTGTATTTTTCAAATAAATATACAATCACCCAGGACATATAAAAACGAACATGGGAAAAGATGAATAAGATCAGAGCTTGCTGTGGCTTATTATAATACATCAAATTTAACAAAGTGGCATTTATTGCAAACAAATGAATAAATTAAATATTACTATAGCGTCAAAATTTTATTATTAAAATAATTGTTGTTTACAGTGGCAAAGTAATTTAACAATTATTTTAAAATTATGTGTTTGCAGTATATTAACGTATTTATTTAGTGTTGCCAACTGACCTTTTTTCGGAAGAACAGTCCTTTTTTCTAACAGTGTGTCCTTCGTCCTTTCTTGTTATAGGAAAGGACAGGTTTTGTCCTTATTTAAAACAAACCAACGAAGATGATTTAATATTTTAATTATTAAAATTTTAAATTTTATTTTAATCACTGAAATTACACAGTAAGAAAAGTGTTGTTAAAATTAACAAAATTTCAACAAAACTTTTGTCCCAAACGGTCCACAAGATCATATTTGTTAAAATGACAAAATCTCCAATTGTTAACACACGTTTGCTATATCTTACAACTATGTAGTAAAAATCAACACGATACTCTGCTAAATGTCCCTTTAGTAGTTTCACTTTTAACAGCATCTTATGTTCCATACTACAAAGTTTTTGTAAAATCTGGTAACAGTTTTTTGTTGTATCTACCATTTTATTGCTTTATCCAACAAAAAATGTTGTGGATTGTGAGTAAACAGTAATTCTAATATAACAAATAAATGTGCAAAATTAACACATGTTTTGTATAAAGTTAACAAACACTGTGGTTATATGTCAGATTCGCTGTGTCAATTTTAACAATATCTGTTGTCATAATTTCCAAAGTTCTTGTGAAGTTTATCAAATTTAATTAGTACATTTAACAATACATCTTGTTGATAGTATGCATTAATAATAGTAGTACATAATAATAATATGAATGGATATAAATAAATAAAACAATTAAATAGTAATAATTATCATATTTATTTTGGTTATTATAATATGTAAACAGAACATTAATTATAAATATTAATAAATATTATAAATAATAATACTCCAATAATTTTTAAGTATAAAAAAATTAAATGATTTCATATTTTGTTACAATGCACTTCATAGCACAACTGTACGGTTCATGTAACTCATAAGCAATTGTGTGACGAAGTTTCAATAAATTTACGATGTCATAACAAATATCTATTTTTTGTTCAACTACGTATGCATGACATTTTTCATGAAACTCAACCGTTTTCCATTGTTTGCAAACAGCATAAGGAAAGTCATTAACGACAATTAAATCCAATATTTCCAAAAATAAAGGTAATTCTAAATCATCAACATGCTGAGCAACAAAACTTCCCTTGCGGTATATAATTCCCAAGTAACTTACTTTACTTGTAGTTGTAACTTTACTAAAATCTTTTAACTGTAATATATATACTATCCAATAATTTTACAGAAGTATTTAATTTATAACTGTAACTTACTTCTTAATTCTCTCATTCTAGGGGAAAAATCCACATTACCGTACATTTTGTAAAACATTCCTTGAATGAACTCCCAAAAATGCTTTAAATTCTCGTTATACTTTAGATTAAAAACAAAATGTATTTTGAACAGTAAATCAAAAGCCGATAGAAAATTATGTTCACCAGTAAGTTTATGCGTTGATAATATGTGCTGATCAAAAACTACGTAATACATTTGTATTGCAGTTTTGTTCTGTCCAATAGCCAAAAGAAAAGGTTGTGTGGATTTCCGCTCTTTCAGGATGTTTTCAATTGGAACATCATTCTAAAAAAACAGTAGATTAATTCATTATTCCAACACTATGAAGGTGTCAGTTACCTTTTGAAATAGCATCAGCAGATTTTCGGTTGATGCGGCCGTTTCTCTGTTGTGTTGTTTGGTACGACCTTTGGCCGTAGGCGGCAAAAGGTGTAATAGAGCTAAAATGCTGCGCCCCGTTTTACAGTAAACTGAAATTTTTTACAGAATAATACATGTGCGTACGTACATATATTTTCAGTTTACCATCACAATCCTTTTCGTCTTCCTCGTCTACGATTATATCAGGCGACGGTTTTTTGACTGTAGTCTGGTACACTTCCAAAATTTTTTGGACATATTTTGCATATGTTTCGAATAATGAAGGTGCTTCAGGGTACAGTAAGGAAAATTCGTATAAAATCTAAAACGAATTAATTTGCGAAACAATCTAAATATACAACACATCTTTAATGTACTATACTCACCAATTTCTCAGTGTCTAAAAATCTGGGGAACACCTCCGGCGTACAGCCGTGCTCCCTTCGGTAGAGGAATGTTTCTTGTATTTTTTCTTTAATCACCTCTTCTTCGCCTGGTGTTAGGCTAATAGCTAGGTTAATTAATAGCTTCTTCAGCACTAATCTTATCGTAGGATTGATTTTTGTTCGATGTAGAATTTTTATTAATATTTAAAGCCTTTCGGCACAGGGAAGACGTTTCCTCTTTTTTTCGCAATACAGTTCGTAATCTTGTAGTTAAAAAGCCTTTTTTTGTCTGAGGATCAAAGAAAGCTTCCTACAATAATAATTATTATTATACCTACAAGAAGAAAAACACTTGTAAACTTTCTACATATCCATCTGGAGTATGTGGGTCTCCAAGTTTTGGGAATATTGTGATGATGGCTTTAGCGCATTGCTCCCTGCTGTATGCAGATGGCATACAATTTTCGGGAAACAATGCCTTTAGGTAATTTACCGAGAGATTTAATATTTTAATTATTAAAATTTTAAATTTTATTTTAATCACTGAAATTATAGCTTTCGAGAATCAAGAATTGTAAATTTCAAATTAACCGCCAGTTTCGTTCGTGCAAACTGAATCAAATTTGCTATGAGGTGATTTAGTGCAATATTGTTAAGTCATTAAAATGAGTGAAGCTACAGCTTATAATTTAACGGACGATGAAGAAAATGTGGTTAAAAGCTTAAAAAGAAAAAAAGAAAACGTATGTGTGTATAGTAGGCCTGTAGTAAACCGGCCAATGTCGTTAATAACCAGCCAATCTCGAAAATTGCATATTTTTTTAATAAATTTTTTTAACGTATATTTACTAAATATCTAATAAACTTTAACTAACACATAACCTATCAACTAATCTACGGCTTATTAATTATTACCTTAGCGGCGTTAATTATACTAATGGTCAAGCCGCAGTTGAAGTTTTACATTATGATGATGAGACTGATTGACCATTAAGGATATATTCAAATAGTCCTGAACTATCTGCTGAGGGGGCAGCGGTAAGGGGAACCTCTTGAACTAGGTCCCCACTACACATTATATTTGGAGAGGGATAGATTCAGAGAAACTATAATTTTTCAGGCAGTGTTACCAGAAATAGCATGCATAAATGAATTAATATTAATTGTTGATTAATTAATATTAATCAAATAATAAGTGAACGTGCTTAGAATTGAATTGTAAAAAATCATCCAAAAGTAATTAATAATAAAAAACAAAAAAAAGGAGATAAATGAGATTCATTAAAGAAGTAGAAGACATGACAGTCTTTCTGTTCACGTCTTCAGACAGTTCATGTCTTTTGCTTCTTTAATGCTTTCTTTCATTTATCATTCTTTTTTGTTTCTTTTTTATGATTAATTACTTTTTGATGATTTTTTACAATTACTAATGACAGTACGTATAACTGATTACAGTGCCTAATAAGTATATTTACAATGACACCACAAAGTAAGTTGCCTGAAAAATCTGCTAATTCAGATTTTCGAAAATCTGTAATGCCAAGCTTTTAAATTATTTTAATATTATTTACAATAACTAACAAAACTCGATTGCAGCGGGATTCTATAAATAATAATAAGACTTTGGTTTCTATAAACTATCCCCCGAATTTATTACTAGAGGTAAAGTCGTGTGTATGTGGAGAGACGTACATTGACGTTTCGTTTTCATTTAATTAGCATTGGAAAATCTTATTATTGTAAATACATATAATAAATAACGTTTCTGGAAATTCTTGACTGTCCTTACTTCCTACTTTCAAAAGTTGGCAACCCTATATATATTAAATATGCGTTATAAAACAGCTAGTAATACGTATCTGTTATTTACAGCAGTTTTTAAAATAAAAATACGAATTAAATAATTGTAAATTAGTAGTTTCTTTTACGACTAAAAATTTATTTATGTTCCTTTTAAATTTCAAATAGAAGTTTTTAAACCACTTAGAGACAGAAAATGCGGAAGACGCATTTCATTGGTCAAAGGATGACGAATGGATCGATATTATCGAGCAATGTTACTAACGTCATACGTTTTAAACTGTGCCACATAAAACTGCAAATAATATTTATTATTTACAGTAGTTTCTTCATAAAAATACGCATTTTAAAATTAAAAATTAGATTCTTCATTTTACAACTAAAAATGTGTGGAATATCGAATGGAATCTTCTAGAATATAGCAGCAACAGGAAACAAAAAGCAATCGCCATGTTGGTAACCGACAAACCGACGCGTTCTTATTCTGCCTCGAGTTTTAAGATGGTTAAGACGCCATTTATATTTTAAATTTGTGCTCTGTGTGAATTTTTAAGAAAAATGCAGTCTTCTGAAAAAGTTTCAAAAAGACTAATAAGAAGCTATCTAGTGGAGTTTTTGAAAGTTGCCAAAGTTATAGATAAGGAGAGAGTAGCGTAAGTTTATTTTTATTTTATAATTTTCGCATGAAACGATTGTGATGAAAGATGAATTTGACGTGGTGCATTGGAACGAATTTTGCTTCCTATCGCCTCTTGAAAAAACGTAAATGTGCTAATATGTAGTGTAGAAAATTAGGCAACTTCAAAATAATGCACAGGACCCGATAAATTCCTGACACAAAAAAAACAGGTTATCTTTGTTAAAAACAGACACTCGTAGGTATATAAAATTACAAATTAAAAATGTCTAAATGCAAGATATTGTAGACGAGTAATTTCATAACTTGAACCTTACTGTAACATTGATCTCTGGGTGAATACCCCCACCTAAGATCTGACCAGATTTGGAATTAGTAAAGTACATGTAAATCTATATAACGTTTTCATTTCCATGGCAATAAGATTTTTACATTTGAATATTACTTGAGAAATACTGAATTGGGTAGTTTTAATTTTCAAACCGTTGACATCAACCACTTAGTACATATGTAATGCCTAGGGCGATCCTTATTTTTTTGAAGTTTAGATAATTGGACTAGCACTACGACATTTTATCTCGTTTACTAAAAACTAATTTTAAATGACAATAATAATCTGTGCTATAATTCAATTAAGGTTGATTGTAATTGTGGGCAAGCAGATTTAATAAGTCGGGCACTTTTTTGACTTTACTTATTACTTGTACTTCAACTGTACTTCACTTACCCTTCAATAGTATTGTGGTCTTGATTAGGTGACTTACTATCTTAACTCCAAAAATTCGTTTTTACACATTATTCTCAAAAAATAGAAATTAACATGTTATTATTCTTTGATATTAACACTCCCTGATTAATTAAATAAAAATTAAATTATCTGTTAACATCATCGGTAACGTAGGTAATGTGGTCCCAGTATTTTGATGAACAATGCAGTGGTTACAGAGAATAACTAAAATTAATAACAGTATTTCTTAACAATGAAAACCTGTGAAACCAAAAGCAGCTGTACGTTCTTAAATGTAGTGGCTGACACTGACGGGCAACCATATTATATTGGTTTATAATTTAACACTAAAACTTACACTAATACTTAACTTGTATAATGTAAATCCAATTTGGCATGAAATTAATCGAAACATTGTGGATTGGTGAAGTGTGCAGTTGAAGATGTGGCAAGACATCTTGACTGTACCAGAAGTTTGATTGATTTGGATCTCCTGCAATATTAAGCAAGATTTAGTCTTGCTAAAGCATCCAGTCCATCAATCTGTTCGTTTACGGATTTTATAAGATGGGAATTTTGTGTATTGGCAAGTGCCTTTTTTATAAAATTATACCATAGGTTGTCATACTGTTTTATAAATTACAAAGAACAACCACCTTTATGGAAAATTAGTTTTTTCTAAATTGAGTATCTCAGAAGGTAAACACATCTTTTAGTGCCGAAACCTAGCACGTGTTATGCTCTGTTATATGTTATTTAAAAATTTGCTGTAATAATAATAATAATAGCTTATAAGCTACTACAACAATGTTTTATTTTGAATTCATTGTTCAAATAAATAAAATATGTACACCATGTCAGCTTTTTCTTTTAACATCTAACAACATGCCAAAAATTATCCTAAAATAATGCAAAATTTGAAGTTATAGATGTACTTTAGTGCAGAAACCCCGTGTTATTTTTTCAGTTTTTTTATGAAGGAAATCAACAATAATGTCCAAGCAAAATTAATATCTTATTCAAAAAGGAATTAACTAATAATTATCTTGAAGTATTCCATAAAAGAGTAGTAACTATTAAATAAGTTTAATAATGGCAATTAACAGTATTATCAAAGAAATACAAACTGGATATAAGTTTTGCCACTTGACATATATTTTATTTATTTTTAAACAACAACCTTCTTGATATAAATAATGATTAATGAAATAAAGCATGGAATATGTTCTTAACACTCCCTTGCATTCTATGCTTTCTTTCTAATTATTATTGCATAAAAAACCATTAAAAACCAACTGAACAAAACAACAACCAAACACAACAATTCTTATATCAGAACACAATAACACAACATTTAAAAAAATCTAGAATTAAACTGCTGAAGAAAGCGTTGCATCACACAACCTCATCATTCCTAAATCATTTCTTAAGTGTGCAAATTTATTATGAGGTAAAACTTTGGCAATTTGATATTCTGATGAAATATATCGTACTTTTATTTTATTATTTTCAAATTTTTCTCTGACAAATTTATATTTAGTGTCTATGTGCTGGGTGCGCTTGTGGAACATTGGATTTTTAATTTACTTTATAACACTTTGATTATCAACATGCAAACACATTGGTTTAACTGGCTTTTCACTATCTTCACTCATTTCTCTCAACAAATTCTTGATCCACAACACTTCCTTCTTGGCTTCTGCTGCTGCGATAAACTCAGCTTCAGTTGTTGATAATGAAATACAGTGTTGACGACGACTGCACCATCAGCCAATCTGAACACGTAACCAGTTGTGGATCGCCTGGTATCAACATCGTTGGCATAATCCGCATCACAGTACCTTCAATGGCACATCCTTGGGGGTTGTATTTTATTCCATAATTTTTGATAGCTTTCGGATACATCATTATTCTTTTGATTGCATTTCAACGGGCAGTACCAAAGTTGCTTTGAAAATGGCTAACAGCATTTCAGCAAACATTATATCTGGTCTCACCGTGATTGCAGAAATATCAGAGAGCCAACTACTTCTCTGTAAGGCACACTTGAAGTTGCAGAATCTTCTGTTTTACTCTCAACAGAAAGAGTTGTATGTGGATCAGCGGGTATATTATGAAGTTTAACATTTTCTAATCCGAACTTTTTTAGTATCATGCTTATGTAGTTATTAAAATGAATGAAAATTGACCCATTGTTCTCATTGCGTTTTATTTTTAATCCGACAAGATTGGATGGTTCACAAAATTTAACTTCAAATTCGTTTTTCATTCTACACATTATTTTATCTAATGTCTCTTTTCTTTTTGTTAATACAAGTCCATCATCAACATATAGAACAATACTATTATTGTTGATCTTACTATGTAAGGTCATTATTTATGTTACCTTTGAAAACGCAGTTGTCACTATCACATGGTTTTAGTCCAAATGTAGTTAGAACATCTTTAAACGTTTATTCTAATTTCGAGGTGCTTGTTTCAAACCATACAAAGAACTTTTTAACTTGCATACATTGTTGGGTTGCAATTTCACCGTTTGGTTTACTTTTTACTCTGAAAACCCATCTACAACCTATGACATTGTTTTCTTCAGGTGTAGGTACTATTTCCAAAGTGTTGTTTTTATTTTAGGCACTTAATTCTTCTTTAATAGCTTTCTTCCAATTTTCCGAATCTTCGCAATTTGTAGCATCTTCGTATGTGGTCGGTATATCAACTTCAACCATATTTACTTCAAAATCGTTTAAATGACTTGGTGGTTTTAAGTTTGGTCTTCTTCTTAGCTGATATCTTGCATTTAATTCTTGTTCTTTTGATGGTTTTTCATACATACTTTCGTTTTTCAATTCTAGGTGATCTTGTTTCTCCACTCTAACATCTTCATAATTAATTTCTTCTTTTCTTTCAGACGTTGTTACATTTATTGGTAATAGGATAGTATTCATTTTATGTAACTACTTGATTATTTTCATTGAATGTGGCATTATGTGTGATTGTAATTTTCTTCGTTATTGGATCAAACAATTTGTAATTTATAGATTCAGATTCGTATCCAACAAGTATTAACTTTTTACTCTTGGGATCCAATTTCTTCCTGGTTTCCTTTGGTATATGCATAAAAGCTTCACTTCCAAATGTTTTTAAATGATTTAATGTAGCCTTCTTCTTTGTCCATTCTTTATAAGGTCTTATATTTTGATTATTTGAGTTTGTGGCTTTATTGAAAATATAAATAGCAGTATTAACTGCCTCCACCCATAAATATAATGGCATATCTTTTGTATACAGCATTGATATTGAGAGTGGGTCTCCTTGTCTTACCCCATTTCTAACCTGGAAATTCTCTGATGTGTTTCCTTGCCACTTTATTTTGCTCGATGTATTCTGTAATGTCATCCGCACTAAACTAATCATTTTTTCAGGTATTCTTAAGTTCTCCATCGCCTTGTATATCATTTCTCTTTTTAGGGTATCGTATCCTTTTAGGAAATTAATGAAGGCAACATGAATTTCTTTATTGTATTTGCGGCACATGTCTTTGGTTTCTTTTAAGATAAACAATTGATCCGTAACTGATTGGCCGGGTCTAAAACCTCCTTGATATTCTGATATTTAGTTTTTCAGTATAGATTTGTAATTTGTTTCTTAAATTTGTTGCAAATATTTTATACGTGGTGTCTAATAACGCTATTCCCCTGTAATTGTTATATATTGTTTTTTCTCCCTTCTTGGGGGGGTTATTGTAGTTATAGTTATGATAGGGGTTATTATTGCTTTGGTCCATTCTTTTGGGATCGTCTCTTCTTGCCAGAGATTTGGAGATTAGCTTATATACCTTTGTTGTTAATTCCTCTCCTCCATACTTGATTAATTCATTTTCCATACCGTTTTCCATGGAGCTTTTCCATTTTTAAAATTTCTTAGTGTGCTTCTTATATCGTCTTATATCTTATATTCTTGTTGGGGGTTCAATGTTTACTGTTTCTTTTTTTCCTTCATATTCTTCTGTATCTTCGGAGTTCTTCCTTTTCTTTTGCTCTTCGTTTTCTTGGTTTTCTGATCCTTCTTCGTTCAGTAAACCTTGGAAATATCTTTTCCAGCCCTTGACTATTTGTTCTTCATTACTTATTCTTCTTTCTTTCTCGTCTTTGAATGCTGTTTGTTGGTAACCACTTCTGTTTTGCTTAATTTCTTGGTAAGAATTCTTTATTTTTCCATTTTTATAGTATTGTGCTGTTTGTTCTGCCCGTCATTGCCAAAATTTTCTTTTTGCTTTTTCTTCTTTGCTCTACGTATTTTTCTTTATCTTCCTGTCTTCCAGTTTCTATCATTTTCTGTCTTGCTTATAGATTTTTTTCGCTCCTTTTCACAATCAATATTGAACCAACTGCTTCCTTTCTTTCTTCGTTTCGTTTTTAGAACTTAATTCGCTGCACTCTATACATTTTCTTGAATCTCTCTCCAGCTCTTCTCAATATCGTCTTCATTTTTTCTTCTTTCTTTCACTCTTGTTTCTAGTTCTGCCTCATATTTTTTTGCACTTCTTCCTACATTAAACTTTTTACCTCGTATTCTGCTTTTCTTGAACTGTTTGTTTGTTTTTTATTTCGTAATTGCCCTCCATTGAGATTAAGACTAAATAGTGGTCGGAGTTCGCATCTGGCGCTCTTCTAGATTTTACATTTTTGACCATTTTTATATGTCTTTTCTGTACTAATACATGGTCCACTTGATTGGTAGTCTTTCCATTTGGGAATACCCAGGTGCCTTTGTATATGTCTTTTCTTTGAAAGTAGGTGCTTATAATTCTGCAACCTTTACCTGCTGCAAAACCAATCAATTTCGTTCCATTTTCTTTTGATTCTATATGTTTGCTGTGTTGGCCTATTATGGGTCTAAAGAATTCTTCCCTTCTAATTTTGGCGTTGAAATCACCTATTGTCATGATTATTGTATTTGTTTGGTTGTAGTTGATTTGGTCAAAGAGGTTTTCTAGACTTTCATAGAAGACATCTTTAATCTCTTCATCTTTCTCTTCAGTTGGAGCGTGTTCATTTATATAGTTATAATGTTTTTCTCTAATTCTACTGTTATGGAGCGTAATCTTTCATTTATCGGTATAAATCTTCTTATATTTTCTTTTAACTAGTTTGCTATCAGAAAACCAGTCACGAAAACTCGTCCTTTGTTTCCGCTATTGAAGAATCTCTTTCAGAGGCATTTCGAAATTGTTCTTTTGTTTCGTTTCTTGTAATGCCAGAACTTCCAGGTTGTACCGTTTTGCTTCTAAATCCAGTTCTTTTATTGCTCCTTCATAGTTTGATCCTTGTAAATTCCAAGTGCCCATTTGCCATCGTTTTTATTTCGTCTTCGTTTTTTGTTCCCTTTTGATTCTGTTTGTTCTGATCTTAAAATCTCCAGTTCTTAATGCCCATCTTTCTTTCTCTTTTCTGCTGTATTTCCCATTTTGTAACCGTAAAAGTTCGTTTGCGGTATATATCATCTTGTTTGTATCGCCTGGCGATCCCTGAATTTGTAATTTCTCCATTAATGTTCCTATTTTCCGTGTTAGTGCTTTTCTTTCCTTGTCTACACATATTTCTTTTTTTCTTATCTCCATTCTCTGTTCATTTAATTCTGCTATGCTGCTTTGTATATTTTGTTGCTTTCTTTGTAATTTTTTGTGCATTTCCGCTTGCAGCAGCTGTATTTCTGTTAACATTTTCTGATCCATCCTTCTTACATCTGTATTTTCCATTTCCGACGCTTGTTTATTTTCGCGTGTGCAGACTCCTTAGTTTGATCCTGATTGGGATACTTGATTATTTTACGTGTGTGGGCTGCTTTAATTTGACCCTGAATTGGATGCAGCAATAGTGGCTTGTTTCAACGTGATGTAGACAGGCGTGGTTGTGACGTCGCGTTATGTCCGAGTATGCGATTTTGGTTCCTTTGTGCTGGGAGTTCTCTCTCAATTTTTCTGTTTTATGTCCTAAATTCTTGTCTTGCCGTTGTTTGCTATTTTCCTTTACATCTCTTTTCTATCACTTTTCTCTGCTTTTCCACTTTTCACTTTCACTCCTCTTTCGTTAAAAACCTAGTTTCTCGCGAGGGTTAAGACCGTGGCTGACAGTTACTCAACGCCCCCACTACGTCCCATCATTTCATAATTAGCATCATAATTATTGCAATATTAATTTTCATGTTTTTGATGTTGCACCTGGTACTTATTATAAAACTTAATAAAAAAACTATGCTTATTACTTATAATCCGAGCACAGGCATAGTGTGCCGATTGAGTAGTTAAGTACATAAGTCTGTATATATTTTTTTATTGTTTCTTAACTTTCGAAACCACGTCTATTCAGCCAGTACATTTTACTAAGAATACAGTCACGGTGGGTCTGAAGCAGCTTCAAATGACGAAGATTTGCACCAAAGATCTTCTTGTAGATTTTGAATTGGAGTATTGAAACAAGCTGAAATCCAAAATTTCAGCTTTTTTCCCCGAGCCGCTTTTGAGAAAATTTAATTTTAAGGTCGAAAATTACGAATAATCAATTGCGAAATTTCAGGTGTAGTTTGTATTCCTTTTAATGGGCTTTTCTGTACAAAAATTGCAAGTTCTGCATAAATATGATTATTTTTCAAGAACCTTGTGCTGAAATTAGTGCGGGAAACCAGTGAAAGTAGCTATTAATTTTAATGCTAAGAATATACACGAGCCTATCGGAACGGAATTCGGGCTTTCCAATAATGCTGTTGTGTTGTGGGTGTTGCTTGAGCTCTTCGTATTTCCACTAGAAATAGACAAATGTTTGAACCAAATTTGAAGTTAAAATTGCGTGTCATGAGACATTCACTAGACATTCAATTATTTTACTGTTAAGGATTGCAATGTAATTCATACAGAAAAGAATAATAAGAGCTGTTAGTACAGAAACGCTAATTTATTGCAGTGATATTAAAGGTCTCTTAATAGTAATTTATGAAAAAAGAAGTGTTAGTGAAATGCATTTAAAATTCGCCATTGGTGGTGGATTTTTAAAAATTTGTCTCTTGGTTCAAGCGACTGATGACGAAACAACTAGTGCAGAAAAACGAAGAATCTTATACAAGGGTACTAGCAAGACGGCTAAATTTAAGGACACTGGCGCCAAAAAGCTATTTTTGTTCGGAATTGTCGCTCATACCCAAGAAAATTATGAAATGAAATGTAGCGATGTTATGGTCACTATTCTAAATAAATATATATGAGGCGACGATAACAACGGACTTCAAATTAGCCAATGTTCTTACTGGTATTATGTCTCATTCCAATTGTTTCCCTTGTACATGGTGTTCTACACACAAAGATCACTTAGATATTTGCGAAGAATACAGAACCATTGAGAGTTGTTCAATAAATTATAATTTCTGGCAACCAAGCGGTAGTTGGAAAGC
The DNA here is from genome assembly GCA_929113105.1 of Agrypnus murinus. NCBI lineage: Eukaryota > Metazoa > Arthropoda > Insecta > Coleoptera > Elateridae > Agrypnus > Agrypnus murinus. The sequence goes on along the minus strand of OV816023.1, from coordinate 114,880,606 downwards.
ACGTGCTAAGAATTTTGAAAACTGTACACTGAGAAAAAAAATTCGTTGTATCAAACAAAAAAAACTTTCATTTAACACTTTTCGAACTTTAAATACGGCCAACTAGTTTAGTGCATTGAAGGAACATTATAAAAGCATTAAGTTTTGTTGGTTCACATAATGCATGGAAACAATTAAAACAAGGTATCCTTTTGCATTGTAGAAAATAAAATAAAACTTTATATCAATGCATTCACCTGTGTTGAACCAACCGAACACGATGTAAATACAAAAACGCCTGGATGTTGAATTAAATATTCCTAGTGTTGAATTAAGAAATTAAATTGTTGAATGACAGGGGGATGGGGGATGTAAAAACAGTATCAAACAATATCAATAAAATACAAAAAGTATATTACACATAAACATAAAAACAATCAATTTAAAACTAGAATATCGCTCAACACTGCCAAGGGATTGCAAAAAATATGCAGCTACTACTAATAGAATGTTACTTTAGTTACGTTTATTAATATTACAGAATAAAGGGGAACTCAAAAATCCATTTAACATTTTTGTATCATCATTACAGGCGAAAAGTAATTAGAATTACTAGATTAATCATAAATAGTAAAAACTTGTGATGTTACTTACCAGGCAATTGTACACAAGTGCAAAACACAAGTATTCTTATACGATACACGACATTGTACGTCAACTATTTACTCACAGGCGCCATAAAAATCAGCACCAAGTCAGCAAAAATTCATTCTTCTCAATTTTTCGTTCGGTTTAACAAACATAAATTTTAACAGTAGTAACCATAAGGGTTCAAATAACATACATCGATGTTAAATCAACTCCTTAATTTTGTTGATTCTATGCACTCTGTCTCACTCTGTTTAAACTTTTTTTATATTTTGCACTAACATGTTTTAGTTTTATCTGTACGCATTTAATACATTACTACAAATAGAGCATTTCATTTCTTTAACATTTCAGTGTCTTTTAAAGCTAAAGATCTATTATTGTTTGATTCAAAGCAAATAAACTGTCACTTCAAACAATTTAAACACATTCTTTGAGCGCAGTGATTGTCTATACAACAAATATCTTTGTATGGTCTTTTATTAAAGCTTGAAATTACTTGAGTCAAGCGAAATTAGTGTAACAAATATTATAGGTTGACGGAACCACCTCCAAATTCTTAAAATAAATAAATGTCTTGTTGTCTGAAATCAAAATTTGTCAACCCAATCAAAAATAATTCAACATATGAAAATCTGTTGTTTTAACAACACCTTTTTTCTCAGTGTATGCATTTACCAATCATTACAACTAGGAATGACACAGAAATAGTACCTAGATTGAATTCCACCACCCGAATTGCATGTAATGTTGGGTGTTGTCAATACGGTCTATAACTATATGCTCAAGGAGTTTGAAAGAGATGCTCTTGATTTTGCTGAAGAATACAACGTAATGCAGCAATTCGTTCATGGAGGTCCTGCATCCGCAGGAAATGCGTGTAAATCACTTTTAGGAAAAGTGGATCATTTACGCAGGTCATGTTCCATGGGATGCTTAAAGTATGTTCGATGTTTTTCAGACTTCAATACTGTGATTGATACTGTGATAATTCATGTTTTTCTGCTGAGCTGAAGCCAAGTTACGAAGATCACTTAAAGAAATTCAGAGAAAGCTATATAGACTTAGGGATTTCTATCACTCTTAAGGTCCATGCAGATTCTCTCATGTCCCCGATTATTGTAAAAAAAAACAAAGTCTTGGGTTCTATAGTAAACAAGCTATAGAATCTGTACATTCTGATTTCAAGAAAATCTGGGAACAATTACAAAGTCCTAAAGGAGCATCCAGAACATGCAAATAGACTAGTTCGGGCAGTACAGGAATATAATGCTAGACATATGTAATGAATAGAGAGTTTTCTACATTTTATGTAATCCTTCATTTTTTCAGTGTACCATAATTTTGTAAAATTAAAAATTAGTTTGGGCGTTTTATTTTCATTTACACATCACTCTAAAGTTATATTTCATTTAATTTTTCGTAAAAAATGCATATTTCCATGAAAATACATACATATATACATACGATTATACTTAAATTGGTGTTGAATTCTTGAAAAATGGACATATTCATACAATACCAGTAATTTCGTACAGAAAAGCCCATTAAAATGAGTAAAAACTACATCTGAAATTTCGCCATTGGTTTTTAGTAATATTCGACCTTAAAATAGAATTTTCTCAAAAACGGCTTGGGGAAAAAAGCTGAAATCTTGGATTTTAGCTTGTTTCAATACACCGATTTGAAATCTGCAAGAAAGTTCTCGGTGCAAATTCTCGTCATTTGAAGCTGCTTCAGACCCACCGTGCAGTATAATATGATATGACAATTTTGTATAGTCGAATGTATTGTAAAGTTATGAGGAGTGATACGAGACTTTAAATTATAAGAAAATAATAAAAACTAATAATTAAGTGCTGAAAAACTTAATATTATTGAATAAACTACTCAAAAGATTGTTAAATTATAATTTAAAAACCTGGAATGTCCCTTGGTAATCTTATATGTAATACGTATGACTACACAAAATTGTGTAGTTTACTACCCAATTGACAAGGTTATGCCTGGCTATGCTTATAACAGACAAATAAGTAGTGTTCAGAATATTAATCTTATATATCTTTTAAGGGTATTTATACTTCCTCCATATCTAATAGAAGAGGCAGTTAGACAAAAACATCTATTCGGTTCATATGGCTTAAAAATGGTACATATTCAAGAAGAGGGTCAGGAGTTTGTTGCTGTAGGACCTATGTATATTCTCAGGTAATATTTTGTTATAATATTGGATATATTACTCATAATATAAATTTATCTTAATATATAAAATATTTATGTAATATTTTCAGAGATTGGAAGGAATCGGACGTTGATGAATGTAAAGTGTATATGGGTGATTTACCTCCTGCAGTTGTACAAAAAGTAAGTAAACATAGTACAACCTTGTTTAAATAAGAAATAATATTTCTGTTTCTGAAATAGATAGTCGAACGATTTGGTCCCAAGACAACATTTGTTTTTTATGAACCAGAAGAACCAGATCAAGGTAGGCATTAATGTTTAATTTCTATAATGATTTTATTGATAGTATTCGCACACTACTTTAACTTTTTCCATTTCATATGCAATTTTAGAACGGAAATAAATTTAGGTATTACTGTTGTTATTTTCATTTTCTTTTTCTTAGGTGTCTGCTGGTATTACTTTCAAGGTGCAATCAAACCCTTTAACAATTTATTGTTCAAGAACCTTTCTAACAATTCGATTTGTATTTAGGATCACTGCTTTTTGTAATGTAATGTAATGTAAGTCTTTAGCGGAAGTCTTAATATTTGCATATAAGATGTATGACATGTTATCATTTTTTACATTTTTCTTCTTTGGTACTGCTACCTTATAAGCAGGGACTTGGACACAATCAGAACCCAAACCTGAAAACTGCAGGAAGCGATCTGTTGTGGCGTGAACTGGAATTCAAACTCTTATCTTTTCAAAGCAAGTACCAGAATCAGAATTGAAGTCACAAAATACCGGTTTTATTCGGTTTTTTAAGTTCTGTGTCAGAAATTTGTAAAAATTTAATATTTAAAGACAATGCTCTGAACATTCCCTAAACTTTTCTTAAATATTTTAAAGACTGGACTTGCTTTGTTGTTTGGATTACACACAGTTTGTAATGTACTGATGTTATATAATCTTTACTTGTTAATATCATGATTTCTCATTGCTGTGTTTTTATTAAAGTATGTGTGCTGCTGGATGGCGTGCTCATCTTTAAACGGACAATCTGCAGTATAAATTTTAGTTTATTCCTTATCGATGATGTGTGTATGTTCCATTAGAACCCTCAACTAGGGACTTGGACAGAACTGGAACCTAAAAACCGCAAGAACTAAATATCTGTGTTGTACCGGAACCTGAACTCTTATATTTTCAAAGCAAGTAACGGAATCAGAATCTGTACTTTTATATATTTGCTACCCTGTACCAAAACCTTATTTGGATTCAAGTCACTAGTTTGGTAGCATATTCATGTTGTCCTATATGTGTCGTATATTTTCAGTTTTGTTGTGTACTACTATACTTTACATTTGTCTTGTATGTCATCTTTAAGGATATACCTTCTACAGTTTCTAATTTTAATTACTGGATTTTGTATGGTTAGCATGTTTCCTGATATTTCAGGGAAAAGGTTTCCTATTTTGAGCTATCTACATACCTCAAAGATAGTATCGCAACGTTGCTATATTTTCTTATATATCACAAGAAAAAGTTTTGTATCGCTTAAAAATCGTTTATGTTAATCTAAATCTTATTTGGAGTCACTATTAATTCTATCAAAAATTAAAGAAAAAGAATTTCGATTAGAACGACACTTTAATATTCTGCTGTTTTAAATTATATAACCAGTCAAATGAAAGAAAAACTTGGCAAAACTGCGGGCGAAGATTGGATTCATTTAAAAGTAAGCTAAAGACTGGTTAAATAAAGAACTAACATTATAAAAAATATAAATATAAGCTAATGAAAGTCTCATCTCAAATGCATGCTCAAGGATGTCCTAATCTGAAATACGCAAAAAAATCAGAAAAATCTAAAAGACGACATATAGCTGCAGTTTCTAAAGAAAACGAAGATAAACCAGAATTAATGGCGAAAACTGCAGTATTGCTACTCGCAAATCTGGCCAAACAAATTTAGTTGTTTTAAATGAAACAACCAAATACCAACGTGGGCCAGTAACATAAGAAAAGTCTTTTTTAGTCGAAAAATTGAACCAATACCTATTTCTATTAAAGAAGTGTTATACATATTAGGCAATAGGTTAAGTAAAGATCAATGTTAATACAAGGTCATTGAATAAGGTACAGCATTCATAGTAAGAGGGAAAATGAAAAAACAAGTAATGCTATTTAAGGCTATCAATGAAAGAATCTCATATATACGAGTAAGAAGCAAACCATACAACCTAACAATCATTAACGTATACGCACCAATAGAAACGCGAGTATTGATACAACGCACACTTATGTTATGCGATGTACATTCAGCCAATAAGGGCCGACCGTCGAACCACGCCTTGCGCTATTTAAACCACAGATTTCTTAAGAGTAAAGTATACGAAACACCTTTTGAAGACATGGAGGCCATGAAAGAGAAGATACGTGCAGTTTGTAGGGAAATAACACGTGAAACTTTAAACAGGGTTCCTTTATCCTTTATGAGACGCAATAGAATCTGTTTGGAACATGATGGACAACACTTTGAACATTTGCTTGGTTGAGTTGGTTAGTTTTAAATTAATTCTTATTTAAGCTTCTACTCAAGTGGATATGTAGCAAATTTTTCTAAATAAAATTTTGATTTTCATTTTCTACTTGATGCAATTCAGTTCTTAAACGGTCCTCGAAACAAATATCTACTATATTCTATTATCAGTGATAAATTTCCTAATGACTTTGACATTTGTAAAGGATGTCCAAATTAAACACAAGTTAAAAATTATTAATATTATGAATCTAGTTATAAATGAAAGCAGTATTACTGGTTGTATTTAAAGTTTGTCAGGCTCGGAAAGTTACGTGAAACACCCTGTATTGTAATCAATTAAATATACTCCTATTATTTATTATTTTCTTTTTTTGAGAGGCTGAAGTATTTCTTAAATAATTTGCAAAAAAGATTAATTTTACCATTACACTGTTTTGATTTAAATCTGCATTTTAATTATGTCCTGCTACATACCTATGAAAATACCATATATTTAACGAAATAATACGTAATGCAAAATATGTACCTAAACGGTAGTCACTTTTTATGGCGAAATAATAGTCATGTCTTTGGCGGCTATATTTTGAAGTTTTGTACACGCCCCTTTCTTCTCTAATTGGCCAATAAATAGTCCCATAACAAAAGTGTGCGTTGTTTCAATACTCGCAACAGAAACAGCAGAAGAAAATGAGAAAGACACATTCTATCGCAAACTGGAAGAAACTATTGAAAAAGTACACAAACACGATGTCGTAATGTTAATAGGCGACTTCAATGCGCAGATAGGGAAAGAAGCGTGGATAGGAGAAATTGCATGGAAACAAACAGCGCATGTGAAAACAAACAACAATGGACAAAGGTTATGTAATCTAGCAGCCGCAAACGAAATGCAAATAATGAGCACTAAATTTATACATAAACGAAAACATAAAATCACATGGACCCACCCAAATGGAAATAATAACAACCAAATTGACCATGTTCTAGTAAAAAGAAACCACGCTAAATCTATTAATGATGTAAGAACATACAGAGGAGCTAATATAGACTCAGACCACTTCCTAGTGATAACCAAAGTTAAAATAAGAAAACTCCTAGAGAGGAAAGAATCAAAGAAAAAAAGATGGAACATAGAAAAATTAAAGGAAGAAACGATATCGAAAAAATATAAAGAGGAAATAAAGAAAAAATTTGAAAATAGAAGAAAGACAGAAAATATCGAAGAAGACTGGAATCAAATTAAGAACACAATAGTAGAAGCTGCAGATAACACAATTGGACTCAACAAAAAAACAACGAAAAATCACTGGTTTGACATTGAATGTGAAAATTGTATAAACGAAAAAAATAAGGCCAGGATGACATGGCTAGATACAAGGGAAGAGCAAGACAAAATAAATTATCAGCACAAAAGGAAAGAAGCAAATAAAATGTGCCTACAGAAGAAAAAAATATGGGTAGATAAAATACTGGAAGAAACAGAAAAGCAAAATGGAAAAAATAACTTAACGACATTGTATCAATACATTAAGGAAAGAACCAGGAAAAACAACGGAACACTAGATGAAATTGAAGAAGAAGAATGGAAGAATTACTTCAGCAAATTATATAAAGAGGATAATTACACAATAGAAGAAGAAGAAGGAGAAAAGACATCGACAGAACAACTAGGAAACCTAGAAAGAGCACCAAATTTTGAAGAAGTACAAGAACACATAACAAAGATGAAAAATAAAAAAGCCGCAGGAAGTGATAACATATGTGCTGAAATGATAAAACAAGGAGGAGAGGAACTGCAGCAAAGAATTTACGAATTAACAACAAATATCTGTACAAAAGAAGAAATGAAAGAATGGAGAATCGGACTAATAAAACCGATACATAAAAAAGGAGATAGGGCCAACTGTGTAAATTACAGAGCCATCACCTTACTAAACATCACGTACAAGATAGTAACGATGATAATAAAAAGTAGACTTGCAAAACACGCGGAAACATTAGGAGATTACCAGCTAGGATACAGATGCAACAAATCAACAACGGACGCTATACATACTATTAGTCAAATAATTGAGAAAGGTTGTGAATATGACATAGATATATACATCCTATTTCTCGACTACAAACAAGCCTTCGATAGTCTAATAAGAACAAAAATTATAGAAGAACTAAAAGCAACACAAACGCCAGAAGAACTTATAAATCTAATTAAGATGACAATGAAAGAATCACGAGCTTCGGTCATACTCAGTCAAGGATCGACAGAAGAATTTGAAGTAAATAGAGGTGTGAGACAGGGAGACGCTCTATTGGCTCTGCTCTTTATCATAACTCTAGACAGCATTATTAAAGAAACAAAGCAGAATGGTACAATCAATAATAAATCAGTGCAAATTCTAGCCTACGCAGACGACATCGCAATAATAGCAAGAAGAAGAGAAGAACTAGATAGTACATTTAGTACAATAGAAAAAAAAATCAAAAGAAAAAGGTCTTGAAATCAACGAAAATAAAACAAAATACATGCACTGCAACAGGAAACAAAAACCACTGAGAAAAATAAAAATTGATAAGCACGAGTTCGAAGAAGTGGAAACATACAAATAGCTCGGGTTCTTGATACATAGAAGAAACGAAAGAGTGAACACAAACCATAGAATACAGCAGGGAAACAAGGCACTATTTGCAAATAAAAAATTACTGAAGAATAAGAAGCTAAGCAGAAGGACGAGAATTCAAGTATACAAGACAATGATACGACCCGTTGTAATGTATGCAGCAGAAACGGCAAGCTTAACAAAGAAAGAAGAGGAAAACTTAAAAATTTTTGAAAGAAAGATCATCAGAATAATCATAGGACCAAAGAAGGAAACGGAAGATGAAATAAGACCACTAATGAATCATGAGATAGAACAAATATTGAACGGTGAAAACATCATAAGAGCACAAAAAGCACAAAGAATCAGATGGTACGGACACTTATATAGAAAAGAAGAAACATCCCCACAGAGAATAATCACGGAATGGACACCACTACAGACACTGTTGTAGATGATTGGCTACACGCCACCCCCTCTATCATCTGTACTAATTAGGGTAGCTTGGAATCGTAGGCTAGTTCTTAAGACAGTACACAACTAACATCTGTAGTGTTACAACATGAATCTTTAATAGATGTACATATGTAAATAATCAATGTGTTTCATTACAAACCCCGAATAAATACCAACACAATACAACATGGCGCAGTCAGTAATCGAACAATTTTAAAATTAAATTATAAAGTTTTAAGTGATTAGAGCAACAGAAATTACAAATACATACATACTGAAGTGTAACAATTTAATTACAAAATGAGTAGATCAAACGCGATTCCAGAAATGGAAATGATTGGTAACGTCGCCGAAAATTGGCAGTTTTGGAAAACACGTTTCTTAAATTACGTCAAAGCCGCGGAAATTGATAAAAAATCCGGAGCGGTCCAGTGCGCGCTTCTATTACACCTAATCGGCCCAGAGGGGCACAGAATATATACAACGTTTTCATTAGAAACTAGTGAAGGGGACGACATTGATGCCTTAATTAAAAAATTCGACGCACATTTTAAGCCCCAAAAAACACTACTTTACATCAAAGAGACCTGACCTGAGAAGAATTTATTATTAAATTGCGTGAACAAGGTAACAAATGTAAATTAGGTGATTTAAAAGAAGAACTGATCAAGTGTGTGATTGTTTGTGGAGTGAATAGTGCCGAAATGCGCGAAAAACTATTACAAGACGACTCTATCACATTAGAATAAGCCATCAAAACGTGCATCGCCATGAAAGAAGCGAAAAATCAGACGACCAAAATTACTAGTGGAACGGGAAATGCAGCAGTACAAGTGCAAGCAATTCATCGCCCTTTCAATAGAAACCGACGCGGATCACAACAACGGGGGCGTTCAAAATCACGAAATACCAGGAACAGAGAAAGTTCTCTGTGTCGGCAAAATAACCGAAACGGACCCGGACCATCAGCCCTGAAAATGATTGAAGGCTGCAGAAACTGCGGGGGTTCTCATCCGGTCAACAGCTGTAGGGCTTACGGTAAAACATGCAGCACATGTGGTAAACTAAATCATTATTCTGTAGTATGTAGAAGTAAAAGTAAATATGTCAAGACTATATTAACGGACAATCTGAGACATAGCAATGATAATAATAATAATAATAATTGCTACAACCCATAGCCTGGAAACCAGGCCCCAGAAGCTATAAGCTTGTGCGGGAGGGAGGGGGCGATTATTATTATTATTACGTAGGCCCTAAATGCGGCTGCAGCCGACTTACAGATGGAACAGCGCAAATCCCACATTTGTGTCACAGCTAAAGAAAACTGCAGAAAACCTTAACCAGATCTGCCGGCACCGGGAATCGACCGCGGGCCGCTGATCCCAATTACGTTCATTGCGATGTAATTAATAACATTAATACTGTATCAAAAAACTTGTCTTGGCATACTGAATTACTTATTAATAACGTCCCATTACTTTTCAAAATGGATACAGGATCTGATGCTAATATACTTTCGTATGCAAATTTTAGACAGTTAAGATTATCAGATAATTTAATAGAACAAAATCATGTAACACTAAGGTCGTATACAGGAGATCCACTGAACATAATCGGGGTGTGTAAGTTAAATTGCACAAAAATAATAGTAATTACAAAATTTTATTTCATGTAGTAGACACTAAGGCTCAAACAATTTTAGGTTTAGAAACTTGTTTAGCGTTAAATTTAATAATGAAAGTTAATTCAGTACAGCGACAAAATGAAAATATTAACGAAATTGTACATCATTATGCAGATCTGTTTAGGGGAATTGGTGAAATTAAATACAAATATCACATATCGTTAAACAATAATGCTCAACCCGTAATAAGCCCGATCCGGAAAGTTCCACACGCGTTAATGGAACCATTAAAGATAGCCTTGAGCGATCTCGAGGAAAAGAAAATAATAGAAAAAGTACATGGCCCTTCAGAGTGGGTAAACCCGTTGGTCTTGGTCGGCAAACCTAACGGACAATTGCGGATCTGCTTGGATCCCAAATTTCTAAACGAAGCAATAAAAAGGGAGCATTGTGCTATAGAAACATTTGAAGAAATTTCTTCGAAACTTAATAACGCTAAATATTTTACTACGTTGGATGCCACAAATGGGTTTTATCAGGTACCGTTGGACGAGGATAGTGCAGACTTGTGTACAATAGGAACTCCGTTTGGCAGATATAAATTTCTTAGACTGCCATATGGTGTTAAAAGCGTCCCAGAGGTATTTCACGCTTGTTTTAAAAATATTTTCAGTCACCTTGACAACGTTGCAATTTACATAGATGACATTCTCGTATGGGGTAATACAATAGAGGAACATAATTTTAATCTTAAGAAAGTACTTGAAATAGCTAGGGAAAACGGTGTCAAGTTGAACAAAGATAAATGCAAATTCGCGCAAACTCAAATCAAATACATGGGTCACATTGTATCTAAAGATGGGATATGGCATGACAATAACAAAATTAAAGCAATAACGGAAATGCCTAGTCCTAAAAACAAAGAGGATGTGCAAAGAATTCTCGGAATATGAAATTACGTTCACAAATTTATAGAAAATTTCTCTACAGGTTCGTCTGTTATTAGGGACCTGTTAAAGAAAAAAACTGAGTTCAGGTGGGAAGATGAGCACGAGGAGGCCTTAAATAAAATAAAAACAAAATTGACAAATGCGCCAGTTTTAAAATATTATGACGTAAATAAGCCAGTGACCGTTTCCGTGGATAGCTCAAGTACAGGGACAGGCGCAGTTCTACTACAAAATAATTTACCTGTGGCATATTCTTCACGGGCATTAACAGAAACCCAGCAGGGGTATAGCCAAATAGAGAAAGAACTGCTCGCCATTAGTCATGGATTAACAAAATTCCATGATTATGTTTACGGCAAACTGGACGTCACGGTGGAAACAGACCATTTACCCTTGTTAGGTGTCTTCAAAAAACCACTTAATAAAGTTCCGGCGCGACTTCAAAGAATGAGATTATTATTGCAAAAATACGATTTTACCCTTAAATATAAAAAGGGGAAAGAACTAATCATTGCCGATGCTCTTTCCCACGCGTACCTAAATTTTAGCAGTGATAATAATTGGGATAACGAGATAGCAGCTCAAGTCAACTTAATTCAATCAAACACAGAGATTTCGGACAAATTACTAAACGAAATTAGTATAGAAACTTCCAAAGATCCAGAATTACTTCTGTTAAAAGAGGTTATCTTAAAATGTTGGCCTAATGACAACAAAAAACTGCATAATAGCATAAAAGTGTATGCAAAGCATAAAAACGAATTAACTGTAGTTGAGGGAATCATTTATAAAAATCAAAATATCATCATTCCAAAAAAACTTCGGCTAGAAATTCTAAGCAACATTCATTACTCGCACTTAGGCCTCAATAAATGTTTATTAATTGCTGATAACGCGGTGTATTGGCCAAACATACATAATGAAATAAAACAATTAATTGAGAATTGTGTTACTTGCCAGAAATATTCAAATGCACACCGACCTGAACCTTTAAAAACCATGATGTTCCTAAAATACCATGGTATAAAATCGGTTGTGATCTTTTTGAATACAAAAATAATAAATATTTGTTAGTTGTAGATTATTATACAAAATATGTAGAACTAGAAAATTTAACTAATAATACAACCAGTTCAAATACCATAAAAATCTTAAAAAACATATTTGCTAGATTTGGGATACCGAACGAAATAATTTCAGATGAAGGTCCTCAATTTTCATCTGAATTGTTTGAGAAATTTAGCCAAGAGTGGAATTTCAAACACACACTATCGTCGCCTGGTTATACCCAAAGCGATGGCATGGCCGAAAGACATATTCAAACAACAAAAAAACTAATTAAAAAGGTGATGGAAGATAATAAAGACCTTTCTAAAGCATTATTGCAATATAGAAATACACCTCTAGTCGAAAGTTGCACACCGGCGCAACTTTTAATGGGTAGAAACATGAGAACTAATTTACCAATTTCAATTAACAAGCTAAAACCGTGTATTCCCGATATAAAAAATATAACAAATACATAGATACTAGAAAGAAGTATTCCGTAAAATATTATAATACCAGAAATAACGCCAAAACTTTAGTACCTTTAGAAATAAATCAAAAAGTATGGGTAAAAGTAAATCCTAGTTATAATTGGGTAGAAGGAAGAATTATACAGAAAATTTGTTATCGAAGATACAAAGTAAAATTGAAAGATAGCGGAAGTTTATTAGCACAAAACCGTAGATTTTTAAAAATAAACACAACTGTTTCATATCAGGACAACTTACATATAAAACAGTCGATTTTAAAGAAAAATAATCAAAAGAGACATTATAAAACAGTAGCTTTCGGTCCTGTAACCTATTTTGATGATAATATTAGGTTTGATACATTTCCAAATTTCATGGATAATGGTAACAAAAAAGAAAACGTAGAAAGTAGTATAGAAATCTTACCTAGAGCAGGTACTAGTAAAGAAAGCTTAAATACAGATAATCATTATAACATAGAGAATAATGTAATAGGATTAAGTAAGAAAGGAAGGAAAATAAAGAAAGTGCAAAAATTAAATTTGTAATTAGAATAGAAATTTAAATAAGAATTTTTAATAATAAGTAAAGAGTGTAGTGAAAGTAAAGTAAAATGAACAACACTGCTTAATTAAAAATGTCATATTATTATATATCATAATGTTAATGTTCCTAGGTTAATAGAATAAGAGCTCAAATTACATTAATTGAAATTTCTTAAAAAGGGGAGATGTTGTAGATGATTGGCTACACGCCGCTCCCTCGTATCATCTGTACTAATTAGGGTAGCTTGGAATCGTAGGCTAGTTCTTAAGACAGTACACAACCAACATCTGTAGTGTTACAACATGAATCTTTAATAGATGTACATATGTAAATAATCAATGTGTTTCATTACAAACCCCGAATAAATACCAACACAATACAACAGACACGACCGAAGGGAAGACCCAAATCAAGATGGAAAGAACAAGTAGAAGCAGACATCAGAAAAATGAAAATAATGAATTGGACAGAAGCATTGCAAAACAAGAAAGAATGGAGGAAAATCGTACTAAAAGCAAAAACACACCCAGAACTATAGAATGTAAATGTGAAAGTAAAAGACAACGTGGAGTAATCCCCCACAATAAAAGGATTCAAGAGTTCGAAAGAACAGCTTAAATTTCTCCGGAAATGTACAGCTTGATATATATATATATATATATATATATATATATATATATATATATATATATATATATATATATATATATATATATCTTCTACCCAATTGAGCGTCCTCCTATGTAAAAATCCAATACCAGTGAGCGTCCATGGTCATTGAGCGTCCGATAGACGGACGCTCACTGTCAATCCCTGAAAATGTCACAATGTGATCAGTTGGTTGCATACATGCTTTTGCAATAAAAATCTCGTGGACGTTGGGTGACACATTCGTGTGATAGATGTTTATAATTAGTTCAGGCTTCTGCCGCATATAAGCGCGGTGAGCGTCGAAGTGTATATGATATACACAAATAATACCTGCAGCGTTCAACTGAGCTTCCACCTTTAGCTCCTCCCCCGTTAGCTGCTCTTCTTAATTCATATTCATTTCTATGCATTAACGAGCGTCCGTGAGCTATTTATAGAAACAGCAGCTGTTACAGGAGAGAGTGAAGTCGATCGATAAAATTCTTCAAATAAAGCCGGTTTGGTTTACCGTGATTTTATAGAGACAGCGCGGCCGTATATATTTTATTTTATTCAACATACAGGAAAGCCACATTTAAGTACAAAATATGATTTAAATACATTATGAAGATATATCCTGACTTGTTTGAGTTTATTATGTATTATAATTATGATACGATAACATTTTAATATGTATAATTTGAAAGAAGAAAAGAATATTTTATTATAAACACATTGTTATCTATATTTGCTTATATTTTAATTCATATCAAACAATGAGAATCATCCTAAAGTTAATTGTTGAATAGAAGATTTAAATCTATTTAATAAAACCCCAATAAATTTAAGACCAAATCTACTATTATCATTACTAAGTCACGTACTTCTAGGTAGAAAGAAATTATAATCGTAGTTGAAAGGATTAAAGGGTATATTGAAAATACCATAGTTTCTAGTTGATATAACTGGAATTCTAAAGGTAGTTTTTTGAGGAACTTTTAGATAATCTACCTCATCATTTATATTCAAAGCAGAAAAATTAAATTAGCTTTCGATCTTGATTTCGTGAAGGTCGCACAGTCCCTGTCTTTTCGATTAGAACCACCCTTCATAAAGGAGTAATTCTTTTTTACTGGTAGAAAATGGCTGTCCGATGGATTTTGATAAAACCCACATTCATGTAGAGCTGGTGATGTGGCGTAACAGTTCATTTATGCATTTCATTCTAAGTCTCTAAGTTCATTTTAAGTCTTTCCCCAACTTTCCTGAGTGGGTTCGGACGAAACCAATTTAGAGTGGAACTAGAGTTTGATAAAATTTTGATTAATTTTAAGATCTTGTGATGGACTAAGCTTCTAGCTAGCATTTGATCGACGTTTGTAAAACTTAGACTGCGCTAAAATCTTAGACTACTTAGTTACACCACGTTTTATTCAAGTCTACCAACCTACGCGCCCAGAATCCAACCCTACTCAGAGTGTAGAAATAACGCATAAATGAACTTGGAAGGATTTTTCCTCTACAGAACAATTGTACCGAGTTTCAACGAAGTCTATAATAACTATTTTCCATCCATAAAATGTCTCCTCCGTGATTCAGTAGTCCCGATGTAATAGCCAGGGACTGCAATATTTAAGATTTGCACAATTTCAATAGATTAATAATATCCATACGGTAATCGTATTTAAAAGCCACACATCGTAAAAAATTATTTTGCACTCGCTCTGGTGGTTTGGGTAATTTGGAGACCATACTGGAGAACCACATTGCAAAAACAGATCTTACCAATGCTATGTATACAATTCTTCGGATTGAACTTTCCTTAATGATTCTATCTTGCTCTTACACACATCTTGATCTCCTGATGTGATCGCCAAAGAGCAGAAACGTTGAATTGGCCTCAAGAATTCTATATACGCGGTATTCATAAGAGCTACACGAACATTTCTATCTTTTCCAGGGACAACCTTTACAATCCTCGCTATTGGATTCCAATTCTATCACTTTAAATTGCACTTCCAACTAGAACAATAATTCGAGAATAACATTCTTGAATCTTTCTTCGGTTTACGCTCAACTAATGGACTCAAATACTCACTACAAAAGTTTCGTCACAAATCCTCCTTGACTCTTTGGTAATAGGCAAATTTCCTCTCAGCACTGTTAGAATCTAAATAATCCAACCCTGGGCTTCCCTGCTGCCGTAGATCTCGCAAGAACATGGCTGGGGTGAGAGGAACCAAATCTTCAGTTTTCAGAAATTAATGACAATGGTCTCGAATTGATAACTGATTCACAATCATATAAAATCGCTATTAGTTCTTCATAATTTAATAAAGTTCTTCATAATTTTTACCAAACACTCGTCGCAACAGTTGTTTCAGAGTTCTCATAAGACGCTCTCACCAACCACCTTCCACCAAGCAGGAGTCGGAGGAATAAACCTCCATTGAATTTATTGGACAGCTGACACGGATTCCACGACTTTCCAATCCACAGATTTAAACAAATGTGTCCATTCCAACAAAGATTATTGCGTTTTCACTACTACAACGGTCTTCCCCTTCTTGTTACGAAGCTTAAAACTCTGCAAGATGGAATCAGTAGACAACAAACTTATTAATTCCAAATGACTGCTACAAGTCTTTTTGTATCAAATCTTCTGCGCTTCTCACATTTGGAAATAATGGCACGAATTGACTTCCTTCCCCTCAGAATCCTATATCTTTCACATAAACGAGAAAGTAGCAACTGTGTTTCTCCATAACACTGCTTCAAATGTTCCTCCCTCACAAGGGCCAGTAACACTGGATGACTGGTTGGCAATAAAATAGGAATCCAAAAATCCACCGTGTCTTTTCTTCGTTCAGTTTTTGTTTTGACTCTTATAAGTCCCGAATTATCCCTTAAAACACTTAGTTCAGGTATCTCATTTATGTTTACTGCAAAACATTGCTTCTGAGCTACTAGTATTACACGCCTCTCTGTTTCATCCAAATCACTGGCATTTACCATGCCAGTTTTACGATTATCTTCTCCATTGCGGGAATTGTTCAAAAATCTTAGCATCCAACCCACCATTTTGACAATACCTGAACATTTCGAAAAATAATTTCTTCTGTTGTGACAGCCAATAATTGCAATCGTGGGATTGGCAACCTTTTCAAAGGTGCAATTCTTGTCGTTGCTTGTAGGAACTTCAATTCCACTTGATAATTGAGTTCGCGTCTCACGAAGACAACGGACTAATATGCAAAACCACTACCATCGCAAAACGTATGTAGCTTCCACCCATCCTTGGGAAATGCATAAGATGACAAACATCGAGGGATTCTGATTGACGGCGGCAGTTTCAATTCGCTCATCCAATTTTGTAAACTTTGTTCCCAACTCTTGAGGTAATACTTCAATCCAACTAGTTTTCATTCCCCAACTAGATTGAAGTAGAATATCTTCATACGCAAAACAGTGACATGTGAAACCAATGGGGTCAAAAACCTTGAACTACAGATAATATGTTTCTTCGGGTAGGAATAGGAAATGGTTCTTAAATGTCCTTGACATGACACAACAAAACATCCTCCTGCTTATCCTAAAGCAAACCAAATACTTGAGAAATGTTGCATCCACTCTGAAAAGTGGATTCCCACAACCTTAGATCCAATTTGGTGGTGGACAGTAACTCAGTCACATCTTTGATGAAACTAATCAAATCACCTTCCGAGTCAACTGAAGTGACACAATTATCCACGTAGAAGGATTTTGATAATTTCTCTCCAGTTAATTTTAATTCTGGCAGTGCATTTTTAACATGAAGCTCAATCACTGCTCCCAACAGGAAAGGATTACAATTCATGCGGACCACCACACAACGATGACAAAAAATTCTTACCTGTCGGCCTTTCTTGTTCCTTCACCAGAGAAATTTCAAAAAAATCACTATTGCTTTCCTTTAGCGCAATTTGAAGAAAAGCTCTTCCGAATATCTAAGATAATGCCAATTTTTTTCCCTAAATCTCAACAACATGGATGGGACGAGTTTAATCAAATTCGGTCCTTTTTCCAGACAATCGTACAAGGACGGCAATTTTTTCTGCCTCACTGAGCCGTCGAAAACAGGTCTAACTTTTGTCGTGACACAAAAAGGCTTGAAGACAGAGCGATGAGACAAGTACCAGCCAATGTCATTGAACTTATTATTTGGCACTTCTTCAACTACTCCTTCTTCTATCCACCCATGAACACGTTATTATAATTCTTAAAATTCCCAAAATCATCCAATTTCTTTCTTGTAGAAATAAATCACTTTTCTGTCATTAATTTGGTTTCTTTTAATTCTGGATGACGATCTATCCAAGACACACTCACTCCATATGAACCATAAGAATTAATAAAGACAGTATCCTGGAAATGTTTTTTGGCAACAACTTTCAAAACCAGTTTAGAGTTCGTCTTTCCAGTATCTCTAATTACAATTGTTTTGAATGTCCAAAGATTTGTAACTGACAATTCTTGGATCAACAGCAACGACACAATCAAGGATGAGCTAGATTGGCAATGTTCAAAAGACACTCTTCCCATGAGAGTGCAGCCCAACTTATTCTCAATGGCAAAAAGTACACTTTTCAACTGATGAGCTCGCCCTGTCCACAAACTGCCAGCAACATCTGATTCAATTAGAATTTCAATTTGCGTACATACGTTCCCGACGTCAGAAATCCAAATCTTCTTGTTATTCAATTTTCTAAACCAGGTTCCTCCTTTCGCATGAGGAACTTCTCCACAAATGACCTCCATAAATGACATTTCTAACAAATTTTCCATTTACAGTACTCAGAATTACATCAAATCTCATGTGCTGTTTCTCGGACTGAACCCCACCAAAGAGCATATGAACAATTGACTCTGAGGATACAACCGGAAGCTTCATTTCTTCAGCAGCACTTCTCAAAATATAAGACCTTTGAGATCCTATGTCAACGATTGCTCTTGCCTTCCGTTCACATCCTACTCCGTTCACGGTCATCACTAACGTCTGAAGAAAGACATCACCAGAACAAGATTGATAAGACATGGCCGAACTTCTTGACTCCCGAACTCTATCTTGACTGACTGGACCATGGGTGGCAGAATTTTTGTGAGCTGGTAGATCGGAACGCATGACTTTAAAATGCTTTTTTCTATACAGGGAGTTAGGCAGAACGATATCAAAAAAAACTGGGGGGGGGGGGGTAAATAGGATTATTTGGAACCCATTTAGGGTAAATCACCCTATACAAAGGCGTTTGGTTTTCACACAACAAATTTAAAATTTGTTTCAACCGTTTTTGAGACTTAGTTATAAGTCGGCTTATAACTTTTTATGTGTCTGTTATTTGAATGATTTTTTTTATTTTTAGATTAACGATGTCTACAAGATAATAATACAAAAATTTTTAACTGATTAATTAAAAAACAAAAAATATATTAAGCCATTAGTCCAGAATTGCGGCATTTTTTCAAAAATACCTAATAAAATTAATAATGAAAAGCCAAGCACCTTTGTATAGGGTGATTTACCTTAAATGGGTTCCAAATTATCCTATTTACCCCCCAGTTTTTTTTTGACATCGTTCTACCTAACATCCTGTATACAAGACACACGACCTTTGATTTACATAATTTGAATTGATGACCGACTCTAAGACAAGAAATACAACATTTCTTACTTAACAAACCTTTCTTTTTTTCACTCGGATCCATTTTCTGAGTTTGAAAGTAATTATTGATGGGATTTCGCACAAAAACATATACAATTTTTTTTAACCCCACCGTCGTCACCCGAGAAAAGTCCAGCAGCTATTGGAATACTAACACTGACACTCCTTATTTCCTCCCTCCACTACAATTTACTCCATTGCCAAATCCATTACGAGCCAAAGAAATCTTTTCTCACCTCATATCTCAAAAATTCCATCAATTGATTGAGTCGATTCTTTTGACTGACCACTTCATCCTCTCCCAGTTTTGAATTTCTCATTCTATTTCAGGTTCTGAGCAATTCTTCAGGTAAGGTAATTCCACAAGTGGGAACAATATGGCATTATCATAATTATCTTATTCTTATTATCATAATATTCTTCAATTACCAATTTTTCGTTCGTTCGTCATCAAGATCGCGTAACTCCTTGACCAATCTTCCCAGTTTCATCAAGGAAGCGTTTATGGTATCTTGTTCCATGGCTTTAACACCATCGACATTCAACATAAAATTTACTGTCGGTGTACATGCGGTAGGTCTGGGACTCTCTTCTACCGACGTCTGTCCATTTTCATTTTTCCCAAAATATTTAATCAACATCAATCCAAAATCCTAAAACAATCACGTCGAGGTCCCCAGGATGTCGGGCGCACGTAGATTTTAACCGATTCTCTTTCCCTGTCATGTAGTATTTGTGAAACTTTGGCGGTTACAAATGGCGTAGAGGCGAAAAAGGGTAAAAAAGTGTGATAGAGTGAGAAAATGTAAAAGACAGTGATAGGAAAAGATAGAGAGTGTTGAATGGTGGGATAGTAAGTTACATCGTGAGAAAGAGTAGGGGAGGGTAGAGACTCTGATAGTTTGATAGTGAGTAGAAAAGATGGAAAACGGTTCAAGAGAGCGGAAAGAGTGGATGAAGGAGAATGAGGTGAGTGAGGATAAGGTGGAAAGAGATGAAAGAAGGTGTAAAGAGATTGGAGTAGATGAATAAGGCTGATAAACCGTGCAAAATGGTAAAAAGGAGTAAGAGAATGTGAACGAGCGGGACAGGGACAAGGACGGGAAAGAGTCCTTTAATTATAGTTTTCCTTGTAG
This sequence comes from Agrypnus murinus, assembly GCA_929113105.1. Lineage (NCBI taxonomy): Eukaryota > Metazoa > Arthropoda > Insecta > Coleoptera > Elateridae > Agrypnus > Agrypnus murinus. The sequence goes on along the minus strand of OV816023.1, from coordinate 114,860,108 downwards.
TCGCATTAACAGTTCTTTTGTATGTCTATTACTGCTTTATCTGCGAATATATTCTACAGGTAAGCAAACCTACTTATTTGTACTTGCAGTTACAGGTAGTGCTATTATTACTGAGGTATCGATGCAGCTCAGGTACCGACTTGTAGTTCACTTGCGAGTGATAAACCAGCAGGAACAACTTGTAAAGCAGGTATCTGCGCATTTCTCTCGTACGAACTTATGCAAAAGTTGAGAACAACAGAGATAACGCTTGGAGAAACACATGTAAGGCAACATCATCACATATATTTATGCTACTTCTTCTGTAACTGATAAAAGACATGTTCAAATCAATTTTAAGACTTTGATTTATTGTTTCTAGCCTTATTTGGTGAAACTCCATAATCAATTACTAAATAAAACTGATTTGTTAATACTTTTACATATTTATTATAATCTACCTGACAATTGTTTCGACTGTTTAGATCTGCTATATTATATCCTATTGGACAAACACTTCGAAGTTTGGACATAAGATATAAAGAGCACCTACGTTGTTACAGAAGTAAATATCCAAAAAATATCTACGCTAAACGCCTTTTTAGAACAAAATCACACAATGCCTTCCCAAAATAATATTAAATTCCTACATTTTTGTTCATCATTCTATGTTCGAAAACGAAAGTGTGAACATCACGTGTGGTGTGTGGCTTTAGTTCGACAAGAAAACAACAATCCGATAAGTTTTAATTTAATATATTTACTTTTTCTTGACCATTTATTCATTATAAAACTCTATTATCTTTAGTAATATCTCGCCGGCATGTCCGGTGCATCTGAAGATCCTGGAGGAGGCGAAAAGCCCCCTGACATAACGAAAGATTCATGCAACTTATCGAAAGATAATGTTGAAAATAATGCAGAATATAACAATAATGCACAAAAAAATGTTATGTATGATTTAAATGTACGCTATGAAACTCATGATAACGGTCCGTTTATAATATACGTAGAGAGTAGGTGTTCAAATATATCGCGTTTACATCCTATGCGTGTCGGCCAAATGTTACATTCTATTTCACATATAAAGAATAATATAATTGCAGTTAAAACTATAGGTTTAAATAGAATAAAAGTTGAACTAAAAGATAGAGATTCTGCTAATGGTTTGATCAATAATGAAATCTTAAATAAAAGTAATATGGTAGCTTATGTACCTAAACAATTTGTACAAAAAAGGGGTATCATTAGAGGTGTTGATACAGTTTACAGTGTAGAGGAATTAAAAAGTATTATAGTTTCCAATCGTAAAGTTCTTGAAGTTAAAAGATTTTATAGAAGGGCCTTTAATGAAAAAAATGAGAAGATTCTAATTCCTCGGCAAACAGTTATGTTGACCTTTTTAGGTTCTGAACTACCGGTTGAAATTAAAGCATTTAGTTGTGTTTTTGAAGTAGTCCCATACATTCAACCAGTTTTACAATGTCACAAATGCTTACGATTCGGTCACATAAATAGCCAATGCAGAGGTAAAAACAGGTGTAGACGCTGCGGTGATAATCATGAGGGAGATTGCATAAAAGATGAAAAGTGCATTAATTGTAATTCCACTTCCCATAACGCAACAAGCAAAGATTGTCCACTTTTCAAACAGCACAAGGTAATCAAAGATATCATGGCAACTCATAATCTATCGTTTAAAGAAGCTGAGGTTATCAGTAAGAGACCCAATTTCTCAAATGTTACGCAACTTTGTAATTCCACCTTTAATGTAAATACAACACTTCAACCTAACAGATATTCTATTTTACAACATGAGGACGAGTTCCCCAATCTCCCTAGTAGAAACTATAGCGGTAATAATAAATCAACGAAAAATCTTCAAATCAAAACAAATCTATCTACTATTACTCAAAACTCACAAAAAAGTAAAAAAAGAAAACCTTCTTCTCCAATAACTTCTCCTTTAGAAGTAGCTAGCCAAGTAAATATTCCAGTTAACACGATAATCCCAAACCCATACAGGCAAGAATTTCGTGTTTGTAAGGAAAAATTAAAAGTTAATATCAACTCTTTCATTGAAGGAATTATTACAAGTCTTGTCCCAAATCAGAGTATAGACTTTCAAGATATGAACATCCCTGATTCTCTTACTGCATACATTAATGAATCTTTTGGTTTTTTAGATGGACAATTAGTAGGTATTACCAATTATGATAATAACGCAATGGAACTGTAGATCCTTAAGTGCAAATAAACCATCTTTAACGAAGTTCTTAATTGAGCAAAATGTACATGTATGTTTATTAAGTGAAACGTGGCTCAGGCCTAATAAAAAAATGTTTATAAAAAATTATAGTATCATTAGAGAAGATCGTCCAAATTCAGAAGGAGGAGGAGTAGCAATCTTAGTTAGGAAAAACATTGTATTTAATAAAATCCAATTTACAAGAAATTTTAACGAATACATAGAGTTATGTGGAATCTCATTAAAGATAGCAAACCGAACCATACAGATTGTTTCTGTTTATCGACCCCCTAAAGTGAAAGCAACGACACAGGATTGGTACAATATTCTAAATCAATTATCAGATAATATTATCTTTGCGGGAGATTTTAACGGATTTCATCCGATGTGGGGTTCTCCATCTGAGAATGCACATGGCAAGGCACTAGCTGATGCTGTAGAATTTTTTGATTTGGTAAATTTAAATAATGGTGCACCCACTACAGTAACTCATCCAGGAAGTACACCTTCAGTGCTGGATTTAACGTTCACTTCTTCCCGTTTAGCTCTATTCATAGATTGGTCAATTGGAAATGACACACTAGGGTCTAATCACTTCCCTATTATTTCTAATCTAAGTAATTTAAATATAGATAAGGATATTATCTATCCATCCACCAGATGGAATGATAAAAGTGCAGATTGGTGTTTATACCGCTCTACACTAGACGAAACACTCTTTGAGCTTCCTCTCACTGACAATAACAAACAAAAATGCGAAAATCTACTATATGCTATAACGTTAGCAGCTGATGCTTCAATAAAAATTAAAAAACCGGTAGCCTGCGAAAATCTTCCACCCAAATGGTGGGATAATGAATGCGATGATTGGGTTAGTAAACGTAAAGGTAAACTTGATAACTATAAGAGGGAACCTTCAGAATATAATTATATAGAAGTTAAAAAAATGAATGCACTTTGTAAGCGTAAATTAAAAGAAAAAGCAAGATTAAAATGGATTGCATACTGTGAAAGCTTTCAAAAGGCGTCGGTTAGCTCCGTATGGAAAGAAATACGGAAATTTAACAACAAAAAGGTTAGGTCTCGTGGAAACTTCTCCGAAAACTTTAAAGAAGAGTTTTTAGATCTTCTAGCTCCCAGTACTTGTGCCGCACATAATAATTTCGAGCCCACTGAAGTAGACCCTGAAAATGATCTGGCAAATTTATTTAATTTGACGGAACTGATAATGGCGACTAAAAACGTGTCCAATACTGCCCCAGGATTAGACAGTATTACCTATCCCATGATTAACAATCTGAGTATTAAAGCTAAACTTCTACTGTTAGAAATCTATAATGATTGGTGGAGGTCTGGTGTGGTAGATGATTTATTTAAAAAGGCGGTGGTCATTCCAATTAAAAAGCCAGATAAAGACCCTTTAGTTGCAACGTCTTATAGACCGATAACATTATTATCATGCATATTAAAAACATTTGAGCGTATGATTAAGTATCGTCTTGAATTTTTTATAGAAAGCAGAAACCTTCTCTCTAACCTGCAATTTGGTTATCGCAGTGGTAGAGGAACTATAGATGCTGTGTCCTATTTGGTGACCGATGTGCAAGCATGTTTCTCAAAGAATGAATATCTTTCTGCTTTGTTCATTGATATTAAGGATGCTTACGGATCAGTAGAGTTGCATCTGCTTAAAAATAAATTACTAGAACTTCATTTACCTATTAATTGCGTAAATGCCATCATATCTATATTTTCTGAAAGACCAGTTTCCCTAAAACAAAACAACTCTGTATACGGTGTTAGAGTGTTGAATAAGGGCATTCCACAAGGCTCTGTTCTAAGCCCAATTCTTTTTAACATTTATTCGGCAAACCTATCTACTACACTACCTGACAAAGTAAAATGCATTCAATACGCAGATGATATTTGTATTTACGTCCAGCGGCCATCTTTTGAATCTTGTCGGTATTATATACGACGGATTATGAACATACTTGATCAGTGGCTTTCTACACACTCCCTCGAACTGTCTACATCAAAGTCTGCAGTCATTGTATTTACCCGACATAGGTCCAACTTTGGGGACTCCATTCGAACTAAAAATTATGAAATACCAATAGCTACCTCTTATAAATATTTGGGTATCATTTTAGACCGTAAGCTATTATGGAAAGCCCATTTGAATTATATAAAAACCAGGTGCTTGCATGGCATCAATATTATAAAAATTTTAAACAGAACTTGGTGGGGTTCTGATCCATGCGTCAGTCTCCTATTTTACAGAGCTTTTATTCGCTCAATCTTAGATTATGGATGTATCCTATATGGAGCCGCATCTGTGTCTAATCTAAAGATTGCAGAAGTAATCCAGAATAATAGTGTAAAATTGTGCTTAGGGGCGATGAAATCATCACCTAACATACCTGTACTAGCAGAAGGAAAAGAAATGCCCTTGAGTTTTCGACACAAATTTCTGGCAACTAAGTTTATACTTAAGTATAGAGAACATCCTATCAACAATTTTCTAGATATTTTAGCAAAAGTTTCAATTGAATATCTAACAAACAAATACTGGAATAAAAAGAATTCGATTCCCTTAATAGAGGCTTTTACTGCCACAGCTTCATTCCAAAATTATTTCGTACAAAGCAATGTTAAACATCAATTTAACAATTATCCGTCTGTATATCTTAACAAGCTTAAAATAACAATCCCTAACTATGAGAATAATTCCCTTATAAATAAGAACATCTTCCTTTCCATAGTAAGCACTAGCACCCAGAAAATCCAAATTTTCACGGATGGGTCCAAAAACCCAACTGGTGTGGGTTCAGCATTTGTAATTCCCAGTCGAGATATTTCTGTTTCCTACAAAATACCCCGACACTGTTCTATATATACTGCAGAAGCGTTTGCTATTTTATCTGCTTTAAAATGGATAAAAGATGATAGCATACCTGCTGCAATAATATGTTCAGACTCTCAATCTGTATTAAAAAGCTTAGAAAAGCCATTGCTGTCGAGTCATTACATTATCCATGATATAGTTAAGCTTTCTTATGAATTAAATCAACATAACTGTTGTGTAGAATTCCTGTGGGTAAAAGGCCATGCAAATATTAAGGGCAACGAACTAGCTGATGCGGCAGCAAAAAATCCCCAAATTGAAATCCCTGTTGGCATTCCATCTAGTGATATAATTCCTCTTTTCCGTCATCAAATCCTTATGGAATGGAAACAATTTTATTGTAACTATGGTGCAAACTCTAAGACACAATATTGCAGAATTCATCCTCAGTTACCTAAGGAGGTCGATTATATTTTTAAAATACAAAAATCAAGATTTTATACAAGTTCGATAACCAGACTGAAATTAAACCATGGATGCTTTCCTACGCATTTGTACAAAATAGGTGTAACAGATTCGGACAAATGTTCATGCAATGACTCTTCAATTGGCGATGTAAACCACGTCATCTTCCAGTGCTCTAAATTTAATCATCAAAGACAATCACTTTTCAATGATTTAAAAAGATACAACGTGGACCTCCCCACAAGTATTTGCCATCTTTTAAGTTTAAATAAAATAGGCATTTTTGATGCAATTGTTAAATTCTTACTTAACTGTAAAATAAAAATATAAAAAAAAATTATATGTATGTAGGTATATAATGTATATGGAGAGAGAGAGAGAAAGATTGAAAGAATATATATGATTCAAAAATTAAAATAAACTGAAAGTTACTCTGATAATCCTTGATCGTTTCAAAATTAAAGAGCCGCAAAATGGCGTATTCTCTTCTGAACAAATTGCTGTAAATTAAATTCAGCAATATGTCCTCGTAAATACTGCAGACTACATGATACAATATTATAATCTTCGTATTACGTATTATAATTAAGTATAATATTCTATTATAACCTTAGGTAGGGTTATGATTCCTTAATCAAATGAAAAGATTAAGATAATAACACTTACAAAATTCTCTTCCGACGCTGAGCTATTTAGACTACGGTGTTCAAGGAGGAAGAATAGTAAGTTATTTCTTCGAATCTGCGTTACATTAATGCACCTAAATATGTTTCGATGAAGAATTACAGAGCCAACAGGTCTTTTTTTGTGTCATCTGTCTTCACAATTTAGTGTTGATGGGTAGACGCAAAAAGGCAGTTAATTATTTTAAAAAAATAAATAAATAAAATAAAATAAAAAACAAAAAGTCTGTATGTATGTGTATGTATGTATGTGGGTATGTATATACATACATATATGTAATAATAAATTAATATTACACCATGGAACAAAGTAGTTTGACAGTGGCATCAAATTTGCATTTTAATTTAGTAATATATACTAATTCATTATTTGTATTTTGTACAAACAAGATACCCCTGGAATTTGTCGACGTTTTATCTTTAAGCTATATCATATGATATTGTAATTCAAACATAGATAGATGTACTGGCCGAATGGACGTGGTTTCCAAAGCCAAAAAACAGCAAAAAAAAAAAAAAAAAAAAAAAATACATTTTTGTTAATAACAAACGCAAATTAGACATTTTAGGAACTTTGGAGATATTATACAAACACAAACTCTGGGTACTTTTAATGAATGAACAGATTGAGCTCAGTAATTCTCCGGTACTAGAAGTGTTAGATATTTAATATATATTTTTTATCTAGTTATCTATTTTTTGCATTTACCTTAGCGACGTGTTTGTTTATATTTACATTACCTTTGATAATGACAGCTCAGCTGTCGAAACATATGTCAGAGAGATTATATAAATTTGTGAAACTTTTAACTAAATAATCAGTTTTATTTGTTTCGCAATTTTAAGAAAGTTCTTATAATAAACATTTCCTTAAAAAAGTACGTAAAATAAAAGTTGTATTCTTATAATAACATTTAGATGTTTTGCATCTTCATCGAAGCTAAAACATAACAATTTGTAAAATATAAAAATCAGCTTATTGAGAGTTTTTTTCTATATCCAAACAAAACAAGACTAAATCTAATAACAATCTAACATTTAAATGTACTGTTGCTAATCATAGAGCTAACCTACTACTATTATGTTATTAAAGCCGAGTTCAGCAGAATCAATACTCAGATTAATGATTGATCTGATTACTCAAGTAATTGGAGAGAGGAAGACAATTGTTTTAATAATAGTTGCTAAGGCTGGTTACTCGAGCGATCAAATACCTTCGATGCAATTACCAAACTTAGCTTTAATTTATTTTTACCCTTTTGAAATGTGTTAATTGTAATCATTAACAATGCATATTATAATTTTCCCCTTTTGCAATATATAAACGTAATATATTTATTTATTTAGGAATGGGTGGCATTATCTGAAACATCATAATAAAACTAACAGCCAGCTGACTGTCTATTTAAAATTCGCTACTGTTTGTATTTACAAAATATATAGAATGCATGAATACACTTCTCAAGTGCAAATTCGCGTTCTTGGGAAACCCGTCTTATGACGTCATGCTTCGACGCCACCACATGCTTCCGAACCAATCAAATAAGAGAATCTAAAAATAGATGTCTAAAAATAGACGGACGCTCAATGAAACACTAAGTAGTTCATGACGCTCAGTAATCGCTTAAAATGATTTACTACTTACACACGGTGTATAAGTGTGGACGCTCAGCTACAAACTTTCTATACTGACGCTCAATGGTACGACAGATAAATATATATATATATATATATATATATATATATATATATATATATATATATATATATATATATATATATATATATATATATATATATATATATATATATATATATATATATATATATATATATATATATATATATATATATATATATATATATATATATATATATATATATATATATATATATATATATATATATATATATATATATATATATATATATATATATATATATATATATATATATATATATATATATATATATATATATATATATATATATATATATATATATATATATATATATATATATATATATATATATATATATATATATATATATATATATATATATATATATATATATATATATATATATATATATATATATATATATATATATATATATATATATATATATATATATATATATATATATATATATATATATACATATTAGGCAATAGGTTAAGTAAAGATCAATGTTAATACAAGGTCATTAAATAAGGTACATAATTCGCGAAGGTTGCAGAATACAAATTGAAATGTGGACCAAATGAGCTAACAGTTACTGATAGGACAGCTAAAGTACCTTTATGTAATCTTCTGCAACATACTCCTTCTAGGATAGCACTAGCAGAAGAGGTTTTATTAAATATATTCACTTCCTCATCAAAAGAACTTCTACACACGGAAATGTTTTTAGTTACAGTTTTGATGGTAGCAGCAGACAAATTTACAAACAAAAATTTAGCAACCCTTCGACATCTTCCGATATTGAAAATTGTTTGTTTGCGACTACTATAATTCCACTTCGTTTAAAAACTGAAAATAGTACTATCCTATGGAATAATCGCACTCCTCAATCTGTACGATTTTGTCGATCCCTCAAGTTAGAGTACGTAAAGGAGACTAAACATCATATTTTGAAAGAAAACAAGCTGTGGATGAACAAGATGATGGTTTGGTACACTATGAGATAGTGCTATCAAACAATAAGAGAGTTATTGAACTAGAAGACTTAGGAAGCTCAAATTTTACAGGCAGGTTGACCTTGCCCCAAAGGGATGCATGAGTATGAGTATGAGTATTTTTAATCCTAAATAACCCGAGGGGGTCGCAGAGGGTGATTTCTTAAAAAATTATTACGGCTATATAGCTCTTGAATGACGTAAGCTACAAACTTTCACAGATTATACTTGAAGCAATTCTGAAGATAAAAAAATACAGAAATTATCGCTATTTTATCCAGGGGCGGAGTAAGGCAACGTTCCAGGGGGAGAAGATTTTTCCGCAAAAATAACTATTATAAAAATCTTGATTGTGAGTAATCTGTAAGAGATACGTATATGCCATCCGGGACTTTTTTGTAGATCTTTTTGAGAGCTACAATTCGTTCCCATATAGTATAGCTTTATCTGTTACCATTTTCGCAGCGTAATGCGTTTTGTCTCTGTTAGAGCCAATTTTCTTAAGTATGTATTTCATACTTTGCTTATTACTGAAATATTATGCTATATAAAGTACATAATATATTAATAATAATCTACATAGGTATATAATTAAAATAACTATATTATGCATTCTCTTTGAACACGCCTACCATTCGTTTAAAGTTATTTTGAAAAAAGGCCAACTTATGTGTTTTTATAGCATTTATTTGAGCAAAAAAACTGTGGGACTTATTAGTAATTACGATGAAAGATTATGAATCAAACATGATTATATTAAATTATAGTTACATGTTATGATCGTGACACAATTAGATCAAGAAGCATGTGGTTTAGATAGTACAGTAACCTCGCCAAAGAATTTTTTTTATAAGACAGAGATAAACATTTCAAAAACAATTTGCCTGCAAAACTTTGTAGATATTCAATACACATGAAGTACCTATTAAATTAAAACAGACATTTCAATAATGTACCCAAATGTTTTCGTTATTAAAATTTGTTAATATAGAAAATAGTACATCAAGGTTTCCTAGCTCTGCTAAATAAAGCTATGGCTGATATCTAATATTCTTGTGACATGCATATGTATAACTAATTATTAAACTGTCAATTGAAATTGACAAATATCCAGTTTAAAGGATCAAGAAGAGTTTGATCAAAATCTAAATTCCCACATGCTCTTCCCATGCAAGAATAATTGAATCAAATGACACCGATCCCTTAAAATCTGTCCAACTGTTTAGGAGGAGATAGCAGACCTATAGACAAAATTAGTTCATTACTATTTATAAAAATTGCTTACTATGTGCCCTTTTTAAATGTAATTACCACATAAGAAATAATTTTTTAAAGTTAGAATTTCATTGGTGTAATTAGTAAATGTTATCTTTTTTGCATGTGGGCTTTAAAATTTTATTTTTATAGCTTTACTAGCATTAACTTATAAAAGTTAATTTTTTGGGACCCCGTGGTTTTCTCGAAAACTAGCAGGAAGCGACCACATGTTAATTTAAGGAAAATATGTATGTTCTAAGTCATTACAACTACCCTCCATTACGAGGTTTCTACTTATAAAACTTACACCCTGTATAGTAAATAATAATGAATGCCATTTAAAAGAATCTAATGAAACCATGAATTTGTTTTCAAACATTTTATTTAATATTAAGTAAATTAATACTTTTATAAAGAAAGAAGCATACAAAAAGTAGTTTGTATACTTACTGTTGCTAATATGCTATAACCAGAGCGAGGCAGATCTGCTAAATGAGTAGTTATGGACACTACTCCGTGCAGTAGTGTCTATAAAATTATGACAGGTGATGGTTGCTGTTTGAAATTTTATACGTGCGACCGAACAAAACTCTGTATATCAATTATACATTTATCAAGGTCATATCTCTCTCTGGCTGTAACAAACCCAGAGCTATTACTCCCAGCAAAAGTAACAATAACATTGTATTCAGTATATTCTTTTATACAGCAATTTGTATGGTATGTATTTAAATTATTTCTAATTTGCAGAGATGGAAATAGAAGTATTTTCTGAAGGTATGACTGATGATTCATCAGTGGCAATAAGTGAGATCGAATTAATGGCTACTATAAGCATCTGCATGCCTTTAAAAGAAGTTTTTGCAATTACAACTTCTAGTGATGATGTGAAATCAAAACCAATTGAAAATATGGGGCAAGTGGAGGAAGAAGTGCCTTTTGAGGATACAACTGCTGGTCCATTAGAAGTTGTAGGTGAATCCAAAACTTTGCCTACAAGTATCAGTATCCCTTTAGAAAAAGAGGTTGCTGTTGTTCAATCAAAACTACACGAAAGTATGGGTCAAGTAGAGGAAGAAGTGCCTTTTGAGGATACGACTGCTGTTAAATTAGAAATTATATATAAAGCCAAAACTTTTTCTACAAGTATCAGTGTTTGTTTAGAAGTAGAGCTTGTTAATATAACTTCCAGTGATGACATTAGGTCAAATCTAAGTGAAGGTATGCGGCAAGTAGAGGAAGAAGTGTCTAGCATTATTTCGTTAGAAGAAGAGGTTGCTATTGTTGCTTATAAAACTTCGAGCAATGACGTCAAATCAAAATTAAATGAAGGTATGGTGCAAATAGAAGAAGAAGTGCCTTTTCAGGATACAACTGCTGGTTTATTAGAAGTTGTAGGTGAAAGCGAAACCTTGCCTACAAGTATCAGCATCCCATTAGAACAATCTTTTGTGAATGTTATTACTACAACTGCCAGCGATGATGCTACATCCAAGCTAGAACAATCTGTTGAGAGTGTTGACCCCACTGATGATGATGCTGTATTCAGACTAATTGAACTTATGGGAATAGAAAATGTAGAAACGATCAACATTTTTTTGGAACGGCTGTTGGCTGGCGCAACAAAAAGTCTGCGTTTATCTACATCTGAAAATGTGAATGTAGAACAACAGCAAACATCATCATTAACAGACATAGATCCTGTGAGCGATACCTTAAAGCAAGATACTGAAAAAATAACAGAATCAAAAGATGTAGAAGTTATAGATGTAGAACAACAGCAAACATCGTCATTAACAGACATAGATCCTGTGAGCGATACCTTAAAGCAAGATACTGAAAAAATAACAGAATCAAAAGATGTAGAAGTTATAGATGTAGAACAACAGCAAACATCGTCATTAACAGACATAGATCCTGTGAGCGATACCTTAAAGCAAGATACTGAAAAAATAACAGAATCAAAAGATGTAGAAGTTATAACTTCTGATACTTCTGAAGAAGATTTAATGACAAGAATGAAAAAGTTGGCTGGTTCTGCAATGCACATATTCAAAAGTCCTGTACCATTTTACTCTATGGAACATCCAATGCCACTATCAGTAATACTGGATCCAAATAGACATTTCTCGTTAGAAAGAATGGAAGGAGAAATTCCAGAATATTATTCTACCAAAGTTGCCACTACATCTTCTGAGATACAAACTGATAAACGCGATAGTACAGGTACATTGAAATTCAGTCCTTCTGATGATTCTTTATCGGAAGAAGAGCCTCATCTTGCAATGGAACCACATGAAAGAAGTTTAGTAGAAGATACCAAAACAAGTCAAACTCAAGTAATGCCTCAGAGTCCACAAAGAAAAGTGATTCGTTCACAACAATACTCAACAACCACTACCCAGTCAACATATAAACCCATTATATCACGTGGTACTATAATGGTAAGTTATTAAGAATTTTCATTATTTAATCTAAGAAATTTTATTACATATTAACTTTACATCTTTGCTATTTACTACGTGCATTTCTTTAGAAATCAAAAAAACCTGTAAGTACAGTTCCAACCAAGCTTGCACTGAAAAGAGTTTCTGAAAAGATTATAAGGGGCATTGCTGAAGAAAACCGTCAGCTTAAGGTAATAAAAGAATAAGTTTAGATGTAGAATGAAATATCTAATTTAAAAAGAATAATTTTAATCTTAAGGTCCAAGTGTACCCAAAAACGTGTGTTATTTGTTTCATAAATAATATAATAATGTGATAACTTTGGTTTTAAGCTAGTAGTCTAGGAATGTTAAAAACTTTCTTACCTAACTTGTTTTGGAAAAAAAAATTTTTTATTTAAATTATTTCACATGTTATACGTGAAAAATTAATTTTAGAAAAACTGTACATTCAAAATTAACCAAAATAATACCACTTATATTTCATAGTATTTAAACTATTTTCACAGAATTTTAAGAAAATCGTATGTCTAGCGACTAAATTATTGCCAATAAACCTGCTTTTTGTCAAAGAAAACTGCTTTTTTTGGCAAAAAGGAGGTAATATTTTAGTCCCTAGACATACGATTTTCTTAAGATTTTGGGAAAATAGTTCAAATACTATGAAACTTAAGTGGTATTATTTTGATTAATTTTGAATGTACAGTTTCTCCAAAATTAATTTTTCACGTATAACATGTGAAATAATTTAATTAAAAAATTTTTTTTTCCAAAACAAGTTAGGTAAGCAAGTTTTTAACATTTCTAGACTATTAACTTAAAACCAAAGTTATCACATTATTATATTATTTATTAAATAAACAACACACGTTTTTTGGGTACACTTGGACCTTAATAAGTCTTGTCAGTAGAATGTTACTTTTCTTAATTTATCATAGTCATTATTCACGATTAAGTATTACAAACTCTAACTATACCATCAAAGACAAAAGCTTATTTTTTAGAAATTACAATAAAATGACAGCTATCTTTAAATAAATTGTTTAATTTGTTTTGGCTGGTAACAGTGTATGTTCTTCAATGCTATTTGATCTCAGTTGACTAGGTATTGATTGCATAATGATTAATTAAACGAGATAGTAGGCATCTTTGAAGAGACGTTTAGGATTTTCATGGCAACTGATATTTACTAACATACTGCCTAACAGTATTAATGTTTGCAAAATGAGTTTGGATATAATTGTTTTTTTTTTGTGTGGTAGAAATATTTTATTCAAAAGTATTACGTGTCGGGAATTACATCGTATGTATTACCACGACAAAAAAATCGAAACGCCAATTTTTACTATTGTAAAATGGATATATTGTCCACATTCAGCAGACTTACTGCTCATGAACTGGTGCTGCTTACCGGTAGATTTTTACTGAATTATGTAAAAGTCAGCAAACACAGCAACATATTGTTTACGTAACTGAGAGTAACAATGCCTACATTATTATGTAGCAGCTAAGTAAAAATCAAGTCATCTGGAGAGCGTTATGTCTGCCTCATTATGCATCTGTTACTTACGTAAATCCTATGTTACTGTTAATCCATATGATACATGTAAATACAATCTGTATTACAAACATATACAAAGCGCCGTATATTTAACGTTTATTTAATTATGAGTCACTATCAGCACGGATATATAAAATCGATATATTGCTGTTCCATGCATATCTTTAGGCGACAATCAACCTTTTTTTGGAGGCTCATTTGAACACGCTCCAAAGCTTTATCCGTCACTAAAAGCACGTTCAAATAAGCCCAAAAAAGTGGGTTCACGACCAGAACTTACCTGCAATCCCTTTGCAACAGGATCTTTAAGTTAAAGCAACAATTTTCAAATTTTCCACTTTTTGTAGCATAATTTATTTCTTTATAATAGTAATAGATTCCTGTAATAGTAAAATTAGGGGAAAAAGAAAAAGTCAGAAAATATAGTTATTAATTAATAACTTATTATAGAAAAAAAAAATTATTATATTATTACGTAGCATGCAATATAATAAAATAAAAAAATAAATCAAAAGCTATATGTATAAACAACATTAATCAAAATGCTAAAAGATCAAGATTCTTCGTGGTTTTTAACAAATGCCATTCGGTTTCGGTATTTAATTTCTCGATTCCTAGTAAATGATATGACGCGTGCATTGCTGAAATTTGCCAAATCTCTTTTTATGGTACTGATGTACAGTCACCTAATATATATTGCTTTAGAACGTTTCAATAAACAATAAAGAGTAGGAAAAGAGAGAAAATTTGAATCATTAAACATGTAGGTAATAGATTTAAATTTCATTGTAATAGAGTATAATATAGATGCTTTGCTAATGTAATAGATCTGTTACAATTGTAATAGACATAACATCCCTGATGCCAACTTTTCAATATGTTTGTATAAAAAATAGATACGCACTATCATTTACACGTTGTTATTTTTATTTTGTTTCATCATTCATCACCATTTTAAATATGTTCACTTGACGTCGTAAACTCGCTACTAATAAAATATCAATTCACTGGAAATTCAATTTGTCACTGCTGTTTATTTTGTTTATCCCACTTCCGAAATATTACCGTCACAGAAATAAAACTGGTTATTGCCGATATATTACCCAATTAAATGGGCGACCATGTCTGCACAGTCAGGTGTTATGCGCATTACTGATGTTTTAGTGTGATGTAAAATACAAATCACATTATTGTCGCATATGGGTAATTTAATGCCAAATCGACTAGAGCCATATTTCAATATCTTAGATTTTGTCCTTGCATAGATACATATGAAATGCCATTAAATTAATTTTTCCAGATGTTTTGCATTAAAAATGGCCGAAGTAGAAGTTTTTGAAAATCTCGATGATAAATTCTGCTACCCGTCACTCAGTGGCGTAACTATCATGTGTCAGTTCGGGGCAAAGCCCAGGGCCCGACGACTTTGGGGGGCCCATTGTGATACCTGAAAAGGCTAGAAAAAGAGACTTTTAAAATAAAAACTGAGTATAAATAATACCGAAGTATTTGTTGATAAGTTGATATATTTATTATTTGTCATTCCTGTATAAGAGTAGTTGTTTTAATGATTTATTTTTAATCTTGTTTTTACTTTTATTTTTGTGCTACTGAATTACTGACTGAGTTATGTTTCTTATTCTTAGGATGAATTTCACAAAATGTAGTGAATAGAAAGTCATACTATATGATTTTATTTGATAAATCGTAAGCTAGCATAGTTTAATTACTAACCAAGACCTTTTGGTTACCAGACACCGTGAAACTGATCCTCATTAATTAAGCTAGTTAGTTAAACAATTAAAGACAGTTAAACAAATATCTATTCGTTCGCTCTGTCACAATCAACGGAATAACAACGTATTATTTTTCTTTTCCCCCTTACGTAAGTCGTTTACTATTTTGACGAGACAACTGCAATCAAAAATGAAATATGCAAGGTACTGGTTTCTAGGTACGAAAGTTGCACTTACCTGGCCAGAACAAAAAAGTGAATTATATCTAATTTTTGTGCGGAGAAATCCGTTATTTGCCAGCCTCGGTGGATTAGTGGTTTGCATGGTTGCTTCATAATCCAAGGGTCGCAGGTTCACTCCCCGGCAGATCTGGTAATTTTTCATAGCGGAGAAAAATTAAAAACATGCCTTCTCGGATAGGAAGTCAAACTGTAGGTCCCGTGTCAATGCAATGTTTGGCACGATAAAAATCTCTACTGGAGGTGGAATTCCCCAAATTCGGCTAAATTTTAGTAGGGTCGGCCAAATGATCATAGCAACCGGTGCCATGAGGTACGAATGATGCTCTGCCATCGTGATTCCTCGCCCAAAAATAAATTAAAGCAAGATCCGTTATTTGAAAATATTGACGGTTCGTTAGATGGTTTCCATGGTTCTCACAACCAGCCACCTCATAGTTTTCAGCCGCGATTTGCGTTTCAAATAATCTTTTATTATTATTATTAAATATTGGGGGAGAAGGAAAAGATAAAACATTACACGATGCGTATGTCTTTTATTCGCCTCGGAGACCTTTACGGACCTCAGCTATCCGCTTTGGTCCTTAAAGTTTCTCCTTAGTAGAAGAGTTTACTTATGCATTTCGCAATGTAAATAACTTAACGCAATGTAAAAGTCCTAATTTTTTCTCTATATCTATTTTCCTTTTACTGCTAATACGCGGCTACAAGGCTAAAATTTGGCATTTGGCAACAAGACACTAAAAAACTAAACTAAAATCTAACCTTATACAGGGTGGTCCAGACCACCCGTACACCCCTTTTAAAATTCAGGGGATTAAAAATTTTTAACAAGACAATGGGTGATCTTACTAAAGTCGATGTGCTTTTTTATCGAATGACGCCAAAAAGAAACCCCCCTGACCCCCCTTGTAGGGGGTAAGGGGGGCAACTTTGAAAATTCAAATGGGAACCCCAAAGTTTTATTGCATATTTAGATTCTACTCATCAAAATATAAATAATTTATTTGAAACAGTTTTTTATCTTGGCAACAGGCGGTGCTGTAATCACAGAAAACCTACTTTTTGCATTTTCCACCGTCTCTGGCATATTTACATGTGCAAATAGCAGTTTTTCATATTTTTTACTAAATAGTGATAAAAAGACTTTGCTAATGTATACTTTATGAGAAAAAATTTTACGTTACGATGAAAAACGGAAATTCTCTCTCTAAGGTGTTTTCGACAAACAGATTTTATTTCTTGCATTGTACGTGACAACAATTTTTTTTCTGAAATTTCTAGATCGTTTTTAACCTTAACATCTACTTAATTAGATATTGCTTAATCTTTTTAATCTTTATCTGAATATTTATTTTAAGCACATGTAATTAATACAAATGATCGACAAAACATTGTAAATTGTAATCTGCTCTGCATATGGCAAAATAATATTTAAATCTTACTAATTTAATATTTAATTTTAACAGAAAATAACTTGCTACAATTCTTTACTTCGCAATTCTATTTAAATAGTATGTAATTGTTGAAAATCAACTGTTCAAATAAATAATTTTTATTTCACAATTTAAAATTTTATTCGTTTAAATTATTCTTACTTTATGGGCTGAGTGGATGAGATATCCATATTTCATCATTCATTGCTATACGCTAAAAGAAAGATAACCACCGAAATTTAATAGTGAATTATAAAGTGAAATTCTCGTCGGCAGATTTTTGTAATGTTTTGAAGTAAAACCATCTTCCCCAGTAGAATCTTGAAAAATGTTGTTAGAATGGAACACAAATTCTAACAACATTTAAGGCAAAAAATATTGTTATCACGTACAACGTTAGAAAAAAAATCTGTTTGTCGAAAACACCTTAGGTAGAGAATTTGCGTTTTTCATTGTAACGTAAAAAATTTTCTCATGAAAGTACACATTAGCAAAGCTTTTTCATCACTATTTAGTAAAAAATATGAAAAACTGTTATTTGCACCTGTAAATATGCCAGAGACGGCGAAAATGTAAAAAGTCGGTTTTTGCGATTACAGCGCCACCTGTTGTCAAGATAAAAAAATGTTTCAAATAAATTATTCATATTTTGATGAGTAGAATCTAAATATGCAATAAAATTTCGGAGTTCCTATTTGAATTTTCAAAGTTACCCCCTTACCCCCTACAAGGGGGAATCAGACGGGTTCCATTCTGGGATCATTCGAAAGAGCACATCGACATTAGTAAGATCACCCATCGTCTTCTTAAAAACTTTTAATCCCCCACATTTTAAAAGGGGTGTATGGGTGGTCTGGACCACGCTGTATACGCACCTACAGAACTTCATGGTTCGTCGGTAATCGGTCAACTTTGACTAACCATCAAGCTTGACTGATTAGTGGAACAATTCTAAAAGACTGGAATTAATAAGACCTAAATCAGAGTTCATTAGCGCTTTTCTATTCTTAATAATTTCTAAGCTTTCAAATCAGTTAAGTTCTGTCGGGTTGTTTATATTTCTAATTAATTCTATGCCTTTAACCTTATGATTTTGTTCAAGCATAAGTAGAACGACGCTAGATTTATCATGCTTTTAAATTTTAAGTGAGCTAAATGATCTTTGTACCGAATCTTCAAACATCTCTTAGTTTGCCCTATATATTTGATTACAGTTATTACATGATAATATATAATAGATTTTATATATTCTCGATTTATCCATGTAATCTACTTGATCTTTTGGGTTTCCTAAGACATTCTTAAGGTTGTTATTCGAAACCACAACTGTTTGACATGAATAAAGCGGCAATTTTGCAATGTTTTTTACTTATCCTTATTGTTATTACCTATTGTAGTAACATACCTAACCCTTACCTTATTTCTATGTCTTCTAATAGTACTATACACAACATCCTCAGAGTAACCGTCAGAAACAGCAATGTCAATAATTTTCTTGAGTTTTATTTTATATCTTAATTTTGACCTTAATTTTGCTTAGGAATTATTAAGAATAAAGAAGCGCTAATGAACTCTGGTTTAGGTCCTATTAATTCTAGTCTTTTAAAATTGCTCCAGTAATCGATCAAGCTTGACGGTTAGTAAACTTGACCGATTACGACGAACCGTGATTTCTGTAGGTATGTAGGTTAGATTTTTTAGATTTTAGTTTAGTTTTTCAGTGTCTGCTGAAGATGACAGTTTTGCTGTTGAAATAAGTGCCCAGAGCAATTAAAAGTGTGTGGTGAGGGTGAAGTACAGTTTTATTACTAAATTTGTTTTTTAGATTTTTCCTCTTTTTTGCGACCGTGTGGGGGGCCCTAATGATTATGTTGTCCCGGGGCCCAATGCCATCTTGTTACGCTACTGCCTTCACTCTACATCATCTAACTGAACTTGTAATAACTCCCTTATTTGTTGAGTTATCTGGCTCATCCAGGTGTCAGATTATAGTTAGTTCTTGGATCTTTCAGACTAACATGCAAAAACATTGCACAGTAAAAACACTCGCACAGGCTCCGAAAGCAGATTTTAGTGTTTTTACAAATTTTGACATTGCTCCAGTGTTATAACTACCACCCTTTTGAAACTTTTTTTATAGAATCATCTTAGTATATGCTTGGTATAGTTAAAAAATAAAAAGGGTGTTTTTCGTAGTTTTGGAAAAAAACCTTTTTTGAAGAAATTACCTTCAGAGCCTGCTACTGTTTTACTGTGCAATGGTTTTGCACGTTTCTTGATATACTCTGAAAGATTCAAAAACTAGCTTTATTATGACACCTGAATGAGTTAGATAACTCAAACTATAAGGTAGTTATGACTATTTCAATTAAATGATGCAGAGTGTTGCATAGCAGAATTTTAATAATGCAAATACTGCTCTCTGACTCTCTACATCAGGGGTTTCCAAAGTTTTGCCTAGGTGGGCCAAATTGTAAATTCTTAAATATTTGGCGGGCAAAAAAGTTTTGTGAAAAAATATGTTCAAATCGATAAAAGACAGAAACATTTATACTAATCTTTTATGGCAATAATTACTTTTTATTAAAAAATATTTATTAACACATTTCAAAAATAATTAAACAAAAATAACTAAATTTTAAATAAAAAAACAAAAAATAATAAATTCCTCAATCAGAAGTGTGTGACTTGTGCAGTTGTTTTCTTTTAATAATATCATTGAATCTTGGTTCTAAGTCGGTTGAATGTATTCTTAACACCGCTTATAAATGTTCATCAGTTAAATTTAATCTCAATTTGGACTTATTAATACTCGGGGTCATTCCAAGTCAAATCGTCCAATGGTGTGAACCTTGACATCTTAGATTTTCATAATTTTTGGTACACTTATAGTACCCAGCAAGAAAGTTTTAAACGTCCGTAGATTGAAAACTATTTGTCCTAGAGAGCTGAAATTGGTGTCATTCTCTTCAGTGTTTAATGGGCTTTCATATAATATGCACCATGAGTACCATTAGAAAAATTTTATGTTATTTTGAAGAATCCAAAAAAGTTCTTTCAAATACCCAAAATTCGTCCCCTCTAATTTTTTTTTTTTAAATATATGTTTTTCATACACTGATTGATTACTTGTACGCAAAGTTTTAGAATGGGATGACAATGGGTTCTTGGAGAGAAAGATATTTTAGTATCAGCAACCTTGTATATTAACCTATCCCATAGCATTTGGCTGTAACAAATTTATTTTACAGACAAATCTGAGATAAAACTAACTAAAATAATAATAATAAATAATAAATGTAATATTATTCATGTGTTAAACCACCAAAGTTTGAACGTTGATTTTCGTTATCAATTTTATTGTTTTACTGTGTGAAGAAGCCTAATTTATTTTAATGTAAATTATGTTGGTTTTTTGTTTTAGAATTTTCTAATTTTTTATTAACTACTTCTAGTGTTTCTTCTGCTGATTTTTTAAAAATAGTATAAATTGATTTTCAAGTACAAGAATATAGACTGTACACAACATAAATAATACAATTTTAGACCTAGACCTACATGCAATATTTCAAATGGCAGATAATAAGAAAAACTTGGCTTTAATTTCTGCAAAGTGTTGTAACCCATACAAAGAAGAAAACCACCCAAAATCTGCAAAACTGCAAAACACTAGGATTGTAACAGAATGGATGTGCTCTTTAGATTTAGGCATAAAAATGGGTATGAAAATATGCGATAAGTGTAGAAAAAAGTTTCTGCTAAAAATAAAGAATCACAATCAGACTTTACACAGGATGATGATTTACCTTGCTCTAGCAAGGAAAATAATGCATTTACTGATTCACAATCATCATTGTATTATTTGAGCAAATCTCTGGAACTTATAGGAGAGTCACCATTTAAAAAGAAAAAAATTCAAGTGGTAAGCTATGCTAAGAAGAAACTTGATAAAATAAAAACTAGTCTGAAAAAAAATTATTACTTCCTCAAGAAGCAGATTATGATGCTGGGTGTGACGAGAATGTAGTCAGAGATGTTGGCACAATTAAAAGACAAATTTAATAAAACTACAAAAAGGAGTGAAAAATGACAATATTGTCAGTTTTACCTTTAAGTTGGAGCTGCAAGAAAATAGAAAATGAGTTTGGAGTAAGGAATTATATGGCCCGTTCAGTTAAAAATTTGGTTAGGGAAAAGGGTATTCTTTCAAATTCCAATCCCAAACCTGGAAAAACATTGAATGAAACAATAGAAGGGGATTTTACCTGAATTTGCTTGCCCGATGATATTAATAATATTTTTTTCTACAAGAATCCATTGTCATCCGACTCTAAAATTTTGCATAGAAGTAGTCAATCAGTGTATGAACAACATACATTATTTTCAAAAAAATTAGAGGGGACGTATTTTGGGTTTTTAAAAAACTTTTTTGGATTTTTCAAAATAACATAAAATTTTTCTAATGGTACTCATGATGCATATCAAATCAAAGCCCATTAAACTCTGAAGAGAATGACACCAATTTCACCTCTCTATGACAAATAGTTTTCAATTTACGGCCGTTTAAACATTAGAAACGTGGTCAAAATTGGGCGTTTTTTGAATTTTTAGAAGTCCATAACTCATAAACTAAAAGTAAAAAAAATCTGAAATTTTATATTTTGACAAAAGGACAAAATTTGAACAAAATCTGAGACATTGAAATACGGCTCTAGTCGATTTGGCATGAAATTAGCCATATGTAAATTTCAAGACACAGATTTGTATTAGCATGCTCTTCTCTCTCATTTTATATATGAAATACATAGTGAATGTTTCATCACCAAATTTACATGTGAGATATGTAAATGTGTTGATATAGCTCATTTTACTTGATTCTTATATAGCAGACTAGTAAATGTCACAGTTTTGTTTACTGCGAATTAGCTACCGGTTGATATATTTAAATTTTATACGCACAAATATAGACTGGCATAACCTAATTTGATGTTTGTTTAAGATCTGATCGTTTCACTTTCCTATAAATTAATCCAGTGAATAATTGTTTTGGTTATAAGTGTTTATACAATCATATCTATGACAATTAACTGCCAGATAAAGTTATATGAGTTGAAAAGATTGGTCCTTAATAATAATAATGGAGCAGATAATATTAGATGAGGATAATTTAAATCTAAATTAAGGTAAATATCAACAGTTTTTTTGCAAGAGATGGTAGAAATATCTATATTAATATTAAGCACAGCAAAATAAATGTTAACGGGGCACCATTGTGATCTCACTTTAATCATACTGGTATGAAAACGAACCGTATTTAAAATGTGGTAGGCAAAATAAAAAAATAAATTAAATGAGAGCACATTGCTATAAAAGGAGAAAGAGAAAACTTAAAGAAAGAAAAAAAATTACTGATTTTCTAATATAGAAATAAAAGTTTTGTAATAAAATTACAGTAATAATTAATTAAAGTACCATGGCATAAAGCAATGTTTATATTCATAAATCCAGTAATCCGAATTCCTCATTAATACTAATTGGCCTTGCATTTATAGGTTCGGATTAAAGAGTTTCTACTCTACTCATGAACACCTTAATTATACCCGTAAGATCCCAATTCAAACTTTGAACTTGAGCTCCATCCTCTTGAAACCACATTATCCCTTTGGTTAATGGAAGAATATCTCTTATTAATATGTCCAAGATAGCATTTTCCATAAAATCCAAATAATTATCTGTTTTTCGCAAATCTGGCTGAAAATCCCTGCCGATTTATCCACTGAATCACTTTAATGCAGTGTTGACGATATTGTTGCCTGGGAATGCGTGGATTTCCATGAACCTTAATTGATGAACTCATTGATGACTATAATGAACATTAAAAATCTTATCTTTCGTAAACATCGCTTCCTGAAGCCAACTAATATTAAGAAAATGTTAGGAGGGTTCTGTATGAACACACTGCACTCCCCATTAAAAAAGTGGGAACTTGAAGAAGAGGAGAATAGTAGCCAGGACTATAAAGAAGTTTAATAAGTCACCAGACAAAAATAGTTACCTTAAGTTATTAATTACCTAAAGGGAAAGATATGAAAGGGAGAAACAAAGAGAAGAAATGGAATGAATAAGAATGATGAGAGTAATGATGGGAGATATAAAAGGATTATCACAGCCAAATTACAGATTTACAACATGAAAATAAGAAAATGAAAGTTCAAGTAGCAGAATTAAAGAAGAGATTAGAAAGAATGGAAAGAAGTGAAAAAAAGAATAACAAGCATAACGATAGTTAAGCTGGAAAAGTGGGAAGACAAGCAATCAGTAATAAAGAATAAAAATAAATTAAAAGGTAAAGAGATTTACATTAACAATGTTTTAACAGTTGAAGAAAGAAGGGTACATAAAGCAATAAATGAGTATGCAAAGAACGAAAAAGAGATGGGCAAGAGAGTAACAGTAAATTATAGAAAAATAAAAGTAGGTGAAGAGGAATGGATATGAGACATTATGATGGACAAATTAGTAAAAAAGAAAAGGGATATGACTCAAAAAACTAATAGAATGTAAAAGGTACGGAATTTTGTAGACGACCACAATGAAAAGGAAAGAGAATAAAGGAAACGAGAGGCGGAATAATGAGAATAAAGAATTGATAAGTAAACTAAAGAATGAAAAGGAAGAGCAGTTAGAAATAAAAATAGGAATGTGAAACTTAACGACATTGCAAGGAAATGAACCAGAATTAATAAATGAAATAAAAAAAGATACAGATGCTTGGAATCAGTGAGACGAAGATAAAAGGAAAGGGAATAAGGTCAATGTGAGATGTCAAAATATGTGACCGACTATGAATTAATAAACTTAAGAATAATTAAGATAAAACCTAACATTAAAAGAAACTAGAAGTATAATTCAGATATATGCATCTACAGAAGATAGTAGTGAAGAAGATAAAAATGACTTTTATAATAAACTTGAAAAAATTACAGAAAAAGAAAGAGAACATAATAAGCACTTTCTAATAATTGGAGATTAGAATGCACGTACAGCAAATAAGGAAAATATGGGATTTACTGCCATTGGCAGATATGGAGTCAAAGAATCTTTAAATAATAATAGAAGAAAAATGATTGAATTATGTGTGGAAAATCAACTAATAATAGGAACTCTCTTTCTTTAAACATAAGCAAATCCACAAAATCACGTTCGAAGCAATACAAAGAAATGCTAAAAGTGCAATTGTATATATACTCTCAGTAATAATTTGAAGCACATTATAAAAGATATTCGGGCATATAGAGGTCCTGAACTAAATACGGGACATAGACTGTTTGGTCATAAAGACAGTTTGGGATAAAGAAAAGGAGAAAAAGTATGAAAAAATAAGAATAGAGAAACTAAGGGAGGAAGAAAATAGGCAGAAATATACAGAATTAATGGAAGAAAAACTATCACTCGAAGAAAACAAAATGGAATATAGGAATGGTGATATAAACAGAAAATTGGCATTATTAAAATATATAATAATTAAAACAGCAAAAAGAGTATGTGGAACTAAAGTAATAAAATCTGGATTAAAAAGAACAATATGGTGGAACGATGAAGTAAAGAAAAAGGTGAAAGAAAAAAAGTAGCCTGGAAAAGTTATCTGCAATTAAAGAACGGACAGAATAAACAGAAGCACATAACTAAAAGAAATGGGTTCATTTATGGTCCATTTTGTATAATATAATAATATTATAACCATGGTGCGCCATTATACACACCACTCAAAGTCTTAGTCCGAAGAAACAATACCAAAAGCTGTGGAAGAATATTTAAAAGCAACCCAGTAGCAGGGTAGAACCCATGGGGGGGGATGGGAGGTGAAGCTCCCCCCTCAAAGTTGATAATTTTGAGCGAGACTTGGCAATTTCACAATTTGAGAAAAATGAGAAGATAAGAAAATGTGTCCAAAACAATTTATTTTTTAAATTTAATCTAATTGCCATACATACATGTTGGAGAGTTTTAAATAAAAATAAGATTTATACTAATTTTGCTTTATATAATGTTAGGTACAAATAAAAATATTTTCTTACTAGTAGTTGGTATTTTCATCGTAATAAGTTGGCAATTTTAAGGTTACCCCCCTCCAAAAAAACTCTTTAGGTTCGTCCCTGCCCAGTAGTATTGTTTTATTTTCTTCAGAGCTATTATTGTAAGTGATCTAAATTTTGTATTTCCGGACAAGTTGCACATTTTATTTGTTAATGAGGGGTTTTCAATAGGCTATGTAAAAAAATGTAAGGAAGCTACATTCTAATGTCCTACAAGAAATATTAAGCAATTTTTGTAGGTCTGCTTTATGATTTTTTCATTATAAGAAAATTAGAAATTGCAAAAGTGTCTATTTTTTGCCCTGCCCGACCCTACATATAAACATTGATGTTTGAGCTTGACTATTAATAAGTAACTTTAATGCCCATCTTTATCACTTTTCTGTACACTCAATATAAGCCTGCCAGGCAGTGTGGTGTATTTAGGGGGGGGGGTCTGTGTGAAAATCAAGGTATTTTGTTTTGGAATTTTTATATAGTCCTGCTGCAAATGGAAAGATCTGCATTTAATAATATGGAAAGGGATTTGATTTTCATACTTTGATTCATATAAGCGGCTGATGCAAATAAGCAGAACCTATTGTACTATATTGAATGACTGCATTCTTCTAATGTCTATTTTTCTCACAGGAAGAAATAGCTCAATTAATGTCTGCAAGGTCTGGAAGTTCCACAGATACTTCATTAACGCTCACAGTAAAAGGTAAGCATTAGTATATAATGGTAATGTTAGACTTTGTTTGAACATCTGTTAAAACATTAATAAAATCAGTCTAAATGTACTAATTAAGTATGAAATGACTAATCATTTTATTTTTGGTTAAAAGCTAGATTGACTATTATTAGTTACTTTCGATTTCAATGAGTTTCGGTATTTAACTACTGTTATGGTCCTTCCAATATACATAGCAATGCAGGGAGGTTACATCAAAGATATATTATAACGTTCACTAGTTAATGTTTTACTGTAGTAATTTATTCTTATCCTTATCTGTTGCTGTTTGTTTAAAATAAAAATGTTCTAACACGCATCTTACAGTTATCATTCAGCAATTTGATCATAGCTCTTTAAAATACACCATTCTGCATGGGTAAAAATCAGTTTAATCCTACTATTTTTTTGAGATGAAAACTAATAACTATTAACGTAATTTGTTCAGTGGTATGCAATATCAAAAAGATCACCTTGTCTAGTACTTCTTGGTATTTGGTACTTCATTATATTTGTTAATATCTTGAAGAAGATACATAAATTACGGTAATCTTTTCTATTTTGAAGAGTTTAGATATTGAGCAGACTTAACAAATCTTTGTAATTAATTTCTTCAATGGAAATTTTCAACTTGAAAGCTATGAATCTTAAGAATTTTCTTTGAACCATTTCAATCGACTGTACCCAAACAGCACAAACACATCTTAGACATCCAAAACATGTAGAGTTTAGGTGTTCAAGACGTCTTATGGATGTCCATTTTCACCTTATGTTATCTTAAATAAGTCCATTGTTACAAAACCCAACGTCTTTAAGATGTCTTTATCACAACATCTTAAAGACGTCTTTATCACAACATCTTAAAGATGTCTTCTGCAGCAAAATATCTTTAAGACATCTATTTGAAGATGTTCATTTAAGGGAAATGTTAATAATAGGCATAGAAATAAAATTCACATCAATCAAAAAAAACATATTGCCTTTTCTTCTCAGAATAGAAAGTTACGTGTTTTTAAAAAAAGTTGATCTATCCAAAGCCCTCCATAATCATGTCTGTTTGGTATATTCCGTGTCGTTTTGGAACTTGACAAGTTCCCATTGCTCTGCTGAATCTAAAAAAAGATACATTAATTTACCATGTATTATTTGCATTAACGTATTATATTATGAGAAAATTTAGCAATCTTCAAGACACAGTGCCACATTACTATAGAACTTTTACAATATTTAAATTGCTAAAACGCTTTTTTTTTTGTTTCTTACCAGTCAGCTGTCTTGTAGAGATTGGTCGTTAGTGAGGATTAAGGTTAAATCTTTTTTAACCAGATCATAAACAGAAGATCCTCTTAGGTAATTCTTTAACCTAAAAAACAGTACTCAAAAAATATACAAGTCTATGAACGATGTTAAAATATGAGGTTATAAGATAACTAAAAGACAACTTACTAAATTATGTTGAACTTCGGATGCCACAAGAATGCAACACTCACAGGAATCAAAAAATGCTTTATATTTTAATATAGTGCGTTACCTCTATAAACTTAACCGCCAGAAATACGATAAACCTTTCGAGCTTGGATAAATCATAAACAAATAGTAAACAAACCATTTTAGTTTAGACATGTAAGAAGAAAGTTCTCTGTATTACCAACAAGTATAAAAAGACACAATAATGGCGGTCACTTTAAAAACCATAGTTCAATGCTTGATTATCAACATCTTTAACACATAAAGATTTTAAAAACTAAATAAACAATCTAAA
Organism: Agrypnus murinus; assembly: GCA_929113105.1. NCBI lineage: Eukaryota > Metazoa > Arthropoda > Insecta > Coleoptera > Elateridae > Agrypnus > Agrypnus murinus. The sequence goes on along the minus strand of OV816023.1, from coordinate 114,831,960 downwards.
AAAATTAAAACAGGAACACTCGGAATAAACGGAAATTATAAATAATTAAAGTAGCAGGTTTAGGAATTTTAAGCTTTTTTCTTCTTCCGCGCCATCAAACGGATGTGGTATCAACTTCTAGTAGATAGCACGGTGCATAATTCAAATTCATTGATTGATAGTTGTGTTTTCATGCACAAACCCAGTGGCGTGCGGTCCATGGAAGCAACGGAAGCAATGCTTCTCTTGAGAATTTATTAAAAACCAATGCTAACAAAAATATTTTTATAAAATTATGGTTATTGTTTATTTAAATTTGTAATATTTAATCAACTTAAAGGTCAATATCAATTCCGTACAGCAAAAAGTATAATTATTTAGAGTACTATTTTAAATTAGGCTCATTAAAGTTGCACAGAAAGGTAATACTGATTCAAATGTGTTACATACACTGCATATAAGCACTGCTTTCGTTGTTTGTAACTGCTCTTCTCCTAACCTTGGCGTGGATCAGCGGGCGTGGTGATACAGACGATGCTGTTAGCATTGGTTGGCCGTTATTTTTAGTGTGCTTCATGCCCAAATGTTTATTATAATTTGGTTATTTGTTCTGATTGGTTTAGTGTTTGTTAAATTTAATGTTACTTAAGTAATGTAAATTTGCAAATGAGATTGTATTTTGTCACATTTTATTATTTCAATTTATATAAGTTGGATTTTTTGGATATAAGACAAATTTAGTTAATTAAATAAAGACTATTTAGTTTGCTCTGTAGTATGTAAATTTAAAATTGCATTATCGTCAGGAATGCAAATTCAGCTGCTTCGGCGAAAGGCTCAAGTACTTCCGATACACCCGAATCGGGACGATTTTTTTTAAACGAGTTAGTATTACGAGTAAACTATTAATAAAAAATTTTATGCATACAATTTTGGAGAGAAATTACAAGTTATTCAGAAAGGCAGATCAAAACCAGAACTTTCAAATTTAACAACAAAGATTAAAACCTGCATCGGTATTTTGCTAAGACCGGAAAATCGAATTGCAGTATAACTACATAGTAGTAGTTTTTTTTTAAATAAAGAATAATAGTCAACAAATTTCATAAGTATAAAGTGTAAAAGTTCTTCTTTGAAAAACTTTTAAGCTTAACAATTATAATACTGTTTTTTTATTGTACCTACCAGGGGCGGAACCAGAGAATTATTTTGAGGGGGAAATCTTTGGAAAAATAATTGTTTTAATAAATAATAATTAAACAAACATTATTTGTTGCTATTCTATGTAACCTTATTTCTAAATTTGGGGCGGAATTATCCCCCCCGTGAATCCGCGCATGTATATTAGCTGTATATTACCTAGGTATATTAAAATTAAAATCGTGGTTGCTTCCCTAGCCTAAATTCTCACCGCACACTACTACACAAACTCAAATATAATGTCAATTTTGACTTTTAGATTTTTATGGACTACTGACGAATGACAGGTAAAGAATAATTATATTATTATTAGATAACCGACATACATAAGTAACTATACATATATGTATCTAAATATTTAAAATAGACAAGTACCTATATTATTCATAAAATTAGAATGCGTAAAGTTATTTAATATTAAATTTTTATAAATACACAAATGTTGGAAACAGGATAGGTTTTAGAAAGCACATTTGTTGTAGTGATATATATTACTTCACATTATTTTAAAAGAACATAACAGACATTTAAGAGCTTATAGTAGTACCCTGACGAATAGAAACACCTGCAGGGCAACGGTAAAGGGTGAAGTATATTTTAGATACTTGAAAGGCGTGTACAATTCAGTCCCACTAGTTCTAACAAAAGTGAGTCAGCTCATACCCAGTGGCGGAACAGCCAAAAACAACGCGCGCTACAAAATGTGGAACAACCTTGCTATGATACGTACTAAAAAGTATAGTTTTACTGTTTCAGTGAATTTCCGAAGCAAAGATAAAACTAAGTAGTTTGTTATATAGATTAATATAATAATGTTTATATAATGTTTATTCATAATAACAGTACAATTTTGTCTTATTATAAATGAAACACTATAAATAAATAAACATAACAGAAATTGCAGAAACTGAAAAAACCAGCTTATAAGTGATTAAAAAGAATAATTCCAAAACAATTTCTAAATGATTTTAAAATTCCGCAACTTTGTGATTATTATTTAGACGTTCTTGTCATTACCGCTTATTACTTTTAAAATCTCATTAACAGTAATCCTACATCAATCCTTTCTGACTATTAATTTAAAAAGTATATCTACATTTGCCATATGATATTAGCACTACTACGCGTTTTCTACGAATTCCTTCATTTTAGAATTTCTTCTCAAGTTCTGATATTGTTTTCAATCAACATTGCCCGAAGCAACCAGTGCTGTGAGCGTGCGATCAAAGTTACGCAAGATTCCTGCCGCAACAAGGATAACCTCCCACTGAGATTCATCCTGTCCAACGACATTATCGTGAATAATTGACTTCGTTGTGTCTTTGATGACCCTATATAATGTTGTATATATTTATGTGTCTCTAAATCTTGTGTTCAATTTTGTGTCTGATTACAGTGTCTTCAAAAACTGGGTAAAAACGCTGATAATTAAAATTTCTCAAATCATTTTGTGCGTGATGTTTTTTTATCAAATCACCTTGAAAGTAAAATTGTATCTAATCTTTAATGAAAGCTCATCAAATTATGATACAGGGAAACCACGTTGTAAAAAACTCATCACCCTAGTGTCCTACTTATGATATACGAGGTGTGTAAATTAAGTAATGAGACTAGCAACGTAGCGTTCGATCTGGCGACACTTGGCACTCGGGACTTGTAGGAGCGGCAGGTGAACATGTGACACGCCTTCAGTACGAGTTTGAACTCGCTAAAGTCATTTGGTTGTCCGCAGCGATTTTTTTCGTGAAACAGTTTTTTCTAGTACGTTCTAAAAATGAGTGACATCAATTTCGAGCAACGGTGTGCTATTAGGTTTTGCTTCAGACTATTTATTCTTTGTTATAAATTAATAATTTGAATGAAAGTGTTAAATTACGCTTTTTGGATAATTCTTAATTTTTGCGAGAGTTCTAAATTTAATAATTAATAGTACGGGTGCTTGCAAACTCCATTATTTTCAAAATTTTGCTTATTTTTGTAATTTAGAGAAGTCTAACTGTAACATTACAGCAGTTATTAATTTCCTGATAAGTATTAAATGTTTTTTGCAAATCATTAAATCACGATTGATTTTCTATCTATTACATATTCCTACCGTAAGTATATTTGAAATGTAGTTTCAAGATAATTTTGCTAGTAAACAGTTTTTTTTGTCACAAACAACGAGTGTTAAATAAAATAAATTATGTTACAACCGTACAAAAAACAAAACGCAAAAATAACATATAAGATTGTCAACAAAATATTTGGTCGGAGAAGACTTATTATTGCACGTTTTTACTTAATAAACATTCGATGTTTCTTAACGGGTGCCAATGACGTCTCTATCCCAAATTAAAATTTAATACGTTCGTATTAGTACATTCGATCGTTAATTCAATATAGTGAAAAAGGATATTCAAATATACGGTAAAGTAAAACCATATAAATATAGAGGAAGACGCATTATATGTTTACATTAAAGATAGAGAAAGAACCAATATCACAAGCGACAAGTAACTGCGGCTGCCCGTGGTGGCGACACCGGACAGTAAGGAAATACGCTATAAAACTTCTAAAACATGCTACCGTAGAAAACGGGTACTAAAGTTAATCTGGCAGATATCGATCTGATTTTTTTAAATTAATATTTAGAAAGGATAAATCTAGGTTTATTATTTTGTAGATTTTAGAATATTAAAGAAAAATATTGAAAAACTGATACACAAAGCTTTATCTTTTTTCTAAACCTCGGTGAAAACTAGACCTCTCTAAGTATCAAAATAAGGCTGTTACGCGTTTTCTTCCATATCCTGTTTTTGAGCGTTTTTGGCTAGGGTACTATACGCTCTTAAAAGACGTCTTAAGGATGTCCAGTTTTTGTTGTGTTAAGACATCTTCAAAAATATGTCTTTAAGACGTCATTTCTTGATCTTCAGGCGTTCAGACATAATATGGACTGTAATGATTAAAATAGTTAATCATTTTAATTTGCTAAATTTAGCCTCTGTAAAGTTAAGGTTTGGTTATTACAAATCAAATACCAATTACTGCATTTTCTTTGGATATATTTAAGACAAAATATATTATTCTAGTTACATTAACTCTTAAAGTTAATTAATTTCCTATTACTTGGTTTTTACTGACTTATCAATAATATCTTACGCGCTACTTACGAAATATGCTACTCAAGAAAGATGTATTGGACTTGAGCAATTATGCACATATTGTAATAATGTGTTTTTCTAATAAATTCCAAACATCAGATTTAAAATTAAGCAATACCATAATTTCTAACAAAAACCAATTTATTCAAATTTACCAAATTTTATAATTATGCTCCTCCGTCACAGGACATAAAGAAGATGTGTTTGAGACAAAGTATGCTGCCTGGGTATATGGCTGTTTCTCCCGAAATCTACAATTTGGATGTGAAAAATTATCGGAAAAGAAAACTGTTAAAATCTGTTTTTCTAAGAGATAGTAGGATTAATTGATTGTATACACCAACAGTTGATTAGTAGAGCTTAATCTGGACATTTTCGCCTTTACAGTGTTTAAATCCACGTGAATGATCCAAATAACATGCAAATGACAGAAAAGATTATATTTAATAAAAAAACCTGAACTTTAATATTATAATAAAAAGACGTTTCTAACACCATAATGCTTAATAATGGCTTAGTAATGGATAACAAGTAAAATAAAAATTAATAATTTTTATTTTACGTGATATGACAGTCATCATGTTTCAGCTTCTCCATTTGTTTCTTTTCTGGATCATTTTTAATTTTTTCTCTTCTTTTCTTCTTTTCCACATTTTCTTTGCACCTCATAATGTAAGAACATGAATGTATGTAGGAGTTGTCATTTACGTGGACAAGTTGTATTAAGTGGAATTATAAATCCACGCAAATGACACAATGCAAATGCCACGCGAATGACTATTAGAGCATTAATATAACATAGCGTTTAGACTATTTTCTTTGGAGGCTTCATACTAGCTGTAATGAAACAACACAAGTAGTGTATTAACTTACGAAAACCTTTTTCTAAATTCAACACCAATAAGAAATTATGATAACCACGAGAATGACGTGAAATAAATGTACTCTTACATCAAACCATATAAACTACCTCTATAAAGTTTATAGATCAACTGAACAAGACACTACATGTTGATTTCATTAAAATCACATATGCAAGCAATACATGTGTAATGCTGATATTGTAGAAATACTGATACTATTCGTGAAATTTAATAATGTTCTCCTCTCTTAGTTAGATCCACGCAAATGACAAAAATATTCGGGACAACATTTTATTGATTGTGTAGTAGTCGATGCTTAACATTTTATATATTAATTGACTCTGGATGAGAGCCTTATACCTGTTTTACAATTCTCCTTAATTAGGAGAATAATGATTAACTGATGCCTTAGAAAAACTGCTTTTTACTTTAAGAATGCATACTAGGGACATGCCACATGAATGACATATGACATAATAAAGTTTACTTTTTATTGTTAAAAAAATAGGTCAGTTGTTAATATATACCTGGCTAGATAGAATGCTATTACATCTTCACTGCACTGAACTAACCGGTAAAAAGGTATTCGTAATATAATATTAATTAAGCAGGGACAGTAAATTTAATATTTCTGAAGAATTACCCATATAAACACTATAATATGACGATCACACAGGCATATTCTAACACAAAACGAACTACAGTGCAGTAAACCTCTTTCAGTGTATAGATATTATTAAAATCATTTATTAAAGATCTTAATATAAAACCTAACAATCTAAGAGCTTTATTTGAAATATATTCAGTATGACTAGAAAAAGTGAGCTCTCTATCAAATAATACTCCAAAGTCTCTAATATATTCCAGTCTTTCAAGGTCATCACCATTTAAATGATAGACACAAAGTACTGAGCTTTTTATTAGCTCATAACTTTACATTTACTTACATTAAAATTAAGATTATTTATGAAATAAATAAAGATTATTAAAAGTTTAACAGTTTTATTAAAATACAACCTGACAATATTGTTTCGACAGCTATGCTGTCATTATCAAAGGTAATATAATTATAAACAAACACGTCGCTAAGGTAGATACAAAATAGGTAACTAGATAAAATAATAATAATAATCATAATTAAATATCTAATACTTCCAGTAACGGAGAATTACTGAGCTCAAGTTGTTGATTCATTAAAGGTACCCTGAGTTTGTGTTTGTATATCTCAAAGGCTTCTAAAATGTCTAATTTGCGTTTGTTATTACAAAAATGTAGGAATTTAATATTATTTTGAGGAGTCATTGTGTGATTTTGTTCTAAAAGGTGTTTGGCGTAATTCAATTTTTCAGGATGTTTATTTTTGTAATGACGTACGTGTTCTTTATATCTTATGTCAAAATTTCGAAGTGTTTGTCCAATATATACCGAACTACAAAAAGAACAATTTAAATGGTAAATGCCCGATTTCATGATATCATGTGTTCTGTCTTTAGCATTAAATAAAAATGAAAAAGTGTTAGTGTTGGTTTTAAATGTTATTTTATAATTGTTGGTTTTTCTTAGTATATGTGCAATTTTTTCTGATATTTTGCCAAAATATGGTATAGATATGTAATTTGTGTCTTCTGTTTGATTGTCAATGGGATATATTCTTTTGATAGCTAACCTATAATCTTTTTGTTTAATTAAAGTGTCAATCATGTTCGGATTATAATGATTTGCATGTGCTAGTTGTTTAATGGTTGATATCTCTTTGCTAAAATCTGATTTTGTTAGTGGAATAGTTAAAGCTCTGTGTACTAATGATCTGTAGGCTGCTATTTTATGTGTATTATGGTGACAAGATTCATTTGGTATTGTTATGTCTGTTTGTGTTGGTTTTCTGTATATGGAAAATTCAAATAGATTGTCTGCGTTAATCTTGATATTTAAGTCTAGAAAGTTTATAGCCCTGTTTTGTTCTGTTTCTAGTGTAAATTTTATATTAGGGTGGATACTGTTTATAAGAATTAAAAATTCATTGATAACCTCAAAAGAACTGTCAAAACAAGCTAAAATGTCATCAACATAACGAAACCAGAAGATAATGTGTTTAGAGAGGTTTAATTCAAATATTCGATCTTCAAACTTGTCCATAAATATGTTAGCTAATAGAGGACCCATAGGTAAACCATCCTTTTGTAAATAAATTATGTTATTAAAAGTGAAATAATTTTGACTTATACAAAGGTCAAATAATTGAATTAACTCTAACCTTTTAACTAATTCTATATTATTATTGATCAAGAAACTATCTAATAAAGGAATACATTCTTGTGGGGGTATTCTGGAGAACATGTTGCAAATATCAAAACTAACAAGTTTTGAATGTGGTGGAAGATGTATGTTTTGCAGCTTATCTACTAATTCTAATGAATTTCTAACAGAGTATTTCGATTTGTAACCTATCGTGTTAATAATCTGGTTCAGTTTTTTGGATAAAATGTGATTAGGTGCATTGATGTATGATACAACTGGTCTTATTGGCATATTCTGTTTGTGGGTTTTTACTAATCCATATAGTTTAGGTATTTGTGGGTTTTTATTAATGATTTGTTGCTTTTCTAATTCTGAAAAGCAGATATTGCAGTTTTCTAAACCTTGTTTTATTTCTTTTTGGAATTTTGTGGTTGGGTTTTTGTTTAAAGTTTCTAAATTTTCTTTATTAATAAATTCATTAACTTTTTGTATGTAAATATCTTTTGAAAGAATTACCAAAGTGTTACCCTTATCTGCTTTAACAGAAATTAGATTGTTCTCTGTGATTTTCTGTTTTATAGATTGAAGAAGTGATATGTTAGATGTGTTGTACATTTTGTCCTGTTTCAAAGACATCTCTTTTAACAAATTCGAAATTTGGAATTTTGCATAGTTATTATGATCTTTCTTAAGTATAGTTTCGCATTCAACGGCCAAAATTTCTTTAATTTTGTTGGTAAATTTTGGAAAAGGACATAATTTGAAACCTTTGTTAAGAAATTGTGTTTCTCTGTCATTGAATGTTATATTCGACAAGTTTATGAAACGAGGATTACAAAAATAAACATCCTGAAAAATCAAATTACGCCAAACACCTTTTAGAACAAAATCACACAATGACTCCTCAAAATAATATTAAATTCCTACATTTTTGTAATAACAAACGCAAATTAGACATTTTAGAAGCCTTTGAGATATACAAACACAAACTCAGGGTACCTTTAATGAATGAACAACTTGAGCTCAGTAATTCTCCGTTACTGGAAGTATTAGATATTTAATTATGATTATTATTATTATTTTATCTAGTTACCTATTTTGTATCTACCTTAGCGACGTGTTTGTTTATAATTATATTACCTTTGATAATGACAGCATAGCTGTCGAAACAATATTGTCAGGTTGTATTTTAATAAAACTGTGAAACTTTTAATAATCTTTATTTATTTCATGATTATGGAGTTCCACAAAATAAGGCTGGAACAATAAATAAGATTATTTACTTTACACCATACTATAAGGTTGTCAAGATCACTTTGAAGTTTCATACAATCTCTTGAAGACTTAATAATTATTCTATTTCATTATTATTATTCTAATTATTATGTTGTTGGGTCCTATAATAACGTACATCATAACTTAAGTGAAGCTTACTTTTTAAAAAGGAACCACCTTTAGTTGATGGCGATTAAGCAATAGTTTAATCAGATTTATATCTTTAAAATTGACAAGAATATAGGCTGACAAAGCAAAGCATCTTAAAATTTAGAAAATGAAACAAACCACAACACATTCACAGAAAAATAATATAGATCAACATTCAGTACAAAGAACAACTGCAGACTGTGATGTAAACGTGATAATAAAGTAAACATCTGTGTTTGACCCATATTCTCAAATAATTCTAAACAAGAAAAATCACTGCAAAACTTTAAATGCTATTATCTCAGTAAGTGTTGATTTTAGCCATCATAAAGATCTTTCTTTGGAAAACGTCACATATTTATAATCTCTTTAATGGGTAATTTATTACCCGTTATTCATAATAGATGTTTAATAGGTTTCTCCAAAAAAATGTAATTAAGAAAGTGTGAAATTAGTATAATAGCAATAATTAGATGCACTTTACTTGTACATTCTTACCAAATTAACAATAATTGGATAAGCAAGTACCTAATTTTCATACTGCTAAAGGTATTCCTGAATACTGCCCACTTGTTTTGAAAAGCATTTTACAAAGTTTGAGTTTTTTAAATCTGCAGTTATACATCAAATTAAATTTCTTGAAATCTTGCCTGCATAGTTTCAAAAGAGATGATTAGTATGAAAATGTGTTTATTTGGACTATTTTTATTTTTATTGTTATGCTTTAAAATCAAAATGAATGATCTCTAATATGACTAATCTTGTATAATATGACTGTATATTTTTGTATTTTGTACTTGACTAATGTATTAAAATAATTATTCATAGAATCGGAAAAAGAAATCTCGACTGTAAACCCTGAAGTTACTGAAGCTGCAAGTGCGTTGGAAATGGCTGAGGAAGCACTGGATGCATCGACTGTACTTTTTGGTGGTATGTACATTCTAATATCATTTTATAAGTTTGTAGTTCATTCTATACTATTTAAACATAAAGAGTACTACTCTTAAAATCCTATTACAGAACCAGTGCAAGAAATATCGACTGAGTCTAAAATTTCGCCAGAAGATGACACGACAGATATAGATGAGCCAGTTGAAAAACATGGTATGGACATTTTAATATTTGAAGACCACACTGTAAAAATTATCAGGTTCATGCATGAACTAAAATTTTATTTCATACCTCAGAAAATGCATTTTAAAGTTAAAAAAAAACTATTAAAGTATATTAATGATGAGAAAAGAAGCTGTCTGCATTTTTAACACAATTTGTTAGTCAACATCATGTAAAAAGAAGTATGTGTATGGAATTTTATCATATCTTTCTTTACAAATGTACATCGTTTTTGCTATGTTCAGTATCAATCTTCATTATTTTTCATATAGACATGAAATCTTTCTTATTTTGTGTATACATTTTTGCCTTCTAATGATATTGTAGTGCCATTGCATCCTACTTACTTCGAGTTATTTTTTGATACTTATAACTTATTTTGTCAAAACTCATTTTGAAAAACTTATTTTGCAGTGTGGTCTTTAGTTTTTGTATTACGTCTGCTTATGTGTATGAAAGTAAGTGCCAAAATTGAAAAAAATTGAAACAACTAACAAAGTGGAAAATGTCCAATTTAAAGCTCTACCTGTATTAATTGGATATATAAATAAAGCAAAACCGCGAATAAGGGTCTAAAGCACATTTTTTGCAAATGGGAGAAAACCTGTTTAGTCTAGAACTCATTCGTCATCATCAGTGTTCAGCTCATCCTGTGCTTTAGACCCTTAGTTCACACTCCATACCATCCGATACGGATATTCGGGAGAAAGCTAAAATATTTTATTTTAATAATCATAATTTCATTATAAAACATTCAACAGGTGCTCATGCCTTAGACCCTTGTCCCACGAATTTAAAACCAGATGCTAGTCATTGAAACGAAAAACTATACTGACATTGTGAGAAGGTTCCATAGACCTTTATTCCATACAAAACAAAAATTCACCCAAAATGTGCTATAGACCCTTATTCGCGGTTTTGCTTCAAATAGATAATATTGTTAAACAAATAATTCTAACAAGTAAGAAATATAATAAATCAAAATACGTTCATGGTAAAGGATATCAAAATTTCTATATCCACTTAATTTCTTTACACTGTCTGTAGTTTAATCGTTTTGCTGCTTTAACTTTTGCAAGACCCAATACTTAGTAGGTAATGTTTTCAATTTTTTCTTGGTATTAAATTTGGTGTTAAGGTATAAGAGAGAGCTGTGCATTGCTGTTGTACTATAACATTGTTATAGTAATTTGTTCATTTAAATAAAAGTGCTATCTGATAAAACAATCCAGAACTAATTTTAGTCAGTACTGCACAGCTCTCCTATTTTCTATCTGTAACTTTTTTCAATTTAAATTTACATTTAACTCATTCATTTATTTTTTTTTGTGCTTTTAGGCCTCTAGTCATCCCGTGGAACTTTATTAGGATTGTTTAATAATAGTTAAGGTTATTTTTAATTTTGAGTTTCAAATATTGTTTATCAAATTTTTTTGTAATAGTTTTTGTTACACATATGTCGCTAATGTCAGGGACAAGTTTTGAATAGGAAAAAATAAATTTTGGCAGTGTTGTCAAAATCACCTGTTTGAAGTGTACTTTCAAGTTGAAATTAATGGTATAATTTTATTAATCCAGGAAGGCATTATTAGAAAAGGATTTTTATATAAATAACAACTACTATAAAATCATATTTATGAATAACTACTCTTGCTTTGCCTAGAAGTGACTGAGGTGTGTTAAGTGTGAGGTACACTTACAGGTTATGATCCTATTACAAAATTTGTAGCCATTAGTAACAACAATAGCAGTGTAATACTTAATTGTGAAAAAATGTATTTAAAAATCTGTAAAATAGTTACAGTGCTATAGTTAGATATAAAAAATCATTTTTTGGTGACAGTGAAAGCAGCCATGGCAAAGATCCAAAATAGATTTTAATTTTATTGTTTAATATTAGTGTGTAGGTTTTTGACTGTTTTGTTTAATCTTACTATTTAATAGCACTTAATTGTGAAGAAATTTATTTATAGTATATTCTGTAACTTAATCAAAGGTAACCACATTTTTGTTTCTGTTTAATCTTTGGTAACAAATGGTTACTGAAAAACATATAATTTTGAAACAGCTTAACCTTGTGGTGTGTCAAAGTTAAATGCTGCACTTAAAAGTGTGTGAATATAATATTGATAAGACCTTAAAATTAATGGATTTACCTATGATCAAAATTTTTATACTGTACTTATTAATTATCTTCAGAAATTTTGGTCATTATTGATAATATATAAATATTGTAATGTTCTTTTTAAAATAATAACAAAAGTGCCGTTTAAATCGTCTATTAATAAGAAATATTTATTTACAAACACTAATGAATAAACTATAAATTAACGCTATGATTATAAACCATTAAAACTATTATTTACAGACTATGAATTTCTAATACAACATTTATCTTCACATTTACTATTTATTTCATGATACACAGTTAATGACTCGCTGTTGACTGATCCTCTTTCATCCTCGAAGTCGATTTTATACTCTCATATAATCGTACCAGAAGCCGCTAGAACCTACTATGTATTTCTGGAAGGTGCTAGATAAACCGCGTCTGGTTTACATACTTGGTGCGATGCGTCATTCTCTCGAATGCTGTAGAATATTCCATTTGTTGTGTGAAGAAGAGGTTCTTTCTTTTTCTCTCTTGTTACACTGCCCCCCTCTTCAAGTCTGTTCTGTCCCAGAACAGGTTTTATGCTCTGGTTCCTGTAGAACGGTTCATGACGATATCGACAGTCTTCACCTCGACTACACGTTCCATTACGGTTGAAGTAACAGTCTACACTCTTCGTTGGCCTTAATGCGGGCTGTGGGTCAAAACTGCAGACGAAGATCTTGACGTCCGTACCTCTAAAGACAACTTCCAGCATGTTTCTAACGATTCTCCAATCCAGCTGGTCCCGCCCACAGCCGAGTTTGGGAACTGCCAATTTGTTAATTCCCCTGGTAAGCAACTCGATCCTCAAATTCCATAATGCCCTCCACAAGTCGGCGTAACTCGGTTTCTGGTAGTAAAACTGCTTGGTTACCAAGTAGTAAATGGATCGGTCATGATCAGGCAAGCGTAAGGATTTACCAACAGAGGGATTTTGTTCTCGAAGTTCATTCAGCCGTCCAAATTTATTTCTAAACACTACTGCGATCCCCCTGGACATACGGAGATCCTCGGAGACACAGTGGGCAATGGAATAATCACCAGGGACCCGGAAGAGATCTTGTTGCATCTCAGTCATGACTCCGAATCGCGCTTTTCTAGTTCCAGAAAACACAGCCATAAATTCTCTGAAGGTTGGCTGATCATCTCCAGGCCTTACGGTATTGATAGCCACCTCAGCCTGATCTTCCCGATCCGGGACTGCGTCATTATTTCCCTCATAGTGCGCCAGACGATTGGAGTGTACCACCTTTGGTTTCCCTCTTGGCAATTTCTGGATGCGATAAATCAAGTCATTTATTCGTTTCTTCACCTGGTATGGGCCCTCCCAATTTCGCTGTAACTTTGGCAAGTAGCCCCGACGTCTTTGCGGGTTGTATAACCAAACCAGCTGTCCAGGTTGAAACCCTCCTTCTTTGGCTCTCACATCGTACAAAGTCTTCATTCGGTCACTCGAGATTCGGCTATTGTTTCGGGTTCGGTCGTGAATATCCTCCAACTTCTTCTTTAAGTTGATGACATAATCATTCCCGGCTACCTCCTGCTCTATAGGTGGAGACCCAAATTCCAGATCACACGGTAACCGTAACTCGCGTCCAAACATCACAGACGCTGGTGACTGACCGGTTGTTTCGTGGACCGATGCACGATAAGCCATTAGGAACAAATGCAGGTATTGGTCCCAGTCTCGTTGATGATCGGAGACGACCTTTGCCAAATATTTGCCCATTGTCCGATTCATGCGTTCTACCATTCCATCGGACTGCGGATGTAACGGTGTGGTCCGAGTCTTGCGAATGCCCAACAATCGACAGACTTCTCCAAAGAGTACAGACTCAAAATTGCGGCCTTGATCCGAATGCAGCTCCATTGGCACTCCGAAGTGACTGAAGAACTCTTTGACTAGTACGTCAGCAACAGTCGCGGCTTCCTGGTTTGGTAGGGCATATGCTTCTGGCCATTTGGTAAAATAGTCCATTGCTACTAAGATGTATTTATTCCCATCGTCGGTTTCGGGAAATGGTCCGGCAATATCTATAGCTATTCTTTCCAGGGGACTACCCACATTGTACTGCCTCATAGGTGCTCTTCGTTTCCCCAAGGGTCCGTTACCAGTGGCACATAGTTCGCATTTACGGCACCACTCTTTCACGTCTTCTTTACAATTGACCCAATAAAAACGCTCTCTAACTTTCTCCAAAGTTTTCTTCACACCGAAGTGTCCTCCTGAGGCACCGTCATGGAGATGTCGCAATACTGTAGCCACTCGGCTTCTTGGGACCACGAACTGAGACCTAATGGTGGTGCCATCTTCACTCTCCAGTACTCGCTTCAGGAGATCGTCTTCCACCTTCAAGGACTCCCATTGGGCCCAATATGCTTTGAGCGTTCTGTTGAAAGGGCTGACGGCCTCCCAGGCAGGCCTTTCTCCCACGCGCTTCCATTCCAGTACTATTTTTAGTTCGGGATCAGCCTCCTGCTGTCGTTGCAATTCTTCCGGCAACCAATTGTCGTTGACGATGGTAGTCCTTAATACTTGGCAAACCCTCTCTTCTAAATGAGAGCAATGACGGCAATCCGTTGGACAGGGTCTTCTTGAAAGAGCATCGGCATTTCGATGACTAGTGCCCGCTCGATGTTCGGTGTCAAAGTCGTATCCTTGTAATCGTTCGATCCACCTTGCGACCTGGCCTTCAGGATTACGGAATTGTAGAAGCCATTTCAACGCTGCATGGTCCGTCCTCAATAAAAACTTCCGTCCGTACAAGTATTTGTAGAAGTGCTCAACGGACTTCACGACGGCCAATAGTTCTTTTCTGGTCACACAATAATTCCTTTCGGCTTTCGACAAAACCTTACTAAAATAGCCGATGACCTTTTCTGGTCCATCCTGTATTTGAGAAAGTACACCCCCAATGGCCAGATTACTTTCATCTGTGTCAAGTATGAATTTTCCTTCTGTCCGTGGATAGCTCAATATTGGTGCTGTTGTCAGGGCACGCTTCAACTGTTGAAAAGCTGTTTCACACTCTCCGCTCCAAACATACTCGCGCCCATCTTCAGTTAACCTTGTCAGGGGCTTCGCTATATTGGCAAACCCAGGAACGAAACGCCTGTAGTAGATACATAACCCAAGAAAACTACGAACTTAGTGTTTATCTCTCGGTGTTGGCCACTCTTGAACTGCACGAATCTTATCGGGGTCGGCTGCCACTCCATTCTGTGATACGACGTGCCCGAGATATTTCACTTCCTTTCTGAATATGTGGCACTTTTTCGGACTGAGTTTCAGATTGGCTCCACGTAGTCTTCGGAACACTTCCTCTAGATTTTTTAAATGTTCGTTGAATGATTTTCCGACTACAATCACATCATCTAGGTATACCAGGCAGCAGTGGCGTGCGGTGAGAATTTAGGCTAGGGAAGCAACCACGATTTTAATTTTAATATACCTAGGTACAATAAAAAACAGTGTTATAATTATTAAGCTTAAAAGTTTTTTAAAGAAGAACTTTTACACTTCAGCAGTATTCTTTTGCTATATAATGATTAATCGGATTGGTAATTTTTTAGCACATCCCGTTCTTTTGAATACCGATGAAACCCCCCCCCCTAGTAAGATATTTTTAACATGATTGGTAATCCCCTTTCCCCTTTGAATCGTAGAAATTCTGTGATTGACATGATTTAATCATAGTGCTGTGACAAAACTTGTAACTATTTCCAACGTTCTTTTGTGACAAATTTTTATGATTGTTTAGATTTATCACAATGTGCAAAAGAATACGTCTTTTATACTTATGGAATTCGTTGACTATTATTCTTTATTAAAAAAAAAGTACTACCTACTATTTATTTATAATGCAACTCGAATTTCCGGTCTTTTTTAGCAAAATACCTGTTGCAGGTTTTAATCTTTGTTGTTAAATTTGAAAGTTCTGGTTTTGATCTCCCTTTCTTAATAATTTGTAATTTCTCTCCAAAACTGTATGCAGAAAATTCTTTATTAATAATTTACAAACTGGAACAAAAAAATCGCCCCGATTCGCACGTATCGGAAGTACTCGAACCTTTCACCGAAGCAGCTGAATTTGCAGTGATGACGATAAAGCAAGTTTAAGTGTTGCATACAGAACCAACTAAATAGAATTATCTGTCTTTAAAAAAATCCCTACTTATATAATTTGAAATAATAAAATTTTCCAAAATACAGTCTCATTCGCAGATTTACATTGCTTAAGTAACATTTAACAAACACGAAAAATCGAACCAATAATGAAATTATAATAAACATCTGATCACGGAGCACGCCAATAAAAATAACTCGGCCTAATACGATGTTAACTGTAGTCCACAATGCACCCGCGACCCGAGCGCTACCGAAAGCAAGAAGTGGCAGTAAGCAACGAAATCAGTGCTTATATGTGTAAGTACCACATTTGAAACTGTATTCCTTTTCCGCGCAAGTTTAATGAGCCTAATTTAAAATAGTACTCTAAATAATTATATTTTTTGCTGTACGGAATTGATATTGAGTTTTAAGTTGATTAAATATTACAAATTTAAATAAACGATAACCATAATTATATAAAAATATTTTTGTTAGCATTGGTTTTTAATTTAAATAAATTCTTAAGGGAAGCACTGCTTCCCTTGCTTCCATGGACCGCACGCCATTGCCAGGCAGGTCTTCCACGACAGCCCTCTCAGGATGGTCTCCATTAGACGCTCAAAGGTAGCCGGAGCGTTACATAGACCGAAAGGCATAACTGTAAACTGCCATAGTCCGGAACCAATAGTGAACGCGGTCTTCTCCCGGTCTTCAGGTTCCATTTCAACTTGCCAATAACCACTCTTCAAGTCCAAAGTCGAAAACCATCGCGAACCAGACAGGGTATCTAACGTGTCGTCGATGCGTGGTAAGGGATAGCTGTGTTTCTTGGTCACGTTATTGAGCTGCCGATAGTCCACACAAAATCTCGTTGACCCGTCCTTCTTACTGACCAGGACCACCGGTGATGCCCATGGACTGCTGGATGGCTCGATGACCCCTTGTTCTTCCATATCGGTAATAATCTTCTCGGCTTCTGCTCGCCTTGCTAGAGGTAGACGCCTCGGCTGCTGTCGGACAGGCATAGAGTTGCCTGTATTGATTTTATGTTTTACTATATCTGTTCGTCCCTTCTGGCTATCGTCAAGAGCGAAGATATCTTGGTATCGGTGAACCAAACTCTGTACCTCTTTCACTTCCGTTCTATTTAGGTCTTCGCACGAACTAACAACCATACCAACTAATTTTTCACCATGGTTTTTGGGCACTGGTTTTGGAATATCAGCCATACACCTGGCTACTCGGAATACTGGCACACACTGTCCCACAAGGGTACTCTTCTTCAATGTCACCGGATCCACATTAACGTTCATAAGCCTCACCGGTACTGTCTTTCCAACCTTGATCAGAGCTTTTCCCACCAGTACGCCACTATGGATCTTCTTATCACAAACAGGCTCCATCATTTGCACACATCCTACCCGAAGATCTCCATCCAAACCTGCCTCGACAACCATCTCGCTTTGACCCGGCAATATCACATCTTTTGTCAGCAAAACCCTTACGACAGGATCTTCTCGTGGGTGCAACGGAAGTTCTTCATTACCAACCTTCAAAACACCCTCCTTCAAGTCCAATGTAAAACCAAATTTTCTCAGGAGGTCCATTCCCAAGATGAATTCGTCAATGATGTCGGCTACCAGCACCTCATGATCACGTTCTTCACTTCCAATGCCAATCCTCATCTTCACCACTCCGCGTGTTGGTATCACTTCACCTGTTGCTGTACGGAGTTGAGTAGTTGTCGGTAACAATTTAATGCTTCTTCGTAGAACGTCAGGGCGTATAATCGATTTTGTCGCCCCCGTATCAATGAGTAGGGGGACAGTTCGATTAGCAATCTTCCCATCTACGAACAAACTGGTATTGTTCTTCGATGTTACGGCATGGATGGTAATCTCCGGGGCATCTCCACTCAAGGTCAACGTTTCCGACTGCTGAACTTGTTTTGGTTTAGGGCAACGACGTCGTATGTGCCCTTGTTCGCCGCAATTCCAACAACGAGGCCCTCGAACTTCTTGATGATTCTTCTTACGGCTTTCTTCCTTCCGAAGAACTCTCAGTACTAACTCCTCTAGGTGATCTTTAGAACCTTCTTCTTCTTCCACAACGGCCCGAACACGCCCGTGACCTCGGGACGCTTGTTTTGCAGCTTCAAATTCTAAGGCGTGAGCAAGCGCATCATCAGTTGTTCTTGGTCGTGCCAGCCTCAATGATTGTTGTGTTTCCCCGTCTCTTAACCCATCAATGAAGGTCTGCACAGCGAGTTGTCCCAGAAATGAATCGGGTGCCGTAGGGTACGACAATCGGACAAGCCGCGCAACATCGGCTTCAAACTCCTGAAGGCTTTCTCCATTCTTCTGGACACGATTCTTTACTTGCGCGTGATAAATCTGTTGTAGATGCGCGTCTCCATATCTCATCTCCAATCTAGAAACTAACAACTGGTAATCATTTTCCTGTCCTGCTGGGATTGTTTGCAGGACGTTCAACGCGTCTCCATGCAAAGCCACAGTTAAAGAAACGGCCTTTTCCTTGCGTGTCCATCCGTTGGCCCCAGCGGCCGCCTCAAATTGTTTGTAGTAGGTGGACCAAGGTATCTTTCCACCGAACGTGGGTGGTTTTACTGTTATCCCTACGGTAGGAACCTTCTCTTCTTTAAATTGTTTCTTTCCTTCATTAAACGGCCACTCAGACGTTGAGGGAAACCGTAGTTGATTTATTCTATCTTCCAACATTTTAGTTACGCTATCTTTCTCAGTTGTTGGTGGTAATTGTATTTGGGCTATTCTCTCTTCTACCATCTTTATTACCTTATCCTGTTTCTCTAATTTAATTTCCAATAGTCCTAACGCTCTGGAATTTTCCAACAATTCTTCAAAAACTTTTTCTTCTAACGCTTTGACATTGTCCAGTAATTCTCCTTTAAGCCTTCTAGAAGTTTCTTTGGACTTTTCTAGTAATTCTTCTTTTAACATTCTAGAATTCTCTTCGGACTTTTCCAGTAGTTCTTCTTTTAACATTCTAGAATTTTCTTCGGACTTTCTAGAATTATCTTCCAGTTTACTTAACAACAAACTAGTATCAATTGTGGATCCAGGTATTTCGAAGAGGTAATTTTCAGGATCTTCCTTCTGTTCCAAAAGCCATTTTCTTAGCCTATTTATTAACACACTTTTAAGGCCCGTTGTATCCAAATCCCGTTCTTCCAGTTCACGTTTTAAGTCTATTACCTTCAGATCTTTTAACAATTTCATCGCCATTTTAATTATTAGTTGTAATTGTTTTTAACACTAACAGCTATTCTCAGAGCACTTTATTTAATTATTACGTGATTTTATTTATTTTAAAACACCACACCTGTAACACCACTGTAACGTTCTTTTTAAAATAATAACAAAAGTGCCGTTTAAATCGTCTATTAATAAGAAATATTTATTTACAAACACTAATGAATACACTATAAATTAACGCTATGATTATAAACCATTAAAACTATTATTTACAGACTATGAATTTCTAATACAACATTTATCTTCACATTTACTATTTATTTCATGATACACAGTTAATGACTCGCTGTTGACTGATCCTCTTTCATCCGCGAAGTCGATTTTATACCCTCATATAATCGTACCAGAAGCCGCTAGAACCTACTATGTATTTCTGAAAGGTGCTAGATAAACCGCGTCTGGTTTACATACTTGGTGCGATGCGTCATTCTCTCGAATGCTGTAGAATATTCCATTTGTTGTGTGAAGAAGAGGTTCTTTCTTTTTCTCTCTTGTTACAATATTAAGTAATATTTTTATATATACTTAAGGACTGTAGCAGAAAAAACCAACCACTCCTTATAAATTCTGACAAACAGTCAAAACACAACATTTTTGAAAAATTATTTATTAATTATTGGGACAGCCCTTACATCTATTTTTAATTAAAATAATGGCAAACGGTTTATTTATTTTCAACAGACTCAAACTTTTTTGAGGTTAATGATACCATACTACTTGTTACAAAATATATTTAGTTTTGCTATCGTGGGGGGGTAGCTAAAAGGTAACCCAGATACTCGTCTCGTGGGTCGTGGGTAAATAATCTAAAAATATAATAAGGAAATCTTAAAAGGGCGCCAGGTCCTAATCTAAGACGAAATCTTTTGGACGGACCTTCCAAAAGTGATGGTCCCACTAAAGCATTTATTAATTTGTAGTTTTGGTGCACTGTACAACTAAATAAATAAAAGAGTAGTATGCTGATAAGAACTATAATGAATAACGAATAATAATCTTTAACAAAGTTCATATAAATTTTCGTTAACATGCAAAAGAAAAAAAAATTGTTATTGTTTGTAAATATGAAGATAAATCATAAATAGGTAAGTAAGTATATACATATAAATTAGTAAATAGATATATCTAATAAATTGTATCAGATAAATAACTAACATGTAACTAATAACATATAAACGTATAATCAACAAAATAATCGCAGATAATAATAGTAGTAGTATGAAGGTTCTGAAAAAAAAATAAATAAAAGTAATTCGGGTAAGTATTTGATTTATTTAATAAGTTTTAAACTTCTACTAATATATTATTTTCCTTTTGTTTTAGATTTACTAAGATTACTCCTAAGCTACGAAGTGTGTAAGCGCTTACTACCGACGTGAGCTCAATCGTTATCAAATTTGTACTCAATTGTAATCAGATTAATATTTAATAAATTAATTAAAAGCAAAAGCGAATTACTTCCTTACAATAATTATCCCGTTGACGTTTATTTAAACACTCAGATAGGTAATCTTTTCAAATATGTGCAGACAAAGGATTTACTATACTTTTAGTGTACATAAACAAAGGTAAACAGTACACTGTAATGATATCTAATAAGTAATTAAATACATAGATCATTAACTAACTAGAATTGTTATTCTGACCTGGCGAATGCTGATGGACTGCACAGCTTACCGGATTGGAAGTTACCAAGTGTTGATTTTCCAAATAAATAAATCCTTCGCAATACAAGCGATATACGGATGGAAGCTTTGTAATCTTTAATAGCTACTGGTTGCCTCCATAACATTAACAACAATGAAGAAGTCAGTACAAAATGTAAGTGTACTAACCCAAAAATAAGAAGAAGCACAAGAAGGGCTAATAAAAAAGAAACAAATTAGATATATATTAATTTTAGGGAGTCAGTACATTACCTATTAGGTGGAAAAAGCCCTCATCTTCCTGAATGGTATGTTTGAGAAGAAAATCCCACAAATGTGGTTATTAAAAGTTCCAACAAAATAATAGGTATAATACTAATTCGATCAGTATTATTTAAAATCCAATCTTCTAAATTTTGTAACTTTTAATTAATTTCCAGTTGGATGAATCCAGAAAATATAAACTAAATTTACACCATTTCTAACATGGAATTCTCAAAGTAATGGCTGCAGGAAGAATGACTTTTTTGCAGAGAAAAGATAATGCAAAAATTTGAAGTTTTGGGGAATTTTCGAAAAGGAACCAAATTGAAGGATAAAGATATCCATTAAGAAAATGACATATAGGCATGCAACCCAACATGCATAATAATAATAACAATTGAACTGAATCAAATTATACCAAAATGTATTTTTAATATAAGTTAGTAATTAAATTCTAGTATAAATTAATTTATAGTAATTTTAACCGTAACATACTGTTCAATTCAAAGTGATGAATAATTAGCTGCAAATCACTGCAAACAACTGCTATTTCTCTGCGGTTGCAGTGGTTACTGGAAAGAAATCATATTTTTCTGAAACCATGTTTCACAATTTAACTTTTTCAGGAAGTGATATATTTCGAAACACAAAACTGAGCTTAGGTTACTGCAGTTAAGTTACAGAATATACTATTAGAAATATGTATATACAGTGCTATAGTAAGTAAATTCTAAATAAGAAAATGGTAAAATGAAACAACTATTTTTTTTCTTTTCAATATAGTAAAGAGTCAAAGTTGAAAGATTTAAGCATATCGTCTCTGTTGTTATACAATTGGGTCGATTCTCTATACAATTGGAAGAGGCGTACAAACTGACATGGTAGGATAAAATGTGAAAAGTTTACATCCATTTTTTGTCTTTGATGTAGATTTTCTTTTTATTTCATGTAATGTTTTCATGATTTGAAATACATAATTAAAATAGTGTAATATGGGGCGAAACTTCACATGTCTTAAACGACAAAATACATGCACTCTACATCTGTAAAAAAATTCTTATTTTATGATTATCATATCCCATATTGCTTCAAAATAACTTGCAGCTTGAAGCTTCAGTTTAAAATTAAGTTTAAATTTAATAATAGTGATTATTACATTTCGCCAAGGTTTGTCATTTTACCCACCTAGGTGGAGTAAAATGAATTTTTGCTGGTTTTAGAAATTTCATTTTTAGAGCTGATTTAGGGGTCTATTCTGTAAGCATTGAGCGAACCGTTCACGAGCGGTTATCGTTGTTTGAAAGGTTTTTCGCTCTAAAGCTATTCTGTAAGCAAACAACCACCATTATGCACTCGTTAGTGGACTGCGCACCCTTCGAAGATGAACCTTTCACGAACGGTGGCAGATTAGTCGACGTTAGCCAACGTTCGTGTTTATTTTTATAATTATAAAAGAAATTTCATATGTGGAATTAATTATATCAGAGTACGTTAAAATGAAAAGTAATTTATTTAATACAATTGTAAATGAATTAGAAAGAATAAATATATGACGCTAATTAATCTAACCTCAAAAACTTGGTAAAGAGGAATCAAGAATTATTATTAATAGCCGCTTAGAAGATGGTAGCAATTATATACTTTGAATAAATTGTTATTTCAGGTAGTACCTACCTCACCAGAGGTGCTCCTAGATCAGGTGATAACCACCTTACAAAGATTACAAAAGGATTCTTATTATTAAAAACAATCTCTTGAAGGTATAAAAATAGTGATAGCATATTTCTCAATGAAATGGGAAAAGAAAGATTTACTATTGCAGGTTGATAATCTTTCTATTGTTGGGGTATTTTAAACATTTTCAGGAATTTATTTGTAAAATTCTCTTAGTACATTTGAATAGGGTCCTTTAAAATAAAAATAATTATACTCATATTTTTACATTCCTGAAGTAATTGAGAATTAGTAAAAAGTATTTACAGTATCTGTTAAACTTGCCGAAGATATCGAAATAAACTTGTATGTAATTAATTTAGTGTTTCTTTTGCTTTTTCTCACTTATGGGTATGCAATTAAAGTTAGTAAGTGTAGTTAAAACCTATATTTTGATCCAGTTTTGGATCTTCGTCAGGGTTACATCAACTTTAACATACAACCACTTTAAGTTGTCAATTAATGTATTACGTTTAAACTAAACTAACTTTAATTGCATACCTAAAAGTGAAACAACATATTAAATAAATATTAGTTGTAATTAATTTATTTCATAAAAACCAATTCAAACAAAGAACTAACTCATACTTTTCTTATTATTAATAATATATAAATAGTACTATGTCCTCTTCAGGGGAGGTTTTTCTTTTAGGTGTTCTCTTACACCTAAAATGTCCGTTTACTTGCAATTCCTCCAAGAACGACGTATTGTTGCCTTGTGGCTTTTCTTATTCTCCATATAATCTTCTCAACTTTTGAAATCAATTCAAAACTGAGACATTTTTACAAAATTGGCGCGTTCTCCAGAAATAATAAATATGACATGCGCAATATATCTTAAAACGCTGAAACTGTATCTATATTAACGGCAAAGATGTATTACCTTTTTAGAAAACGTTTGACTGTCGTTGAGAGTGCGCATAGCTCAACGGTTGGTTTTACAGAATAACCTATCTGTCGATTCTCGTTGAAGCTGCCGCTGAGGAAGTCGCTAACGATCGCCGTTCATGAACGGCGCCATTCGTGAACGCTTAGTTACAGAATAGACCCCTTATTCACCTTCAGGTAAAGTTCTCAGTAGTTACCGGTCAAATAGATTTAACAGGTAGTAAGTGGGGTTTGGGTATGTTTAAAGGATTATATCTTGAAAGTAGTTACTGGAATGTTTATGAGAAAAAAGATCCAACTTTTGCACACAGGTAGTATATGCAAGAGAGAGATAGGTAATTGACAGAATAATGTGTTAGAAAAATTAAACCCATTGACTGATACACTTAAAAAAGAGGTGTGATTTAAAAAAATCTGTAATCTTTCACAAATATTTTCCAAAAATTCAAGTAAACATATATTAATGTTCTGTGCTTTTCCAGGGGTGTTTCTTGATTTTTGTTTTGCAACTGTTTTGTTTTAATGACTACATCCATGTTTCTAGTGTTTGTTTCTTACTTTGTAGCTATTTTTTAAGTAATATTTGTATAAGTAGCAATTAGTAAAGTTTTTAGTATTTAGTTAATAAACACGAAAAAGAAGTGAAAGTGTTAAATTAAAAAAAAGGACTTTTTATTAAAACAACTGAATAGGATAAAGATGGTTTATCTTTAAGATTTGTTAGGGGAGACATCCTACCTACAGTTTATCTGGTCAGTAAAGGGTTTTACTGGTTACTTTTAAACTACTTGAGGGTGAATAAACAGTTATTCTTGTTAAACTGTCAAGTAAGCATACTGGGGACTTTACTTGAAGGTGAATAGACCGTCCCTTAAAATACAATATGTCTATACAAACCACTACAAAAACTTTTATTTTAAAAGTCCAAGTTATAATAAAATATGAAAATAATGAGCATTATACAAATCTGTTACACATATCATCGCCTTTAATGTATACTGGTGTAACTTAATTTTAGCAACTTTACAGGAGCGCGGTTTAAATGCTCATAAAAACTTTATTACAGATGACATGATGAATTCTTTGACTAGCGATGTTGATAGTTACAACATTTTAGAGAATTTAAGTTCATATCATCTGTAATAAAGTTTTTATAAGCATTTAAGCTCCTATAAAGTTGCTAGAAAACAGTTATGCAAGTATGCATTAAATTATATTTGCAATATAACATGCCCCATTTCATTTTGTACACCTCTTCCCTAACTAGGGAATCTTTAAAGAACATACTATTGAAGATTAAAAAAACTACAATTTGAAAGCTTATAGAAAACTATAAACAATATGATACCAATTAAAAATGCTGACAAATGCGATGTCAGCTGGTAAGGTGGTGCTGCATTCAAGATTTTATAACATGAGTGTACATCCAAACACCTATGATAAATAGGGTAAACCATCTACGCTGTTTTTTATATGAACCTTGATTGACGTCCTTTTATTTCTTAACACATTGGTTGTAAAATTTGTGATTTAACTTAAGTCCTTATAATATTTGCAAAACCGATAAGTTAATTGATAAATTTCGTTTCCTACAACTTTTCTATTTCTTTACACCACCATTTCACTATGTGTTGGACATTAGTGATGGGAACTTGGGTGTCGAGTGTCGTGATACTATTGGTGGTCGTGACCCTTGAAGTGTCACTCTTAGTGTCGAACAGTATCGCTCTTATTAGAGTGTATTTCGAAGTTGCTTGATCATTCTTACAAAGAAATTAAGGGCAGATTTGTTGAACTGGCCAACAATCATTGAATGAGACGTACATATAAAAATATTTTGCTGTGGATTTTTTCTTTTGTATTAGTATAATATTGACGGTGATAATTTTATCTTGGGTTTTCAGCAAAATAAATTAAAATCAATAATTGAAGTTGAATAAGTTCCTCATGTACCTAATTATTATTTCAGCTTCTTATATTTATACCTTATAATGTATTTTGAAGAAAGACTACTGTCGAAACACGTGTAAATAAATACAATGATCATTAATTTTCATTAATTCAATTTATTTTGCTGAAAACACAAAATAAAAGTATCATCTTCAATCTTAACAAAAACACGTTCTCGACTAAAGACCAATGTCGTCAGCGAAATTACATTTTTAAATAGTTTTTATAGTAAATCCAATGAATTGTGACATCCTAGTAGCCAGGATGTACAATATTAACGCTCACAGTGCTCAAGGTTAAAAGGAGAGCTGGTAGGTTGGTTCGTCGATGATAGCTACTAAAAAATAACGATTTGCTGCCTGGGCGCCATTCTAGAAAACTAGAAAGAAGGGGAATGACCAAATACACACAATCATAACAAAAACACAACACGATAATGTAAAACGTATAATTAATATAAAGATTTAATAATGTAATATAAATGTAAATAGTAACAGTAGTACTAACAAATAAATAATAACAAAAGGTACAAAAATTTAATAAACAACAATAGTCACCAAGGGCTAAACAAACACCCTACTATAATAAAGAATAAATGGCCACACTAAGGTATGAAAAATGACCACAGATATGACTAACAGCCAGTATAATAAATGTACTGCAAGATTTTCTGATAAATAATTGATAACAAAAAATGTCAATAATGAAAGTTCTTTTTTTTGTATACAAACAAACAAATTGCAAAAATTATAATAAAGTGCAACTTGCAGTGAACAGGAGTGTGCAAAAATAATAAAAGAATTGTTGGAAACTGTGAGAGGTGAGGTAAGAAACAAATATCAGGTAAGTGTACATAAACTCAATTCCTAACCTTAAATCTTTACCAAACAACAAGTAATATAAATGCAAAAAGATCATAAAAATAACCTGTAATAATTTCAGGCAAGCTTGCTTAATAAGGCGCCGTACCAGCAATAATTAATACCAAGCAAAGAATTTACAAGTACCATCAGTACCACATAATAAAGATTTGAACACAACGAAGGTAAATAATTAGCTTTAATTAGGAATAAGGATAATAAGAAGGGAAAACACTTCTGTAATACTTACAGTTACAACTCTCAAAATTTACCAATATAACAGTACCAAAGATGTCGAATGCTGACA
This sequence comes from Agrypnus murinus, assembly GCA_929113105.1. NCBI lineage: Eukaryota > Metazoa > Arthropoda > Insecta > Coleoptera > Elateridae > Agrypnus > Agrypnus murinus. Next base: position 114,804,806 of record OV816023.1, on the reverse strand, counting down.
AAACCAGCTACCATAAATAAACGGCAGAAACACAATACTCCTGGCTGTGAGACAATGTGGTCTACGGATGTCTTCATAGATCAAAAACCACCTTTACCGGAGGGTAAGATTATCACATCACAATCCAAATAGCAGGATAAAATAAGTTGACAACAACCAGCTTCTAGGTTGCGAGACAGTGCTGTGGCCTACAGGTGTCTTCAATGATTAAACCACCATCACCGGAGGGTAAGATTCTCACATGGAAATTCCAACTAGCAGAATAAAAATACCATTCTTTTAGAACTTGCTTAAACCAAAGCAACCATTTCCATGATGCAAGCCAATAAGATTAGCCAAGTAGATCTCAATAAACTTAGAAAAAACCCTCAACCATTAAGGTGAAAAATGTGGGGTATATAAGAGATGCCTAGATGTTCTTGAGCCAAAAGTTCAATAGGAAAAAACTTGAAAAATTTTAAAATGTCTTCTCATTATCAAAAAGAGATTAGAATTCCTCCTACACATCGTTGGTAAAACTTTCACACCAAAAGATAAAAAGAAAGTAGAAATGGCTGACAATTGTTTATATTAAGATAACCAAAAATACACAGGGGAAAATATCAGGAAACACACCAAAAGGAAAAATCCGAATAGTAATTAAAGAATAAAAATAAATAAAGTTAGTTAGGTAGGCAAATCATACAATAAAGACAATTCTTTTCCTTTTTTTTTTTTTAGGAAACGACTCCAAAGAATCAAGAGGATTAAATAAAATTTGGGAACGTCACAGAATAGACTTGAATTACAAGTTATTTATAGAATTTGTTTCTTTTCTTTTAAATTTCTGTTTCATAATATGTATTTACTTTTATAAATAATTTAATGCCTTTTAATGTACCTAATGCATAAATATATAACCATAACAGAATTTACTCATATAATTGTTTTTTAATCCATAGTTTGCTTATGATTTATGTAGCTATGAATCTTGACTGCTTCTCGTTTCAATTGGATTACATTTACACTAGCGCATGCATGATGTAAAGGCGAAGTGTCGTTCAAGTATCACGAAGAGTCGACACTTCTCCCGCTATATTGTTTCGACTCTCAAGTGTCGCGACACACGGGTAGTGTCGAGACCCCATCACTATTGGACATTCATTAATTAAGTTGAGAAAATATATAATGGAATCATTGAAAGTTCATTTATTTCTATTTAGATTTTGTTGGAGTAAACATATTATTAAACTTTTATTCTCTAAAGGGGTATGTTTTTATTTGAAAAACCACAGTAAGCAATAATTTTATCAATATAGCACTGATAACGCTTTCTTTTAAATTTTTTAAGTTTTTTGAATTTTTTTAATGAACTAAAAATGAAAAGACATTAATAAAGCTCATACATAACTGTGTGTGAGACTTCTATTAGTTAGGTATCTAATGTACACTTACATTACAAAATTTTGAATACGTTGCCGCCTTAGCAGCTAACAACATGTTGCCCAGTATCTTCTATTGGTGTTGCGATTCATAGCTTTTAATAAACTTACAAGTGGTATAGCTTTTTAATATTCCTGAGTATGCTTTGTTGAGTATGAGGTTTTGTTGCATTTGTTCTTTGTAATTACTTTAGTACAATGTTTTTGATATTATGACAGTTTGTTTTAAAATGTTTTTGAAATCTTACCATAATTAATTGAATTAACTATATTTATGTAAGAAATCCTTTCAAAAATCACGTCCATAATACACACGAGCAAGTGCATGTTGGGTTGCATTTTTGGCTTCAACAGTTATGTAAATAGCAGTATATACATCTTCTTCTTCTTGCAACTCCTTCTGCGCCTCTAGGCGTCAGAGGCAGTTTATACATAGTTATTTATATTTTTAGTTAGTAAGTGCTTTAGTATTACCAACTGGTCACAACCGAATTTTCGGAGAGATCGATTAAAATTTTCTGTTTAATGTTTTTTAATGTTTTAGTTTATTGTAAAAATAAAAAAAATCTGTAAAATATGTATATTTCATGAGTAAATAAATATACAATTTCAGAACAATTAATGATTTTAATGTTTTTATTTTTTTCTGTTTAATTGCTTTTTTTAGTTTGCCCTGCAAAATACCTTGTTTTTTCCAGAAAATTGTCATGACATTTCTAGTAGTTTATATCTGCCATATATAAAGACCAGAGAACACATGTTATATCTGGAAACGGATATACCTATCATTTCTGGAGAGTTGGATGGGTGATTATGAGTAGGTATTGGTATTCTAAAGTAACAATTATTTCAATAACTATTGTATTGTATAGGGAACATACTGAACCAAGCGATGCATGTCATTAATGGAAATATTGTTGTATTAATGGAAAGTTGTAATTATAAGAGGTTCATTGAATAATTGAAAAATTCATTTAAGTTATGCTCATTAGTATCACCGAATTTTATCTGTTTAGGAGATTACAATATAGATTTTTTAATGATGGAAGATCATTACACCAGATACTTTAATAACATGTTGGAGTGCTTGAATTTAACTCAAATTATTAACGAGCCATCTAGAATAGGAATTCATAAACTCTCATTATTAGAAGTTATAATTGTTTCCAATATTGACTTAATTAAAAGATCTGGAGTAATCAATTGTATTTTATCAGGTCTCGAGTTAATATTTTGTAATTGCTTTACTAATTCTTCCAAACAATTGTCGACTGTGCATATATTCAAAATAGAAATTTCAAACATTTTAGGTACGATGAATTTTATCAAAAGCTTCAGGGTCATTCCATGCGAAATCGATCACTAAAATGAGTCGATCTCACGGATTTCAATAAAAATCAATTATGTGGTAGCAATCTACTAAAGAACATAACTTTCATTCATCAATTTGCTAAATAACACAAAACTTCAGAAATATTCAAACTGAAAAAATAATCAAAACTATTTGCGCGTCTTTAAAGAACTATAAATATCTCGAAAAGTATTTATCCTAGAAAAATTTTTTTTTTAATATATTGCTCACAAGACGACGGGCTTTTTGGACAGTTTAATAATATTTTGTTAACAAACGTATTTTTATTTTTTTATAAACGAAATATTTTAAAATTGCAGAAAGATCGGTGTAGTCACATTTTTAAAAATCTGGAAAAAAAGATTGTACAGATTACTTAACATTTCTGTATTTAAATGCAAAATGGCAAGCAGGACATTTTAATAGTTTTGACAGGAGAAACTTTTAAAGACCACGTTGCAAGCAGCAGGCGCACCATAGTCCACACCAGCCCTGTCGCAACCTGCATTCCCTACCTTCTAGTTAGTAATAATACGGTCCAGAATACTAGCGGTCTGTCTTAACTATTGTACATAAAATAAACGTATATCTGTGTTGATGTGATTATACCTACTGATTAGTTAATGTATTTAAATTGATTTTTTTGGGTGTGTTACATAAAGTATTTTTCTTGCGGCCGTCAAAGTCCCTAAAATATAATGGAATAGTTATTTTAAGTTTTAAGGTCAGTTGGGGTAATTGGTCCATAGCTTTACAATTCTCTAACTTTAAACTCTTATTTCACATTTTTATCATGAAGTATAAGTTTAGGATCTTTTTTTTATAGCAACTTTAATATATTTTGAATGTAATGAAAATGTAAAAATAAAGCAGCTCTAATGCTAACTACTGTATTAAAAAATATTTTTTAAAAACATGTCAGTTGGTTCCAGTCACCCAATAGATCATGGTAAATGGAACCACTGTCTATACTTTATATCCACATTACTTTATATCATGTTCTGGATAACTGGGACACCCTAAGGATGTCAATTAAAATGTCCCAAAAAAATTGGGCCCTGCACCGAGCTGTCTTATTTTATTCGACAACCCAATATATATCTTGAATATTAATAAAATAGACTGAGATATTGACATTTGATGCAAGTTCTTATACATAAAGCTAAAGCTTACTTATGAAATGAAGCGCACTCTAAACGGCTACTTTTTGAACGTTTTTATATACGGGCAAAACGTGTTGCACCGCCCGTCCGAGAAAATTTTCTTGAATTAAAAATTAAAGATTATTTTTTTATTTATTTAAGAAATTTTTTATTTACTGGGGTGAGCTCACCCCATATTTGTGCCGGAGCCTCAAAATCCAAAGGGCAGCACTGCGTTTAACGATAATTTTAGTTTTTATTAATCAAAAATCCATGGCTTACCCCATGGATCCAATTACTCAACTGAACTTATTAAACATCAGAACCTACAATAAAAGATCAGTAATAGTTATTTATGGTAGGTACTAGTGAGTTAAGTGAGATATAATAATTTTTCTGAGTGAATAATATCATTAGCTCACGTGTGCCACGAGTTCAAATATTGAATTTGCAATGTACCTATAGTTTAGTCTGTAGTTTCTGACGGTAATAAATCTGACACACTAGCTCGATGACTGGATGTTAATAATTAAACTACTACCTACAAAAGCACCCAATATAACCCAGTAAACATCTATTTTTAAATTTAGGATCAAAAACAACTCATTTTCTGTAAACAAAATTGATAATTAAGCTATTGCATTATAATATTTTAGGGTCTTTGACGCCTGCAAGACAAATATTTTATGTAACACACCTGAAGAAATCGATTTAAATACGTAAGTAATTAACTAATCAGCAGGTATAATCACATCAACACAGATATACATTTATCTTATGTACAGTGATGCCCATTTGAAAGTTCGACTCTTTATATGTAATATTCCAAAATGACAAGTATAAGTTAGGATTTCATGGGATATGTGTTTATAAAAGCTGCAGCGGAATGAAAGGTTTTTTATTATTTTCAAATACTTGTGTATTGAACTTTTGTTCTTGGGCTACGTTGTAGTATACGGCGCAGCGAGGCCCTAAGTATTTCACAAGTTCAGCTGGCGGTCTTAGGTCTCCGAAGGGGTCATAGTACAAAACCACGTTTCGATCCTTTCTATAAGCAACCCAATGAGTACCCGGTCCTCCAGCGTCGTCAAGATTAACAATAGCTCTTTCGAATTGCTAAGGTTTCGTTGAAGGTAGACCTGTTCTCATATAGACACCTCTAAAATAGGGTATGTCTTTAGCATGTTTTATTATATCTAGGTCTGTAAGCGGTCTCCGAGGCAAGTTATTCAGTTTTTTGACCGCCTGACATATGGTTTTAAGTACAATGCAACTCCGCCAGTTCTATACGGCTTCAGGTAAAGGGCGTTCCCGTTCTTACCGCCAAAAGCGATAGCTTCCATACTTTTATTATGCCGTGTAGTTTCTTCTAGCTGTCTCTTATTACTATTAGCAGTGTTAACAGCTTTGGCTACGCCCGAAGCGCCTCCTATAATTGCACCGAGAGCCGAGAGGCCAGCAAAAATTGGTATGAGTGGTAAAATACCCCCTGTAGCTGTAGGCACTGGAATAATTCGGGGTACTTTAACGTTTTTTCGACCGCCCACGTTTTGAATGATTCTTCTGGCAGCGCTCAGGGCATGATGTGTTAAGTCCTTACCCGTGAGTCTCTTGCTTGCACGATTCACTACACCAACAAGCTTCTTTAAAACGCCACCTTTGAAAGTGACAGTTTTCTTCTTCTTCACCTTTCTAGCGAGACCCTTTTTCGCTGACTGTTTGTCTTTACGCACATTCCCAGCTTTCTTTTAGCCTTCATTATACCTGTTACAAACAGAGCTGATGCTTTTTCCCCTAATTTAGAGTCTTTAGCCTTAACACTCTTCCAAGCAGCTTCTTCTAATACACGATCTGCCTGGTGTCTACTGTTCAAATCGGAGCTTTGAGCGTACGAGATGTCGTGCTGCATACACGCGTGGTCCAAAGGGTTTATACCTTTATCGCCACGTTGTAATCTTTTAGATAATTTAGTACCAGGTCCACAGTACTGATAAGAAGGAAGATGTAGTTCAATAGGTAGCTTGTCTATGAGCTTGTTAACAAAGCCGTTACCCTCGTGAACTAACATCTGGTACTGAGAGAAGAGACTGCTTGTACCTGTATTTATACTCGGTCGCCGCCGCCGGACTAATCTGTGTTCTGAAATCTCTGCGTATAGATAAAGTCTCTATGATCAGCTTGTAGAATTTTACACAGATGCTTTTCAACATTATGTATTCTTGTTTGAAAACGATATCTGTCCTGAGCTAATGTTTGCCAGTCTCCCTTTCTCGCCTGTCTGTATGCATACTCCCATACTATCATATGATGTATATTATTCATGCGTGCGTCGGCGAAACTTACTTTCTTTACCATATCGATGTGTTGCTGCTACTACTACTACATATTGCTATGTTTGAAGAGTTATTGATATTAGTAAAACTAAAACTTTGTTTAAATACATTTTTTTTATTTCTTCAACGATACATTTAGGCTAAGATAGAAAAAAATAACTGATTAGCGTAGATATAAGCAAACTAGGTATCTGCGCAGCATTCCCGTAAGGCTCACCACATTTCCTATCCGCGCTAATCAGGCATTTGATATAATACACTTAAAATTAGAATAAAAATGGTGTCCATATCAATATGATTAGGTCAACCGATAGTAGTAGTAGTAAATTCCGTTATTAGTCGGCATTGTACACTCTCTTTATGTTGTAAGAGTTCGTACGTGTTGCAGATTCGGCTATTAGGGCATCAAACGATGATCGCATAACTTTTTGAGTATCCTCGAGCGCTTGTACTTTATCTAATAATTTTTTATAATTACTATCTAGGGTATTATTCGTTTTTTCTATCTTTGTCAACACACTCGAATGATTAGTTTCCATCTCATCATTTGATATTAGGAGATTTCTTTTAGTTTCTTTTTCCAGCGTTGTTAGCAAACTGTTAAATTTACTAGTTTCAATGTCAACCTTTGTTACCTTTTGCTTTAGATCTTTAATAGTGTTCTGAGTGTCGTTAGTCATTGTAATGAAGGTTTGTACAGCAGAGTCGAATTGAGCATCTACATAGGCTTTAGAAGTGACATCCGCACCATCTATAGGGTAACTTACTGAAACAATACGTTTACCATCTGCATTAAACTGCATTTGATCGTTTTTATGCATAGCTCGCATGTTAAAATACTGCCTAGAGATTACATCTTTATCCTCCAGAGGCTCCCCTATATTACATATTCTTCCATCTTTAGCGTCATAGTACGACCCCTGTCTTTTATCCTCTCGTCGTCTCAAACATTTAGAGAGTAATTTTCTTTCAACATTATCCACCAGCTCGTCGGTATACTTTTTCGTGCAAACATCGTGGTCGTCAAGCGGTCCTTTAACATGTACTAGTCTTCTCTTCTTAACATCAATTACACCTTCAACGCTATCTGATAACATTAGTACAGAACGCTTCGTGACAAGATCGTTATCGTTGATAGGAGCGCCTACATTAGTTATACGTCGGTTCTCAACATCGAAATTGCCCTCTGGAGTTAATTTGAAACCATAACCTCTCGGTCCACGTTTTGTTGCAGCCATTGCTGCATCTGTCATGCTCATCATAGCTCTACCGAAGAGATCTATTGTGTTCATGATGACGGATGACAAATAACTGTCACGCACGAACAGAATACAACGTATTTATAGCTGAGATCTTCATAGCGTAATGATGTACATATTTCAATACGTCATGAGATTTATGGTGATCTATATGAATGAAATAAAATATAATATCCAGCGTTCCAATTGTATAAACATATAAATTATATACGGTGAATTAAATTTAGAAAATACCACAGATATTCTTTATTTCTCTCAGCTAGCTCAGGTTTGCTCAGTAAAGCATAAATTATATTAATTGCGAGACTCTTATGTACTTTTATGCCTGGAAAGAAGGAAAAACTTATATCGTAAGCTCTAAAACTCCTGCAACCTGGACAACTGCTACTCAACTCTGAATTTGAAAGACAAGAATGCCTGATGTTTGTATTAACATCAATTAAACACATATATGAAATTTAAAACACAATACGTACAAAGGGAAATAGAAAAATTAGTAATTACCATTTCACTTTATTCAATAAAAACTTAACGTTGTCATGCTATAATAACATTAGGATTTCATGTACATTATATAGAAAGTTCAAATTTATAAAAAAGAAACTTAAAATTTATTCAGTAAAAACTTAACGTTGTCGTGCTATAATAACATTAGAATTTCATGTACATGAGATAGAAGGCTCGAATTTATAAAAAGAATTTATTCTGTTTAATCAATAACAAAAGAGGATATGTCAATTATAATAAGCTTTTTTTTTGTTCAGGTATAAAATCTCCTAACAACCCATAATTTCGATCGGATAACCAGATAACTGGCAAGAATTTTGACTTGTCAGAACTTGCATATGGTCTCGTATAAAAGGGGTGGTTATATTACTGAAAGCCTCACTATTAGTTGGCATCAGATAGGTGTGTTTACATTGGTTATTTTGTTCGGGTCGTGGTTTATTGTTTTAAATTATACTATTTGTATGTTTGGTGTTAATTGAATTGATAATATTTACTGCGTGCGTGTGCTTAACGTATAGAGTTTTTTTGTTTAAAGTTGCGTAGTGCATATTTACTGCGGTGTAACACATTAGGTGAGTTTTTTATTATAAATTCGAACCTTTTATCTTATGTACGTAAAACTCTAATGTTATTATAGCACGACAACGTTAAGTTTTTACTGAATAAATTTTAAGTTTCTTTATTTTATAAATTTGAATCTTCTATCTCACGTACATGAAATCCTAATGTTATTATAGCATGACAACGTTAAGTTTTTTATTGAATAAAGTGAAATAAATTTTCTATTTCCCTTTGTACGTATTGTACGTGTCTAAAACTAATACATCAATAGCGTTTATTTAAATATTTTGTTACTCTTATAATCTCTAGATTTACTGGGAATTGACCACATTTTATAACTAATTATTGTTATGACGACGAGACCTGTGTGATTGACTTATTGCCCCATGGAAATAGGTAAGATGTTTATTAGATTCCTGTAATATTAAAATTAAGGTGAAAAAGAGTGTCGGAACAAATTTTTGTTTATTAAAAAAGAAAAGTGACAGACCGCCCTAAAAATTTTATGTAAAAATCTTAGTATTTTGATTCGGAAAGGAAATAAGTTAAAACCTAACCATCATCAACCATACTCTTTTGTTTTTACTGTACAAGGATTTTAAAATGTTCAAGGATTAGTACCTGCTTTGTGCCTCAGGTAGTCAACCCGACCTTTTTTGGGGTATAGTGATGCATTTTAATCTGATAATTATCTCGATTTCAAGTTTACAAAAAGCTGTCTTTAAGGAAGATTGAAAAGATTATATATTGATGATGAAAAAGGGAGAGAATTTTTACAGAAAAGAACCATTTAAACTTACCTGATTTGGAGGGTTCGAAGCAGGTATAAAAAACTGCAAATTTCTAGTAATTTGGAGGTCGAAGCGTTCCTTTTTAAAAGAATGTATAATGCCTCAGGGTGTTTTCCTTTTTGTCGTCGTCGTCGAGGGTAAGGTAAAATTTAACTCCAGTTTATTTTGGTACCTTCTACAGTATAGCTGTATTATATTTTTGTTGTAACAATTGGTTTAAAGTCTAATAATAAGGACCGGTTTAAATTTAAAAGATGATTAGAGTATATATTCCTTCTCGATGAGAGGTGATTAAGGTGTTTTAATTTAACGTGATATCTGGTATTACAAAGTGCAAATGGTAAGTTATTTTTCTGCATTAGAATTAGATTTTTTCTCTTTTAAATAGTTAATTCAGCTGTTGATAATAATAATACATATTAGTGTTAGAAACCAGGCCGATCCCTGAACGTGATTCAAGAGCCTGTGTATTTATTTACGTAATTTTTTTAACATGGAGATCCGAAAGCCCTTCACGAAGGGTAGCTACTGACATAGATATATCGGTTAGTCGAGCTTGCAAAACTCGTTGATATCATTGACGATTGTTGGTTTCTTTAAATTTCATGATATCTTTGGGTAGAAAGTTTCATTAGAATACAACGGTCTTGATCACGTGCTAAGAAGGAGAGTGTGTGAGATTGTGAGATTGAGAGAGTGAGAGAGAAGGCTCTTTAATGCATCCTCTAATAGGTGATAAGGAGAGAGCGAGAGAGTGAGAGAGTGTGAGAGAAGGCTCTTTAATGCGACCTCTAATAGCATCAGTACGTAGGATAATACAGGTTTCTTTAATGCGACCTCTATTGGTAGTACATAGGTCGTCGTCGATAATACAGATTTCTTCATGACGCCCTCTAATAACATTACCTAGGTCGTCGATAATACAGATTTCTTCATGACGCCCTCTCTTAGCAATACACACTAATTGTAGCATGACGCCCTCTATTGGCAGCACACAGATTGCCGGTAATACAGATTCCCGTAATGGCGGACGGGCGTGGTATAATGAGAATCAGAAGCAAGGGGAGGAGCTACAGGAGTGGGGGTAACCAATCAGAGAGCAGTAGGCGTGTCATCCAAGATGGCGTCGACCAATCAGAAGCGAGGGGTGGGTCTAGCAGAAGGGAGAAGGGGAAAGGGGTGGAGCTCATTTGCATAAAAATTTTCCCACGCTCAAGCGACCCAATACCTACTAATACGGTACGTAAATAACACAATACATACTTCGTCTTTCGGAAAACGAAAGAAGTGAATGTCGTTGTCATCGAAATAAAATGTATTCCTACAGTTCTTGCAAACACCCGCGGTGTTTACGTTTTTCTCCATTGATGTTTTGCTTCACTATAAATGTTCAATTGTTTGTTTATTTAACTCTCATAATCACCAAAAAACACACTACACATTTACTGTTTGTCGCAATATGGGTACACTTTCACGGAACACATACGAAATAACGAATTGACTTGACAGGTATAAAAGAATGAAAATAAGCATCCATCTTTGGCATTTCTGTGCTCCAGTCCAATGGCATCGCAATAAACTAAGAGCGAGCCGAAAGTAACCGAGAATCGGCGATGGGCCCTTTAAAGCGGTTTTTGTATTCTATCTCTCTCGGAATTGAGGTTTCTCTACCAACTTTCGCCTTCACATGTCATTGTACTGACAATTAATACGTCCTGGTGGGTTTTTAGAAACCTTGAACACGACTTCTGAATTGTTGAATAACCAGTCTCTTTAATATTATCATTAATTAAAAAGTTTGTCAAAAAATATTAAACCTTAGCTCTATATAAGTCAACTTGTTCTTTGTTTACGTTACCTAACAACGCCTCAATTTCAGCAAGGTACTGAAACATAGCATGGTCATTCTGAAAGCGACACGGTAAACAGATTTAGGTCCCAGTGCTAGAAATTTTTGTATGTTTTTAGGTATTACAGTGTTAGATAAATTAACAAACAATTTACTCGAATCAACATCATTTCTTTTCTTATTGTTCTTTTCTTTCTTTTCTTGTTGTTCTTTGTATTAAGTAGTGTTAAATCATCAAGTTTCTTTTATATTAGATCGTTTAATATTGTTATGTACATAATTATAGCGAGTAATTTGCCTGTTATTAAAATCCTTGAATATATGAGTTAGAACATTGATTTTGACTACCCTCATGCTGTTATTGAGTATTTTCCTAAGCCAGATATGGATGAAGATTTAGATACTCCTATTCGGGCAAAAATTTTTTGCTTGTAGCTCTTGCCCCTGTAGACCTTCTCAGGGCAATCTCTTTTAATGCTCCAACAGTAGTCTGCCATCATATGCTTTTCCCAGCGCCTTTGGTAGCGTTCTTTCATCGTCATGAGGTCTTGATGGAAACGCTCCCCCTGTTTGCCACTTACACAGCCAAGGTTCTCTGGGAACTGATCAAGGTGACTTATACAGTAAATCGACTTGTTTCTTCTTGTTGCTTCTACAATTTAGGTCGGTTTATATACAACGTTTGATTATTATAGGTTAAGATATTTTTCTTTATTGTAAGCTTTTCTTGAATGTATGAAAGCTAGGTGTATGATAGTTAATTTTATTGCTGAATTTATAATGTTTTTACAGAGTAATTAAATATATCTATGAAAGGTGAGAGGACATATACAAAGTTTAATTACAAAAATCGAGTATTTAATTTATATAATTACGAAAGGACAGTATTTGTAAAGCAGATATACCATTTTAAATAAACTGAAACTTAAATAAAACAACCTTCTTAGGAAATTACCAATAAATTAATTAATATTACCAAACAATTGGAAATACTCCCGAAATTAGATATGCATCTATCAGGATTATTTGTGACTGTGACTGTCGATGAAATTAACGCGAAGATATCAAATATTCAGGTTGACTTATTACAAGTAAAGAATAATGTTTATAAAAATGCAAATCGCATTAATTGCCTTGTAGAATCAATAGATTGTAAGCAAGGACATATTGATTTTCTAGAGAATAAGCTGAATCATCTGGATCAATATTTGAAGAACAAGAATATTGAAATACATTAATTAAAAATATTATTATGGAAAGTATAGCCCGAAGATTAAACATAGAAGATTTCACAAAGAACCAAATAGAAAGTATCCGTAGAATATAAGTAGGTATTGCGACACCTGAGGCAGACGTTTTTGAGGGGATGCAACACGCCCCTTCCCCCTCCAGGCTCCTCCCCTTGCTTCTGATTTGCTACCCCCACTCCTGTAGCTCCTCCCCTTGCTTCTGATTAGTCGCCGCCATCTTGGATGACACGCCTACTGCTCTCTGATTGGTTACCCCCACTCCTGTAGACCTGCTATTCTCTGATTGGCTTACGACGGCCATTTGGAACGTCTGGCGCCATTCTACCATGCCCACCATTACGGGAATCTGTATTACCGGCAATCTGTGTATCGTCAATAGAGGGCGTCATGAAGGGATCCGTATTACCGGCAGACTGTGTATTACTACTAGAGGGCGTCATGAAGAAATCTGTATTACCGGTATGTAGAGGTCGCGTAAAAAGAAAACTGTGTTAGAGATGACCCTTCAATTAGAGTCTGCAGCCATTTTATATCACAACATGTTTTTTTTCTTCTTAATAAACACCTACATGGTGTGCGAGATATTAAAACTAGTCACAAATGACTAACCAATAATTTGAATCTGATAAATCTTAATAACTAAACATTTATAAGCTAGAGTTAATCCAATGATGTCCTTTAGTTTGTACTGGCTGCGCAAAATACACTTATACTACTCACTCGCGCACAATGCTCTGCTTTTATACAAAACACTACACGGTCAAACGGTTTGGTCCTCTTCAGTCTTCGGACAAGATGTTGGTTATCCAGTAGCTGAAGGGCTTCTGCGTTGACGTGATGGTATAGTCTGGCCTGATGTTTGCCAGCGAACCTTTTTATCTCTTCTCGAACCATTGGGATGCCAAGATCACGATGGAGGCCCTGGTTGCGTACGTACCATGGAGCATTTACCATGTTACGCAGCACTTTGTTTTGGAAGGTCTGAATTAGTTTTATGTTGGAATCTTTGGCACAACCTCAGAGTTGAATTCCATAAAGCCAAATAGGTTTTAAAATCTGATTATAAATAAGAATTTTATTGTGCAATGACAGCTTGGAATTTCTACCAAGGAGCCAATAATATTCTTTGTATTTCATACCAAGTTCAGACCGTTTCTTCTTAACATGTTCCTTCCAGCGTAGCTTAGCATCCAAGTTCATACCAAGGTACTTAGCGTTGTTTGCATGAGGTACAATGTTACCGTTGATATTAAGCGTAGGGGGGTCCGTCAACCTTTTATTGATGAAGTAGACATGGATAGATTTAAGTTCATTTAGTTTTATTTTCCATTTTATTGTTCAATCAAGAATTCTGTTACTAGCGTTTTGCAGCTTAGCGGTAGAGGTTTCAGAATTGTGTCCAACTGCAAGCAAAGCCGTGTCGTCAGCAAATGTTGCGGTAGTTACATCTCTTGTTTCTGGCAAGTCACTGGTGTAAAGGAGGTAAAGTAATGGTCCCAGGACGCTTCCCTGTGGTACACCTGCACTTATTTCTTTGAGATCTGAATATTCGTCTTCTTGTTTGATGCGAAATAGTCTGTCTGATATGTATGATGATAAAACTTATTGATTCGGTAGCATTCTTTTTAATTTATGGACTAGACCATATCACAACATGTGGCGCTAAATTTGAATTGCCAAATTACAGAATCTGTCAATTTTAAATTTGTCATTTTTGCATCTGTCATTTTAAATTGTCAATTTTGCATCTGTCATTTTGAAGCTGTCAATTTTAAATTTGTCATTTTAAATCTGTCAATTTTGAATCTGTCAATTTTGCATCTGTCATTTTTGCATCTGTTGCATTTGTCATTTTAAACATGTCAATTTTGCATGTCATTTTTGCATCTGTCAATTTTGCATCTGTCATTTATGCATCTGTCAATTTTGAATCTGTCAATTTTGCATCTGTCATTTATGCATCTGTCATTTTAAATCTGTCAATTTTGCATCTGTCATTTAAATCTGCCATTTTTGAATTTGTCATTTTGAAGTCGCCATCTTGGATTTCCCTGCCATAGATTTGAATTTTAGCGCTAACTCTGGGATTGGATCGACCATCATTTATCCCTTTCACTAGACGGAAACTCTTTCTCCTTCTCAATTTGTCATTTTTGCATCTGTCATTTATTTCTGTCAATTTTGCATCTGTCATTTTGAAGCTGTCAATTTTAAATTTGTCATTTTAAATCTGTCAATTTTGCATCTGTCAACTTTGAATCTGTCAATTTTGCATCTGTCATTTTTGCATCTGTTGCATCTGTCATTTTAAATCTGTCAATTTTGCATGTCATTTTTGCATGTCATTTTAATTCTGTCAATTTTGTATCTGTCATTTATGCATCTGTCAATTTTGAATCTGTCATTTTAAATCTGTCAATTTTACATCTGTCAATTTTGAATCTGTCAATTTTGCATCTGTCATTTATGAATCTGTCATTTTAAATCTGTCAATTTTGCATCTGTCATTTAAATCTGTCAATTTTGAATCTGTCATTTTTGAATTTGTCATTTCGAAGTTGCCATCTTAGATTTCCCTGCCCTAGATTTGAATTTTTGCGCTACCTCTGGGATTGGATCGACCATCTTTTATCCCTTTCACTAGACGGAAACTCTTTCTCCTTCTCAATTTGTCATTTTTGCATCTGTCATTTTCAATTTGTCAATTTTGCATCTGTCATTTTGAAGCTGTCAATTTTAAATTTGTCATTTATGCATCTGTCAATTTTGAATCTGTCAATTTTGCATCTGTCATTTATGCATCTGTCAATTTTGAATCTGTCATTTTAAATCTGTCAATTTTGCATCTGTCATTTATGCATCTGTCAATTTTGCATCTGTCATTCTAAATCTGTCGATTTTGCATCTGTCATTTAAATCTGTCAATTTTGAATCTGTCATTTTTGAATTTTTCATTTTGAAGTCGCCATCTTGGATTTCCCTGCCCTAGATTTGTATTTTAGCGCTAACTCTGGGATTGGATCGACCATCTTTTATCCCTTTCACTAGACGGAAACTCTTTCTCTCTCCTTCTCATAGTATGACTACTTACCGGCTGCTTTGTAACTTAGGATGTTCGCCGTCGGAAATCTTCGGTTTTTTTCGTGTACTCTCTTGCTGATGACAATCTACCTTTTATATAGTCACCCTTCTCCCTTCACCCTTAATCATGCTAGTAAATGAAACATCAATGTTTAAATATACATATTATTTATTTTGCTATACATTTCGAGGAGTAAATGGACAATTGTAACATATTGTTACGTTCTTTTTAAAATAATAACAAAAGTGCTGGTTAAATCTTCTATTAATAAGAAATATTTATTTACAAACACTAATGAATACACTATAAATTAACGCTATGATTATCAACCATTAAAACTATTATTTACAGACTATGAATTTCTAATACAACATTTATCTTTACATTCACTATTTATTTCGCGATACACAGTTCATGACTTGCTGTTGACTGCCTCTTTTTATCGGCGAAGTCGGTTATATACCCTCCTACAAACGTACTAGAAGCCGCTAGAAACTACTATATATTTCTAGAATAAACGCGTCTCGTTCACATGCTTGGTGCGATGAGTCATTCTCTCGAATGCCGTAGAATATTCCATTTGTTGTTCGAGAAGAGGTTCTTTCTTTTTCTCTCTTGTTACACTGCCCCCCTCTTCAAGTCTGTTCTGTCCCAGAACAGGTTTTATGCTCTGGTTCCTGTAGAACGGGTCATGACGATATCGACAGTCTTCACCTCGACTACACGTTCCATTACGGTAGAAGTAACAGTCTACACTCTTCGTTGGCCTTAATGCGGGCTGTGGATCAAAAATGCAGACGAAGATCTTGACGTCCGTACCTCTAAAGACAACTTCCAACATGTTTCTAACGATTCTCCAATCCAGCTGGTCCCGCCCACAGCCGAGTTTGGGAACTGCCAATTTGTTAATACCCCTGGTAAGCAACTCGATCCTCAAGTTCCATAATGCCCTCCACAAGTCGGCGTAACTCGGTTTCTGGTAGTAACACTGCTTGTTTACCAAGTAGTAAATGGATCGGTCATGATCAGGCAAGCGTAAGGATTTCCCAACAGAGGGATTTTGTTCTCGAAGTTCATTCAGCCGTCCAAATTTATTTCTAAACACTACTGCGATCCCCCTGGACATACGGAGATCCTCGGAGACACAGTGGGCAATGGAATAATCACCAGGGACCCGGAAGAGATCTTGTTGCATCTCAGTCGTGACTCCGAATCGCGCTTTTCTAGTTCCAGAAAACGCAGCCATAAATTCTCTGAAGGTTGGCTGATCATCTCCAGACCTTACGGTATTGATAGCCACCTCAGCCTCATCTTCCCGATCCGGGACTGCGTCATTATTTCCCTCATAGTGCGCCAGACGATTGGAGTGTATCACCTTTGGTTTCCCTCTTGGCAATTTCTGGATGCGATAAATCAAGTCATTTATTCGTTTCTTCACCTGGTATGGGCCCTCCCAATTCCGCTGTAACTTTGGAGAATAGCCACGACGTCTTTGCGGGTTGTATAACCAGACAAGCTCTCCAGGTTGAAACCCTCCTTCTTGGGCTCTCACATCGTACGTAGCCTTCATCCGGTCACTCGCGATTCGACTATTGTTTCGGGTTCGATCGTGAATATCCTCCAACTTCTTCTTTAAGTTGATGACATAATCATTGCCGGCTACCTCCTGCTCTATAGGTGGAGACCCAAATTCCAAATCACACGGTAACCGTAACTCACGTCCAAACATCACAGACGCTGGTGACTGACCGGTTGTTTCGTGGACCGATGCACGATAAGCCATTAGGAATAAATGCAGGTATTGGTCCCAGTCTCGTTGATGATCGGAGACAACCTTGGCCAAATATTTGCCCATTGTCCGATTCATGCGTTCTACCATTCCATCGGACTGCGGATGTAACGGTGTGGTCCGAGTCTTGCGAATGCCCAACAATCGACAGACTTCTCCAAAGAGTACAGACTAAAAATGGATGAAATTGCAAATGAAGAATTAGGACTAGATGGTTACAATATTTACAGAGCAGACAGAAATCCATTAACTAGTACCCATCTTAAAGGAGGGGGAGTTCTCACAGCGGTTCGAAAGTGTATAAACAGTTTCAAAATAAACATTGATCCAAAACCAGTTGAACAAGTTTTTGTAAAAATCATTGGTAATATGATAATTTGCGCCGTATACTTTCCACCAAAATCATCTGTTGACTCTTATACAGTGCATAGTGATACAGTTGACAGTGTAGTACAAACATTTGAACATAATGAACTATTAATATGTGGGGACTATAACCTTCCACACGATACCAGGACAAATGATGAGTATGGTGTTTGTGCAACGAACTCAGGATCGGTTCAAGCTTCCATTATTGTTGATAACTATAGCTGTCTGCATCTACATCAGGTAAATACAATAACTAATTATCAAGGTCGATTACTTGATTTGGTATTTACACACAATCCACAAACTTCAGTTACCTTGAGTGATGAAACTATACTTGATTGTGACAAATTCCATCCTTCCTTGCACATAGAGTGTCATCCACCTAACGAAATTAAGAGACTTGAATCCACCATGTATCGCTACAATTTTTATAAGGCAGATTTTGATGCTATTCAATTTGCTTTAAACGAGGTTGACTGGAAACAGGTTTTTAATAATATAAATGTAGATGAGGCTGTATCCAAGTTTTATGAAATACTGTATACACTAATTGATACCTATGTTCCACGTTTTGAAGCAAAACCATCAACATTTCCTGCATGGTATACATCAGAACTAAAAAGTTTAATTATTAAGAAGAAAGTAGAACATAAGAAATACAAGAATAACCCCACTGCTAAGAATTACAATGCTTTTGCTCTGTTACGACGACAATGCAAATCTGTAGCGACCAAATGTTATAATAATTACATATATAATATTGAAAATGCTATTCCAACTAATATCAAATCCTTCTGGAAGCATGTTGATCATAAAAGAAAAGATAGTGGCATTCCGAATGTGGTGAAACTAGAAGATGAACATGCCAACGAAGGTATGGATATTGTTAATTTATTCGCTAAGCACTTCAAAAATGTCTACACTAGCAACAAATGTAATATTCCTGAATATATGCTTACCAACACCATTGATTTAAGCAGTGTGAACATAACAGTAGCAAACGTTTTTGATAAAATCGGGTCTCTTGATGAACATAAAAGTGCAGGTCCGACGGGATTCCATCACTTTTTATTAGAAGATGTCAATATAGCCTTGTCCAACCGTTGCATATACTATATATGATGTCATTAAAAACTGGTTATTTTCCAAAAAATTGGAAAAATAGCTACATTATACCGATATTCAAAAGCGGTAACAAATCTGATGTAACCAATTACAGACCTATTTCAATTATAAATTGCATTTCTAAACTGTTTGAAAGCATTGTATGTGATAAGATTTCACCAATTGTAAACCATATAATAGTGGACGAACAACACGGCTTCTATCCAGGAAGATCAACAACTACTAACTTAATGGTTTACGAAAACTTCATTTTTGAGGCTTTTAGAAATCAGCAGCAGGTTGATAGTATCTACACAGATATGGCAAAAGCATTCGACCGCGTTAATCATGCACTCTTATTAGCGAAACTATCAGCTGTCGGTATTGTTGGCACATTACATAAATGGTTATCTAGTTACATAACATCCAGGATACAAGTAGTAAAAATTAAAGAATTTATATCGGAAGAAATACAGGTGACATCTGGAGTGCCTCAAGGATCGAATTTATCTCCTATGCTTTTCAACATTTTTTTCAATGATGTGGCCGACTGTTTTCAAAATTGCGGGTTTTTAATTTTTGCAGACGATATAAAGATATATAAATCCATCCAGTCCACAGAAGATTGTAAAACACTGCAATATAATTTGGAAAATTTCTGCAAATGGTGTTTCAATAACGACATGTTAATGAACATAAATAAGTGTCACATAATAAGATTTTATAGAAACGAACCAAATTATATATTTCAATACGTTTTAAACATGCAGCAACTCGCTACTAAAACAGAAATTAAGGATCTCGGAGTAATATTTGATGCTACACTGAGTTTTAAATCACATATATCTGCTATTATTAATAAAGCATCTAAAATGTTAGGTTTTATCAGAAGATTCTCAGTTGATTTCAAAAATTTGCAAACTTTAAAGATACTATATACAACTTTAGTACGACCACACCTGGAATACGCATCACCCATTTGGTATCCACAATATCAGGTGGACATCAGAAGAATAGAAACGATACAACACAAATTACTAAGAACCATTGCTTTTCGTATGCATATAAGTGTTAACAGTCAAGAATTTTCGTACAACTTAATACTATCTGTAATTAATCTGAAAACTTTACATGAGAGAAGATGCATTAATGACTTGATGCTTTTATATAAAATCTTAAATAATAAATTATATAAAATGTGCAGAACTACTCGAATTAATTCAGCTATACGTACCACCAAGGACACTAAGAGTAAAAAAATTGTTTAATGAACAACTTGTGCGAACCAATTACATGTCCAATTCGCCAATTATTAGAATCACTCGTTTAGCCAATAAAACTGATTCATTTGACTTTTTTAATAGTAGTATTGGAAGTGTAAATAATAATTTAAAGAAATTAACATTTGAATGAGTTGTAGTTTTTAAATAACCATCTTCTAAATTGATACTTTATATTAAACAAAACTTTAAAGCATTTATTATATAGATGTTTAATCATGTTATATACATATATGATAGCAGGTTAATGATATAAATTAAGTCGTCTTATATATGGTATATAAAAATGTACTTAAAAATATGTAAAATATGTATGTTATGTGTATTACTGGGATATTCCCGTCAATAAATAACTAAATAATTAAAATTGCGGCCTTGATCCGAATGCAGCTCCATTGGCACTCCGAAGCGACTGAAGAACTCTTTGACTAGTACGTCAGCAACAGTCGCAGCTTCCTGGTTTGGCAGGACATATGCTTCTGGCCATTTGGTAAAATAGTCCATTGCCACTAAGATGTATTTATTCCCATCGTCGGTTTCGGGAAATGGTCCGGCAATATCTATAGCTATTCTTTCCAGAGGACTACCCACATTGTACTGCCTCATAGGTGCTCTTCGCTTCCCCAAGGGTCCGTTACCCGTGGCACATAGTTCGCATTTACGGCACCACTCTTTCACGTCTTCTTTACAATTGACCCAGTAAAAACGCTCTCTAACTTTCTCCAAAGTCTTCTTCACCGAAGTGTCCTCCTGAGGCACCGTCATGGAGATGTCGCAATACGTAGCCACTCGGCTTCTTGGAACCACGAACTGAGACCTAATGGTGGTGCCATCTTCACTCTCCAGTACTCGCTTCAGGAGATCGTCTTCCACCTTCAAGGACTCCCATTGGGCCCAATATGCTTTGAGCGTTCTGTTGAAAGGGCTGACGGCCTCCCAGGCAGGCCTTTCTCCCACGCGCTTCCATTCCAGTACCATTTTTAGTTCGGGATCAGCCTGCTGCTGTCGTTGCAATTCTTCCGGCAACCAATTGTCGTTGACGATGGTAGTTCTTAATACTTGGCAAACCCTCTCTTCCAAGCGAGAGCAATGACGGCAATCCGTTGGACAGGGTCTTCTTGAAAGAGCATCGGCATTTCGATGACTAGTGCCCGCTCGATGTTCTGTGTCAAAGTCGTATCCTTGTAGTCGCTCGATCCACCTTGCAACCTGGCCTTCAGGATTACGGAATTGTAGAAGCCATTTCAACGCTGCATTGTCCGTCCTCAATAAAAACTTCCGTCCGTACAAGTATTTGTAGAAGTGCTCAACGGACTTCACGACGGCCAATAGTTCTTTTCTGGTCACACAATAATTCCTTTCGGCTTTCGACAAAACCTTACTAAAATAGCCGATGACCTTTTCTTGTCCATCCTGTACCTGAGAAAGTACACCCCCAATGGCCAGATTACTTGCATCTGTGTCAAGTATGAATTTCCCTTCTGTCCGTGGATAGCTCAATATTGGTGCTGTTGTCAAGGCACGCTTCAACTGTTGGAAAGCCGTTTCGCACTCTCCGCTCCAAATATACTCGCGCCCATCTTCAGTTAACCTTGTTAGAGGCTTCGCTATATTGGCAAACCCAGGAACGAAACGCCTGTAGTAGGTACACAATCCAAGAAAACTACGAACTTGGTGTTTATCTTTTGGGGTTGGCCACTCTTGGACTGCAGGGATTTTATCGGGGTCGTCTGCCACTCCATTTTGTGATACGACATGCCCGAGATATTTCACCTCCCTCCGGAATATGTGGCACTATTTCGGACTCAATTTCAGATTAGCTGTACGTAGTCTTCGGAACACTTCCTCCAGATTTTTCAGATGTTCACTGAATGATCTTCCAACTACGATCACGTCATCCAGATAGACCAGGCATAGTCCGGAACCAATAGTGAACGCAGTCTTCTCTCGGTCTTCAGGTTCCATTTCAACTTGCCAATAACCACTCTTTAAGTCCAAAGTCGAAAACCATCGTGAACCAGACAGGGTATCTAACGTGTCGTCGATGCGTGGTAAGGGATAGCTGTCTTTCTTGGTCACGTTATTGAGCTGCCGATAGTCCACACAAAATCTCGTTGACCCGTCCTTCTTACTGACCAGGACCACCGGTGATGCCCATGGACTGCTGGATGGCTCGATGACCCCTTGTTCTTCCATATCGGTAATAATCTTCTCGGCTTCTGCTCGCCTTGCTAGAGGTAGACGCCTCGGCTGCTGACGGATAGGCATAGAGTTGCCTGTATTGATTTTATGTTTTACTATATCTGTTCGTCCCTTCTGGCTATCGTCAAGAGCGAAGATATCTTGGTATCGGTGAACCAAACCCTGTACCTCTTTCACTTCCGTTCTGTTAAGGTCTTCGCACGAACTAGTAACCATACCCACTAATTTACCACCATGGTCTTTGGGCGCTGGTTTTGGAACATCAGCCATACACCTGGCTACTCGGAATACTGGCACACACTGTCCCACAAGGGTACTCTTCTTCAATGTCACCGGATCCACATTAACGTTCATAATTCTCACCGGTACTATCTTTCCAACCTTGATCAGCGCTTTTCCCACCAGTATGCCACTATGGATCTTCTTAACACAGACAGGCTCCATCATTCGCACACATCCTACCCGAAGATCTCCATCCAAACCTGCCTCGACAACCATCTCGCTTTGACCCGGCAATATCACATCTTCAGTCAGCAAAACCCTTACAACCGGATCTTCTCGTGGGTGCAACGGAAGTTCTTCGTTACCGACCTTCAAAACACCCTCTTTCAAATCCAACGTAAAACCAAATTTTCTCAGTAGGTCCATTCCCAAGATGAAGTCATCAGTGATATCGGCTACCAGCACCTCATGTTCACGTTCTTCACTTCCAATGCCAATCTTCATCTTCACCACTCCGCGTGTTGGTATCACTTCACCTGTTGCTGTACGGAGTTGAGTAGTTGTCGGTAACAATTTAATACTTGATTGTAGAACATCAGGGCGTACGATGGATTTTGTCGCCCCCGTATCAATAAGTAGTGGAACAGTTCGGTTAGCAATCTTTCCATCTACAAACAAACTGCCGTTACTATTCTTTGATGTTACGGCATGGATCGTGATCTCCGGGGCATCTTCACTCGCAGTCAACCCCTTTTAACTTTTCCGACGGTTGTACTTTTCTTATTTTGGGACAACGGCGTTCTACATGTCCTTGTTCGCCGCAGTTCCAACAACGAGGCCCTCGAACTTCTTGATGATTCTTCTTACGGCTTTCTTCCTTCCGAAGAACTCTCAGTACTAACTCCTCTAGGTGATCCTTAGAACCTTCTTCTTCTTCCACAACGGCTCGAACACGCCCGTGACCTCGGGACGCTTGTTTTGCAGCTTCAAATTCTAAGGCGTGAGCAAGCGCATCATCAGTTGTTCTTGGTCGTGCCAGCCTCAATGATTGTTGTTTCCCCGTCTCTTAACCCATCAATGAAGGTCTGCACAGCCAGTTGTCCCAGAAATGAATCGGGTGCCGTAGGGTACGCCAATCAGACAAGTCGCGCAACATCGGCTTCAAACTCCTGCAGGCTTTCTCCATTCTTCTGGATACGATTCTTCACTTGCGTGTGATACACTTGTTGAAGATGCGCGTCTCCATATCTCATCTCCAATCTAGACACTAACAATTGGTAATCATTTTCCTGTCCTGCTGGGATTGTTTGCAGGACGTTCAACGCGTCTCCACGCAAAGCCACAGTTAAAGAAACGGCCTTTTCCTTGCCTGTCCATCCGTTGGCCCCAGCAGCCGCCTCAAACTGTTTGTAGTAAGTGGACCAAGGTATCTTTCCATCGAACGTGGGTGGTTTTACTTTTATCCCTACGACAGGACCCTTTTCTTCTTTAAACTGTTTCTTTACTTCATTCAACGGCCTCTCAGAAGTTGAGGGAAACCGTAGTTGCCTCATTCTATCTTCCAGCATTTCGGTCATATCGTCTTTCTTAGTTGTTGGTGGTAATTGCATTTGGGCTATTTTCTCTTCTACCATCTTTATTACCCTATCTTGTTCCGCCAATCTACCTTCCAACAGTCCTAACGAGCTGGCATTCTCAAAGAATTCTTCGAAAACTTTATCTTCCAACGCTTTGACGTTTTCCAGCAATTCACCTTTAAGCCTTCTAGAACTTTCTTCAGATTTTTCTAGTAATTCTGAAAACCTTCTAGAATTCTCTTCGTGCTTTTCCAGTAATTCTTCTTTAAGCATTTTAGTATTTTCAAAAACTTTTTCTTCCAGTGCTTTAGTATTTTCCATTAGTTTTCTAGCATTCTCTTCGGACTTTTCCAGTAATTCCTCTTTTAACATTCTAGAATTCTCTTCCATTTTACTTAATAACAAATTAGTATCAATTGCGGGTCCAGATATCTCGAAGCGGTAATTTTCAGGATCTTCCTTCTGTTCTAAAAGCCATTCTCTTAGCCGTTTTATTAAAACTTCTTTCTTTCCATTACTATCCAAGTCCCTCTCGTCCAATTCCCGTTTTAAATCTATCACTAAGAGATCTTTTAATAGTTTCATCACCATTTTAATTGTTTGTTGAAATTAATTTTAACATTAAAAATTTATTCTCACAGCACTTTATTTAATTATTACGAGATTTTATTTATTTTAAAACACCACACCTGACAACACTGTTACGTTCTTTTTAAAATAATAACAAAAGTGCTGGTTAAATCTTCTATTAATAAGAAATATTTATTTACAAACACTAATGAATACACTATAAATTAACGCTATGATTATCAACCATTAAAACTATTATTTACAGACTATGAATTTCTAATACAACATTTATCTTTACATTCACTATTTATTTCGCGATACACAGTTCATGACTTGCTGTTGACTGCCTCTTTTTATCGGCGAAGTCGGTTATATACCCTCCTACAAACGTACTAGAAGCCGCTAGAAACTACTATATATTTCTAGAATAAACGCGTCTCGTTCACATGCTTGGTGCGATGAGTCATTCTCTCGAATGCCGTAGAATATTCCATTTGTTGTTCGAGAAGAGGTTCTTTCTTTTTCTCTCTTGTTACAATATTATTTGAAAAAATTATTAATTACACAGTATGAGTTGAGATCATCACGTAACACTTGCAAATTGTTCAAATATTTTTGTAACCTATTTCTAAGATAGTTTATTTCTTCTAGGTGTTCTTAATACGACGGTGCAAACGTTGTCGTTGACGTTTTCGGCGGCTGCTGTTGATGATATGATTGCAGTCATGTACGTACGGCATCGATAAACTTTTGCGGATAATGTTTTATTATTTCTAAAAAAATGAACGAGTTCAATCCACCAGTTGTTGTTGTTGCTGCGTTGTCTATTAAACTGGTAGCTGAGTAGTACCCGCATAACAGTTCGGTCGTGAATAAGATGGAGTCTGTTGGTGGAAGCGTTTTATAGACATCTTCAGGGCGTCTCAGATGACCTTCTGCTACGTTCTCTATGTTTGCGTGGTAGAAACGCGAAAAGTCCAGGTGATGTAACGTTCGAGCCTGATGATTGATCAGCGGTGCTAGATGCAATATAGACTGAAACTCGTAATCTTTTAAGGTTATAGTCCGTTGTTTATCATTCTGATGAGTCGCCACCCTGTTGCCGAAAAACTCGTTGTGAATAATCTCGATGTATAAATTCTCACATATATGGACTTTCAAATGTTTATCACGATGTAGTACACTGTTGTCCTTGCAGCAGCAACCATAAAAGAAATTTTTAAACATTGCCTCGACTCGTATATCATACAACTCGAACCAGTCACTTTCCGACAACACTATTTCACCATGCAGGCATACGTTATTCACGCATTCGAGTTTCACTACCACTTCAAATTCTTTAGACCCCAAGGCGTCGTCGTTGTCGTCATCGTCAGGCGGAATAAGACCTACTTGGATGTTGTGTACATGGTCGTAGTTTTCTCCTTCTTCTTCCCCTGGAGGTCTCGTAACATGCAACGGATACTGGACAGCCCCGAGCAGTTGAACACGTACTTCACCTTTAGATGCTGCTACTGGTGTATCTACAATGGTAAAGTTTGCTGATGCTGCTACAGCGTCATCAGCGTAGTATAGAAGCTGCTGCTGCGACAGATCATGGAACGTTAAAACAATAATACAATAATCGGTTAATATAAGCATAAACATACAAGTTTTAAACATCTTACCTAGTTCTTCATTGTTCGACTCTTGACCGTTCTCGCTGTACTTGTCGGTACTTGCTGTTGATGATGATGATGAGTGATCTGCAACATCAGGGCCTTCATCTAAACAAGCAACAAAATAGACACAAATTAGCATACAAACACAAACTTGAAGTTTTATAAACAACTTACCTATTTGCAGGGGAAATAATTCGCTCTCACAGGTCTCGTTATCATAACAATAATTAGGAGTGCTTATACTCGCTATCATCGTAATTGCTGCTGCTGTACACGTGCTGTCTGCTACTAGTACACGCTAACAACTGTCGACTTTATATAGTCGCTTATACTTACCTAGATCCAACGCATGCTCAGTAACATGCATACGGTAAACAAGTTGTCGACGTTGACAGACAAGTTTCATCTTGTTTAATGACACGTCATCACCGTCAGGTGTGTAGGTAATTACCTCATTCTTGCTTCTCTCATACTAGTTATAGCTATCACTTTCATGCCATGGTACAGGGGAGAATAGTAATAATACACATATAGAACATTGATGTTTTATTCTATGACAATCTTTCTCAAAAATTATTGAACAACAAAACAATAATTAAATAACTAAACAATTATTATTAGGGTTGAAATCTGTTCTCGGATAACCATGATAGAACATTAATCTTTTATTCTATGACAATCTTTCTCAAAAATTATTGAACAACTAAACAATAATTAAATAACTAAACAATTATTATTAGGGTTGAAATCTGTTCTCGGATAACCATGAAGGCATACTCGTAACACGTTTGAAACTTGACCTTTCTTTCATTGTCAAATTGTTGTTGTTTAGCCGGAGCAATTGAATGCCTTGTACGATTTGTTATGCTAAATATTCTTTTCAACAATGTCTTGATCTGATACTACTACTACTACTTAACAGACACAATTGAAAAGAACAAAATTGCGTTTATCAGGTAAGAGATCTATTTCATGAGCATGTTCCCGAGTATCCCCGTGATGGCTGTGATTTACATTCAATCACTCCCAAGTTTCACCATCTTTTGATAATTAATTACAATTCCAGTACATAAAGTATAACCCTCGTCAGCTTTACTTATTATTATTATAACTACACTATACTGACAAAAGATGATTGAACAATTTACAACAACAACAGCTAATTACCTACGTAACAATTATTACATTCTTAAGTAATTTCGAATATAGTATACACAAAGTATAAACCTAGACATCAGCACTTTTAATAATAATAATTACAGCAAGCCGAAGGTCGATTTCTTTCGATTAACATACCCGCCTACTACTACTACGAACGAACTTGTAACAGCGACTACCATCAGCTTGGAAACCAGCTATAACCAGCATCACCGTCAAGAAGCGAAAACCAGCACAGCAGAACGATAAAAGGGAAAGCGAGAGAAAGCCACCGGATCAAGCGAGACCAATGACACGCAGCCGCGCAAAAAACCAGCCGACCGCAACCATGCGCAACACCGTAACCGTATATAAAGACCAACCGCTGCAACAAGACGTCAGTCTACATCGTGTAACCACGCGAAGCAGAAGGAAGTTAGAAGTGACCTGAAGATGGCAAGTGTGATCTTGCCGAAACGTCGTCAACCATTGTCTGGTTCCTCTAGGAGCCGAATAGTGAATACGCGGAGTGAAACCCGGAAAAGTAGTGAAGTATCATATAATATCCGGGGAAATTTAAAATGTAACATATATATATATATATATATATATATATATATATATATATATATATATATATATTAAATGCTGTGGATTTTAGTGTCAAAATTTTGGAAATTTTGGAAAATTCTAAAATCGTTGTTAAATACTAACACTTTTGAAATATTTTTATCAACTTTTCCTGTTAAAAATAAATTTAAGTTATTTAATGGAGTGTCATTGATTTTGAAATCAATGTGTATACTTTTTAATAAGGTTAAATAATACATGTTTCTATTTATTATCAAACAGCTTACTCACCGATTACTTAAGTATACGTAACATCCAGTTGTGCGCAAGTTATTGTTGTGATGTAATTCAATCATGTATAATTTCAAATGAGTATATCGACGGGTTATGTGATTCTTTAAGGTTTTGTTTTTGTAAATAGTTCGTTATTATTGCGTAAAAGTACTGTATAATAACCTGTAATAGATGTGTCATTTTTATAAAGAATATTAATCTGCTATTATGTATTATATGAGTGTACAGTTTGTATTAGTTCGTAAGGTGACGTCAGATTGTGTAATATAATTATGTAAATAGTCAATTGTATATAAGCTTAGAAAATCATAATTTTAGGAGAGTCAGTAATATAAAGCGACGCAGTAAAGTCGTGTTAAAAAGATAATAATAATGTAATTAGACACTTCATGGTAAACAACGACGCAGTAAAGTCGTGTAAGAAATACAGTACAAATGTAAATAGATAAGTTAATTGAATACGGCGAAAGTGTAAGAAGTATAAATTGTAAAAGTGTGTATAAGTTTATAAAGAACCACACCTTTTTAAAAATATTTACTTGCTAAGTAAGCAAGATAATAAATCTCCGATTAAAACTATTGATTGGTGTTTTATTTATTTAAACACAAAAACAAATACAAGTTCTTCGAAAAAGGGAAAAAAATACCCGCAATTAATAAACAAAAGTGAGTTACCAAAACCAAGAGTGTGGATGGTGTTATGTGGGAAAGCCATGCAAAAGGAAGGAAGTCAACCGGAATTGGAAATCGGCACTGAGACAACATAAGTGACTTGCTCTGCCAATTGGTTTTGGAAAGAGGACATCTATAGAAAAAGGAAGAAGCATCGCTTTATAAAAAGGTAGGAAGTTATTTCCTTTGGTATCTGATGAAGAAAAGACTATCGTTTGTGAGGTGTAATTAAGTGATTTGAACAATTTAGCCATTAAACTTAATTAAGATTTCAATTTTAAAAAGTGTTTTCAATTTCAATTTGTATATTTTTAAAACCTACAGGAATCCACATTCACCCTGAGATGAGTTATTTTTATAAAATTTAATTCTGTTATTTTGTTATTTAACTGGCGCCCAACTCTATTACGTAAACTTGATTTAGTCAGAATCCACGTAACATTGTTATGTAACTAGTGCATTATTTAAAACTATTAAAAAGTAATTTTGATTCATATAAGAATTTAAATAAAGAAAGTTGAGACGCATTTCCAAAGTACAGTTTTTTTTTAAATTAATTTATTTATAAAACAATTTTTCTATGATCTAACAGTAATTATTCGTTATTTGTAAGCATGTAATAAGTGAATATAAAAACAATATTTTATTTTTAATTAGCCGAATTCAACGCTTATATTTATTTTTGCTAGCCGAGGTGGGAGAAAATCAAAACTTATTCTGTTTAGCCAAAGTCACCGCAATATATATATATATATATATATATATATATATATATATATATATATATATATATATATATATATATATATATATATATATACTGTGGATGGTAGTTTCAAAATTTTCGAAAATTTTGTGAAAATCTAAAATTTTTGTTAAATACTAACACTTTTGAAATATTTTTATCAACTTTTCCAATTAAAAATAAATTTAAGTTAGTTACTGGTGTGTCATTGATTATAAATCAATGTGTATACTTTTTAATAAGGTTAAATAATACATGTTTCTTTATTTATTATCAAACAGCTTACTCACCGATTACTTAAGTAAACGTAACATCCAGTTGTTCGCAAGTTTGTTATGATGTAATTCAATTATGTATAATTTCAAATGAGTATATCGACGGGTTATGTGATTCTTTAAGGTTTTTTGTTAATGTAAATAGATCGTTGTTATTGCGTAAAAGTATTGTATAATTAATCTGTAATAGATGTGTCACTTTTATAAAGAATATTAATCTGCTATTATGTATTATATGAGTGTACAGTTTGTATTAGATCGTAAGGTGACGTCAAATTGTGTAATATAATTATGTAAATAGGAAATAGTATATAAGCTTAGAAAATCATAAGGTTAAGGCAGTTAGTAAAATAAAGCGACGCAGTAAAGTCGTGTTAAAGACTATCGTTTGTGAAGTGTAGTAAAGTCGATATCAGAAATATAATAAAAATGTAAAGGCAGTCTGAATATAAAGCGACAGAGAAAGTCGTGGTTGATAATATTGTAAAATTTTAAATAGTTTAGTCTTAAAATAGACAAGTTAAGTTAGTTGGTGATTTGAATACGGCGGAAGTGTAAAAAGTATAAATTGTAAAAGTGTATAAGATTATAAAGAACCACCTTTAAGATAAATTACTTGCTAAAGTTAAGCAAAATAATAAATCAACGTTAAAACCATAAACTGGTGTTTTATTTAATTAAACACAAAAAACAACTATAAGTATTCTACGAAAAAGGGAAATTGTACCCGCAATTAATAAACAAAAGTGAGTTACCAAAATCAAGTTTTGGATGATATTATATGGGAAATCCATGCAAAAGGAAGAAAGTCAACCGGAATTGGAGACCAGCCCTGGGTCAACATAAAGTGATCTACTCTGCCAATGGTTTGGGAAAGAGGAAATCTATAGTAAAAGGAAAGAAGAAATATTATAAAAAGGTAGGAAGTTATTTCCTTTTTGTATTGGCATTTGCTGAAGAAAAGACTATCGTTTGTGAAGTGTAGTAAAGTGATTTGAACAATTTAGTAATCGTAAAAAAATTAATTAAGATTTCAATTTTAAAAGTGATTTCAAATTTCAATTTGTATATATTTAATACCACAAGAATCCACATTCACCCTGAGATGAGTCTTTATTAAATTTAATTCTGTTATTTTAAGTTATTTAACTGGCGCCCAACTCTCTTACGTAAACTTGAGTTAGTCAAGAACTAACGTCACACTAATTTTATATAACCATTGCATTATTAAATCTATTAAAAGGTATTTTCAAATCATATTAGAATTTATAAAAGAGGGAAGTTGAAAAGCATTTCCAAAGTTCAATTTATTATAAGGTAATTATCTACGATCAAACGGCAATTATTCACAGTTTTAAAATATATAATAAAATTATTAAAAATAATTTATTATTTTTAATCAACCAATATTACAGCATTTATTTATGTCGCTGTCAACGCGGGGCATTTGTTAATGTGGGGCAAAATACTATTATTTTTTAAATGAGATCACTGCATTTATATATGGCGCCCAACGTGGGGCATTTGTTAATGTGGGGCAAAATACTATTATTTTTTTAAAAGAGATATCACTGCATTTATATATGGCGACCGACAACGTGGGACCTTTTGTGGTTTATATAATCATTGATAAATATTAGGCTTATAGTAGCTTTTAATAGATTATTTAGATTTTGAGATTATTTAGCTTTTGTAGGTTATTTGCTTATAGTAATTTAATTGGCTGATTAGGATTATATTAGCTTGTTTAGATTATAATAGCATAATTAAAAGATATAGAAAAGGTTTTTAGTGGTTAATGTATGACGTCAGTTAAAAATATATATTCTGCCGCGGAAAGTAATTTAGTATTAAAAAAGAAGTATACAGATAAAGAATTAGTTGTGTCTGAGAAGCAGAAAGCTTCAACCAGTTCAGTGATGGAGGGGAACGGCGAAGAAGGCAAGCCAGCGGGATCTGAACTATCACAACTTATAGCACTTGTGCAGGATATGAATGCTAAATTCGAAGCTAAATTCGATAAACAATCTTTAGAAATGAAACAAGATCAAGAGAAACGTGATAAAGAAATGAAAGAAGAAATGAAAAATAATCGAGAAGCAATAGAAAAAGTTAATGGGATCTTAACTAAATTCGACACAGTTTTTACAGAGATAAATAGTAAAATGGAAGCATTTCAGATAGACAATGAAAAGAAATTTACAGAGTTAGAACAAAAACATGAATCCTTTGCACAAGAAATAACAAAAGTTAAAGGAATTCAGGATAATCATTTAGTATATTTTAAAAATAAGATAGGTGAAGTTCAAGGAAATTGTGTGCAAAGATGCGAATGTATAGAAGAGGACTTAAAACAAATTACTGTTCAAGTAAATGAATTAAAAAGTACCGATAGAGAATTAGGGTTCGTACAACCTTCATTCGCACCTATTTTGTTACCATCTTTGAGTGAACAAAATATTACCAAATTTTATGGGGATAAGAGAATGCATCCCAAGACCTTTATAAAGAATATAAAATCTTATTTGGGTAATGTGAAGATAAGTCTTAAACTATCATATAATTTTGATTATGAATTATCAATTATTCGTGGACTGATGAACGAACGTGGAGAAGCAGAAAAATGGTTTTCTATAAATGAAAACAAAATCCTTAATTTTGAAGATTTCGAAAGATTATTTTTGACACAATATTGGGGTTTATCAGAACAAGAAAAAGTGGTAGAAAACTTAACATTTGGAAGGTTTAACCCTTCTCAAGGGACTACAAGGGAAAATTATGCCTTGAATAAAATGTTTATGATTAACCAATTGGACAGAAGAGGCGGTTGTAATTAAACAATTAGCTAAACATTTTGATAGGCCTATTTTGGAGAAAGTATACACTGATGATGTAAAAGAGTTTGAACGATTTTTACAGATACTGAAAAATTTTGACGTATTAGATAATCTTAAAAGAGAATCAACGAGGCCTGGTCTGAGAAATATGAATTTTACACAGTCTAAAACTCTAGTTTTTCATATAGAAATAGGGATAATTATCGGGGAAATGTTAGAAATCCAGTTAGTGATAATAGATTTGATGAACGGGATGAGAATAGAAAATATGAGAAACATGATAAAATAGAGCAGGAGCACGGAAGGGATGATAGATACGGTAGGAATAGTAAGGAGGGTAACTGTAGTAAATATAATACGGAGCGAGAGGTATCACGTAACATGCCTAGTCATTTATATAGTCCTACAAAGGAAAAATTTGTAAGTTTTAAGGAAAAGGAATCGCAACACGAAGAAAATTTGTAATTGCTTGTACCACTATTCACCACAATCAGATACAACCACAAGTATATTTTCATTTCCCTAAGGGTGGTGGTACAGAATCAAAAGATAAAAAACTAGTAATAAATTCAATAAAATTAGGAAAGATAGATGTAGTAAATAATACCAATAAGGAAATTTTAAAGGAGGAAATAGTGATCGACAAATTAAAATGCAGAAAAAAATCTAAGAAGGAGGCTGTTGTAGTTAAACATATTAATAATATAGAAGTGAAATTAACAAACAAAAAGAAAGTGAAAAATTTAAGGGAATTAGGAAAGGTAGATTATAATAGAAAATGTAACAAAAAGGTTGTTATAGGTAAAAAAATTAGGAGTAAAAAGGTAAAGTTAAAATACAAAGAAAAGAAAAACAAACGTAATAAAATCATGATTAGTAATTTGAAAATTGAAAAGAAAAATAAAAAGTTTAATAGAGGAAAGGGGAAAATATTAGGATTGTAATTAAACCCTGGAAAAGACAAATTTTACCAATTAGTAATTTTCATCTAACGAACTATAAAAACAGAAGAAAGAAATAAAGATCTTTGTAGAATATTATTTCAATTAGAATTTACATAACCATTTATGACAAGAAACCCAGATATGACGTAATTTAAAATGATTCAGACTTAATATAACTGATTTGACTTTATATAACAGGCTTATGGAACTTAACACTCGATTAGGATTTATGTATTATGTTATTAAAAATGAAGAGGGAAAGTGTATGAATAAATTGAAAATTAAAGTTTAGTTGAAAAATAAAATGTTTATGAAAATAGGGGAAAATGGGGATTAGAAAATGATATTAAAATAAAATTATGAATGAAAGAAGAAAATAATGATAGGATATAAAGGTGTATTGAATAATGATTTTAGAAAAATTAAAAATTATTGAAAGATGAAGCTAAAAGAATATAAAGTGAATAAAAATGAATTTGATTATGATTAGTGAAAATGTTTATGTTGAAAATGAATAAAATGAAAATTATGATTGAAATATGATTTTTGATGTGGAAAAGATTAGTAAATTTGTTAAGAGTACATTTATTAATAAAATGAATTAGGAAATTTAATGATTATGTCGATATAAAGCAAAAGAATTATGAAATAATTAGATGAATAGGATGGAGATGAGGATTGATAAGATATAATTATTATTGTATATATTGTAGATAGCTTATTAGGATAGATTAGACTAGGGAAATTTATTGGGGATAAAATATGAAACTATAAAAAAATATTGGTGTTTAAAAATAAAACTAGTTTAACATTTATTGTGTTTAAAAGTAAAATTGCATTTTCAATTTTATTTGAAATAGGAGGGGATAAATGCTGTGGATGGTAGTTTCAAAATTTTGTGAAAATCTAAAATTTTTGTTAAATACTAACACTTTTTAAATATTTTTATCAACTTTTCCAATTAAAAATAAATTTAAGTTAGTTACTGGTGTGTCATTGATTATAAATCAATGTGTATACTTTTTAATAAGGTTAAATAATACATGTTTCTTTATTTATTATCAAACAGCTTACTCACCGATTACTTAAGTAAACGTAACATCCAGTTGTTCGCAAGTTTGTTATGATGTAATTCAATTATGTATAATTTCAAATGAGTATATCGACGGGTTATGTGATTCTTTAAGGTTTTTTGTTAATGTAAATAGATCGTTGTTATTGCGTAAAAGTATTGTATAATTAATCTGTAATAGATGTGTCACTTTTATAAAGAATATTAATCTGTTATTATGTATTATATGAGTGTACAGTTTGTATTAGATCGTAAGGTGACGTCAAATTGTGTAATATAATTATGTAAATAGGAAATAGTATATAAGTTTAGAAAATCATAAGGTTAAGGCAGTTAGTAAAATAAAGCGACGCAGTAAAGTCGTGTTAAAAACTATCGTTTGTGAAGTGTAGTAAAGTCGATATCAGAAATATAATAAAAATGTAAAGGCAGTCTGAATATAAAGCGACAGAGAAAGTCGTGGTTGATAATATTGTAAAATTTTAAATAGTTTAGTCTTAAAATAGACAAGTTAAGTTAGTTGGTGATTTGAATACGGCGGAAGTGTAAAAAGTATAAATTGTAAAAGTGTATAAGATTATAAAGAACCACCTTTAAGATAAATTACTTGCTAAAGTTAAGCAAGATAATAAATCAACGTTAAAACCATAAACTGGTGTTTTATTTAATTAAACACAAAAAACAACTATAAGTATTCTACGAAAA
The DNA here is from genome assembly GCA_929113105.1 of Agrypnus murinus. Lineage (NCBI taxonomy): Eukaryota > Metazoa > Arthropoda > Insecta > Coleoptera > Elateridae > Agrypnus > Agrypnus murinus. The sequence continues at coordinate 114,769,232 of OV816023.1, read as the reverse complement.
AGGGAAATTGTACCCGCATTTAATAAACAAAAGTGAGTTACCAAAATCAAGTTTTGGATGATATTATATGGGAAATCCATGCAAAAGGAAGAAAGTCAACCGGAATTGGAGACCAGCCCTGGGTCAACATAAAGTGATCTACTCTGCCAATGGTTTAGGAAAGAGGACATCTATAGTAAAAGGAAAGAAGAAATATTATAAAAAGGTAGGAAGTTATTTCCTTTTTGTATTGGCATTTGCTGAAGAAAAGACTATCGTTTGTGAAGGGTAGTAAAGTGATTTGAACAATTTAGTAATCGTAAAAAATTAATTAAGATTTCAATTTTAAAAGTGATTTCAAATTCCAATTTGTATATATTTAATACCACAATCACCCTGAGATGAGTCTTCATTAAATTTAATTCTGTTATTTTAAGTTATTTAACTGGCGCCCAACTCTCTTACGTAAACTTGAGTTAGTCAAGAACTAACGTCGCACTAATTTTATATAACCATTGCATTATTAAATCTATTAAAAGGTATTTTCAAATCATATTAAAATTTATAAAAGAGGAAGTTGAAAGCATTTCCAAAGTTCAATTTATTATAAGGTAATTATCTAGATCAAACGGCAATTATTCACAGTTTTAAAATATATAATAAAATTATTAAAAATAATTTATTATTTTTAATCAACCAATATTACAGCATTTATTTATGTCGCTGTCAACGCGGGGCATTTGTTAATGTGGGGCAAAATACTATTATTTTTTAAATGAGATATCACTGCAATATATATATATATATATATATATATATATATATATATATATATATATATATATATATATATATTGCTGTGAATGGTAGTTTCAAAATTTTGGAAAATTTTGAAAATTTTGTGAAAATCTAAAATCTTTGCTAAAAACTAACACTTTTGAAATATTTGTATCAACATTTCCATTTAAAAGTAAATTTAAGTTATTTTCTGGTGTTTCATTGATTACACAATCAATGTGTATACTTTTTAATAAGGTTAAATAATACATGTTTATTTATTTATTATCAAATAGCTTAATCACCAAATTACTCAAGTATACGTAACATCCAGTTGTGGGCAAGTTATTGTTATTATCTAATTCATTTATGACTAATTTTCAAAAGAGTATATCGACGGGTTATGTGATTCTTTAAGGTTTTGTTTATGTAAATAGATCGTTATTATTGCATAAAAATATTGTGTAATTAATCTGTAATAGATGTGTCACTTTTATAAAGAATATTAATCTGCTATTATGTATTATATGAGTGTACAGTTTGTATTAGTTCGTAAGGTGACGTCAAATTGTGTAATATAATTATGTAAATAGTCAATAGTATATAAGCTTAGAAACTCATAATTTCGAGACACTTCATGTTAAACGACGCCAGAGTAAAGTCGATATAAGAAATATAATAAAATCATAATTTTAAGACAGTCAGGGAAATAAAGCGACGCAGTAAAGTTGTATTAACAGTGAGGAAAATAAAGCGACGCAGTAAAGTTATATTAAAAGCCAGGAAAATAAAGCGACGCAGTAAAGTTGTATTAAAAGTCAGGAAAATAAAGCGGCGCAGTAAAGTTGTATTAAAAGTCAGTAAAATAAAGGACGCAGTAAAGTCGTGTTAAATACAATAGTAAAAATGTCAATAGATAGTTAAGTTAGTTGGTGATTTGAATGCGGCGAAAGTGTAAAAAGTTACAAATTGTAAAAGTGTGTAGAAGTTTATAAAGAACCAACCTTTTAAAAGTTAATTTACTTGCTAAGTAAGCAAGATAATAAATCTTCGATTAAAACTATTAATTGGTGTTTTATTTAATTAAACACAAAAAACAAATACAGATTCTTCGAACAAGGGAAATTGTACCCGCAAATAATAAACAAAAGTGAGTTGCCAAAATCAAGTTTTGGATGATATTATATGGAAGATCCATGCAAAGGAAGCCAACCGGAATTGCCAACCAGCACTGGGACAACATAAAGTGACCTACTCTTGGCCAATTGGATTTGGAAGAGGACTATACTAAAAGGAAAAAAGCAACGTTATAAAAAGGTATGAAGTTATTTCCTTTTGTATTGGCATTTGCTGAAGAAAAGACTATCGTTTGTGAAGTGTAGTAAAGTGATTTGAACAATTTTAGTAATAGTTAAAAATTAATTAAGATTTCAATTTTTAAAAGTGATTTTAAATTTCAATTTGTATATTTTTTTTAATACCACAAGAATCCACATTCACCCTGAGATGAGTCTTTATTAAATATAATTCTGTTATTTTAAGTTATTTAACTGGCGCCCAACTCTCTTACGTAAATTTGAGTTAGTCAAGAACTAACGCAACATTAATTTTATATAACCATTGCATTATTAAATCTATTAAAAGGTATTTTCAAATCATATTAGAATTTATCAAAAGAGGAAAGTTGAGAAGCATTTCCAAAGTTTACAGTCATTTTTACATCAGTTTATTATAAAGTAATTATCTACGATCAAACGGCAATTATTCACAGTTTTAAAATATATAATAAAATTATTAAAAATAATTTATTATTTTTAATCAACCAATATTACAGCATTTATTAATGTCGCTGTCAACGCGCATTTGTTAATGTGGGGCAAAATACTATATTTTTTCTAAATGCAATATCACTGCATTTATATATGGCCTGTTAACGTGGGGCAAAAGATTAATATTTTTAATAACCAATATCACTGCAATATATATATATATATATATATATATATATATATATATATATATATATATATATATATATATATATATATATATATATATATATATATATAAAATGTAGAAAAAATGTAAAAAGTAAATTAATTACTTAAATGCGCCCTTATAAGCACACTCAATTGTCGATTACTGTTGGTAAATAAATTACTACATTGAATGTAAAGCCGTAGGTGGAAAACAGGAGAAAGTTTGTACAATTCTCGTGGATAATTATGGAGTGTTTACAGTTGGCAGAACTGCTAGGGGTTGCAGTTCTGCACCCCTGTATAGTTACTCTACAGTACAGGACGTCTATTTATACAATTAACCTAGATTTAATAATTTATTTTCTCATTGTTGATTGTTTTGCTACAACTAATAATACATTTTCTCTTATGCACTATATTCAGATTATATAAAAAAGTGGAACAGATACCAATTTTTTGAAATTGCAAAAGACAATGACAGTCCGTATGGAGGCATTCTTTCAAAGTTTTGTTCTGAAATCATTGTACAGTATGAGATATAGTTCTGGACGGTAAAGACACAGGTTACCTCTCCAATAATAAGTAATTTTCAAACCTTTGAGTACGCAGACTTGGTTTACATGTTCAAACTTTTACCCCATTATGGCTAAAACAGTCACGCTTGATCTCAACTTCCTGCGACAATATGAAGTATTGAACACTAATTCAATACTTTACATACAGCTTTATAATTGGGCTAGTACGAGCAATGATTGCTTATTGTTTATCCTCCATAGCAAAAAGTGAAGATACATAATTTACTAAAATATCATGAGAAAGATTGTACAGATGCAAGACAGCTACGATTTCTATTTAAGCCTTAATTTACATCACGTTTGTATTTTTCAAATAAATATACAATCACCCAGGACATATAAAAACGAACATGGGAAAAGATGAATAAGATCAGAGCTTGCTGTGGCTTATTATAATACATCAAATTTTTATTATTAAAATAATTGTTGTTTACAGTGGTAAAGTAATTTAACAATTATTTTAAAATTATGTGTTTGCAGTATATTAACATATTTATTAAATATGCGTTATAAAACTGCTAGTAATACGTATCTGTTATTTACAGCAGTTTTTAAAATAAAAATACGAATAAAATAATTATAAATTAGTAGTTTCCTTTTACGCCTGAAAATTTATTTGTTCGTTTTAAATTTCAAATAGAAGTTTTTAAACCACTTAAAAGACAGAAAATGCAGAAGACGCATTTCATTGGTCAAAGGATGACGAATGGATCGATATTATCGAGCAATGTTACTAACGTCATACGTTTTAAACTGTGCCACATAAAACTGCAAATAATATTTATTATTTACAGTAGTTTCTTCATAAAAATACGCATTTTAAAATTAAAAATTAGTTTCTTCATTTTACAACTAAAAATGTGTGTAAGTTCGTTTTAAATATCGAATGGAATCTTCTAGAATATAGCAGCAACAGGAAACAAACGCAATCGCCATGTTGGTAACCGACAAACCGACGCGTTCTTATTCTGCCTCTAGTTTTAAGATCGTTAAGACGCCATTTATATTTTAAATTTGTGCTCTGTGTGAATTTTTAAGAAAAATGATGTCTTCTGAAAAAGTTTCAAAAAGACTAATAAGAAGCTATCTAGTGGACTTTTTGAAAGTTGCCAAACTTATAGATAAGGGGAGAGTAGCGTAAGTTTATTTTTATTTTATAATTTTCGCATGAAACGATTGTGATGAAAGATGAATTTGACGTGGTGCATTGGAACGATTTTTGCTTCCTACCGCCTCTTGAAAAAACGTAAATATGCTAATATGTAGTGTAGAAAATTAGGCAGCTTCAAAATAATGCACAGGACCCGATAAATTCCTGATACCAAAAAAACAGGTTATCTTTGTTAAAAACAGACACTCGTATATAAAATTACAAATTAAAAATGTCTAAATGCAAGATATTGTAGACGAGTAATTTCATAACTTGAATCTTACTGTAACATTGATCTCTGGGTGAATACCCCCACCTAAGATCTGACCAGATTTGGAATTAGTAAAGTACATGTAAATCTATATAACGTTTTCATTTCCATGGCAATAAGATTTTTAGATTTGAATATTACTTGAGAAATACTGAATTGGGTAGTTTTAATTTTCAAACCGTTGACATCAACCACTTAGTACATATGTAATGCCTAGGGCGATCCTTATTTTTTTGAAGTTTAGATAATTGGACTAGCACTATGACATTTTATCTCGTTTACTAAAAACTAATTTACATTTAATTTTAAATGACAATAATAATCTGTGCTATAATTCAATTAAGATTGATTGTAATTGTGGGCAAGCAGATTTAATAAGTCGGGCACTTTTTTGACTTTACTTGTACTTCAACTGTACTTCACTTACCCTTCAATAGTATTGTGGTCTTAATTAGGTGACTTATTATCTTAACTCCAAAAATTCGTTTTTACACTTTATTCTCAAAAAATAGAAATTAACATGTTATTATTCTTTGATATTAACACTCCCTGATTAATTAAATAAAAATTAAATTATCTGTTAACATCATCAGTAACGTAGGTAATGTGGTCACAGTATTTTGATGAACAATGCAGTGGTTACAGAGAATAACTAAAATTAATAATAGTATTTCTTAACAATGAAGACCTGTGAAACCAAAAGCAGCTGTACGTTCTTAAATGTAGTGGCTGACACTGATGGGCAACCATGTTATATTGGTTTATAATTTAACACTAAAACTTACACTAATACTTAACTTGTATAATGTAAATCCAATTTGGCATGAAATTAATCGAAACATTGTGGATTGGTGAAGTGTGCAGTTGAAGATGTGGCAAGACATATTGACTGTACTAGAAGTTTGATTGATTTGGATCGCCTGCAATATGTTTGTGTTAAGCAAGATTTAGTCTTGCTAAAGCATCCAGTCCATCAATCTGTTCGTTTACGGATTTTATACGATGGGAATTTTGTGTAGTGGCAAGTGCTTTTTTTATAAAATTATACCATAGGTTGTCATACTGTTTTATAAATTACAAAGAACAACCACCTTTATGGAAAATTAGTTTTTTCTAAATTGGGCATCTCGGAAGGTAAACACATCTTTTAGTGCCGCAACCTAGCACGTGTTATGCTCTGTTATGTTATTTAAAAATTTGCTGTAATAATAATAATAATAATAGCTTATAAGCTACTACAACAATGTTTTATTTTGAATTCATTGTTCAAACAAATAAAATATGTACACCATGTCAGCTTTTTATTTTAACATCTAACAACATGCCAAAAATTATCCTAAAATAATGCAAAATTTGAAGTTATAGATGTACTTTAATGCAGAAACCCCGTGTTATTTTTTCAATTTTTTTTATGAAGGAAATCAACATTAATGTCCATGCAAAATTAATATCTTATTCAAAAAGGAATTAACTAATAATTATCTTGAAGTATTCAATAAAAGAGTACCCATATAGCACCATATCTGCTGGATGTCCTACGGATATCCTGGAGCAGCTTTACGAATATCCGAAGGATGTCCTACGAAAAGCATGTCCGCTATGGACATTCGTGGGATGGTAAAATGTGACTAAAATAGACATCTTCAGGATATCCGATGAAGGATATTCCTCGGATATTCTATTATTAATATCCGTTGGATATCCTATACAATATATCCTCGGGACATTCATTACAAGATATCTTTGGTATATAATAGTTAAAATATCCCTTGGATGTCCTGTACAAGATATCCACAGGAGGTCTAAACAAAATATCTTTGGAATATCTTATATTCATTAAATCATTATAAATAATATAAAAACGGATTGTTTCTTTAAATTTTCACTTTAATTATTGTAGTTAACAATTGTTTCGCCACACAGTGGCTTCTTCAAACGTCTAAAACATGCTTAGCTAACGTAACTTCTGTAAAAACTGGAAATTATAAACCTGCAATAAATCTTATATTCCTTGAACGTGCTTAGATGTGCGTAATGGGAGCGGACACTATTATTATACAAATAAATTTAACAACGGCGAATTGTTCAGCTCTGTTAGGTCGTTTACAAAGTGAACATTTGAAAAACAATCTGTTTTTATATTATTTAGGATGGATATAAATTTTTATCAAGTAAAGGCCAAATCAATTCATTAATTGATTTTAAAATTACTATTAGAGGATTTGCTAATTACATATCGGTATCAAATAAATAGTATATGAATATAATAAAAGAAATGATGGTGGTATATAATTATAAAATATAAAAATTTATTATAATTGAGGTAACTACAAACATAAAAATTATATTAAACATATTTTTAACATAAACATATACAAAGACTTCTTCTGTTGGACCTCTCATCCGCCGCCCCTTTCAGAAATTGCTGAATTGGTTTTTCAGCATTCCTTTTCTGTCTAATCTAGATCTCTGTTTAGAACTTCTGTAATAATATATAAATGTTACTACTCTTAGCGTAAATGCAATTCTAGTTACTTAACAAAAATGCTGCAGTTTTCAGTGTGGAAAAGATTTTTTTGTTTTTCTCCGACCAATTGAATTTAAAGGTGTCGTCTCCAACAAATCAGGGTAGAGCCCTTTTGATGACTTCATAAGGAGTGCTGCCACCAAATCTTGCAACTTGATTGATTTGATTTGATATTTTCTTGTGCTATCTAAAAAACAGTAGAGTTTAATAGATCACAATGCAGATATGGCAAATTTTACCTCTCAACGTCGTGCCTGTTATGTCCAAGCTTAATATAGATGAGGCTGTAAATAAATGTTGCTTTAATGATAATTATTGTAGTATTATAGTATTTGTCAAAAGTAAATAAACTATAGATTTGTTACCTGTTTATGTAATAATAATAATAATAATTACTGCAACCCACAACCTAAACCAAGGCCCCAGAAGCTATAAGCTTGTGCGGGAGGGAGGGCCATTATTATGCAGGCCCAATGTGCGGCTGCAACCGACTTATAGATGGAACAGCGCAAATCCCACATTTGTGTTACAGCTAAGGAAAACTGCAGAAAACCTTAACCAGATCTGCCAGCGCCGGGAGTCGATCCCGGGCCGCTTGGGTGAAAGTCCGGCACACCAGACATTACACTACCAAGGCTGTGTTTATTAGAGTACCTACATAATTATTAAAACGAATGAACCAATTTCAGTAATTCTACTTACCAAATGCTCGTCTGCAGGTCGGTTAGTGAAAATGAAAAGCACTTTAAAATCCATCACCAACAAACCAATTCAAACATATTTAATCGGAGCGCGCGGCGTAATGGTTGTGAATGCTGAATGCTCGAACTGAAGTGTCCGAAAAACAAGTTGTTTGGATCACGCTCGAGTATGACAAAGTTGTAAATCTTTTTGAGGTTTGGGCATTTTTTAACACCAGGCAATGTCATAAAATTTACCCAAAGAGGGATGATTACAGATGTGAAGCATTCTAGCATTCCAGGAAGAATCCATTAAATGCCGCACGATTTAAGAAATATACATACTAACATAGATGTCATATCATCTCACAATTCTTTGTTTTTAGCATGTAAATAATAACTAAAACCACGAGAATCTTGCCGTCAGCAAAATATCAGTCAATGTTAATTTAAAGAATACCAGATTTCTAAACTAAAATACATTGAAGTTAATTTACAAAAGTAATGTTGGATAATTCTTTTAAATCAATATTTTATATATTATACTATATCTATTAATATCTAATTATGTAATTATATATCTTTTTTAGAGAATCTTATTATTAGGTATTATAAATAATAAATAAATAAGAAAAAGTAACTAAAAACTAATGTTTAAAAGCGTACGCTACCGATACAAAGAAATCAAGAAAAATGTAGACCTAACAGAGCTGAACAATTCACCGTTGTTAAATTTATTTGTATAATAATAGTGTCCGCTCTCATTAGCCACATCTAAGCACGTTCAAGGAATATATTGTTTATTGCAGGTTTATAATTTCCAATTTTTACAGAAGTTACATTAGCTTAGCATGTTTTTTAGGCGTTTGAAGAAGCGACTGTGTGGTGAAACAATTGTTAACTACAATAATTAAAAGTGAAAATTTAAAGAAACAATCTGTTTTTATATTATTTATAATGAATATAAGATATTCCAAAGATATTTTGTTTAGACCCCCTGTGGATATCTTGTACAGGATATCCAAGGGATATTTTGCATATTATATACCAAAGATATCTTGTAATGAATGTCCCGAGGATACATTGTATAGGATATCCAACGGATATTAATAATAGAATATCCGAGGAATATCCTTCATCGGATATCCTGAAGATGTCTATTTTAGTCTCATTTTACCATCCCACGGATGTCCGTAGGATATCTAACTGCTTTTCGTAGGACATCCTTCGGATATTCGTAAAGCTGCTCCAGGATATCCGTAGGACATCCAGCAGATATTATGGTGCTGTGTGGGATTTGTCTTTTATTATATCTAGTATGAAAATAAATCAACCCAATAAAACATAAATGCTATATTAACATTATAGCAATAACAAGCAATCTGCACTGTTTTATATCGTACACCGTCATTTTATCGTTAAAATTTTATTATTATAATTTAAAAAAAAATTATAAAAGAAAAGATAGTATATCGTAGGAGATTCGAGTCGTAGGGTGGATATCTTGTACAGTATATCTTTAGGATATAACAAGCAGAATATCTCATGGATGTTCAGTTCGGGCATGTACGATCATTCCTTGAATCGACGATACCTGGGATATCCACAGAATATCCTGCATGGTATATCCTGAGGATGTAGCGTGCTGCATATCTCACGGATGTCCAGTTCGTGGACGGGCAATCCATCCGTTAATGGACCATATACTGGATATCCCCAGGATATCTTGTGCTATATAGGTAGTAACTATTAAATAAGTTTAATAATGGCAATTAACGATTAACGATTTGTTGAACTTTATACGTAATTAGATCGTAATGAGTTTTGTACATTGTCAAACGTTTTTCTCGAATATCTTCGTTACGATACATTTTGGGATAATGAATGTATTATACTTTATTGATCTTCGTTTCAAGGGCTACAATCCTATAATAACAGAATTAAGATTAGTGATAAAAAATATCAGCTGTGCCGGATTAGTGACGTCACGAGCTTACTCGATGTTTCGTTTTGAAAAAGTGTCATAGTTTTCTTTTGTTCTGGCATAAACTATATAAGCTGGGGCAAATTGTAACAAAGTCAGTCGATAAAACGTAGAAGGCAGAACCTATGCCCGGCTCCGGATAAAATATCTGTAATTAATTTCAGGTTAGTTAGTTAACCATATGTTTTGACATAAATGTCATATATGAAACAAAGTTAAAATAAATTAAAGTGTTACCTGAACATTTTTAAAAGGATTAAAAGAAGATTTAATTATTGTGCAACAATTATTAAAAGTGAAAGTGATTGTTTTAATAAATTCTGAGTGAATTTATTTTTTGACATCGATGTACGCATCGATATTTTATAAACAAGAAATCAGCTGACAGGTTCTGTCACAGTGTTACCAATAATAAGGATTAACTTTTAAAAAGGAAAGTATATCGTAATATACAAGGTTGGTTATAATAAATGAGTCTTATTGTCAAGTTCATAAATAATAATTAACTTGTAAGGTTCATCTTCAAATATAAAATTATTTGATTTAGTGTATTAAGTTCTTTTCAGAATTTATTTGATTTGAAGTAAATAAAACAACTAAATTTCTTTATATAAAATTTATTTTCATTTGACAAATATTTTTATTTTTAAACAAATTTCATTTGTGTTGGTTTGTTCAAACGAATGACCGTACTGATCCTATGTCAGGTCACTACAATTATTTCTAACGTTTGAGCAAACTTGAGAATTTATTTCTCAATTACCAATTGTATTATCTTGAATAACTTTTTTTTTATTTTGACGTTCCATTTGGATTTTTATTTTTGTCAAAACAATAATTATTGTTGCATTTTTATGATTATTAATTTACATAAAACATCTGGTTAGTTATTGTTTAACTAGACAATCACTAACAGTTTCACAGAGGCTGGAAATTAAACCATGATGGCAAATCTGTGTTTTTGTGGATAAAGAACATGTACTTTGTCTTACCCTGAACACTCCCAATTTGGATATCGTTTGCCTGAATACTTGCCATCTGTTGCGTATTATTTCCTTCTTTTATGGCATCAATAACTGTAGCACCTTCGACTTCTAGTGCTAATACCTCACAAGTAACTAAAACAATTGGTAGATAAAATTATATTAGAATGGTTAGCAAAAACTATATAGGTACCATCAATTTCCTTTTGCAAATTTTTAACTGTTTCTTCAATAACAATTATTTGATCTTCCGCGCTTTGTGGTTCAATTTTATCTGTAATTTAATATTATTAGAGAGTTTAGAAGTTAATTTAAAAAGTTAATTTTTAATTTACCAGAGATTTCTTCGAGTTGTGGTAAATTGTTGTAATCACTAGATTTTACAATTTTTAACTTCCGTTTAAATTGTTTTCTACTTGTAAAATTGTTTTCATCGGAAGAAGATGATGAACTTGTCAAATATTTTTCCTTATGGAACGCTTCTTCGTAGGAGTCTAAAATATTCCAAATATGTTATATTAAATATGAAAAAACAACCGAGTCAATATCCGTTTACCGAATATTGAAGGTTTGCAGAATATTGACTTCGTGTAGTTTCCAATCTGATGATGGCTCTATAGCACGAACTATTAAATTTCTTGGATTTTTAGTATTTGACCAATAACATGATTTACCATTTTCCAACAGCCAAGATGATGGTATAACAGAATACGACGAATCACCAAATTGTACTAGCGTAAGAAAACTAAAAAGCAGCAAATATGAAAATTTGAATTGTATAAATATACATATATAAATAATTAATTTGACACAGTTTAGCCGGTTCTTTTATTAAATGGGTATAACTATCTACATATTCGTAGTATTAAACTAAAATTACAAGTAGATATAAGTAAGTAAAAATCTATAAAATATTTCCTTAAATCTGCATCATTAGATATTACCAAGGGCAACCACATGGTTGCTGAATGGGTAGTTAAGCGCACAATTTCGTGTAGTCGCATGTATACCTAACCGTACCGTAACCTACCGTAATTTTATACCTATACATTCGACTACATGAAATTGTGCAATTAACTACCCATTCAGCACCCAGTTGATTGGGCTTGGATATTACTATTCTAGTTAATTATGTTTGTGTGACATAGCGATAATATAGTTTTTAAATTTAATACATTTTCCCATTACTTGTGCAATATTAATTTTCTCCACCTCTTTATCATGTTTTAGCTATACCACAATTAAACAATGTTGATTTACATGGTCGATCAAAAAAAGGGTCAACATCGAGAATTTTCTGCAATTTAATATTATTTCCTGATTTATTTTTGAGATTACAAAATATGAATTTTTTGTGTGCACCACAGAATCGTGTTCTGATTTACAGTTAATATAGAAATTCTCAAGTATAACTTTGCTATAAAAAGTTTCACTAGCAACAGCATTAACGTTTGGAATCTCTTTTGCAAGATGGGGATATGTTACGGAAGTTTCTGTTTCAGCATATTTTCTGATCTGATCTACCTTATTAATAAGTTGTTTAAGTGGTCTGTTTGATGTTTTCATGTACAATTTTATTTCATGCATTGCATTTTCAAACTTGAATGAGCTAAAGTTATCGAGAGCGGCAAATTTTACTACATCATCTGGTAAGTGTATTAAATTATGTACATTATGATTGACATATTCACTACCATAAAGATTGCTAAAATTTTCTATAAAATAAGTTAACAATGTTTTGGAAAACTTATTATACTTATGACATAAAGTTTCATCGACTAAAATTCTAATGGCACAATGAAGGCTTAAGAAATGATTAATTAAACTGATCTGAACTTAAATTTCCTTTTAACACAATTGGGGCAATATATAATAAAAATTGTCTTAATTCTGTTGCCTTCCAACGATCAATTTCTAAAATTGATCGTGGAAGGCGATTAAATTCTTTTGGCATACAATTTCTAAATTCCTTTAATTGTAGGCATACGTTTGATAATTGTATTTCAGTCATCCTAACTTCCCTGTTTCCCTTTACCCAAAAAATAATCAAACGTTTCATCACACCTAAACATACTAGATGCATATAGTCCAAACAAGTATGTGTGACTAAACCAATTCCCAGGTGCGTCAATATAGTATTATTTTTATGAAAATTTTCATCAATATAGTTACGAAATTCCTCGTTAGTTCTTAATGATGAAGTGGTCTCCCTAAATGTCATTCGATTGTTAATGAAATCACCTTCAACTTTACACTTTTACAACTATTGTAAGCATTGTGATTTTTTATGTTTAAAATAAATGCCTTTGCAGGAGCATCACAAATAATTTTATTTATATTAATAGTATATTTATTAGAATGAATCACAATTCCTGATTTTTCCTTTATATATTGAAATTCGTCAATAAATTTTTTTAAAAATACGTTACTTTCACTAGGCTTTGTAAAACCGTGATATACACCAATTAAAAATGGATTTGACAGATTTTTGTCTTCTATGGAACCAAGAATGGGCCAGAATTGACTATTTGAACTCTTTGTTAACGGCAAGCCATCTACATTAATAGCAATATTAATAAGGGGATTATTATAAGTAGTTTTTCAATTTAAATATGTAGCGTATACCAGATTCCAACCCGAAATGGAAATATTTTCCCGGAGCCACTATGTCAATTGGCCTGACATTAAAAAAATTTGTTTTTAGCAAGGTGCGACAGTCACGAGGTAAAACATCATGTTTGCAATTTTTACAGTGATCACGTAAAATTATCAATAAATCATTTAACTGATTGTGTGAAGTTTTGTACTTGATAGCCCATTGAGTTAGTTTGTTAATAAAATGGTTACTGTTAGATGCGAATTGCATAAGATTATCATTTGACTTGACTATAAGAGGGCTATCAGGTCATCAAAAAGGTTTGAATTTCTTCATAAGTCCTTGTATAGCTGATGAAATTCTCCATAATACCATAATAAGCCCTCTTTTTACTTATTGCATGCACTGTCGTCTATCGGCAGTTTTCAAGCAAATACCACGTTTTTAAATTTGAATTTAATAAGATATCTTTCCCGTCTGAGGTGGAAAATGTAAAATCCATATTTGCGATATGGATGCTTACTTCAAAACTGACTCAAAAAGGGCAAGTGCGGTGCTCTGTTCTGGACACTTAAAGGCGAGGGTCAGGGTGAAGCTCAAAAAGCGATGGTCGAGGCGAGGGTACTAGGCTATGGTCTAGGCCAGGGGTTACCAAAGTTTTGCCTAAGTGGGCCAAATTCCAAAATATTTGGCGGGCCAAAAAAAAAGTTTTATGAAAAATACTTTCAAATAGATAAAAGACAACGGAAAAATCTATACTAATTTTATAACATAATCGTTCTTTATTTATGAGAAATTACTTTTTATTAGAAAATGTTTATTAACACATTTAAAAAATAATTAAACAAAAATAACTAAATAATTTCAAATAAAAAAAATAATAATAAATTCATCAATCTGAAGTGTGACTTGTACAGTTGTTGTTTTCTTTTAATAATATCATTGAGCCTTGGTTGGTTGAGAGAGAATTCGGTTGAATGTATTCTTAACACTGCTTGTAAATGTTCATCAGTTAATCTTGATCTCAATTTGGACTTATTAATGCCCATCAGCTAATCAACTAATCAGCTGAGGGCGGCCGTTAAGACAATAAAATATATATGTACAATCTACATAATAACAAGATATATTACATATAAAATTTAGTATTTTTTAACGCAACAATTTTTTAATTATAATATGATAAAATATTAATTAATTTTTTAAATTATCTTTATGAATTCAAGATTGCTGATGATCTGAGATCGCGGGCCGCATTTGACACGCGGCACACTGGTGTTTTTTACCCATTTTGCTGGTCAAAAGTGATTTTAAAAAGTTGTATAATATTTTATTTTCGGCATGCACCTTTTAAAAGGGATCATCAGGCTAACTGAACCTACATAAGAAAAGCTCATAAAACAACAGATGCGTCTTTTTTCTTATTTCGAATCTCAACGTTACCAAATGCGGTTGTGTAGTCATTGCCTATCACTTATTATTTAGGTATTGTCAAATAGTGTTTTAAAGTTCATTTAGGGGTGTTTTTAGTATGGATTCTATTCCAAGACGTAAGTAGAAATCAAATTACTTATTATTGTCTTAAAAACTTAGGTTTTCTTTAAAATTTAAAAGGAAATACTTCGAATTTCTGTAAAACTATGAAAGCTTTTTAGTATCGTTGAGCTATATAGTTATCGTCCATAGAAGTCCAAAATATAAATCTTGCTTAAATCTTAAATTATTCTATATAGCTTTTTACTACTTTACAAGTAAAAAACTATTGAGCATTTTTGTGCTTCTTTTTGTAATTACCATTTCAGTTATTGTTAATTAAATTTCCAATATAAAGTGTCTACGGTAAGTAGTATGTTTAAGCCTTTTTATTTAAAAACTTATCATATTTAGAATCATTCATATACATACTAATATTGCAAGAAAATTATTTGTTACTTTTTTACACAGGAATAGTTAATCATTGCAGAATTTAAAAATGAATCGCTGGCAGTAATATTACATTTTCTGTGGCAATGTAAAATTTATGCACTTTTTCTATTTTTTGCTTCTATTATGGTGTATGTGGCCACACATGATAACAAAAATCTTAAAAAGCAAAATAAGCAAAGAAAATATTTTTGACCACCAAAAGGTGCACTTGGCCCCAGTGTCGCGGCCCGCACTTTGGGAACCCCTGGTCTAGGCGTACCCTAAGAGTTTCAAGTACATTTGTTCTAGAACAAGTAGTATCAGCAGCCATTTTTGATTGGCGATGCTTTGATTCAAATCTCATTGACCAAAAAAAACCAACGGACCTGACATTTTAAATACTCTTCCATAGTGGAGCAAATGATGATGTTTTGGTTTTAGATTGTCCTTCAACACATCCCTATACAAATTGCAAAACTCGTTAACCAAGGTATAAACATAGTATTTCAGAAGTTGACATTCTGAGTTTGGTTTTTGATGAATCAAATGTAATGAGAAGAGGTTTATTACTTTTTTCTAATTCCCCATAATTGAAAGTCTGTATTTTAAAATTAAGAATTTCTAGAGACCATAACTTCAATTCAAAGATAAAATAATTGAAAATAGGAAGAACTACAGACCCCCCTCCAAAACATCATGCATTATATCCACTGCATAATTTCCTGTAAAATGAAAATATTGTAGTTCATGCCACACACATTCAGTTTTTAAATCTGTGATAGATGGATTTTTTTCTAATATATCTCTGGCATATGAAGTTTTTGTTCGTAACAATTATTCAAAACAAGTTATTTTAGACATAGTTTTTGAAATTTTGCAAAACCTACAACAATATGTTGCACTAAAACTTTCAACCATTCCCAACATAGAGTGCAATCCTAAATTGTCACCAATAATTAAGCCAACATCAAAGTAAATGACTGTTTTTTTATTATCTGTAATAATGGTTATACCCGTTTGCTGTAAGAATTTCAATTCTACAATAAGAATTCTAAAAACTGCACTATTACCAAACTCTTTCCTATCATTACTATAAAAAAGCAAAGCAAGATATACAGGGTGCTCATTATGTATGGAATATAGTATATATCTCGATAAATATCAACTTTATAAAAAAATTTGTTTTATAAAAGTTGTTTAACATTTTATTTTCCATAATAAGATAGCATTCAATTGTTTTCAAAAATGAATTTAGAAATTTAAAATATAGTGAACTGTATCATTTTCGAGACAGGCGAGGTATAGAAAAGCCGTTACATTTTAGAAATTAAATATAATTTTGTTGTAAAATCTAAGGGAGGGGATGTTGTATATATTGATGATATACAGCATACCTGCATATATATAAGAGCTAGTAGGCTGTTGTTATTTAGAACAGTTGACATAATAATTAATTTTGTAATTTCTTAATATTGAAATGATCAATAAATATTTAATGAATTAAATAAGTTCTTTCATTGACTTATTGATTAGTCTAGAAGACAACACAGTTCACATTTAAGTTGAGTACCTCAAAAAATGCAACTCGTGAATATGTATCATTGTGCCAACATTCAAATTTTTACTTCTTAAAATAACGAAACTACGGGAGTGTATTCATCTTAAATGTGACACTGTATATGAAATCATTATACATCGAAAAGGTTATCATTTCTAATTTTATACAAGCCGATCTATCGCAACAACAAAAAAAACACGATATGGCAGTTCAATGGTTATGCCTCTTTTAATTTACTTTGATGATTACGAAACAGGAAATCCACTAGGATTCCATGCAGGATCCAATAAGCTTGGTGCCTTCTATGTTTCTATACCTTCCATACCTTTAGAGTTTCAGGCAACCTTCAAGCATATACAGGGTGCCCATTATTTATTTTATTTTATTTTTATTTTACAGTAATAGGGCGTCCAACAGAACTACTAATAGAGTTCCAATTACAAGATGGCACGAAATTATCTAAGTAAACTAAACATTTAGACAGAAACAGAAAATTAACCATAAGTAATGCTATAGATAAATAGTGTTCCTAAATTACTATAATAATAACAAAATACAAATGTATATACAAATAAACACTGAAATGCCCAATCAGATCCAACGAAAATTTAAATTTCTGAATTATTTAATAAAGATAAAACTTTGAAAATTAGGTTGTAAGCATGTTTCTGTTAAAAATATGAAATCATACACTACTTCGCAAGACGATATTAAAAGATCATTTAATTTAGTCTTTAAGCCGCAAACGTTTTGATAGTATGCTGTAATATGCATAAGTTAGTGATGATAACAACAAAAAGATAAAAAAGATATGCGTAATGATGAAAAGATTTATTATTTTGATTTGAGGTCGTTTTCATTCCTGATAATCATGGCACGTTCATTATCACTCTTGTGGATTAGGATCTTCCCTTCGCGAACCCAGCAATACTTAAAATTGTGATCTTTGCACCATTGACGCACATTTTTATGAAGCAGTTTATTTTTCGGTGAAAGACGGTGCACATTGACATAGATGGGGGATGCTGGACCAGAAAACTGTAGATCAGAGGCAGTTATATTGCGACGAACACGGAAAGCACCTAGAAATTCACTTTTTTTTATACGAGATACGAATTTAACAATAATAGATTTCGGGTTTTCTTCTTATCAAATGAAGGCACTCGGTGAGTAGCGTCCAGGTGACTTATATCAATGTTGCATCCTACAACGGCCCAAGTTCTGGATAATTGTGATAAGATTTTCGTTTGGTAATTCAGGTATTCCATTTATTTGTAGATTATTTAAGGGAGTATATTGTTGAATGTTTTCCAACTCGTTACGAAGTTGCTCATTTTCAGTGGTTAATTGGGTGATTTTAGCTTGCATTCCATTTACTGTATATAACAAATTTTTAATCGTGGCAAGCTCGGCTTTAAACTCGTCAACTTTATCACTGCAGAATTCTAGCAATTTAAAATCCTCCGTTTGTTGCGATTTAATTTGTTTTATATCCGATTGAATTGCGGCAAGTTTTTCCACAAGTGCATTATTGGTGTCTGCCGATAAGTTGATAGAAGGACATTCTTTGCAACGCCAAGAGAAACCTGGTACGTTAAGAAAGTTTAATATTTCACTCGGCACTGTAGCACATTTGGTATGATACATTTTATTACAAATATTGCACGAAATTGATGGAGTATGCCTTGTTATAGCAGCGGTGCAATCAATATTACCACACTTATCAGGCATAATGAGGCAGTATTAGAAATATTATGCTGAACTTATTTTATTTGAGGTTGACGTTTTGAACACTGCCAATCACATATCAGTGAGTAGGCTTGATAAGAGCCGTGGTGTAAATTTTATAACGGCTGGTGTCCCAATCGATTGATGGAAAATTATGAAAAAAAATAATATACTTACAGTACTGATAATGGTTAATTAGCACACTGTTAAGAGAAAAATAAATTATTTTGTTTCACTACTTGCAATGTAGTTCAGAAATCAGAGTAACACAAATTTACACTTCAATACCAAATTCAATATCAAATTAATTATGTATGGAATATAGTATATATCTCGGTAAATATCGACTTTATAAAAAAATTTGTTATATAAAAGTTGTTTAACATTTTTTCATTCAATTGTTTTTATTTCAGAAAACAAATGAGTAATGAATAACATTTTAATTTTTTTAAATAGCAATGTACCCTTTCTTTAGGCTCATTTGATAGAGATTTTTTTTCTCTTTTTCGATGACCTAAAATCTTAGTACCCTTATATCAGAAAATTTTTGAACAAAAACGTAAAAAATGTTTATTAAGTTAATTTCACCAATAACATGAATCTAGATATCTAAGATCTCTTTCATTTGTCTTAACAATTGATTGTAGGCTTTTATTGTGACAGAAGTTTGTTTATTTAATTAAGTTGTTGGTACATGGAAAAATAAAAATGGATCATTTAACAGAAACTGAACGTATAGAAATTTTAATTATGGTCGGTTATGGAGATCGCAAACGAGCACAATTAGAAGTATGTGAAATTTTTAATGAGCGTTATCCACATCGAGAACCAATCACCCAGTCAGTAGTTAGCAAAACCTTGAAGCGGTTTAGGGAAACTGGCAATGTTAAAGATCTGGTGAAAACTGGTCCACAGAGGTCTGCGACAAATGAAGATAAAAAGCTCGATGTTTTAATAGAAATTGAAGAAAATCCAAACATTTCAACTCGTCAGTTAAGTTTAAACCATGCCGTAAGTAAAGGTTCAATACAGAAAATATTACATTCAGAAAAATTACATCCCTACAAACCGACTTTATTGCAAGAATTATCCGAAGATGACTACGATCGACGTGTTGAATTTTGTGAATTTATGATGGAGCGAATCAACAACAATCCAAATTTTCTCAATAATATTGTTTTTTCTGACGAGGCTACGTTTTGTTTAAATGGAAATGTAAATAGGTATAATTGTCGATATTGGGCCGCTGAAAATCCCCATTGGATGATCCAAAATCATACCCAAATACCACAAAAATTAAACGTATGGGTGGGAATTTGTGCAGATCACATAATTGGACCTTTCTTTATTCGTGGTACTCTAACTGGTGACCGTTATTTGCAATTATTGCAACAGCAAATTATTCCAGTTTGCCAAGCAAATCTTGATGATCTTTGGTTTCAACAAGATGGAGCACCGCCCCACTATCATTTAGATGTACGCCGATATTTAAATGTGGTATTTCTGGCCCGTTGGATAGGCAGAAGAGGGTCTGTGGAGTAACCTCCCAGATCTCCGGATCTTACACCTTGCAATTTCTTCTTCTGGGGATATTTAAAATCAAAAGTGTATACAAACCGACCCCAGAATCTGGCCGAATTAGAGCAACGAATACAAAATGAAGCTGCAGCAATTTCTCCCAGATCGCTCAGAAATTCTTTTCAAGCTTTTCGTGATAGGTTGGGCCACTGCCTTGCAGTTAATGGTGGACGTTTTGAACACTTATTGCCATGAAAACCATTTTATTGCTAATTTCATTTTGTCTTCAAGCTTTATAAGAGACGTACATAATTTTCATTTGTTTTATTTTGTTTTTTGTTCATTTGTTTTGTTTTGTACATTATGTAGATGCACATCTGTTTAATTTAGGGTAATAATTCGAGATACTTTACGATCTCGGATATCTAGATTCATGTTATTGGTGAGATTAACTTAATACATTTTTTACGTTTTTTTCAAAAATTTTCTGATATAAGGGTACTAAGATTTTAGGTCATCAAAAACAGAAAAAAAATCTCTATCAAATGAGCCTAATGAAAGGGTACATAGCTATTTAAAAAAATTAAAGTGTTATTCATTACTCATTTGTTTTCTGAAATAAAAACAATTGAATGAAAAAATGTTAAACAACTTTTTTATAACAAATTTTTTTATAAAGTCGATATTTACCGAGATATATACTATATTCCATACATATAATGGGCACCCTGTATATGCTTGAAGGTTGCCTGAAACTCTAAAGGTATGGAAGGTATAGAAACATAGAAGGCACCAAGCTTATTGGATCCTGCATGGAATCCTAGTGGATTTCCTGTTTCGTAATCATCAAAGTAAATTAAAAGAGGCATAACCATTGAACTGCCATATCGTGTTTTTTTTTGTTGCGATAGATCGGCTTGTATAAAATTAGAAATGATAACCTTTTCGATGTATAATGATTTCATATACGGTGTCACATTTAAGATGAATACACTCCCGTAGTTTCGTTATTTTAAGAAGTAAAAATTTGAATGTTGGCACAATGATACATATTCACGAGTTGCATTTTTTGAGGTACTCAACTTAAATGTGAACTGTGTTGTCTTCTAGGCTAATCAATAAGTCAATGAAAGAACTTATTTAATTCATTAAATATTTATTGATCATTTCAATATTAAGAAATTACAAAATTAATTATTATGTCAACTGTTCTAAATAACAACAGCCTACTAGCTCTTATATATATGCAGGTATGCTGTATATCACCAATATATACAACATCCCCTCCCTTAGATTTTACAACAAAATTATATTTAATTTCTAAAATGTAACGGCTTTTCTATACCTCGCCTGTCTCGAAAATGATACAGTTCACTATATTTTAAATTTCTAAATTCATTTTGATCCCCATTATACAGTGAGAATTTTATTTCACTGAACATAGGACTATTGACATTCCCTATGTTCAGTTTTAAAAAAGCCAAGTCAATGCATTGCGAGCAATTAAAACATATCCAAGCAACCTATAAAACAATTGCTATTCGTAGTGTCATTAGAAAGTGTCAAAACTGTGTTTTTTTTTCAAAGTTTTTGCCAAGACAGCTGCAGATCCTGACCTGACCTGAAGCTGTCTTTGGCATCAGTGAGGACTTTATGCCTTTATTATGATTAATTAATGAATATTCGTGTCGATAATTATTGTCAAGGATTACAATCATGTCGCAAACATTGTCGCTGGGTAGGCAACCAAACTTGCAGGTCTGCTGGTAGCTGGTGTTTTTTTTATTGTACATTCTTTTGACACAACTGAAATTATTTAGTTTTAGGTTAAGTATAATTACATCCAAATAGCAAGTTTAAACAGAAACTTTTATTTAAATTACTTTAACAAATGTTCAAAGTGACCACCCTCCTGTTCCAAACAATATGCTAACCGATTGTAAAATCCTTGTACACTATTTCTTAAAAAATTTGGATTTATTTCGTTGCAGGCGGTAAGTATTCTATTCTTTAGCTCTTCTGTATGCTCTATTACCCTATTATTGTAGACTTTGGATTGGATATAACCCCAGAGAAAGAAATCGTTTGGTGATAAATTTGGGAACCGAGGTGGCCAAACTATGGGGCCAAATCTTCCAATCCAGCGATCCTGGAATGTTTCGGTTAGGAAGCGTGTAATAGGGCGCGTGGAATGTGATGGAGGGCCATCCTTTTGAAACCATGGGTTCTCAATATTTAAAACTTCTAGTCGTGGTATAATGTTTCTCCGCAGAAGTTCCAGAGGACTGTTAAATTTTGAACATGCTTGTTTGTACGTGACTAATACTTGTGGGAATTGGAAAAGAAGGATAAGGAGAAAGGGAAGCGAGGTGTTTGATACAAACCAATAATTCTGTTTATTGACAGTGCCATCTAAACAAAACTATGACTCGTCTGTGAAAACTATTTTTTGTAGAATATCTGTAGAATATCACGACTAGAAGTTTTAAATATTGAGAACCCATGGTTTCAAAAGGATGGCCCTCCATCACATTCCACGCGCCCTATTACACGCTTCCTAACCGAAACATTCCAGGATCGCTGGATTGGAAGATTTGGCCCCATAGTTTGGCCACCTCGGTTCCCAAATTTATCACCAAACGATTTCTTTCTCTGGGGTTATATCCAATCCAAAGTCTACAATAATAGGGTAATAGAGCATACAGAAGAGCTAAAGAATAGAATACTTACCGCCTGCAACGAAATAAATCCAAATTTTTTAAGAAATAGTGTACAAGGATTTTACAATCGGTTAGCATATTGTTTGGAACAGGAGGGTGGTCACTTTGAACATTTGTTAAAGTAATTTAAATAAAAGTTTCTGTTTAAACTTGCTATTTGGATGTAATTATACTTAACCTAAAACTAAATAATTTCAGTTGTGTCAAAAGAATGTACAATAAAAAAAACACCAGCTACCAGCAGACCTGCAAGTTTGGTTGCCTACCCAGCGACAATGTTTGCGACATGATTGTAATCCTTGACAATAATTATCGACACGAATATTCATTAATTAATCATAATAAAGGCATAAAGTCCTCACTGATGCCAAAGACAGCTTCAGGTCAGGTCAGGATCTGCAGCTGTCTTGGCAAAAACTTTGAAAAAAAACACAGTTTTGACACTTTCTAATGGCACTACGAATAGCAATTGTTTTATAGGTTGCTTGGATATGTTTTAATTGCTCGCAATGCATTGACTTGGCTTTTTTAAAACTGAACATAGGGAATGTCAATAGTCCTATGTTCAGTGAAATAAAATTCTCACTGTATATATAAAACAGCACTAGAGGCCAATTTGGCCTATGGCTTCTATTTTCTTTCTCCATATTCTTCTGTCTTGAATTTCTGTTTTCCAGTTTCTTAATTCTGCATCTTTTAGGTTCTCCTCTATTTGCTGCTTCCACGTTTTCTTAAGTCTTCCTACTTTTTGTCCTCCTTCCAGTTCCTGTTCTAACACTTTTCGTATATGCTCTTCTTTTCCTCTTCTCTTAACGTGTCCAAGCCATCTCAACCTATTTTGTTTTAGTACTGTGGTGATAGTTGGTTCTTTATATAGCTCTTCTAATTCCTTATTTGTTCTTTTCCGCCATGTTTGTTCCTCTTTTATACCGCCAAAAATTCTTCTAAATATTTTTCTCTCCCACGCTTGTAGTCTATTTTCAACTGCTTTCGTTATTACCCATGTTTCGCTGGCATATGTTAAAATAGGTCTTACGACTGTTTTGTACAAACGAATTTTAGCCGGTCTTGGAACACTTTTATTAACTATATAACGGTTTAGGGAACCCACACACTTTGAGGCACTCAACATTCTTTTCTTTATTTCTGTTTCCTGTCTCCCTTCACTGTTTATCTCCACCCCCAAGTAAGTCAGACTGTTTGTTAATTTAAAAGTTAACTTTTCTTTTGTTGTTGTTACACTTAGCTCTTGGTTTTCACTCTGTATTGTATTCCCCATTATCATGTAATGTGATTTCTTTGCGTTGATTTGTAGTCCTGCCTCTTGCGCTCCTCTTTCCAAACTCTTTATTAATCCCTTCGGTTGTTCTTTTGTTCTGGACATTATTACCACATCATCCGCATATGCTAAAATTTGGTACGGTCCACCTATAATATCGTTGTTCGTGCTAATTTGGGCTTTCCTCATAATGTATTCCAACACTATGTTGAAGAGATATGGTGATAGAGGGTCTCCCTGTTTCAGTCCTGTATTGCTTTCGAAATTTCTAGATAGATGGCCTTTATACCTCACTTTGTTAATTGTTCTTCTTAGGGTCATTGCTACTAAATCTATTGTGTCTTGATTGAATTGTAGCTCTTCCATTGCTTCTATTATAGTTGTTCTCTGCACTCTATCGAAAGCTTGTTTGAAATCTATATATAAGCATGTATTCTTTTGTTCTTTGCCCTGCATTTTTCGTGGATTTTGATCCCCATTATAAACTTTTAAATTGTTCCCTACTTTATTAACTTTATTATTAACTATTAAATGCTGTCTATTTCTTCTAAACAATTTACCTTGCTCATCTTTCACAATGTATGAACGTGGGGTGTTGTAGTTTTGTTCAACACGTCCTGTTTCCCATTTATTTTTTAATTTAAACAAAATTCTATCACCTGTATTGCAATCCTTTAACTGTCTTACGTTTTTGTTGTAATATATTTGTTGTTTTTGTTTTCTTGACTGGAATTTCTCCATAACTTCTGGTTGTTCATTTTAGGAACAAGTAGTTTTTCTCTAATTGGCAACTTATCCTTCAACCTTCTGTTGAATAGCAACTGTGCTGGAGATAGTCCTATATCTGGTATTGGAGTATTTCTATAGTTTAAGGCTGATTTACCCGATTCTGAAGATAGGGAAACGCAATGTAAACTTTACTCGGTTTTTATTCAATAACCGCTCAATATTTTTTGATCGGGTTTTTACCAAAAATTTACCTACAATGTAGTGTATGATGTAATGTTTTTAAAAAATAATTTTTAACGTTTGAAACCATAAAAAACTTAATTTAAAGTTGAAATTTTCGTTTCTAAAAAAAATCTTTACATTACATCATAGCATTTGACGCACAGATTACAGGAAAAATGTTTAAAAAAATATACGTTGATAAATAAATGAATAAAAGCATAGTAAGCGATCCTATTGCAAATTAAGTTTTTTATGGTTTCAAACGTTAAAAATTATTTTTTAAAAACATTACATCATACACTACATTGTAGGTAAATTTTTGGTAAAAACCCGATCAAAAAATATTGAGCGGTTATTGAATAAAAACCGAGTAAAGTTTACATTGCGTTTCCCTATCTTCAGAATCGGGTAAATCAGCCTTAACAAATATGTATGAAGTTCTACTTGCTCGTATTTGCATTTCTTTAATATATTTTTACAAATTCCAACTGTTTTCTCAGCTTGACCATTACTTCTGGGATAATTTGGGCTTGAAGTTATTAATTTGCAATTTATACCATCTAGAAATATTTTTATAGCAATTGAATTAAAAGGTATATTATCTGCTATAACAATATCTGGATAACCATGAAATGAAAAAATAAAATTTTAACTTAAATATTATTTCGTTTGCAGTTTTAGAATTCAATTTAACCAATTCAAACCATTTTGAATAATAATCTACTACAACAAGATAATTGAACATATTAAATTCCAATATGTCCCTGCCAATCTTCTGCCATGGTCTTTTTGGTATTTCATGGGGTATTAATGGTAGCTTAGCATTATCTGGTCTAAATCTTTCACATAATTCACAACCAAGTACTGTCATTTCTTCTATGTCTTTAGACATATACCAGGCCAAAATAAACATTCTCTAGCTTTCAATTTTGTTTTCACGACTCCTTGATGAGCTTCATGCAAAACACTGAGTATATATCTTCGTAACTCTTGAGGTACAACAATACGATCACCAAAAAACACAAGGTTATAATGCTCGCTCAACTCATCTCGTCGAATTAACCAGTAACGTTTCAATTCTGCAGAAAGCTTTCTTTTATCTGGCCATTCATTATTAATGTAAATTTTAACTTGATTCAAAATCGGGTCTTTCGAAGTTTTATCTTGAAAATCCTTTTTTCGATCTTCGGACATTGGCAGGTTTGTTACTAAAGAGTGTATTACAGACTTCATTTCTGGATCGTCTTTAACTTTTATATTCAAAGAGGCTCACGATAACGTATCAGCAATATGATTAGTTTTACCAGATATATATTTTACATCACACTCGTACTTCATTAGACGTAGTATCATTCTTTGTAATTTGCTGGAAACTTTGTTAATATCGTTCTTGAAGATACTGAGTAAGGGCTTGTGGTCGCATTGAATAATTGTTAACTTACCATACATGTTATATATAATAATGAAATTTCTCAGCAGCGAACAAAATTGCATCTAATTCTCTTTCAATGGGTGTGTATCTTTTTTCTGTAACTGTTAAACTTCTTGAAGCATACGCCACCGGTTTTCCATTTTGCAGCATGCAAGCACCTAGGCCATCTTTGCGCGCATCGGTTTGTATGAAAATAGGTTTATGACTATCTTAGTGACTCAGAATTGGTGCTGTTGTCAATAGATTCTTGATCCTATTAAAAGCGTTTTCATGAGATATATTCCAATCCCAAAGAACTTTATCTTTTGTAAGTTCTCTTAATGGTGCTGTAACTTGCGATAAGATTGGAATAAACTTTTCTAGGTATTTAACAAGTCCTAGAAATCTTAACATTTCTTTTTTATTAGAAGGACTTGTCATGGTTAATATGGCTTCTAATCTACCATTGTCTATTTTAATACCATCTTTTGATACAACAAATCCTAATATCTTAATTTCTGATTGTTTGTATTGAAATTTATCTTTATTAAACGTAATTCCTATCTTTTTTGCAGTTTCTAAAACGTCTGTTAAAATTCTGTCATGTTCAACCTCATCTACTCCTGCTATTATTTAATATCATCTATATATATTTTATTTCCAACAATCTCTGAATTCTTTCTTTGAAATACCTCAGCTGCAATTTTAATTCCAAATGGCAATCAGACAAATTTATATCTTCTTAGAGGTGTTGCAAAAGTACATAAGTTTGAAGATTCCTCATCGACTAATCTGATAGAAACTATCTTTAAGATCAAGAACAGAAAATACACTTTTGCCTGACAAATCTGTCACTAATTCTTCAGCTGATGGCAATTGATAATGTTATCTTTTAATATTAAGAATTAGATCTGAAGGGTCTAAGCAAATTCTGATCTTTTTATTGGGTTTTTCTACAACTACATTATTTACCCATTCTGTAGGTTCTACTACCTTTTCAATGACACCAGCATTTTCTAATTTTTGTAAAGTATTTTTAAATTCATCTATTATGCTGTTTGCAATGCGTCTTGCTGCATGTACTACTTGTACTGCATCTTCTTTTAAAGTTATTTTATAAGGTTTTCCTGGGAACAAGCCCAATCCAGTAAAAACAGATTTATATTTTTCTATTATATCTGACTTTGTCCCTAAATGAGGTACATTTATTTCTTCAACCAAGCTTATTTGACAACCTATCTCGTTGACTCGTTTAATTAGGTTTAATATTTTACAAGTAGTTAGTCCTAATATCGCTTGACTATCAACTCCTACCACAATGAATTTAATTCTAGCTAATCTCTGTTTAATCAGGCAATCTAATACAATTTCACCTTCAGGTTTTATCTTATTTTTATCATAGGTAACTTTTATGTTAGTGGGTTTTATTTCTTCATTTTTAACAATTGCACCTATTAGTGACTTAGGGATCACATTACATTGTGCACCTGAATCAATCTTGAAGGCTATTTTTTTATTTATAATTGTTACATATTCTAACCAATCATTATTTGTTAATTCCCCTTCATTAACACATTCATTTACATTTTCTACAAAAAGTAAATCTAAATACATGTCAAATTCATCATTTCCTTCATTTTCTACAGAATTTATGATCCTCCTACTAGAATTACCTATGTTTTTATTTGTAACATATTTTTTATAAGGACATCCACATGAAAAATGATTAATTCTATTACAGTAATTACACGCTTTTCCAAATGCTGGACAATTACCCTTGAAATGTGCCTTATTACATTTGAAATATTTATAGGTTTCACTATTTTTATTACTCGCACCATAGCTAAAAGTACTAAACCTATTACTTACATTATATTTACAATTTCTATTATTTACTTTCTTTTTAAATTTACTTTTGACTTTATCGACACTAACATTCTGCTGCGATTTCATATCACTGGCTTGTTGACGGCTCACTTCATGTAACCTACAAATGTCAATTGCTTTAATTAATATCAACTTATCTTCACGCAATAGTTTTTCTTTTAGTATGTCATCCTTGATACCGATTACCAATCTGTCTCTAATCATTTCACTTTCTTCTTTAAATTCACAAGTAGATGCAAGGGTGTTTAATTCTGTTATATACTGCTTAATGGTCTGGCTTGTTTTCATTTGACAGGAATGAAATTTGAATCTTTCATAAACGACATTTTTCTTGGGTCACAATATTCTTTAAATTTTGCTTTTACATCTTTATATTTCACTTTACCTGTTGACAGCTTAAATGTGTTAAAAATTTCCAAACCATCATCACTGATTAGATTTAATAGTATTGCTATCTTTGTAGAATCTAATACTTCTGTTTTACCTGTTGCTTCCATATACAGATCCAATTTTTGAATCCATTTTTCAGCAAGATTACCATTAAACTCCAATGGAGGTGGTGCTCTAAAACCTTCCATAATATTTTAACTTTAAATATATCACTTAAGTGATTCTTCCTTTATTGGCTTATACACCTGACACCATGTGTTGTCTTCTAGACTAATCAATAAGTCAATGAAAGAACTTAATTAATTTATTAAATATTTATTGATCATTTCAATATTAAGAAATTACAAATTTAAATATTATGCCAACGTTCTAAACAACAACAGCCTACTAGTTCTATATATATGCAGGTATGCTGTATATTATCAATATATATATACAACATGAACTGCAAATCCAGCCTACCACGACTCTTCAAACAGGGCCAATAGGCTCGTTTCACAATTTTGAAATGTAACGTTTTTATATTCTATCGAGTTAATAATAACTCGACGTATTTATTTCAAAATTTTTAACGCAGCCGTTAGCGAGATATGCAATTTACAATTTTAAATTTTTCTGTCCTTTTCTAGTACAACAACGTTATAGTCCTCGTATACGCTGTATTGAAACTAATATGTAAGACGAAAGTATGATGACGTCAGCGGTGTAGAAAAGGACGGAAAATATTTAAACTTTAAATTCGTTTTATTAAGTTATCGTAATGCATTTATCGATTTTATGTGGACCTATACATTAGATAACAGTTATACTAATAACATATACATATTATATCAAAATTTAAATTCTATGCAACGACCCTATTCTCGATATTTCGCTTTGCATTGGAGATATCAAAGAAAGTTATTAGAAAAAGTTGCTTAGAATTAAATTTTGATACTTAGTAGCAAGTTTCATGACAAACTTCGCATTTTTAATTTTTTAGTATATTAGCGTTGTCTGCACACAGTTACAAGTTTACTTTTTAATTCAATCGAGTGTCATGGAAAATAAAATTTGATTGAATGAGATGTCAATGTGACAAAAAATACATTTCATTTTGGTAAATAAGGTAAAAATTTGTAACTGTGTGTAGACAATGCTAACATACTGAAAAATTAAAAATGTGAATTTTGTCATGAGACTTGCTACTAAGGATCAAAATTGGAATCTAAGCAACTTTTTCTAATAACTTTTTTTGATATCTCCAACGCAAAGCGAAATATCTGGAATTGGCCCTGTTTGAAGAGTCGTGGTAGGCTGGGTTTACAGTTCACATTTAAGTTGAGTATCTCAAACAATGCAACTCATGAATATGTATCACTGTGCTAACATTCAAATTTTTACTCCTAAAAATAACGAA
This sequence comes from Agrypnus murinus, assembly GCA_929113105.1. Classification (NCBI taxonomy): domain Eukaryota; kingdom Metazoa; phylum Arthropoda; class Insecta; order Coleoptera; family Elateridae; genus Agrypnus; species Agrypnus murinus. Next base: position 114,738,985 of record OV816023.1, on the reverse strand, counting down.
ACTACGGGAGTGTATTCATTTTAAATGCAACACACTGTATCTAATTGCTTCTTTAAATATGCCAGGCTTCTCAAGAAAAGTTTTGAATACCTGCCTAAGTGGAATAAATTTAGCATACACAGATACAGGCTTTAAAATTACTAATCCATCTTTATTCTTTTTGTGACATTCCTTTGCCCAATTAAATAATCAACCGATTTTATAAAATAATTAGAATTCTGGAAATATTTGAATCTTCTGTATTCAGTTGTGAAATATTGAAAAGGGTTTGGCAGTAACTGAAAAATACTGTTAATCTCATTTACTAGTATAGTGGAAGTTGCATTGACCATTTCATGTGGTTTAAATCTTGGAATTACCATTTGATTAATGAAAGGTAAAAAAACTTCATTTATCAGGCTAGTTGTATTGTCAATAACAAACTGTACTACATTGCGTGGAATTAATGAATTGTCATATAATTTTGAAACAAACATAGTAACTTGCTTTTTAAACTCTGATTCTATTACCATATCACAGTTTTGTACCTGTTCCCCGACAACTATTTTGACATCTTCAAAAGAAGTAATATTCTCAACATTATATGTATCATAAGTACTGTTGTTTGTAACATTAGTAAGAATGTGATTACTGCCATCTTCAGAGATGCTCACATTTTCATATCATAACTTCTAACATGACATTTTAAATGTTTTTTAAATGAATTTAAATTACTTAAAACTCTGCCACAATTTAATTCGCCACAAGAATAACCATCATTACGATTTAATTTGTGAGCATGTCACAAGTGTAATACTAATATACTATCAGCAGAAAATACTCTACTACCACATTTAAAACATCCCATGTTGTTGTTTTCTAACTTTAAAACTTTAACTTAAAATGCTATAGCAGTAAAAATAAATAACTTTGACAATATTACATAGAATTAATGTTGGATATAAATGTAGTTAGTGACACTGAATTTTTGTCAAACCTTGTATGAATGTCATATATACCTTTCTGAAGATACAACCAAATATGTTCTGCTTCACAAGGGTATTTTGCATTTAAATAATAGTATGCTTTGAAACAAATGTCTACTGCATGTACTGGGGTTTCCAGTTTATACTGCACTTCGTTTATTATTACATAAGAAGCTGTAAGATTTTCCAGCGGACCCACAAATACTATAATTGGTTGTAACGTTTCTTTTAATTTAAAGAGTTTTTCTCTTCGGGCAGATAATTCATCTCGTAATTCTGAAATGTCCTAGAAAAAGGAAATTATTTTATGTTATTTAAATATTAGTGTATATTCATAATGTACTTGAATATGTAGACAAAATGCTTGTTGAGCTTCAAGTTTGGATGGTCTGTATCTTACAGATTTTCCTTTAACTGGTCCCACAGACATTAATAGTGGAAAAAGTAAAAACGCAACAGTTTCTGTTTGGCCTGTTAAAAAAAGAAAATACGTATTATGTGTAAGATAATGAAATAAAGGAGTAAACACAACTTACGTTCAGAAAAAGTGCTGCAGTTGTAATTCTTTAAAAAGTTTTTAATAATTCCAGTCTGAGTTTCTGCTAGTCTTAAAATTTTGTTTGCATATAAACCCCACTCTGTTAGAAGTTTGTCGCTCTTATTAGCATAAGTAAATTGGAAGTCGATTTCTAACTATAAGAAACAGGTTGTTATGTGTACTATACAGAGTAAGAGATATAAAAGTGTTATTACCAGTGTATAACCACTTGGTTGTTTTAGAGCAGGATAGGCAGCTAAATATTCATCGATTGAAGTCAAGCTGTCTCTTCTTCCACATGTACTTTCCCAATATTCTCTAACTCTACTCCACGGCTCTATACTAATTTTTAGCCACTGGATTTGGTCAATGACAGTTTCATCAAATGGCCCTGGAAGAACATGTAATTTATCATTCAACATGTTTTATTACTAATATATCAAATAACTGAACATTTAAAGTACCTGACGAATCAGCAGGTGAAGATGCAGTAGATGAGTTTGAATTGCACTCTTTTCCAGAAATAAGTCAAATTTTTTGATATACTCTTAGTTTATTTACTTACTTGTCCCATAATATCCACTTTGCAGTAAGTATTTTTCCATCATGTGTTTTACAGTATGGTATATAGTATGACTGCAAATTCTTCTGGAAATGTTATCGTTATTTCTTGAGCCAACTCTTTAAATCGTTTTGAGACTATTCTGTAGCAAAAAATGATTGTAGATTTTTGATTATATTAAAATGGATCAGTTTAGACATACCTTAAGTCAGGTTGACCCTTCAGCTCTCTCTCAATAACTAAAGTAACTAACGAAGATCTTGAAAATTTTTTTAAAGTTTTATAACTGCACTATTTCTTTACCCCTTTCTTCTGACTCCAGAAACTGAGCTAATGTGGTTCTTTATTGAAAAGGGAAACCTAAGTTTCCCAAATGGGGATAATGTTTGCCTGGATTTCGTAAACTAATTGCTAAACAAATTAAACAAATAATTGTATAAAATCATTCTGAACATACTAATGTTCAGAATGACATGCAAACAAATTGATTTTTGTTTGACTTACATTCTTCATCCACTGACTCATTCAATGGCGTTGAAGGCGATTGCACTGGGTGGAGCAATTAGACACTGATACTGTTGAAGCATCACTCAGGGTTAGGGCTTCTTCATTAAACTATAATAATGATAATAATTATGTAAGATTCACATTCAAATCATATTTACTAAATTTTGCTTTGTTATCAAAAATGCAGAAAATTTAAAAAATTGCCTGCCAATATTTTATAAATTTGTATAATAATGAATGTGTACCTCCACAGTATGAAGAAGTAGATTCACAATCATTGGTGAATTTGAAGCTGCAACAAGTGGATTGTCATTTTCCTTGTATTTGTTGTAATGTTTAGTAAATTTGTACACCCATTTTAGGAATAAGGTCTTTTAGCATTTCATTGTTTAAATCAAGGAAGTTTAAATAGGGGGAAGTGGCACAAGAGGTGTGCACATGAAGCCTCAAGTGTGCACAAATTGTCAAGTTTTAAATTTGGCTGTCAAACGGTGCGATAAAGACTTTATTTGTTAAAAACTAAATTAAAAACAAATAGAAACGTCGGGATACTCGATTAGATGGTGTAGAAGTGATATTAGATATCACAAAAAACAAAAACCTGGAGTAATAATGCATCATTAAGTAGTTTTTCCTTAAATTTGCGTCATTAATAACTTTTTACTCGGACATCAGGTCCGTAGTACTTAATTTGTATTTATATTGGGAGTGTTATCACGTATTGTATAAAAATACTCTTTTTTTAATTAAATAATTACAGAGAACCATCTCTAAAATGGTTTATGAAGTATAAATGCATTGTCATCGGTACGCAGTAAACTTTTAAATTCGTACTGGCGGAGTTATTGTCCGTTTAGGGGAATTACTCGGCGCGGCGTTTACATGTAAAAACTACTTACATACAGATAATCAATAATCGTGAAATTTGAAATTAAAAATTTAGAAATAATCATTTTTTTACAGAATTTGCAAATTTCTTAGAAATGTTACAATTATGTATTTCAATTTAATAATTGTAATTAAGGTGACAAATAAATTAAAGTAATTAATGGAAAAAATAAAAGAGTTTCATATTAACGGTGTCCTGAATAGTATTTTAAACAAATTACTGAACCCAACGCTGCATTGTATTTACATGTGTGCTGTCAAATTTGTAGTCCCCTTACTCCACTGCAGGCTTCACTTTTAAAGCCCAGCAATTGCATCATGCCTCTTTCCCCCTACTTAAACTTCCTTGGTTTAAATCGTTGAACACTTCTTCGTAAATAGCGTCGTGTTTTGCAATAATTTAAATATTAAACTTGATCAAATTCTTGAAAAACCTTCGTAAAAATAAAAGAAAATTTTAAATTTATTTCATTCAATCGATTTTCTATTAATAACTAATAACACCGTGTTGACGTGAATATAATAACTAACAAAGTTTTACAATTTTTACTGTGTTCTTGAAAATTAACATGCAGTGTAAGATTAACAGATCATAAGATTTTTGCGATGATAATATTTTTAGAACCGAACTATAATATCAAAAAGGTGTTATTTGTTTACTCCATAGGCACGTTAAAATAAAACAATGTGTATAATCAGAGGCGGGGAATCCCCGGGCCTAGTATTGCGCAACACAATTTTTTACAATAAGCAGGTAATTACTAGTTATTCTTCTTACCCTTAAATACTTCCACTAGCTCTTCGAAACCCCATTCCACTAATTTATTAAGTACAAAATCGTCCATGGCCGTTTTCTCTAAATTTTCAGATGCAAAAGGAGTAATGGCTTCCTGCCTTCACCACACTAACACTAAATTGCAACTGACATCAATTTCTATGTGTTTTCGACTTCTCGCGAGATAACCACTTTGTGTACACACAAACCACAAAATCATGTTTCAGCTAAAAAATTATTGTAACACCTATTCGTTTTTAGTGGGTTGGTAAACACAATTTCATGTAATGTTTACACATCTACGTATATGAAAAATTACTGTCGTAATGTAATTTCTTAAACGTCGAAGTTACCCATTTACACAACGTTATAGGGTATATTACGCCTTTGTGTAAATTTTAACAAAATGTTTACTCCAAAAGTTTTGTAAAAAGCATTCACAGTTTTTAAACAGCTGATTGTTACATTTACTATGGAATAATGTAACCACAGCATTGAAAAATACCAAATTTAAAACAATACTGTTACAGCAAGTAGCAGATATTAATAACAATAACACAGGTGAAATTACATTAATTTTTAGACACCATAACTAAACTTACATTTAAGTTTACAACAAAATTACAACATATCACAATACGTAATTTCAACAATAACTTTTTTCTCTGTGTACATGTCATTATAAAATATATGTGCTCAGGTAAAAAGAGGATAACGTACGAAAAAATGGCTTTTGACTTTTGCATGTTATTTATAGACAAAAGTGCGCTCTTTTCAATAAGACTAATTCTAATTTTTAAATTATTAAAATGTATATTAGCTTTACAATTCATAATCATTAATGAAACGGTCCATTGTTATACATTGGAGTGCATAACTTTCAACGCGATTATCTCAAAATATTGTTTTTGTACGTTAATTCCTATTTACCAGATAACATCACATATGGTCCTTAAGTATTTGGTGAAAACACAGTAAGAGCAGGGTCATATTGAGACTCTTTGACAGTCCCCCTCCTTCCTTGACATCCCAATCGCACCTGACCCCTCCTGACTTTTTTGTATGGGAGTTTGTAAAAAAACACTTAATAAAAAATATTTGGGCGGAACTTATTAGAAATGCTTGAAAAATATATGGCAGAAGTTGGCTGCGCAATATGAACTCTGTCGTTTGTGTAGCGTTGGTCATGTTGGGTCATAAATAAATTCCCATCCTTGTAGATTGAATGTTTTTGGTGTTACGTTTAATTAAATGGCTATCAATCATACAACAGAGTTTTTAAGTTATCCTTAATCAAACAAATCATCTAGTATAATACTTTAGGAATTGATTTTTCAGAAATGTTTATTTTATTTGTTATTTTTATCCTGCCTGTCAGCCTCTGCCAAATGATTATTTTTTAAATTATGAATAATGGAATGGCTTCATCTAACTGATACTTTGATAGGTTGTGGACAATTTTCGAATTTTGTGTTTGTTGTTCGACGATGTTATGTTTGTTACTGTTGTTGGGTTTCTGCTCGGCTTGCAGACGGTCGAATTTCCTTTTCTGCTTTTCTGATGTTAAGCAGGTGTCCGTTTCTTTGAGACATCGTCACTAGCCCAACATGTAAAAGAATCAGCACATACAATCGATTTTGACAACACAAGAATATTAGGCAACATTGAGCATACAAAAACAAGAATACTTAGGGAAGCAATCGAGATAGAAAAACGACCAGACAGCCTAAATACTCGATATGACACACAAAGACTACCAACAGCATGGAAACCAATATTAGCAAACAAAATAACATCTAAACCCACACTGATATAAAGAGATCAGCCGCCATAACTGGACCGTTAACACCTTTGCTCGCACAAAACCAATCGAGCGCAACCATACAACAGGGGTATATACAGGGCAACCAGAAGCGGAGAGAGTCAGTTATCTTAGAGTCACAAGAAGTCAAACACGGAAGACAACTGTGACCTGAAGATGGCAAATGTGACTTTGCCGAAACGTCGTCGAACTAAAGATAGCGGTTCTTCTCAGAACCAAACTATATATTTTTCTTAGCATCTTACGTTCCCAGATCAGCAGTTTTATCTGTTTTACAGTCCCTAGCTTCCATACCTCACACCTATATGTTACTATAGGCCTCAACACTGTTCTATACATTTGTATTTTTGCTTTGCGAGATATGTACTTTGATTTTAGAATAGGTGTTAAGGCTCCTGCCACTTTATCTCCCTTTATCAGCATAGTTTTTGTTTCTTCCTCTTCTCTTCCGTCTTCTGCTATCTGTACTACTAAGTAGGTGAAAACCCTAACTCTCTCCATTTTCATTGCTTCCTCACCCTGCTGTTCGATTATTAGATTTTGGCTTTCTGTTGTGTTTAGTTGATTCATCACCATATATTTTGATTATTCCCATTGATCTGGAGCTCCACTTCTCTCGCCTCCTCCTCAACTTTCTTTATTACTTTCTTTGTTGTTGGGTATTAGTACTAAGTCATCAGCGTAGGCTATCCATTAATATTGTTCGCTGATTATACTTCCTGTTCTGTTTATTTTGCTTTTTCTTAGAGCATATTCCAAAACTATATTAAATAGGATACTAGAGAGTGGGTCTTCTTGTCTTACCCCATTTCTAACCTGGAAACTCTGATGTTTTTCCTTTCCACTTTATTTTGCTCGATGTATTCTGTAACATCATCCGCACTAAACGAATCATTTTTTCAGGTATTTTTAAGTTCTCCATCGCCTTGTATATCATTTTTCTCTTTAGGGTATTGTATTCTTTTAGAAAATCAATGAAGGCAACATGAATTTCTTTATTGTATTCGCGGCACATGTCTTGGGTTTCTTTTAAGATAAATAATTGGTCCGTAAATGATAACCTTCTTGATATTCTGATATATATTTTTACTATAGATTTGTAATTTGTTTCTTAAATTCGTTGCAAATATTTTATACGTGGTGTCTAATAATGCTATTCCCCTGTAATTGTTATATATTGTTTTCTCTCTTTTCTTAGGGGGTTATTATAGTTATAGTTATGACCTCCTTTTCACAATCAATATTGAACCAACTGCTTCCTTTCTTTCTTCGTTACGTTTTTAGCACTTAATTCGTTGCACTCTATACATTTTCTTGAATCTCTCTTCAGCTCTTCTCAATATCGTCTTCATTTTTTCTTCTTTCTTTCAATCTTGTTTCTAGTTCTGCCTCATAGTTTTTGCACTTCTTCCTACATTAAACTTTTTACCTCGTATTCTGCTTTTCTTGAACTGTTTGTTTGTTTTTTCTTTATTTCGTAATTGCCCTCCATTGAGATTAAGACTAAATAGTGGTCGGAGTTCGCATCTGCCGCTCTTCTAGATTTTACATTTTTGACCATTTTTATATGTCTTTTCTGTACTAATACATGGTCCACTTGATTGGTAGTCTTACCATTTGGGGATACCCAGGTGCCTTTGTATTTGTCTTTTCTTTGAAAGTAGGTGCTTATAATTGTGCAACCCTTACCTGCTGCAAAACCAATCAATTTCGTTCCATTTTCTTTTGATTCCATATGTTTGCTGTGCTGGCCTATTATGGGTCTAAAGAATTCTTCCCTTCCAATTTTGGCGTTGAAATCACCTATTGTCATTATTATTGTATTTGGTTGGTTGTAGTTGATTTGGTCAAAGAGGTTTTCTAGACTTTCATAGAAGACGTCTTTAATCTCTTCATCTTTCTCTTCAGTTGGCGCGTGTCCATTTATATAGTTATAATGTTTTTCTCTAATTCTATTGTTATGGAGCATAATCTTTCATTTATCGGTATAAATCTTCTTATATTTTCTTTTAACTAGTTTGCTATCAGAAAACCAATCCCGAAAACTCGTCCTTCGTTTCCGCTATTGAAGAATCTCTTTCAGAGACATTTCGAAGTTGTTCTTTTGTTTCGTTTCTTGTAATGCCAGAACTTCCAGGTTTGTTCGTTTTGCTTCTAACTCCAGTTCTTTTATTGCTCCTTCATAGTTTGACCCTTGTAAATTCCAAGTGCCCATTTGCCATCGTTTTTATTTTGTTTTCGTTTTTTGTTCCCTTTTCATTCTGTTTGTTCTGATCTTTAAATCTTCAGTTCTTAATGCCCATCCTTCTTTCTCGTTTCTGCTGTATTTCCATTTTGTAACCGTAAAAGTTCGTTTGCGGTATATATTATCTTGTTTGTATCGCCTGGCGATCCCTGAATTTGTAATTTCTCCATTAATGTTCCTATTTTCCGTGTTAGTGCTTTTCTTTCCTTGTCTACACATATTTCTTTTTTTCTTATCTCCATCCTCAGTTCATTTAATTCTGCTATGCTTTTTTGTATATTTTGTTGCTTTCTTTGTAATTCTTTGTGCATTTCCGCTTGCAGCAGCTGTATTTCTGTTAACATTTCCTGATCCATCCTTCTTACATCAGTATTTTCCATTTTCGACGCTTGTTTATTTTCGCGTGTGGAGGCTCCTTTAGTTTGATCCTGATTGGGATACTTGATTATTTTACGTGTGTGGGCTCCTTTAATTTGACCCTGATTTGGATGCAGCAATCGTGGCTTGTTTCGACGTGACGTAGGCAGGCGTGGTTGTGACGTCGCGTTATGTCCGAGTATGCGACTTTGGTTCCCTTGTGTTGGGAGTTCTCTCTCAATTTTTCTGTTTTATGTCCTACATTCTTGTCTTGTCGTTGTTTGCTATTTTCCTTTACATCTCTCTTCTATCACTTTTCTCTGCTTTTCTACTTTTCACTTTCACTTCTCTTTCGTTAAAACGTAGTTTTTCGCGAGGGTTAAGACCGCGGCTGACAGTTACTCAACGCCCCCACTACGTCCCATCATTTCATAATTAGCATCATAATTATTGCAATATTAATTTTCATGTTTTTGATGTTGCACCTGGTACTTATTATAAAACTTATTATAAAAACTATACTTATTACTTATAATCAGATCACAGGCATAGTTTGCCGATTGAGTAGTTAAGTACATAATTGTTTAGATATCTTTTTGTTGTTTCTTCGAAACCACGTCTATTCAGCCAGTACATTTTACTATGAATACAGTATAATATGATATGACAATTTTGTATAGTCGAATGTATTGTAAAATTATGAGGAGTGATACGAGGCTTTAAATTATAAGAAAATAATAAAAACTAATAATTAAGTGTTGAAAAACTTAATATCATTGAATAAACTACTCAAAAGATTGGTTAAATTATAATTTATAAACCTGGAACGTCCCTTGGTAATCTTATATGTAATACGTATGACTACACAAAATTGTGTACTTTACTACCCAATTGGCAAGGTTATGCCTGGCTATGCTTATAACAGACAAATAAGTAGTGTTCAGAATATTAATCTTATATATTTTTTAAGGGTATTTATACTTCCTCCATATCTAATGGAAGAGGCAGTTAGACAAAAACATATATTCGGTTCATATGGCTTAAAAATGGTACATATTCAAGAAGAGGGTCAGGAGGTTGTTGCTGTAGGACCTATGTATATTCTCAGGTAATATTTTGTTATAATATTGGATATATTACTCATAATATAAATTTATCTTAATATATAAAATATTTATGTAATATTTTCAGAGATTGGAAGGAATCTGACGTTGATGACTGTCAAATGTATATGGGTGATTTACCTCCTGCAGTTGTACAAAAAGTAAGTAAACATAGTACAACCTTGTTTAAATAAGAAATAATATTTCTGTTTCTGAAATAGATAGTCGAACGATTTGGTCCCAAGACAACATTTGTTTTTTATGAACCAGAAGAACCAGATCAAGGTAGGCATTAATGTTTAATTTCTATAATGATTTTATTGAAAGTATTCGCCCACTACTTTAACTTTTTCCATTTCATATGCAATTTTAGAACGGAAATAAATTTAGATATTACTGTTGTTATTTTCATTTTCTTTTTCTTAGGTGTCTGCTGGTATTACGTTCAAGGTGAAATCAAACCCTTTAACAATTTATTGTTCAAAAACCTTTCTAACAATTCGATTTGTATTTAGGATCACTGCTTTTTGTAATGTAATGTAAGTCTTTAGCGGAAGTTTTAATATTTGCATATAAGATGTACGGCATGTTATTATTTTTTACATTTTTCTTCTTTGGTACTGCTACCTTATGAGCAGGGACTTGGACTCAATCAGAACCGAAACCTGAAAACTGCAGGAAGCGATCTGTTGTGGTGTGAACTGGAATTCAAACCCTTATCTTTTCAAAGCAAGTGCCATAATCAGAATTGAAGCCACAAAATACCGGTTTTATTCGGTTTTTTAGGTTCTGTGGCATAAATTTCTAAAAATTTAATATTTAAAGACAATGCTCTGAACATTCCCTAAACTTTTCTTAAAGGTGTTGTTAAGCGGATTTACAACTTCAGCTTAATAAATTAAACAAAAAATGTAGATATCCATTTCACAAGTAAAATTTCTAAATTCTTAAAAATAAGTCTGTAATTAATTTTTGAAGTTGAAAGATCCGAAGCGTATGACGTCACGCGTGCACGCGCCTAATATGCAAAGCATACTAAACTGCTTTGGTAGTAGAAATCGGACCACAAATTAGTGCATTTCACGTGTTTGGAGGTAAATAAAAAGTGTTTATTAGGTTATTTACTGGTTATTACTATTGTGTAGTTACCCATTAAAACAACATGCCTCGCTGTTGTGTATTAGGGTGCAAGAATACCGAAATGGCTGGCGAATATAATTTTTCTTTTCCAAATACAGATAAAAATCTTAAAACTTACTGGCAGTGGTTGCAAAGAGTGAAAAGGGTCGATTGTATCAAGAAATTTTTCCAAAAAAATCGAATGAATTACGGGAGAAAATAATAACTACTTGTAATAGAAAAGAACTTCGCTGATCCTACGTATTTGAATATTGAAAATGATAAATATACAGCCATAATCTCTGCAAATATAGCCACAGCAGAGCGTCCTTCGTTGGAGGAAGCAAAACAACTCGTATAATCATTAGATGTCATTATTATTATTACTAATAGAACGTATTTATAAATGTAACAATTTAATTATACGTAAAAACTAGGAGTACATGTTATTTTAAAAGTTATTTTTACTTTTTTATAACTTCTCTAAATATTTAGTTAACACAAAATATTTAAAAAGTTATTCCTTTTTCTTAATCAAAATAATCTGGACCTTCTCCTTCTGCAGGACGAAACCGTGTATACATATCATTATCTTCGGGATGTTTGCTTATTCTTGAAGCGACACAAGCAGGTATTACCTTCCTTTTATTTTTTCCCCAAGGCAACTAAGAATTTTCCCAATAAATAAATTGTTTATATGATATATGCCGCCACTAACGATTGCTTAATTCGGTAAGACGTTTTCTATTAGTTTGATCCGCTCGTAATAGCATCTGGTAGCGAGAAGCTTGCAAAGTGTCTAGATTTAACACTACACTATGAAAATATTCGTGCAAAATTATACACTAACCCGCTTTTGAAATTGGAAATTTCATTTGTTTTCACACATCAATGTGATTCATAATTTGTACTCATAGGGGCACAAAATCGCAATTAATTACACCAGGCGACGTTTTCGATTCTAATATTGTCTTCGATTGTGATAAATCGTTAACCGATGCCTCCAAATCATTCAAAGTGTTTAAATGCATATGGTATAATTTTATTCATTCTATATTAATACACTGTATCAATAAACGTCACACGGCCGCGTTCGAGTCAAGCGACAACGGGTTTACAACACCTTTAAATATTTTAAAGACTCGACTTGCTTTGTTGTTTGGATTACACACAGTTTGTAATGTAATGATGTTATTTAATCTTTACTCGTTAATATCATGATTTCTCATTGCTGTGTTTTTATTAAAGTATGTGTGCTGGATGGCGTGCTCATCTTTAAACGGACAATCTGCAGTATAAATTTTAGTTTATTGCATATCGATGATGTGTGTATGTTCCATTAGAACCCTCAACTAGGGACTTGGACAGAACTGGAACCTAAAAACCGCAAGAACTGAATATCTGTGTTGTACCGGAACCTGAACTCTTATATTTTCAAATCAAGTAACGGAATCAGAATCTGTACTTTTATATATTTGCTACCCTGTACCAAAACCCTATTTGGATTCAAGTCCCTAGTTTGGTAGCATATTCATGTTGTGCTATATATGTTGTATATTTTCAGTTTTGTTGTGACATACCTTACATTTGTCTTGTATGTCATCTTTAAGGATATACCTTCTACAGTTTCTAATTTTAATTACTGGATTTTGTATGGTTAGCATGTTTCCTGATATTTCAGGGAAAAGGTTTCCTATTTTGAGCTATCTACATACCTCAAAGATAGTATCGCAACGTTGCTATATTTTCTTATATATCACAAGAAAAAGTTTTGTATCGCTTAAAAATCGTTTATGTTAATCTAAATCTTATTTGGAGTCACTATTAATTCTATCAAAAATTAAAGAAAAAGAATTTCGATTAGAACGACACTTGAATATTCTGCTGTTTTAAATTATATAACCAGTCAAATGAAAGAAAAACTTGGCAAAAATGCGGGCGAAGATTGGATTCATTTAAAAGTAAGCTAAAGACTGGTTAAATAAAGAACTAACATTTGAAACATATAAACTAATGAAAGTCTCATCTCAAATGCATGCTCAAGGATGTCCTAATCTGGAATACGCAAAAAAATCAGAAAAATCTAAAAGACGACATGCAGCTGCAGTTTCTAAAAAAAAACGAAGATAAACCAGAATTAATGTCGAAATCTGGCCAAACAAATTTAGTTGTTGTCTTAAATGAAACAACCAAATGCCAACGTGGGCCAGTAAAATAAGAAAAGTCCTTTTTAGTCGAAAAATTGAACCAATACCTATTTCTGTTAAAGAATTGTATACATATTAGGCAATAGGTTAATTAAAGATCAATGTTAATACAAGGTCATTGAATAAGGTACATAATTCGCGAAGGTTGCAGAATATAAATTGAAATGTGGACCAAATAAGCTAACAGTTACTGATAAGACAGCTAAAGTACCTTGATGTAATCTTCTGCAACATACTCACTAGCAGATAGCACTAGCAGAAGAGGTTTAATTAAATATATACACTTCCTCATCAAAAGAACTTCTACACACGGAAATGGTTTTTAGTTACAGTTTTGATGGAAGCAGCAGACAAATTTACAAACAAAACTTTAGCAACCCTTCAACATCTTCTGATATTGAAAATTGTTTGTTTGCGACTACTATAATTCCACTTCGTTTAAAAACCGAAAATAGTACTATCGTATGGAATAATCGCACTCCTCAATCTGTACGATTTTGTCGATCCCTCAAGTTAGAGTACGTAAAGGAGACTAAACATCATATTTTGAAACAAAAAAAAACTGTGGATGAACAAGATGATAGTTTGGTACACTTTGAGATAATTCTATCAAATAATAAAAGAGTTATTGTAAAATTTAATTTATATATGACATTGATAAATGATAAGGTGCTAAACGTATTGACAGGAACAAGCTCCATGCAAACCTGTCCAATTTGTGGTGTCACACCTAATAACCTTCTAAACATTACAGATTCTTTGTTAAATGCTTTTGAACCTAAGAATAATTTATTGCAGTATGGCATCAGCCCTTTACACGCTTGGATAATATTATTTGAGTCTATTTTGCATATTTTCTATAGAGCTGAGATTAAGACTTGGCAGATTCGAGCTGATGTAGATAAAGATAAATAATCGAGCATTTCAGGAGCCGAGAGCTTTTGCTATTGCAACTGGTGTATATGCAACGCTTATAAATAATTTTAGAATACTTATTTCTTTGTCGTCGCAGTTTCCTCTTAGTATAGACAAATTCCAAGCATTTTGTTTCAATACTGTTAAAATACATATGGAGAAATATCCATCGAATCTGATGCCAGCTACAGTTTATTGAATTCTTATTCATGAAGGTCAAATTTTGAAGAATTCTGTACTTCCCGCAGGCTACTTTGGGGAAGACGCTGCTGAGTCCCGCAATAAGCTCTACAAATACAATAGACAATTTCATGCACGAAAAACAAACAGAATTTCAAATCTAACTGATATATTCAATAGAGCCATGGATACATCTTATCCTGTGGTGTTCACCTTCTTCATTAAAATTACGGCAGAAGAAAAAATCTTTTCAATATCTTCCAGAGGAAGTTTTTCGCCTATTGGAGACTTCAAATGTAGATCATAAACCTTCGACGTCTACCTACGAAGAACCTTGATCAAAATCTGACTCTGATAAAGAATCCGAACCTTCAAAACAAAATACGTTTTAAACAATTATTGCATCTGAAATAGAACCTCTTGATGACATAATTTTAGCATCAGAAGATATGTAATCAAGTATTTTTCTTGTATCGCACTTTTGTTCTTTCATGTTGGAGCTTAGTGATAATCTACATTGCAATTTGTATAAGGTAAATTTGTATATTTATATAAATTGTAGTAACTTTGTTATAGGTATCATATTGTTTTGCTTTTATAAATATTTTGTAAATACAGCCATTAAATAATGCAAAAGCTGTATAATTTACATAACTCTGAATAGGTAATATATGATTTTTCATATATAAAACTTTTCATAACTCTAAAAGTATTTTTGGCCAAGAAATATTAGCCTTTGTTCCATAGTGCAATGGAGTCGACTGTTCAAAGCCCTGACCTTAATACCATTGAGCACGTTGGGCCATATTGGTTTTGCAATTCAAAACCATAGAATGCCATTTCGGCACTTAGAAAGCTTAATTGTGGCAAGAATCAAATACAATGGATCAAAAAACCTTCCTGACAGAATGGTTGCTGCCATAAGAGCTGAAGGAGGGTATACTCGTTATTGATATGTGGTCTTTGTTTTATGGCTTATTACATTATTTTTTTAAAATTTGGTTAAGTTAAAGTAGAAATAAATTTATTTTTGCTATGTTGTTGTGTTTTCCTTTTGTATCAAATTCATAACTAGCAAAAAAGAACAGCTGATAGTTTATATTTATTTTTTATTGATTCCCTATAACAAACTTGTAGTACAAAAATGCAACCTAAATCTAACTTGACAATTGATTTTTACGCGATGCGATAATTTTTTTGATGGTTTTATTAAATGCATGTTTATCCATTTTAGTAGATTCTAAATCGTTTGCATGTCAGCCATCTACTGCTCTATTCCACTTTTCTACTGTTGTATTGTTCTCCATCTCGGGTAGATCTTTGGGAATATGAGCCTTTCGGTACACGAGTTCTTGTACATTCCTTTTTTGGCTATTGAAGTGTGTATAATTCTTTGTATTGCTTCTAGATATGTCTTAATCCATTCCAGCACTGCAAATGAATTTGTTAATAATTATATTGCATAGGTATTAATGGACTCGACATGTTTCTAGTATTAAGAACTGTTCCTAATAATATATTTATACGTTTTGTAAAGCATCTTTACAGATGTATCTCTAGTTCCATATGATTGATGCATTTACCTTGGGCGAAGCCCAAGTACTTGTATGCCTCTTATGTGACCATGGGTTTGATATCGCTTCCCTCTTTTGTCTCGAATCTTTCTAATATTACTTTGCCCTTTTTTATGCTAAGTGTGCAGCATTTTTCAGGACCAAATTCCATGTGGGAAAATCAGTGCTCGCAGTCGCAACGTATCCGACTTCTGGTCTATATAACATACATATAAGTTCCTATGTTTTGTTAGTGCTTGTTTTAGTACTATTTCATCGATATCTATCCCAGGGCTTAAATCTTCTCATTTTGATAATCTTGTCTCTTTTTGAGTTTTCTTTCGAACTGTAATATGCAATACAAGTGTGCCATCATAACCTGATATCAAACATAATGTTGGCACTCCCAGCGGAAAACTATAAAGACATGCATAAACTTGTTTTTTACATTTTTAGGGTCACATAAGCATATTAACAAATAATAGAACAAAAAAAAACTAAATGTATTTCTTTTAACTTTTAAGATTTTAAATAAATCATATCTTAACTGTTATATAGTGGCATATAACGTCATGTGATAACAAAAAAAAAAAATAATAAAGCTCTAGCAATATTTTGCAAAACATATGGATTTTTGTTAACAGAAGACAACTAACACTCAAATATCTGTATTTTTAAATTAGTTTGTCTTTGTCAAAAATAATTATGATATTATTATTGTATTCCATCATGACTGGAATATCATGGGTCCAACATGCCCGAGCTGAATAGGTTTTAGATTTTTCCCGATAAAACCAAAATGGTGTAACACACACCCTCCACTACATAATGGTAATTAAGGTTAGGTTTAATATATTTCCAGAATATAATAATAATAATAATATTAATATTAAAATATATTAAAACAAAAACCTCCAAAATTCTTATGAAAACATATTTTTTAAAATATAAAATAAAAAAAACTTCAGACCTACTTTTTCCAGCAAATCAAAATATTTCAGCAAAAGCTTTAACAGTCACACCAAAAATCTTTTCTAGTAAGGCTCCATGTTACACGACACTCTACCATGCACGTATCGGTGCTGCCAACTCAGGAAATCTGAAGTAATGCAAGCGTGCCAACATAGCCAGGGGTCCATCACAGCCGGATCGCCCTACCTTCAATCTTTTTAGGAATACAATATGTTATACAGCCAGTTGCAGTCTCTCTTTGATATTTCATTTTGGGAAGCCTTTGGGAACAGGGTAAAAAAAAGTCAAATATGGTAGTTATATACTTCTTGCACAAAACATGTATCTGGCAGTTCAGACCAGAGTATTGTATCAGGTATTTAGTATATATCTGTGTAGATATCTGCAAATCTTATCTACTACAATTTTTTATAAAAAAATTGAAATTTTCGGATTTTTTTATTAACTTCTCGAAGTTGGGTGAAGATCGGGCAATGCTTAAAGTTATATTCAACACCACCATGTATAAGTAAAAATATTGAACCCGTAATATAACTTCTTTAGTTTGCGCATAAGCCCTAGATTTAACAGATTTTTTGTGAATTTTGAAAAACTACATTTTGGTGTAGCTCATCTTCCTTATTTTTAAAATACTTAATATTCACAAAGTTTAATTTCAAACTCTTTGGCATGAACATTATGCAACTAATCGCTAGTTCTAACAGTACTACCCAAGACTCACCACGAGGAGGTGGTTGCATTTCGAGTCTTACTCGAACCCTTTCAACTATGAGAGCACGCTAACTTCTCTAAATAGATAAATTACTAAATAAATTAAATTCCTTTTTTGATTCAGATTTAGGTCTTATTGCTCTGTCCAACAACCTTGCTCTAATTACTTCGTCCCTCTTTGTTTCATCACACACTTGTTGAGATAAATTTGTCACTTTTTTGACTGACCTTTTGACAGCTTGAGTGTGGGCTTGAGCTTCTGAAAGGATGTCAGAGATTCGCCAGGATTCTGTTTAGATCTTCTGATAAATTCATTATTTTCAGTGGTTCTGTTACACTAAGATGATTACCACAAGATCATGTCAATGTAATCTGTGGCAGAAAAGCTTATCTTTGTAATCTTGAACTGCCTTGGTTGCCTATCCACTCTCTACTAGCTAACCAGGTTAGTACCGGAGCGATTGAATTAACACGTGCTCACCCGCCGGCACCCTCCCGTCATCTTTCATACGAGGCCAAGTGCCTCGTCCGGCATTAGGACTATTCCCCCAAGCTAGGGCAGTACATCGGAACCCTGAAGTTCCTTCACCGAGCCAGAGTTTGGGCCACTGCCCGATCGAATCCAACCTCAAGTGTGGCGGGACTTGGTTTTTAAATGGTTTTTCCACTCCAATCTCCCAGTTATAGGCCTGGTGTGCCCCCGACATAGCTTCGTTTCGAAGCTACTTTATAGGGCCCATCAAAGTAGCGTCTCGGTGTGTACCCGTTAAGGTGAAGTTGTCTTGAACGTGAAAGGCTATGTATCTTCGCATCAACGACCTTTAAGTGTAGGATTCTAGACGATTTCTGGGAATTCGACGGCTGGAACTGACAGCATTTGCCGGACCCCATATTGTCACCTCCGAAACGCTACCTGGTGGCTTGTAGTTTCTCATAGGTCAGCGAGCAAACTCCCTGACTGAAATAAACCTCACTCCATTCGTCTAGGTCAGACAGATTATCTGAATGCTTTACGTGGAGTCCCCGTGTTAACATACCTCCACGTTCCTTCCCTTGGGAGGTTGCCTATCCACCCTCTACTAGCTAACCAGGTTAGTACCGGAGCGCTTGATTTAACACGTGTTCACCCGCCGGCACCCTCCTGTCCTCTTTCATACGGGGTGAAGTGCCTCGTCCAGCATTAGGACTATTCCCCCAACTTAGGTCAGTTCAGTACACCGAGCCAGAGTTGGGGCCACTGCCCGATCGAATCCAACCTCAATGTGGCGGGACTTGGTTTTTAAATGGGTTCGCCACCACGACCTTCCAGTTATAGGCCTGGTGCGCCCTCGACAGAGCTTCGTTTAGAGGCTACTTTAAGGGCCCATCAAAGTAGCGTCCCGGTGTGTACCCGTTAAGGTGAAGTTGTCTTGAACGTGAGAGGCTATGTATCTTTGCATCAACGCCCTTTAAGTGTAGGTCTCTAGACGATTTCTGGGAATCTGTCGCTGGAACTGACAGCATGTGCCAGGCCCTCGTACTGTCACCTCTGAAACGCTACCTGGTGGCATGCAGTTTCTCATGGGTTAGCGCAAATTGCTTAGCCGGCAGCACCGCAATTGCTCCCAGTCTGCTCCCTGGTCGGAGAGAGGTTGCCTATCCACCCTCTACTAGCTAACCATGCTAGTGCCGGAGCGATTGACTTAACACGTGCTCACCCGCCGGATCCCTCCCGTCCTCTTTCATACGTGGCTTGCCTCGTCCAGCAATAGGACTATTCCCTCAACTCAGTTGTATAGAGGAGCCCTCCAGTCTTCTTTCATACCTTCATAAGCTCCTCCCCGAGACAGGGGCTGGGGCCACTGCCCGATCGAATTCAACCTCAAATGTGGCGGGACTTGGTTTTTTAATGGTTTTGCCACCCCGATCTACCAATATATAGGCTTGGTGGGCCTAGGTCTAGGTCAGACAGCGGGATACTTAGCTCCATAAAAGACCCTGACGTCAGGTGAGATTCAATCCACCCACACCGGACCCTCTTGTTAGCAGAGCTCCCTCCGCAACGTTTTAGAGTTATCCTCGAGAAACACTTCGGTGAAACATGAAACGAAACACCTAGGCATAACTCTACCACACATTTCCTTCTGATCGCGTCATTCGTTACTTAGACAAGCCTGGGATTGGGTAGACAACGACCAGTTCTAAGGGTGAGTGCCGTATGGTCTGCCCACAAGCTAGTCTCGAATCCTAGTGCTTCCAGACACCTCTAACGACTGCCCTCCCTCCAGCTTCGGGCTAGTCTCGGATACCTCGGATCCAGCCACTGTTTGTCCGTTCATCCTGAACATGAGCAATATACAGTCTCAAAATCCGGTTGGCAGTAGTTACTCATCTGGCATGATTCAGCATTCCCAATGGGGCCACTATAACCGCTAGGACCAGATGTTTCGCCATCTAAAGATTCAAAAATATGATGTCTAAGCGGAAGCTCGCTTGTATGCAGCTGGGGCATACTACCTATTGAAGTGGTCTGCGGAGTGAAATTTCCAGGATTCTAATAACGCCATTGTTTATTCCAGTATTTGTTGGACAACCATCACATCCAACACAAACATGCTCAGATATTTGTTTAAGTCTTGAGTAATATCTATGTTTTTTCGATATGTCTTTCATTGTTCTGTGAGGCATTATCGGAATTGATGATTTCTGCCACAGTGATTGTACTTTATACAAAGTTCTGTCAGCTACAAAAGAAAATTCGGTGTTTTTTCCATTGCCTTTTGTTTTTTGTTCATGCTACTTAAAATTGCAATGTCTACATCAATCGTGGTTGGCAACATAGCCTCACTCATTTGTCTGTCACTACCTACGATTCGGTTATCACCATGTCTTGTCTTTGACGCTATTGTATTGTTGTTAACAATCACAAAAGGTTAATCAAAGAAAATCACATTAACACTAAACTCTGTTTTGATCACGAAACACACACACACACCTTCCTATAGCACTGCACTGTTGTCTCACTACTGACAAACAAAAACAATGGCTGCCACCAGTCGAAGAATTGAAGTGGTGGAGGAATTTTGTTCCTATAGAGTGTTACATGAAAGAGGGCTGCTAGTTTATTTCTTAATATAAATTATATCACATAGTAAACACAACTGATTTTCAAAATTCTTAAAGATTTTATAAAAGTTACGGCTTATGCGCAGACTAAACAAGTTAGATTACGGGTTTAACATTTTTTTACTTGTATATGGGAGCATTTAAAATAACTTTTACCACTACTTGTTCTTCGTCCAACTACAAAAAGTTTATAAAAAAAACCTAACAATGTCAATTTTTTTAAATAAAAAATCGTTAAGTTAAAAGTGACACATTTTAATACGACTACTGATTAAACAAAATATGATAGAATTATGTGAATTTCTCTATTAAGTTATATCTATTTACTTTGTGCTAATTCTTTTCAGTGTACATACTATTCATAATGATCTAGAACAGCAAGGCCAATATGATGCTTTTTTTTCGTTGTAAATGCATAGGAAAAAAAATAAAAAGAGTATCATATTAGCCTGGCTGTCATACATCATTATGAAACCAATAGTACTTATGTACTTGTGTGCTTATGTGCTTATTGCTAATATGCTTATATACATACGTACTTATGTATGTACGACATACCTTACCTCTAATCTAACCTTCAGCATACCTTCTAATCTAACTTCTTACCTAACTTAACCTAAAAAAGTAACTATATTAAAAGATTTAGTTTGACAAAACTGAAAGTTGTATTTTTTACATTTTCTTTCAATTTAGTATACATATACTGTTTCTTATAAATTTTAACTAGCATAATACCCGTTGAAAAATCAACGGTCCCCTTCTGATCATGTCAGCTATTCACGAAGTAAGAAAACAGCTCTACTTATAAAAGTTAATTTTTTGGGATTCCGTAGCTCAGGATGTGCTACTGCAGTGGAGTTTCTATTTTCCTTAATAATAATGTCAATCGGATCATAACATGTAACTATAATTTAATATAATCACGTTTGATTCCTAATTAGTAATGCCTTTCTTCGTAATTACTAATAAGTCCCACAGTTTTTTTGCTCAAATAAATGCTATAAAAACACATAAGTTGGCCTTTTTTCAAAATAACTTTAAACGAATGGTAGGCGTGTTCAAAGAGAATACATAATATAGTTATTTTAATTATATACCTATGTAGTTTAATATTAATATATTATGTACTTTATATAGCATAGTATTCGTTGGAAAAACGAGAACCACTGAATAGAACCACGAAATAGACGTTTTCAGAATTTGATAGCTTAGTTCTTGGGAAAGGTTTCAATATACACAGATTATTCAGAGGATTTTTCGAGATTCCAGTAATGAGCAAAGTATGAAATACATAAGAAAATTGGCTTTAGCAGAGACAAAACGCATTACGCTGCGAAAATGGTAAGAGATAATGCCAAACTGTAAGCGAACGAATTGTAGCTCTCAAAAAGATCTACAAAAAAGTCCTAGATGGCATATACGTATCTCTTACAGATTACTCACAATCAAGATTTTTATAATAGTTATTTTTGCGGAAAACTCTTTTCCCCCTGGAACGTTGGCTTACTCCGCTCCTGGATGAAATGCCGGTAATTTTGTATTTTTATATCTTCAGAATTGTTTCAAGTATAATCTGTGAAAATTTCAAGTTTATAGGTTACGCCATTCAAGAGATTTATAACCATAATGATTTTTTAGGAAATGCCCCCCCCTGCTACCCTCTCAGGTTTTTTAGGATTAAAAATATACTCATGCGCCCCTTTGGGCTAAGGCCCACCTGCCTGTAAAATTTCAGCTTCCTAAGTCTTCTAGTTTTCGAGATATTTCTCGGTGGACATCGGACATCGGAACTGCCTATTATTATATTAGGAGATGACTTCTCTAGTCATAAAGAATTTATACATTTTTGAAAAGTAGAAGAGTTTAACTTTGCGAATAGACAATTATTTTATAACACCCTGTAGAAGTGGGGAAAAATTAATACAAAGTTAAAAAGAATTAACGCAAAATAAGACTTAATCGTGAAAATCGCATTATTTATTTTGTTAAGTCAGTTTTTGGTGTTAAAATGTGTCATTTTGGCTGGGACACCCTGTATCTGCAGGTACAGGTACAACATCATACCTATACTTGTCTTAGTAGATAAGATCTGCAGGTATCTGCATAGATATATACTGAATGCCTGATACAATACGCTTGTTTGAACTGCCAAGTGCATGTTTTGTGTAAAAAGCATGCATAACTACCATATGTAACAATTTTTGTACTCCTGTTCCCAAAGGCTTTCCAAAATGAAAGTTACACCAAAGAGACACTATCTTTATACTCTTTATACTGGCTGTATAACATATTGCATTACTAAAAAATTCAAGGTACATTTTCTTAAATATTGGTATATTGAAACATGTAACTTTGGAATGAAAAACTCAATATTTTATTATAAAACCACAGATAAACTTAACAGATGCACAGCCAAATGGGAGAAAATAAGCTTTTGCTTATTTAATTACAGTATTTTTCAACAGAGTGCGCTACATATAGAATTTAAGAGAAATTTAAAGAAGGAAATAAGTTTTGCACGATTGAACATTTTAATCTTAACCACGCGGTGACGTATAGAGAGGAAAAAAGTTTGAGACAATTTGTTTAAATGCAATTTGGAATAACGTGGAACCTACGTAATAAATTTATTCATTATAACCCTTTAATTAATTAATAAGATTGATTCTAAGAATTACCATTAACACCAAAATTAAATTATTATCATTTTACATGATTTTTAAAATTGACGAGATTGATTGATGAGAAAGATTAATTTCGTATTAGATAAAACCAAAATTAGATCAAAATGATTTTATAGATTGAAAGTTATTTTCATTAATTATTGTCATTCTTGTCATCTTTATAATTTAACTGCAAAGTATTTATTATGGTTAATAAATGAAATAATATTGTTGCAAATTACATCAAACACATATATACTATGCTAATATGCTGACAATTCTTGTAACATCAAAATAAAATAAATCAGATACGTTTGAGTTGTGGTTTATTAAAAAATAAGCAACGTACGCGAACATTAATATCGAGGACGTTACTAAAGATAACGACCTTTAAAGACTGTTTTGCACGTCCTATATACCGGGTGGGGGAAGAAAACGCATTATGTTTGCAAGCTTATTGTGGTAAGATAGGAAGGTGGATACGTATTCTAGAATTCTCTTCCATTTTACTTAATAACAAATTAGTATCAATTGCGGGTCCAGGTATTTCGAAGAGGAAACTTTCAGGGACTTCTTGCTGTTCCAAAAGCCATTCTCTTAGCCGATTTATTAACAAGTTTTTAAGGCCCGTTGTGTCTAAATCTCGTTCTTCAAGTTCGTGTTTTAAATCTTATTACTTTAAGATCTTTTAACAATTTCATTGCCATTTTAATTGTTTGTTGAAATTATTTTTAACACTAAAAATTTAATCTCACAGCACTTTATTTAATTATTACGCGATTTTATTTATTTTAAAACCCGACACCTGACAACACTGTAACGTTCTTTTTAAAATAATAACAAAAGTGCTGTTTAAATCGTCTATTAATAAGAAATATTTATTTACAAACACTAATGAATACACTATAAATTCACGCTATGATTATAAACCATTAAAACTATTATTTACAGACTATGAATTTCTAATACAACATTTATCTTCACATTTACTATTTATTTCGTAATACACAGTTAATGACTCGCTGTTGACTGATCCTCTTTCATCCGCGAAGTCGATTTTATACCCTCATATAATCGTACCAGAAGCCGCTAGAACCTACTATGTATTTCTGGAAGGCTCTAG
Source organism: Agrypnus murinus (assembly GCA_929113105.1). Classification (NCBI taxonomy): domain Eukaryota; kingdom Metazoa; phylum Arthropoda; class Insecta; order Coleoptera; family Elateridae; genus Agrypnus; species Agrypnus murinus. Next base: position 114,714,675 of record OV816023.1, on the reverse strand, counting down.
ACAAACCGCGTCTGGTTTACATGCTTGGTGCGATGCGTCATTCTCTCGAATGCTGTAGAATATTCCATTTGTTGTGTGAAGAAGAGGTTCTTTCTTTTTCTCTCTTGTTACAATATTATTCTATTTATGTTCTAACTTCCAAAACTTTTGTATACTTTTTTTTATTTACAATGTATTATTAATTTTAGAATAGCAGATTCTTTTTCTGTAAATCTTTCTTAGCGGCACAAGTTCTTGGGTCTTATGCTGTTATTGTCTTAATGTTTGTTAATTATATAAAAATAATGTATTTTTAGCACCCGATATAGGGTGTAACTAATATAACTAGAAATTTCGTAATGGGGGTAGCTGTAATGATTTAGAACATATTTACCCTATCAACATGTGGTCATTTTCTGATAGTTTTTTAGAAAAACGCATTTTAAATTTAAAGTACGCCCCCCCCTTTGCTCAGATTATATTAAACCCCTTTGCTCGGATTATATTAAAAATACTGAACAGACAAAAAATGTTTTAAATTTCTTAAAAATAAATTTTTTAAAAATACATTTTTTTGCTTGTTTAGTATTTTTAATGTAATGTAAGTATAATGTGAATACTTGAAATTTAAAATGTGGTTTTCTAGAAAACTAGCAGGAAGCGACCACATGTTAATTTAAGGAAAGTATGTATGTTCTAAATCATTACAACTTCCCCCCATTACGAGGTTTCTACTTATAAAACTTACACCGTGTATAGTAAATAATAATAATGAATGCCATTTAAAAGAATCTAACGAAACCATGAATTTGTCTTCAAACATTTTATTTAATATTAAGTAAATTAATAGATTTATAAAGAAAGAAGCATAGAAAAAGTAGTTTATATAATTACTGTTGCTAATATGTGACATTCGCCGAAATAAGTAACCTAGTGTGTACGATTGTCTACAACTTTTATTTTAAACTTTTTCGCGTAATATAAAAAATGAATAAGTTGTGAGGGAAAAACATTGAAAATTGAGAGGGTGGAAATTGTTGCTTAATTTTATAAATGGTATAACTATTTCATTATTAGAAAAAATTATTCATTCGTTTTTTGTAGAGTATTTCATGACGAACAATATTTCCTAATGACTTTTTTATTTCGTTTATTGGTATAGTTCATGAAGTCATGTTCACAGAGGTTCACAGTAATAATACTTTGTGTGTAACTTTAAACGCGTTTTACTCGGAAACTGATTTTCGCACACTAGGTCCCTTATTTCGGCGAACGTCACATATGCTATAACCAGAGCGAGGCAGATCTGCTAAATGAGTGGTTATGTACACTACGCTGTGCGGTCGTGTCTATAAAATTATGACAGGTGATGGTTGCTCTTTGAAATTTTATACGTCACCTGTCACCTCCGAAACTCTACCTGGTGGCTTGCAGTTTCTGATGGGTTAGCGAGCGAACTCACTGACCGAGATAAACCTCACTTGAATCTTGAGACAGCGGGATACTTAGCTCCATAAAAGACCCTGACGTCAGGTAAGATTCAATTCACCCACACCGGACCCCTATTGTTAGCAGAGCTCCCTCCGCAACGTTTTAGAGTCATCGTCGAAAAACACTTCGGTGAAACGTAATCGAAACACCTATGCATAACTCTACCACATATTTCCTTCTGATCGCGCCATCCGTTACCCAGACAAGCCTGGGATTGGGTATACAACGACCAGTTCTAGGAGTGAACACCGTGTGGTCTGCTCACAAGCTAGTCTCGAATCCTAGTGCTTCCCGACACCTCTAACGATTGCCCTCCCTCCGTCTTCGGGCTAGTCTCGGATACTACGGAAGTCCGACATCTCCAGCGACTGCTTGTCCGTTCACTTCGATTCTTTTATATAGCAATTTGTATGGTATGTATTTAAATTATTTCTAATTTGCAGATATGGAAATAGAAGTATTTTCTGAAGGTATGACTCATGATTCATCAGTGGTAATAAGTGAGATCGAATTAATGCCTTCTATAAGCGTTTGCATGCCTTTAGAAGAAGTTGTTACTACAACTTCCAGTAATGATGCGGAATCAAAACCAATTGAAAATATGGGGCAAGTGGTGGAAGAAGTGCCTTTTGAGGATACAACCGCTGGTCCATTAGAAGTTGTAGGTGAATCCAAGACTTTGCCTACAAGTATCAGTATTCCTTTAGAAAAAGAGGTTGCTGTTGTTCAATTAAAACTAAAGGAAAGTATGGGGCAAGTGGAGGAACAAGTGCCTTTTGAGGATACAACTGCTGGTCCATTAGAAGTTGTAGGTGAATCCAAGACTTTGCCTACAAGTATCAGTATTCCTTTAGAAAAAGAGGTTGCTGTTGTTCAATCAAAACTAAAGGAAAATATAGGGCAAGTAGAGGAAGAAGTGCCTTTTGAGGATACAACTGCTGGTCCATTAGAAGTTGTAGGTGAATCCATGACTTTGCCTACAAGTATCAGTATTCCTTTAGAAAAAGATGTTGCTGTTGTTCAATCAAAACTAAAGGAAAGTATAGGGCAAGTAGAGGAAGAAGTGTCTTTTGAGGATACAACTACTGGTCTATTAGAAATTGTAGGTGAATCCAAAACTTTGCCTACAAGTATCAGTATCCCTTTAGAAAAAGAGGTTGCTGTTGTTCAATCAAAACTAAAGGAAAGTATAGGGCAAGTAGAGGAAGAAGTGCCTTTTGAGGATACAACTACTGGTCTATTAGAAATTGTAGGTGAATCCAAGACTTTGCCTACAAGTATCAGTATCCCTTTAGAAAAAGAGGTTGCTGTTGTTCAATCAAAACTAAAGGAAAGCATAGGGCAAGTAGAGGAAGAAGTGCCTTTTGAGGATGCAACTGCTGGTCCATTAGAAGTTGTAGGTGAATCCAAGACTTTGCCTACCAGTATCAGTATCCCTTTAGAAAAAGAGGTTGCTGTTGTTCAATCAAAACTAAAGGAAAGCATAGGGCAAGTAGAGGAAGAAGTGCCTTTTGAGGATGCAACTGCTGGTCCATTAGAAATTGTAGGTGAATCCAAAACTTTGCCTACAAGTATCAGTATCCCTTTAGAAAAAGAGGTTGCTGTTGTTCAATCAAAACTAAAGGAAAGCATAGGGCAAGTAGAGGAAGAAGTGCCTTTTGAGGATACAACTGCTGGTCCATTAGAAGTTGTAGGTGAATCCAAGACTTTGCCTACAAGTATCAGTATCCCTTTAGAAAAAGAGGTTGCTGTTGTTCAATCAAAACTAAACGAAAGTATGGGGCAAGTGGAGGAACAAGTGCCTTTTGAGGATACAACTACTGGTCTATTAGAAATTGTAGGTGAATCCAAGACTTTGCCTACAAGTATCAGTATCCCTTTAGAAAAAGAGGTTGCTGTTGTTCAATCAAAACTAAAGGAAAGCATAGGGCAAGTAGAGGAAGAAGTGCCTTTTGAGGATACAACTGCTGGTCCATTAGAAGTTGTAGGTGAATCCAAGACTTTGCCTACAAGTATCAGTATCCCTTTAGAAAAAGAGGTTGCTGTTGTTCAATCAAAACTAAACGAAAGTATGGGGCAAGTGGAGGAACAAGTGCCTTTTGAGGATACAACTACTGGTCTATTAGAAATTGTAGGTGAATCCAAGACTTTGCCTACAAGTATCAGTATCCCTTTAGAAAAAGAGGTTGCTGTTGTTCAATCAAAACTAAAGGAAAGCATAGGGCAAGTAGAGGAAGAAGTGCCTTTTGAGGATGCAACTGCTGGTCCATTAGAAGTTGTAGGTGAATCCAAGACTTTGCCTACCAGTATCAGTATCCCTTTAGAAAAAGAGGTTGCTGTTGTTCAATCAAAACTAAAGGAAAGCATAGGGCAAGTAGAGGAAGAAGTGCCTTTTGAGGATGCAACTGCTGGTCCATTAGAAATTGTAGGTGAATCCAAAACTTTGCCTACAAGTATCAGTATCCCTTTAGAAAAAGAGGTTGCTGTTGTTCAATCAAAACTAAAGGAAAGCATAGGGCAAGTAGAGGAAGAAGTGCCTTTTGAGGATACAACTGCTGGTCCATTAGAAGTTGTAGGTGAATCCAAGACTTTGCCTACAAGTATCAGTATCCCTTTAGAAAAAGAGGTTGCTGTTGTTCAATCAAAACTAAACGAAAGTATGGGGCAAGTAGAAGAAGAAGTGCCTCTTGAGGATAAAACTGCTGATAAATTAGAAATTATTTATAAATCCAAAACTTTTTCTACAAGTATCAGTGTATGTTTAGAAGAAGAGCTAAATAAACTAAATGAAAGTATTGGACAAGTAGAGGAAGAAGTACGTTTTGAGGATACAACTGCTGGTCTATTAGAAGTTGTAGGTGAATCCAGAACTTTGCCTACAAGTATCAGTATCCCTTTAGCGGAAGAGGTTGCTAATCAAATTTCCAGTGACGATGTTAAGTCAAAACTAACTGAAAGTATGGGGCAAGTAGAGGAAAAAGTGCCTTTTGAGGATACAACTGCTGGTTTATTAGAAGTTGTAGGTGAAAGCGAAACCTTGCCTACAAGTATCAGCATCCCATTAGAACAATCTTTTGTGAATGTTATTACTACAACTGCCAGCGATGATGCTACATCCAAGCTAACTCAAAGTACGGGAGAAGTAGAAGAAGTATCTTCTCAAGATATGTCTTCTGGTCTATCAGAAATTGTAAGTTCAATGGAAACACTTTCTGATACAAGTACATACATCTCTTTCGAACAATCTGTTGAGAAGATTAAGACCACTGATGATGATGTTGTATTCAGACTAATTGAACTTATGGGAATAGAAAATGTAGGAACGATCAACATTTTTTTGGAAGGGATGTTTGCTGACGCATCAAAAAGTCTGGGTTTATCTACATCTGAAAATGTGAATATAGAACAACAGCAAACATCGTCATTAACAGACATAGATCCTGTGAGCGATACCTTAAAGCAAGACACTGAAAAAATAACAGAATCAAAAGATGTAGGAGTTACAACTTCTGATACTTCTGATACTTCTGAAGAAGATTTAATGACAAGAATGAAAGAGTTGGCTGGTTCTGCAATGCACATATTCAAACGTCCTGTACCATTTTACTCTATGGAACATCCAATACCACTGTCAGTAATACTGGATCCAAATAGACATTTCTCGTTAGAGAGAATGGAAGGAGAATATCCAGAATATTATCCTACCAAAGTTGCGACTACATCTTCTGAGATACAAGCTGATAAGCGCGATAGTACAGGTACATTGAAATTTAGTCCTTCTGATGATTCTTTATCGGAAGAAGAGCCTCATCTTGCAATGGAACCACATGAAAGAAGTTTAGTAGAAGATACCGAAACAAGTCAAACTCAAGTAATGTCTCAGAGTCCGCAAAGAAAAGTGATTCGTTCACAACAATATTCAACAACCACTACCCAGTCAACATATAAACTCATGATATCACGTGGTACTATAATGGTAAGTTATTAAGAATTTTCATTATTTAATCTAAGAAATTTTATTACATATTAACTTTACATCTTTGCTATTTACTACGTGCATTTTTTTAGAAATCAAAAAAACCTGTAAGTACAGTTCCAACCAAGCTTGCACTGAAAAGAGTTTCCATTATAAGGGGCATTGCTGAAGAAAACCGTCAGCTTAAGGTAATAAAAGAATAAGTTTAGATGTAGAATGAAATATCTAATTTAAAAAGAATAATTTTAATCTTAATAAGTCTTGTCAGTAGAATGTTACTTTTCTTAATTTATCATAGTCATTATTCACGATTAAGTATTACAAACTCTAAAACTATACCATCAAAGACAAATGCTTTACTTATTTTTTAGAAATTACAATAAAATGACAGCTATCTTTAATAAAAATTGTTTAATTTGTTTACATAAGTAACGCATTGTTTTGGCTGGTAGCAGTGTATGTTCTTCAATGCTATTTGATCTCAGTTGACTAGGTATTGATTGCATAATGATTAATTAAACGAGATAGTAGGCATCTTTGAAGAGACGTTTAGGATTTTCATGGCAACCGATATTTACTAACATACTGCCTAACAGTATTAATGTTTGCAAAATGAGTTTGGATATAATTGTTTTTTTTTTGTGTGGTAGAAATATTTTATTCAAAAGTATTACGTGTCGGGAATTACATCGTATGTATTACCACGACAAAAAAATCGAAACGCCAATTTTTACTATTGTAAAATGGATATATTGTCCACATTCAGCAGACTTACTGCTCATGAACTGGTGCTGCTTACCGGTAGATTTTTACTGAATTATGTAAAAGTCAGCAAACACAGCAACATATTGTTTACGTAACTGAGAGTATCAATGCCTACATTATTATGTAGCAGCTAAGTAAAATTCAAGTCATCTGGAGAGCGTTATGTCTACCTCATTATGCATCTGTTATTTACGTAAATCCTATGTTACTGTTAATCCATATGATACATGTAAATACAATCTGTATTACAAACATATACAAAGTGCCGTATATTTAACGTTTATTTATGATTAATAATGATAATTTATGATTTATAATGATAATTATGAGTCACTATCAGCACGGATATACAAAATCGATATATTGCGGTTCCATGCAAATCTTTAGGCGACAATCAACCTTTTTTTTTGGAGGCTCAGTCGAACACGCTCCAAAGCTTTATCCGTCACCAAAAGCACGTTCAAATAAGCCCAAATAAGTGGGGTCACAACCAGAACTTTGCAATCCCTTTGCAACAGGATCTTTAAGTTAAATCAACAATTTTCAAATTTTCCACTTTTTGTAGGATAATTTATTTCTTTAAAATAGTAATAGTAATAGTAAAGTCAGAAAATATAGTTATTAATTAATAACTTATTATAGAAAAAAAATTATTATATTATTACATACCATGCAATATAATAAAATAGAAAAATAAATCAAAAGCTATATGTATAAACAAGATTAATCAAAATGCTAAAAGACCAAGATTCTTCGTGGTTTTTTAACAAATGCGATTCGGTTTCGGTATTTAATTTCTCGATTCCTAGTAAATGATATGACGCGTGCATTGCTGAAATTTGCCAAATCTTTCTTTTTATGGTACTAATGTACAGTCACCTAATATACAGGGTGGGATTAAAGTATGGAATATTAAAAAAAAGCGAACTCAACCGGTTTTTTAAAACGATGAAACACGTAGATTTTGTTTTTTAAAAATACACATTAATACATGTGAACATTTAATGTTATTGATATTATGGTATCAATATATCAGATCGATTTTTCTCAGAATTTTCGTTATGCAACCCTATGATTTATTTGCATGATCATAAAGGGAAGAGAAATCACTATCGGATTCCACTATTAAAAATCTATATTCTCATTTAAATTTTTTGTGATGACGTCACAAGTAACAAACATTTACAAAGTTCAACTCGATTTTTCTCAGAATTTTTGTTATGCAACCTTATGATTTATTTGCATAATCATAAAGAGAAGGAAAATCACTATCGGATTCCACTATAAAAAATCTATATTGTCATTTAAATTTTTTCGTGATGACGTCATAACTTAGAGACAAATGACAGTCGGAAGGTGAATCGCACATATTAATGTGTATTTTTAAAAAGCAAAATCGACGTGTTTCAGCGTTTTAGAAAAAACCGGTCGAGTTCGCTTTTTTTAAATATTCCATACTTTAATCCCACCCTGTATTTTGCTTTGAAACATTTTAATAAACAATAAAAACGAGGAAAAGAGAAAACATTTGAATTATTAAACATGTAGGTAATAGATTTAAATTTCATTGTAATAGAGTATAATATAGATGCTTTGCTAATGTAATAGATCTGTTACAATTGTAATAGACATAACATCCCTGATGCCAACTTTTCAATATGTTTGTATAAAAAATAGATACGCACTATCATTTACACGTTGTTATTTTTATTTCGTTTCATCACTCATCGCCATATTAAATATGTTCACTTGGCGTCGTAAACTCGCTACTAATAAAATATCAATTCACTGGAAATTCAATTTGTCCCTGCTGTTTATTTTGTTTATCCCACTTCCGAAATATTACCGTTACAGAAATAAAACTGGTTATTGCCGATATATTACCCAATTAAATGGGCGACCACGTCTGCACAGTCAGGTGTTATGCGCATTACTGATGTTTTAGTGTGATGTAAAATACAAATCACATTATTAATGTCGCATATATGGGTAATTTAATGCCAAATCGACTAGAGCCATATTTCAATATCTCAGATTTTGTCCTTGCATAGATACATATGAAATGTCATTAAATTATATTTTCCAGATTTTTTGGATTAAAAATGGCCGAAGTAGAATTTTTTGAAAATTTCGATGGCAAATTCTGCTACCCGTCACTCTACATCATCTAACTGAACTTGTCATAACTCTCTTATTTGTTGAGTTATCTGGCTGGTGTCATCCAGGTGTCAGATTAAAGCTAGTTCTTGGATCTTTCAGACTAACATGCAAAAACATTGCACAGTAAAAACACCCACACAGGCTCCGAAGGCAAATTTAGTGTTTTTACAAATTTTAACATTGCTCCAGTGTTATAACTACCACCCTTTTGAAACCTTTTTTTTATAGAATCATCTTAGTATAGGCTTGGTATAGTTAAAAAACAAAAAGGGTGTTTTTCGTAGTTTTGGAAAAAAACCCTTTTTGAAGAAATTTACATTCAGAGCCTGCTACTGTTTTACTGTGCAATGTCTTTGCACGTTTCTTGATATACTCTGAAAGATCCAAAAACTAGCTTTGATATGACGCCTGAATGAGTTAGATAACTCAAACTATAAGGTAGTTATGACTATTTCAATTATATGAAGCAGAGTGTTGCATAGCAGAATTTTAATGATTCAAATACTGCTCTCCGACGCTCTACATCATTTAACTAAAACTGTGATAACCCTCTTATTTGTTTAATTATCTAGCTCATTCAGGTGTCAGATTGAAGCTAATTTTTGGATCTTTCACCGTATATCAAGAAACGTGCAAATACAATGCACAATAGTAAGGTAGCAGGCTCTGAACTACTTTTTTACTGTGCAATGTTTTTGCACGTTAGTCTGAAAGATCCAAGAACTAGCTTTAATCTGACACCTGGATGAGCTAGATAACACAAAAAATAAGGGAGTTATGACGAGTTCAGTTTAATCTAAAAAATCTGGAAAAAATAATTTAATGACATTTCATATGTATCTATGCAAGGACAAAATTTGAACAAAATCTGAGACATGAAATACGGCTCTAGTCGATTTGGCATAAAATTAGCCATATGTAAATTTGAAGACACCAGACTTATATTAGCATGCCTTTCCCATTTTATAATATGAAATACATAGCGAATGTTTCATCACCAAATTTACATGTGAGGTATGTATAATGTGTTGATTTAGCTCATTTTACTTGATTCTTATATAGCAGACTAGTAAATGTCACAGTTTTGTTTACTAGGAATTAGCTACCGGTTGATATATTTAAATTTATACGCACAAATATAGACAGGCATAACCTAATTCGATATTTGTTTAAGATCTGGTCGTTTCACCTTCCTATAAATTAATCTAGTGAATAATTGTCTTGATTACAAGTGTTTATACAATCATATCTATGACAATTAACTGTCAGATAAAGTTATATGAGATGAAAAGATTGGTCCTTAATAATAATAATGGAGCAGATAATATTAGATGTGGATAATTTAAATCTAAATTAAGGTAAATATCAACAGCTTTTTTGCAAGAGATGGTAGAAATATGTATGTTAATATTAAGCACAACAAAATAAATGTCAAGGGGGCGCCATTGTGATCTCACTTTAGTCATACTGGTATGTAAACGAACCGTATTTAAAATGTGGTAGGCAAAATTAAAAAAAATAAATGAAATGAAAGCACATTTCTATAAAACGAGAAAGAGAAAACTTAAAGAAAAAAAATACTAATTTTCTAATATAGAAATAAAAGTTTTGTAATAAAATTAGTAAATTACATAAGTTAAGTTCTTTATAATAAAGTACCATGGCATAAAGCAATGTTTATATTCGTACATCCAGTAGTCCGAATTCCTCGTTAATACGAATTAGCCTTGCATTTATAGGTTCGGAAGAGTTCTACTCTACTCATGAACAGCTTAATTATACCCGTAAGATCCCAATTCAAACTTTGAACTTCAGCTCCATCCTCTTGAAACCACATTATCCCTTTGGTTAATGGAAGAATATCTCTTATTAATATGTCCAAGATAGCATTATCCATAAAAGCCAAATAATTATGTGTTTTTCGCAAATCTGGCTGAAAATCCCTGCCGATTTATTCACTGAATCACTTTAATGCAGTATTGACGATATTGTTGCCTGGGGATGCGTGGATTTCCATGAACCTTAATTGATGAACTCATTGATGACTATAATGAACATTAAAAATATTATCTTTCGTAAACATCGCTTCCTGAAGCCAACTAATATTTGATTAAGAAAATGTTAGGATGGTTCTGTATGAACACACTGCGCTCCCCATTAAAAAAGTGGGAACTTTTAAGAACTTTAAAGAAGAGGAGAATAGTAGCCAGGACTATAAAGAAGTTTAATAAGTCACCAGACAAAAATAGTTTCCTTAAGTTATTAACTACCTAAAGGGAAAGAGAATGAAAGGGAGAAACAAAGAGAAGAAATGGAATGAATAAGAATGATGAGAGTAATGATGGGAGATATAAAAGGATTATCACAGCCAAATTACAGATTTACAACATGAAAATAAGAAAATGAAAGTTCAAGTAGCAGAATTAAAGAAGAGAATAGAAAGAATGGAAAGAAGTGAAAAAAAGAATAACAAGCATAACGATAGTTAAGCTGGAAAAGTGGGAAGACAAGCAATCAGTAATAAAGAATAAAAAGAAATTAAAAGGTAAAGAGATTTACATTAACAATGTTTTAACAGTTGAAGAAAGAAGGGTACATAAAGCAATAAATGAGTATGCAAAGAACGAAAAAGAGATGGGCAAGAGAGTAACAGTAAATTATAGAAAAATAAAAGTAGGTGAAGAGGAATGGATATGAGACATTATGATGGCAAATTAGTAAATAAGAAAATAGATATGACTCAAAAAACTAATAGGTACTAAAATAAAAGGTACGGAATTTTGAAAACGACCACAATGAAAAGGAGAATAAAGGAAACGAGAGGCGGAATAATGAGAATAAAGAATTTATACGTAAACTACAGAATGAAAAGGAAGAGCAGTTAGAAATAAATATAGGAATGTGGAACTTAACTACATTGCAAGGAAATGAACCAGAATTAATAAATGAAATAGAAAAAGATACAGATGTTTGGAATCAGTGAGACGAAGATAAAAGGAAAGGGAATAAGATCATTGGAAAAGGGTTATACACTAAGATATTCGGGAGTAGATAAAAGTAGTAGAACTAAAGAAGGAGTAGATATAATAACAAGTCCAGAAATAGAAAAATATGTAACCGACTATGAATTAATAAACTTAAGAATAATTAAGATAAAACCGAACATTAAAAGAAACTATAAGTATAATCCAGATATATGCACCTACAGAAGATTGTAGTGAAGAAGATAAAAATGACTTTTATAATAAACTTCAAAAAATTACAATCCTAACGTATGCATGCCCCGTATAGTGTACGACCTCCAGAACCAACATAAACAAACTTCAAAAATTCCAAAACAAGGTACTTAGAATCGTTATTAATGCGCCATGGTATATGAGAAATCACCAAATACACTACGAACTCGGAATAATGCAGATTGAAGAATGTATTCGCAATTTAACTAAAAATCTTCTTACAAAACTGAATACTACAGATAACACCATAGTCCAACAGCTAGGGAGAAGAAATATCCACGTCATACTTAAAAGACGCCTACCTCAAGATTTGTATTTGGAATGACGATAACCAATAGCCATTGTTACCACACGGTTGAATAAACTAGATTAACACACCCCAACTTCGAGGAGCTACATACCTCCACAGTCATTAATGCCCACCAATACATATATTTCAATGCATGTTTAACACAGCCATGTATAACATGTTATATGTTGATCTGGTTTTCTCTAAATTAAAAAAAAACTTTCTAACAATTGGAGCTTAGAATGCACGCACAGGAAATAAGGAAAATATGGGATTTACTGCCATTGGCAGATATGGAGTCAAAGAAACTTTAAATAATAATAGAAGAAAAATGATTGAATTATGTGTGGAAAATCAACTACTAATAGGGAACTCTCTTTCTTTAAACATAAGCAAATCCACAAAGTCACGTTCGAAGCAATACAAAGAAATGCTAAAAGTGCAATTGATTATATAACTCTCAGTAATAATTTGAAGCACATTATAAAAGACATTCGGGCATATAGAGGTCCTAAACTAAATACGGGACATAGACTGTTTGGTCATAAAGACAGTTTAGGATAAAGAAAAAAGAAAAGGAGAAGGAAAGTAAGGAGTATGTAAAGAAAAAGGAAAGTATGAAAAAATAAGAATATAGAAACTAAGGGAGGAAGAAAGTAGGCAGAAATATGCGGAATTAATGGAAGAAAAACTATCAATCGAAGAAAACAAAATGGAATACAGGAATGGTGATATAAACAGAAAATTGGCATTATTAAAATATATAATAATTAAAACAGCAAAAAGAGTATGTGGAACTAAAGTAATAAAATCTGGATTAAAAAGAACAGTATGGTGGAATGATGAAAGGCGAAAGAAAAAAGTAGCCTGGAAAAGTTATCTGCAATTAAAGAACGAACAGAATAAACAGAAGTACATAACTAAAAGAAATGGGTTCATTAATGGTCCATTTTGTATATCCTATATAATAATAGCCAGTTCCGATGTCCGATGTCCGTTGTCCACCGAGAAATATCTCGAAAACTAGAAGACTTAGGAAGCTGAAAATTCACGGGCAGGTGGGCCTTGTCCCAAAAGGGTGCATAGTATATTTTTAATCCTAAAAAACCCGAGGGGGTCGCAGGGGGGGCATTTTTTAGAAAATCATTATGGCTATATATCTCTTGAATGTCGTAAGCTACAAACTTCAAATTTTCACAGATTATACTTGAAGCAATTCTGAAGATAAAAAATACAAAAATTACCGGCATTTTATTCAGGGGCGGAGTAACATTCTATGGGGAGAAGAGTTTCCGCAAAAATAACTTATAAAAATCTTGATTGTGAGTAATCTGTAAGAGATACGTATATGCCATCACGGACTTTTTTGTAGATCTTTTTGAGGGCTACAATTCGTTCGATTATCTGTTTAGGCTTTATCTGGGCAAACTGGCTTAGGCGAGTTTGGCTTTATCTGTTACTATTTTCGCAGCGTAATGCGTTTTGTCCCTGTTAGAGCCAATTTTCTTAAGTATGTATTTCACACTTTGCTTATTACTGGACTCTCGAGAAATCCTCTGAATAATCTGTATATATAGAAACAAACCTTTGTTAAGAAATGAGCTATCAAATGGTGAAAACGGCTATTTCATGGTTCTATTCAGTGGTTCTCGAGATTCACCGGTTTTTACAAAAACTGGGCTTACAAAAACTACAAAGTTAATGGGGCACCGCACTGATTGCCAGCGACTGGCGCGTTTTCTGCTGCGGTGCCTAGACACGCCGTTGATTATCCAACGAATATTATTATAATAATATATTAATAATAAACTACATAGGTATGTAATTAAAATAACTACATTATGCATTCTCTTCGAACACGCCTACCATTCGTTTAACGTTATTTTGAAAAAAGGTCAACTTATGTGTTTTTATAGCATTTATTTGAGCAAAAAAACTGTGGGACTTATTAGTAATTACGAAGAAAGGCATTACTAATTATCAATCAAACGTGATTATATTAAATTATAATTACATGCTATGATCCGATTGACATTATTATTAAGGAAAATAAAAACTCCACTGCAGTAGCACATCCTGAACTACGGGATCCCAAAAAATAACTTTTATAAGTAAATCCGTTTTCTTACTTCGTGGATAACTGACATGATCAGAAGCGGACCGTTGATTTTTCAACGGGTATTATGCTAGTAATATAATAATATTATAACCATGGTACGCCATTATACACACCACTCAAAGCCTTAGTCCGAAGAAACAATACCAAAAGCTGTGGAAGAATATTTAAAAGCAACCCCTGTAGTATTGTTTTATTTTCTTCAGAGCTATTATTGTAAGTGATCTAAATTTTTTATTTCTGAACAAGTTGCACATATTATTTTTCAATAAGGGGTTTTCAATAGGCTATGTAAAAAATGTAAGGATGCTACATTCTAATGTCCTACAAAGAAATATTAAGAGATTTTTGTAGGTCTGCTTTATGATTTTTTCATTATAAGAAAATCAAAAATTGCAAAAGTGTCTATTTTTTGCCCTGCCCTACCCTACATATAAACATTATTGATATTTGAGCTTGACTATGGCAAATTAATAAGTAACTTTAATGCCCACCTTTATCACTTTTCTGTACACTCAATATAAGCCTGCCAGGCAGTGTGGTGTATTTAGGGAGGGGTCTGTGTGAAAATCAAGATATTTTAATATAGAATTTTTATATAGTCCCGCTGCAAACGGAAAGATCTGCATTTAATAATATGGAAAGGGATTTGATTTTCATACTTTGATTCATATAAGCGGCTGATGCAAATAAGCGGAACCTATTGTACTATATTGAATGACTGCATTCTTCTAATGTCTATTTTTCTTACAGGCAGAAATAGCTCAATTAATGTCTGGAAGGTTCACAGATACTTCAGTAACGCTCACAGTAAAAGGTAAGCATTAGTATAATGGTAATGTTAGACTTTGTTTGAACATCTGTTAAAACATTAATAAAATCAGTTTAAATGTACTAATTAAGTATGAAATGACTAATCATTGGTTAAAAACTAGATTGACTATTATTAGTTACTTTCGAGTTCAATGAGTTTCGGTATTTAACTACTGTCATGGTCCTTCCAATATACATAGCAATGCAGGGAGGTTACATCAAAGATATATTATAATCGTTCACTAGTTTATGTTTTACTGTAGTAATCAAGGAAGTTTAAGTAGGGGGAAGAGGCATGATGCAATAGCTGGGCTGTAAAAGTAAAGCCTGCAGTGGAGTAAGGGGCTACAAATTTGACAGCACACATGTAAACACAATGCAGCGTTGGGTTCAGTAAATTGTTTAAAATACTATTCAGGGCACCGTTAATATGAAACTCTTTTATTTTTTCCATTAATTGTTTTAATTTATTTGTCACCTTAATTATTAAATTATTAAATTGAAATACATAATCGTAACATTTCTAAGAAATTTGCAAATTCTGTAAAAAAATGATTATTTCTAAATTTTTAATTTCAAGTTTCACGATTATTGATTATCGGTATGTAAGTAGTTTTTACATTAAACGCCGCGCCGAGTGATTCCCCTAAACGGACAATAACTCCGCCAGTACTAATTTAAAAGTTTACTGCGTACCGATGACAATGCATGTATACTTCACAAACCGTTTTAGAGATGGTTCTGTAATTATTTAATTAAAAAAATAACATTTTTATACAATACGTGATAACACTCCCAATATAAATACAAATTAAGTACGACGGACCTGATGTTCGAGTAAAAAGTTAGTAATGACGCAAATTTAAGGAAAAACTACTTAATGATGCATTATTACTCCAGGTTTTCGTTTTTTGTGATATCTAATATCACTTCTACACCATCTAATCGAGTTTATCCCGACGTTTTTATTTGTTTTTAATTTAGTTTTTAACCAATAAAATCTTTATCGCACCGTTTGACAGCCAAATTTAAAACTTGACAAGTTGTGCACACTTGAGGCTTCATGTGTACACCTCTTGTGCCACTTCCCCCTATTTAAACTTCCTTGGTAGTAATTTATTCTTATCCTTATCTGTTGCTGTGTGTTTCAAATAAAAATGTTCTAACACGCATCTTACAGTTATCGTTCAGCAATTTGATAATAGCTCTTTAAAATACACCATTCTGCATGGGTAAAAATCAGTTTAATCCTACTATTTTTTTGAGATGAAAACTAATAACTATTAACCTAATTTGTTCAGTGGTATGCAATATCAAAAAGATCACCTTGTCTAGTACTTCTTGGTATTTGGTACTTCATTATATTTGTTAATATCTTGAAGAAGGTACATAAATTAAGGTAATCTTTTCTATTTTGAAGAGTTTAGATATTGAGCAGACTTAACAAATCTTTGTAATTAATTTCTTCAATGGAAATTTTCAACTTGAAAGCTATGAATCTTAAGAATTTTCTTTGAACCATTTCAATCGACTGTACCCAAACAGCACAAATACATCTTAAAGACATCTAAAAGATGTAGAGTTTAGGTATTCAAGACGTCTTATGGATGTCCATTTTCACCTTATATTATCTTAAATACGTCTTTAAGACGTCCATTGTTACAAAACCCAATTCTTAAAGATGTCTTTATCACAACATATTAAATACGTCTTTATTACAACATCTTAAAGATGTCTTCTTCAGCAAAATATCTTTAAGACATCTACTTGAAGATGTTCATTTAAGGGAATGTTAATACTAGGCATAGAAATAAAATTCACAACATCAATAAAAAACATAATGTCTTTTTTTCTTAGAATAGAAAGTTACGTTTTTTTAAATAAAGATGATCTATCCCAAGCCTTCCATAATCATGTCTGTTTGGTATTTTCCGTCTCTTTTTGGAACTTGACAAGTTCCGATTGCTCTGCCGAGCCTAAAAAAAGATACATTAATTAACCATGTATTATTTACATTAACTTATTATATTATGAGAAAATTTAGCAATCCTCAAGACACGGTGCCACATTACTATAGAACTTTTACAATATTTAAATTGCTAAAACGCTTTTTTTGTTTCTTCAGTCAGCTGTATTGTAGAGCTTCGTCGTTAGTGAGGATTAAGGTTAAATTTTTTTTAACCAGATCATAAACAGAAGATCCTTTTACGTAGTTCTTTAACCTAAAAAACAGTACTCAAAAAATATACAAGTCTATGAACGATGGTAAAAAATGAGGTTATAAGATAACTAAAAGACAACTTACTATTGATTATGTTGAACTTCGGATGCCACAAGAATGCAACACTCACAGGAATCAAAAAATGCTTTATATTTTAATATAGTGCGTCACCTCTATAAACTTAACCGCCAGAAATACGATAAACCTTTCGAGCTTGGATAAATCATAAACAAATAGTAAACAAACCATTTTAGTTTAGACAAGAAAGAAGAAAGTTCTCTGTATTACCAACAAGTATAAAGACTACATATTAACGGCGGTCGCTTTAAAAACCTTAGTTCAATGCTTGATTATCAACATCTTTAACATATAAAAATTTTGAAAACTAAATAAACAATCTAAAAAATTAAAACAGGAACACTCGGAATAAACGGAAATTATAAATAATTACAGTAGCGGCTTTAGTAATTTTAAACTTTTTTCTTCTTCTGCGCCATCAAACGGATGTGGTATCAACTTCTAGTAGATAGCACGGTGCGTAATTCAAATTCATTGATTGATAGTTGTGCTTTCATCCACAAACCCAAATATAATGTCGATTTTAACTTTTAGATTTTTATGGACTATTGACGAATGACAGGTAAAGAATAATTATTTTATTATTAGATAACTGAAATAAGTAACTATACATATATGTATCTAAATATTTAAAATAGACAAGTACCTATATTATTCATAAAATTAGGATGCGTAAAGTTATTTAATATTACATTTTTATAAATACGCAAATGTGGGAAACAGGATAGGTTTTAGGAAACACATTTGTTGTATGATATATATTATTTCACATTATTTTAAAAGAACATAACAGACATTTAAAAGACGTCTTAAGGATGTCCAGTTTTTGTTGTTTTAAGACAAAATATGTTCAAAAATATGTCTTTAAGACGTCATTTCTTGATCTTCAGGCGTTCAGACATAATATGGACATAAAAAAGATGTGTTTAAGACAAAGTATGCTGCCTGGGTATATAAAAACTATAATATGACGACCACATAGGCATATTCTAACACAAAACGCGCAACTACAGCGCAGTAAACTTCTTTCAGTGTATAGATATTATTAAAATCATTTATTAAAGATCTTAATATAAAACTTAACAATCTAAGAGCTTTATTTGAAATATATTCAATAAGACTAGAAAAAGTGAGCTGTCTATCAAATAATACTCCAAAGTCTCTAATTATTCTATTTCATTATTATTATTCTAATTATTATGTTGTTGGGTCTTATAATAACAATCATCATAACTTAAGTGAAGCTTACTTTTTAAAAAGGAAAGGGTACAAGGTCAGGTGTAATGTGGCATAATGCCATGTATTCTGTAAGCACTGGTTCATATCAATTGTTAAATATAACAATAATTGTTATGAACCTGATTGCTACTTAAAAATCTTAACAATTCGTGCAATATTTGGTATTCTGTAACTGCACTTGTTATGATCCAATTGAAATGAATCACAACAACTGAAAGGCAAACTAATTATGAACTATATTGCCGACTGTGCATGCGCGTTCGTGCAGTGACATTTGTATTTGGCAGTTTCGAATAGTTAGACACGCAAATTTGAAATATGGAGAAAATACCAGACACACCGAAAAGAAATTTTATGTAATGTTGGAGTTTATGTCCACCAAAGAAATATTGCTTACGGAAAGATTGAGCCCGGGAAAAGGACCTGAACGTTTATAAAAACTCTGGGAAGAGCTTACTACTATACTAAATTGTCGCAAATGGACCAGCAAGAGCAACAAGTGGTAAGACTGGATGAACGTTAAAAAATTACTGTGTGTGTTGCAAGTCGCAACAGTGTTTTAAATTTTGCAAGATTGTGTAAAAGAACCCCAATGGATATAAAAATATAATGCAATTTCTTGGGAATCTGAGGTCACAATCAGTTCTTTAGGTCGTAAGTTGAATAAATGATTTGTTTTTATCTAAAACATTGATTTTGAAATATAGATGCCTAAGTATTACTATGCATTAATAAATTAAGAGTAAAAACTTTCATTTGCCGAATTTATAATCTAGAGAAAATATTGTCTAGAAGCAATTTCTAAAATACACATATCAAGCGACGCCAGCAAATAATACTTCCAAGATATTAAAATTAAACTTAGAGATAAAAAATACTTCAACACTTCATTTAAAAAAACTAAATCGACGTTTTCACAGTTTATTTATAATAATTTACAAAATGTATATAAATGCAACACTAGAAACAGAGCTCGAACTTTAAGGGTGGAACTTGTCATTCTTAGAACCACCAATTCCGTTAACATCATCAGCAGAAGTGATTACTGCAACAGATTTTACAATTTACAAGATGTTTTGGAAGGTAATGAAATCATACTTGTACAATCTCCCACGATGAAAGTCAAAGTAGAAGATGTTCAAGTAACCAACTAGACTTTTTAGGGTACTAAAAATCCAGGGGTGGATGCGATGACACTTAAGCACTTTCCAAGCGACGAAGATCCATTCGTCGTATTGATGCACTGCTCTCTGCTGCAAAAAGTACTACAACAGCATTGCATGAAAGAACTGTTCTTATTGATGCTGTAGCCAATTCGCTACAATTTCTAAAGAACAATAATAGGAAATAATGTAGTAACCATTTTCGATGCTTTATCACATAAAATAAATATTACCTCGTCCTATAAGAAGTGATTTATATGTTGTTTCTTATTTGTCTTCTGCAATTAACAGCGCTTGATCAATCATTCCTTGATACCTCGGATGCATCTGACAAAGTTCAGGCAAAGAGAAATGGTCATTACTATCCCATATACTTGCCTTGCGATATACAAACACGATTTCTGTGTAGAATGTTGGGTTTTGGGTTAAGTTTTTACACTATACTATTTATTTATTTTTACCTTTCATTTGCTGCGTCTACTTCTTCTACTCTACCCAGGAACACGTTTCCTTCCAAATCCATTATTATTGTAATAAGAATCAACGGCAATCATTAAAAAATCACTTCTTATAGAACGAGGTAAAATTTATTTTATGTGATAAAGTATCGAAATTGTTACTACATCATTTCCTATTATTGTTCTTTGGAAATTGTAGCGAATTGGCTACAGCATCAATAACAGCAGCCCTTTCATGCATTGCTGTTGCTAATCTCTTTATGACATTAGTATTTCTGCATATGCAGTTGTAGTCCTCTTTGCAGCAGAGAGTAGTGCATCAATACGTCCAGGCGCGTGCTGGCCCACCGGGATACCGGGAGTTTCCCGGTGGGCCCTTATAAAAATGCCTCGAAGGGCCTTACGACACGACGAATTTAAATTATCAGCAATTAAATTATATTTAAAGTAGAAACAATATACCTCGTCGCTTTTCAACTCGACCGCACCTGACGAACAGCGACGATTGAATCTAATTTTCTTCCCCATTTTTAGTCTTGCACAAGAACTCGCTAATTTAGAAGAATCGAAGTATGCTAATGTTGCGGATGCGTTGCGTATCATATTTATACTGATGATGTAATTTGGGGATATTTTGTAGGTTCTGCTAGAAACTTCAATTTGAGTTAATACGGGTAAGTAACTGTCCTGAACTTCCCGCGGCTGTACCATCGGCTGATGTCCAAATGCCAAAGTCTTCATTGGGACCCCATGGCCTAAGTGTTTTTCTACTTGTGTCACAGTATAGATCGCCTTTGCACAAAAAGAAATATCTTATCGGAAGTTGCGAGAATTTACGATCCTTTACGATTTTTAACCCCACTGGTTCTCTTTGCAAAAAGGTTGATACAGTAATTATGAATGATGAAAATAGATTGAGACAAACCTGTTCCTGAGACAATGATCAATAACTGCAATTTGTTCAAGTTGGAACTTCCTAAACTTTCAAATTTAAAATTGTCTAGATGCATTAGTTTAGAGTCGGCCGTCATAAAAGAACTTTATGCATTCTCGGATGCGTCTGGAATTGGTTACAGTGCTGTAGCTTATTTAAAGGTTCTATATTCTGACAGCTATATCAGAGTGTTCTTGATGCGCTGGAAAACTAGAGTTGTACCTCTCAAAACAATCTCCATCCCACGTTTGGAATTGTGCGGTGCTGTAGGGTAAAATACTTACTGAAAGCCAAGAACAATACTTACTATACCATAATGCACCGACTTAAGATTTCTTTTTGATGACAACTTATCACTCAGGCGTAGGTACTGGTCTCTATAGCTTATAGATTGTAAAAACATTAGGGTTGGTAAAAATGATAAGGATTATGGGCGCCATTTGCTTGCAAGTCATTAATACATTCACTCACAAATTCGCAAACAAAAAAGAATTCTAATTGTATTGATTGAATTCAACAACTAATTGTAATTAGTCAAATTAACGTTAGGTAGATTAATGTATTTCAATAACTTCCACAAGTGAAAGGTCCAACATCATCACACAATGTTAGTTTAAATTAATTTATTCAAACTTCAAGAAATATTGTTTAATAAACAATGAAATCAAAATTTATTTATTATGATAAGAGTAATAATATTAAAAGTAATTATTCATACTAGCAGTTTGAGTATAATGGATAAATATAACAATCTTAAAAACTAAAAAAATTTACTTAGGTAATAAAGTTCATCAAATAATCCTAAATAGATGTTAATATCTATTTAATCATTCAAGATCTCACTTCACTATAATGCCTTTTGTATTCACATCAAATCACAATAAACTGTAGACACCAAATACATCAAAATTCTTACAGAATGAAGAATTATGAGCACTGGTAACGACGCTCAGGTTAATTACTGAATTTTAAAACTGAAGCTTGCGGAAATAATGTCGTTAATAAATTGATTATTATCTTTCATTAATAAAAACCTTTGAACTAATATGATCCCACAAAAACAGTGCTTATTGCCAAACTGGAGAATTGTTTCAACGCAACAATATTAAAATTTACTGCGAAATTCTGCACTTTCGCGATGTATTTTCATTCATTTCATTCATATTCGCGAAAAATTCAATAGCATAGGCGTTAAATTTATTATTGAATTTATTACATAAAATGTCAAATGCTACCCTTAAACTTTTAATTTCAAAATTGAATTCCATTCGTAAATTGTCACAACTAAATGCACGCTGTATTAATTGTTCAAATTATTATAAAACGGAATAAACTGTACTATAAAGTATTTAGATTAATTGTTAAATCTAATACTAGTAAAGCCAAACTGTATTATAAAATCTTTAGCTTATAATTTTATGACGGTAAACGAGACGAAAAAAGGCCGCGAAACAAACTCAAATATCTACTGGTTGCACTTGACGGATTACCAACGGGCTTTCTCTATGCGCCCGACTTTGCGAACTGATTTCCACCCTCGCGTACGTTCTGCATGGGAAAAAATATCACCTGTTGCTCTTACTGGTGCATTTGCGACAATTTAGTATACTCGTAAGCTCTTCCCATAGTTTTTGTAAACATTCAGGCCCTTTTCCCGGGCTCAATCTTTCCGTAAGCAATATTTCTTTGGTGGACATAAACTGCAGTGGCGTGCGGTCCATGGAAGCAATGGAAGCAATGCTTGCCTTGAGAATTTATTAAAAATAAAAACAATGCTAACAAAAATACTTTTGTAAAATTATGGTTATCGTTTATTTAAATTGAAATATTTATCAAATTAAAGCTCAATATCAACTCTGTACATCAAAAAGTATAATTATTTAGAGTACTATTTTAAATTAGGCTCATTAAACTTGCACGGCAAGGTAATACCGATTCAAATGTGATACATACACTTCATATAAGCACTGCTTACAAATGCTCTTCTCTTAACCTTGGCGTGAATCAGCGAGCGTGGGGTGTTATAGAGACGGATGCTGTTAACATTGGTCGTTATTTTTATTGTGCTTCGTTCCCAAATGTTTATTTATTATAATTTGGTTATTTGTTCGATTTAGTGTTACTTAACTAATGTAAATCTGCGAATGAGACTGTATTTTGTCGCATTTTATTATTTTAATTTATAAGTTGGATTTTTTAAAGACAAATAGTTCTATTTAGTTTGCGTATATGCAAATTTAAGATTGCATTATCGTACGACTGAAAATTCAACTGCTTCGGTGAAAGGTTCGAGTACCTTCGATATAGGCGAATCGGGACGATTTTTTGTTCAGTTTGTAAATTATTAATAAGGAATTTTTCGCATACAGTTTTGGAGAGAAATTACAAATTATTAAGAAAGGCAGATCAAAACCAGATCTTTCAAATTTAACAACAAAGATTAAAACCTGTACCGGTATTTTGCTAAGACCGGAAAATTGATACGTAGTAGTAGTTTTTTTTTTTAAATAAAGAATGATAGTCAACAAATTCCATAAATATAAAGTGTAAAAGTGCTTCTTTGAAAAACTTTTAAGCTTAATAATTTATATGGGGCCGGCGGTAGACGAGTGGTGTCAGTGCATCACTCGTGTTCCAAGGGTCGTGGGTTCAAATCCCACTTGGGGCGACGGGATTTTTCTAATTAGAAAATTCCGCCACCTCAACTATGGGTGTGTGTATTCGTGTTGCATGTTAGATGGGGGACAGATGACCTTAGCAGTTGGTTCCCCCGTAGTGTAGGCGTGAAATAAAAAAAAATAATAATTTATAACACTGTTTTTTATTGTACCTAGCAGGGGCGGATCCAGAGAAGTATTTTGAGGGGGAAATCTTTGGAAAAATAATTGTTTTAGTAAATAATAATTAAACAGACATTATTTGTTTCTATTCTATGTAAACTTATTTCTAAATTGGGGGGGGGAATTATTCCCTCCCCGTTAATCCGCGCCTATACCTAGGTGTATTATAATTAAAATCGTGGTTGCTTCCCTAGCCTAAATTCTCACCGCACGCCACTGATAAACTGCAACATTACATAAAATTGCTTTTCGGGTCTCTGTGTCGGATATTCTTCTCCTTTTTCCAAATTCGCGCGTCTAACTATTCGAAACTGTCAAATACAAATGTCACTGCTCGAACGCGCATGCACCAGTCGGTACTATAGTTCATAATAAGTTTTCATTTCAGTTGTTGTTATTCATTTCAATTGGATCATAACAAGTGCAGTTACAGAATACTAAATATTGCACGAATTGTTAAGATTTCGTAGCAATCAGGTTCATAACAATTATTGTTATACTTAACAATTGATATGAACCAGTGCTTACAGAATACTCTCAGAATTATTAGAATTATCTCAGTAAGTGTTGATTTTAGCTATCATAAAGCTCTTCGGAAAACGCCTTATATTTATAATCTCTTTAATGGATAATTTATTACCAGTTATTCATAATAGATGTTCAATAGGTTTCTCGAAAAAATGTAATTAAGAAAGTGTGAAATTAGTATAATAGTGTAACGTTCTTTTTAAAATAATAACAAAAATGCTGTTTAAATCGTCTGTTCACAAGAGATATATTATTTAATTACACTAATTAAAACAGTCTAATTATAAACTATTTAATGAACTTAAATGCTAGATATTTAAAAACTTAAAGTAAATTATACAAGAACTGAAATATAATATAAATACGAAGATTAGTTAAAGTTTCACAAGTTTTATTAATATCTTAACCTGACAATATTGTTTCGACACTTTATGTCATTATCAAAGGTAGATAAGATTGATAAACAAACACGTTGCTAAGGATAAACACATACAGAAAATAGGTAACTAGATACAATACATACAAAAACTAAATACCTAACACTTCTAATAAAGGAGAATTACTAAGCTCAGTTTGTTCATTCATTAAAGATACTGTGCGTTTATGTCTGTATATTTCAAAAGCTTCTAAAATGTCTAATTTGTGTTTGTTGTTGCAAAAATGTAAGAATTTAATGTTGTTTTGAGGTGTCATTGGGTGGTTCTGTTCCAAAATGTGTTTGGCATAATTCGATTTTTCTGGATGTTTAAGCAAAACGACTCACCCTGTATAAACAAAAATATTATAAAGTAAAAATTTGTTTTATACTATAAACAACCCCAACTGTTTAACATAATGTATTAATAAATATATCGGTAATAACATTTAAAGCGTGTACATAGTACTTCTTTCTGTTCGAGACTGACTTAAAATCATTCCATATCATTATCACATAACTAGCCTGTTATGTGTCCACTGATGACTAAACGATTGAGTAATGCCCTCGTAACATAACGAACAATATGCTGCAGGTTTTGTTTTTTTGGATACATAATGAGGGTAGATCACAATACTAACCAACTTTGGTATTTAACTTTTTTTTCGTAACTCTTACAATTTCCAAGATAAGGTACAAGGTCATTTTACCTGAGCCACCCTGTACACTGTAGGGGTTAGCAAATAAAAGTGAAATACTCTTGAGGCATTGTTTGTATTTCTGTGACATCACAATATCTAATAGTTGTTAATGTGAAATATGTTAATTCCCAGAGTGTATAGTAGGCACTCTGTATTTAAAGTATAACTATTGGATTTATATACTTTTTTTCTAAATGTGTACACATGGGCAAGATCTTTTTGCAGTGTTGAAAACTCAGATATTATGCGACTACATTGATGTAAAATTTTTATCCCGGAAGTGCCCGGAAGTAAACTTAAAGTTTAATTGAAATAATGAAATGTACTTGAGAAACGGTTTTTTAATACATGCTGTATAATTTAAGAAATCTACATAAAAAAATATTTTGAAAAACATACACCTATAAAAATAAAAAGAACATACCTCCAGGCACAGCATCCATATTGATATATATCCAAAATCTTTTTACTTTCCACACAACAATCAACTTCACTGTTTATTCGCAGGTGATAGCTAACGTATAATAAGGAACATCAGAACAGACAACT
The DNA here is from genome assembly GCA_929113105.1 of Agrypnus murinus. Taxonomy (NCBI): domain Eukaryota; kingdom Metazoa; phylum Arthropoda; class Insecta; order Coleoptera; family Elateridae; genus Agrypnus; species Agrypnus murinus. The sequence continues at coordinate 114,688,724 of OV816023.1, read as the reverse complement.
TTTGCCTGACGTATAAGAAACGTATGTTGATCTAATAAAGAAATAATTGCGGAAAACAATGGGTCGGTTCATTGTCTTAGGCGTTGCAGTGGCCACTTTGATGTTAACGCAAATTTGTAAAATGACTTTTTGCCATGTTTTGTTGGTTCCTGCCCCTGTGTGCGACGCCAGTTACACACTGATCTCCTCTCTTCTGTCCGGGATGTCGTTTTTATACCTCCATGTAAATATTCTAGTAATCGTTCGAACATACCCGTATATCGAATACACTAGAAGGTTCTCGCAGGTGTATGACGCTGTCGCCCTGGAATGTTCTATCGCCTGTGCATGGGGGAAACCCCATTTGTTACAATAGCATAATTAGATGCACTTTACTTGTACATTCTTACCAAATTAGCAATAATTCGATAAGCAAGTATCCTAATCTTCATACTGCTAGATGTATTCCTGAATACTCCCCACTTGTTTTAAAAAGCATTTTACAAAGTTTCAGTTTTTTAAATGATGCAGTTATACATCAAATAAGATTTCTTGGAATCTTGGCTGCATAGTTTCAAAAGAAATGATTAGTATGAAAATGTGTTTATTTGGACTATTTTTATTTTTATTGTTATGCTTTAAAATCAAAATGAATGATCTCTAATATGACTAATCTTGTATAATATGACTGTATATTTTTGTAGTTTGTACTTCACTAATGTATTAAAATAATTATTCATAGAATCAGCAAAAGAAATCTCGACTGTAAAGTCTGAAGTTACTGAAGCCGCAAGTGCGTTGGAAATGGCTGAGGAAGCACAGGATGCATCGACTGTACTTTCTGGTGGTATGTACATTCTAATTTTTTTTATAAGTTTGTAGTTCATTCTATACTATTTAAACATAAACAATACTACTCTTAAAATCCTATTACAGAACCAGTGCAAGAAATATCGACTGAGCCTAAAATTTCGCCAGAAGATGACACGACAGACGTAGATGAGCCAGTCCAAAAACATGGTATGGACATTTTAATATTTGAAGACCACACTGTAAAAATTATCAGGGCCACTTAAGTGATGCATGAACTAAAATTTTATTTCATACCTCAGAAAATGCATTTTAAAGTTCAAAAAACCTATTAAAGTATGTTAATGATGAGAAAACAAGCTGTCTGCATTTTTAACACAATTTGTTAGTCAACATCATGTAAAAAGAAGTATGTGTATGGAATTTTATCATCTTTCTTTACAAATGTACATCGGTTTTGCTATGTTCAGTATCAATCTTCATTATTTTTCAGATAGACATGAAATCTTTGTTATTTTGTGTATACATTTTTGACTTCTAATGATATTGTAATGCCATTTTTTGATACTTATAACACATTTGTCAAAACTCATCTTTTTTTGCAGTGTGGTCTTTAGTGTTTGTATTACGTCTGCTTATGTGTATGAAAAGTGCGTAAGTGCCAAAATCGAAAAGATTGAAACAACTAACAAAGTGGAAAATGTCCAATTTAAAGCTCTATCTGTATTAATTGACTATATAAATGAAGCAAAACCGCGAATAAGGGTCTAAATCACATTTTTCGCAAAGGGGAGAAAACCTGTTTATTCTGGAACCCATTCGTCATCATCAGTGTTCAGCTCATCCTTTGCTTTAGACCTTTAGTTCACACTCCATACCATCCGATACGGATATTCGGAAGAAAGCTAAAATATTTTATTTTAATACTCATAATTTCATTATAAAAAACAATCAACAGGTGCTCATGTCTTAGACCCTTGTTCCATGAAGTTAAAACCAGATGTTCGTCATTGAAAAGTGATATTCGAGTCATCTGGCTAAATATTTTGGTTTTGCTTCAAATAGATAATATTGTTAAACAAATAATTCTAACAAGTAAGAAATATAATAAATCAAAATACGTCCATGGTAAAAGATATCAAGATTTCTATATCCACTTAATTTCTTTACACTGTCTGTAGTTTAACCGCTTTGCTGCTTTAACTTTTGCAAGACCCAATACTTAGTAGGTAATGTTTTCAATTTTTTCTTGGTATTAAATTTGGTGTTAAAGTATAAGAGAGAGCACCGTGCCGTGAGCTGTTATTTGGTGTTATACTATAACATTGTTATAGTAATTTGCTCATTTAAATAAAAGTGCTGACATCTGATAAAAAAGCCAAAACTAATTTTGGTCGCTACTGCACAGCTCTCTCCTATTTTCTATCTGTAACTTTTTTTCAATTTAAATTTACATTTAACTCATTCATTTATTTTTTTGTGCTTTCAGGCCTTTAGTCAACCTGTGGTATTTGTCATTTTGGCTGTGTTGTCAAAATCATCTGTTTGAAGTGTGCTTTCAAGTTGAAATTAATGGCATAATTTTATTAATCCAGGAAGGCATTATTAGAAAAGGATTTTTATATAAATAACAACTACTATAAAATCATATTTATGAATAACTACTCTTGCTTTGCCTAGAAGTGACTGAGGTGTGTTAAGTGTGAGGTACACTTACAGGTTATGATCCTATTACAAAATTTGTAGCCATTAGTAATAACAATAGCAGTGTAATACTTAATTGTGAAGAAATGTATTTATATATCTGTAAAATAGTTACATTGCTATAGTTAGATATAAAAAATCATTTTTTGGTAACAGTGAAAGCAGCCATGGCAAAGATCCAAAATAGATTTTAATTTTATTGTTTAATATTAGTGTGTAGGTTTTTTGACTGTTTTGTTTAATCTTACTATTTAATAGCACTTAATTGTGAAGAAATTTATTTATAGTATATTCTGTAACTTAATCAAAGGTAACCACATTTTTGTTTCTGGTTAATCTTTGGTAACAAATGGTTACTGAAAAACATATAATTTTGAAACAGCTTAACCTTGTGGTGTGTCAAAATTAAATACTGCACTTAAAAAGGGTTTGAATATAATATTGATAAGACCTTAAAATTAATGGATTTATCTATAATCAAAATTTCTATACTGTACTTATTAATTACCTTCAGAAATTTTGGTCATTATTGATAATATATAAATATTAAGTAATATTTTTATATATACTTAAGGACTGTAGCAGAGAAAATCGACCACTCCTGCTAAATTCTGACAAACAGTCAAAACACAACATTTTTGAAAAATTATTCATTAATTATTGGGACAGCCCTTACATCTATTTTTAATTAAAATAATGGCAAACGGTTTATTTATTTTCAACAAACTCAAATTTTTTGAGGTTAACGATACCATACTACTGTTCAATTCAAAGTGATGGATAATTAACTGCAAGTCACTGCAAACAACCATTATTTCTCTGCGGTTGCAGTGGTTACTGGAAAGAAATCATATTTTTCTGAAACCGTGTTTCATAATTTAACTATTTCAGGAAGTGGTATATTTCGAAACACAAAACTGAGCTTAGGTTACTGCAGTTAAGTTACCTACAGAATATACTATTAGAAACATGTATCAGTATATACAGTGCTATAGTAAGTAAATTAAGTTTACATCCATTTTTGTCTTTGATGTAGATTTTCTTTTTATTTCATGTAATGTTTTTCATGAATTGAAATACATAATTAAAATAGTGTAATATGGGGCGAAATTTCACATGTCTTAAATGACAAAATACATGCACTCTACATCTGTAAAAATATTTCAATGTTTTTTTAATTTTATTTCATTGTAAAAATAAAAAAAATCTGTAAAATATGTATATTTCATGAATAAATAAATATACAATTTCAGAACAATTAATGATTTTAATGTTTTTATTTTTTTCTTTAATTGCTACTTCTTTTAGTTTACCCTGCAAAATACCTTGTTTTTTCCAGAAAATTGTCATGACATTTTTAGCAGTTTATATCTGACCTATATAGAGACCAGAGAACGCATGTTATATCTGGAAACGGATATACTACCTATCATTTCTGGAGAGTTGGATGGGTGATTATGAGTAGGTATTGACATTCTAAAGTAACAATTATTTCAATAACTATTGTATTGTATAGGGAACATACTGAACCAAGCGATGCACGTCATTAATGGAAATATTGTTGTATTAATGGAAAGTAGTAATTATAAGAGTAATTGAATAATTGAAAAATTCATTTAAGTTATGCTCATTAGTATCACTGAATGTTATCTGTTTAGGAGATTACAATATAGATTTTTTTAATGATAGAATATCGTTACACCATATACTTTAATAACATGTTGGAGTGCTTGAACTTAACTCAGATTACACTGTACAACACAAAAAGAATTTCCAGGTTTTCATATGGTTTTTCTACAGCTTTTTGGTATATGAAGACCACGAATCTGCTATTGGTTTTTTCGGGTCAGGTCAAATACTGTTGTTTCGATGTCATTTGTGTCATTCCATGACAAATCATCACAAAAAAACTAACTTTTCAACCCGACCATCTCAGATTTTCGTGAAACTTAGTAGGATAATAATAATAATAATTGCTACAACCTATAGCCTGGAAACCAGGCCCCAGAAGCTATAAGCTTGTGCGGGAGGGAGGGGGCGATTATTATTATTACGTAGGCCCTAAGTGCGGCTGCAGCCGACTTAAAGATGGAACAGCGCAAATCCCACACTTGTGTCACAGCTAAGGAAAACTGCAGAAAATCTTAACCAGATCTGCCGGCACCGGGAATGGTAGAGGACATCAAGTAACTTACGTATGTAAAATTATAGCCCTCAGTGATACACTGTATTTATACAGCAGGGTTACAAATATGATAAAAAATGTATAATTTAAGAAATCTACATAAAAAAATATTTTGAAAGACATACACCTATAAAAATAAAAAGAACATACCGCCAGGCACAGCATCCATATTGATATATATCCAAAATCTTTTTACTTTCCACATAACAAACAATCAACTTCACTGTTTATTCGCAGGTGATAGCTAACGTATAATAAGGAACATCAGAACAGACAACTTTTGCCTGACGTATAAGAAAGGTATGTTGATCTAATAAAGAAATAATTGCGGAAAACAATGCGTCGTTTCATTATCTTAGGCGTTGCAGTGGCCACTTTGATATTAACGCAAATTTGTAAAATGACGTTTTGCCATGTTTTGTTGGTTCCTGCCCCAGTGTGCGACGCCGGTTACACACTGATCTCTCTTCTGTTCGGGATGTCTTTTTTATACCTCCATGTAAATATTCTAGTAATCGCTCGAACATACCAGTATATCGAATACACTAAAAGGTTCTCGCAGGTGTATGACGCTGTCGCCCTGGAATGTTCTATCGCCTATGCATGGGGGAAGCCCCATTTGTTACAATAGCAATAATTAGATGCACTTTACTTGTACATTCTTACCAAATTAGCAATAATTCGATAAGCAAGTATCCTAATCTTCATACTGCTAGATGTATTCCTGAATACTCCCCACTTGTTTTAAAAAGCATTTTACTAAGTTTCAGTTTTTTAAATGATGCAGTTATACATCAAATAAGATTTCTTGGAATCTTGGCTGCATAGTTTCAAAAGAAATGATTAGTATGAAAATGTGTTTATTTGGACTATTTTTATTTTTATTGTTATGCTTTAAAATCAAAATGAATGATCTCTAATATGACTAATCTTGTATAATATGACTGTATATTTTTGTAGTTTGTACTTCACTAATGTATTAAAATAATTATTCATAGAACCAGCAAAAGAAATCTCGACTGTAAAGCCTGAAGTTACTGAAGCCGCAAGTGCGTTGGAAATGGCTGAGGAAGCACAGGATGCATCGACTGTACTTTCTGGTGGTATGTACATTCTAATTTTTTTTATAAGTTTGTAGTTCATTCTATACTATTTAAACATAAACAATACTACTCTTAAAATCCTATTACAGAACCAGTGCAAGAAATATCGACTGAGCCTAAAATTTCGCCAGAAGATGACACGACAGACGTAGATGAGCCAGTCCAAAAACATGGTATGGACATTTTAATATTTGAAGACCACACTGTAAAAATTATCAGGGTCACTTAAGTGATGCATGAACTAAAATTTTATTTCATACCTCAGAAAATGCATTTTAAAGTTCAAAAAACCTATTAAAGTATGTTAATGATGAGAAAACAAGCTGTCTGCATTTTTAACACAATTTGTTAGTCAACATCATGTAAAAAGAAGTATGTGTATGGAATTTTATCATCTTTCTTTACAAATGTGCATCGGTTTTGCTATGTTCAGTATCAATCTTCATTATTTTTCAGATAGACATGAAATCTTTGTTATTTTGTGTATACATTTTTGACTTCTAATGATATTGTAATGCCATTTTTTGATACTTATAACACATTTTGTCAAAACTCATCTTTTTTGCAGTGTGGTCGTTAGTGTTTGTATTACGTCTGCTTATGTGTATGGAAAGTGCGTAAGTGCCAAAATCGAAAAGAGTGAAACAACTGACAAAGTGGAAAATGTCCAATTTAAAGCTCTATCTGTATTAATTAACTATATAAATGAAGCAAAACCGCGAATAAGGGTCTAAATCACCCAATGACACCTCAAAACAACATTAAATTCTTACATTTTTGCAACAACAAACACAAATTAGACATTTTAGAAGCTTTTGAAATATACAGACATAAACGCACAGTACCTTTAATGAATGAACAAACTGAGCTTAGTAATTCTCCTTTATTAGAAGTGTTGGATATTTAGTTTTTGTATGTATTGTATTTAGTTACCTATTTTCTGTAGGTGTTTATCCTTAGCAACGTGTTTGTTTATCAATCTTATCTACCTTTGATAATGACATAAAGTGTCGAAACAATATTGTCAGGTTAAGATATTAATAAAACTTGTGAAACTTTAACTAATCTTTGTATTTATATTATATTTCATGATGGTGGAGTTCCATAAAGTAAGGCTGGATACAGTAAATGCTATAAAAGAACTATTTATGTATTAACAATTATTAAACATTTATTTATTCACTAATATATTTGATTACTAATTACAGGGAGTACATTTCAATACGACGCACAGTGGGGCAAGAAGCATAAAAACCTGACAAAAAATATTTGGAGTTCCTAGATGAATAGTTATTGTATGAAAAGGTTTTTAAGGATTATAGACGATACAAAACATTGTATAAAATGTACAGGGTAGTTCATATAAGATGACCCTGTACCTTAGCTTGGAAACTGTTGGAGTTACGAAAAATGGTTAAATATCAAAGTTGGTTGGTAAAACAAATTTAAATTTTTTAATATTTTTGTATATACAGGATGAGTCGTTTTGTTATAGCTATTATCAATTTTTTTATTTTAAATTGAACATCCTGTATATTTTTACAATTTTCCATCCTACACTTTATTGCAAGTATTTTTGGTAAACATACACACCGGAAGTCGCGCAGTTTTTGAGTAAATCTAATTTCTTTAATCTTTTTCTAATGCAGCATTTAAAAAAACTAATTTGCCTATTGCAACTTATATGTAACTATTATAATACACGATGCTCATAAATACCTAAGTCGACGTTTTTTATAAATGTATTATTGAATAATATACAGGGTGTTGCAGCAGCCAGAGCAAAACGACTCACCCTGTATAAACAAAAATATTATAAAGTAAAAATTTGTTTTATACTATAAACAACCCCAACTGTTTAACATAATGTATTAATAAATATATCGGTAATAACATTTAAAGCGTGTACATAGTACTTCTTTCTGTTCGAGACTGACTTAAAATCATTCCATATCATTATCACATAACTAGCCTGTTATGTGTCCACTGATGACTAAACGATTGAGTAATGCCCTCGTAACATAACGAACAATATGCTGCAGGTTTTGTTTTTTTGGATACATAATGAGGGTAGATCACAATACTAACCAACTTTGGAATTTAACTTTTTTTTCGTAACTCTTACAATTTCCAAGATAAGGTACAAGGTCATTTTACCTGAGCCACCCTGTACAACGCAATCACTGTAGAGTTAGCAAATAAAAGTGAAATACTCTTGAGGCATTGTTTGTATTTCTGTGACAACATCACAATATCTAATAGTTGTTAATGTGAAATATGTTAATTCCCAGAGTGTATAGTAGGCACTCTGTATTTAAAGTATAACTATTGGATTTATATACTTTTTTTCTAAATGTGTACACATGGGCAAGATCTTTTTGCAGTGTTGAAAACTCAGATATTTTGCGACTACATTGATGTAAAATTTTTATCCCGGAAGTGCCCGGAAGTAAACTTAAAGTTTAATTGAAATAATGAAATGTACTTGAGAAACGATTTTTTAATACATGCTGTATAATTTAAGAAATCTACATAAAAAAATATTTTGAAAAACATACACCTATAAAAATAAAAAGAACATACCGCCAGGCACAGCATCCATATTGATATATATCCAAAACCTTTTTACTTTCCACACAACAAACAATCAACTTCACTGTTTATTCGCAGGTGATAGCTAACGTATAATAAGGAACATCAGAACAGACAACTTTTGCCTGACGTATAAGAAAGGTATGTTGATCTAATAAAGAAATAATTGCGGAAAACAATGCGTCGGTTCATTGTCTTAGGCGTTGCAGTGGCCACTTTGATATTAACGCAAATTTGTAAAATGACTTTTTGCCATGTTTTGTTGGTTCCTGCCCCTGTGTGCGACGCCGGTCTGATCTCCTCTCTTCTGTCCGGGATGTCGTTTTTATACCCCCATGTAAATATTCTAGTAATCGCTCGAACATACCCGTATATCGAATACACTAGACGGTTCTCGCAGGTGTATGACGCTGTCGCCCTGGAATGTTCTATCGCCTGTGCATTGGGGGAAACCCCATTTGTTACAATAGCAATAATTAGATGCACTTTACTTGTACATTCTTACCAAATTAGCAATAATTCGATAAGCAAGTATCCTAATCTTCATACTGCTAGATGTATTCCTGAATACTCCCCACTTGTTTTAAAAAGCATTTTACAAAGTTTCAGTTTTTTAAATGATGCAGTTATACATCAAATAAGATTTCTTGGAATCTTGGCTGCATAGTTTCAAAAGAAATGATTAGTATGAAAATGTGTTTATTTGGACTATTTTTATTTTTATTGTTATGCTTTAAAATCAAAATGAATGATCTCTAATATGACTAATCTTGTATAATATGACTGTATATTTTTGTAGTTTGTACTTCACTAATGTATTAAAATAATTATTCATAGAATCAGCAAAAGAAATCTCGACTGTAAAGCCTGAAGTTACTGAAGCCGCAAGTGCGTTGGAAATGGCTGAGGAAGCACAGGATGCATCGACTGTACTTTCTGGTGGTATGTACATTCTAATTTTTTTTATAAGTTTGTAGTTCATTCTATACTATTTAAACATAAACAATACTACTCTTAAAATCCTATTACAGAACCAGTGCAAGAAATATCGACTGAGCCTAAAATTTCGCCAGAAGATGACACGACAGACGTAGATGAGCCAGTCCAAAAACATGGTATGGACATTTTAATATTTGAAGACCACACTGTAAAAATTATCAGGGTCACTTAAGTGATGCATGAACTAAAATTTTATTTCATACCTCAGAAAATGCATTTTAAAGTTCAAAAAAACCTATTAAAGTATGTTAATGATGAGAAAACAAGCTGTCTGCATTTTTAACACAATTTGTTAGTCAACATCATGTAAAAAGAAGTATGTGTATGGAATTTTATCATCTTTCTTTACAAATGTACATCGGTTTTGCTATGTTCAGTATCAATCTTCATTATTTTTCAGATAGACATGAAATCTTTGTTATTTTGTGCATACATTTTTGACTTCTAATGATATTGTAATGCCATTTTTTGATACTTATAACACATTTTGTCAAAACTCATCTTTTTTGCAGTGTGGTCTTTAGTGTTTGTATTACGTATGCTTATGTGTATGAAAAGTGCGTAAGTGCCAAAATCGAAAAGATTGAAACAACTAACAAAGTGGAAAATGTCCAATTTAAAGCTCTATCTGTATTAATTGACTATATAAATGAAGCAAAACCGCGAATAAGGGTCTAAATCACATTTTTCGCAAAGGGGAGAAAACCTGTTTATTCTGGAACCCATTCGTCATCATCAGTGTTCAGCTCATCCTTTGCTTTAGACCTTTAGTTCACACTCCATACCATCCGATACGGATATTCGGAAGAAAGCTAAAATATTTTATTTTAATACTCATAATTTCATTATAAAAAACAATCAACAGGTGCTCATGTCTTAGACCCTTGTTCCATGAAGTTAAAACCAGATGTTCGTCATTGAAAAGTGATATTCGAGTCATCTGGCTAAATATTTTGGTTTTGCTTCAAATAGATAATATTGTTAAACAAATAATTCTAACAAGTAAGAAATATAATAAATCAAAATACGTCCATGGTAAAAGATATCAAGATTTCTATATCCACTTAATTTCTTTACACTGTCTGTAGTTTAACCGCTTTGCTGCTTTAACTTTTGCAAGACCCAATACTTAGTAGGTAATGTTTTCAATTTTTTCTTGGTATTAAATTTGGTGTTAAAGTATAAGAGAGAGCACCGTGCCGTGAGCTGTGATTTGGTGTTATACTATAACATTGTTATAGTAATTTGTTCATTTAAATAAAAGTGCTATCTGATAAAACAAGCCAGAACTAATTTTAGTCAGTACTGCACAGCTCTCTCCTATTTTCTATCTGTAACTTTTTTCAATTTAAATTTACATTTAACTCATTCATTTATTTTTTTTGTGCTTTTAGGCCTCTAGTCATCCTGTGGAACTTTATAAGGATTGTTTAATAATAGTTAAGGTTATTTTTAATTTTGAGTTTCAAATATTGTTTATCAAATTTTTTTGTAATAGTTTTTGTTACACATATGTCGCTAATGTCAGGGACAAGTTTTGAATAGGAAAAAATAGATTTTGGCAGTGTTGTCAAAATCACCTGTTTGAAGTGTACTTTCAAGTTGAAATTAATGGTATAATTTTATTAATCTAGGAAGGCATTATTAGAAAAGGATTTTTATATAAATAACAACTACTATAAAATCATATTTATGAATAACTAGGTACTCTTGCTTTGCCTAGATGTGACTGAGGTGTGTTAAGTGTGAGGTACACTTACAGGTTATGATCCTATTACAAAATTTGTAGCCATTAGTAATAACAATAGCAGTGTAATACTTAATTATGAAGAAATGTATTTATATATCTGTAAAATAGTTACATTGCTATAGTTAGATATAAAAAATCATTTTTTGGTAACAGTGAAAGCAGCCATGGCAAAGATCCAAAATAGATTTTAATTTTATTGTTTAATATTAGTGTGTAGGTTTTTTGACTGTTTTGTTTAATCTTACTATTTAATAGCACTTAATTGTGAAGAAATTTATTTATAGTATATTCTGTAACTTAATCAAAGGTAACCACATTTTTGTTTCTGGTTAATCTTTGGTAACAAATGGTTACTGAAAAACATATAATTTTGAAACAGCTTAACCTTGTGGTGTGTCAAAATTAAATACTGCACTTAAAAAGGGTTTGAATATAATATTGATAAGACCTTAAAATTAATGGATTTATCTATAATCAAAATTTCTATACTGTACTTATTAATTACCTTCAGAAATTTTGGTCATTATTGATAATATATAAATATTAAGTAATATTTTTATATATACTTAAGGACTGTAGCAGAGAAAATCGACCACTCCTGCTAAATTCTGACAAACAGTCAAAACACAACATTTTTGAAAAATTATTCATTAATTATTGGGACAGCCCTTACATCTATTTTTAATTAAAATAATGGCAAACGGTTTATTTATTTTCAACAAACTCAAATTTTTTGAGGTTAACGATACCATACTACTGTTCAATTCAAAGTGATGGATAATTAACTGCAAGTCACTGCAAACAACCATTATTTCTCTGCGGTTGCAGTGGTTACTGGAAAGAAATCATATTTTTCTGAAACCGTGTTTCATAATTTAACTATTTCAGGAAGTGGTATATTTCGAAACACAAAACTGAGCTTAGGTTACTGCAGTTAAGTTACAGAATATACTATTAGAAACATGTATCAGTATATACAGTGCTATAGTAAGTAAATTAAGTTTACATCCATTTTTGTCTTTGATGTAGATTTTCTTTTTATTTCATGTAATGTTTTTCATGAATTGAAATACATAATTAAAATAGTGTAATATGGGGCGAAATTTCACATGTCTTAAATGACAAAATACATGCACTCTACATCTGTAAAAATATTTCAATGTTTTTTTAATTTTATTTCATTGTAAAAATAAAAAAAATCTGTAAAATATGTATATTTCATGAATAAATAAATATACAATTTCAGAACAATTAATGATTTTAATGTTTTTATTTTTTTCTTTAATTGCTACTTCTTTTAGTTTACCCTGCAAAATACCTTGTTTTTTCCAGAAAATTGTCATGACATTTTTAGCAGTTTATATCTGACCTATATAGAGACCAGCGAACGCATGTTATATCTGGAAACGGATATACTACCTATCATTTCTGGAGAGTTGGATGGGTGATTATGAGTAGGTATTGACATTCTAAAGTAACAATTATATCAATAACTATTGTATTGTATAGGGAACATACTGAACCAAGCGATGCACGTCATTAATGGAAATATTGTTGTATTAATGGAAAGTTGTAATTATAAGAGTAATTGAATAATTGAAAAATTCATTTAAGTTCTGCTCATTAGTATCACCGAATGTTATCTGTTTAGGAGATTACAATATAGATTTTTTTAATGATAGGATATCGTTACACCAGATACTTTAATAACATGTTGGAGTGCTTGAACTTAACTCAGATTACACTGTACAACACAAAAAGAATTTCCAGGTTTTCATATGGTTTTTCTACAGCTTTTTGGTATATGAAGACCATGAATCTGCTATTGGTTTTTTCGGGTCAGGTCAAATACTGTTGTTTCGATATCATTTGTGTCATTCCATGCCAAATCATCACAAAAAACTAACTTTTCAACCCGACCATCTCAGATTTTTGTGAAACTTAGTAGGATAATAATAATAATAATTGCTACAACCCATAGCCTGGAAACCAGGCCCCAGAAGCTATAAGCTTGTGCGGGAGGGAGGGGGCGATTATTATTATTACGTAGGCCCTAAGTGCGGCTGCAGCCGACTTAAAGATGGAACAGCGCAAATCCCACACTTGTGTCACAGCTAAGGAAAACTGCAGAAAATCTTAACCAGATCTGGCGGCACCGGGAATGGTAGAGGACATCAAGTAACTTACGTATGTAAAATTATAGCCCTCAGTGATACACTGTATTTATACAGCAGGGTTACAAATATGATAAAAAATGTAAAATTCACGCTTACAAGGTGAACAAAAATAATTCATAACTTTGTTTCTAATCATAGTAGAACTTTTATCTTAGGCTTGTTTTAAAGCTAAAAGAGCATAGGTTTCATAAAAAATTGTTTTATAAAAAAATATTGCATTCTTCATTCCAAGGTCACATGATGTGACCTTTGACCTTGAATATCTAAGAAAGTGTAGCTTCAATTTCTTTAGAAATACAATATGTTATACAGCTAGGTGTAGACTTTTTTTGGTATAAGTTTCATTTTGGGAAGCCTTTGGGAACAGGAGTAAAAAATTGTTAAATGTGGTAGTTACACACTTTTAATACAAAACATGAATCTGAAAGTTCAGACAAGAGTATTGTATCAGGTATTTAGTATAGTTAAACATTAACCTTCAAATCGTATCTACTAATAGTCCGGTCAAAATAGACAATTCAATTTACAATAATTCGCATAGAGCTGAAAATTGGTACAGGTCTTAGATACACTATTACAAATAAAATTTTAAAAATCCCCACCGATCCTACTTCTGCTAAAAAATCTATTCAAGGTCAAAGGTCAAAAGTATCGGTTTTCTGAACTTTTCTCGTAAACGGTAAGTGTTATTATAAAAATAGGTAAGACAACAGTTGTAGATCATGCAATTATCTACAAAAATTGTTCTTATACTTTTTGTCCTACGAATCACCATTCCTGAGATATCACCATTTGAAAGATCGAAAATAATAATATGCACGTCTACGACGCGACGCCTTGAAATACTTTTATGGCCGGTTACACAAAGCTTGATTACACTCCGATTAACTTAATTGTGATTAAATTTAAAATCTAGAAATATAATTGGATAAAATTCAAGACTGGGGTTGGAAATTAATAGATAATACTTTGGAGCCAATTCAAACTTTACTCCCACCTGCTTCGGAAAAACTTCTTAACACCATCTTTTCAATTGCAAAAAGGGTTGTAGTGCAAATTTTCGCTGTAAAAAAGTCGGATTATTTTGTTCACCAGTATGTACCAATTGCCAAGGCCATTCTTGCTCCAATGTTGAATCAAATGCAACAGATGAGGATTTTTATGATATCAATGAGGAGGCAACTGATGCATCTTTCTTAGAACAATTAACAGATATCCAGCAAGAAGAATAAGAAGAAGAAGAAAGCGAAGAAGACATTACTGTTGAAGTAGCATTTGAAGATTATCAGTCAGACTAAAATTTTCCCGAAATCAACAATAATTCGTGCCACTTTAATCATTTCTAATAGTACCATTTTTTAGTTACATAATAGGATATTTTTGAATATTATTTAATAAGATTGAATCACAATAGATCGTGGAGTATGCCTACCGGGGAAACCACGTTAAAAAAATGCGCCAAGTACACTATTTCAGGTGGTGCGGAAATGTGTGCATATTATGGAGAATACGACTTCTTCAACTTTTAGAATCGCGATATCTCAGGAATGGTGATTCGTAGGATAAAAAGTATAAGAACAATCTTTGTAGATAATTGCATAATCTACACCTTTTGTCTGACCTATTTTTATAATAACACTTACCGTTTACGAGAAAAATGCAAAAAACCGATACTTTTGACCTTTGACCTTGAATAAATTTTTTAGCAGACGTAGGATCGGTGGGGATTCTTAAAATTTTATTTGTAATAGTGTACCTAAGACCTGTACCAATTTTCAGCTCTATGCGAATTAATGTAAACTTACCAGTATTTTTCGTCTATTTTGACCGGACTATAAGACAAGTGTAGGTATGATGTTGTACCTGTAGATACAGGTAGTTATACAGGGTGTTGTTAAACGTTAAAAGTTTGCCTACCCTTCTTATGCATTTAAAAACGAGTTTTACTTGAAAGCAGATTGGAATATAACTAAAATTTGACCTGATGCGAAAAAACCCATAGCAGATTCATGATCTGCATCTTAAAAACCTCTAGAAAAAGTGTATTAGAACCTGGAAATTTTTTTAAAGTCCAATTTTGTTGTACAGTGTTATTAACGAGTCATCTATAATAGGAATTCATAAACTTTCATTATTAGATGTTATAATTGTTTCCAATATTGACTTAATTAAAATATCTGGAGTAATCAATTGTAATTTATCAGATCCCGAATTAATATTTTGTAATTGCTTTACTAATTCTTCCAAACAATTCTCGACTGTTCATATATTTAAAATAGAAATTTCAAACATTTTATGTACGATGAATTTTGTTAAAAGCTTCAAGGTCCATGCGAAATCGATCACTAAAATGAGTGGATCTCACGTAATCTACTAAAGAACAGAACTTTCATTCATCAATTTGCTAAATTACACAGAACTTCAGAAATATTCAAACTGAAAAAATAATCAAAACTATTTGCGCGTCTTTAAAGAACTATAAATATCTCGAAAAGTATTTATCCTAGAAAAAACATTTTTTTTCAATATATTGCTTACAAGACGACGGGCTTTTTGGACAGTTGAATAATATTTTGTTAACAAACGTATTTTTATTTTTTTATAAACGAAATATTTTAAAATTGCAGAAAAATCGGTGTGGTCACATTTATAAAAATCTGGGAAAAACAATTGTCCAGATTACTTGAACATTTCTGTATTTAAATGCAAAATGGCAAGCGGGACATTTTAATAGTTTTGACAGGAGAAATTTTTAAAGACCACGTTGCAAGCAGCAGGCGCACCATAGTCCACGGACAGCCCTGTCGCAACCTGCATTCCCTACCTTCTAGTTAGTAATAATACGGTCCAGAATACTAGCGGTCTGTCTTAACTATTGTACATAAAATAAACGTATATCTGTGTTGATGTGATTATACCTACTGATTAGTTTATTATTTATGTATTTAAATTGATATTTTCGGGTGTGTTACATAAAGTATTTTTCTTGCTGCCGTCAAAGTCCCTAAAATATAATGCAATAGTTATCTAATACTCTTGAAGTACATGCATTGTGTTTTCATTCATTCATTCATGTGTCTCGGTATATTTTTTCTGTGGAGACCCAAACCCTATTGCACTACGCGATGTAAGAGAGAGAGGTGAGGATCCGAACTTGAATTCTTTTTTCGTATTTCAACAAAAGCAACAAGCAGTAAAAACAGGAGTGTTTTAAGAGCGCGTTAGTTACTAAAGCTTACCCATTAGGGTAAGCAGTTGGCACCTACTTTTAATTTACGTCTTAAGGTCAGTTGGGGTAATTGGTCCATAGCTTTACAATTCTCTAACTTTAAACTTTTATTTCACATTTTTATCATGAAGTATAAGTTTAGGATCTTTTTTTATAGCAACTTTAATATATTTTGAATGTAATGAAAATGTAAAAATAAAGCAACTCTAATGCTAACTACTGTATTAAAAAATATTTTTTAAAAACATGTCAGTTGGTTCCAGTCACCCAATAGGTCATGGTAAATGGAACCATCGTCTATACTTTATATCCACATTACTTTATATCATGTTCTGGATAACTGGAACACCCTAAGAATATTAATTAAAATGTCCCAAAAAATTGGGGCTGCAGTAGGAATAGTTCAGAAATTATCGCAGTTGCATCGGAAGAGTGTATAGGGTAAAGTTGATAAAACTAAAAATTCACGTAATCTTCATAGACGTTGAACCAGAAGCGTCCCTAAGGTCGGTCAGCCGGGCGTATGCATGGGAGTTAGTGGGACCCCGCATCGAGCTATCTTATTTTATTCTACAACCCAATATATATCTTGGGTATTAATAAAATAGACTGAGAGATTGACATTTGATGCAAGTTCTTATACATAAAGTTAAAGCTTACTAATGAAATGAAGCGCACTCTAAACGGCTACCGTTTGAACGTTTTTATATATGGGCAAAACGCGTTGCATTGCCCGTTTGAGAACATTTTCTTGTATTAAAAATTAAAGATTATTTATTTTTTATTTATTTAAGAAATTTCTTTATTTACTGGGGTGGGCCCCCACCCCATATTTGTGCCCGGAGCCTCAAAATCCAAAGGGCAGCGCTGCGTTTAACGATGTTTCTAGTTTTTATTAAGCAAAGAATCATGGCTTACCCATGGCTCCAATTACCCCAACTGACCTTATTAAACATCAGAACCTACAATAGAGATCTGTAATAGTTATTTATGGTACTAGTGAGGTATTATGATGATTTTTCTGAGTGGATAATATCATTAACTCACATGTGCCACAAGTTCACATGTTCAAATATTGAATTTGCAATGTACCTATAGTTTAGACTGTAGTTTCTGACGGTAATAAATTTGACACTCTAACCCGATGACTGGATGTTAATAATTAAACTACTACCTACAAAAGCACCTAATATAACCCAGTAAACATCTATTTTTAAATTTAGGATCAAAAACAACTCATTTTCTGTAAACAAAATTGATATTTAAGCTATTGCATTATAATATTTTAGGGTCTTTGACGCCTGCAAGAAAAATATTTTATGTAACACACCCGAAGAAATCGATTTAAATACATACGTAAGTAATTAACTAATCAGTAGGTATAATCACATCAACTCAGATATACGTTTATCTTATGTACAATAATTCAGACAGACCGCTAGTATTTTGGACCATATTATTAGTAACTAGAAGTGCGAATGCGCGCTGGCTGGCCGTGGACTATGTTCGTCTGCTGCCTGCAATACGCTCTTTAAAAGTTTTTTCTGTCAAGACTGTTAAAACGTCCCGCTTACCAGTTTGCATGTAAATACAGAATGTTCAAAGAATCTATACAATTTTTTTTCAGTTTTTTAAAAATGTGACCACTGATTTTTTTGCAATTTTAAAGTATTTTATTTAGAAAAAAAATACGTTTAGTAGTAAAAAAATAGTAAAGTATTAGGTCATTTTGTGAGCAATATATAAAAAAATTGCTTATTTTTGATTGGAAAAATCAAGTCCTGTAATTTCATTTAGAACATAAAATCTACAAACTCTCAAAGTTGCAAAACTTTCAGGCTGTTTCGAATTGTATAGGAATCAGACTAGCTAATTATTGGTAAAAGTTAGTTTCTTCACAAATATAGATCCTTTTTCTACAATAATATAATTACTAGAAAAACCTCGTCAAGAGATGACAGTTTTATGTTGTGTGATTACAATCCTTCGGATTTTCACGAATGATTATTTAAATAAACAACCAAACATAACCAGTTGAAAATTCTAATCTTAGCTCTCCTCTCTTCCATCTTATCCTCCTCTCTACCGACATATCATCCACTCTGGCTTACCCCTCCCCTCCGATTTATTCTACATACATACATACGGAAATTGTACCTTACGAAATGATAAGAATAAAATCAAAAATTGATCTTGTTTAAAAAATTCTTGAAAACATCTATTAATATATATTTAAAAAACATGACATAAAAATAGTATTGGCAAATTTCCGGAAATTAATTTTTTGGAAACTTTTCATCGAAAGATTTTCGGAAACTTATTGAAATAGCAAATGTCAAAAGAAAGCTGATTCCCAAAGTGTGTTCCGTAAAACCCTGGGATTTCGTGGAAATATTATGGGGGTCCGCAGGACCAGTTGTAAGTCCTGCAATATAACAAAAGGGTACCACTTGCAAAGCTTTAAACTTTCCTACAAGAACGATCTAATTACTATTTTATTTGTTGGTGCCCTTTGTTACCACATATTTATGTGAAATACAAAAACAAAATATCGCAATAAGCTATCGATTTATTTAATATAAAGTATTTACATGAATGAATTCCAAGAACAAATACTTATTTATGAAGACACAGTATATGTAACTAACAAAGGCTAAGTGAATGAAACATCTAAGTAATAGAATTTTCATTAATTATAAAAATATTATAGTAATATATGTTATTGTTGTTATTATTGCATTTTGTTATAAATACATATGCGGTTTAAAAGAAAAAAGTGCCGTTTTCAACTAATGCGGGTTTGTCTAAATTTTCATAATCGTGAATAGTTCCAAAAGCAACCAACGTTGGGGACTGAGAGAGCACTGCAAGTAGATTGTTCTTTTCTTGCCTATCAATATAAATGTTTTAGATTTTATTTATTTAAAAATATAAAACTTAGAAAAATACAGATATTAAGTAGTGTTGACTAATATACAAAACGAAAGCTTCAATATAAAAAAGAAACACGTAATTCGGCCCAATAGAACTCTCAAACGAACTGGAACAAAAATAAGCCTTGTGTTTTAAATATATAGATTACATAGATTACATGATGTAAACATACAGCATAAAAACTTAAAAAATAAAAAGTAAATTCAACTGTTAGGAATCATTATCAAAATTTAAAAAGATCTTCCTTCTATCTTCACTTTTAGCCCCTTCAGAGGTTCTTTTAAATTATCTTTGGAAAGTGTTTTCTATTTTCTTTTCGGTGCAACTTTTCAGCAACGGATTTAAATCAGCACCTAAAAATAAATGCAAATATAATTATATATTGTGCACATAGCTTTTATCAATGCAATACCAACATACCAACAAGATTGAAAAACAGCATATGCCTAAAACAAGTAACAGTTTGTACCCTTTTGGATGTTCTGTTAGCAGATGGCAAATATATATTAACTGGTTGGTTTGCAGCCGATTACACGGGTTGCATCGGTGTCGCTAACAAAATATCCAATACAGTACATAGTAACCTCCACTGGCATCAAGTCATATATAATCCAAAAATACAATATAAAACTCAGATGTTTTAGTTGAAATACATAAATCTTAGATCCGTAGCTTTTTTTTGCAACTTTAGCAACAAAATGCATTATTTAGTGAAAATCAATGCAATAAAATGAAAATCAATAATGCAAGAAATTATTGATCTCCATTCAGATATGATCACCTATAATTCAATCACCTTCATATGGATTCCATCCCATGTTGGAATACATGGAGATTTGAGGCTTGTACTCGTGAATGGGAATTAATATCCCCATAGTAATAAACTTAGATACCCTAAAAACAACACTACCCCACCTAATTTTCAACCTCTTCTAAAACGCAGAGAAGAAATAATACTTCACAGGTTCCGTATAGGACATACCAAACTCACACACAGCTATCTATTTAAAAGAGAAGAACGGCCAGTATGATTTGTGCGGAGTGCTGGTAACTGTGAAACATCTATTGTGCGAATGTGTGAAATATAATGTACAATAATAATCTCTCAACTGAAGAATAACCTACAAATAATACTTTCAAACACCCTTACAGACTTAAAAAATGTAATGACTTTCTTAAACCTAACTAAAGTTATAAAAGATATATAAATTATCAAAATGGCGTCAAAGACCTTAGCTGTTAGGACGCTTAAACAAGTAAAAAAAATTAATTTCGTGTTATTCTAGAACATAACTTATGTACCTTGAAGCACTGACCTTGGTTTCATTAGAAGAACTTGCTTTAAGAATCTTTAATATTGATGATATTTATGAATGATAAGAAAATACAAAGTATTTTCAAAACTAGGGTAGCTTTTAAAATCGCACAAAACAATAAATATACAATAAAATGCAATATATTTATTTGCGTGTATTAAACCATAATTGTTAAAAATTACTCCTAATTGTTAATAATAGAAATATTAATATTATCATGAAACATTAATGAATGAAATGAAAAACCTAAATAAACTTTAATGATAAACATTTAACAGTAATATTAAATACATCCAAGGCATGCTAAACACCATTAAAAGTCTTCAAAATATAAATGTAGTACAGCATAATATTCCAAAATCCAACTGCAGCTGCACTGTAACCAAAAAAGTGTAAATTTGTTGTATGTTATCCGAACTTACACATTGTATCAAAATACTACATTTTTATGTAATTTATATAGTGTATATCTGAATGTGTTGAAATTCAGTTTTAGAGGTTTTGTTAATATAATATGTGCATTTACAATCGTTGTAAACCACCAATTAAAATTATATCTAATTGGCCGAAATAATACTACCAATAAATGTTTATTATCTATTTAAGAAACTAAAAATACAATTTAAAATGTTCCATGTGGCACTAATCGAAAGATGTCAACATTTTAACAAGTTTGCTAAAAATCTTCTAAATCTTTAAAATCTTTCCAAACAGCAACGATTTTTGGCAATTTTCATGTTGGTACTCGCAAATATCATACCATAACATGGTTTTAAGGCAAGAGGAACAGAACAATTGAAGTTTTAAACCAGGGTTGGCAGATTTAAACCACTTGGTTTAAATCAATGGTTTAAACCACGGTTTAAACCAGCTGGTTTTTAAGAAAAAACCAATATGATTTTTATTATGTAATTTATATACTTATTTTATTAAAATTTTTACTTTGATGGCAACACCAGCCAACATAGTGTGGGAATCCCCGTTTTGTGTTCCACATACACAACGCATATGTTTAGAGGGTTAGGGGATTCCCTTAATTTGCGATGATAGGAAGTGAAAGTTTATAATCAGAAAGTTAACTCGTGCATTACAATGAGTGGAAAAAACGAGATCTAGTATGGTTGTATTTTGATGATCTCAAAGATGCGACTGATAGAAAAGGACATAGGGCCAAGTGTAACATTTATAGTTAAGTTTTATGTTTTTTTATTTTGTTTCATTCAGTTTTATGTCAAATTGCAATTTGTAAAACAAAAAGTAGTTGTTTTACTATTAATTTAGCTAACTAGAAATTTTAAAAAATAATTTAAATTTAATAAGTGGTTTAAACAAAAAAAAAACGGTTTAAACCAAGAAATCGGGTTTTTTTGGTTTTTTAAATAAAACCTGGTTTTTTGCCAACCCTGTTTTAAACCTTCCCCAACAGTAGCCGATCAACTTTGGGTATGTTTTATATATAATATAAATGCTGCTTCATTGAGTCTCCTCATTTATTTGATGGCCTTTTAATTAAATTTTAATTTTTTGTTAAATTTGATTGATTAAATTTAAATCAAATTTTTAATCTTTATATATTCACGTGAAAAGTGGCAATTCGTTAATCAACTGCTATAAACTTTTAAATTAGATAATTTATTTATCGAACTGGCCCAATAGTAACATAAATTCTTATGCATTTATAGTACCCGCAATATCTTCATTAAAAATACTTTTAGGAGCGATTGAGGATAATTTGAGTAAAATTTTAAGATTTTCTCTAACATTTCTTTAAACGTAGAGGGTAATTCCTGACAGAAATGGTATATTTACTGATTACGTACAATTACGACCTGAATGTTACTATTTACCAATTTAAATGTAAATATTTTATACTTTGCTTTGTCTTGTTGGAGTTAATTTTCCGTGTGGTATGGTTACAGGATAGGCCTAAATTATAATTTTAGCCGCCTGTGAGGTTACTTTGCCAATTAAATTAGTTCATAAAATTAATTTACACTATAAAAGCCATACATGCTATTTCGGACAAAACTGTTTAATAAACACCATTTTGAGTAAAGTACGAGATAAACATTGTTTTCATAAAAGTACAAAGAAATAGATATACAAACAATACTTACCTTTTTATTTTTGAAACATTTCTATTTTTAGTCTGTGAAGTTTTAGTTTTGTGATTTTTTAATTATTTATAGTTTTAATTTAAAAGCATTATGTATAAAATCGATGCATTTTAATATGCTCAAGGCCTACTGTCTACTTACAGCGCTTGCTCCGTCATGTTTTTGAACTAAACATTCTCCCTATACCTGATTACTATGCCAGCAACAGTTCGCAGTCGATTTTCATGGTATTTGCTGCGGCATTTTTCACGTATCTCTGTTTGACTCTGTGAGGGTGCATTTTTGCAGATTGGGATATTTGTGAAAAAGCAGAATAGGAATGTCTACGATCTAATGTTTTATCTCTTAAGGAACATAGACAAAATGACCGACAAAGTTTAGAAAGCTGGTATATTAAGCATATGATATATGAATCCAATGTAGAATTTTATCGTAAGAATGGGGTATGCCAGAGGAGGGGAGGTAAATCTGAGAAATAAATAAGTTGGAGGGGTAAGTCGGAAAAAGGAGTAAGACGAGGGTAACTAAGGGAGGAAGGTGGGCTAAGTCGGGGGTGTTTGTTAAATAACACGTTCAATAGTTCGTCTGGGAATGGTATGCTTAGTATTTTCAACTGTTTTTGTTCGATTGCGTTTATTTAATAAATATTCACGATTGAAAACCCAAAGGATTGTAATCACAGAACGAACGTTAGTTTGAAGTAAACCCTTCAATAAATTAGCCTTTTGTTCGTCATATTTTGACGGGGTTTCTCTAGTTATCTTTAAAGAATAATTGTTAAGATTAAATACAAAAATTAATTTCGAATAGTTGACTTCGTCTGTCCATTAATTGTCTAAAAAATCAAAAACATAGTATTTTCTTAAATCTTACTTACTAACTCTCGCTTGGTATTTTTGTAATAATTTATTATCAGTGCACTGATTTAAAACGTTTTTAGTATTGACCTTATTAACCTCATTGCGAGACAAAAGGTAATAAAATAAACTTAGATACAGTCAATAAATTTACTCTTAAATTTGTAACAGATTATTTTAGAGTAAAGAACATTAAAACGGATGGAAATATACAATAGCAATCTCGAGAGTCGAAGGTTGAATATAACAAAATAAATGAATGCTTCGAGCTTTAAACTGTTGTGTTGTGTAAGTTAACTTAATTTATACTTATGGATGGTTTCTCAAAAAGAAAGTGTGGGAAGCAGCACGGAAAATACAGAATGTTGGTTTATACAGAACAGAAATGTAAATAGGAAAAGATCAAATGCATATTTCAGATATTATCAGACAATAATAAAACTCGTCCTTTATAAGAGTAATCAAATTTTACGTAGCCATAAATGCATAACGGCAATGTTCTTCCTTAATAATTCCATTTTATTTGCTCTAGTTAGTGGGTATTTGTCAGTGTTTCGAAACAAAAAACTTTTTTTTAGCAAACATAGAAAATGTTTATGAAAAAGAAATTTGCTCAATATTGGCAGTGAGAAATAATAAAATTCATATTAAAGAATCCATTTCTATTGGTATTAACTAACCTGAAATGGTCGCGCGTAAACACGAGTGACTGTACTATGGCGTGGAGTTAAGCACTCGACAGCATCATTTTAACGTGGTACACGTAGATACCTAATTACCACGGTCCCCCTTTCGGAGACACTAATTGTTATTCGCTCAATTAGCGCGCTACTAGCTTTGTAGCTACCCTAGCTTTGTACTCCAACCAGTGTGTACTACACTGGTGGGAGCGAGGTATACCCATCCAAACCTCTACTAGCTCTCCAAGCTAGTACTGGAGTCAGTGTGGCCAGATTTCTGAAAGTCAAGGCGCAAACTCCAGACTCAAAAATCGCCTAAAAGCGCAGCCAACAATAAACTTCCCTAGATTTAAATTTTACCGCGAAAAATTTGAAACTTCATTTATTCACAAAATCTAGTGTACTTGTATTTCACAATAAAAGATGAAAAAAAACAACGCAGTTATGTATAAAAAATAAAGATATATTTTCTTAACTATTGAATGTACAATAAGTAATAATAATTATGAAATATAATATGAATACAAAGATTAATTAAAGTTTCACAAGTTTTATTAATATCTTAACCTGACAATATTTTTTCGACACTTTGTGTCATTATCAAAGGTAGATAAGATTGATAAACAAACACGTTGCTAAGGATAAATACATACAGAAAATAGGTAACTAGATACAATACATATCAAAAACTAAATATCTAACACTTCTAATAAAGGAATAATAATAATTATTATTATTGTTAGAATAGTCGTTTTATTTAATTATTATATGTAATCGTGGCACACTGTAATTACATCATCAATATCATTAATAACGGCGGTCTTTTCTTCTTCGCTATTGAAACCCCAGTTGTTAATGTTATACATTTCTGAATTAAATCTGTTCAACATATCTCTAGTAGGTTCAAATTCTTTACAACAAATATTATTTGCATAAAAATGAAACTTTAAAATCATGATGGAATTTAGTAAAGTCAACATCATTTTATTTTTTAATTTGGATTTTACAATATTCATTACTGAAAATGTTCTTTCGACTATGGCATTGGATGATGGTAGGCTAAGCAGAGTAAACGCAAAAATGGGAAGCTCCTTAAACATAAAGTCACCTGCTGCGTTTTTGATTGTTATGACTTTCTTCCAAAATGTCACTGAGTCGTCTGGAATATTATTTTCAAAAATATCTGACCACTGTATATTTAATAGATTTCTATACTGAGCTTCTATATCATTTAACTGCTCCTTTTTTGCCAGATGTAGAGGTAAGTCTGAAAGTTTTGTGCGGATAGGATTAAGAATAATTTGAGGATTTAAACTCCTTAATTGTTTGAAAATCGTTAAGTGTTTAGGCATTCGTTTTATAAGTTCCTCCAATAACTTCTTGATGAAATCTACACATTTAGATTTTAAAAAATGTTTTTCTTCCATTGACAAGTTGGATCCATCAATGTTGACCTCGAATTCATAACCAAGATCACAATCATTGATTGCCAAATAATTTTGTTCAAAACTTCATGGAATTTGATAGTAACTCTAGGTTATTCTTAAGGTGATTGACTATTGCTGGCTTTAATATTTGTCTTGACAGTGACCATATTAGAGTATTGTAACGTTCTTTTTAAAATAATAACAAAAATGCTGTTTAAATCGTCTATTAATAATTAATATTTATTTACAAACACTAATGAATACACTATAAATTAACGCTATGATTATAAACCACTAAACTATTATGAATTTCTAATATAACATTTATCTTTACATTTACTATTTATTTCGTGATACCCATCTAATTACTCGCTGTTGACTCATCCTCTTTTATCCGCGAAGTCGATTTTATACCCTCATATAATCGTACCAGAAGCCGCTGGAACCTACTATGCATTTCTGGAAGGCGCTAGATAAACCGCGTCTGGTTTACATGCTCGGTGCGATGCGTCATTCTCTCGAATGCTGTAGAATATTCCATTTGTTGTGTGAAGAAGAGGTTCTTTCTTTTTCTCTCTTGTTACACTGCCCCCCTCTTCAAGTCTGTTCTGTCCCAGAACAGGTTTTATGCTCTGGTTCCTGTAGAACGGGTCATGACGATATCGACAGTCTTCACCTCGACTACACGTTCCATTACGGTAGAAGTAACAGTCTACACTCTTCGTTGGCCTTAATGCGGGCTGTGGGTCAAAACTGCAGACGGAAGATCTTGACGTCCGTACCTCTAAAGACAACTTCCAGCATGTTTCTAACGATTCTCCAATCCAGCTGGTCCCGCCCACAGCCGAGTTTGGGAACTGCCAATTTGTTAATACCCCTGGTAAGCAACTCTATCCTCAAATTCCATAATGCCCTCCACAAGTCGGCGTAACTCGGTTTCTCGTAGTAAAACTGCTTGGTTACCAAGTAGTAAATGGATCGGTCATGATCAGGCAAGCGTAAGGATTTACCAATAGAGGGATTTTGTTCTCGAAGTTCATTCAGCCGTCCAAATTTATTTCTAAACACTACTGCGATCCCCCTGGACATACGGAGATCCTCGGAGACACAGTGGGCAATGGAATAATCACCAGGGACCCGGAAGAGATCTTGTTGCATCTCAGTCGTGACTCCGAATCGCGCTTTTCTAGTTCCAGAAAACGCAGCCATAAATTCTCTGAAGGTTGGCTGATCATCTCCAGGCCTTACGGTATTGATAGCCACCTCAGCCTCATCTTCCCGATCCGGGACTGCGTCATTATTTCCCTCATAGTGCGCCAGACGATTGGAGTGTACCACCTTTGGTTTCCCTCTTGGCAATTTCTGGATGCGATAAATCAAGTCATTTATTCGTTTCTTCACCTGGTATGGGCCCTCCCAATTTCGCTGTAACTTTGGCAAGTAGCCCCGACGTCTTTGCCGGTTGTATAACCAAACCAGCTGTCCAGGTTGAAACCCTCCTTCTTTGGCTCTCACATCGTACAAAGTCTTCATTCGGTCACTCGAGATTCGGCTATTGTTTCGGGTTCGGTCGTGAATATCCTCCAACTTCTTCTTTAAGTTGATGACATAATCATTCCCGGCTACCTCTTGCTCTATAGGTGGAGACCCAAATTTCAGATCACACGGTAACCGTAACTCGCGTCCAAACATCACAGACGCTGGTGACTGACCGGTTGTTTCGTGGACCGATGCACGATAAGCCATTAGGAACAAATGCAGGTATTGGTCCCAGTCTCGTTGATGATCGGAGACAACCTTGGCCAAATATTTGCCCATTGTCCGATTCATGCGTTCTACTATTCCATCGGACTGCGGATGTAACGGTGTGGTCCGAGTCTTCCGAATGCCCAACAATCGACAGACTTCTCCAAATAGTACAGACTCAAAGTTTCGGCTTTGATCCGAATGCAGCTCCATGGGCACTCCGAAGCGACTGAAAAACTCTTTGACTAGTACGTCAGCAACAGTCGCAGCTTTCTGGTTTGGTAGGGCATATGCTTCTGGCCATTTGGTAAAGTAGTCCATTGCCACTAATATGTATTTATTCCCATCGTCGGTTTCGGGAAATGGTCCGGCAATATCTATAGCTATTCTTTCGAGAGGACTACCCACATTGTACTGCCTCATAGGTGCTCTTCGTTTCCCCAAGGGTCCGTTACCAGTGGCACATAGTTCACATTTCCGGCACCACTCCTTCACGTCTTCTTTACAGTTAACCCAATAAAAACGCTCCCTAACTTTCTCCAAAGTCTTTTTCACACCGAAGTGTCCTCCTGAGGCACCGTCATGGAGATGTCGCAACACTGTAGCTACTCGGCTTCTTGGAACCACGAACTGAGACCTAATGGTGGTGCCATCTTCGCTCTCCAGTACTCGCTTCAGAAGATCGTCTTCCACCTTCAAGGACTCCCATTGGGCCCAATATGCTTTAAGCGTTCTGTTGAAAGGGCTGACGGCCTCCCAGGCAGGCCTTTCTCCCACGTGCTTCCATTCCAGTACCATTTTTAGTTCGGGATCAGCCTTCTGCTGTCGTTGCAATTCTTCCGGCAACCAATTGTCGTTGACGATGGTAGTTCTTAATACTTGGCAAACCCTCTCTTCCAAGCGAGAGCAATGACGGCAATCCGTTGGACAGGGTCTTCTTGAAAGAGCATCGGCATTTCGATGACTAGTGCCCGCTCGATGTTCTGTGTCAAAGTCGTATCCTTGTAATCGCTCGATCCACCTTGCGACCTGGCCTTCAGGATTACGGAATTGTAGAAGCCATTTCAACGCTGCATGGTCCGTCCTCAATAAAAACTTCCGTCCGTACAAGTATTTGTAGAAGTGCTCAACGGACTTCACGACGGCCAATAGTTCTTTTCTGGTCACACAATAATTCCTTTCGGCTTTCGACAAAACCTTACTAAAATAGCCGATGACCTTTTCTTGTCCATCCTGTATCTGAGAAAGTACACCCCCAATGGCCAGATTACTTGCATCTGTGTCAAGTATGAATTTCCCTTCTGTCCGTGGATAGCTCAATATTGGCGCTGTTGTCAGGGCACGCTTCAACTGTTGGAAAGCTGTTTCACACTCTCCGCTCCAAACATACTCGCGCTCATTTTCAGTTAACCTTGTCAGAGGTTTCGCTATATTGGCAAACCCAGGAACGAAACGCCTGTAGTAGGTACATAACCCAAGAAAACTACGAACTTGGTGTTTATGTTTCGGTGTTGGCCACTCTTGAACTGCACGAATCTTATCGGGGTCGGCTGCCACTCCACTTTGTGATACGACGTGCCCGAGATATTTCACTTCCTTTCTGAATATGTGGCACTTTTTCGGACTCAGTTTCAGATTGGCTCCACGTAGTCTTCGGAACACTTCCTCTAGATTTTTCAAATGTTCGTTGAATGATTTTCCGACTACAATCACATCATCTAGGTATACCAGGCAGGTCTTCCGCGACAGCCCTCTCAGGATGGTCTCCATTAGACGTTCAAAGGTGGCCGGAGCGTTACATAGACCGAAAGGCATAACTGTAAACTGCCATAGTCCGGAACCAATAGTGAACGCGGTCTTCTCCCGGTCTTCAGGTTCCATTTCAACTTGCCAATAACCACTCTTCAAGTCCAAAGTCGAAAACCATCGTGAACCAGACAGGGTATCTAACGTGTCGTCGATGCGTGGTAAGGGATAGCTGTCTTTCTTGGTCACGTTATTGAGCTGCCGATAGTCCACACGAAATCTCGTTGACCCGTCCTTCTTACTGACCAGGACCACCGGTGATGCACATGGACTGTTGGATGGCTCGATGACCCCTTGTTCTTCCATATCGGTAATAATCTTTTCGGCTTCTGCTCGCCTTGCTAGAGGTAGACGCCTCGGCTGCTGACGGACAGGCATAGAGTTGCCTGTATTGATTTTATGTTTTACTATATTTGTTCGTCCCTTCCGGCTATCGTCAAGAGCGAAAATATCTTGGTATCGGTGAACCAAACCCTGTACCTCTTTCACCTCCGTTCTGTTAAGGTCTTCGCACGAACTGGTAACCATACCCACTAATTTTCCACCATGGTCTTTGGGCGCTGGTTTTGGAACATCAGCCATACACCTGGCTACTCGGAATACTGGCACACACTGCCCCACAAGGGTACTCTTCTTCAATGTCACCGGATCCACATTAACGTTCATAAGCCTCACCGGTACTGTCTTTTCAACCTTGATCAGCGCTTTTCCCACCCGTATGCCACTATGGATCTTTTTATCACAAACAGGCTCCATCATTCGCACACATCCTACCCGAAGATCTCCATCCAAACCTGCCTCGACAACCATCTCGCTTTGACCCGGCAATATCACATCTTCAGTCAGCAAAACCCTTACAACCGGATCTTCTCGTGGGTGCAACGGAAGTTCTTCGTTACCGACCTTCAAAACACCCTCTTTCAAATCCAACGTAAAACCAAATTTTCTCAGGAGGTCCATTCCCAAGATGAAGTCATCAGTGATATGGACCATGGGAAGATAATTAGAGTGTGAATGGTCAACTATTATTAGTTTTCTAAAAGACAGGAAGTCTTAAATAAGGGAAAATAATAGTTGACACTTTTACAAGAAGTTTTAAGTTTTGGATAATTGGTTAGGGACCTTTAGAGAAAACTGTCAGAGAGACCGTCCTGTTTGTAATTAGATAGTTTCGTAGTTTTAATAAATAATACATAGTAAGCTCAATCCTGATTTGATGTGTTTCATTTTTAATTAATTATTGGCTATCCAGATAAATTCTATTACATTTTTCAGAAGTGGGATTCGTAATCTAAAGTCCGCGAGTGATTTCTGTGTTGTTAGTGTTTCGATTTCGAGTGTTTTTTGTGATAAAAATGCGTCGAGTAGTGAGTGAAAATAATGTCAGACTCGGTGGCGAGAGGTATAACCCCGAGTTAGGCTGCGGTTTCGGTAGCGACTTCATAGTGCGTGATGAAGTGTTACAAGAGGGACAATCGATTGTAAAACAAGGCGAGAATGTAAATGAAAGGATGATGGATACGATGGCGGCGCTTGTCCGGCAAAACGCTGCTATGCTAGAGATGATGCAGCGGCGAGATGCAGAGAATGGACAACGAGAGAGTAGAAATTACACGGTAATCCCAGATTTTTCTAAAACCATAGATGATTTCGATGGTGAATGCGGCCCGATGGCGGCGGAACAGTGGTTAAGACAAATTGAGAGTGCCATGCACCTGCATTCGTGGCCCACTGCTTTTGCTTTTGAAACCGAACGAAGTCATCTTAAGGGAGCGGCGCGCTTTTGGTTAAATGGTAGGTCTCAAGAAATTACCAACTGGCATACGTTTAGACAAGCATTTTGTACTACATTTTTTGTGAGAAAAAGTACAACGGCGCTATGGGAGAAAATGAGAAATAAGGTGCAAGGAAAGGAAGAAAGCGTACATTCCTATTTCCACGAGAAGGTGTACTTGTGTAAGGAAGTTGGACTCCGGTTCGACGAAATAAAAGAGCAGGTTGCAATAGGACTGTGGTCCAAGGAACTCAGCAACCACGTGATGACAAGGTATCACAATTCAGAGGACGATTTCTATAAAGATATCATTGACTTCGAGAGGATAGAGTTCGCCCGTAAGACAAGAATGAGAAAACCAGAGGCTCGTTCTGTAGCAGCTAAAAGCAATGGGGAAACAGTTAAGATTTCACATGATTTTGTTTCCGCTAAGAACAACAAACCACAACTAAATGCAGCGAAAAAGCGACTACCAGCTAGGGATACTGAAGGAAAGCCTTTATGCTTTAAATGTAAAGCTTATGGGCATATTTCTCGTGATTGCTCAGTACCAAGCCAGAGTAGAAGACCTAACGATGGTGCAGACCTTAATTCGGGAGCTACTACGACATTAGGTCAGGTACTGCACTTGGAAACGGGTTTACCAAACGATAAATACTTTAAGGAGGTGAAAATTAATAACCAAGTAATTCGAGCATATGTTGACTTCGGAAGTCAGGTATGTACCTTACAGGACAAATATGTGAAAGAGTTTGATCTGGTGTGTGATATGCGAGACCAAACAACAATTGGTGGTTACGGCGGCTCAGCGGTTAAGACTTTGGGGACCGTAGTGGCCAACTTAGAAGTGGATGGTGTTAATGCTCTGACGAAGATGTGCATCGTTCCCTCGGAATGCCAAGAAATTCCAGTGATAGTTGGTCACCCGTTTACAGAGCAAAATCATATTAAGGTCGATAAAACACCTACCGAGGTGCTTTTCAGTGAACTGCCGTGCTGTGAGAGAGGTCCTACAAAAACATTGTTGTGGGCTAAAGACGCTGTTGTAATACCAGACAATTATTTAGGACATATCAGTGTACGCAGTGACTTACCGGATAGTGAACTTTTCGTCGAGGGTGGAATTCGCGAGTACGGTAGCATTGTACCCAAGTGTTTAATTCGCACCGATAAGGACGGAGAGGCCACTATCCCAGTGTTGAACATTACCGGTGAAGTGGTAACACTTTGTGGCAGTGATAAACTAGCTCGTGGGGAACTTTGTGTTGAAGGCATTAATCAGCGTGAAATCAATCAAGTGCCCGTGGTGATGAGTGAGGTTGTGACGGGTTTGGTCGAAGGCGATGCTGATAAATTGTTAAAGGTGTTGAATAACTATAAGGATTTAGTAGCGCGTAACATGCGGCAGATCGGGTGTACTACGTTAATGGAGATGACTATTCCTCTTCGCGACGATAAGCCTGTTTTCTACCGCCCTTATAGGATGTCCTACAGCGAACGCCAGCATCTCAGAGGCATAGTTCAGGAGTTACGAGATGCCGGTATTGTGGAGGAGTGTCCTGAATCACCATTTGCCTCTCCCGTGGTTATGGTACGTAAGAAGAATAGAGACCTGCGGCTATGTGTGGACTATAGGTTTCTTAATAACAACATGATTAAGCAACATTATCCATTACCACTTATTGACGACCAGTTAGACAGGCTTAGGAATCAGGTATACTTTACGTCTTTAGATTTATTTAGCGGATATTATCAGGTACCAATCGCAAAGGATTCCCGACAGAAGACCTCATTTATTACACCAGATGGGGTCTATTACTTTAATAGAATGAGTTTTGGGCTGGCCAATGCGCCAAGTCAATTTCAAAGACTTTTGAACATTGTACTGGGAAACTTGCGATTTGATACCGCCATGGCTTACCTAGATGATGTTATAATTCCGTCTAAGACAATTGAGGAAGGGTTAGATAAGCTAGCTAGTGTATTTGATCGGTTTAGATATGCAAATCTTACGATAAATTTAAATAAGTGTCAAATTTTTATGAAAAAAATAGATTATTTAGGTTTTACAATCTCAGTTAAAGGCATTGAACCAGGTAAGTGTAAATTAAATGCAGTGGCGGAGTTCCCAGTTCCGGATAATGTCTCGAAAATTAGATCATTTTTGGGTTTAATAGGATTCTTTAGGCGCTTCATTAGGGGATGTGCAATTATTGCACGACCACTAAGTGACCTTCTTCGTAAAGGTGCTGTTTTTGAATGGAGCGATGAGCAACAAACCGCCTTTTTGGAATTAAAACGACATTTAATGACTAATCCAATTTTGTGTAAATATAATCCAAATGCACATACCGAGTTACATACGGATGCTTGTAGTTTAGGGGTTGGTTTGGTTCGGTATTATTGCAACGACAATCAGACAACAAATTGCATCCCATTTCATTTTTTAGCCGCAAAACATCACCAGAAGAATCACGATATCATTCGTATGAGTTAGAATGCCTCGCTATTGTGGCATCGTTAGAGCGATTCCGAGTATATCTGCTGGGAATACCGTTTCTAATAAAAACCGATTGTAACAGTTTCAAGCTTCTTGCTAATAAGCGGGACATGAATCCGCGGATAGCAAGGTGGTTCGTGAAATTATCGGAATTCAATTATAAAATTGAATATCACAAAGCCACGCAAAATCAAGCTGCGGATGCTTTAAGCAGAGGTCCTTCTGAACCTGCTAGTGAAATTCCGATTAATGGGCTACCAGACATTATGGGGATAAAAATCAACACAGATTGGGTCGCGGTATTGCAGAGAAACTGCGAAGAAGTACAGGCAGTCTTGCAGAAATTAGAATCCGGTGATAGGACTGCACACGAGAAATTTACGTTATATCATGGTCGCGTGTATAAGATAAAAGAAAGTAAATGGCGTCTTTATGTTCCGGTTGATTTACGATACGATATAGTTGCTGACGCCCATAGGGTGTTGATGCATCTAGGCATTGATAAAACTTTGGCAAGAATCAAGGAAAATTATTATTTTCCAAACATGAGGGACTTTGTTACTAAATACGTAAATAGATGTATTAATTGTTTATATTACAAAACTCCCGCAGGTAAACAACCCGGCTACCTTCACCCATTAGACAAGGGTCAAACATGCTTTCAAGTAGTTCATATAGATCATTTAGGTCCGTTTATAACTAGTAGGCTAGGTAATAAGTACATTGCTGTAATTGTTGATGGGTTTAGCAAGTACACATTTTTAAAAGCAGTCCCAGACGTGGGCGCCGAATCTACCGCGCGATTCGTTAAGGAATTTGTGACTCGCTATGGAAAATGTGAAAGATTAGTTAGTGATCGCGGTACGGCTTTTATCTCAGAAGTTTTCGGTAATTTGATGAAGGAACTCGGGATACATCACGTTAAGGTGGCATCTTCAACGCCCCGTGCTAATGGTCAAGTAGAGCGAATCAACGCTGTCTTAAATAGCACATACACGGTCTTCCCCGACGACGTCGGCGAAAACGTCGTCGACGACGTCGGGGACAAGGTCGAAATAATGAGGTAATGTTTACATTTACTGTAATTTAATGCATAAACAACTTGTAACTTCCAGCTGGACTGTTATAATAAAATTATGAATATCGTATTTCTTTAAAACATCAAAATGAAAAAAAGCATTATTGATAATAATCATTCATAATAAAATGTGTACTGAATCTCTTTCTTTATTTAGACGTATTTCGAAATAGCTTATGCAATTAACAAAAGTCTTCATAAACGTAATAACCTTGACGTCACCTTTCGGTGGATTACAAATCAATCTTTTATTCTAAAACTTTAGTTTTTTTTTATTTAATTGTTAATTTAGTTCAAAAATGGATATAATTAATTAATGCAGGATTTAGGATTCCGAGTTCCAGTGTGCAAACGATGTACAATTTTCCGAAACCAAAAGGAAGATTATCACTTACCAAAGGACAAGGTAAAAATCTGTTGATTTTTATCATATCTGTCATCTTTTATTAATAGTAGTAAAAGCATTTCCTACATTTTATAAGTTGGCTAAATAATACCTACTGTAGTTTCAACATTTATAAAATATTGTACATAAATAAAATTAATCTTTCAAAAAGTATAAAATTCTCAGTATGTACTTATTTCCTGTTATACAAGAAAATAGATGGCATCAAGTGTTCAGGTGACAATTATTAGTAGTACAGGTTGTAATTATCTTCCAAGGTTATCAGGTTATGACCCATATTGTAAACATGATTTGTAAAATTAAGAATCAGTTTACATCAAATTCGGTTGAATTTATTAAACGGTCTCTACAAATGCAACAAAATATTTATTTTACTAGAATCAGCACATTCTTGATGAACAACGAAAAAAATGATATTTGATACCTATATAATAATTTGTCCATTGACCTCTCCTATACCAAAATCAGCAGATTTTTACCAGTGTTCTTTTACGGAAAATCCTTTATAGGAAATTATTGTACATCGTTTGCGCACCAGAACTCAGAATCCTAAATCCTGCGTTAATTTTTAAACTAAATTAAGAATGAAATAAATAAAAAACAAAAGAGTTGATTTGTAATTCTATCGATGGATATCAATATTATTCCGCTTATGAAAAGTTTTGTTAATTGCATAAGCTATTTCGAAATACGTCTAAAGAAAGATAGAGATTCAGTACGCATATACACAGTCGAGCTGAAAGTTACAAGTTGTTTATGCATTAAATTACAGTAAATGTAAACATTAACTCATTATTTCGACCTTGTCCCCGACGTCGTCGACGACGTTTTCGCCGACGTCGTCGGGGAAGACCGTGTATGTCCAACATTAATCGCTTGTTTAGCTACGGGTACCGATGAAATAGATTCAGACACATGGGACGAAATAATTCCAGAAGTTCAATGGGCGATTAATAATTCTGTTCATAAAGTGACCAAGAGAACACCCTATAGTTTAGTATATGGGCGCGATAATGAGGGTTTCTTTAATGATCCCTTAGTAAAAGAAATACAAAAGGTCAACGAAACCCTCGGTAACTCCGACAACCAGGCAGAGAACGTTACGGAACTGTTAAACAAGAACAGAGGGAAAATGGCAGAGCAATTTAATAAACATAGGCGCCCTGCCCCAATTTTTAAACCGGGCGATTTGGTATTAGTAAGATCAGAGACACCGGCAACGGGACAAAGCCGCAAGCTATGTCCAAAATATCGAGGGCCTTATGAAATTGTAAAACACATAGGTAATGATAGGTACTTAGTTCAAGATGTTGAAGGAGAGCAACAAAGTTCCCGGATGTTTAAGGGAATTATTTCGGTTGATCGACTTAAGCTAGTCAAGCCCAAGTCAACCCCTAATTAGAGAGTATATTGTAGTTTACATTTTGTTACACATTGTGGTTTTTGTTTTTGCAGCTAATGTATATAAAGGTTATAATTACCTTTGCGTAATTATTAATGTATAAGTATTGTCTTGTTAAAAGTTTAGTTTGTATAGGTGCTTTATAGACTATAGTGTTTTTGATTTAGTGTTGTGCAGTGTTTTATTTTAAGAATTTAATTTTCGGGACGAAACTGTGTCAGTACGGCCGAACTGTTAGAATATTTATTAGTATAGTGTTAAATAGAATTAGATATTTACTGTTGGGTTGTTTTAAGAATGTTTAAGGGATGAATGGTGCTGGTCGAGGTCGGCCTTCTACAAAGGGACCATGGGAAGATAATTAGAGTGTGAATGGTCAACTATTATTAGTTTTGTAAAAGACAGGAAGTCTTAAATAAGGGAAAATAATAGTTGACACTTTTACAAGAAGTTTTAAGTTTTGGATAGTTGGTTAGGGACCTTTAGAGAAAACGGTCAGAGAGACCGTCCTGTTTGTAAATAGATAGTTTCGTAGTTTTAATAAATAATACATAGTAAGCTCAATCCTGATTTGATGTGTTTCATTTTTAATTAATTATTGGCCATCCAGATAAATTCTATTACAATTGTAATATGATATTTTTCGGTAAAACATGTGAAACGTTCTGATTTTACATAACTTTTAAGGGTCGTAAATGCTTAATGATGCTGAACGTCTGCCATGTAACGGCAAGACGATTATTAAAAGAAAGGGAAGTTTTAGTTATTAGTTAACACTGGTCGAATTCGGTCCATGTATTGATACATTTTTATATTAAACATTTAAGATTCGATTATCGGCTTTTGATTTACTGGCTAATTATCTTACAATAGCTATGCACTTGTTTGCGAAATATAGTTAAAGCTTGCTAAGATATTGAACATTTTGAATATCAATTAACATTGCTACCCTAAGGTGAGAAAAGAATAAAAGAAACTGAAATGTAACGAAATTTGTAAATTATGCAACTTTAACCTGTTTTTTCACATCAGAATATTCCTGTAGAAAGTAGTAACCAGAAAAGATAAAGAATTATCAGTATAATAACTAATAACATACTTAAGCATTTTACAACGCTCATGACCTTTAGATTCGTGGTGTAACGCTAGACCCTGAAGTACCGTGCATAATTGTTAATGAGTTGTTTTTTAAAAGATATTGGACAATATTTACAAAGTTATAAAAAAGTGTTACTGCTTACTGATAATATCCCACGGAATATACATTATGTTTAAACAATTCAACCCACGAAATACTAAACACCTACAAATTTTATTTCAAAAATTTTAAATGCGTTACACAACTATAACGTTTATCTTATTACTTTAGACATTTTTGGAAGCATTTTACTGACAACAATTTTTAACATAATCACTTCTTTTTTCATGTGATGGTAAGCGGCATAGGCGCGATTATGGAGAAACTGGCGGTGCTAAGCACTCCCAAAAGTTATTATTCCCAAATCAAAATAATTTCCAAATTATAATTAACCAATAAACTGAGAATATCAAAAACACATAATTTATTGTACAAACTAAAAAGGCAACTAAAAAAACAAAAGTATCGAATTAGCATAGTCGGATATAGTGTTTGACTAAATCGAGAATGTTTCTTGATCAAAACAAGAAGTTATAATTAAAAATCAAGACAAGACAAGAATTTCGCTTTCAAGAATCAAGAATTCTTGAGAATACATACAAAATTTCTTGATTGAAAAATCGAGGCAGGGCAAGAAGTTGCCGTCAAGACAAGATTTCTTGTTTCTAGGAAACACTAGTCGGATAGGCGGCTTAGCGGGTGTGGAAATTCTAATACACCTTGATGATATAATGCAGCGGTTTTTAACCTTTTCTGTTCAACGAACTTGCAAATTCTCCTACAAGACTGGATAGTAAAAGTAAAAACATGAAGAATTATGAAACACCAGGATTATGAAATGTGCGTTCCTAAAACAAAAGGAATAGTCGAACTTACGTGATAACAAACCTATTTGCCTATAAGTAAATAATAGTTGAAAAAAGAGACTAGTTTCAGACAGGGTTTAGTTTATGTTTATGAATGTTTATGATTGCTTTAGTTTATGTTTACTTTCCTTGAAATCGCGTTTTACGCACAAAGCATGTTTTAAGGTCCAAGTGTATCAAAAAGAAATTAACGGTATATTAAGAAATTCTAAACTAAATCACAGTGGATTTACTTATACTGTGAATAACTATACCAAATTTAAAAAATATCATTACAAAGGGGTCATTTAGACATCCAAATAAGTCTTAACCACATGATTAATAATCGTTGTTGTTTTTTCATAAATAATATAATAATGTGATAACTTTGGTTTTAAATAATACTCTAGGAATGTTAAAACTCACTTACCTAACTTGTTGTGAAAAACGATGTTTATTAATTAAATTAGTTCATACTTTTTACGTGAAAAATTAATTTTAGAAAAACTGTATATTCAAAGTTAACCAAAAAATATCTCTTAAGTTTTATAGTATTTCAACTATTTTCACAAAATTTTAAGAAAATCGTACGTCTAGCGACTAAACTATTACCAAAAAAACCTAGTTTTTGCCAAAAAATCTGCTTTTTTTTACAAAAAGTTATGATGCAAAGTGTGGGATAGCAATATTTTGCATTTGAAATGCTCCTATGCGACATTCTGCATCATTTAAGTGAAATTATCGTAACTCCCTTATATTTTGAGATGTCTGGCTGATACAGGTATCAGATTAAAGCTAGATTTTGATCTTTCAGAGTATATTGCGGTGTATTAAAGCTTAAATAAATAATATGCAAAACGTTCAAAATAAACATAAATTATATGCAGTGAATTAAAATAAAAATACACCCCAAATATATTTCTTTTTCCAAATCGGCCAACTCAGGGTTTATTCGATAGAGCATAAATTGTTTAAATTATTAAACTCTTATTAACTCTTACACCTGAAAGAAGAGAAAAACTTATACTGCAGACACTTGGGCTCTTGCAAACTGGACAACCACTGCTAAAATCTAAATGCAAAAGGAAAGAGAACTGGATGCTTGTATGTGTATCAATTAAACACATGAATAATTTAAAACACACAAACTTTATTTAATTAAAAGAAATAAATAGAAATTCAAATTTTGTTCAAATCACTTAATTACACATCACAAACGATAGTCTTTTCTTCAGTAGATACCAATACAGAAAGGAAATAACTTCCTACCTTTTTATAACGTTGCTTTTTTCCTTTTAGTATAGTCCTCTTCCAATTCCAATTGGCAGAGTAGGTCACTTTATGTTGTCCCAGTGCTGGTTTCCAATTCCGGTTGACTTCCTTTTGCATGGATTTCCCATATAACACAATCCAGAATTTTCCACCAAAGAATAACACTCTTGATCTAGATAGCACACTTTTGTTTTATTAATAGCGGGTACTTTTTCCCTTTGTCGAAGAATATTTTGTGGTATTTTTATGTGTTTAATATTAAATAAAACACCAGTTTATGGTTTTAACGTCGATTTATTGACTAGCAATAACTTTAGCTAGTAATTAATTTAAACTTGG
Source organism: Agrypnus murinus (assembly GCA_929113105.1). Taxonomy (NCBI): domain Eukaryota; kingdom Metazoa; phylum Arthropoda; class Insecta; order Coleoptera; family Elateridae; genus Agrypnus; species Agrypnus murinus. The sequence continues at coordinate 114,648,559 of OV816023.1, read as the reverse complement.
TTCTTTAAACTTATATACACTTTTACAATTTATAACAAATATACACTTTTGCCGTATACAAATCACCAACTAACTTAACTTGTCTATTTAAGATTAGACTATCTAAATTTTTACAATATTATTTTTAACGACTTTCCTCTGTCGCTTTACTTTACTATAATATCTTTTATGACTTTACTCTTTCGTCATTTAACAGTAGGTGTCCAATTACATTAATACTATATTTCTTACACGACTTTACTGCGTCGCTTTATATCAGGAAGTGTCCTAAAAACATGATTTTCTATGCTTATATACTATTTACTATTTACATAATCGCGTTACCTAATTTGACGTCACCTTACCATCTAATACAAATGACTACACTATTTACAAACATAACAGCAGATTAAAACATAATTATAATATTTGACTCAATCTATTACAGATTAATTACACAATACTTTTACGCAATAATAACGATCTATTTACATAAACAAAAACCTTAAAAGAATCACATAACCCGTCGATATACTCATTTGAAAATTAGTCATAAATGAATTAGATAATAACAATAACTTGCGCACAACTGGATGTTACGTATACTTTAGTAATTTTGTGATTAAACTGTTTGATAATAAATAAAGAAACATGTATTATTTAACCTTATTAAAACGTATACACATTGATTGTATAATCAATGACACACTATTAAATAACTTAAATTTACTTTTAACTGGAAAAGTTGATAAAATATTTCTAAAGTGTTAGTTTTCAACGAAGATTTTAAAATTTTAGAAAATTTTCCAAAATTTTGACACTAAAATCCACAGCATTTATCCCCTCCTGTTTCAAATAAAATTGTAAAATGCAATTTTACTTTTAAACACAAATAAGTTTAACAACAATAATAACAACATAAGTTATACAATAAAATAATTCTATATTTTTAAACACCAAAAAACTTGTTTGTATTTTAATCTTTTATCCCCAATAAATTTCCTTAGTCTAATCTATACTAATAAGCTATCTACAGTATATACAATAATTACATCTTTTACTCCTCATCTCAATCCTACTCATCTAATTAGTTCATAATCTTTTTGATTTGTATCGTCATAATCATTAATTTCCTGTTTCCTTTTTATTAATAATTTACTCTTAATGAATTTACTAATCTCTGCTCATTAATAACATATTTCAATCATAATTTTCATTTCATCTATACAATCCTACTTTTATTTTCATTTAAAAAAAATTAAACTAATCATAATCAAGTTAATCTTCATTCACCTTCATGTTCATTTACTTCCTAATCCTTTATCTACTCATTATTCATTAATCTTTTATTTTTCTAAAATCATTATTTAATATACTTCTATATTCCTATTATCATTTTCATCTTTCATTCATAATTTTATTTTAATATCATTTTCTACCCCCCATTTTCCCCTATAAACATTTAATTTTCATCTAAACTTTAATTTTCAATTTATTCATACACTTTCCCTCTTTCATTTTTAATAACATAATACATAAGTCCTAATTGAGTATAAAATTCCATAAGCCTGTTTATTATATAAAGTCACATTGGTTACATAAAGTCTAAATCAGTTTAATTTATCATACTTCGGTTTATTGTCTCTATCGGTTATATAATTCTAATTTAATAACTCTCCTAAAAAGATCTTTTTTTGTTTCTTTCTTCTGCTTTTATAATTTAATAGATGAAAATTACTAAATGGTAATATGTGTCTTTTTCAGAGTTTATTTACAATCCTAATATTTGTCCCTCTTCCTATACCAAACTTGTTAATTTTCTTTTTTATCTTTAATTTACTGATCATAATTTTATTAGTTTTGTTTTTCTTCTCTTTGTATCGTAACTTTACTTTTTTATTCCTAATTTGTTTAATTACATAAACCTCTTTCTTATCTTTTACACTACATTCTAAGTTATCAATTATTTTCTCCTTCAAATTTTCATCATTATTAATATGATTCCCCAAGTCTAACTTTAATAATTCTACAAATCGCCTATCTTTTAATATTTTTAATTTTTGCTCATTTTCCTCCACTACACTAAATGGTTCATTAATTATACTTTTATCGTCCTGTAACAAACTACCGTCCTCTTTCTTATTTTTTTCAATACATTCCATTGTGTTAATTATTTCCTGTTCTATAGTTTTATTATCATTGTTCCCTACACTTAATTTTTCCAATTCTACATTTTTATCGTTATCTGTCTTAACTGGTTCTATTTTACTATTTATCTCTTTAAAAACTGTGCCGAATTTAGTTAAGATCCCATTATCTTTTTCTATTACTTCTCGATTATTTTTCATTTCTAAAGATTGTTCGTCGAATTTAGCATTCATTTCTTTAGATTGTTCGTCGAATTTAGCATTCATAAATGCCATTAGTTGCGAAAGTGTAGGTTCTACAGTTTTGCCTTCGTCCCCGTTCACCTCCATTACTGAAATGGTTAAAGCTTTCTGCTTCTCAGAAACTACTAATTCTTTATCTGTATACTTCTTTTTCAATGCTAAATTACTTTCCGCCGCAGAATATATATTTTTAACTGACGTCATACATTAACCACTAAAAATCTTCTGAATATCTTTTAAATATGCTATTATAAGCCTAATAATTTAATATAATCGTAACAAGCTAACTATATTACTACAAGCAAAATAACCTACAAAAGCTAAATAAACTATTTAAAAGCAACCTATAAGCCTAATATTTATCAAAAAATTATATAAGCCACAAAAGTCCCACGTTGTCGGTCGCCATAAATAAATGCGGTGATATTGCATTTAAAAAAATAGTATGACGATAGTCAGTCCGTGAAAGTCGTTCTGAACAGATGTATTTTCTTAGCTAGTAAAGTGCAATTGAAAATACGTAGTTATCTGTATAAATATAAAATATATTAGTGATTGATTATTATCAGTCACTATGGCTACAACTATACCGAAGTATATAAAAAGCGATGAATTCTCCGCAATAATAAAAGAATTTATTGATTCTGCGATTGAACCGTTTAAAAAAGAAATCCTTCTTTTAAGAAGTGAATTACAAGCTATAATGAATTCTAATATTGATTTGATAAAATTACTTACTAATAACAAAGATATGGAATTTAAATATAATTACTATCAAAATAGTGATACAGGAAATGAGAGTGAAATAAACACCAAAACATTTACAAGGAATAAAATTTCAAAACTTGAAGATAAGAAGAAACCAGCGATAATAAATAGAAATACAAATTTGTTTAAACACAATGAAAAGAAAGTTTTATCAGAATACGCGTGCATATCGTCCAGCTCAAAAGCCAATATATTTCCAAAAGATCAATCGTCAAGTTGTGAAGAATTAAATTCAAACAACATCATGAATACTAATGAAAGTAGCTGGCAATTAGCAAAGTCAACTAAAAAACGGAAAAACCAAATTCGTAAGTCTATAGCAGGAACTGGAGATTCATGTGAAAATATTCAAATTAAAGGGGTTATCAAATTTTCAGATTACCATCTATACAGAGTGGACCCAAAAAGTGAAGTTTCAGATATTGAAAACCATTTCAAGCTTAACAATATCGAAAATTACACTGTGAATAAAATCACATCAAAGTATCCACAGGAGTATGCATCTCTAAAATATCTATTCCGCTTGATAACGTTGATAAGTTGTTAAATCCGGAAATATGGCCAAGGTATGCACGTATAAATAAATTTATTCATTTTTGTAACAATTCACATATTCCAGACAACACAAAATAGCAATCATTGCAGAACAATACCATTAAAAACAATAACAATTACAACCATAATACAAATAAGGAAATACTATTTTATTATCAAAATGTACGAGGATTAAGGACAAAAATAACAAAATTACAATGTGCTCTTAAACTTTCAACCCAATATCATCTAATACTATTAAGTGAATCATGGTTATTCAATAATACCATTTCAAACAGCGAACTCAACTTACAAGATTATGTGATATACAGACAAGATAGAAGCCCTCAAACTAGCATCCACAAACGTGGAGGTGGTGTACTTATCTTAATTAAAAAATATTTAACATCTAGAAAAATTGCTGTAAATTGTAAAACTATTGAAATGATTTTTATTGAAGTCAAGATAAATGGAACCTGTATAATTATTGGTAACGTATATTTTCCACCAAACTCTGATAAAATCATGTACGAACAGTACTGCGATAGCCTTATTGAAATATCATTTAATTTTCCTAACCATAAATTCCTTTTATTTGGAGATTACAATCTCCAAAAAATAAATTGGAATAAACAAAAGAATTTAGATTCTCATTTATTAGGCACAAATTCTAACATAAATGAACTAGTTGATATTATTACATTTTTAAATTTAAAACAATTAAATATGTTTGAAAATCCTTTTGGTAATATTCTAGATCTTATATTTTCTAACCTTGTAAATATAAATGTTATGCTAGCTGATGATATCCTACTACCAGTAGATGCTCCACATCCAGCATTAAGGTCCAAGTGTACCCAAAAAAACGTGTGTTGTTTGTTTAATAAATAATATAATAATGTGATAACTTTGGTTTTAAGTTAATAGTCGAGGAATGTTAAAAACTTACTTACCTAACTTGTTTTGAAAAAAAATTTTTTTTAATTAAATTATTTCACATGTTATACGTGAAAAATTAATTTTGCAGAAACTGTACATTCAAAATTAATCAAAATAATACCACTTAAGTTTCATAGTATTTGAACTATTTTCCCAAAATTTTAAGAAAATCGTATGTCTAGGGACTAAACTATTACCTCCTTGTTGCCAAAAAAAGCAGTTTTTTTTTTGTAAAAAGCAGGTTTTTTGGCAATAATTTAGTCGCTAGACATACGATTTTCTTAAAATTCTTGGAAAATAGTTCAAATACTATGAAATATTAGTGGTATTATTTTGGTTAATTTTGAATGTACAGTTTTTCTAAAATTAATTTTTCACGTATAACATGTGAAATAATTTAAATAAAAAATTTCCTTTTCCAAAACAAGTTAGGTAAGCAAGTTTTTAACATTCCTAGACTATTAACTTAAAACCAAAGTTATCACATTATTATATTATTTATGAAACAAATAACACATGTTTTTGGGTACACTTGGACCTTAATGTGCAGCCTTAAAATAAGCGAGAACCTAAATTATATACAATATAATTATACTGTTTATCATTATGTAAATGCAGATTACAACTCTATTGTACAATTCTTGTCGTCCGTAGATTGGAACTCCTTATTTAAAAATGTGGATTTTAATTATATTATTAATACTTTTTATGATATTCTATATTTTGCCATAGACATGTTCGTTCCATTAAAATTAATCAAAAATAAAAAGTTTCCTAAGTGGTTTAGCCAAGAATTAAAAGAACTTACCATACTTAAAAAAGCATCACATAAAAAATTTAAGGAATCCAGATCTATTGACGACTATCTTAGATTTAGTGAACTTCGAGATGATTGTAAGAAACTAGCACATGAAAACTATCTTAGTTTTATACAAATGCAGGAACAACAACTTAAAACAAATCCCAAGAAATTTTGGTCATTTTTTAATAATAAACAAGAAAATTCTATTCCAAACTCAATGTTTTTAAATGACATACATGCAGATGATCCACAAACAATTGCAAATCTTTTCGCTTCTCATTTTCAATCTGTTTACGATAATTCACGATCAACTACTATAACAAACCTTAAATATAATAACAATATAAATATCAATAAAATCTATATCGAAGTAATAGAAGTATTTAACAAACTTCAACAACTAAATACAGACACTCATTCAGGCCCTGATAATATCCCATCATTATTTCTAAAAAATTGTAGGTTTGTTTTAGCTGAACCACTTTCTAAATTATTTAATATTTCCTTAAATATAGTAATATTCCCTATTATATGGAAATCAAGTTTTATTAGACCATTGTTAAAAGCTGGAGACCCAAATAATGTAGAAAATTATAGACCCATTGCTAAGATTTCTTCTATTCCAAAAATTCTGGAAGCCATTGTAGCTGATAAACTATCACCACTTATTAAACCTTTACTGATCAACGAACAACACGGTTTTATCCAAGGCCGATCGACAATCACAAATCTATTAATTTATCAACAAGAAATTATAAATGCATTCAAATGCAAGAAACAATTAGATGCAATTTATACAGATCTATCAAAAGCATTTGATAAAGTAAACCATAACCTATTAATAAATAAATTAGAAGCTATAGGTATGAGCGGTTTTTTATTACTTTGGATAAGCGATTTTCTTAAAAACCGGACCCAAATTGTAAAATTAAATAATTATTTCTCTAACGAAATATCAGTTTTATCAGGAGTACCTCAAGGAAGCCACCTGTCGTCAATTTTTTTATCTGTTATATAAATGATATAAACTCTTCCTTTACCCATTGTAAATTTCTGCTTTTTGCAGACGATTTAAAATTATTTAGCTCTGTTAGTTCCACTAGTGACTGTATACAAATTCAAAACGACATTAACAATTTGTGCAAATGGTGCGACGATAATGGGATGACCCTAAATATAAATAAATGTAAACTTATTAGATTCTATCGTACAATAGATTACATTAAATTTGATTATAAATTATATAACACCTCTTTAATAGAAGTAAACAGTATTAATGATTTAGGTGTTCTCTTTGATTCTAAATTAAATTTTGAACCTCACATTAACAACATTAAAAATAAAGCTTTTACAAAATCTTGGTTTCATTATACGTAACTCTAAAGATTTTACCAATATAAATACTATTAAATGTCTCTATTGTGCCATTGTTCGAAGCACACTAGAGTATTGTACACCGATTTGGAGTCCTCATTATCGTTCACATACGAGGGTGGTCCCAGAAGTACCCGACCTGACCAAGAGGTGGCGGTAGTTGTTTGAAAATATCACTGTATTGGAAAGTACGCAGTCTATAAAGCATATGTTTCAAGTTTGAAAGCGCCACGTTGTTCAGTATTTGTTTGGCAGCCATCAATAGTGAACGTTGCCAGTGAATTTGTGAAAATGGAGAAAATTGGTCATCGTTATGTGATACAATACTTTTATTTGAAAGGCCTCAGCCCAACCAATATAAAAGCTGAACTGGATTCTACTCTGGGTGAGTCTGCTCCTTCGTTTACAACAGTTAAATTTTGGGTAGCTGAGTTTAAACGAGGCCGTACGAGCTGCCAAGACGAGCATCGCAGTGGTCGACCAGATGAGGTGACGACTCCAGAAATGGTGAAGAAAATCCACAAAGCGGTACTTGATGATCGTCGACTGAAAGTGCGTGAGCTAGCAGACATTACGGGCATTTCGAAAAGTGCGGTACATCGCATATTATCTGAAAATTTGGACATGAGAAAGCTGTGTGCAAGATAGGTGCCGCGTTTGCTCACACTCGAGCAAAAACAGTGTCGTGAAAACGTTTCAATTGAGTGTTTAGCGAAGTTTCACAGCAACAAAGCAGAATTTTTGCGCCGTTTCGTAACAATGGATGAAACATGGGTCCATCATTTCACACCCGAGACAAAAGAACAATCGAAACAATGGACTCAAAAGGGAGAACCGGCTCCAAAGAAGGCGAAGACCGTTTCATCTGTAGGCAAGGTTATGGCGTCGGTTTTTTGGGATGCGCGTGGAAAAATTTTTATTGACTATCACGAAAAAGGAAAAACTATCAACGGCCAGTATTATGCAAACTTATTGCAACGTTTGAGCGAAGAAATCAAGCAAAAACGGCCGCATTTGGCTAAAAAGAAAGTGTTGTTTCATCACGACAACGCGCCAGCTCACAAATCCGTTATTGCAATGGCCAAAATTAATCAATTAATAAAAAGGGTAATTATATAAAAAAAAAATTATATAAAAAGGGTATCGAACTTTTTGAACACCGCTGGGAAAAGTGTATAGAGCTGAAAGGAGATTACGTTGAAAAATAAATAAATCTTTTTCCAAAATTTTTGTGTTTTCTTTGTTGGGTCGGGTACTTCTGGGACCACCCTCGTATATTGACCTTAGAAAAAGTCCAAAAAAGATTTCTTAGATATGTTGCGTTTAAATGTGATTTATAATACATTGAGGTTGGTTCTAATTATATGTTACAATTAACTAACTTAAAAACATTAGAATGTCGTAGAGTCTACTTTGACCTATGCATCCTATTCAAAATAATAAATGGCTACATTGACTGTTCTCAACTTCTGCAGCTAATAGACTTTTCTGTTCCCAGAAGGTTTACTAGAACGCAGACGCTATTTAGACTAAGTAATGAATTCTCTTTCTCTTTTTTAGTAATTCTCTTACTTCATTTAAAACTAATATAAAGAACTAAAACATAGTATTAGAAGATGTTAATAATATTATTATTGTTATTACTTATTGTGTTTCACAATGGTTTTGTAATTGTAATTGTCAATACTTATTATGTATTATGTTTGTAATGGGAAACCGTAAAATAAATAAAATAAAAAAATAAATATATTTTGTTTAGGTAACAGTCTTATTTGACCAAATTTATTTGACAATTATTAACAGATTAAAGCTAATTTTTTATGGAATAGTTTTGAATGAAATTGTAGTAACCTGTTTCTTTGCATTTGGTAGAATGACCCCACCATAGAATACTCAACCTTATATCGTGTCATTTAGACTATTATAGAAATTAGAAATCAAGTTCACTCTTAAAATAGATACCAAAATCATGAAATAAAATATTAGAAAAATGTTAATATACCTGATATTCATGTTTAAATTTTTTGATAACGACTTATTTTTTCATTAGTATTAATGATTTAGGATATTTTTTTAAAGAGTGGCATATATTTTAGTTAAACAAAAATCAATTTATTTTCAAAATGATCAATATATCATGATCAGATATACTTAGTTTTTATCATTCTTCAGTCGATGAAATGTTTTACAAAAGTAATTAATTTGCAATAAAAAATTATGACATAACATAATAATTTAGGTATGTAAGAGAATTTTTTATTTATACTTACAATATTGAAAAGAATATAAAATTGTTAAAAATGTACTAGATTTAGTGGTGGAATTAACACACCACATCTGTCTCGTTAATCATCTTGATTTGTTATCTACATATATATATTTAAAACACAAGGCTTATTATTGTTCCAGTTCGTTTAAGAGTTCTACTGGGCCGATTAACGTGATTTTTTTTATATTAAGCTTTCGTTTTGTATATTAATCAACACTACTTAATATCTGTATTTCATTAAGTTTTATATTTTTAAATAAATAAACCCGAAACTTTTATTTTGATACGCAAGAGAACGAATATCTACTAGCATCGCCCTCTCAGGACCCAGCGTTGGTAGCTTTTGGAACTTTTCACTATTATAAAAGTTTGCATCAAACCCGCATTAGTTGAAAACCGCATATGTATTAACAACAAAATGCAATAATAGTAATAATAACATATATTAGCACAATATTTTTATAATTAATGAAAATTATACTACTTAAATGTTTTATTCACTTAGTCTTTGTTAGTTACATATACTGAGTTCATAAATAAGTATTTGTTCTTGGAATTTATTCTTGTAAATACTTTATATTAAGTAAATCGATACATTTAAAAAACAAGGCTGATTTTTGTTCCAGTTCGTTTGAGAGTTCCACTAGGCCGATTTAGGTGATTTTGTTTTATATTGAATTGATTTTATATTGCTACCACATAAATATGTGGTAGCAAAAGACACCAACAAATAATATAGTAATAGCCCGTTATTGTAGGAAGTTTTAAAGCGTTGCAAGTGGTATCCTTTTGTTATCTTACAAGACTTACAACTGGTCCCGCGGAACCCCTAAATATTTCCACGAAACCCCAGGGTTCCAAGGAACTCACTTTGGGAATCAACTTTTTCTTGACATTTGTCATTTCAATAAGTTTCCGGAAATATTTCCATGGAAAGTTACCAACAAATAATTTCTGGAGATTTGGCAACACTATTTTTATGTCATGTTATTGAAATATGTTTTATTGGTTTCATAATGATCTAGGACAGCAAGGCTAACATTATGCTATTTTTATTATTTTATTTTATGCATTTACACTAAAAAAAGAATAAAATTACATCATATCAGCCTTGTTGTCCTAGATCGTTATGAAATCAATAGTAGTAATAGACGTTTTCAAGAATTTTTTAAACAAGATCGGTTTTTGATTTATTCTTATCATTTCGTAAGGTAGAATTTGCGTATGTATGTAAGTAGAATAAATCGGAGGGGAGAGGTAAGACAGAGAGGAAAATATATCGGAAGAGAGGAGGGTAAGCTGGGAGAGAGGAGTTGTATATAGGCCTAGAATTTTCAACTGGTTATGTTTGGTTGTGTTAATTTAAATAATCACTCACAAAAATCCGAAGAATTGTAATCACACAACGAATGTTGTATATAGAGAAACCCTTTAACCTTTTTGACCGTCATGTCTTGACCAAGTTTCCCTGGTTTTTATTAAATAGTAAGTATGTAATCTATATATTTAAAACACAAGACTCATTTTGTTCTAGTGTTTCGAGAGTTCTACTGGCCCGGTTTACGTTATTCGTTTTTCTATATTGAAGCTTTTGTTGTGTATATTAGTCAACACTATTTAATACCTGTATTTCTTTAAGTTTCATATTTTTAAATAAATAAATCTAAAACGTTTATTTAGATACGCGAGAGAACGACCATCAACTTGCAGCGCCCTCTCAGTCCCCAGCGTTGGTCACTTTTGGAGCTTTTCGGGATTATAAAAGTTTGTATAGTTGAAAACCATGGAAACCAGACAAATTATACAAATATTAGGTGATGTTCTGATAGCAATTGGTTATTTATAGCTGTTTCATTTATTTTTGGACAAATTATTATTATATTATAAAAAGTTTATTATAAAGATTTTATTATTGACGTTCAAACCTATCGTGTTTCCATTAACACTGTTTTAGATTACAAAAATGAAGATGAATTAGGCCGACTATCCACTTACAGTGCTTGCTTCGCGTTTTGGAAATAATCTTCCCTATACCTACTTACTATATCACCAATAATTAGTATGTGGAACATTTTTATGAAATTCGGAATCTCTGTTTGTCTCTAAGTGTGTATTTTCTAAATTTTTAAATTTTGACTGCAGATTGGACTATTTAACGAAAAAGTAGAATAAGAATGTTTAAGAACTAATGTTTCATCTCTTTAGGGACATCGAGAAAATGACCGATAGTCTAGAAATCTGCTATATTAAGCATATGATATACGAATTCAATGTAGAATTTTATGGTAAGAATGGGCCAGTAAGTCGGGGGAGGAGTCCGAGATGGCGTTAGGTCAGAGGGAGGAGATAAGTCGGGGAGAGTATAGGTCTGGAGAGGAGAGGTGACTGTGGGGAAGAGATTAGTTGGGGGCGGCGGTAAGCCGGAAAAAGGAGTAAGACGAAGGTAAATAAGGTAGGAAGGAAGGGTCAGTCGGGGTTGGTAGGGGAGGAGATAGGTCGGGGGTGTTTGTTAAATAACGTGATTAAAAGTTCGTCTGATAATGGTAAGCTTAGTATTTTCAACTACTTTATACTTTTGATTGCGTTTATTTAATAAATATTAAAGTTAAATAATCACTTCAAATTACTTACTTATTCTACTTAATTACTTGATTAGATTGATTTATCTTTTATTTTTCTCTATTCTTTGTCATTTATAAAAGCTTATTGTAAAAGTGCATGTCTTGTAAATTGCTGTTTTATTGTGTCTAATTTTCCCAATTTCTAAAAATTTTCTTTTGATCAAATTCTCAGTGTTTATTTTTATTATTAATAGTTGTAATTATAAATGAATTATATTTTCTATTGTGTTATGATTTTTGTAAGACCCACCATCAGCATTTCTACAGAAGAGAAAGAAACATAAGAATTTCCAATTACAATATAACAACTTGTTTATTAAGCATTTTTTTAAATAATATACTGAATGTAATCTATCGTGATCTCTAAACTAGACATCTTATCCTTTAATCTTTTTCCCATGTCAGAACTTGATAACTGTATACCTGCAATATTACCATTAAATACAGTATACTAAAAGCATTTTATTACATGCATGACCTTTCTGTTTCATGTGTAGCGCAAGACCCTGAAGTACCGTGTATAATTGTCAATGAGTTAATTCTTTGTAAGAGACATTGAATAATATTTACAAAATATTATGAAAGGGGTAACTGCTTATCGACATTATCCCACGAAATATACTTTGTTTGAATAACCCACGGTATACCTATAAATTTGATTTGAGGAATTTTAATTGCGTTATGCAACAACTATAACTTTTATTTACATTAGTACCTTAGCTTCTAAAGGTGTACTTTTACACATCACCCTACTGTCTAGGAGAACGCGAGTTGCGATGTATGGTAATCTTAAAGTTAGCATTACGACACGGCAAATCATGCAAAAGGGTCGGTAGCAGACAGTCTGCAATTGCATTGAGTTGTACTATGAGCAAATTAAGTATTATTTATTTTATAGATCGGTTTGAATCGAGTTGTGTGCTGGCACAGTTTCAGCGAAAATGCCCATGCATTCAGATATTATTTTGTCTTTAATAAACTAATAGCATTCCAACCATAAAAATGGGTACAAATGAAGTTTAGATCTTCGTAAGATGTCAAAATCAAATTTTACCGACCTTACTAGCACAGATGTCATGTTAAATGGAACTTTTCTATGATTTCTAAAAACATGAATATAATCCTATGAATTATGAAACGGCTACTTAAGAAAATTGTTAAGTATGACCAATATCTCTAACAATGGACTCAGTTGTGTTGAAATTGACTCACAGTAACTTTTATTTTAGTATTTTTTCTAGATACAACCCTAAAATAAAAAGTCCAACAACCAAAATTTCAGACTCAACAAAAGCATCAAGGTCATAAAGATGAGCATAATCGTAACCTAAGAATATCTACGTATGTATGTTATTAGGTTCTGTTGCTGCAGAAGTTTTACCAAAAGGGGTAGGCCTCTATTTAACATATAAAAATAAGTTTTTTAACATACATTAACAACTTTGACATATTAAAAGCAATGAAACATAGTTTAATAAATACTGTACGAGCACTTTGAAACAAACATTAAAATTTATCCTACACACTATGATTCATTGAAAAACCATGACTGATCCTTTTATGCACGTAATGTAAACACAATATAATTTCACATAATGAAGAATTAACGGTAATTTCTGTAACTGTACTGTCATTAACTGTTCTGTGGTGCAATAACTGTCTCCTAATTTCATAAACGACAATCTTGACTTGCAACATACATATACATACATACGTACATATATATACATAGACGAAATATTATTAAAGGTACGTAATCATTTGGTCATAGATAACAGATACACGTATAAATGTTAAATCTTTCTATTAGAAACACCCACCATTTTTAAAATATGAATGTACTAATCATGAACAAAAGTAATGTCCAAATAGATTTAGAATATTTAGCACTGACTAACATCTACTTATATTTAATTACAAAGAAAAAATGTTGATAATTATAATGTTTGAAATGTATCACTAGTTTACATGTTATGGTCAATTTTATGATTTTTTTTTATTTAAATAACAAGCTGTACCGAAAGATTTCGCAAGGTCAAAGACTATGATCAATACAGTTTTATTATATATACGTAAGTAGATATGCACGTACTCAATCATTTCAGAGGTAGTATCTTCTAAATAATTTAGTATACTGAAATATCTATCAAGATCAAATTGACAGTTAAAGAAACAATTAAACATATCTTTAAATACGAACTGTAGTAGGAGATCTAGGATTCATAAAGAAGCTATAACGGGAACTTCCTGACCGGCTAGCCCACGGTGTTAAAAGAAGTCCCAGCTATATTAAAATTTATTACACAAAACATTAACCTTAAACTGATTGAATTTCTGGGTCCGGCAAACGTCTGCTCTAAGATAGCAGCCGCCGTTTGAACTCAGCACAAGCGTAGATAGAAATAAAAGGCACAGATATAAAAGAAACAGAAGGTTATTTATTCTAAACATAAAAAAGAAATTGTGTGGTTCACACCAAATGTAATGATTATACAGAACAAAAAATTATTTGTAAATACACCCTTAATAATAATAAAAGTAAAAAATATTACGTTATGGAATCGGAAATCTTAAACAATTCTACAATCAATAAATTTACACAATCAAAATAACAATTATTTAATTACATAGCTTAACTAAATTGAATATTTGAATCAGACTTACGCTTTCTGCAGAAAAGTAATGCAAGCGGCAACTGCGCTTTTAATATAATCTGTTAAAATAAATTTTATGAATTCCTTTGTTTACATAACCTAAAAGTTACGAAGAGAAAAATGTGTTTGGTTTAGGTGTTGAGTTCTGTGTTGATGTTGGTGTTGGTTTGTCCTCTTTTACACTTGTAGGTAGCTGGTAAAAATACTTTAATTACAGGTAGAATGCTGCTATAACCAGATCGTGGAGAAGGAGGCAAAGTAGTTACCGGAAACGAAAAGAACCGGAAAAAGGGTGAAAGAAGGAAAAGCCTAGAAAGAAATTCTGTATAAATTAACTGTTTATCAACATAACCACAGGCCTACCGGAAAAGATGTTTTCATCGGCTGTAAACGATAGATACGGGTGGATTATCACCTCTTGTTGTATTTGTTTAGAAAAGTATTCCTACAAAACAAGGAGCTGTTAGAGATAATCATAAAGATAGAGTAATAAAAAGGTGTACCTTGCAGCAGAGCTTAAAAGGCCAATAAATTGAATTCCTGTGACCCAAACAATCACTACCGTGAAATACTGATCACCAGGACTAAACTACATTCCACAATAAACTCATAAAGAGAGAAATTATCAAAAATCTCTTAAAAATGGAATGAAGCAAACACTCTATTTGCAAGTCAAATTACAACTAACTTTTTAAAAGCATAAAAGTGATTATCTTTTCCAAAAGGTTCAAGAAAACCGAGATAAAGCTGAATTCACCAATGAGGTAGCCCGAACAGAAATATTACCAAATATGGCAAAGCCAATAGAACGGTGTGCCCATAAACACTACCATATATGGAATGACAGAAATGTGATAAACACACTAGAGAAAAGCCTCTTAAGAAAGAAAAATTTTAGCTTAAACATTAAGTGAAATTGAACTGGGGAAAAGCCTTTAAAGAAAAAGTGTAACAGAAGCTGATAACTTAACTTACTATTAATCAGTGCTTAACTTAACCATTCCCCGTGCGTTTGGTGTAGATTTTAAAACATATAGTAAATGACCTAATAAGGGCATTTAACATTTGAGTCAACACTTCAATGGAGTGTATTACATCCCTTAAATTCTATTTTTTTGGAAATTGTAATGAACCTGAACATATTAGGCGATTTCATCAATAGTAAAATATAATGAAGATGGAAAAATGCAGCAAAGAATTGCATAAGATATCGACTGCTATTGTTCTTTATAAAGGAAAATCCTGAAACCAGAGGAAACATTTCAGAAAAAAATCTCAAATGTTATATTTTACAGCGTGATCAAAAATGTTTCAGTTGAGAATAAAAAAGTTACTTGAAATTGGTACGACCGTATTTTATACTTCCGGTTAGCAAGTTACGCAAATTTTGTGCAAACAATTCCCCAAAACAATTGTAACAATCCAATCATTTTAGGTGAACAAAAGGTTAAACATCAAACTAATTGTAAAAGAAATAAAGTAAGATTTTTTAGACTTGAAATAATATCCCCAAAAACATATCAAAAGTTTAGAAAAATCTAAGTGTGAGTAAGTCATATTGACTGCCATCGTGGATTTACTCTCGAAATATATAAAATGCATAATTTATATTGCTCCGATTAAATTCAAATATATACCAAATAGAAATTTCTTTGAATCAGGAACCATGTAAAGACTTCATCTAATTTTGTTTCTATCATGTTACATTTGTTACAAAATGTTAATAATAAAGGTAGTTAGGTTATGAACATTAGTCTAAAAAACCTTGCTTTATTTCTTTTACAAATAGTTTGATGTTTTCAACTAAAATGGCTAGCCTATAAGTAATATATGACGTACAGTCTTTAGCAAATGTCTTGTCCCGAGTAGGGGCGTTGCTGCTTTAAGAATCGAAATATCCCTTATACTGTGTACGAAAGAGACCGAATTAAACAGAGATGGAGAACTACATCGGCAAGATATTTAAATTCTTTAAAGCTTGTTTTGAAAACACGCTTGTAAAAACTCTTGTTACTCATTCCATTCAAAATTTCTTTGACACACTTTATAAAATAGTCCTTTTAGATGGAAGCATCTATGAGTTAAACAAAGTACAAAGTTATATAACGTGTTTATGTTTCATTCTTTACCTTTAATAAAAAATAACTAAACAAAAATAATAATGAAAACAATCATCAAAACATAAAGGTTTAGGAGTATTTTAGATAATTAAATAATCGCAGAAATTAATGTAAGCGATAAATATAAATAAAGTAATAATATAGGCATTTATTTATGTAAATACGTTAAAATTCTAAAAAGTTATTAAATATTCAGTTGTTTTAATAAAAATACTACCAACTAAGAAAAAACTAGAAACATAGATATAGTAACTACTAAAAACAAAACAGTCAAAAAACAATAATTAAGAAACACCCTTGGCAAAGCATAGAACCTTATATCATATATAGCATTAATATCTGTTTATCTAAAATTTTTAGAAAATATTTGTGAAAGATTACAGATTTTTTTAAATCCCGCCTCCTTTTAAGTAGATTAGTCAATGGGTTTAATCTTTCTCCCTAACACATTATTCTGTCAATTACCCATCTCTCTCTTGCATGTATTATCTGAGTGCAAAAGTTGGACCCATTCTCATAAACATTCCAGTAACTACTTTCAAGATATAATCCTGTGAATATACCCAAACTGTATTTATTATTAAACTTAATTTATTTGACGAGCAACTAATGGGGATTTTACCTGAAGGTGAATAAACCGGCCCTTGATGTTCAAATATGTCTCGTTTGTATGCCCAATCTGAGTCTACTTTGGAAACTCGGGGAATGATTGTTAGTTTTGATTATTTATTATTTTTACTAATTTTTACAATAAAAACTGATTACAGTTAGTACTAAAAATTTAGTTTTTTTAGTGTTTACAAAATAATTAAACTTTGTAAATAAACAAATCAAACTCGTAAATAAATTAATAGAGTTTATAATAAAGTAGAAAAAAGCATACGATATTTATTTCTTAAAATAGAGGAAACGATAATAGAAGTGAAACGGCTGTTTTGTATTCCAGTAAAATAAGAAACTCACTTGAAAATAGCAGTTTTTATTACTCTATTGTTGTTATACAAAGCCACTCTAGGTAGGGTAGCAACCTTTAAAACGGGTTATATTTGGTGTGTTGTTTGTAAACAAAAGAAACTATGCTCCAAAACGTACATCCTTTCTTTTACCAGAATTGTTAAATGTGTTGCCTGCTCGGGACAAGACATTTGCTAAAGACTGTACATATTCAACAAAAGCATAAGTTTATAATCAAATTAACTTGGAGAAAGAGTTTTTAACATTTTTCTATACAAAAGCCCTATATGTAAATAGCTCAGTTTGGTATTGACTAAAAAGACTATAAGTTTAGAAAACTTTTTAAAGAATTATTAAGAAATGCATTCGTTTCTTCTTAAAATACGGTACCATCATCTTACGTTCTCACAGGTGCACATTAAAAATGAGTTGAAAGGTATTTCATTCATTGTATCTTGCAAAATGTAGTAAATTTTATTATTTCATTCATTAGTGTACTCTTTAAGGTGTAATAAACTTTATTAACATTGAGGTAAATTTCTTTTCACATCATCAACCATCATAATTGACGTATAAGATGAAGAAAATGTGTTGTAAATTGACAAAAACATAATTACTTATCTTTGATATTTTCAGACTGTAGTGAACATTATCTTTACGAACTATGTATTATAAATACAATAAGCCTAGAACAAAGAGTCAAAATTATAAAATATTCATATAAAAACTTAAGTATAGTTGTCAGAATCCCGTTCGGCTCCACTACTACTTTTAGAAATTTGGTTGTCTTATACTCTCTTTTAAGAAATGTAATGAGGAAGGGATATGGAATACCGTTTTGTGTTACTGTATGCTGTATAGAAGATACACATTGAAATGGAAATAAAATTAATTTGATGATGTTAGGATATTGTTGAATAATTAGGCAGACAATTGAATTATTTCTTTATTATTAGTTTTCTGAAGATGTGTACCTTGACAGAAAAGCTAGGGTGGTAATATGAAATGTTGTATATATAACCTAAAAAATATATTAAATGACTTAAGTACTGTGGTGATTATAGTATACCTTGGACAGCAGTCAGTTGATCCAAGGCAACGATAAGTAAACAAAGAGAGAATTTTAATAACTTTCATAATGAACACATTGATTAACACCCACAAACCATAAAAATAACTTATAAACCGTTTTTTATTATCGTAGTAAAGTAATACTACATGTGGTGACTTGCCGACGTGATACAACTCGTAACTTCCTGCCGGAATACCTCACCATTATTACTTGTCTGGGCTCTTTATCCGAGACTCAATTTCTCAAATTAGGAAAAAAAGTAACAGATAAGTAACACTTAACTCTCTTCATTTCCGTAAAATGAGCTTACATAGTGATCGATAACAACAGGTACTTTGTGGCCAAACATTTATATACAGTACATATATAAAATCAGAAACATAAATAATCTCCTCTTTGGAGTAAGTTATTAGTCAGATAAGCTACAGGGCTACATACCTAACGACGTAGATAGACAATAAAAAAAAACAAGAGGTATACCAGGCACATATAAATAAATATATCACGTATGTGTACAAAAATAGTGGTGAGAAAGACCTCGACACGGCCTATACAGGGTGTATTTTAATTGACGGATTTTGGCTGAATGGTAGATAGTTGGAATATAGTAGAGCAAATTTTCCTTATAAAGTTTGTTCTTCAAACGAATAGTTTTAGAGAAAATTAATTTTAAAGTTTTATTAAATTTCGAGTCCGACTTTGTAACACTAACCTACCTTAATTTGTACAAATTTAATTTAAAAATGTGATACCCTTTTAGATGTACCTGCCTTTTAAAAATTGTTGTATGTCACATAAAAAATCTAATTTATGGCTGTCTGCATGCTTTAACGTGAATAATGTTGGTCAGAAGTTATTACCAAGTAGTAAATACTTCTTAGAAATACGATCTGAATTGTGTTGATATTAATAAAACAGATGTTGCAACGAAACATGGCATTTATTTTTTTCACTTAACGGTAATTGGAATTAGTAATTACATATTGTTATGTTGGTTTTCCAATTCGTCTTTTACCGCAATTGGGTTTAATTAATTCTTACACAAGTGGTGTCATATTTCCAACGATTTGAAGGTAGATTAGAAATGTAAGAACAGATTTAAGAAACTTTTATACAAATCCAGATGACAATAATTTCTGAAAACTGGTAATTCGATAAACAGATCGCGACACATTTGAAAGGAATGCGGTACTTTCCCTTCTGCGAATTCTTAATACGTATTTTGTTTAATATTTAAAATATAACTAAAGTTCTTTTCAATGCGGTAGACTTTCAGAAAAACTTATAAAACTGTAATTTCCGTTTAAAAGCATACAAAATATGGTAAGTATTACCAACTAACCCTCTGTATTGCAACCATTTGGGTGTTCGGGAGACCACACGACGTTCACCCATAAAACTGGCTGTCTTCTACCCTATCCTTGTTTCCTTGGAAACTGGGTAATGGATGAAGCTGTCAGGTCAAGTGTGTGGTAGAGAAATTCGTGAGAATTCTCGACGGTTACTCATACCGATCAGGGGGAGCCCTGGTATATGATACCGGTGTGGGCGGATCCGAATCTCGCCTTGGATAAGGTCATTTATGGTCACCAATGATACCCGCTGTTTGACCGAGGTCATTTATGGTCTCCAACGGAACCCGCTGTTTCACCGAGGTCATTTATGGTCACCAAAGGAACCCGCTGTTTGACTGAATCCTAAGTGAGGAGAATCGAAGTGAGGTTTATCCCGGGCAGATGGGAAACTGCATGCCGCCAGGTAAATGTGCTTAGGAGCTATCCCGACCACCCTATGATCCGGACTGCAGCCGGGTACAGCGGTTGGGAGAAGCTCTGAAAGCCATTACACTTAAGGAGAGTTGAAGCGAATACATAGCCTCTCACAATCAAGACAACTTCACCTTAACGGGTACACACTGGGAGTCTATAACGTGTAGACTTAAACGAAGCTCTGTCGAGGGCCCACCAAGCCTATAATTTGGTAGATCGGGGTGGCAAAACCATTTAAAAACCAAGTCCCGCCACAATTGAGGTTGGATTCGATCGGGCAGTGGCCCCAACCCCTGTCTCGGGGAGGAGCTTATGAAGGTATGAAAGAGGACTGGAGGGCTCTCTCTATTCAACTGAGTTAAGTTGGGGGAATAGTCCTATTGCTGGACGAGGTACTTAGCCCCGTATGAAATAGGACGGGAGGGTGCCGGCGGGTGAGCACGTGTTAAGTCAATCGCTCCGGTACTAGCCTGGATAGCTACACTGTAAAAAATGAGGTAAAATTACCTTGGGAAAGAGGTAACTTTTCGCTATTATTTGCGGTATTTTTACCCTAAAATTAATTTTACCTATACATTAATAGTAGTTTTACTATTTGTGGTAAAATGCCCTGTAATTATGTAAAATTATACAAATATAAGTAATTCTACTACATTGAACTGGTTAAAATCACTATCCATAATATAAATTTACATAACTCAGACAATTTTTTCCTTACAAATGTATAATTGCTCAATAACTTAATTCATTTTTAGTGTAATATTAAAGATAAGATGAACTTGAACATGAATAGTGTAATTTTACCCTTAATATGTTTTTAACCGTTGAGATGCTATTTCGCTGATCGCACTTGTTTGTGACCTTCGTTTCGTGAAAGAATTCAGGAATCCATTATGAACAGTCCAAATAGGCTTTTTGGGGAATGGTCGGAATGGTGTGTACCATTCTTTTATGATTTCGGCGAGGCGTACTCTATCGATATCGAACGAAGTGTTCATTGCTCATTAATATTTTGTTTTTCGTTGTAGTGTAGTGCGGATTTATTAAATTTATTATTATTTAAAGTTAAAAAATAATAATCGGTAAGTACCTATATGTTAAAATTACAAATTTAAACCAATAAAATAAAAATATTTAATTTAATGTTTTTCTAGGATGAATCAAAAATTGAAGAATTCGAAATAAACTAGCATAACTGTAATTGAGAAAGGTACTCGTGTATAATTGTTTATATAATTTATAATTTTTTAATTTTCTAGGTGGAATCGAAACTTTATCTGAATGCCTTTGAGAGACCAAATATTTCCGAAAGCCCCTGAAAAGAAGTTCTGTTAATGTCTTATATTTTATATAAGTACATACGTTCAATAAAAATTACTTTGATTTTATTTTGTTTCATACAATTCCTTTACCTATGTAAGTAATATTCAGAGGAACGATTGAATTTGCAAGTACTTTCGCAAGTCATTGTTACATTCAAGAAGTATTTGCACATTTGTATTTTAACCCTGAAAAGTACTATTGCCATGAAATATTAACTTTGTCATGTAACTTTACACAGGTGTTTTAATGTTAAAATGTAAAATTACATTGAGATTGTAATTTTAATCTGTAAATTTACTTAAAAAGGAAACATTACAATGCAAACTTAACCTAATGTTGAAATTTTCCACTTCCTATGAAAATTACACTTTGAAGTAAATTTACCCCAAAAAATGGAGGTAACATAGTTGCCTCCATTTTTTAGGGTATAATTCACCGGTAATTTTTTAGAGTGTAGTAGAGGGTGGATAGGCAACCTCGCTCCGACCAGTGAGCAGACTGGGAGCAATTGCTTTGCAATTGCGCGCTGATTGGGCGTATCCCAATCACTTCCTCCTGGAAGAAACGTGGGGGTATGTTGATACGGGTACCCCACGTAAAACAAATTATAATAATCTGTATTGCAACCAATTTGGGTTTGTCACTTATTTATTTATTATTAAAAAAAATAAAATAAAGATTTATGCATTTAGTACAACCTGGAGTGTTTTTTTACATCTAACAAAGTATCTTCTGAATTAATTAATTATTAAGTCACGTCATTAATTATTACGCTGCTTTAATCGATAGAAATGATCGTATTATACCATTACCATACCATTGTTATTTTTAAAATGAACGTCTTCAAATCTTGTTCGTTTTTAGTAGTTTAATTGCAGCTATGCAAAGAAATAATTTCTGGATAAGGACATGTCGTGTTTTTAATATTTCGTTTTACAGCAATTTTAACTGTCAATTGATTTTATTAAGCTACCGATTTACTTATTATTTCTAACGATGTCCGAGATTAAATACAATTCAAATTCATTATCATTAATAAGAATAACGATTTGCAACCTAATACGGAAATGCAGTAGTTGTAATAATAACAAAAACCCCTATTTATTTAGGTGATGTCATTGTTTAGTCTACTTGACAAATTTATGTATTTATTACTACCTATAAACAGTTTAAATAGTAAACATCTTTTTGTTTGACATAAATTAAATGAATGATCAGCATAGAAGTAATAGCTTCTCCAGACACCAGGGCGGTCTTCAGTTTGCTTATTTTTCCAGTGCCCAACAACTTTTAGAGAAAATTTATTTTTGAGATACTGCGGAATTTTATGCATTTTTGCCTTCTTTCTTTATAGATATGTTACCCATTAAACCAAAACCGTTTATATAAAAAACACCCTGTAGATGGTTTATTACCACCGTGGAGTTGCACGCTCTCGGGTATAATAAATATGTACTAGAGAAACCAACCCCTGTTTCCTAACACTAAAACTATAGCCATAATTATGCTACAAACATCAATAATCATTATTTAGTAATATTTCCAATTTAAATTAAATAAAAATCTAATTTACAATGACATGTCAAAACAACACAACTTAATTGTCATTGAATTTTTGACTTATCTATAGTTTTCAATCGAGAGATTAAAGCCAAACAAACATGATGACATCACATATTACTGTGTACTTTTCTAGTCCAAACCCACCATTTTCAAGACCCAATGGTGTTACATTGTAATATTGCAAATTAAATCGCTTCGCTTCGTTGGCTACATTGGCTATTATAAGTATAATTTAAAGAAGGTATTGCTGATTATGTTTTCACAATGTTACAATTTATTTGTGCGATTTTCAATGAATAAACTGACAAATCGATTTTTGGTAACACTACAATGAACACTTCAACCGCCTTTGAGTATTTTTGGATGCATAAAAGCTTTACAGTAAGTATCCTAATATGCTATCCGCTATTCGTCCTGTGGCACATAGCAAACAATGTTCCCATCTTCCTGTTCCCAAACCTTCTTAATCCGAAAAACAAGTTTTTAGATTAAGATGAGAGATTTAAAAATCATTTACTCTTAGTCCAAGCAAATTTTTAGTATTGTGTCGTATGTAAATAGGTTAGTTATTTCAATCAAAATCAAACTCTCGTTATTATAAAATTACATAATCATCCAATGAAAAAATAGTAACTCTTTTATATTTCTTTATTCTGAAATCATGGGAATTTTCAGTGAAGTGATTATTAAGTCAATTGAATGTTCTATCAAGAATTGATTTTCTTGCATTAATGAATAATTTAATAGAAAAAAATTCCGAAACCTATTTAAGTGACGGAGCGTGAGAAATTCACACACGATTCTCTTATCAGCTTTTTTAGCCTTATCAGGTAGGGCTAACCATTTGAGAATCTCACATGCACCGTCCGCATACCCGTCCTTAGGGTACCGTTTTGGATTTCACACGTTTCGTCATTTGAATGGATTTTGGAATTTGTCCATTATTATTATTATTTATTAATGATTGAACCTATTTGTAGGTACATTACATTCTAAGATTTATTCTTACATTAAGTTGTTTAGCAGTTGATTTAATCTTAAAAATGTGCCGCGATGTGTTTTAATTGCTTCATCCCACTGTTCTCATTTTATTTCTTGAATATATTTTTTGGTGAAGACAACAATTTCTCCCGTTTTATTATCGTTCGCCCAACAACCAGTTTATAAATAATTCCCTCAAAAGCAGCTTAAAAAGGGCTAACACAGTAAATCTTTTCGTTAGAAAAATAAAAATAGCAGAAAAAACAGTTAATATTCTCAGCAATTATAGTAAGTTTCAGTATTTTTGCTTCAATATAGTACTGTAAAAATATGTTATCGTAGACCAATAATATAGGGCGAATAATATAGTCAAGATAAGATTTTATCATTTAAAAAATAACTAGGGAAACCTTGTCAAGACATGACAGTCAAAAGCATTGAAGGATTTCCCTATATACAACCTTCGATGTGTGATATATAACCAGTTGAAAATTCTTAAGCTTAGCAATACTCTCTCCCAGCTTACCCTCCTCTCTTCCGACATATATTCCTCTCTGGCTTACCCCTCCCCGCCAGTTTATTCTACATTCATACAGACGGAAATCCTACCTTACGAAATGATAAGAATAAAATCAAAAATCGATCTTGTTTAAAACATTCTTGAAAACGTCTATTAGTACATATTTCAAAAACATGACATAAACATAGTGTTGGCAAATTTCCTGCGTTTTATACAAACAATATGAAACTGCTCTGAATAAGCAATTGCCATCAGCTATTATTTGTATAATAATTCGTCTGTTCCATGTCCATAATCTTCAACTATGCGGGTTTTGTCTACGTAACCTAACAGTTATTTAAACATTAACCGCATATTAACCGCTTATTAATGATTGAAGTGGACTGCTGCATCACCCTTTCATATTTATAAGCGGGAGTACTTACGAAACTCACCACCGTAAAAAGTGAGAGGGCGCCGCAAGTAAATGTCCGATTCGCCCGTCTCAAATTAAACATTTTATAGTTATTTGTTTAAATAAAAAATATAAACATTAAAAAAATACATAAATTAAATAGCGTTGACTGGTCTACACAGCGAAAGCTTCAATTTTAAAAAATCGCTTAGATTGGCCCGGTGGAACTCTCAAACGAACTGGAACAAAAATAAGCCTTGTGTTTTAAATATACAATAGACAATATTGTTAAAAGTGGGACAGCAACTTAAAAGATAGAGGCAAATAAACCAGACATAAAAATAACACTATATTGCATAAAATGAACAGGTAAATATAATGCATGCGCATGACAATGATAAAAAACTTCTTTATTTTCTTAGAATCTCGGTTTAAATAGAGAAACATTGCACGTATCTATTGCTTGACTTTTCTATTCGTTTGACAGTCGATTCTTATTGCTTTTAACTTTCCTAAGCGGTGTTTTCAAGTAATCAGCGTAGCAGATCAGTTTCCGGACAAGTGTTCATCTGTTGGGTGTATTTTTGATTCTATTAGATCAACGTTCTACTAATAATCTACAGATGTTTTCAGTTTAGCTTACGGTTTAACAACTTTTACAATTAAAAAAATCCACATATTATCAAACAATAGAAACACTATGCTTCGTTTACTACTTGCTTATAAATGTATTAACAGTACCTCTCCACATTATTACGAAAATTTTAATATTAAAGACTAATTTTGTAATATAACGAAAAGTTCATTTACGAATGACAAACAGAACAGGTAGATTAACCGAATAATATGATAAGATATTGATATGCTAAGAAATTGATTTAAAATTGAAATAAAACCAGCTAAGTTCCTTTTTGCAGTTATAAAAAACTTTATGACTTGATACTAGCTAAAAAACAAGTTTTTGGGAACAAAATGTTGTCACATTTCAGTTCAAGTGGACTTAAACTAGAACAGGTCATGTAAAAGTGCACCCTTCTAGAAAGTTCCAGTATGAGGTCTAGTCAAACGGTTTGACTGGAGTTATCACCAGAGCGCTTTTACCGTCTTGGCGTACGTTCCTCTATCGGAACGGTCTTGGAAATCCTGCCATGTCCGGTGGATCAAGGCAAGGAGTTTTCGTTATACCGCATAAGTGTATTTTCGATTTCCCAAAATAAATTTGTAATAGGGAAAATAATGGTAACTGCCTTATATTCTTTTATGCTTATCGTTTCGTGTGGGATCTCGTATTTTGTGTTATTGGTTGGAATCAGTCCTGTCAGATTTAGTGAATATAAATTAATAAAGAAAAGACCGCTAAAGAGTGAAACAATTAATTAATCCACAGAGGCTTCCATCAATTAAATTTGTACGGTAAAACTTATACGCTACAAACATTTGTTAAAATGTACAGGTTAAGTGTTAACAGAATTAATAATCACTTGTTAATAAAACTACTTGTTAAGTACCTCTTTAATCTGAGCTTGGAATAAAAAAGGGAAATAAATTCGCTTCTGGTGTTAATATTTGCAAATCAAAAAGCACGTATATAAACTTGAGTTCATTACAATTATTACAGAGAAATCCCTTTATGTGGAATTCGTTTGTTTAAAATTAAAGGTGTGCTGTTCAGTACTCAATCTGAAGAGTTTGTGGGATTTTCTGTACCTGGAATTCCTTCTAACCCATTGGAAGAATAATTTAGTGTTAGTGAGATTATGGCCTTTTATTAGTGAAGTGTTGCTAGATATAGAATTTATATGTCGATATTAGTAAAAAAGGTTTATTGTTATACAAACAAAATTCTAGTAAATCAACAATGTATCTTATTTGACATTTATATTGTATGTAACCAAGTCTTTCTCAGTGTTTTTTGTGTTATTTAACTTGCCTGTAGGTACTTAGCTTCGGATCCAAGGTAATGATAACAATTGCAGTTTTAAAAATGACTAAACAATTTTTGGTTTAACAAATAAACATATTGAAACTCTGATGATGTTACATTGACACAACCAATTGTTTTTCTAATTATAAAATAAAGTTCATTCTCACAGATTTATTCAACTTACATCAATATTATTTTCTTGGGAATCTTTTTCCAGTCTGTGAATTTCACAAGTCTTTATTTTATAACTAACAACTGAGTGGCGCTCTTAATATTATTTATTACTTTGTGCTTCCTATCTATAATTTATAAGCCTTGGGAATTAGCACCTACGATCCCGAACTCAATTCGAAGAAGAAAGGCGTCTCTGCTAAGGCATAAATTTAGAGTAAGTATAGTTGCTGATGCATTGATTTATTTGAATATTTGACTTATTCGTAATTCATAGAACGTTTGTTTTTTTGGATTTATTAAGTGTTGGGCAATAAAGCTTTGTTACACTTGTTGGCGTTTGCTGTCCGCTATAAATGAAGCCAAAAAGAGTAATATGAATATAAACACGATAAACAGAATATAATAACCTCATATATCCTAGCTCTTCTAATAAATAAAGGCTGTATTCGTCAATTTTCCAATCTCTCGTATCCAATCAAAGGAATATTTACATATCTCCATAAACAAGCTCTAAAAGAGAAATTAAATGTTGAAATTAAAAGTGATTGGCCTTAAAAGGAAATATGCAACAGTGAAAATAAACTTACCCTTAATGTGATAAGGAGCTAAAGAAATATGTTTCAGGACACAATATATATTCAGACAAAAGAAAACCAATCCCTAGAATTTAAATAACAATACCACACACATGGATAAATAGAAACACCACACTGAATTTCTAATCTCCCCTTTTGGTGGTAATAAAACATTACTGCAATCTGTTTTTAATAGTTCATCAGTAGAATTATAATGTATTGATTTTCTATGAGAGTATAATAATTGACCTTGATCACAAAATTATATTCCTATTCTATATGATAGATATGGTAGCAAATCCAAACTAAACAATAATACGAGCAGATGAGTTATCAAAATTTAGCTCTGATAAATTGGTATAGGCATCCTTACTAAAAACCTATTTTTATCTAAAAAGAGAATTGTGAGAAGTGGACTCAATAGTTTTATGTAAACCAAGCGTATCTAAATCGTTTTACAGATTATTTCGTAGTTTCCTAACATATAATGAGAAATACAGTATCAGAACATTGATAACTAAATACTACTAGACACACCTACGTGCACTTTATTTATAGTATCCTTTAAAAGACCAGAATAGCCTCGCAGTTCCCGAAATGAAAAGAAAGTAATAATCGCATAAAACCTAATTAGTAATTACTTTTGTGGGTGGACTGTATATTTTTTTATTTCTTTTAACATCAAACCCACAATCATCGATTCATTTCATGAATTTCTAAATTCTGTTTAATTCCACCTATTATGCCTTCTGTGTCCTTGTATTGTCTTTAAGTTCATGGGCATTGTAAGAATGTAACAAGGTTTATTCATTTTTCCCCACAAAACAGTTAAACAATTGGAACTAAAAATGTAAAATTATAATTTTGTCGTTAAATAATCCTAGTTCCAAACAGCTTAATATTCATTCATACCTTTAAGTATCCTTTTTTATGGAATATCTGTTTTTATTTAATTTCTGAACACATTTATAAACTATTCACTTCAAATTTCTGATTCTCTCTCTTCTTCCTGAATTCCAGAATGGCCTTGCCGTTCTTCAATCACCTTTTTATAGAACAACAACTTGTATACAGTGATATTAAATTAAAATGCAATATACTCTATATTGTGTTTGAAAATCACCAAGTAATTGGTGAATTGTTGTTGCAGCTATGTCTGCTTAAAAACTTTACCACGAACAGACCTCGTTGTTATAAAAAATATATATTTGCATCTTTTTCTTTAATTTAATTTGATATGGCTTTAGGTGCTTCAACAGAAATGGTTATTAGCGCCTCAAGGAAAAGAGTTTACATTGGTTATATTATGCTAAATTAAATATTAAGTATGGTAGGTATGATAAGTAGGTAAGTATGCAAAGTAAAATTTTGATTTAAGTTATAATTTAAGTACTGTTTTTAGATTTTTGTAATAAGTTTGGTTAGTTGTGGTAGTTCAAGATCCGGTTTTGATTGAATATGTCTGGATTGAGAGCCTCCTGTAGGGTATTGGAAAGTTGGAGATTCTTCCGTTGAGTAGCATACTGCGGACAGACAATTAACAGGTGCTGCATCGTAGGTGGTGTGGCACACCGAGGGCAGTTTGATGTTGGACTTCTGTGGAAGAGATGGCCGTGTGTGATGTTGGTATGTCCAATTCGGAGGCGTGTAGGTAAAATTTGTTGATAACGAGTAAAGCAGTTAGTGTTTCCATGGCTGCACAGTGAGCTTGATGGATTGGAGTTGACTTTTTGATTGGGCCCATAGGATTTGCCAGTGTTGTAGAATGATATGCTGTAGTTTCTTTTGTGCATCGTGATATATCATTTTATTTATAACCGCGGATGGATTGTGAAAGGCTTCTTTTGCTAATCGGTCGACCTCTTCATTCTTGGCAATGCCGACATGTGAGGGAATCCATATGAAGGTGATGGTCTTATTTTGTAGGTAAAGTTGCTGTAGGAGATTGTAACGTTACGTTTCTGTCGGTTTTCAAATAATGCAATTTGGTATGCATATTTAACAAAAAAAACCCTAACATGCAACGTAAAATCACCCTGGATATACTGCATAAAATAAACTCCATAAAATATTGAAGGTCATCTCAAAGAAGCACTCCAGACTAATAAAATTGTTTTTATAAGAATTTACGGATCTCATTTCAAATAAAGGTACTGTTTCCACACGTGTTAGTATCTACTATTTCATATTGTTCGTGGGAAAAATAATATTTTCGAATAGACTAGCCTTTTAAAATTTAAATTGTCAGCTATTCTCGTCAATGTGAAAGAGAATTTGCAAATATTCCCATCTAAATAAGTTGAAATTCTATGAAAAAATATCATTAAAACCTCTCCTGCCCTACGATTTCCTTGTACGTGCTTATTGGTAAACTTCAAATAAACACATCTGCGCTTCGAAAGATATCTTGTTGTGAAATCCCAGGCTCTGAATTTTCTATGTGTAAAAATACTAACTTTGGTTGGCTTAGAAAAATCACGGCATTCCCTTACTGGTCTATTTGAAAGCGTACCTCTATTAAAATTCAGTCTACGGTTAAAATAATTTTTAAAAGAAGTAAGTCGAACACATACTCTGATACCGTCAGTAAGGGCTTGAAAATAGGGTCCACGAGAGATTTTTGTCGCGTGTAGAGTTTTTCGGTCTGTCACAATATACATATCGAGGCCGGTTGCCGAGAGCACTTAGAGAGTTATTTTTGCAGTATTTCAGTTGATATTAACGTATAGTTGATTGTGTGATTGCGGAAAATTCAGTTTACTGGGAATTAAAGTTTAATCCAGTGCAATCTACCGATAATAATAATAAAGTGTAACTGGTTTCTTCTAGTGGCCGTATTTTAGGTCTATAAAGAATCTCGTTAAAGGATATAATTAAAAATATGAAGGACTATTGTAGCCTAGTTGAACGTTAATAAATTTAAGTGTTTCCTAAAACATTGTCCGGATATAATTTAAAATCGGGCAGTTTTAAAACTAAATAAATGAATAAAAAGAAACAGATCGTTTCTTCTAAGATAATTTAAAATAAGTAATTCCATCTAAGTTGTCTGGTTGTACCGATTACTTGAAAGAATGAATTCTACTAATGAATACCTCTTTGTACTACGGTATTGTGAATTTTAATTCTCGCAGCTTTGGGTTATTAGTGATTGCAGAATTCCACGAAGCTTTCTAGTTTCTACAGTTCAATGATAATTGTTTATACATGTGTAGGTAAAGGGCAATATTGTGTAAGTTTGTTTTGATCCAGCTTTGTGAATTAAACAATTCGAACAGGATATTGTGATTTGTTGACACTTTGAATTCTGTGAATATTGCGTAAGTTGTATATTGTTTATGTATCGATTATTTATGTCATTTTGTTGTATGAAAACGTCCCCATTTGCTAAGAGCTCTTATGCAGGGTATTGTGACTTTACTTAATGATTTTTTATGACTAGTTGTTATTTGTTTTTAACTTTTGGTTCATGAATAAACATAATTTTTAAACTTAATTAAACTGGATAATATTGACCCATATAATTATGAAAGTCTTTATTTATATTTTATCCAACCTAACTTTGACATCACTGCATATGACTTAACAAGTTGAATTAAATCTATCAGATCTGACTCCATTTTCTGGTTTATTATCAAAACTTTCATAATCAGATGGCGCCCAAATATATGTATTTTCTTGTGTTTTCTGAAACCTTTATTCATCCCTTTAATAATTAGTAAACTGTGGAACCAATACCTACAACCTGAACTTCAAATTTCTAAAGATAAGATCTCAAGCTGTGGCAATTTTAAGCATTACATATAATAATAATAATAGTCCCCTTTCACAGGCCATGAAGGCCCATTGGGGTATAGCAGGGTAGCCTACTATTCTTGAGCCGTTCGGTACTCAAGGGTGGTAAAGTGGCTAGCTTTACGCACCGACCGCCTATTATTACCCCAGGAAATGATTTCCCAGGTTTACATATAGCATTACATATAGTAAGTATAAATATTTTGAATATTTTAAACATAACTTAGTTTGGGAAAATAATTTCTGTTTCCCTGTCGCCTAACCGTGGGGCTTTGTTTTTGTTCCGGGTCAAAGAATAAAAGGAGTGTTTCACTGACGGTCCAACGTGGGCCCAGAAAAAGTTCTGTTTCAAGATAATGAATATCTTGAAGGAGGATATCGTCAAGATACAGTTGCTGTATTGATTGAAGTACACTGTGTGAGTCTGTTAATATGACTACGTTGCTGTTTAAACTTTGTTGCGAATAGATCAGTGCTTGTTGAATGGCTGTTAACTGAGCTGTGTAGATCAATGTAAAATCTGGCAGTTGTATCTTCTCCTGTTCATTTTGTGTTAATACGGCACACGTCACTTGGTGTTTTATTTTGCTCCCATCTGTATACATTTCTTCTGGGCGATCAAAGGTGGTGAGGAGTCTTCGAAGCTCGATTTTAAGTACAATCGAGGGCGTGGCGTGTTTGTTGAACTTGATGGGCGTGGTATTTATTTTGTATGGGAGGTAGAATCCAAGGAATATTTCGGTGTGATGATGGTCGGTAAAGGTTTGGAAGCTTAGTGTGAAGTTGTTGTAGGAGCTAAGAGAGGCGAATATGGAAGGGTTTGTTAATACGTGGACGATTGTGATATTCAATATGATGATCTTGGAATAGAATATTATTATATGATGGATGTTCAGGATTTTAATAGCATAGTTTGTTGTGAGAATGTTTCGGCGTATGGTGAGTGATGGTATGCTAGCTTCAATTTGTGAACTTTCCACTGGGGATGTTCATAAAGCACCAAGCGCTAATCGTAAAGCAGCATTTTGCACTGGATCTAGGGTATGGAGTATCGCGGGAGTGGCTGCTGCATAGATGGGAGCTCCGTAGTCCAATTTGGAACGAATAAAAACCCTGTATAATCTAAGCAGTAACGTTTGGTCAACTCCCCATTGACGGTTAGACATGACTTTATGGATGTTAAAGGATGGACAATTATTAATTAAACAATGGATTTAAAACCATTGATTTTGAGTCGTTTTATATGTCGTCTATAAGTTAATTTTTGGTCAAGGTACATGCCAAGAAATTTGATAGAATCCTGATAAGCTATAGCTTTATTATTGAGTTTTAGTACCGGGTTAATAGGTTCTTCGTTTTCTAGTGAAAAAGTAAAGCCGGTTTGGTTTGACCAATCCTCTAAAATGGTTATTGCACGTTGTAGATTTATTTTACAATAAATATTATTTTAATTTACGTTTGTATTTTAAATAAACTCAATTAGTATTAAATTATCCCCAAGTGTAATGGAAGAGGTTAAACGGGTAGCGCATTATGAGCGACATTCGATATTTACCCTGTTGGTTGCATAAACACATAGTAAATGCAATTATTTGAGATGATTAATTTCAAATGCAATATAGAGTATATTGCATTTTAATTTAATAGCACTGTATACCATATACGCTACAATATCATACTTAGGTAAAAATATTTGGGAAATTTATCAATGGGAAGACATCCTTCTACGAAAGGATCAAAGTTAAGTACATTCTGCGTAACGTGATCCGCCAATGAATTTAGTAACCTGGAATTAGCAGAATCAGATCAGTCTAAACTCTAGAAAGTCCAAAGATACCAAGATACTAAAAAGTTAGAGTGCTTTCTTATTGCTGTACTAAATTTTATTTAAATGTACTACGTAGAAAGATATACTGCAGTAATTCAATAAAAAATAAAGAAAAAGAAATTATCTAACCATTTAATTTAAATGCAATAAAATACTAATGAGAATAAATACAACCTGTATCTGACTACAATCAGACAATCACAAATTAAATTAGCTGTACGTTCAAATCGATTACAAATCCAATCTAGCATCAGTCTCCAATTTAGTCTAACTGAGATCAATCAGACTATAGTTCAAATATATTTTAAGTCAAAACCTTTAAACAAACACATTTGTTATTCTACACTAAAAGAAATATTGTTAGTAGTAAGTTCTAAAGATTTCGCGTCTTTAAAAATCAAAAATGTTTTTAAATTTGATTCTGTCAATGGAACATGAGATACCCACAAATTCTCCAAGGATGGCCGTTATTCCCTTTTATATATTTAGTGAATGTAATTGTCACATTTTGAGGCCATCTACAAGAAAGAGAGTTGTGAAATGTAAGATTTTACTGAACATAAAAAGCTAAAAATAACATGCGACAAATCTGTAATAATTTCGGGAATTTGAAGAATGAAGCGCAAAAATGTTAATTTTAATGTATGAAAAAAGCTAAATATAACATGCAACAAATCCGTTAATATAAAATACTTACTCTCTGTAGCAGAGTAATTGTCAAAACTACTCTTCGTATATCTCCTATATAATAATAGCCAGTTCCGATGTCCGGTGTCCGATGTCCACCGAAAATATCTCAAAAACTAGAAGACTTAGGAAACTGATATTTTACATGCAGGTGGACCTTGCACCAAAGGGGTGCATAGTATATTCTCAATCCTAAAAAACCGGAGGGGGTCGCAGGGGGTGCATTTCTTAAAAAATCATTATGGCTATATATCTCTTGAATGGCGTAAGCTACAAACTTCAAATTTTCACAGATTATACTTGAAGCAATTCTGAAGATAAAAAAATACAAAAATTACCGGCATTTTATCCAGAGGCGGAGTAAGGCAACATTCCAGTAGAAGAAGAGTTTTCCGCAAAAATAACTATTATAAAAATCTTGATTGTGAGTAATCTGTAAGATATACGTACATGCCATCTGGGATTTTCTGTAGATCTTTTTGAGAGCTACAACTCGTTTGCTTATAGTTTCGCTTTATATATTACCATTTTCGCAGCGTAATGCGTTTTGTTTCTGTTAGAGCCAATTTTCTTAAGTATGTATTTCATACTTTGCTTATTACTGGACTCTCCAAAAATCCTCTGAATAATCTGTGTATATATAAATCTTTGCTAAGACATAAGCTCTCAAATGGTGAAAACGGTATCAAAATCTATTCAGTGGTTCTCGAGATTCACCGGTTTTGACAAGAACTGGGCTTACAAAAACTACAAAGTTAATGGGGGCACGCACTGATTGCCAGCGATTGGCGCGTTTGCACTTCGTTGCCCCCACACGCCGTTGATTTTCCAACGAATATTATGCTATATAAAGTACATAAAATATTAATAATTAACTGCATAGGTATATAATTAAAATAACTATATTATGTATTCTCTTTGAACACGCCTACCATTCGTTTAAAGTTATTTTGAAAAAAGGGCCACTTATGTGTTTTTATAGCATTTATTTGAGCAAAAGAAAGTGTGGGATTTATTAGTACTTACGAAGAAAGGCATTGATAATTATGAATCAAACGTACTTATATTAAATTATAGTTACATGTTATGATCCGATTGACATTATTATTAAGGTAAATAAAAACTCCACTGCAGTAGCACATCCTGAGCTACAGGATCCCAAAAAAATAACTTTTATAAGTAGATCTGTTTTCTCACTTAGTGGATAGCTGACATGATCAAAAGAGGACCGTTGATTTTTTTTCTAACGGGTATTATGCTAGTTCCCTTATATATGTATTAGTAAACCCTAAATGTTAATTTCCGAAAAAATATATGATTTTTTTATCACCGTATAAGGGTGCTACATTGAGAACTTAACAAGACTTACTATATACAGGGTTATCTTTTCCCAAATAGGAAAATTATACTTGCAAGTAAGTATAGCCAGTCGTGATAATTTTTTATATGCACTACTTGTTGATAGTCAATGCACACAATTTTACTCTTCTAACTCAATTCTTATCAAAGATCTGGCGAAATAACCAAGCATGGGGTCAAATAACTTAGAAATGCATCAACCGATCTTAACTCAAATAGGCTTAAATTAAGACTGAAACAAATATCTAGAGTGAGATTTTCTGTCACTTGTCTTGCCTGATTTTGCCACAGCCTAACTAAAAAAGAAGACTAAGTGTATTAAAATAACTTAGGTTCAGTTTTAATTGTTAGTGAGGGTTTGTTAGTTTGAGTGTTAGAGAGGGTTATATATTATGGTCAAAGGGCAGCCAAATATGATTTAAATAACATTGGACATAAGTTCAGTTATCAGAAGAACTAATTTTTGAACAGGACATTTAACGACTTGATGTGTAGATGTTAGCAAACTGAACCATTGTTTAAATTATTAATGATTTTATTACAGGTAGTATTTATTAACTTCATAGTTCTAAAAATAATAGGCACGTGTTCAACTTTATTGACATTTGACCTATTCAGGTAACCTTTTGACAAATCTAAAAAGATTTAAAACACTTATTTTGAAAAAATAAATTTATGTATTAGTAGTAGTTTAGCTTTTAGAAATCATCATAATTATCATCATAGGGTATGCGTGATATACCCAGTAAGGGTATAGGGTTGTTTTATATCATGTTATAAAACAACAGGGAGATTTTGTAGAAAAAATAAAATTATGGTAATTATTTTCTTATTATGTTTAAGGAAGAATGTATTATTGAAATTAAATGTCAAACAATAACTTCGAATTATAGGAGATCAAATTATTTACTTCCCAAATTGTAAAACTATAATTGCTCATAAAGAGTGTAATGTTTCATAAGTGTAGTATAGTATTGTAATTTTTCATTAAGTGCAATAAAATGTTAACATGGTGGGATTTCAGGATGTTGACCAGATTAATAATTTTTTTTAATAGCACACCTCTTATATCAATAGATTTAGATACTGAAAATTTTTATAAAAATAACACTTTGGTTAACGACCCACTTAGTTTCAGGCTAGTTAAATATGAAGATATAGCTAAAATAGTTACCACCTTGAAAAGTAATGCTACGTGACCCGATGGTTTGAATGCAAGAATGATAAAACTTTGCTGTCCTCACATAATACCGTTCATTTTACATATTGTCAACAGCTGTATTTTGGAGGATAAATTTCCCAATGTATGGAAACAGGCTCTTGTTTTACCGTTGTCAAAAGTTGCACAGCCTCAATCCTCTAGTGATTTTCGCCCAATTAGTATCTTGCCCGTATTGTCTAAAATCTTGGAAAAAATTATCAACTCTCAGTTACATGAACATTTGCAAGTTAATAAATTGTTACCTGAAATACAATTTGGTTTTCGTCCTTTGCGTAGCTGTGCAACCGAACTACTACACATAACATATGATATTTTTAGAGCATCTGATATGGGTCATTGAACCATTTTAACTCTGCTGGATTTTAGCAAAGCCTTTGATATTATTGACCACAGTTCACTTTTAGCTATATTACACTCCATGTAAAGTTATTTAAGTAACAAACTCCAGAAAGTTAAAGTTAGGCATAGAGTGTCTGAGGTGGCGAATATTACAAGAGGCGTTCCTCAAGGGTCAGTACTTGGTCCGCTATTATTTATATTATACACTTGTAATTTCTGTAAACACTTAAAGACCTGACGTATGCACATGTATGCTGATGACACACAAATATATCATTCATTTGCTCCTACAGACATTAATCAAGCAGTAAATAGGGTAAACAGCGACTTAGATATCATATATGGTCTTTCTACTAAACATGCATTGCATTTAAATCCATCTAAGTCTTGCGCTATACTCTTTAATAATAATTTATCTAATGTACAAGTACCTCCTATTAAAATAAATAATACGACAATATCAATTCAAGCCAAATCGAAAAATCTTGGACTTGTTTTGGAGAAAACCCTTAGATTTAAGAATCATGTATGCAAATGTGTTCAAAAAGCTTTTATGAATTTGAAACTGCTATATCCTCATAAACTATATCTCAGCAAAGAAATAAAAATCATCTTGTGTAATTCGCTAGTCTTGTCACAGTTTACTTTCTGCGCTCATGTTTATAATTTTTGCGTGGATTACGAAACATCACAACGTATTCAAAGAGTTCAAAATACCTGCTTAAGGTTAATTTATGGATTACAAAAAAATGAACACGTCTCACCTAAATTAAAAGAAGCACATTGGCTGTCCATGAAGAATAGGAGATTTTTGTTGTCGGCAACGCTATTCCATAAAGTAATAATTGCAAAGCAGCCACCGTACTTATATAATAAAATTAGGTTCAGGACTAACATTCACAACTTAAACCTGAGACACAGAGGTTTAATTACCATACCTAAACACAAAACTTCTTTTTTTGAACGTTCATACAATTATCAGTGGCGGCTCGTCCAGGTAGGCAGGTTAGGCAGTGCCTACCCTGGGAAAATTGAGTGCAAATAAATCAAAAATGGTTTCAAATTTCTTCAAAAAGCTTTGTAAATTTTTTTAATAGTATACCAAAATAGAAAAGTTATTGTCTTTATTTTATTTACTTATTTTCTTTATACTCAGCATGCTATATTAAACATTCCGTCGAGTTTGTTTGCTTGAGATAGATGCAAGTGAGCGTACGTATCACTGACGCAGGTCAGGCTAGCCGAGTTTGAAACGTTGGCTGAAAGCGCCTGCGGTAGTCACGAGCTCAGCTATGTTAGTGGACGGTTTCTCCTGGGCTCCAGACCCGGCTAGCCTGGGTGGAACTATTCACTAATGTTATTTCTCCCATATTTACGTTCTCGTGTCATCCTATTTTTTTACAAATTTACTCTTTTATAATTTTATATTCTTATCAGATTATTATTATAAACTATGTATTACTTGAAATAAAAATATTTTAGAATCATTCAAAGTATCTTATTATAATTCTGTTTTTACAGTTTTAATGTGTTGAGAAAAATATTAAATTAATTTTCTTTATGATAGAAAATAATGGTAGTTTACAGTTGATAAAACAAAGTCGGATAGAAAATGCGACCTAATTATGTATATTCTTTAAAAAAGAAAACGTCTAATGCTATATAATAACGATAATTAAAAGAAATATAATCGTAAGTCAGTATCCAACACAACGTTTATTCAAATATCTTTATTAGTTTCTTTTGTTAAATAATTTCTAATAAAATAAGAATTACTTACATTTAGTTTTCATAATCTTTAATTCATGTGTTATTAAAAACTATTAAATAATTAAATTATTTTATTATTGAAGTTGGATTGCAGCGGCAATTTGCACAGACCCGGCATGCCTGGGTTGAAGATAAGCTCCGTCCAAGATTCAATTCTATGTACTGTCGCCGTTATTATTGTCTGTCGGAGTGCTCCATTAAAACATATAGATTAATTTTTAACATATTTAAAAGTTCGTTACTAAAATCCATAAGTCCATCTGTGTGTCCGTTAATCAATCCAAGTGGATTTTTGGAATTTTAAAATTTTTATTTCATATTCAGATAGAGCATCAAAATGTAGAACAAGATCTATGACACACACCAGTTTCCTTCCTTTTAGCAAAAAAGTAATAATTAACAACTTTAAAACTTATTTTCTTGTGCTCATGCTTTTAAGTTGGTTCTGGCATTGCAGCTTGCTCACTTTTGATTTATTTGTTACGAGATGTATTGTTTATTTTGCTTATTGGTACTACGTCTTTCGTTTTTTTCAGCATTTTTTTTATTTCTTTATGCATATAATACATAATTATTTTTTGGGAAATATTGTTCTTATTTTGCTGATAGTAATTTTTAACACCATAGTGGTATTTAAATTTTTGCAAATTGCAATTTTGATGATTATATCATAAATTGTACATTTGTAATTCTGCCTACCCAGAGAAAATGGCCACGAGCCGCCCCTAATACAGTTATAATATAGCATCAGCTTATAATAATATTCCTAGCCCATTAAAAGAATTGTCTCTATCACAATTTAAAAAGATATTGCATAATTATTTGTTTAGCAAGCAAAAATAAATAAAGTTAGCCAAATTATTCTCTTTACTTAATTTACTCTTTTTGGTACTACAAATCTGTATTTGTCAAACTTGCAGAAAAACTGATTTAATTTTGACTCTTCGACATCTTCTCATCACGTTTGTTTTATGATAATATGTTTTATATGTTTCACTTTCATATGCCACATCATATCATTCAACGCCTTTTCCTTTATATAGTAACGCTGCCTATCCAATAATAATAAATTAATTAAACTAATCAACAAAATACTTAAGTCACTTTAATTTTTTATATTGAATGGAATTAACAATGTGCAAGTGGAAGATCAGCGATGGCTGAACTTGCACCTTGAGGTTCTATACATTTGGTAAAATATGTATTGACTTTTATTGTATGTGTATATGTGTATTATAATATTTTATTTAAAATTCATTATAATCAATAATAATAATTTTTGATATTAAAGAAATACAACATAATCATGTTAAATTAAATTTGCGTTATCAATACTGATCAAATATCAAAGAGATTTCAAAATTAGAGAAAATTCGATGAAAAGACTTATCTCAACAACATTCATTTAATTTAGCTATACTTCTAGTATTTTTTTTCGTTGTAATTGTAATTTCTGTATACATATATTTCTTTAGAAAAAGAACTCATTTTGGATTTACATTGGCATACTTGTTCGTCTTAAACGGGGAGCATTGGTAATAGGTATATTTATTCTTATTTTAAACAACTACGTAAATCTTTTAATGTGAAAACAACTTTTCTTTCATATTTTAACCTAAATCTGTATGTATTTACGACCATTTACCATTTTATATATGTGTTCCTGTATAAAAAATGACTATCAAACTAATGTATCTATTTATCGTTAGAATGAATTAGCAAGTCTTAAGTCTGTTGATAAAGTATACATTTTGTTCTTTATTACTGTCGCATGTTTAAATCCTAATATAATGATCTTTTAAATTTGTCTTTTATAGTTATAAGGACAAGGAAGGAACTTTTTCCTAATTTAAGGCAACCTGTATCTTTTACCGTTTTCAAGATCCCCATGCTGTGCATTCTTATCTTGGACACGCTGTATATTTCTTTAGAAAAAGAACTCATTTTGGATTTACATTGGCATACTTGTTCGTCTTAAACGGGGAGAATTGCTAATAGGTATATTTATTCTTATTTTAAACAACTACGTAAATCTTTTAATGTGAAAACAACTTTTCTTTCATAGTTTAACCTAAATCTGTATGTATTTACGACCATTTACCATTGTACCATTGTGTTCCTGTATAAAAAATGACTATCAAACTAATGTATCTATTTATCGTTAGAATGAATTAGCAAGTCTTAAGTCTGTTGATAAAGTATACATTTTGTTCTTTATTACTGTCGCATGTTTAAATCCTAATGTAATGATCTTTTGAATTTGTCTTTTATAGTTATAAGGACAAGGAAGATAAAGAAATGAAGAATTACTAATGCTCCGGCATTAACAAATTATCCACGCAAAAATACCCTTGCTACCGTTGTAAGAGCTAAAAAACATTTCCAGCAACACACTAAACTGCTCTTCGCCGGATTGAAGATGCTGCTGCTAGAAAAGAGTGCTTAACAGTCCATCAACAAAGACGTGTGTAGTCAACAGAACAGTATGCTAATATAGATAACAATTTTTTGAGTAATGTACTTTCTTCTGAAGAGAACTTTTTAATCGTGCCATAATAAGATTATACAGGCCGAAGAATAGTTAACAGATACTCACAAGAACATGTCCAACACATACAAAGAAGTGGGCGTTTCTCTGTAAGTGTTTGAGCTTGCATCAGCGTTCAAGGACCGGGAGTTTGTTGAAGATTAGACGAACGATTTACAGGAAATGTCTACAGAACTGCATTAGAAAATGTTATGTTACCTATAATCCTACTATATTCCGAAAATTGTATTTTTCATCATGACAATTGTCCCATTTATTCTTTCAATCTTGTTTCTGAATGCCTTCAAAATAATTAGACAATAACATTACCATGGCCAGAAACAGTGCGGACCTAACCCCCATTGAAAATGTGTGGGCAATTATGGTAAAAAAATATATACGCTTAACTTTAGACTGCAGAATGCAGAAGAGCTGTAGCAAGCCATTGAAGCA
This sequence comes from Agrypnus murinus, assembly GCA_929113105.1. Taxonomy (NCBI): domain Eukaryota; kingdom Metazoa; phylum Arthropoda; class Insecta; order Coleoptera; family Elateridae; genus Agrypnus; species Agrypnus murinus. Next base: position 114,606,880 of record OV816023.1, on the reverse strand, counting down.
GTTGGTATGTAGAAATTACTTCTTAATACATTCAAAATTTAATTTACTGTATGTCACGACGCCTGCAGAGCGTGTTCCAACAAAATGGCGGCTTTACAAAATATTAGATTAGTTTTTTGTAGAAAGGTCTTAACGCAATTTTTAAGTAGATGGTCAACTTCCATTACATGTTCCATGCATGTTGGCATAGTATTTTATACAGAAAGGCACTATGTACAATTACTCGATATGAAGATTTTAACATCTTAACGTTATGGTATGTTTATGCAAGATGGAGACAAGTCAAGTGTTACGAAGTTTTCTCTAATGTAAGCTTTATTGACTTAAGTACATTCTACAAGAAGCGATTTAATTTAGTTTTAATTACCTTTTGTGAATCTTTTATAATATAACATGACTGGGCTAGCTTGCTGGTTCGCACTATATCTTGCGAATTAATAATGATGTGGGACATTGACATGAGACCTTTTACATGTTATTGCTGGTGTCTGTAGATGTACAGGAAGCAGAAGTAAACCTTTGTAGTTGCATATAACTAGACCAAAAGGAGAACCCTTCAGACAACTTGAGTTCAGAATAAACTTCCTATTTGTTTTGATCTGTAGTTTATTTGCTGTTATTACTACAAAAATGAGAACTCGCATTCTGCTGCACTTGTACCAAAATATTATCTAATAAGGAATTAGAATTCTCTCAGATTTCGCAAAATTACCAAGAGAACAATGCTTATTACTCATCAAGAAAGAAAAACTAAAAACATGCGTCTGGCATCCATACATGATTAATATTAATAATAAAAAATGATAATAAAAATAAAAGGAGAATATTACCACAGCATACAAATATACACCATACTCACACTACTGTCGGCACTTGGAAGTTGATAAGATGCTTTGCATATTGCATACAACAGTGAAAAACCACAATCAGTTCGCCGAGGCATACTGCCAATAACGAGCATAACTGTTGTTCCATACCCCGTCAGCCCGTTTTAACCAATGTTTTAAAATTAACTGCATCTGAATTAATCTCAGAAAACATTCTACCACTTGTAACAGTAAAATGGCTACCAACTTTTAAATCTTCAGAGTTATTCAATATATGGTGCTCTACAAAGGAGTACTTTCAATTATGTAGTTTGAAAGGCTGTTTTGTAATTTAGAGCTAAATTATGAAGGACTCGATATGGTTAGAATTAGGTCTCATACATAACATTGTTAAGTATGTAGTTGTGTAAGGTAAAGTTATTGGTATTATTATTCTATTAAAAAACGTATTAAACAATAAATGCCTAAAAACATTGTTTTATTTTTGAGATATTGCTTAGTAACATACCAAAAACTTACAATGGTATCTATACCTAACACTAAGTGACCCTAGGATGTATTGTTCTCACCCTACCGCTTAATACTATTAATAGGTATAGGATAATATTATAGGTGTTAACAGGTATAGTATATACAGAATGAGTGCTTGGACATTATCGATAGTCTCGCACCGTTCTATTTTAGTAAGTTGATTGGATGGCAATCCAGTTAATTCTAAGAATTTCCCACCCTATGAACAAATGTATTTTGTCTGTTCTATGATTCTATAACTATAATAATAACAATAAAGATTATTTGTATCATCAACAATTTAACACAAAAAATCATGTATTTGTTTATTTATATACAGATAATTCAACAGAATATCAAAAGATATTCCTTTTATAGGATTATACAAAATAAAATACAACCATGTGGATGAAAAAGTATATAAAAATAAAATAAATCTAAGGTAAGTGTGACATATAAAAAAGTATAAGTTGCATAAACACAACCTAATTTATTAACATTTAGTGTGGTTGAATAAAATAAAAATTATAATTAAATTAAGAAAAGAAAAACATATTTATAGTTATCAAATTTTCTGAATACTCTATATCCCAGATTTTTAACGGTATTTATTGAAAGTGAAAACAGATCAATGTGGGTAAAATATGAATTATAGGTTTTTGTATTGAATTTATGGGGGAATTGGTAGCATAGTTAGTTGGAAAAGTTCTACAATAAAAAACGATTAGCCCGAGTATTGTACTGTTACATTAAAATCAATTATTGGAAGAATATCTGGACAATTGATATTACTACTAAGCAAATTGTACATGAAAATTAATTGTTGTAAGTATCTTCGACACGACAGTTTATAAATGTAGTAATGTAAAATATTTCTATCGTAGGATTCATAATGTAGATGTCTAACCTGGTAGTGTATTTTCCAGCGTGCTGGACTTTCACCCAAGCGTCCCAGGTCGACTCTTGGTACCGGCAGATCTGGTTAAGTTTTTTTGCAGCTTTTTCCTTAGCTGTGACACAAATGTGAAATTTGCGCTGTTCCATCTGTAAGTCGGCTGCAGCCGCTCGTTAGGCCTACGTAATAATAATAATCGCCTCCTCCCTCCCGCACAAACTTCATAACTTCTAGGGCCTGGTTTCCAGGTTATGGGTTGTAGCAATTATTATTATATCTGAAATTTAATATATTATTAATAAATCTAATCTGGATTCTCTCAATAGTGTTTATATATTTAAAATATATCGGATTCCATATGAGCATTCGGATTCCATAGGCATTGTATAATATAAACAGTGATTTCTCTTCCGAAAATGATTTTGTTATCCTCATTATGCACTGTAAAAATTGCTCTGGTAAATTTACTAGTATTATCGTTGGCTTCTTATGACCAACGATAACTCTAGTTAATTTAATTTCCAAAAGTAATTTTATAAGACGTTATTAATTTTACGTGCTGTTAGTTTCATTTTTCCTATGTATATTTACGAAATGTACGTAAATTTACTTTATAATTTTACAAAATGTATGTAATTGTACTGTGTAAAATCCAGATATTCATGTAATTTCACTATGTGTAAGCACAAATTGTGTGTAATCTTACCGTATAATATCTGCCTACGCCTACGACGACCTGGTTTTTCCAACAGGGGTTATATTTGCTGCTTTCATCAGCTGAATCTGTGGAAAAAAATTTATTTTACTACCGACCCTATCCGTCATTTCTATGAAGGTATTAATGTAAATCATATTTTCGAATGCATAAAACATCTAACAACAAAGACCACATTGAAACGTAATAAATAGATAACATCGGAACAAATCGAAGCGCAATAATAAATTATTCATACATACATGTTAGATATAACTACACTGTATTAAATTGTAAGAATAACATGTGCACTTTACATATCTTGATAAACTCTTAAAAACACTGCCTATGTTGATACAACGTCAACTTGTAAACAATCCAGAATAGAATGACAATACGCGGTTGTCAGTCTGGTCTGGAACTTTTACATGTTTCTACATGTAAATATACATAATTAGCAGTAAATTTATAATTTATATTGTAAATTTACTTACGATATTGTTTTTTACATGATTACTTAGTATTTTTAATTACATAAATAAAAAATAATGATTTCTTACTTAAAATTACCATTTTCTATTGTAATATTCAATAAAAATGTTAATTCACTTTTAGAGGTACTAGATTTTTTATGTAAATTAGTTTTACTTTAAAAGAACAGTACTTTTGTTAATTTTGTAGTTGTAAATTCTTATATACGAGCATGCAAAATTACTTGCACTTTTTTCAGTATGAATCGCAGATTGTTTAGTGCTTTATTAATAATGTTTTCTACATGAAACTCATATGATAATTTAGTATGAAGAATCACGCCTAGGTCCTTTATAGTAATTACTCCCTTCAAATTTATATTGTCAATGAAGTAATCATTTTCTAATGTGTCTACTAACCGTGAAAATATAATAATCGAGCATTTAATATCATTTTGAAGTTTACGACACACCTCTATGATGCTTATATTTTTATATAATTTGATATCATCATTGTAAAGGCAATATTGAGAATGATAGAAGCTGTTACTAATATCATTTATAAACAGGGAAAATAATAAACACCCTAGGTGTGACCCTGAGCTATTCGAGATGTAATTTTTACAAAGTTAGACATATAATTATTAAATTTGACACATTGAGATCTGTTCGAAATATAAGTGGATAACGGATATCCATCGTAACAGACTACCGTGTGTACTGATATTCTCCAATTTAACAATTAATGTATTATGATGAACTTTATCAAAGGCTATGGCACAGTATATACAGCGTGTCCGGAGGTATAACGCATTAATTTTAAGGGGTGATAGAAGACACCAAAAGGAACAAAAAAGTCTTATACAACTTTGTTCTAGAACGCATCACTTTTTCAGAAAAAAATAAGAAAGTTGGAAACTTTAACATCATTTTGCCGCGTTAATAATAGCACTTTAAGTATAGGGCTTTGTCGGCAGATGTATCTCATCTATCACAACAACAAACCTTAATAACGTTTTATCCTATCATATGTCGTTTCCGCGTAAAATTGAATTCTTTTTACAATTACAAATTCATTTTACTCAATTAAGAAACGTGACAACCCTGTAAAATTTGTAATACCATATGTTCCAGTTTACACAAAATGCTGACGTGGATGTTTGTTGAACTTGAAAAAAGCACGTTTTGCTTAAGATTATTTGGGTCAATGCCTGATTGTTGTATAAATAATACCCGTTTAATGCTATAATGCTGAGTTTTAGGTTTTTGAACTTGGAATGATTTGTCAATGCACGAGTTTGTTTATTTAATAACAGCTTTTAGTACCATTTTAGAGCGAGATAAGATAAACACTTTGTCAAAAAGCTCTTTAAATCATAGGTGTCCGGTATATCTTGGCTGATTAAATTAATTAAAGTAATAATAATTTTATAGAATTAACTGAATGTCGTATGAAATTAATTTTTGCTTTTGAGGAGAATAATTAACGAATTTCAGAATCAGTAATTTTGCAATGGCAACAAGTCTTAACAAAAACCGCGTAATGAGGTAAAAATCCAACTTGTTTAAAGAATAAAAAAACATTGGCGTTTGATTATAAAATGTTCAGGGCATCTAGAATCGGCGACAAAATTTAAAAATCTTTGTTATTAATAAAAATGTTGATGCTTAAAGTTGTCACTACTTTGAACTAACAATTTCTAGACATTTCCAGGCTGAGATTTAAAATTAAATTACTTTTCTTGTATGGACCTTATTGAAACTAAAATTAAAATGATAGTATTTGCAGCTACATAACTTAAAAAAACATGAACATGTGTTGTAGCTTTTATTTTAAAAAATCCTATTATAAAATTATAAAAAAAACGCCCGCATATCCCCGCTTTAAAATTTTTGTTAAAGAAAGAGCCAAAGCATCCTGGTTATTTTCATACAAAAACCAAATCCAACTCGAACCAACTTAAAAAGTTAAAAGCCGTTATTGTAGGCACTGCACGAAATATTTACCGGTATTATTCGTATTATTCCAGGCATAGTTGTTAATGATGCAACATTGTGTTTTTGCACTCTTTATCTCAACTGTTAGAAACAACTAAATACCACGCCTTAATGTAGTCGGATGAGGGAAGATAACACAAATCAACATTCTTCACTAACTTATATTTCTTAATAATAGAACTATGTCGACTAACGTGAACGTTTCCTTTTTTTGTTCTGTTTCGGCATTTTAAAGAAAACTTCTCGCACGGTTCAACCACTCCTGATGTAGTCGGATGAGGGAAGATAACACAAATCAACACTCTTCACCAACTTATATTTATTAATAATAGAACGATGTCGACTTTACACTTTAAAAGACTAAGCTAGAATGCCTTCTATTATTCTTTAACACATGGTCCTGTAATACGATCATATAACATGTAGTGAATCATTCGGATCACGTCATCGGGTCTGCATTAAGAAGTTGGCTTTTTTAAGTGTTACCATGATCCCTACGTACGCAGAATGGGGTTTTCTAATAACTGCAATAAAAATTTAACAAAGCTGAAAGCATCATAACTCATAACAAACAGCATGATTGAAACCTTTTAGTAAAATGGAGATTATTTACGAATGAAATATTGGCAATTATTGTTAAACGTTATAAGTACTGTTATTTCTTAAGGGATGGTAATCTCGTTTATAAATGCCGACTTAAAAATATTACCTAAATTCTTAATTGGAAACTATTAATTGCGCTTACTGAATATTGCCCTAAAAATTCCCATAACTTAATACATGTTAATTAACAAATTGCATAATCAGATGCGGTATTGTTTTCGTTAAATTGATTTCTGTATTCCCCCTGTTTTTTAATACGCAATTACAAACGTTTCTTTAAATGGCTTCATTGCGCTATGACACTTAAAACAATTACATTTTTAATTAACCCGTTATTTGGGAGTAAGTATTCATCCTATAACGCCGCCACTGGCGTTATTATTTATTTCAAATTAACACCAGAGAAAAGTGCTGCTTGTAATCTGATCTGAACTCATATTTACACAGATGTTGATCATATCCTGACCTAGATTTCTTATTTACTGTTTTTAAAAACCTTTTGTAATAAAAAGCTATAAAACGTGCTTCATTTAGCTTTTTCAGCAAAACAACGGCTGTCATCGTACGTTTGTTTAGACTAACCGATCTTAATTCTAAAACAAGTTCAAGACCGTCAGTTGCAGAATGCGATTATACTTAAGCAAGGTTGCCAGATATGGCAATGTTTTTTTTCTAAATTACTCGAAAGCCTATTAACATAGAAAAAAAATTATTCAGACTTTTTTGTTCTTTTTGATGTCTTCTATCACCCCTTAAAATTAATGCCTTCTATCTCATGACACCCTGTATAACAATCAGTAGATCTACTTGTGTGCGGCACCTTTCATGTTATTAATTCACCTTCGAATATCACGCCCATAGACGAAGCAGTGCACCAAAGTTTATCGGTCAACATCGCCTACGAATGCGCGTAGATAATATCCAGAAACGTATTCAAAGTATTCAATAAAATAGGAAATAGAATTTTGTGAATCAATAAAATTAATTGACACCTTTGAACAATTAGTTTGTTATTAACTGAACTTAAATTAACGTACATAATTGAATATTCATTTACAAAACGAAAGCTTTATTGTTAATTATGTTTCAATATAATTATCGTTTTACTACTTTTGGATGATTTAAAATTTCTGTTGACGTCTTTTAAAGTGTAATACACATTTTCATTCACACACATATCTTGGAAGTGTTGTTGAAAAAGTATTTCCATAGATAACATAAATTAAATAAAACTCATGTTTCGCATGTATGTACCGATAAACATTTTTTATCAAATAACCGCATATATATCGAATAAAGTTTTTTCTAATTTATCAGAAGTTTGGTAATCTTTGTCAATTAAAACAATCTCTGCATCATTTCCTGATTCTGTGTTTATTAGTTTCGTATTACGGGGCATTCGCTCTGTACAATTGGAGTTATACGGGACTGGCTAATTTGATGTGCTCGGTCGCGTGTATGAAGCAAAACTGCTCTCCGGTACATGCCAGCTTGTTGTGTGGTGGATGGTAACTATTTGCGAGAGTCACGTTACTGTATTATACGGTGGCTATGGTGAAATCTGTATACACGGCATCCACTTGATGATTTTTCGACAATGCATCCACATTATACACCGTGACCCATTAAGACATAGTCAGACTTTGCCAGTGGTTAGATAACCATTAAAGAAAAAAAATTCCTATATACCATTTTTCTCACATTTCTATACTTTTGGAGAAAAACTGCATTGAAGTTCAGCCTAATGTTTTCAAATTTAATAGTATGAATGCACATGACACATGTGCAAGGATAGCGTAATAAAGTAATAAACACGTCTTTATTTTGGCCAAGTGTTTCGTAGAATAACAACAGATAAACAGAATTAAATAAACAAAGCATGTTGAGAACGACCTTTCGATGGATATTGCTTCAAAAATGGTATTTTTGTTTTGTTTTGTTTCTGATTACTAAGACAATTTCAAATTCTTTTAATAGGCACATTAACCCCTATGTGTAATACAATACTGCAGGTTTGTGAATAAAAAATTATAGTACACGTGATAGTGACACATATTCTCTGGTCAAGTTCGATGAAATACACAATACTATTTGGTTTCTCAAATAATAACAAATTACAAACCCCTTACACTGCAGCTTGTAGTAATAAAACGTAACAGTACTTGTACTTGACATGTAAACAAATCCATCAGCCATTCAGGGTCGTTGAATCAAAACATCAAAAAGAATAATAAGGTTTTACTAGAATTCTAGAATTCTAATAAAAAATAACAATACCTATTGATGGTTAGATCAAATTAGCTAAACATGTCTTTACTTAATTAAAATTAATATCTGTTTATTAACGCATAACAAACCGAATTTAATATCTTAAATGGGTTAGTATTAAAATTTCAGTCTGATTTCTGTCTGAGTTTGCTATTAAAATACAGGGGAATCCCCCGGATTAATAGATCGTTTTGTTTAACAACACCAAAATGGAATTTGCGTCGTTTGCATCCTTGTTGTGCTTCTTTAAACAGATGTCACGTTTTTACTGATGGTGTCAATTTCAAAAGATCTTGCATTTATTTCTATTCGACTTAACAACACTGACCTGCATCAATTATACGTACTTTTCTGAAAACGTCGGGCAAAATTTTTGAAATTTTCAAGTTTATTTAATCAAAAAATGTCACTAAGGTTTTATGTTTCTAATGACTAAAGAAGCTTATCCTCAAAGCCCGATCATTAGGTACTGAATCACCGTGTATTGAATAAAAAGCATAAGATCAATAACAATAGATCTACCCTTAAGAAACCCATGCTGATGGTTACAAATAAGATTTTTACATAAAAAAAATTCATTTTTTATAATGACGTTTAGAATTTTACCAAATGCACATAAAATTGATAATAATTGTTGAATCGGGATATAATCCTGTAGAAATCAGCCCCTTTATGAACATTGATCTTATCTAACTGTTTCTTAATTTGATCAACGATTATACACTGAGAAAACTGTATATTTGAAAATAGATATTTACCAATGATATATTGCTGTTAAAGATACGTGTGTACTTAGATGTAGTATTCGAATTACTAATAGGGTAAATTCAGGAGAGACGCCACGTCGGGAGAGGCGCCATAGTTGTCATATCTTCAGAACTAAAAAATATAGAGATATAGTTCTATCGAATTTCAATAACACTATTTGTATCTATGAAATGAATTTAGCACACGCTCGATTGTTGCTGCGCATGACGTGTCCTTAGAAATTTAAAACAAAAGTTCAACGAAAAATCACATTAAAGTTTTAAGCGTGTAATACTTATTTGATTACTGCAAGTGTAAATAGGGAGATTAAAGTAAAAAGTACGTAATTTATTTCTTTGTGGGGATCTTTTTTAAATAATAAATATATATTTTGCAAATGTATTCTATATGTGTTATTTTTTTAAGCGTGGCACCTCTCCCACGAAATGACGAGAGACACCACATAAGTGATAACTGATTTTACAGCTAAGGAATGATCTGAAGATAATGATGATGAGGAATGTTTTCTGAGCCTGATATATGTCGACCGACGAAATTATTTTGTTAAAAACGAAAACCGATTGGATCAAGTGCTCAAGTCCTGCAAAAATGGCTTAATGAGTATTGTACAATGTACGCCCCATACTGTAACGAATGTAGGAGAGAAAACATAAGAAAGAAATATATAAAAATAAAGAAGTAGTGTCCATGACATCTCACCTCATAATAAGTATGGCATCTCTTCTAGAAGATGTGGGATAGACGCCACTTTACAGACCTTTTTATTTTTTATATAATTGTTGATTCTGTTTAAGAAAACTTTATCATTGTTTTTATTTGTTGAAGAAAATAAATGTTTAATTAAAATAAGAAATAAATATTTTTAATAAGTGCAAAAACCCTTTTATTGGAAGCCCTCAAACAAAATGGGCTGCGTCTCTCCTGAACTTACCCTATTAATATTCTTAAGTAGTTGACTTTAAAATGTTTGTATTTTAAAACATTTTATATTAATTATTGCTAACCTGTATACGTATTTTAGCAATACGGATATTAAATTTATATATCCAACATACTGAATTTTGGAACTAATTATTTTGGTAAATATTGTTAGATACACACTATTTCCGTAGTTATAATTATTATATTGTTTTATTAATTTCTTTTAATATTATTAACATTCATACTTCATTAAGATTAGCATTACATATATCACCTGTTCACCTATTATAGCATTTAATCATTAGTTCATTTCATTTACAATCAATTATAAATTGTTTATCATTGACCTATTTAAAACTATTTATGACTGCCATACAATGAATCACAGAATTTCCATTTAATGTTAGATAAACATAATTGATTTTAACTTTTTAATAATATTTATATTTACAGACAGCATATTGTATTTAGAAAATTTCCTTAATGAACGTTGAACTGTAAACTAATTAATAATAACTTTCTTTTCAAGGCATAGATCACTTTTGTAGGCAGTTGATTGCCACCAGTCCTGAGAATAACTCAAAATTCATTTTCTATTTCAATCATAATAATAAGTATTAAATAAAATATATTATAGATTTAATAGTGTTTATTATCCTAAAATTAAACGAACACTACTGAAAGGAGGAAACCTGAGAAATACAACAATATTTTTGTTTTGATTTTTCAAATCTCTGCGCTTTTCTTCTGCTTTTGGGCGTATTTTTTTCTTTGCTGGTGTCATTTTTTACTTGCGAACGAGACATCCAATTGGATACTTCGGCCAGCATAAATAGTTATATTAAACTGCTTGATCGAGGTGGGCTGAAATATGCCAAACAGTTTTTTAATGATGTAATAATAAATACTTATTCTTTGTTTCAAGTGCTAATTTCTGAGAGATACGAAACAACCTTTTTAAGTTTTAAGTCACAAGAGAATTCTTGTAGAATTATCGTTAAAGGAATTAGAACTTTCAGGTTTTAACCCAAGTGAAAATCCGGAATGTGAATGTGGGAATTCAATACTGAGTCTTTCAAAACACAGCATCAATACGTTCTGTAACATTTTGCTTAATAATTATTCTAGCAATAATTACTAGTGCAGCGTGGTACACAGCAACTTGACGGCATTTTCTAAAATAAAATTTTTAACAACATAATGCATTAGGTAAATAATTATAAAATTACCACAAATATTTACAAAACGTTTGTCTTGCACTAAAAATATAATATTTGGGAGACGCTATGCTAGACTGCTGGTTCTCGCGGCAGTGTGAATAATTAAATCCGATCATCGACTGTTTCTACGTCACAACGGTAGTAGGGATACAGTTCCAGGCTCGTTAAGCTATAGAAGGATTTGTCTTACCCCAAAGGGGTGCATGAGGACATCTTTGATCCTAAAAAACCCAAGGGGGTCGCAGGGGGGGGCATTTCTTAAAAAATCATTATGGTTATATATCTCATGAAAGGTATAAGCTATAAGATTTTTACAGATTATACTTGAAGTAATTCCAAAGGTAAAGAAAAATTACCGGGGTTTCATCAGGGGCGGAGTATGACATTCCAGGAGGAGAAGAATTTTCTGAAAAAATAATTAATTTAAAAAATCTTGATTTTGAGTAATCTGTAAGAGATACATATACGCCAATAGGGGCTTTTTTATAGATATTTTTGAGACCTACAATTCGTTCACTTACCGTTTGCCATTATACAGATAAAACGATAACACTATCGTTTTCGCAACGTAAGGCATTTTGTGTTTATTTTGCCAAGTTTCCTGGTTATATCTTTTAAATTTTGCTCATTATTCGACCCTCGAAAGACCCTTTGAACACTCTTTATATAAAAAACATTTTCCAAGAAAGAAACTATCGAAACGGCATTAAAATCTATTCAACAGTGACCCTCGAAATTCACCAGCTTTTAGGGAGACATAAGTTAATTGTAATTATTTGAGTGCACGTGCACTCGCAATGATGCGAGGTGGTATGGTGGTATGCACGCAGATTGCTGGTCGCGTTATCAGCTCAATTTTTGTAAATAGATCTCTTTTCTTACTGACGAACCGTTGATTTTTCAACGGGAGTTATGTACTAATAATAATAATAATACATAATAGTAACGAATAATGCACACACATATTAATATATACATAGATATGATAAATAATTACATAATACATCTTGAATAAGATATTTCTGCAGGTAGACGGTTAAAAAACGCGATCTCAAAGAGATTGCACTTCTGTGAGCTACTGCCTTTTCTGCTCTAGGTGTTATTAACCATAAAGTTTGGGTCTGGTGTCATAACTATAAGTTAAATATTTTAAACGAGTTGATTTTTTTCCTTGTATGGGGAACAACTAATTTATAGAAATGTATCTGTCTCAAATCAAAAACATTAGCTTCTAAAAATTATGCCATAAGATGATCAAGTTCTATCTCTTTTTAATATAATTTTTGTATAGCTTGTAATTTTTAGGAGCATTTTCAGCTGAGGTAAGTCTAAGATTTCTGTTAGTAGGTACTTAAATTTACCTAATAGAGTTCTCAATGTTTTTGTGACAGTAACTTGATGGTTATGGTTATGATGGTTATGGTTATGGTTATCAATAGTTATTCCAGATACTTCATATTCGGTTTGTTTTATATTTAAAATGTTTGCGTGATTGTTCATTTCAATATTACTGTAATGGGGAAGATAATAATTTACGATAATAATCTAATTGTATTTTTTGTTTCAGATCATCCTAGGAGTTCGCAGTATAAAGTATGACAGTGTCATCAGCGGAACTCATTATTTCCCCGGAAGATTCAAGGGTCACTGAATTGTTTATATTATATAATGTAAACAGAATTGGACCAAGTACTGTGTCCTTGTGGTACCCCACATGAAACCGTTCTTCCAGAATTTAGATGTTTAGCAATTTTTACACATTAACTTCTACCATCAAGATAAGACTTAAGCAAGTTATGAGGAGCATGTCCTCGTATTCCGACATGCTGTAAAGACTGCATGTAAGTAGTGATGGAATCTCGATACTACCCTGGTGTCACGACACTAGAGTGTCGCAACATTTTGCCGTGTAAAGAATCGACTGTTCGCGACATTTTAACGACAATTTTGCAGTTATTACACACCAGGCATTCTAATTGTAATGAGAAGCAGTAAAGATTCATAACTACATCATAAACTATGGATTAAAAACAATTATATTTAGTAAATTTTATTATAGTTAAACAAAAGAACTAACTACAGGTGTGTACTGCTGTTGAGAGCATTAGCGACTTTATAAGCGATTTTATAATTAGAAAAAATACATTAAATTCAAAATAATAAATAAACCTATAAAAATCTATTTTTGTCTATGCTTTGTAAGTTTTTTCGAAGTCGCGTTCTGCACTTAGCTAAAAAGAGCTGTATTGAGATATTAGGGACGTTAAATAAAATTACGTTTTCGTTCCAAAGGATGAAGTTTAATTAACATTAATTTTTACACGTAAATCGCGTTTAGTTTGTATGACATTTTTTTTATACTGAATTTAATTTGTGTTATTTAGCAAAAACAAATACTCGTTTGTATTATCTGCTTGTGTTATTGTAGATTATGTATTTTGTAGCTGTACGATGTAGCTTGTATTTTGTATGTGTATGTACGAGGGTTGCGCTGAAAATTGTTAGTTATAAAAAGACCGTTGCATTTTTTAACAAAAAATCTTTATCGTTTTTCAAAATAATCTCCATTCAGACTAATACACTTGTGCATTCTTTGAAACCACGTTTTAAAACATTCGGAAAATTCATTTTCTGAAAGGTCCTCAAAAATTCTTTGAAATTCTGTAACTGCTGCATCTGCGCTGGAAAATCTTTTACCTCGCATCATTTTTTTAACAGTTGGAAACAAAACAATCGCACGGCGCCAGATCTGGGCTATACGGAGGATGAGTTACCAATTGAACTCCCGTATCTTTCAAAAAATCCAATGTTCTGGCAGCGGTGTGGGAGGATGCGTTGTCATGATGGACTAAGATGTTACGCAAACCGGTCCTTTGGCGACCTGTCTGTAATTTTGGAAAGATCTGTGGTAAAGCCACTTCGCAGTACCATTCAGAATTAACAGTTCTGCGATCTTCAAGTGGAATAACAGCAACAGGACCACTTCGGCGGAAAAAACAGCAATCATTTTCTTATTGACGCTTCTGCAACGAATTACTTTTGTGGGCAAGTCTTCATCTTCGAATACCCAAACACTAGACTGCTGTTTAGTTTCAGGGTCGTAACTGTATACCCAAGATTCGTCACCAGTTACAATGTATGCCACTTGCTGGGAAGCTCCTCCGTCAAATTTTTGCAACATAAATTTACACCAGTCTACTTGAGCCTGTTTTTGACTTTCTGAGAGCAAATGCGGTATCCAACGGCTTACTAGCTTTCTTACCCCAAAATGTTTATGCAAAATGGTATTCACCGCCGAGGATCCAATCTTCACTTCCTCCTGAATCTCCCTATAAGTAATATTTCGATTGAACTGAATTAAGCTTGCCACACGATCAACATTTTCTGAACAGGCACCTTCCGCAGGTCTTCCAGGTCTTGCTTCGTCTTCTAGCAGCTCTCGCCCTCGTCGAAATTCGCGGAACCAATGACTAACAGCGGATAATGAAGGGGCAGCATCGCCAAAAGCTGCTATCAAATTTTCATAGCTTTGCTGGTATTCTAACTGTCTTTTATAGTCGTAGGAAATCATAGCTCTAAAGACAGTTCGCGGAATGCTCATCTTAACTGAATTAAAAATGCACAACTACTTATCTTACAAAATTAACTACGTTTCACAAAGAAATCGGAACGTTTGAAAATTGTGGGTAACGAATGTCAACTAATACGACATTCAATTGTTGCAATTGTTTCTAGCCAATTGAGCTTCCATGGCCTGCTACTAACTATTAACAGAGCACTTCTTGTACTACGTACTACATATAATATTTTTATAATATTGAGGATGATACTTTTTTCTTGGGTTTTCAGCAAAATTGTATTTGCACGTATTTCGGTAGTAATCTTTCTTAAAATACATTATAAGGTATAAAATGCTGAAATAGTAATTACATGAGAAACTTATTCAACTTCAATTATTGATTTTAATTATTTTAATTTATTTTGCTGAAAACCCAAGATAAAAGTATCACCCTCAATACTATACGAGGGCAAGCCAATTGTATTGAGAATAAGGAAATCTATTGGACCATGAAAAAAACACACAGTATCATTTAAAGCAAATTGTTATCTGTCATTTGAAGTTTAGTTGTTGAAATCACGTTGCTACAACTCAAGTTAATAGAGAGTTTTAGCGAATCGTATGTGTACTAGTTAATGTACGTTATTTGCTCGTTACTAAGAAACAGAAAATTTTAACGTTATCGTGAACGTCATTAGAAAGACGTATTACGACATTTCGTCTTGATTGTCGTATATGTGAAACGAAATGTCAAACGTGAAAGGTATGTCTGGGAGGGATAAAATTAGTAAACTTCGGTTTAATATAAAGGACGACTTAACACTTTTACGAGAAGTTCTTGGTTGTAATCCTTTTGAAAATTACAATGAATGGAAAACTATTCATCTAAATGTAACAAAAGCAACTGAAAAGGATTTTTCCCTAAGAACTGTGCGCGAACATAAGGAGCATCTCATCAAATTGTTTAAAAAAAATGATCGCACAAATCTGAGAAAGTAAGTTGTAGATAATACTAGTGAAGTAAATTTATATGTATAAAAACTTGTAGATCAGGCACCGAGGAAGAATATAATGAGAAAGAACAATTGCTGCAGCAAGTTGTGGATCTTGAAAGAGAATTCGGAAAAAATGGTAAACAACAGAAAACTGAGAATAAAAGCAACTCCTGCAAGCTTTCCTCTTGCAAACAAACAGCAACACTTCCCAGTGGCAAACAAACAGCAAAACTTTCTTGCTCCTTATCTGGTAGTCAAAAAACAAAAAGCCCTTCCTGCTCTTCAACGAGTCGAGCAATAAAAGAGAGGAACCTAGCTGCCGCTTCTCATTATACCAGATACGATATTTCTGACAGTGAAGGTGAAGAGGTGATTGAAACAGAAGTTGTACCAGAACAAGAATTTCAGAATTTTGAACTGGAACGGGAAACTCAAAATGGTGAAGCAGAACAGGTACCATTAGACGAAGATTTCAACCAACCAACGGTTGAGCCTGCTGCAATCCAGAATGCTTTAAGACGGCCTCAACGGATATCAAGCAATAAACCATTAAAAAATAATGCTCTACAATATTTAAGAGATAGAAGGGAAGCGGAACTTGAGATAAAGAGGCGAGAACTCGACATCGAAGAGAGGAGAATATCTTTGGATCAAAGAAAAATAACATTAGAAGAACAGAAATTAGCGTTTGTGATGGCAAAATATGAGAGCGATAAGGAAGAGCGGGTAAAAAGATTAAAACTAGAGGTTGACGAACGATCTCACAAAATTTTATTGGAACGACAGTTGGCAGAAATTAACTCAACTTTAGTTCAACATTTACTTAACAAATAGAAATCACAAATTTAAATCTATTAATAAAGTATATTAAATACCTACATCTCACATTATATCAAGGCTTAGTAAATAAAATCATGCAATGTTTAAGTACTCTTCTAATTCTGGTGGAACGACGTTAAAATACTGCGATGTTTGCCCATGGTACAGGCAAGTATGACAGTTGGAAAGAATTATAGCACTTTTATACATATTTTGTACATCTTGCAACATTATCTTTTGGTTTTTTTTGAAGTCCAAAAATGCAAATTCATTCACTACTTTGCCGAATCCCCATTCTACTGCCTGTCTTACAACTTTCATAGAATTGTTAAATTCTTCCTGCTGTGGTGTTAAATTACGACTAGAATATGGACGCAATAGCAATGGTTTTATTGGATATGCAGAGTCGCCATAAATCAAGTAACGTTCACCATTTACTAAAGTATTCATTTTGGTTTGTAGTTGTTCATATAAATTAGACTCTCTAAATATTCCTGCGTCGTGCCTTCTTCCAGGAACTGCCCCGTACAAATTAATTATAAGTCCATCTGGACACAGCAAGGATTGATACTTAACACAATGCTGTCTTTTGTGTCCGGAATAATATTCTTCTTGGTTGACCGTTGGTCTACAAATCGGTCTTGCTGTGCCATCTATAAAGGCAAAGCAGTTTTGTAACGCTGCCCCTTTTGTTGCAACCGCGTTAGAATAGTATTCTAGCTTGTCTTCATTTAACCATGGAATTTGATTCAAATTGTCTATGAGGAAGGATTTGTTATGAAGAATGATTTCTATAACTTTGGCGGCTATGACAGACATATAAGTTGCAGACAATCCAAATATGCGTTCTAAATCTATGTACCTATTAGGATAAGCAAGTCTTCTCAATAAAATACACAATCCTTCTACATTGCTAGTTTTGCAATTTATTTCAGTTTCTACGATTGGTGGAATGCCAAGGGCCTCGCAAAGTCTCCTAATATCCCGCTTTTTAAATCTAAAATATGCAGTAAACTCTTCATCACTTAATGTGTCTAGGTTTACTCTACCATAAGTAACTGATCTTAATCGAGGAGCTCTTCGAGGATTTAAGATATTGTTCATAATTGCATCTTCAATTTCATCATCACTTAGATCCCCAAACGCAGCAACATTCAATATATCTTCCATAATTTCAAATAATACACACTAAGAAAGCTACTTGGTAATCGCACTAATTTCGTATTTATTTTGACGTAAACATTTGACGTAAACGTCTTGCTAAAACTCTGTTTTAAAATCGTACGTCAAAGGCATTACGATAAAAATGACGTTGACGTTCTCGTTTAACGTATCCCTGAATACGTTTTGCTAAAACTCTCTATTAATTTCTTAAAGTGACCTTACATGTTAAAAAATGGAAGTAACCAGAGAGCATTTTAGAATCATGATATATTGTAAAAGTTTTAGCGCTTTTTATTGAGTTATTTTTATAGGAAATCTTCAGATAACGTATTAGCTGTTAAACAAGCACACCATACGTTATACTACCTACCCGCCAAGAGAGTCGTGTATAGACTAACGAAGATGCGGAAACACGACAATAATCAAAAAACAGCGACCTATAAAAAAAGTTATGCATGCGGTATTCTTTAGAAATAGGGTCCTAGTAAAGACAAGTAAGCTAGATGGACAAAAGACAGTTACAGCTAAATGGTACACTGAAAAATGTTTGCCTGATGTGTTCAGTAGAGTTTCAGAGAAGAGGATTATGCTGCATCATGATAATGCATCTTTTCATTCAGCAGCTTTATCTCAGTAGTTTTTGGCTAAAAAAAGTTATAAAACACCCGCCGTATTTACCTGATTTAGCAATGAGTGACATTTAGTTATTTTTTGGACTTAAACGGAATTTACGTGGTAGAAGGTTTTCGTCTGAAGAAGAGATCGATATGCAATTCACGCTTATTTTGAAGGTATTCGGAAAGAAGATTGGTTAGGAGCTTTTAAGCAGTGGAAAAAGAGAATGGTCGAGTGTATCATTGCTGAAGCTACGCTGACTTGTGTCATTTCAAAATTATTTTACAAATTTTTTAATTACTTTTCATATATATGATCTAGAAATAGTAACCCAAAATGTACATCCTTTGAGATCATAGAAGATTCCTATCAATATCAAGGAAAGATGTTTGTTAGACTATTGTCGGTTACGAAACAATTTACAAGAATAAGAGAGAACTAAGATTATGCACGGTTTTAAAATCTGCCACTTAATTAGGTTAATTTTTTTAAGACACAAAAGAAATTCTCCAAAAATTGCGTTGCTTAACGCCCAAACTTAACAAGGAAGTCTTTTTATTACTGTAATTAGGAAGTCCATGTACCCGGATTGTTACGCAAAATAAATAGTTTACAATCAAATTCCTGTTATTTGTGGGTAAATGTTGATATTTGTATTTCTCCACGTTTGGTCTGTCCTAAAGTTGAAATTGGAGGAGTAAGATTTCTGTTAAGCAATCCTTAAGAAACTCAAGTCGTAAAATATTGATTTCCGATTTTGTTGTATTTTAGGCCACGCAAGAATGTTATCTATATTCATACGCAACCATAAAAATTCAATTTAATCATAATGCCTCCTAAAATACTGTTATTACTGGTAAACAATTAATTGTTTATACCAACATACTCATATTTAAGGATAAAAGTTGCCTCCACTTTCATTTAAGTTTGCAAAATCGTGGTGATCGTAACATACGGTTTTTGTGTGCATGTATCCATAATCCAGTGGTAAGATTATTTACATCTATTTATTAATATTTTTTAATAACTTAGACTGTGAGAAAATTTCAACGTTAAGAGAGAATGAAATAAAGATATTAAAATTTCGAATATTTCAAGATTTCAAATGACTCAAATGACTGGTCTGTTGAGATTTTCAAAGTAAACTAAAATGAATTTTGATAGTTTCTTATTTGACAAGAACTTTACAGAAAGCAGTTAATGACTTTGATTTTTTCTAAAAAGTAGAAACCAAGACTTACTTGTTTAAGTAGATCGAGTACAAAATTTTAACAATTTGCACTGTAGTTCAGTTTTTTATCTAAGAAAAACTGTTGTTAAGTGTTTCCATAAATTGATTAGAATGCACACGTGTTTCGGTTTGTTAGACCTTTTTCAAAAGTTGCTCGTAAGCTTCTAATTTGAAACTAACGTATTCTACTGAAGTTCTCATCGACCCTTTTAGTAATCTCGACTATCTGTTTTTAAAAATTTTTTCTTAGAAAATAAATCTATTAAGGGGGTGTTCGTGAAGCTTGTTTACAATAAATCTGTTATAAGTTTTTGTTTATTTTTTTCTTTTTCTTTGAAATCACATCGTCAATTAGGTTGTCCTTGTAGCTGTTGGTTCTAGCTAACTGTTCAATTAAAATAATGAACTATTTTATAAAAATGTTAAAACAATAACTCTCAAACAGTAAAAATGTAATTCAGCAGTTTACGGTTCATAAAACACACATGTAATCGCTGTAACGTAATATTCACTGTTCGGGTGTTCGGGAGACCACACGACGTTCACCCGTAAAACTGACTGTCTTCTACCCTATCCTTGAAACATGGAAACATGACTGGGCAATGGATGAAGCAGTGAGGTCAAGTGTGTGGTAGAGAAATTCGTGAGAATTCATACCGATCAGGGGGAGCCCTGGTATATGATACCGGTGTGGCCAATTTCGAGTCTCACCTTGGATAAGGTCATTTATGGTCACCGAACGGAACCCGCTGTTTGACCAAGGTCATCTATGGTCACCAAAGGAATCCGCTGTTTGACTGAATCTTAAGGAGGAGAATCGAAGTGAGGTTTATCCCGGTATTGAAGGAGTTCATGCCTATGGGAAACTGCATGCCGCCAGGTAACTGTGCTTAGGAGCTATCACGACCACCCTATGATCCGGACTGCAGCTGTGTACAGTGATTGGGAGAAGTTCTAAAAGTCATTACACTTAAGGAGAGTTGAAGCGAATACATAGCCTCTCACAATCAAGACAACTTCACCTTACTGAGGTACACACTGGGAGTCTATAACGTGTAGACTTACGAACGAAGCTCTGTCGAGGGTCCACCAAGCCTATATATTGGTAGATCGGGGTGGCAAAACCATTAAAAAACTAAGTCCTGCCACAATTGAGGTTGGATTCGATCGGGCAGTGGCTCCTACCCCTGTCTCGGGGAGGAACTTGTGAAGGTATGAAATAGGACTGGAGGGTTGCTCTATTAACTGAGTTATGTTGGGGGAATAGTCCTATTGCTGGACTAGGTACTTCACCCCGTATGAAAGAGGACGGCAGGGTACCGGCGGGTGAGCAGGTGTTAAGTCGATCGCTCCGGTACTAGCCTGGATAGCTAGTAGAGGGTGGATAGGCAACCTCGCTCCGACCAGTGAGTTGACTGGGAGCCATTGCTATGCAATTCGCGCGCTAATTGAGCGTATCTCAATTACTTCCTCCTTGGAAAGGACGTGGAGGTATGTTCACACGGGGACTCCACGTAAAACATTCAGATAATCTCTGTTATCACAGGATGATAACTCGTTATATAATTATAGTGTAGGAAGACTACATGTGCCAGCTGTTTTTTTATTATTATTACTACATAATGAATAACGTCTTAGTACAAAATACTTCATCAGGTATCGATTTTTGACTTAAAATGATAACAGCCAGTCGTCTTAGAACACCTTGTATATCAATGGCGTATTCTTGTTCTTGGGATAGTTGCAACCACATCGAATATAGATATAGTTTCCTAAATCAATAGAGTATTCAAAATTAAAGACGATATGCAAGAATCGGGATTAAACAAGTGTCTTTTACGACTAACAATTTAATACATTTTTTTTCAATTTAAGTACATAACTCTAATCTCTACCCATCGTCAAATGATCACTACTTCAAAAATGATTTGATTTAGTAGGTGGTGCCAACCCTTAAAGGAATTAGTAGTTGTATGCCTCTCTTTATAACGTGTTCACATATGTTCAACAACCTCATTCTCCAATCACTGGTTTACCTTAATCTAAGAATCGCTGAAGGCATTCATTTATGCTGCAATTTCGCAGATAGCCGCCATCTACGTATTGGGTGAAAGATGGGATAATGCAGTACACATTCTAATACAATCCCGAACGTCAATGTTTTCTTTGCATTTTGTTGCCAAGTTAAATGTTTTGCACTTTTCGCCATAAAGAATGGTTAAAGTGAAAATTGCATCCCTTTAGGTTTAATGAGGTAGACTGCCTAATTCTTGTATGGTGCCAACTTCATAGTCTATTTCTATCGTCTTTAATTTCCACGAAGGGATGAACTTTTTTAGAAGCAAAGCACATACAAGAGGAGTGATATTTGTGCTATAGGCGTATTTCTAATGGCACCATGCAGAGTATACAATTGAGAAAATTATGTTCAACAACTTTTATAGGTGCCGCCGCCGAAGAGATTCGAACTTTCACTTACTGTTTTGTGTTCAGTAACAGACAAAAGAAGGCCATTGATTAGATGTTCGGGTAATACATTGTCGATTATTAAATTTTACAACCTCTAGCGCATTATGTCGCGTTTTATACAGTGAAATTTTCTTATTTTCAAAATTAAGCAATTCGGTTACAAATTTTAAGCCTGCTTGCATAATGGGGTTCCACTTCTTTAAAAGGGCATTTTGTGATGGGTGTTAATTCTTCATGAACTTTTTAAATTTTATGAACAGGTATTCTACATTATTTACACGTATACAATTCATATAGAAATAGGTAGAAACCTTTAAACGTACCAAAAAAAGAATATATATTGAAATAGTTGTCTATGATGTTTCTACCATTATATTATGTAAACGAATCGTTTCTTTCATGCATTAAATTCAATACTTATACATTCTAGTGATTATGTTGTGCTTCTTAAATACCTAACATTCGTTTCTAGCCATAGTAAGGATTCTTTTCTACAAGAGTTACCAGAACAACCTGAAACATAGATACTGAGTATTTTAAGCGAAATCTAAAAGAAATACTAACAATGAGTATCAGAAACCAAAATGTACGTATAAAATAGTCATACAACAAAGTATAAGAATGTATAAAGGATGTATAAGAAGTATAACAACTTGGATGATTTATGTCAATTAGCTACATTATATACTGTAGTGATCAGAGTTCAAGCCCAGTAAACACACACACGTTGAAATACCGTTGGAAATTGTCATATCGTTATAAATAAAAACGCTAAAATGTCCCCAGAATTCACGTGAAAAGAAGCGTGTTTACGCAACATTTTAATCAATTTTAGGTATAGAAAACGTGATAATAGACAATAGTATATTAAAGTATTAGTTTCATAAAACACGCTAGTTACGTAGAAATACTGCTTACTATCAGCAAGCAGATAATATCATATTACATTTCAAGATAAGAATAAAGTATTATCTATCGTGGGAACTGCTTAGAATGCAGTATTAACTTTCTCATGAGAAGTGCTTATCATGCAGATAATATTGTATTACTTTTCTCGTGGGAACTGGGGCTTAGTAATATTTTATTTAGATAAGAGAATCATATATAAAGAGTTTTAGACAGTAGATTCATTCAGTTTTGATCAGTTCATAGTTAGGTTTACATCTAAGCTCTAATGAGCATTTATATTATTGTGTATTGTAATTGTCATTACTTCCGCTGGTTTAAAATAAAGATCCAGGGAAAACAAAAATCTTTTTAAAAACTCGTTTCATTTGAACACAAACGAAACTGGCGCAGTTAACGTCCGGATCTTCAGAAATTAGATGAACCAAGTACTCTAATTTTCCGTTTCAACGGTCAATTGAAAAAACCATCCGCTCCAAGTAGACACCGCCGCTGACGTCGCATTGGGTCCCCGAGGACACACATCGCCCCGGACAAAGCATCTTTACGGCACCTACTTCAACAACAACCGCTTTGTCCATTGCGAGGACCCTGTTCATAGTGAATCCCCGTCAACTGCTGACGACGGATCATCGCGATCAATACTTCATCATTACAAGAAAATGTAAGTGAAATTTATAATCTTAAAGTGAAAAGTTTAAAGTTTTAAAAAATAAATTTAAATTCAAATCATAAATTTACTAACATAGTTTTACAATTAATTTAAGCTATAATGAAGAGCATTTAATTATACAATCTGTTTCAATTTATTTGCTTTCGATAGACGAAAGGAATAGTTGGACACTTTGGTAATTAATAATTGCATTTTAGTTTCTAATTTACGTACTTGGTAGACGCCAAATCGATAGGTAGTGTCAACTAGTGACATTATAAAGCCTTCATGCTTGCCATGTATGGGTAGGACCCTTAATTTTTAAGCCCACTAACATAAGAATAATAATTAAAAATCCTATATAATAATAAAAGTGTATTATTAATGCAAAGGAATCGCTCAAGATCTCCAAGACGATCAAGAAGTGTAGAACGTTCAAATCTGAACAACCCTCTTTTGTTATCTTTAAATAAGAATAATATTAATAGAAATATGGTTTTTCCTGCACATTTTCGTGTTTCCCTTTTAAATGAAATTCCAAATTACGATGGTAATCCATCGACATTTCCTGAATTTATTAGAGCTGTTGATACAATCACAGGTCAATTTTGAACAGAAAACTTAGCAGATTACATTAATCAATTGATTATTTCAGCAATCAGAAATAGATTAAAAGGTCAAGCATTAGAAATAATTACTGGATACGAATATGCTACGTGGAATGCATTAAAGCAAGTATTAATAGAAGATTTTGGAGACCAAAGGTCAGAATTAAATTTATTAATCGATTTAACTAAATTAAAACAAGGAAAAGATTCTCCAATAGAATTTTATAATAAAATTAGAACACAATTAGCAATATTTAATTCTAAAATTGCTTTAGGAAACGAAAACCAAGTCATTAAAAATTACAAACTTCAATCAAATAAAGACTTAGCATTGAGAACATTCACTAGTGGACTCAATGACGACTTTGGAACTTTTATTCGTAGTCGTAACCCAAATTCATTAGAAGCAGCCCTTACTATGATTAAAGAAGAGCTCGATATCAGATACTCTCAAGCTCAAAATTCAAAATTATCTTCAAATTTAAATCAAAGACGATCTATTAATTTTACACCAAATAATTTTAAACAATTTACAAATAATTCATTTAGGACCGCTTATCCACTAAGACAACCCCAACCTTTCATGCAACCCCAACCTTTTATACAACCTCAACCTTTTACACAATCTCAACCTTCTGCACAATCATTTGTCCCTAGACAATTTAATCCTAATTTTAATAGGCAAAGCAATTCAACCAGCCACCAACATCGAAATGTCTTTGCCCCAAAACAAAATTATAGGCCAACCAATAAACCTATACCTATGGAAGCAAACACAATAGTAAAAAGACCTCCCACTACACAATTAACCAACCATAATAAATTTCGAGCTAATTCTCAAAATATAAGGACTTTGCCTACTCCAGCTGGTCCACAACGAACTTTATCTCCGAAGAATTATTCTATCATGATGACGATGAACCTGAAACTTCCACATACCCCCAATATGACTATCAAGATTCTATCACTAGGTCTGAACAGTTCCCTGAATAGTACCTTGAACAATCAACCGAAGAAGAAATACCCACTGAAGAATTGGAAAATTCTTATTATCAATACTCAAATAACGACAATGAAGATGCCGAAAATTTTCATTAACGGCCTCGGAAAATATTGAAAGCTTTAGTATTAACCCCAAATCTAATCTCCCATATATTGTTATACCGTCTACTGGACAAAAACTCCTAATAGACACTGGTAGCTCTAAAACCATAATTTCCCCTAAATTTCCCCTAATTTTGTTTATAATTTTAACTTTGAAATTACCACTTCTCATGGAACCACCAGACTTAATTTAGTTGCTAATTTACCTATTCCAAACCTTTTTTCAGAAGATGGATTTCATCTTTGCTATTTATACGATTTTCATTCTGAATACGTAGGCTTAATTGGCTCAGATCTACTTCACAATTTATCAGTCAGAATTGATTATAAATGGATGCATATCCAAACCGATAGCACTACAATACCGTTTTATTATAATTCATCCATGATTAAACAGGAAACCCAACGACGTAATGAATGTAATTTTTCCAAATTAAAACATAACGAAATTCCAATAAAACAAATTGAAATACCCCCACGTACTGAAATGTTTGTGACTTTACCAGCCGTTGGTAAAAGTGGAATAAAAATAACCCCAAGATTAAATTTTAGTAAACATGTCATGATCCCTTCTGCATTACTTAAATTGCATAATAATTGGTTTCAAACTAGTGTAATAAACACTTCTAATGAAATACAAAAAATAAATATATACTCCCCATTAATTTTAGATGAATATGAGACTAATAATGAAGAATCAATACAAATCAACAACATAGACGTTCATAATTCCAAATTAAACATCAAGCCATTCTTAATGAGAATTTACAAACAAATTTAAGAACTGACCATCTAAACGAAGAAGAACAAACATTATTAACCAATCTTTGTTATCAGTATAAAGATATTTTTTATTCTCCAAATATCCCTTTATCTTCCACCAATTTAACCAAACATCATATTAGAACCAAAACTGATGTTCCTATATTCACAAAAACATATAGATACCCACATGTGCATCGAGAAGAAGTAAAAAATCAAATTCGTAAAATGTTAGATGACAAAATTATAGAACCTTCGGAAAGTCCATATAATTTTCCAATTTGGGTCGTTGCTAAGAAACTAGACGCCTCAGGACATCAGAAATGGCGCATTGTTATCGATTATCGCAAATTAAACGAACAGACGTTGAAGACAAATACCCTTTACCACGAATCGAAACCGTTTTAGACCACCTTGGTCGAGCCAACTACTTCACTACTTTAGATCTCGCATCTGGTTTCCACCAGATTATAATAGAAGAATCAGACAGCGAAAAAACAGCTTTTTCGACTGAAGAGGGCCACTTTCAATTTCGACCTTTATGCCCTTTGGATTAAAAAATGCTCCAGCCACATTTCAACGAGCTATAAATAATGCTCTCATAGGACTAACCCCCCCAACAATGCCTAGTTTATCTTGACGATATGATTATTATTTACTCTACTTCTTTACAAGAACACATAACCCGCTTAAAAAATGTTTTTAATCGATGTCGACAATCAAATATCAAAATTCAATTAGATAAATCCGAATTTTTACATAAATCCGTAAAATATCTTGGTCATATAATAACCTCGGAATGAATAAAACCTGATCCTTCTAAAATTTCAGCCATTATAAATATCCCTGCCCCAAAAACCAAAACAGAAATAAAATCATTTCTAGGATTATTCGGATATTATAGAAAATTTGTTAAAGACTGCTAAAATAACTAAATTCTTAACTGTTTGTCTCAAAAGGGATAGTAAAATTATACACAACCCTGAATTTCTTCAAAATTTCGAACATTGCAAACAAATTTTAACTAATGAACCGTTACTTCAATATCCCGAGTTTAATAAAATTTTTGAATTAACCACTGATGCATCTAAATATGCCTTAGGTTCAGTATTATCACAAGATGGAAAACCTATTTGTTATGCATCAAGAACCCTTAACGAAGCTGAACAAAAATATTCTACAATAGAACGAGAACTGCTCGCTATAGTGTGGGCAACTCAACAATTTCGCCCTTACTTATACGGTGTAAAATTCAAATTATACACAGACCATAGACCGTTAATTTGGCTTAGAAGTTTAAAAGAACCAAATTCAAAATTAACCCGTTGGGTACTCAAACTCGAAGAGTATGACTTTGACGTAAACTATTTACCAGGAAAACTAAACAAGGTAGCTGATGCTTTATCACGCATTCAAATTTATCCTATGAATGTTGAAACCGATAGACTTGAAACCCCCGAACCACAAACTTTCACCAATATCGATAGTAGACTAGCAAGCAGAGCTAGCACCCCTGATATTACCGAATTATTCGACATACCAATAATAAATCCTCCTGTGTAAGATAAACCTCGTATTAAAATACTTACTGATGTACAAGTAAAACCACCTGATAACCGCCCCAACATACCAAGTACTAAAAACAAAGACGAAGACAGTAAATCCCTTACAGATACAATACATACCCAATTATCATCAACCCCAGTAATAGATATCTCTGACAAACCACTACAACATTTTAAACATCAAATTGAATTCATAAGAGCCCAAATTCCAAGAAAAATCCGTAGTACAAAATATGATGGAAACATCTATTACACTGCATTTACCAATGACCACAATAAAACTGATATGTTTAATAAAATACTAATCGAACATTGTGAACCTAAAACTCATTACTACTGTCACTTTCCTGATAACGAACTTTACCTTGATTTCTCAAATTTCATCGCAGAAATAACTAATGAAAACACACCCAAATTCCATCGCTGTACCATTCAAGTTACATATATTATAGACCCCGAAGAAAGACAAAATCAAATTCAAAGTTACCATTTAGGCAAAACCAATCATCGCGGAATTAACGAAACTTTAGAACATATTAAACGCAAGTATTATTGGAAATCTATCAATAAAGACATCACTGAATTTATTAATAAATGTCAAATTTGTAAAACTCAAAAATATAATCGTAATCCGATTAAACAACCTTTTCAACTTACACCGACTCTTAATAGACCATTTCATACCGTACATTTAGATATCTTTCGAATAGGCAATAAAAGTTATTTGACCATAATCGAGCCTTTTCCCGATTTGATCAAGCTTATCCTATTAAATCTCATAACCTGATAGATGTTATTGAACAATTACTAACTTATATATGCATCTTCACAGCCCCAAATATAATTATTGCTGATGGAGAATTTAATAAAAACATACTTAAAGATTTCCTAATTCTTCACAAAATTCAACTACACACTACAACCCCCGCTCACCACCAATCAAATTCGCTTGTAGAATGTCTACATTCCACTATCATCGAACATTATCGTTTATTGACTAATATACCAGAACACCAAAAACTTCAATACTGTATCTTGGCTTACAATCACACAATCCATTCAAACCTTAAGCTAACACCTTTTGAAATAATGTTCAGGCACACAGAAAGCAAAAATCCATTCGACTTAGATTATACAAAAACCTATTATCATGATTATATGTCGGAACATAAAACAAGAATGCGCTATCTATATGAATCATTGCAAAAAGAACAAACGGACACCAAAGAAAAACGAAATATAAAATTAAACCAAAAGCGCGGAACAAAACAACTTGAACTAGGAAGTAAAGTTTTCATTACGACTAACACTAGAAATAAAAAGGACCCGAAATTTTCTGGACCATACACTATTTCCCAAATTTTTGAACATGATACTTATGAATTAACACCCCCTAATGAAGGACCTCAAATTAAACGACATATAAACGAACTATTACCATTTTCAGGTTAACTATTATCGCCTGCTACATCCTCACAATCCAATTTGTGACCAGTGACGTAATTATCGAAAACTTAGATGACAATCCTGGACTTTATCCATTAAACTTAGGTAACGCTATCCTAAAAGAAAGCGAATTTACATTAATTAAGGCTATAGATTATACACCAATCATTACTCAATATGGTATGCTTAAAGAAAATTTAATAAAAATCATTATTCTTTTGGAAAATCAACAATACCCCATCGAACATAGGCTGTTCACTAATATTACTGACATATTAATTAGTCATAATAACATATTATTAATCATTAAACAATATTTAAACAAAGCTGACAAACTTATCGATCAATTATTCCCTCAAACACAACATACAATCCAAAAACGAGGACTCGTAGATGGTTTAGGAACCATTTCTAAATTCTTAACTGGCAATCTGGATGCCAAAGATGGTCAAAGATATGAAACATTGATTTCCAAATTACAAAAAGTTAGTGAAACACAAACTAACGTCATATTAGAACAAGCTAAAATTCTTAATGACACTATTTCCACTATAAACAATCTAGCCAACAATCAAATGCTACTCAATGAAAACCTAAACAAAATTATTTTAGAAAACGAACAGGTGAAAAAACATGTCGCCACAGTGTCCCAAAAAACAGTTTTACTCGAAGCCGTGCAATCTTTACAACTTCTTATAAACACCTACTTTGAACTAGAAAACGCATTAACTTTCGCACAGAATCAACAAATGCATATGTCATTAATTGACAATATTGAACTAATTCAAAATCTAAAGGATATTTCACACAACACAAAGGACAACAAGGATATTTCAACACTTGTCCCACCAAACAACATTAACCATTCCCTATTCCGCAGATCAAAGTTATCTACATCTATATGAAAGTATCATTATTACCAAAGCCAATCAAATTGCGAATAGAATCACCTTCATCTTTGAAATTCCTCTAACCTCTAAAACTAACCAATATCAACTTATACAATTGATACCTTTTCCAATATTTATTAACACCCGTCATTTCCGTATGATTATTCCAACCTACAATAATATATTGTTTAATACTAAAATGAGTATCCCTATCGAACTCGATCATTGCAAATTAGTTAGAATAGACACTTACTTTTGTAACCAAAATAATCACTTTGAAATTCCAAACGATAAATTATGTGAAATCCAATTACTTTCTTTTAATAGTGACCAAACATGTACCCCATATCTTTTTGATCTAACTCATATTAAAATCTCTCAAATAGATACTGCCACTTGGCTAGTAACTGTACCTTCCAAAGCAATTCTAGATATTAATTGTAAAAATCAAAATTTTCGAAAAGAACTTTATGGTTCTAAAATTTTACATTTGAGCCCTGATTGTACAGCGTTAATTAATCACGAGCAAATGTTATTTGTAGCTAAAACTACGTCAAACAAAATTATCGACCTAAAATTACCAAATATTGACCAAATAGTAATATCTGAATCGAGTAATGTTGACATCTCAAGAGTCGACTTAATTCCGATCGATACACAAAAGTTAATTGACAATCAAATCAAAATTACCGATAACGGTTATCTACTAAAATCAATTGATCATGTGACTGCTAATCATTTAAGCATATCATCTATTATATTAACCATAATTGCTATAATTTTAGTTATAAGTATTTTTGTATATTTATACTGTAAACGTAATTCCTTATAAATAAAATTCATTGGCTTTCTAAATAAAGATTTAGTTGTGATAAATAAAAACACAGAAAATTAAAATCTTCATTTTCCTTTTACTGATTTTAATATTGTTTTAAATAAAAACCATATTAAAACATTTTAGCGCTGAGGAGTTACGTAGAAATACTGCTTACTATCAGCAAACAGGTAATATCATATTACATTTCAAGATAAGAATAAAGTATTATCTATCGTGGAAACTGCTTAGAATGCAGTATTAACTTTCTCATGAGAATTGCTTATCATGCAGATAACATTGTATTACTTTTCTCGTGGGAACTGCTTAGTAATATTTTATTTAGATAATAGAATCATATATAAA
This sequence comes from Agrypnus murinus, assembly GCA_929113105.1. Lineage (NCBI taxonomy): Eukaryota > Metazoa > Arthropoda > Insecta > Coleoptera > Elateridae > Agrypnus > Agrypnus murinus. The sequence goes on along the minus strand of OV816023.1, from coordinate 114,575,741 downwards.
GAGTTTTAGGCAGTAGATTTATTAAGTTTTGATCAGTTCATAGTTAAGTTTACATCTAAGCTCTAATGAGCATTTATATTATTGTGTATTGTAGTTGTCATTACTTCCGCTGGTTTAAAATAAAGATCCAGGGAAAACAAAAAATGTTTTTAAAAACTCGTTTCATTTGAACACAAACGAAACTCGCTAAAAGTCTTATGAAACGAATACTTTATACTATTTTTTATGTTTGCCTTATTTTTAATCATTTTAAAAAAGAAATAATTTAATTAACTAGGTTTTTTAACAAAATCGAGAGTTTGTATTAATATATTACGTGACTTAGACGTCAAAGATTTATGTAATTTATGACCGGTTATAACGGTTAAATTAAAACGTTGTATAAACGTAGTAAACTCACTATTTTGTTGATAATAGGTCGATTACAAACATTTAAAAAACGTCTTTTCTAAGTCGTTTAAAATCAACCAAATACCAACGTTTCATATTCAACGTATAACGTTATTTCAACAAACATACGTTATAAACACATTTTTTCAACGTCTGTGTGTTTACTGGGAGGGAGATACATAGGAGTAGTAATAAAGTAATAAAATGTCGGATCTTCCTAATTATTTATTTCTATTTAATTTAATAGATGCTATTTATGGCGGGTGATCATCAGAGTGGAGTTATTATTATCTAATATGAATAATTAGAGGAAATTTGCACTTACCTTTAAGTTTGGCATCTAGTTAAGCTTATAATTGTTGTTAATTTAGCATTTGCTTACTTATTTTTCAATGACCTACATTGTGTATGTAAAAGAAATACCTACGTTGTGTTTAAGAAAGAAAAGATATACCTACGTTGTTATTATTTGTTTTGTTTCAAGTTTGCTTATGGTGGAGTTTGTCTCCAAACTAGTAGGAAATAATTGAATCCAGGTAACTGAGATTCAGGTAACTCAAATTCGTATTCGAAGTGTACCACACACAGGTTTGGAGATACATGGAATGAAAGACTGAATTTTCACAACAGGAAATTTAAAAGACTTATTTAGCAATCACCACGAGGACAGTGTTACAAAAATATTTACAGTTTATTTACAATGTCGCCCCTATTGTAGGAGTCTTTAAAACAAACAATTTCATTGTTCTGAATTTACTTTGAGTTATTTAAAGGTTTGGCTGAACGAAAAAGAAACGCTGAAAAGAAAACCTAATAAAACACTGAAGGGTTCTGGTCAAAATGATTACGACCAGGTCAAGTTACTAAATAAGGGTAAGTTTATTTTCGGTTAAGTTCGATTCTTTAGAATTAACACTTTTCTATCTTTATCTGTTTACCTTGTGATTATGATTGTCTCCTTTATGAGATTTAGCTGATTTTATTTTTTATCTTATTTTTACTTTTAATAAGAGCTGGTCCGATAGTGATTAAATCTTAAGTGATAATTTCTTTAGAATTTTCGTGAGCTGTGCATGTATTGGTTAAGCCATGATTATATTATTGTTTAATTGTTTATGTTTTCTTTAATTGGTGGTAGATTCGAACAAATCTGATATAAATTTTTGATTTGATTTGATACTTAATTGATTGAAAACTGGTTGGAAATCTAACAGAGATGTTGAGTTTGGCAGAAGGATAGGTAAACTAGGAAAAGTTCGCGTCGTGTTACAATTTTACTCTTAAGCCAGGATTACTGAACCAAAAGCCGAAACAAGAGAATTTACATTCGAATCAAAACAAAATTTTAAGCTTAATAATGTTTACATGCCAGTTAAGTTAGTCCAACCAAATGTAAATAAATTTTGAAGTTTCCTGTATGGAAACTAGAGTTGCGGATGAGCACCGGGTTCAAAGTAAAATCATAGCACTATCGTACTTTTGAGGAAACCTGGTAAAATATTTTATAAGCTACATGATTCGCGATGTGACAATTCGCAAACCCGGATAGCTAAGGTGGGTTTTCGCACACTTAACATAGACTACCTGTTTCTTCTGATCAGAGTAATTTGTAATAAATGTACATTATATAAAACCCACGTTGGTTCCAAGTAGTAAATTTGTTTTGTTTTTGTTTTGTTTTGGTTTTACTCAATTGGAACTTAAAGGTGTGCGTGTGTGTAAGGTGTATGATCGGAAGAGGGCTTATCAAAGGTCACCTGAGAAGCGACTTTCCCGCATTAGGGAAGTCGGTCTAGTTACGCCTAATTAAGAAAGCAGTAACTCAAAAGGTTAAAAAGGTTAGACGGTGTAGTTGGAGATTGTAAGATAGTAGAACTTCAGAGATGCTTAGTTCTCAAAATTGTTCTAGTCACTCTCGTTGAGATTTGATACTAAACGGGTTGAACTGATGATAAATCAAAACAATAAATTATAGAATTCCAGTTATTTAGTAGTCAAAAGCGACTTCTTGACTTCCTGCAGCGAGGGTGCATTTTATAAACTTTGGGTGGCTGACACTTTATTAGTCTGTTGCTAACAAAACTGATCCTTCCTTGTTTAGGCGTTAATGACCAAAGTCCCTTCTCCTATGGTTATTCCAATTAACATATGATTAGTCAAATTATACGATTGTTATTTAAGAAAAACAGAATTTGTATCTAGATTGTCTCTTGTTTGGATATCAATTTGCTCTCGTTTTAAGTATTTAAGTGAATTAAGTTTCGGGAAACTCTTGACAGGTTGTTAAATTGACTCTGTGTCCCTTTTTTTAACATAACTCTCCGAAATTTCCCTTTTCGCAACTAGCTTAAAGTTAAGTAAATTTGTTTCTCCCGGACTTGTCTAGAGGGGGTTGACGGTCTATTAAGTGACTAAAACGCGACGTCTTTCATTAATAACAATCGTAATCAATCATTTAAACAAATACAAACATGTACAAAATGGAAATTCAAAATTACGATATGATATTTTACATCACTCATTTTCCTTGAAACGAATTCTTAATTCCCTTTTGAAGATTGATAACATAGAATGAACTCTATCTGAAATTAGTCCCTATTTTCCTTTTACAATTATTCACTTATAGTCAAGTTTGGTTTGTTAACTTCACAATTGATACGTAAGTTCGACTATTCCTTTGTTTCGAAAGGCCCATATGGAAAAACACGTGTAGCGTGTCTAATCAGGCACTTCCAAAACTGCGTGGGAACGGTCTTCGAACGGCAAGAAGTGAAAACGACCAAAAAGGCTTCCGACGAGGCCTGTACCAAATTCTCGGGCCCGCTGTCTCATAGTTATTTGCGTTTAGCCCGACTCCTAGAAGAAACTGCGAGAACGGTGTCACATAACACCGGAAATTCGGCTATCAGCAGTAAAGAGAAACAACAATATTTAAGACCGCTTGCGCGTTTTTAGTTCTCGATTTCTGAAAGATAATATAATTTTTCAAAAAATGCAAATTTCCGACTTACTACAATACTAACTATAGAATTCGATAACTAACAGTATACTGAATCTGATGGAATTAATTATAGCTTACATAAAAAAAATATAAAGCGTACACGCTGATAATAAAACTATATTAAAATAATTTAATAAAAGTTTATTACCCATCACTCTACTCTGAACGATAGAGTATATGACGTTACCGAGTGACTTTAACCCGGGAATGACATAATATCTAGCACAGATTCGGGAAAGATTTTTCAGCTTCGGGATAAATCTCAAATATGACACTTAACTATCTAAACGGATAAAACTAAGACTGTTCACTGTAACTGATCCAAGTATAGGGTAGTTAAAGAATAAATTTATTTAAATTTGAAAAATAGCTGAAACATGCTCAATTCATATCAAAATATCAGTCATTAGACTTATATTTAAAAAACAAGAATACAGTTCATTAATTGTTATAAACCAATATTTCTTATATTAAACTTTGCAGAATATTTTTTAGGATATGCCCCACACCACAATTTTAGTTACAAGTTACCTCAGGGTAATACCACATCAATTCTTTTGAACCATTGAGCAATTTTTTGGAAGGTTTGATCATCACTCTCTTTGATTTTTTTCAAATTTGGCGCAATTGTTATACTCCTAAAGATAAGTAAAAAGCCAAAATATTATATTTTTAACTCAAGTTATTCTTGAGTGCCCTTCTAAACTGTACAAAAATAAGTGATATTGAGTATGTTGGCGTTTACGTTTTCCTTTAAACCTTTTGATAGAAATAAGATGAAATGAAACAAAAACTGTTTTAAAATCCACCATATTGGGCTGAATATGTTTTTCAATATTGGCAACATTAGTTTTGTTTTATGAATGATATTCTTTGTTCTGAGTAATTACTTACAAAAAATCTGGGTTAGCTAAAACGTTAATAAAAAATTCCTGGGTGATTTTTTGCATTACATATCCTTTAAATACCTATGTCTGCCAGATTTCAACTTGAGATTTCAATGGGATCATTACTTATAATTTTTTTTAAACATACACTGTTCAGTATATAGTGACAGTATGTACTATTGATTTCATAATGATCTAGGACAGCAAGACTAATATGATACTATTTTATTCTTTTCTTATCATGTAAAAATAGCATCATATTAGCCTTGCTGTCCTAGATCACCAATAGTTCCAGACACGTAGCCAGGTGGGTAGCTGAAGCCCCCCCCCTCCGAAGCATATATGCGACTTCGAACTTTTTTCACTTTAAAGTTTATTTTATTGTATAAAAAAATTTTTTTGTAATAATTATATTTGATTTAATATGTTAGCCTGAAAGAAATGTCTTCCCGAGCAGAAACTTGTTATGGCAAACCTTAAAACGATCTGGGCCGGGTCAGGTTCCACTACGGCATGCCCTATTAAGGAATTTATATGTGACCCTGATCAGGTTCCAATATGGACTGACCTATAAGGTTGTTCCCTATCGGGCTGGGATATGGATATGGACATATTTGAAAGCCTGATCGGGTTCAGATCTGCCAAGGCGTTACATTTCTGATCTGGCCCTTGTTTAAACTAGGGCAGGCCGGATATGGGCCTGATTCTAGCCTTATCAAATTTCTGCTCGGGTTGCTACGGGCCTGAATAGTGCATAGTATGTATTATACTGAGTACCTGTAAATCTGTAATTTTCCATGAACGGTTTGACAAAGCAAAAACAGTATTGTCGGGACACAGAATTTTCACTGTTTTATACCTATCTGAAAAAATAAAATATCAACAAAATTCTACTCTGCTAGTGATGACTGACGAGTCATTTATACATCCATATTTGATGAACTAATTAGACCTACATTACAAATATATAAAATTACAGGTTTTGTTACATGTGAATATAACTGCAAGTGGTGGTTAGAAGCATGTGAAGTCTTCAAATAGTAAAAAATGTGAAGTCATCGTGTAATTTCTACATACTGCTGGTCCTCTACCAACATTTGTTTTTCCGCAAATACCAGATCTTCTAACAGTATCCTACAAACAGATTTTAAGCAATGTAGATTGAAATACAGCTACAGGCCGTGCATACAGTTAAAGTTATCAGGAAATGCAATTAGCATCCAGTATTTTACATCACTTACTATGCATCAAATTAAAATTTTCTTTATTGTGTGTCTTAGTGATTTTAACTTATTCTAGTTGATAACAATTGGTACGTGTTCTGATATTACTGAAAATTTTCTTGGCGAGTATATAAATATACACGAATATTTTATTTAGGTAACGTTTCACAAATAATTTTAGATCTTTTAAAAACTACAGGAATTTGTGATTTTTCTTATTAAAGTAATGCCACCATTTTAAAGCCTAAATGATGGACTTAAAAACAGTTTTTGTTTCATTTCTTTATCTTATTTCTATCAAAAGTTATAAAGGAAAACGTAAACGCCAACACGTAAACATGCTCAAAATCACGCATTTTTGTACACTTTAGAAGGACACAACTCAAGGATCACTTAAGTTAAAAATATAATATTTTAGATTTTTACTTATCTTTAAGAGTCTAACAACGTGCAATATTTGAAATAAATTGAAAAGGGTAAGTTACAACTCGTTCGATCTCTTGACATGGAATTACCCCTCTGTAATTTCTATAAAATATATTCAAAATGCTCTTAATGGAGATAAATCTATCAGGAATGAATTCACTTATTGTGTAATAAAATTTACAACTACTGCAGATTTAAATAAAAATCATTACGGCTTTCCATTGATAATAATCAGAAGGTATTTAATATAGTAAGCCACACATTGTTAGTGCGGAAGTTGGAATCTAGTTTGGAATGTCCTGATTTTAGAACTATGATTTGTAGAGCCATATGGATGGACTTACGGAATTTACAAACCTAAAATTAAAAATAATTTTCATATAAATTGAATGTGTTCTTGTTGAAAAGGTTCTTATGCCATTTTTGATTTTACGCACATCGAGAAAAACTAAAAAAGATAAGTTTGGGGACTGCTGGAACGTGTCAGGACTTACCTCACATATAAAGATCAAATACCTTGTTTAGCAACCTAAATGTAGTAGAGATAAATTCAAATTGAATATGTCAAAATATCCTACAAATATAATTAAATGTGTGTAATGCACAAACGGCAGTCCTGGACAGCTGTTTCGAGCTTTTGGCTCTCATCAGCTGCAGCCAGCGGCTTGTGAATTGCACACCATCCAAGCTTATACTAAGCTCAAAATAAATTAATGTCGTGAAAAAAAGTCGCGACATTTGTAGAAAAATAACTGCATTAATTACGATCTTAAAATATTCTCTATATAGTAATTTACATGAATGGTAATATAAGCTTGAATAGTGTGTGTGTGTGTGTGTGTGTGTGTGTAATCCACAAGCGGCTGCTTCTAGCTGATGAGAGCCAATAGCTCGAAACAGCTGTCCTGGCGTGTCGTTTGTGAATTACACACATTTTTCATTTTGGTTGTGATTTTAGTTTGTATATTGAGAATGAGTGATAAGGATGACTGAAAGAAATTGAGTGTCTACATTCATACAATACCCTTATTATTGCACTACGGGCAAGTTTTGTTTAGCTATGACGCAACCATGGCATTCTCTTTGAAAACGAAATACTAATAATAATTAACAACATAAATATCTAGGTCAATCTCCTTTTTGTTCTAACATAAACAGGACAGCCCTGTGTTAGAAGTAGTTTATTATTATTATTGGTAATTTAATTTCTTGGGATGAAATTGAGCAAATACTTTAATTTCCTAAATAACTGTTAATTTTCCATTGTGTTATAGCTACATTAATTCTTTAGATATGAAGAATAAGTAATTAATCATAGATTTAATTAAGTCCGTACTATTGTTTGCATCGACAAACCAAAAATTCAAAACAATACTATAAAATCTACTTCCTGAAATCGAAGTACACATTTAAAGTACATAAGGGAAGATCTTACGAAACTGGCCATTTTCAGTGTTACTACTTTTTAAAATCGAAGTTTTAGTTTTGGTGATAATATTCGAGAATGAGTTGCTTATACATATTGACAATTTAATTTCATAATTAACAGTGCTGGATGTCTCCTCAGTTTGAAATTATACCGGGTAAGCGGGTTACAACTAAAAAATCTGCATTAACCTTGTGTTCGATTGTTATTAATAACAGCTCATCATCATGATTTTCAATTTTTAAATCATATTTTAAAATAGTGTTCTATGGCTAATTATTGCAAAAAATAAGTGTTCTTCTAGATTTATTATAAGTAATAATAACATACTAACAAGAAAGAGCACGGAAGGCTACGTAAATCCTTATGAAATAATACACGGAGCAAGGTGAAAGCTATGTTGTTGACATTTGATGTCAGAAGGGTTGCCAAGAAGAACAATCTAAATATTATCCTGAAAAGAAGTGTAGTTAAGAAAAGTGGATAATCTGGTCGCACTGCCATAATAACGATGAAAAAGATAACGTCAATATAATATTACACGTTTTCGTACCCTTTCTTGTTTGAATGGCTTTATTACTTGCTTATAATAAATTTGAGCAATTAATTATTTTTGTTTTGCAATAGCTACAGCACACATGGTTTAAATTATTATTTAAAAATGTAAGACCATGATATGTGATTAATTTTTAGTTGTAACCCGTAATCCAAGAGCGTCAAAAAATAAGTCCATTCTGTGACTGTTTTTAAGAATCTGCCAAAAATGTTAAACTTGCTCAAACAGTTTTTTGCCTAAATATGTTGAAAATTTATTTGAAAACTAGTAAGATCTTAGAAGTTTTAGTATTTCTCAAGAAGATGAAATAAACTATTGATGCCCTAATAAATTAAGGTTTTTGAAAATGCTTTTTAAAAATCATTTGAGACAAAACCTCCATAATGACATAAATTTATTTTCCAATCAGTAGGTTGGCTCGAAGATCATTTTGTCAAAATACATCCATCATAATCTTATTCTAAAATCTTAAAACTGTGAAACGTACGACACAGCAACAGGACGTAATGTCTCAGAAAGAATGTGTGTTGCACACACCTACGCAAACATACAGGTTGGAAACGCATGGGCATGGACAAAAGCGTTCATAAAAATAGTGAAATGATGCGTTTCCAACAGGTATAGTTTCTGGCCTAGTGCTCCACTTTTTTCTTTGTTTCTTTTTATCTCTGGTTTAGTACATTCAGTGATTGATTTAATTTGCCCGCTTTTTCCTTACCTTACATTTTTGTAAGGTAATTGTTTGTTTAATGTATTTTATCTTATTTAAACTTATTCTTAAATACACATAAAAATTATATTCTAAAAATGTCCTGTCAGTGACACCTGTGTCCTCCCTCAGATGTCTTCCTCCGAGGCATCACAGAAAGGACCTTCTCAGAACGAACATTTTTAGAATGTTTTGGGAACAAATAAAATCTGGCGAATTAAACCGCGATTGTTTTGAAGTTATAATTTCTAATTGACGTGGTTCATCAAGATATACAACCATTTTGCTGCTAAATATAATAATCTTACTGCATGCTATAACACAGAATGAACAGGTAATAAACCTACTCTTTTGTATTACGCTATTATAGCCAGATTTTTAAAGATAAAACTGAATATTTGAATAACTTTCCTAGTATACGCATATGCAGCAGTATTCGTTCTTTACAACTAATAAAACTAAATACGCAGTGATGTCACCTGTTTTGATTATTATAGACTTAACTGTACTGTCTCAGAATGAACATTACATTTAAAAATAAACTTTGATAAATTATTAGGTTATTCAAGGCACTAATGTAGCAATTTAATTTTGTAGTTATTTAAACCAAAGAGTTCTTTTCATAAAATTAAAATTTGTTAAAGTTACCCGCAAGTATTTTAAACATAATTATACAGAATGGTACACGTCTAGAGTGGACGTTTTGGACTAGATTGTCAAAAAATAACATATTTCCTTATGAAGATATTGGTTTCTAATAAAAAAACATATTACCTTACTATTTATTTTGTAGAATAGAATCAAAAGCGCAAGTGTAATGAATAGTGTAATGAAATACTTAGATTTCTCTTGGGACATGAAAGTGGCCGGTTTCGCAAGATTCACCCCCAAAGATTAGCAGACATTGAGTTTAGGTTTTTATAAAGCAAACTAGGAAAATCTCGTCAAGACATGACGGTCAAAAGCATTGAAGGATTTCTCCTATATATATGTTACAACATTCGATGTGTGATTACAATCCCAAACAGAACCAATTGAAAAATCTAAGCCTAGCACTCCTCTCTCTCAGCTTACCCTACTCTCTTCCAACATATATTCCTCTCTGGCTTACCCCTCCCCGCCGATTTATTCTACATACATACGGAAATTCTATCTTACGAAATGATAAGAATAAAATCAAAAATCGATCTTGTTTAAAACATTCTTGAAAACGTCTATTATTACATATTTCAAAAACATGACATAAACATAGTGTTGGCAAATTGCCTACGTTTTATACAAACAATATGAAACTGCTCTGAATATTGTTTGTATAATTCGTCTGTTGTCCATAATTTTTAACTATGCGAGTTGTATTTACGCAACCTAACAATTTTTTAAACATTAACCGCTTATTAATGATGGAAGTGGACGGCTGCATAACCCTTTTATATTTATAAGCAGAAGTAGTTACGAAACTCACCACCGAAGAAAGTGAGAGGGCGTCCCAAGTGAATGTCCGATTCGTCCGTCTCAAATTAAACACTTTAGAGTTTTTCAAATTAAAAATATAAACATTAAAATAATATAAAAATTAAGTAGTGTTGACTAATCTACACTGCGAAAGCTTTAATATAAAAAAGAATCGCTTAGATCGACCCGGTGGAACTCTCAAACGAACTGGAAGAAAGATAACCCTTGTGTTTTAAATATATAGATAAGAGGAAACGAAAATAATAGTTACAACAATCTGTGACATCACCTACTATCAGCTGCATCAATGTATGAGTTATCAAGTTAAAAATGCAGTTAGGTATATCCAGCTCCAACAGTCATCCTTAAACCAGTGACCACCAAACCCACTTTTCATAAACATCGCATTTTATGTGTACGATCACCTGTTTAAACGCCTTGTATACATGAGGTTAGACAGTGTTGAAAAGAAGCTGGTCTAGAGTTGACGCTGCACAGTAGTTAGAAAGTCACTAATAAAATCTATCAAATAATTTGTCATTGCTCTTATGTTATTTATAAAAAAGGGACAAGATCTTTAGATAACGATGCTCATTTAGTTAACGATCAAGATATATAAATTTCTTAGAATATGAAAAGGAGCAACGGAAAAATTGTCACTTTTGAAGCAATTCTTATGAACAATTTATAACTTTTAAAATTAAGTATTTTCATCATTTTTCGAACATATTTTTCATGCAATCTGACAGTTCAGCATATAACATATTCAGAATCGTTTTGACAACTTTACAATACATGAGATATGAACTTATCAAGGACGCGCAGTCCACATTCTAGCAATTGATCAGCTTCTGGGACTACTTTCTGGATGCTCGTTAGTAAACTTCTTTGACAAAGTTACATATACATTGGAGTTGTATTGGCAGATATTTTAGATCAAATGGCTATCTTAAAATACTTTCCAAGAAACTAAGATATATTTTGTATAAACTGTACATAAACAATTTTGAAATTGAGAATATTGTAGTCGTGTAAGAAATGGATTAAAGCTTACGATAGACACTTTCTCAATCTGTAAAAAAATTCATTCTGGAGTGATTAGCCTGTGGAGGAGGTAATCATCATGTTTTACAGGTCCAAGTGTGTGATTATTTCACTCACTAGTTTATTCAATTTTTAGTGTTATTTGCCAATTCTTTATCCTTAATTTGTCTTCAAGCGCTCATGACTAAAACCCCCAATATTTTTTGATTATTTATTTCAAGTATCATACTACAAAATTAAAAGGTAACTCCCCATGCACTAGTACTGCACACTATACAGTGCGTACCAAATGTATGGAACCAGCCTTGTTATTTCAAAACTATTCAAGCTAAATCGATAAAATTTGGTATGCATGCTGTTTACAAAGCCTCCTATTATTTCCAGTTTTATTATTTTTTTAATTGACAAGGTCGGAAGCTGCACAGCCAACTTGATTTGGCCCCCAAAGGGGGGTAAAATCGCATACCGTTTGAAAGGTATTTTTAAGTAGAATTCAGCGACATGCCAGTTGCCATAGTTATCTCTAAGATAACTTCGCTATTGTAAATTAAAGATTGGGAGTAGGTATTAAATGGATAACTAAAGATCCAGTTAGCATGGGGAACAATGAATTGTTTTATGGTGTTTAATGTAACATCAGATTGTTGAAACCGTGTTTTAAGTTTATGAAGTGCATCTAATACAAGAATGGAACATTTATAAGCGATGTTCAAACTGTTCTCATTCGCCTCTTGGCAGTAATAAATTCGATTAGAAAATCCTTCAATTGAATTCAAAATGAACTCGCGAGGAATATTTGCTGTTTCTTCTCGAATTCGTTGCACTAGTTCATTCAAGTTATTTGGTTTATCGAGGTAAATACGACTCTTCAGGTAACCCCACAAGAAAAAATCTAGTGGGGATAAGTCAGGTGATCGCGGTGGCCATTCAATACGTCCTCGACGTCCAATCCACCTTTCCGGAAAAACGTTGTTCAAATAAGCACGAACTTCGTGGCTATAATGCGGAGGGGCTCCATCATGTTGAAACCATAGCGTGTTGCTAACTACGTTAGGATTGTTTTCATCGGGGTATAATCTTGTTAGATGAGGGATGATATTTTCTTGCAGTAGTTGCAGATATTTAGCCGCAGTAAGATTCCCTTCAATCAAAAAGGGGCCTATAATGTTCTGTCCAACAATACCTGTGAAAGATGAATGCATTTTAGTATGTTAGGAAAGTTATTATGGGCCAGCATACATAAACAAATTATTTAGGCGCAAAATTAAAACACAAGACTATTCAGTTAAATTTATTGTTATGTGCCTGCCCAAACATTAACTTTTTTTGGAAATTGCGTGTGAGCTTCGTCCATCCAATGAGGATTACTGTCTGCCCAGTATCTGCAGTTTTGCTTATGTACTTTGCCATTTAACAAAAAAGTAGCTTCATCAGAAAACACGATATTATGGATGAAATGTGGATCAGCATTTATTCGATGCATTTATTTCTTCACAGAATTCTAATCTTCTGTCGAAGTCGTCTTCATTTAATTCTTGCACCAAGTGTACTTGATAAGGGTGAAATCTTTGACGCTTCAAGACTCTGCAGACGGAAGACTTGGATATATCATGATTTGCTGCTAGTTGCTGTACCAAAGTCCTTGGCGTATTAATAACATCCAACATAACATATACAGAATTTTCATCCTTTGTTGCTGTTTTTGGACGGCCAGATTTTAAACGATTCTTTACAGTACCTTTTACGTAAAACGCTTCATTGTTTCAGTAACCGTAGATTTGGCGATTGGGTTGCGGTCAGGATACGTCGCATTAAACAAATCGCGTACTTCTGCATGACTGCGTCTTCTATCACCGTATCCTATCATCATCAAGATTTCTATACGATCTTTTTCTGTAAGATGCTCCATAATTTAGCACTTCGGGTAAAGTTTTAAGCTTTTGACGTTCGGTAAACAACATAAACTAAACATTGTTTTCAGCGCTAACTGGATCTTTAGTTATCCATTTAATACCTACTCCCAATCTTTAATTTACAATAGCGAAGTTATCTTTAGAGATAACTATGGCAAGTGGCATGTCGCAGAATTCTATTTGAAAATACCTTTCAAACCGTATGCGATTTGACCCCCTTCCTATTTAAAAAAAATCAAGTTGGCTGTGCAGCTCCCGACCTTGTCAATTAAAAAAATAACAAAACTGTGGAAATAATATGAGGCTTTGTAAACAGCATGCATACCAAATTATATCGATTTAGCTTGAATAGTTCTGAAATAACAAGGCCGGTTCCATACATTTGGTACGCACTGTATGCATTATACATACTGGATAAAATAATTTTACAAATCTAAAATTTGACTATTTTTGTTTTCAGATTGTCCTTGATTCAAGAAACTTTCTTCCATTGACAATGAGTGGTAAGGATTTAAGATTGTCTGTAAAACAAACCTGCTAAAAACAATATTTTCAAAATTGGTGAAATATTTTGTCTATAACTAGTCTTGCTCTCTAAAAAGGTAAAATAAAACCCCCCAAACTAATAACACTTAAAATTGTTGCAGACGAGAATAATAACAGAGCTGCATCTGCTAAACCAACGTCAGGAACCGCTGCCAGTTTTGCAATGGCAGCTACGAAGATTATTCTTGACACAGCTACCTGGCCAAGATATAACAATATCTCAACCAAAAGAGCAGGATTTTCAAACAAGAGTTGGTGCATGGCTTGCCAAAAGAAGAATTCGAATGAAACAAATTCAAAATATAAAATGTAACAAATATGTAATATAATAAGATATAATTAATTGTAATGGAACCATAAAACGCCAATATCAACTCCAATATTACTATTATATATTATAACTTTATCAGTATCCAATATCCTAAAAAAATAAACTTGAATAAAATTTGAGCCTAAGTTTGTTGATCATTATTCGGGAAATCTCACCAAATAACAAAAAAAAATTTTTTTTTGCTTGTTTAGTTTTTTTAATGTAATGTGAGTAGAATGGGCATACTTAAAATTTAAAATGCGATTTTCTTCGAAAACTAGCAGGAAACGACTACATGTTGATAAGGAAAATATGTTCTAGATCGTTACAGCTACATCCCCCCCATTATTACGAGGTTTCTAGTTTTATTATGAAATAAATAAAGATTATTAAAAGTTTCACAGTTTTATTAAAATACAACCTGACAATATTGTTTCGACAGCTATGCTGTCATTATCAAAGGTAATATAATTATAAACAAACACGTCGCTAAGGTAGATACAAAATAGGTAACTAGATAAAATAATAATAATAATCAGAATTAAATATCTAATACTTCCAGGAACGGAGAATTACTGAGCTCAAGTTGTTCATTCATTAAAGGTACCCTGAGTTTGTGTTTGTATATCTCAAAGGCTTCTAAAATGTCTAATTTGCGTTTGTTATTACAAAAATGTAGGAATTTAATATTATTTTGAGGAGTCATTGTGTGATTTTGTTCTAAAAGGTGTTTGGCGTAATTCGATTTTTCAGGATGTTTATTTTTGTAATGACGTACGTGTTCTTTATATCTTATGTCAAAATTTCGAAGTGTTTGTCCAATATATACCGAACTACAAAAAGAACAATTTAACAATTAAATCGGGCATTTACCGTTTAAATTGTTCTTTTTGTAGTTCGGTATATATTGGACAAACACTTCGAAATTTTGACATAAGATATAAAGAACACGTACGTCATTACAAAAATAAACATCCTGAAAAATCGAATTACGCCAAACACCTTTTAGAACAAAATCACACAATGACTCCTCAAAATAATATTAAATTCCTACATTTTTGTAATAACAAACGCAAATTAGACATTTTAGAAGCCTTTGAGATATACAAACACAAACTCAGGGTACCTTTAATGAATGAACAACTTGAGCTCAGTAATTCTCCGTTACTGGAAGTATTAGATATTTAATTCTGATTATTATTATTATTTTATCTAGTTACCTATTTTGTATCTACCTTAGCGACGTGTTTGTTTATAATTATATTACCTTTGATAATGACAGCATAGCTGACGAAACAATATTGTCAGGTTGTATTTTAATAAAACTGTGAAACTTTTAATAATCTTTATTTATTTCATGATTATGGAGTTCCATAAAATAAGGCTGGAAACAATAAACAAGATTATTTCGTCTTCGTTAGAAGAACAAGCCAAGTTATACAAGAAACTTATGATCAAACACGGAATCGCAAGTCAGAATGTTTGGTTTAACCAAGAATGTCTGAAACGTCAGGTTATTCCTAACTACATAAACATCACTACCAGAACCAAGAATTCGATTACTGAAAAAGTGATTAGGAATGCCAAAAGAAGATGGCTCAAAGAAGAATCGAAGAAATGGTTTAAATGGTTATAAGAGACAATATGCACGTTTATATAAAGGTACTCCATACAGAACTTACTCATAAATTACACAATATCCAATTTGACATATTAGATTTTGACATTAGAGAAACCGTCAGTCACATTAAATTCAAAAAATACACCACACAGAAAAATAAACTTCATCGACTTGTACAACAAAAACGTACACTACAAAATAACCTTAATTGTCAGAACACTGCAAACTTTTATCCTCGTTTCATAAACTTGTCGAATATAACATCAATGACAGAGAAATACAATTTCTTAACAAAGGTTTCAAATTTTGTCCTTTTCCAAAATTTACCAACAAAATTAAAGAAATTTTGGCTGTTGAATGCGAAACTATACTTAAGAAAGTATCATAAGTATCATAATAACTATGCAAAATTCCAAATTTCGAATTTGTTAAAAGAGATGTCTTTGAAACAGGACAAAATGTACACCACATCTAACATATCACTTCTTCAATCTATAAAACAGAAAATCACAGAGAACAATCTAATTTCTGTTAAAGCAGATAAGGGTAACACTTTGGTAATTCTTTCAAAAGATATTTACATACAAAAAGTTAATGAATTTATTAATAAAGAAAATTTAGAAACTTTAAACAAAAACCCAACCACAAAATTCCAAAAAGAAATAAAACAAGGTTTAGAAAACTGCAATATCTGCTTTTCAGAATTAGAAAAGCAACAAATCATTAATAAAAACCCACAAATACCTAAACTATATGGATTAGTTAAAACCCACAAACAGAATATGCCAATAAGACCAGTTGTATCATACATCAATACACCTAATCACATTTTATCCAGAAAACTGAACCAGATTATTAACACGATAGGTTACAAATCTAAATACTCTGTTAGAAATTCATTAGAATTAGTAGATAAGCTGCAAAACATACATCTTCCACCACATTCAAAACTTGTTAGTTTTGATATTTGCAACATGTTCTCCAGAATACCCCCACAAGAATGTATTCCTTTATTAGATAGTTTCTTGATCAATAATAATATAGAATTAGTTAAAAGGTTAGAGTTAATTCAATTATTTGACCTTTGTATAAGTCAAAATTATTTCACTTTTAATAACATAATTTATTTACAAAAGGATGGTTTACCTATGGGTAATTCTCTAAGTCCTCTATTAGCTAACATATTTATGGACAAGTTTGAAGATCGAATATTTGAATTAAACCTCTCTAAACACATTATCTTCTGGTTTTGTTATGTTGATGACATTTTAGCTTGTTTTGACAGTTCTTTTGAGGTTATCAATAAATTTTTAATTCTTATAAACAGTATCCACCCTAATATAAAATTTACACTAGAAACAGAACAAAACAGGGCTATAAACTTTCTAGACTTAAATATCAAGATTAACGCAGACAATCTATTTGAATTTTCCATATACAGAAAACCAACACAAACAGACATAACAATACCAAATGAATCTTGTCACCATAATACACATAAAATAGCAGCCTACAGATCATTAGTACACAGAGCTTTAACTATTCCACTAACAAGATCAGATTTTAGCAAAGAGATATCAACCATTAAACAACTAGCACATGCAAATCATTATAATCCGAACATGATTGACACTTTAATTAAACAAAAAGATTATAGGTTAGCTATCAAAAGAATATATCCCATTGACAATGAAACAGAAGGCACAAATTACATATCTATACCATATTTTGGCAAAATATCAGAAAAAATTGCACATATACTAAGAAAAACCAACAATTATAAAATAACATTTAAAACCAACACTAACACTTTTTCATTTTTATTTAATGCTAAAGACAGAACACATGATATTATGAAATCGGGCATTTACCGTTTAAATTGTTCTTTTTGTAGTTCGGTATATATTGGACAAACACTTCGAAATTTTGACATAAGATATAAAGAACACGTACGTCATTACAAAAATAAACATCCTGAAAAATCGAATTACGCTAAACACCTTTTAGAACAAAATCACACAATGACTCCTCAAAATAATATTAAATTCCTACATTTTTGTAATAACAAACGCAAATTAGACATTTTAGAAGCCTTTGAGATATACAAACACAAACTCAGGGTACCTTTAATGAATGAACAACTTGAGCTCAGTAATTCTCCGTTACTGGAAGTATTAGATGTTTAATTATGATTTTTATTATTAATTTTTATTATTATTATTATTATTTTATCTAGTTACCTATTTTGTATCTACCTTAGCGACGTGTTTGTTTATAATTATATTACCTTTGATAATGACAGCATAGCTGTCGAAACAATATTGTCAGGTATATTTTAATAAAACTGTGAAACTTTTAATAATCTTTATTTATTTCATGATTATGGAGTTCCACAAAATAAGGCTGGAAACAATAAACAAGATTAAATCTAGTTTTATTAGTTACACCCTGCATATGTGTTTATGTACTTGACTATAATCTATGAGTATTCGTTTACGGGAAGACTAACTAAAGCAACCAAATTTAGCGACTTTTCTAGTATAATAGAACTAATAAAAGTACCCAGAGGTTGGAAAGATAGCTCCGAAGAGTTGCCGTTGGCCGCAACATTACAACTGAAAGCTGACAGGCATCATCAAGATAAAATCTTATGAGTATTATTCTAATATACTATTGCAAAGTTATCAGAAAAAGCATCTAAAGTGCGCAAGAATTTCTAAAGTTTCTATTTAGCATTTGAGAAAGCGGATGACTTTAAAGTTGCTTATATTAGAATCAAATGGTGAAGAATAGTTAGACGATGAGGAAATTCATGAAGAACAGGAATACCAGAAATTGATTTCAAGCGATTCAGATGTGGAGGTTTAAGATCATTCCGAGCAATCATTATTTATTAAGGTAATTTATTTATTTATTACTATTATTATTATTGTACTCTTTCGCTTCTCAGCTATGGTATACAAACATACATGTAAACAAGATTCAACTTGATTGCATTTATTCTAGATAAAGACTCATACTACCATTGGTAGTTCTTGTAAATTCGATGTTTTCCTTCTTTTTTATTTAGACACTGCAAAGATTACTATGCCATAGCTTACGTATTTTTACAAACATTATTCTTTTAAAAACCAATATTTCATGTATGCATTGCGTATACGTATGTATTTAATATTTTATTACTTTCTTGATGTAACACAACTTGTATAATAATTATAGACTAATGAAATTTTAATTGACATTATTATATATTAATAATTACCTAATAGTTATTGCAGTTTATTGGAATGCATATAATAGTATTCGCTACCCAAAATATGTGAAAGTTAACAGAGATTCATTAAAACTATACAAATGTTATGTTATTGGTACAGATCACCCTCTATATTGTTTCATATTTTGCGAGATGATATAATAAGCATCATATATGTAAAGAAAGCTTGTCTATAACAACTGATAAAGGAAATGTATTAAATATCACAATATAAATGCTGATATCCACTATTTAGCTGTTTCCATCCAGTGTGCGCCATGCCGCGACAGTTGGCTTGTATCGGTATAAGTTACGTCATCAAGATTTTTAGAACGCTCGTATCTTTCTTATTTTGCCCGATAAAAAAGTGCGGTTTTCACTAATATTCTCAGAAAAAATAACAGTATCATATTTTAATTAGTTGTTTCCTGACTTACCCATTACCTGGCAAACCAAGCTTCAGAAGCTAGCTTTGTGCGAGAGGGAGGAGCGATTATTATCATTACGCAGGCCCAACGTGCAACTGCAGCCTCCTTACAGTACATAGTACAAATGTACATAGCGAATAAAATAAAAGAACTCATTTTCTTACAAATAAAAAAGTAGGTCGTGTAGTAAAGACCCAAGCATAGGAGTGCAAACTTTCTAACTAATCTACCTACTTTAAAATAAAATCAAATAAAAAGCTAACTGATCGGGTTCGGATAATCATCAAATAAATCTTATTCAAACTGTACTGGCTATATTTTTAAAGTTTTTGAATGCATTATTAGTTAGTTATTTTGCACGATACATGTTATTGTCTAAAACGATTTTACTGCTTCCATAAATTTACACGTCAAATAGATTGGACAAACCCATATGTCAACGTGAGGATCAAATTTTCAAACCTATTATATACTGCAATATCAATGCATAGTATCAAACTGTCCAGAAAAATCCAATTTTTATGATAATACGTAATTATTTGTAGTGTAGATGATTATGCTAATATTTTAGTGGCTCGTCCAAAAAGTCTAATATTTATATCCATCAGCAATAATCAGAAAAAGTCACAATTTTAAAAATTAAAATTCTAAATAGAAAACCAATTTCTGAGTTATTCTGAATATGCTTCTTTAGTATTAATAGTCATAAAATAAAATGCTGTTTAATGCATTTTAATTAATTTAAAATAATTATTAAAACGTAGGGGAAAGTGTTGTACCTTGGACCAGTTTAACTTGGTCCAGTTGCGATATTTCCTTCACTATACAGGAATTACATACTTTTACTATACTTGCTTGTCAATGTTTAGAATAGATATCATTATGTCCAAATTAAGATAAAATAGTTTTCAAATCGTTTTCAAGCAGAAGAATAAATATTTTTTGTTTTTTTTAAGTGTTCAACAAGTGTATATTTTTCATGATAAATTCACACCGCTTTTTTGGTAAGTTGGTCTTTTTTCCCTCTTTAAAACGACATAATTTTTAAAATCGAATACATAACCTAAAAAAATCCTAAGATTGTTGTCCAACGAATCTACCTAATGTGTACGTTGTATTAATGCTGCTCGTATCATAGAAATACTTAATTAATAGTTATCATATATTTATTTTTCGACCATGCTCGTTCACCAGTAGATACTTCAAAAACAACCTTGCTTGGGCATTTGAAGATCCAAAGGAGAATGGGGTGGTACTACTAATCATACCTCCTCATACATCCCACGAATTGCAGCCGCTCGGCCGAACTGTATTCGGGGCCTACGAGACTTTATATAACCAAGTTTCAAACTAATCGCTCATAAATAACCCAGGAAAGCCCATCAGTACTTACGACATATCGGAAATAGTTGGAGTAGCATACGAGGGATGCTCTGTTAATAGTTAGTAGCAGGCCATGGAAGCTCAATTAGCTAGAAACAATTGAATGTCGCATTAGTTGACATTCGTTACCCACAATTGTCAAACGTTCCGATTTCTTTGTGAAACGTAGTTAATTTTGTAAGATAAGTAGTTGTGCATTTTTAATTCAGTTAAGATGAGCATTCCGCAAACTGCCTTTAGAGCTATGATTTTCTACGACTATAAAAGACAGTTAGGATACCAGCAAAGCCATGAAAATTTGATAGCAGCTTTTGGCGATGCTGCCCCTACATTATCCGCTGTTAGTCATTGGTTCCGCGAATTTCGACGAGGGCGAGAGCTGCCAGAAGACGAAGCAAGACCTGGAAGACCTGCGGAAGGTGCCTGTTCAGAAAATGTTGATCGTGTGGCAAGCTTGATTCAGTCCAATCGAAATATTACTTATAGGGAGATTCAGGAGAAGCGAAGATTGGATCCTCGGCGGTGAATACCATTTTGCATAAACATCTTGGGGTAAGAAAGCTAGCAAGCCGTTGGATACCGCATTTGCCCCCAGAAAGTCAAAAACAGGCTCGAGTAGACTGGTGTAAATCTATGTTGCAAAAACTTGACGGAGGAGCTTCCAAGCAAGTGGCATACATTGTAACTGGTGACGAATCTTGGGTATACAGTTACGACCCTGAAACTAAGCAGCAGTCTAGTGTTTGGGTATTCGAAGATGAAGACTTGCCCACAAAAGTAATTCGTGGCAGAAGCGTCAGTAAGAAAATGATTGCTGTTTTTTTCCACCGAAGTGGTCCTGTTGCTGTTATTCCACTTGAAGATCGCAGAACTGTTAATTCTGAATGGTACTGCGAAGTGGCTTTACCACAGATGTTTGCAAAATTGCAGACAGGTCGCCAAAGGACCGGTTTGCGTAACATCTTAGTCCATCATAACAACGCATCCTCCCACACTGCTGCCAGAACATTGGATTTTTTGAAAGATACGGGAGTTCAATTGGTAACTCATACTCCGTATAGCCCAGATCTGGCGCCGTGCGACTTTTTTTGTTTCCAACTGTTAAAAAAATGATGCGAGGTAAAAGATTTTCCAGCGCAGATGCAGCAGTTATAGAATTTCAAAGAATTTTTGAGGACCTTTCAAAAAATGAATTTTCCGAATGTTTTAAAAAGTGGTTTCAAAGAATGCACAAGTGTATTAGTCTGAATGGAGATTATTTTGAAAAACAATAAAGATTTTTTGTTAAAAAATGCAACGGTCTTTTTATAACTAACAATTTTCAGCGCAACCCTCGTACGTAAAGGTCTTTACTATGGGTAATATTGTAAAAGGTTTTTCGAGTGTGGGCAAATGGTGTTCGTATCATCTACCAGTGACTAAAAACTAGAATTTTAACGGATTCGCCCGTAAAAGATGAAATAGAAAAATATAAGGCAGCAAGAAACAAAATAAAAATTAAAAACTCCGTAGAGAAAATTAAAAAAAAATTTAATGAGGATGATTATGAATATGAATAAACCAAAAATTGATGGATGAACGATTAATTACGTAACTAAGACCTTTAGGGCTTTTAGGGACTTGAGGTTTTAGTAAACCTAATATTAATAAAAATCTAAAAAAAAATTCATGTCTAATTATTTTGCATATTGGACCAAGGTACAAGAGATGACTGTAAATCACTTTTTTCTTTCTTTATTTTTTTCGGCAATTAAGTAAATTAATTTAAATATACTTACTAGCTGTAAATATTAAAAGAAAAAACTGGCAAGAAAATGTTCATGCATAAGTTTATCATATAGAAGTATCCACTTTGCAATTATAAGATTAAGAAGATGGTCCAAGCTCCCCTACGTATGGAAAGAAATAAGCCAAAAATTAAATTTATTAATTAAAAGATTTATTTCCGTGTTAGATATTAACTTATTTTCCAGAAGATTTCCAGGGAAGATGCATACTTCCCATCTTCTTCGTTTTTATAATCCAAAGAAACTATTCAATTGTAAGTATGATTCTGATGAAGACATATTTTTAAAAGATTTTAATTAATGCTAATTGCTAATTTTTTACCTTCCAAAATTATTAAACTAATCATACAAACAGAATTACTACACAGTAAGCTGTTTGAAAAATGGTATGTACTGAGATACTAAACATAACTGAGATACAAACTTAAACATAGGATTGATTTATAGTAACATTTGTATAGAGTTTCGATTAAGTATAAAATGAAAAAAAAGAATTAATTAAATTTTGTAAACATAATTTTGGGTAATATACAGACGGTTAAAGATTAAATTATCATCCAATGTATTTTGTAAAAAATAACAGTTTTGCTTATAGACGTGATTTTATAGTAATTTTAATTACTAGAATGTAAAATTAGAAAAATTGAATATTTCAACTGTCTTGAACGAATTTGATTAATTTGATTAATTGAACGTTTTCTTAATTTTGTTGGGCTAGAATTGCAATTTTGAAAACAGTGTCCGAGAATCAGTCCATTTCTGTCAAACAAAAATGACCTGCTATGCAATGTAATTTTTTGGGGCCCCATAGTATAAATCAATTACTACAATTTATATGCCTTTCATTTTTTATCAAAAATTAAGTACATATAATTATTAATATCAGGCGCGAATTCCCGGTGGGGGGTGGAGGAAATTGCCTCCTCAAGATTTTTTAAATAATCCAACTTCGTCTCATACCGCAGTCACACGAGTGTGAAATTGGCGTTTTGATAAGTGTTACACACTATACTTTATCAAACAGGTGTTAGTTGTAAAAATTAATAAGAAATGCGTATAACTCAATGTAATAATCGTAACTGTATATGCTGTTAGTCGACACAGTAGCTCAGAGCTAGAGATGTCGCTCAGAAAGTGGAATGCCCAGGGTTCGATTTCCAGCGGGATTGATAATTTTTTCTATATGGATTTGCATTCAAAATATAATTTAAAGTAAAACATTAATTAAACAGAATAATTTAACATAAATAAAATACAAAATGAACACAAACGTGTTTTAATAAAGTGAGTTTTGTTGATGAACGGCTATTATACTCACAATTTTATAGTGATATGTGTATAAATCACAGATGAGCTGCCCGTAACTGAGGACTGAGGAGAACCAAAAGCTTGAAACAGCTGTCTTAAGGTGCCGTCTGTGATTTATACACATATCACTATACAATTGTGAGTATAATAGTCGTCCATTAACAATTTCTAATTTATTAAAAACTCACTTTATTAATACACGTTTGTGTCCATTTTGTATTTTATTTATATTAATTATACGGTCGGACGCTCGACCGGATTTTATTTTGTATATTCTTGTATTGGATAATCAAATTATGCTGCTTAGTAGTGCGATTTGATACCTACAGGAGGTAACACAGTTTTTTGATGGTGTTAATGTTATTTCAGAGCTAGTATAAACGCTCGGGTGATGTGTGTAGAATTCACAGACTAGCTGCCCCTAACCGAGAAGAACCAAGAGCTCGGAACAGCTGTCTTAGGATGCCGTCTGTGATTTATACACATATCACTATAAAATTGTGAGTATAATAGCCGTCCATTAACAATTTTAACTTTAAAAAATAAATTAATCTTTATCTAAAAGTTGTAACTATGTATATTTCAAATAATTAGAAATATTGCATGTGCTAACAGCTATGGCATTTTAATAGAACCACTGATAATGCGAAATCATTTCCCGCGGTCATTTCCGTACAGTTTAAAGATTATGAACAATGAGTCATTTTCATCATTACTAGACTATGTGAAATGTGTAATTTCTATATAATAGTGGTCGTATATAAATTAGTTATTTGTATACTAAATAAAGTTGTACTTTTTTATCACGAATATGGAGATTGTTAAACAGCCATAACGAGTGATAAGAAATCAGCTTTAGTGCTGAGGTGTACATTATGTTTTTTTTAAATCGTGAAATTAAGAATTTAAAATACAAAATGTGCATTTAATAACAGTATAGTAGGCAACTAAGTCAACGTGGCTCTGTGCGACTTATGTCAAATACAAGTGCAACAATGCAAATACAAATGACAGACGAGTCCGTAAAAGTTCTACTTTATGTACTATTTCAGAAAAATTTCTTTTCAATTTTGCGTCTATAATAAAGCTGTTAAAGCACCCAAAAACAGTGCGTTAATAGCTCATTTGAGTGCTTTAATAGCCCAACTTTTTCCAAGTTGGTAGCGATGAAAAAAAATTGAAAAAACTGCAAATTGACAAAAACTTACTTTAAAAATCTGAATTTTCAAATGTCACATCAGTGATGTCAACTACCACAAAATTCCCTAAATCTTGAAATTGCAATTTATTTTAAAAAGGGAATAAAAGACGCAAAATAGAAAAAATAGCATAAAAAACTCGTTTCATAAGTCATTATTGCACTCGCCTTTTAGAAAACTCGGCCCAAGCGGCTCGTTTTCTAAATTTGGACTCGTTCAATAAATCTTGCCTTATGAAACTCGTTTCTTAACATACTATTATTCTATAATGAGTTCATTTATAATGACACTTTTCTGCTTTTAGAAGCATCAAATTTATCAATAATATTTTCAAAACACTCAAAACATAAACTTTGCGTAATTTCATTGTCAGTAAACATTACTGATACATTTTTTAAACGACTTTGTCCAAGATTATTTCTTAAATATGTTTTTACACATTTAAGAACAAAGAGAGATCGATCGTTCTCCAGTTGCATTACATATCGGTAATGTTAAGATTTTTTAAAATTGTTTCAACATTGGGAAATGTTGACAATTGACATTAAGGAATTTTACCCATTCGAAAGCATGGTACAATTCCCCTTCCCCGAATGTAAGTTGGACGACCGCGCAGTATGCTAGAGGGCATTGAAGGCGAGCCATTCGGAGCGACAGAGATGATATATTCCTTGCAGGTCTGCTGCGAAACTGTATATGTATATTCCATTATAAAATTTTACCTATCACCAAAGAGTATATTATTATAAGAGGCGAAACTTCGCGCGGCGTCTTTGATCTTACGTCATCAGTTTCAATGACCTTGGAACGCTTGGCCCTTTAACTCGGTTGTATAAAAGCGCGCGAAATTTAAATATCCACCACGTCTCAACTCAACCAGCTAGCGTCCAGGGTTGTTAATTTCGTATGTATACTAGTTGGGCAGTATATGAGGGATGATTTTAATAAAACTATAAACCAATTGTTGTCTTTATTCAATTTAATTCAAATCTTTATTGCATATAAAGTTTTACAATCATAAAAAGCTTATTACAAGTGATTGGTAGATACATATATGGTATTCTCTCTCAACAATATAAAATATTTAATAATCAACTAATGATAACATTTCGCATGAATTGCAGTTCATTATAGAATGATATTTAGTATGTATTTAGTATAGAAACTATAAATTACTTATTGAATGGTTCTTCACCAGTGTGAGTTAACATGTCCTTTAAACAGTAAACATTTATAATCACATAGATTTCACTCAAATGGTTCTCACCAAAACATGTATGTTTTAAGGCTAACACTTTGAGTAACTTTTGAAAACATTATTTGTAGTTACACAAATTACATTCAAATGGTTTCTCGCCACTATGAGTTAACAGGTGTGTTTTAAGATTAGATGACATCTACTTTTGATGTTAAAGAATTTAAAAAAATAATCTTAAACTAATACGATACGTAAATAACACAATACTTCGTCTTTCGGAAATCGAAAGAAGTGAATGTCGTTGTTATCGAAATAAAATGTATTCCTACAGTTCTTGCAAACACCCGCGGTGTTTACGTTTTTCTCCATTGATGTTTTGCTTCACTATAAATGTTCAATTGTTTGTTTATTTAACTATCATAATCACCAAAAAACACACTACACATTAACTGTTTGTCGCAATATGGGTACACTTCTACACTTTCACGGAACACATACGAAATAACGAATTGACTTGACAGGTATAAAAGAATGAAAATAAGCATCCATCTTTGGCATTTCTATGCTCCACTCCAATGGCATCGCAACAAACTAAGAGCGAGCCGAGAGTAACAGAGAATCGGCGATGGGCCCTTTAAAGCGGTTTTTGTATTCTATCTCTCTCGGAATTGAGGTTTCTCTACCAACTTTCGCCTCTTATAATATGTACTCTTTGCTATCACTCTGAATGCTTGGCTTTTCGCAGAAAAGGCTATATTGCGTCTACCGTACATATTTTTTACCCGCCTGTACACGATATGATCTGTTTCTTGTTTCACTTTTTGCGAGAAAGTGAATTCCCACGCTAATAATTTTTATTTGTCGCGTGTCCAGTGCGGACCTTGGCAGGAGGCCTCTGCGGGGCCCCTTGACTTGTGGGGCCTGAAGCGGCCACTTCCAACGCTTGTGCCTAAATCCGCCACTGGCAATGGATGAACAAAAGTTTAGAGTTCTTAACCAAAAAGGCTAATAAATTACACAGAAATAATTTTTTGCTATTGAATTATCGGATGTATTTTCAAATATTACTACCAAAACAAACTAGAAAAAACAGAAATGAAATCTTCATCAAACGTAAAACAAAGTGCAAGAAATTTATAGGAAATGGCGCGTTTTTTCTTAAATCTTTACCTTTTACGAGAATTTTATGGAGATTTAAAGGTTACAAGTACTAGAAAATATGTTTGTTATTTATAGGTATTATGTTCGTATTTTTATTTCTTTTACTATTTTTATATTAATGATGAAATCGAATGAATAAGAATTTCTTAAAATCAATAGATAAAAAGAATATGTAGGTACTTAAATGGTTAAGAGCTGATCTCAGATTTTGTTATACTTTAAAAGTCACGTAAGAATCTTATCGATACAGAACCACAAAAATCCAAAATAATCGTAACGAAAACTATGCAATAATTGTCATTACACGAATTGATCATAAATTATTTATGTTAAAATCTCATATTTAAGTAGGAAAATCTCTTACTTAATAAACACTTTAATTAATGTCGTTAAGATCTTCGCGTCTAAGGTGTCTGAAGTTTTAATCAGAATGCGTGCTCTTGTATTAGTTTTTGTGTTATCGGTAAGATTATTATACATGTGTTTATAGTTATAAAAAAGTAGTAAGAGTATGGCAAAGCTTACTTATAAATATACTAAAGGTTCTACACAGTTGGAGGGTTTTTTGGAAAAATAGTTTCTATTTAAAAAATCTTAATCTAGAAAACTATTAATTTATCAAAAATATTAAGACAGACTATTAATTTAAAATAAAAATCGTTTAAGACGACTTAACATTAAGGAACATTAAGTGAAAAACTTATATTAACTGAAAATTATACGCGAATTAGTCTATACAAAAGTAAGAAAGTTTAAGTGAAATAGTGCGAAAAATTGTAAAATCGAAAAAACAAAGTAAAATTAAAAACAAAACTTTTAAATCTCATAGTTTTCAATGAAGTAATGTTTTTATTAGTTACTACCTTATTATCTCTTTACTATTCAGTTATTTCTTAAAATTTTCACACCCTACTTGAACCAAAATAAAGAGAAAAGTCTATTCTATTCGCGTACATTTTCGGATTTGAGGAAAAAGTATTGCTTCCAAGAAAACAGAAAAATCCATTGATTTTAAAAAATCTTAAAATATTTATTAAATAAGCGTAATTCTAAAAAAGAAGATAAAAACACCCGAGTAGTTTATTAATCGTACTTTATTTTGTTTTTTGTTTCATTTTTATAAAATTTTCATTTTATTATTTTTATTTATAAATGTAATCTTAATCAAAAGGAACAATTTGAGGTATATATTTCATTTTACCTAAAATTGGAGATTGCCGTTTTTGTTAGTACCCTCATTTATAAAAAGGAATTATTACATAAAATTATCCCTTAATTTCATAGTCATTGTTTAAATGTACATTTATGTTAATTAAAAATAAAACTAAATGATTATACATACTATAGTAGCATTCAATTGTAATTTATTCCTTTTTATAAATATTATATTCTTAGAAAAATTGTTTATTTATAAAATGGATTAAATATTTTATAAAAAAAGTTTATTTATTTATATGAGATATCAAATATTTTTTTATAAAAAAAATTTTGGCCATCCTGGTTGTTGATATATTTTGCTTCGTTAATGAATGTCATTTATCATATTTTTTGTTTGTTCTTTATTTTTAATTACTTTTTATTGATTTGTTATAATATTACCAACTACAGTACATTAACTTATTAACTGATTATTCACTTACGCATGTAAATCGTTTGTTTTGGTGTTGGAATTTTATAACAAAGAGAGGAAATGGGTAGTAAAGAGTTGCACAATTCCCACTACTCAATGTGACCATGTAATTTTAACAAACGAATCCACCTACATTACAGAAAAATATTTGAAGGTTATGTCAAAACGACGGATGCTCATGTATAGTATAGGCCCTTAAGAGAAAGCGTTTTCATATTCTATAAAAGTATATAGTTTGTTAGTTAACCTGCAAATAGTGTTTTGTTCTAGCAGTAGTAAAAAAAACTCACTTGCTATAAAATTATATACGTATATGGGTCATTCTTTTTGAACTCAACCACCAGCTAGGTCCAAAAATTGGCGCAACTTAGAAAGGCCAGCGGGGGCTTATTTTAAAGCTTGAAACCTCTACTTTTTATAACCATACTGATGTATAGGTAGCAAGGTAGCAACTTTTTACTAAGAAGCCACCACTCTAAACGAGCTTTTAATCATCCTTTCAAGAGTTCTTAATATGCATGATATCAAGGATATGGGCCTATAAGAATCAGCATTGTTAGTTTGAGTTTTTTTGTGGCTTTAAAATAACAACCACTACATTCTTTAATGCTAAGCTTTGAGTGCCATTCAAATAAATATCGTCAAAGATATTCAGGAGAAGGGCTTTCGCACAGGAGATGTGTTAGCAGTATGTTTGAGAGAAGAAAATAATTCTTCGACAGAAAATGGTTGAGTTAAGAAATTATTTGCTTGTCGTAAAGAAACACTGTTAACAGCAATATCATTAGAAACGGAAGGTGGGTATATTTTATCAAAAAATTGCAAAATCCACAATTCATCATATGGTCTTGTAAGAGGGGAGCGTAATGAACAGCGTTGTAGATAACGGGTCGCCTTTCTTTAATCCTAAATTACCTTCTACGGTTATGGATGGTCTTGTTATGTTACGGTAACAGTAACGTAAAAAGATTTGTGAAACAAAAAATCATGAATCAAGGTATTATATAGTACAATTAGCAGAGGATTTTGTTGATGTAGCATCTTCTGTAGTATTCTGTACAAAAATACTTTGAATTCTTGAAACTAAAATGCAGTCTGAAATTGATGAAACAAATCCATGGAAAGACACTACCTGTT
Source organism: Agrypnus murinus (assembly GCA_929113105.1). Lineage (NCBI taxonomy): Eukaryota > Metazoa > Arthropoda > Insecta > Coleoptera > Elateridae > Agrypnus > Agrypnus murinus. The sequence goes on along the minus strand of OV816023.1, from coordinate 114,545,753 downwards.
AGGGGAATTTCCTCATTTATAAAATTAGCTGAAACGGTATAAATGTGCTAAAGTACATGCTTTGTCAGAAAATGAAAAATTATTCACTTTTAAATAAATATTTTTTTATCATAATCTGTACAAGTCCTGCACGTGACAAGATTGTCCCTCACCTGATACCAGACTTTTTGTTTTGTAATAATTATTACATTCATTTATGATCATTCATTTAGTCAACATTTGTTCCCTTCTTAAAAAAATATTGCTTAGAAATTCTACGCAGTTTAGCTACCTATTCTTATTAAATGACTTCAGATTTAATTGTATTGTTTATGTTCACCACGCGACACACTACAGATTTTGTGAGTAGAACTCTAGTCATTTATAGTTTTCTAAAAAAAGTAGTATTATTAATAACTGCGGTAACAGTACAATAACTTATAAACTAAATTAAATTATTCAAAATACACAGACTGCCCTAAAGGTATAAAAGACAAGGTAATGGAAAAAAAGAAGACTTAGACGCCGCTGGCAAATCACTAGAGCAGAAGCAGATAAACGGGCCCTAAATAGAGCTACGAAGCAATTAAAAGAAATACTGTCATGTCACCAAAACCAAAGAATACAAGACTACCTCGAATCCCTATCTGCTACCGAACAAACGGATTACTCCTTATGGAAACCATTGAAGAAGATGAAGAGGCCCACTATACAAATTCCACCTTTAAAAAACTGGACGGAGGTTGGCCAGATGTAGTAAAGAAAAAGCAACAGTATTTGCCGAACACTTGGCTAATGTCTTCAAACCTTACCCAGCCCACTATCCAAAAGCAGAAGAGAAGATAATGGACTTTCTAGAATCACCACATCAGATGAGCTTACCAGTTAAACCAATAACAAACCGAGAAGTAAGCGAAGCTATCAAAAAAGAAATTAATATTAAAAAAGCTCCTGGCTACGACATCATTACAGGAAAAATAATCAAGGAACTGCCTAAAAAAGCAATTCGAGGCATCACTCAAATCGCCATATTAGGCCATACTTAGAACTGGACACTATCCAAGTGCATGGAAAATCGCACAGATAATCATGATACAAAAACCAGGAAAACCAGCAACGGAAGTAACATCGTATAGGCCTATAAGTCTATTACCAGTTCTATCCAAATTGTTTGAAAAGATGTTATTAAAAAGAATTAAGCCAATACTAGAGAATGAAAACTTAATTCCAAGTCATCAATTTGGATTCAGGAACCAACACGGAACAATAAAATACTAAAATCATACTTAACAGAAAGATCATTTTATGTTAAATATCAAGACGAAATCTCAGGGCTTCAACCAATACTATCAGTAGTTCCGCAAGGAAGCACGCTAGGACCAGTCTTGTACTTGCTATATACGTCTGACCTTCCAACATCTAGATTAACAATGACTGCAACATTCGCAGACGACACGGCAGTCCTAGCCTCTCACATAAAGCCTGAAACCGCATCCAGATACTTACAAGCCCACCTAAACAAAATTCAACAATGGTTTAAAGAGTGGAAAATTCGAGTGAATGAATCCAAATCCTTACATGTAACGTACACGATGAAACGTGATAACTGTCCTCCGGTCACTCTTAATGGCCAACAGCTTCAACACGCAGAATCAGCGAAATATCTGGGTTAACATCTAGACCGCCGGTTAACTTGGAGAACTCATATCTTCACAAAACGAAAACAACTTGGCCTTAAACTTAATAAACTATACTGGATGATAGGAAGAAAATCTAAGCTATCCATACACAGCAAATTGTTAATCTATAAAGTTTCCTTAAAACCCATATGGACGTACGGGATCTCTTTGTGGGGAACAGCTAGTAACTCTAATGTTGAAATTCTGGAACGCTTTCAAAATAAAGTGCTTAGATCTATAGTGAATGCGCCCTGGTATGTTCCAAAGTTATTCAAAGTGATGTGCAGGTGCCAACAGTGAAAAGTGAAATACAAAACTTTAGTAAAAAATATAAAGACAGATTGACTGTTCATCCTAATAAATTAGTCAACAAATTAATGGATGAAACCGATGAACCAAGGCGGTTGAAGCGATTCAAACCAAATGATTTATTAAGGCGATTCGCCTAATTTAAGATGACTATGCATAGCTAACCAATTATTTGTAATTAGGTTAAATTATCTAATGAAGTGGACTCATTGGAGCCTAACTTCACATGTCTAGGAGTACGGGGCAGCTTTTCTGCCACCTACTTAAAAGTAACTATAAATAATACTTATTGCCCACTAAACAGGGCAGATTGTATGCAAGAGGGGTTAATAAAAAAAATTAAATTATAAAATAACACATAGGTACGTTTATGAACTTGCCAATACAGTACGTTTGTCCTGCACGTGACCATGGAATGCTCCTTATATATGTATTACTTATTTTTGATTTGATTTTATCCTCCTTATACATGTATTACTTATTTTTGATTATTTTTTTATTTTTGATTTGATGCTATGGGTACTTGTAAGCAATAAAATTGACATTTTATAAAAAATGAAACTCTGTGATTATGATCAATTAACTGTTTTTATAAAAATGCACTGTTGTCAAACTGCTTTCTGCAGATTCGCTAAAATTACAGAAATTTAACCATCTGTTTATTTTTTGTTCATATTTGATTTACAGAATAACTTTTTGTTATTTAATGGACAGTTAAAAACTATTTTCAATGGTCAGTTAAATTTTAACGGAATTGATACAAAATCGGCTCTATTACTCGGCAATTTAATTTAATAAATATATGTCTATGCAGGTCTATTTATAGTATACTTTATTATTGCGGATATGACTGCATATGGCTAAATATTAGAAGATTTTGAAACCAGAATCCACTGTTGGCATTTTTCAAATGCATTTTTTACGACACTACATTTTGCTTATACTTGGTGTTAAATTGTTCATATTGTTAATATTACTTCCAAAATGTTTCACCCTAGCTATATTTGTTTTTTATCTTTCAATTAGATGTCAGAAAAAATGTATCCACGTACTGTTGGTTTCAAGATGATCAAGGGCAGCAAGGCTAATATGATGCTATCTTTTATTATTTTATCCTATGCATTTACACTGAGAATAAGAGAATAAAATAGCATCAGATTGGCTTTGCTGTCTTATAGATCATTATGAAATGGGTTCTTAATTAGGCGAAATTGGGCTTTAAGGAGTACGACTATCTGTACAGAAAGTCTTGAAAGTCCGGTCAAAATTGGAGATGTTCAAAACCTGAAGATAAGGTATGTAGGAACTTGATGAAATGTTGGCAATTACAACGTTTTCAATTGCCTTACAACGCAAATTTTAAGTTCTTATCTGAAAGAAGTGTGCTGTTTTTGTAATTTGTGATATATTTTTTAAGGTTATTCTTGTTGACGAAACAAATATTCTTTTGCAAATAAATTACTTTTAATAATTAGAACTTCCTATTACTATGGCTATATCTTGACTATTCCCACAAACAAATGTGTGTATGCACAAATTAAAGAAGGTAATCCGATACAGCTGTTTTAAGCTTATTTGCTATCATCAGTCGAGGATAATCTTCTCCAATTTACACACACCATCCAGGGCTTTATATAAACCCCAAATTTACAAGTAATATCAAGAAGTATTAATGTTGACATCTGTGAAAAATGACGCTACCAAAACGACTAAAAATGAATTTTAAATCATTACTATAAATGTTTCATTCATAGTTTTAATTTTTTAAATTATTTTTTGTATTATATGTTATTTTTTAATTTCATCACGTGACATAACAATAACAATAATAATTGCTACAACCCAAATCCTACAACCCAACATCTTTAAATAAGTAAAGATAAATTTGTGCCCATTAACTGGACTTTTTGCATATTTTATATAAAAATATTTTTTAAAATAGTAAATTAACTAAATATGACTTTTTAATATTTCATTTGTATACAAAAATGTTTGCTAGGCAATGTATTTTAAATTTTATTTAAATTATAAGAATAGCTAAGAGCAATAATTTAGCAAAAATAAGATATAGTCAACTTTTTTCTTAAGTGTCCCTACATTGGACGGTTTACTCTACCTTCTCTATTGTTTTTGCATTAATTGGTGTTCAGATAGTATTTACCTTATTTTCCTTATCTCGTAAGAGAACAATATGAGTTTAGTACGGTTTTTGAGTACGAATGTACGATTTAGTTCATCCCCTTCCTAAAACGATGGATAGTCAGTTATTATTACATTCGTACCTTTATTAATCACGAACCTTACAATTTTCTTGATTTCTTAGAATTTTTAATTGTTTACGGAAAGCTAACCCTGAATGCTGTATGTATAATTTGTATACGTATGTTTTACTTAATGTCACCTAATGTTAATATTAATGTTTATTTTATTTCAGTTATTTTTTGGTTCAATTAACAATCTTCCACTGGCAACAAAAGGTAAGAACAAATATGCCCTGCCTAAACCTACTCAAAATAGACATTTTGAAAATATTGTCATAATTGTCTAGCAGCTAGTTTTAAAGAATAAAACAGTATAAGTATAATAAACATAGTAAATAAACAAAATCTTAAATCTAACATAATTTGAATCTTAAAACGCTAGAAAGTAAATGTGCAGTATACAGGGTGTAATGATATAATAGGTAAAACACAGAATTGAAAACTGTTATAACGTTTTCCTCTACGATGGCTCCTTCAAGAGATATAAACAGTTTTAGATTTTTCTAAATGACAACAGTGTAGGTTCTTCAATGCTATTTGATCTCGGTCGACTACACTCTAAAAAATTCCCCTTGAAGTTGCCTCCATTTCTTGGGGTAAATTTACTTCAAAGTGTAATTTTCATAGGAAGTGGGAAATTTCAATATTATATATGCATGGCATATAATACCGAATTTGTTGAACATATGCATTCTATACGCAATTAAACAATGATTCAATAATAATTACATAGAATGTACCCTATTTTTAAATATTTATATTTATTGGACTTGACCTTATAGTGAAATTGTGCTCTAGAACAAGCACAAGCTTTTATAAAGTATACTTTGTTACCTCCATTTTTTGGGGTAAATTTACTTCCAATGTAATTTTCATAGGAAGTGGAAATTTCAATATTAGGTCAATATTAGGTAAAGTTATAACTTTACGCAGGTGTTTTAATGTTAAAATGAAATGTAAGATTGCATTGAGATCGTAATTTTAATCTGTAAATTTATTTAAAAAGGAAACATGACAATGCAAATTTAACCTAATATTGAAATTTCCCACTTCCTATGAAAATTACACTTTGAAGTAAATTTACCCCAAGAAATGGAGGCAACTTCAAGGGGAATTTTCTAGAGTGTAGGTGTTGATTGCAGAATGATTAACTAAGCGACACAGTAGGTGTCTGCTGTTAAGAGAAATTTTAAAACCAAGTATCAATGATTGTAGTGTATGTATTGTAATGCTAGTTGTAGGTAAACAAATATAACGTTTTTATTTCAAAAAGGGAAATTGTAATGGACACTATTATTCTATTTATTTATTAAGTAACTAGGTATATCAAAATAACTATGTAACTAGCTTTTAGAAACTCAGATAGGCATGCATTCACAAATATAACAATTCCTCCCTTTGCCAAGAATAATAATTCAATAATTACTTAGCTTTGGAACAGGGAAATTGAAAACATTTTAAAAGACATTCCTGGTACAACTGTTTTCCTTGATAACATTAAAGTTACGACACCTGATGATAATATACATTATCAACTCACAAAATTAGGGTAAATTTGAGTAAATGCCAATTTATGCAAAATCAGGTAGACTATTGCGGATATAAAATTGATAGAATAGGTATCCATAAAACTACAGAAAAGATTAATGCCATACAAAATGCACCAATACCTAAAAATATTACAGAACTTTGTGCTTTTATTGATTTAGTAAATTATTACGGTCGATTCTTTGAAAACTAGTGATGGGAACTTGGGTGTCGAGTGTCGTGATACTGTTCGTGGTCGTGACACTTGAAGTGTCGCGACACTTCGTGTCGAACAGTATCGCTCTTATTAGAGTGTAATTCGAAGTTGCTTGATCATTCTTACAAAGAAATTAAAGGCAGATTTGTTGAACTGGCCAACAATAATTGAATAAGACGTACATATAAAACTATTTTGTTGTAGATTTTTTTAGTTAAAATTATAAATTCATGAATTATTTGCAAAACATTAATTTAAAAGCCGAAACCTGAAAAGTTGACGTGAAGCCTCCGTGGTTCAATGCCAACGGTGGCTTGTTAAACTGCACGGGCTGGTGGAATGCAAGATCAACCCCGTTACAAGCATAACTTTTTTTTAAATTTTATTTGTCATTCATCTTTAATTTAATAACAATTTAAATAATTTGTTATTATTCTTTTATTCGAAAAACGTACAAGAAATAATAAATTAGAAATGAAAGCTGACAATGCTTTTTCATACTGCATACTACAAAAACCAATTTTTACAATATTAGTTAATTAACACTCAAAATCCTGAAGATTTAAATACATTTAAAGTTTCAGTATTGACAAGTACTTATTTTACATTTTATTTATTTTAATTTGAAATAAATACGTAATGAGAATTCTTGAATTCATGTCTTATTAATTGGGTACCATTATTTTTTATTTGTAATGTATTATTTCTTGTACGTTTTTCGAATAAAAGAATAATAACAAATTATTTAAATTGTTATTAAATTAAAGATTAATGACAAATAAAATTTAAAAAAAGTTATGCTTGTAACGGGGTTCGATCTTGCATTCCACCAGCCCGTGCAGTTTAGCAAGCCACCGTTGGCATTGAATCACGGAGGCTTCACGTCAACTTTTCAGGTTTCGGCTTTTAAATTAATGTTTTGCAAATAATTCATGAATTTATAATTTTTGAAGAATTGGAATTGTTATTAAGGGTAATATTTTTGGACAGTACGTTAGAATATCTTATCTATCGATTGCAACTATTAATTTCACCGACTTTTATTCGAGAACGAACTATTTGGCATATTTCAGATTTCCCATACTAATTTCCTATAGCAAATGTTAGAACGAACACGGTGTATAAATAATTTAATGTCTTTTAATGTACTTAATGCATAAATGTATAACCATAACAGAATTTACTCATATAATTGTTTTTTAATCCATAGTTTGCTTATGATTTATGTAGCTATGAATCTTGACTGCTTCTCGTTTCAATTGGATTACATTTACACTAGCGCGTGCATGATGTAAAGGCGAAGTGTCGTTAAAGTATCATGAAGAGTCGACACTTCTGACGTCATAATGGTTTCGACTCTCAAGTGTCGTGATACGCGGGTAGTGTCGAGAACCCATCACTATTGAAAACCTAAGCGACATTTTACGCTATATAATTTGTTGAAAAATAATGTTCCATTCAAATGGAGTCGGAAATGCCAAGAATCATTTGATTACATTAAAAAAAGAAATTCAGTCTGAGCGTATCTTAGCACATTTTGATCCTGAGTTACCTTTAGTTCTTGCAACAGATGCAAGTCCATATGCAGTCAGCTCAGTTCTTTCTCATTTATATCCTGATGGAAGTGAAAGACCATTACAGTTTGCTTCTCAAACATTAACACAAACTCAAAGAAAATATGCTAAAACTGATAATGAGGCATATGCGATAATTTACGGCGTTAAGAAATTTTACCAATACCTGTTTGTACGACGTTTTATTCTTCTTACAGATCATTAAGTATATTTTCACCTAAGAAAAGTATACCAACTTTTTCTGCTACTAGAATGTAACATTATGCATTATTTTTACAACAATTCAATTTCGATATTCGATACAGAAACTCAAAAGCTCATGCAAATGCCGATGCATTATCTCGTTTGCCTTCGCGTTCAGAACAAGTATCTACTCAAATAGATGAACCTGATTGTTTTGAGATTAATCAGATTGAAACATTACCAGTAACGGCAAAAGTACTGGAAAATGAAACAAGTAAAGATAATTCCTTACATCAATTACTTCATTGTTTAAAGAGTGGTAAAATGGTTAGCAGATCAAACAGATTTGGCAAATCGAATTTGCTTCAGAAAATAATTGTATTTTCAGAGGTCATATAATAGTAATTCCTGGCAGGGCCGGCGCTAGCAGTTTCAACGCCCCTGGCAAAAAGGTAAAATGCCGCCCTTTTATCACAAAAATTAAAAGAGATAATCTAAACTCTTCCCACGCTTAGTAGTAAAATAAAACGAGAGCAAAAAAATTGGTATTAAAAATGTTGAAGTTTTGATTTACCAAAAATACAAATTTCTTGATTTATGATTTTGGCACTAAATTGAAATTAAGGTTGCACAGAAAAAAAGAAAAGACACAAATCTAGTACCTATATAATTATAAAATGCATATATTAAAAAGATAGTAAATATTAAAAGATAGAACCACTAAAAATGAAAACCTAATTATTAAAACTACAGTTAAACTTAAAAGTGTTTTTTTCTCACTTTTAATTCTGAGAATTTTTTGATAATTTTTTTGACATCAATTTCTTCAGCTAGCACATGTTCAATGGCTAATGTTGTCAAGCCATTTATCCGATCCTCGGTAGTTGTAGAGCGTAAATCTCGATTGGACTTTTTTTTTTATTTAGTAAGGCCAAAACCGATACGCGTTTATATCTGATGAATTCCCATCAGTTAACACTTGTTCCAGATCTTTACAATATTTTAGTAAGTCGTTTTGAGGGATATCTTTTAAATCATAAATATTGTATAAAAACTGGAAATAGTTGCTGTGGGTACTGATCAAAGCAAATCTGGATTCAAGTGCATTGATAGCTAGGTCTAATGTGAAAAAATAAAACTCTGCCTTATATTTCAAAGTAGGATCTTCTATGGGATCATCTCGTGCCTCATAGTCAAAATTAACATTCCTTTTTCGAACTCTATGACGTAAGCTGGGTAAGCTCAAAATTAGCCGGTATGTCAGTTTCGTCGGCGAGTTCTCGAGCATCGCAAAGCATTTTATTAAATGCCGCGTCCAATCTAAGATACTTGAAAAAATCTTTACAATTTTTCAAAAGTTCCATAGCAGATGGTAAGTCATAGTCTTTTGTCTGAAAGAGCTTACTTATTGGATTGATACAATTTAAGATTTTGTACCAAATTACAATGGAGCATAAGAACTTAAACTGTTTAACACAAATTAATAGTCCAGAAACCTCAACTCTTATAGAGTTGTCAATCTCCGAATCATTACAAACAGCAAATAAAGCATCGTATATCCCTCCTAATTGATACCTCATTGGTTTTAATGCATCTATTCGGTTTTCCCAACGAGTATCACTTAGGGGTTTCAAAGTTAGTCCCTGAACATATTTTATTAATATGGTCCATCGAAAAGTTGATGAGGAAAAAAATAGATATATTTTTTGGACCATATTAAAAAAATTGGCGGCTTCGAAGGATGCCTTTGCCATGTCATTGACAATCTTCCACTGGCAACAAAAGGTAAGAACAAATATGCCCTGCCTAAACCTACTCAAAATAGACATTTTGAAAATATTGTCATAATTGTCTAGCAGCTAGTTTTAAAGAATAAAACAGTATAAGTATAATAAACATAGTAAATAAACAAAATCTTAAATCTAACATAATTTGAATCTTAAAACGCTAGAAAGTAAATGTGCAGTATACAGGGTGTAATGATATAATAGGTAAAACACAGAATTGAAAACTGTTATAACGTTTTCCTCTACGATGGCTCCTTCAAGAGATATAAACAGTTTTAGATTTTTCTAAATGACAACAGTGTAGGTTCTTCAATGCTATTTGATCTCGGTCGACTACACTCTAAAAAATTCCCCTTGAAGTTGCCTCCATTTCTTGGGGTAAATTTACTTCAAAGTGTAATTTTCATAGGAAGTGGGAAATTTCAATATTATATATGCATGGCATATAATACCGAATTTGTTGAACATATGCATTCTATACGCAATTAAACAATGATTCAATAATAATTACATAGAATGTACCCTATTTTTAAATATTTATATTTATTGGACTTGACCTTATAGTGAAATTGTGCTCTAGAACAAGCACAAGCTTTTATAAAGTATACTTTGTTACCTCCATTTTTTGGGGTAAATTTACTTCCAATGTAATTTTCATAGGAAGTGGAAATTTCAATATTAGGTCAATATTAGGTAAAGTTATAACTTTACGCAGGTGTTTTAATGTTAAAATGAAATGTAAGATTGCATTGAGATCGTAATTTTAATCTGTAAATTTATTTAAAAAGGAAACATGACAATGCAAATTTAACCTAATATTGAAATTTCCCACTTCCTATGAAAATTACACTTTGAAGTAAATTTACCCCAAGAAATGGAGGCAACTTCAAGGGGAATTTTCTAGAGTGTAGGTGTTGATTGCAGAATGATTAACTAAGCGACACAGTAGGTGTCTGCTGTTAAGAGAAATTTTAAAACCAAGTATCAATGATTGTAGTGTATGTATTGTAATGCTAGTTGTAGGTAAACAAATATAACGTTTTTATTTCAAAAAGGGAAATTGTAATGGACACTATTATTCTATTTATTTATTAAGTAACTAGGTATATCAAAATAACTATGTAACTAGCTTTTAGAAACTCAGATAGGCATGCATTCACAAATATAACAATTCCTCCCTTTGCCAAGAATAATAATTCAATAATTACTTAGCTTTGGAACAGGGAAATTGAAAACATTTTAAAAGACATTCCTGGTACAACTGTTTTCCTTGATAACATTAAAGTTACGACACCTGATGATAATATACATTATCAACTCACAAAATTAGGGTAAATTTGAGTAAATGCCAATTTATGCAAAATCAGGTAGACTATTGCGGATATAAAATTGATAGAATAGGTATCCATAAAACTACAGAAAAGATTAATGCCATACAAAATGCACCAATACCTAAAAATATTACAGAACTTTGTGCTTTTATTGATTTAGTAAATTATTACGGTCGATTCTTTGAAAACTAGTGATGGGAACTTGGGTGTCGAGTGTCGTGATACTGTTCGTGGTCGTGACACTTGAAGTGTCGCGACACTTCGTGTCGAACAGTATCGCTCTTATTAGAGTGTAATTCGAAGTTGCTTGATCATTCTTACAAAGAAATTAAAGGCAGATTTGTTGAACTGGCCAACAATAATTGAATAAGACGTACATATAAAACTATTTTGTTGTAGATTTTTTTAGTTAAAATTATAAATTCATGAATTATTTGCAAAACATTAATTTAAAAGCCGAAACCTGAAAAGTTGACGTGAAGCCTCCGTGGTTCAATGCCAACGGTGGCTTGTTAAACTGCACGGGCTGGTGGAATGCAAGATCAACCCCGTTACAAGCATAACTTTTTTTTAAATTTTATTTGTCATTCATCTTTAATTTAATAACAATTTAAATAATTTGTTATTATTCTTTTATTCGAAAAACGTACAAGAAATAATAAATTAGAAATGAAAGCTGACAATGCTTTTTCATACTGCATACTACAAAAACCAATTTTTACAATATTAGTTAATTAACACTCAAAATCCTGAAGATTTAAATACATTTAAAGTTTCAGTATTGACAAGTACTTATTTTACATTTTATTTATTTTAATTTGAAATAAATACGTAATGAGAATTCTTGAATTCATGTCTTATTAATTGGGTACCATTATTTTTTATTTGTAATGTATTATTTCTTGTACGTTTTTCGAATAAAAGAATAATAACAAATTATTTAAATTGTTATTAAATTAAAGATTAATGACAAATAAAATTTAAAAAAAGTTATGCTTGTAACGGGGTTCGATCTTGCATTCCACCAGCCCGTGCAGTTTAGCAAGCCACCGTTGGCATTGAATCACGGAGGCTTCACGTCAACTTTTCAGGTTTCGGCTTTTAAATTAATGTTTTGCAAATAATTCATGAATTTATAATTTTTGAAGAATTGGAATTGTTATTAAGGGTAATATTTTTGGACAGTACGTTAGAATATCTTATCTATCGATTGCAACTATTAATTTCACCGACTTTTATTCGAGAACGAACTATTTGGCATATTTCAGATTTCCCATACTAATTTCCTATAGCAAATGTTAGAACGAACACGGTGTATAAATAATTTAATGTCTTTTAATGTACTTAATGCATAAATGTATAACCATAACAGAATTTACTCATATAATTGTTTTTTAATCCATAGTTTGCTTATGATTTATGTAGCTATGAATCTTGACTGCTTCTCGTTTCAATTGGATTACATTTACACTAGCGCGTGCATGATGTAAAGGCGAAGTGTCGTTAAAGTATCATGAAGAGTCGACACTTCTGACGTCATAATGGTTTCGACTCTCAAGTGTCGTGATACGCGGGTAGTGTCGAGAACCCATCACTATTGAAAACCTAAGCGACATTTTACGCTATATAATTTGTTGAAAAATAATGTTCCATTCAAATGGAGTCGGAAATGCCAAGAATCATTTGATTACATTAAAAAAAGAAATTCAGTCTGAGCGTATCTTAGCACATTTTGATCCTGAGTTACCTTTAGTTCTTGCAACAGATGCAAGTCCATATGCAGTCAGCTCAGTTCTTTCTCATTTATATCCTGATGGAAGTGAAAGACCATTACAGTTTGCTTCTCAAACATTAACACAAACTCAAAGAAAATATGCTAAAACTGATAATGAGGCATATGCGATAATTTACGGCGTTAAGAAATTTTACCAATACCTGTTTGTACGACGTTTTATTCTTCTTACAGATCATTAAGTATATTTTCACCTAAGAAAAGTATACCAACTTTTTCTGCTACTAGAATGTAACATTATGCATTATTTTTACAACAATTCAATTTCGATATTCGATACAGAAACTCAAAAGCTCATGCAAATGCCGATGCATTATCTCGTTTGCCTTCGCGTTCAGAACAAGTATCTACTCAAATAGATGAACCTGATTGTTTTGAGATTAATCAGATTGAAACATTACCAGTAACGGCAAAAGTACTGGAAAATGAAACAAGTAAAGATAATTCCTTACATCAATTACTTCATTGTTTAAAGAGTGGTAAAATGGTTAGCAGATCAAACAGATTTGGCAAATCGAATTTGCTTCAGAAAATAATTGTATTTTCAGAGGTCATATAATAGTAATTCCTGGCAGGGCCGGCGCTAGCAGTTTCAACGCCCCTGGCAAAAAGGTAAAATGCCGCCCTTTTATCACAAAAATTAAAAGAGATAATCTAAACTCTTCCCACGCTTAGTAGTAAAATAAAACGAGAGCAAAAAAATTGGTATTAAAAATGTTGAAGTTTTGATTTACCAAAAATACAAATTTCTTGATTTATGATTTTGGCACTAAATTGAAATTAAGGTTGCACAGAAAAAAAGAAAAGACACAAATCTAGTACCTATATAATTATAAAATGCATATATTAAAAAGATAGTAAATATTAAAAGATAGAACCACTAAAAATGAAAACCTAATTATTAAAACTACAGTTAAACTTAAAAGTGTTTTTTTCTCACTTTTAATTCTGAGAATTTTTTGATAATTTTTTTGACATCAATTTCTTCAGCTAGCACATGTTCAATGGCTAATGTTGTCAAGCCATTTATCCGATCCTCGGTAGTTGTAGAGCGTAAATCTCGATTGGACTTTTTTTTTTATTTAGTAAGGCCAAAACCGATACGCGTTTATATCTGATGAATTCCCATCAGTTAACACTTGTTCCAGATCTTTACAATATTTTAGTAAGTCGTTTTGAGGGATATCTTTTAAATCATAAATATTGTATAAAAACTGGAAATAGTTGCTGTGGGTACTGATCAAAGCAAATCTGGATTCAAGTGCATTGATAGCTAGGTCTAATGTGAAAAAATAAAACTCTGCCTTATATTTCAAAGTAGGATCTTCTATGGGATCATCTCGTGCCTCATAGTCAAAATTAACATTCCTTTTTCGAACTCTATGACGTAAGCTGGGTAAGCTCAAAATTAGCCGGTATGTCAGTTTCGTCGGCGAGTTCTCGAGCATCGCAAAGCATTTTATTAAATGCCGCGTCCAATCTAAGATACTTGAAAAAATCTTTACAATTTTTCAAAAGTTCCATAGCAGATGGTAAGTCATAGTCTTTTGTCTGAAAGAGCTTACTTATTGGATTGATACAATTTAAGATTTTGTACCAAATTACAATGGAGCATAAGAACTTAAACTGTTTAACACAAATTAATAGTCCAGAAACCTCAACTCTTATAGAGTTGTCAATCTCCGAATCATTACAAACAGCAAATAAAGCATCGTATATCCCTCCTAATTGATACCTCATTGGTTTTAATGCATCTATTCGGTTTTCCCAACGAGTATCACTTAGGGGTTTCAAAGTTAGTCCCTGAACATATTTTATTAATATGGTCCATCGAAAAGTTGATGAGGAAAAAAATAGATATATTTTTTGGACCATATTAAAAAAATTGGCGGCTTCGAAGGATGCCTTTGCCATGTCATTAACGACCAAGTTTAATGAGTGCTTACTACATGGGAGGTAAGATACTCGTGGATTTTGACGCTTTTATTCTAGATTGTACTCCCGATTTATCACCTCTCATGTTGGCCCCATTATCGTAAGCCTGTCCTCTCGTATCCTGCAAATTCAATCCCAATGTTTCAAGTCTTTTAAGTATTAGAGTTGAGAGTTCAGAGCCCGTCGATCTTTCAACCGGAAGAAAGCCTAAAAAGCTTTTATTAATTTTGCTTGATCTTGCTGACATCAGGAGTACAATCTAGAATAAATGAATAATATTTAGCTTTTTTAATCTCGCTAATAATGTGAGATGTTATATTTTCACTTAAAAGAATAATTATTTCATTTTGAATATCTTTTCCGAGATAGTGGACTTTTAACTTCCTCTTTTTTGAGCACTCTGCGGATATGCTCTTCCATAACTGGATCAAACTGAGCAAGTAATAGAATAATTTGTAAAAAATTACCATTATCGAAATCGTAAAGTTTGTCACTTGTACGTCGGAGGGCTAAACAATTTTGAGCAAGCATTTTTATTGTTGAAACAATTCGTAGAAGCACCTCGTACCAGTAATTTATTTCTGCGGTAATGAGTCTTTGTGAGTAACTGTCAATCGTTTTAGAGTACTGTATTCTTTGACTAAATTCAATCCAAGATTTTTTACTTTGGATATGGTTTTTAGAGGTTTCAGGTTATTTTAAAGTCTCAGCGAGGTGCTTCCAATCTTTAAAACCTTCAGTAGAAAGAGTACTTAAAATAGAACCAAAAAGTTTGCAGCAAAAGCAATAAACACAGTTTTTTGCAATTGAATAGACTAACCAGTTACGCTTGACTTTTTCACCATTTTTTAATAATGAACCAAATAATGAACTGCGCTAAATCTTCGACCAGTATCATTATACGAAAAACTGTATTGTTTTAATGGTTGAGGTGCTCCTTCTTTTACCAAAAAATAGATTTCGGCTTCGGATAAGCTAGTTGGCCAGGAACCCGGATCTGAATTTATTATCGTAGCAAATGTCTCTTCTTTGGATTTCCCTGGAGTATGTTCAGTGGACGTCCCTGGAGTAGGTTCTTTGGATGTCCCATGGAGTAGGCTCCACTTGAGCAATATCGGTAGCTTGATTGGTAATGGATTCATAATTAAGACTTGAATCAGCTTCTAATATCTCTGTGTCGTCAATCTCCCTTTTCGAGCCTTGTAGGTAACTTAACAGACTTCCAGCCTGTTTTTGAATTTGAACTTGCTTTTCGACCCTTTTTCTTTTGTACTGAGCACCCGATAATCTTTTACGTCCATCAGACATTCTAAAAACAATTAAGAAAATGTTTCAATAAAAAATAATTGTGTTTTTTTAAACGAAACAGAGGCGTTTTGAATATTTTTCGAATGTTTCAAGGGGAGATTTTGTTGGCTTTGTTTAGGGTAAATTGTTAAGAAAACACTTTCTATTCCATTGCTGACGTTTCGGTTTTAATCAAACCTTATTCAGAGATTCAATGTTTGATTAAAACCGAAACGTCAGCCATGGAATAGAAAGTGTTTTTTTTTAACAAGTTACCCTAAACAAAGCCAACAAAATCTCGCCTTGAAATAAGTAAATAAGGGTACGAAAAACAAAAGATTTTTCGAATGTTTTTGGAAAGATGCTCCCCTATGAGGGTTAATTTTTACCCCTGACATTTATTTATAGCGAACATGAGTTGAGCGGTACCTTGTCTGTTCTTACTTATCTTTACTTACCTTTTGATTCTTCTTATGTATTACATATATATATATGTATTACGGGTTTTTTAAATCGTTTAATTAGATTTAGAATATTTACTGTCAAAGTTACCATAAGCAGAAAAACTATTTTTCTGAACAACTACTTTTTGCTTGGACCCATCGATTTTATTTTTAGAAAAGACACTTTTGCCTATTTCTGTTAGGTAACATGCTCAAAGAAATAATTTTTATTTCGCTTATATTATTTTCGAAAAAATACATCGTTGTAAGAAGAATTATAAACCTTTCAAAACGAGGTGCCACTTGACTCACTTTCTTTCCGTATCCAAAATTATTAATTATTAAAATTATCCAAATAATCGGGGTAAAAATTACCCTTCATATGGGTTGATCAATATAAAAAAACAAAATAAAAAGAAAAGTGACTTCCTTCAAAACAAAATCGAGGTGTCCGAGCAAAAAGTCAAAATTTAAAGATAACATGCTTAAAAAAATAATTTTTAAATGGCATATGGCAAATTTAAAATTAAATATATATCAAAAACTATTCAATCGATTTATAAAAAAATTGACCGTAGTAAAAAGAATTAAGAGCCCTTAAAAACAAGGTGCCACTCGGTCCATATTCCCTATCTAAATAAGAGGGGTAAAAACTACCCCTCATAGGAGGTGTATCCTACTGCATGAAACACAAAAGTGGCCAAACAATTGACGGATTTGAGCGTTTTTCCAAAAGCATCCTGTTGAAGCTATAAAAATATTTGTTTAGAAAAGCTGCCTATTTTTTAATTATTACCTACTCACCTTACTTTTACAACACACTTTATGACACAATTTTCAAAAACTCACGGCAAATAATAATTGTATGTAACGCACTCTACTTCACTAGTAACCATCCTGTAAGGCAATTATTGCATAAATAAAACAATCGAACTACCTCTTTTCCTTTTATAATAGTAGCGTAAAAATCGCGTCACAGCTTGTCATGACTGGTTCTTCGCAATCCCATACGATACATGTTCCGACAAATTAAAATACACGGTAAAAAATTTTTTTACAGCACTTTGTATGTGTGTCCATTTATTTAAATTACAATAAAAAGGGTCATTTTTTATTTTATACATTTTAAGCCATTTTTAAGCGGGAGTTTATTATGCTTGTGAGCGGTTTCCTTGAAATATTTTGATATTTTATCTATATTGCTCTGTATTTTTGGTTCGGTTTTGGATTTGGTCTTTAATACACGAAAACTCTACTCATCTTTCAAAACGTGTTTTTATTTAAAAACTACATACCTCAACCTTCTTATGTCGTTCTCATGCTTGTGGATTTTTGAAGTGAGTGGGTACCTATACTTAAAAGTTCGTAAAACATATTAAAAGCAAATTTTATTAAAATTCCACCTTTTAATTTTTCATAAGTATTCAAATGAATCTTGGTTTAATTTTTTTCTTCATAAACTAGTTAATTTTACAGCCCATTTGCCGCCTCCTAAGGTTGCCGCCCCAGGCAGGGGCCCTGCTTGCCCGTCCCTACCGCCGGCCCTGTTCCTGGTAATTTACGAAAAAGGGTTTTACACGAGTTATATGCTTCTCATTTTGGTGTTGTAAAAATGCAAGCTCTGGTCCGCAGCTACTGTTGGTGGCCACGCATTGATCTTGATATTGAGGACATTTGTAGAAATTGTAGAAAATACAATGTTACGGTTTACGAAATGACCCTGTAAAAGTACCCTTACATCCCTGGGAACCTGCTAGAAAACCATTTGATCCGTACATATCGATTATGCTGGACCTTTCATGGGTAATTATTATTTTATTTTAGTTGATGCTTATTTGCGTTGGCCAGAAATTCACACCGTGAAGAATATTCCCTTGCTACAACTATTAACCTTTGTGATAAAATATTTAGTTGTTTCGGATTACCCCAGATAGTAATTAGTGACAACGCTATACAATTCTTGTCGTTTGAATTTCAAAATTAACTTAAAAGCAATGGTATTATACATAAACTTTCTGCTCCATTGTTGGACGTTGAACGTTGTGTACAAACTTTCAAAAAAGCATTAAATGCTCTTCGTAGTAATGAAAACGATAAAAAGAAGAATATAAATAAATTTCTTTTTAATTACAGAATTACAACGCATTCCGTAACAGATTTAAGTCCTTCTAAATTATTATTTGGACGACAAATCCGTTCACACTTGGATTTACTTTTTCCTAAACCATCAATTTTCAAAATTGCGGTCATTACAAGTGGAAGATAGAGTAATAGTTCGTAATTACATAAGAAGGGGGCAATGGAGATTTGGTAAGGATCCAACAAAAACTAGAATTGTTACATTAGTTAGTTCGTTTAGAGATGATGGCAAAATATTAAAAAGACATATAGACCAAATTCAAAAGACTGGAAAATTACAACAACCTTTTTGTGAATTATATGACAATCCAGATAATGTTCTAGCTTCAGTCTCTACACTTGATTAGTTTGATAATAATTGTTATCGTCAGTGACTTATACAAAAATCTTTCAAAAGAAAAGAAAGTTCCAAAGCTAAGTAATTATTGAATTTTTCTTGGCAAAGGAAGGAATTTTTTATATTTGTGAATGCATGCCTATCTGAGTTCTAAAATCTACTTACATAATTACATTTTGATATACCTAGTTACTTGAACTACAACTAGCATTACAATACATTACAATGATAAAACAATACGTTGTCATATTTTTAAAAAGTGCAATCACTTCTATTCTTACTTATAAAATTCTTGTGATTCAAAGCAGTTAACACTTCGAAGACTTGTTAAAAAGCTTTATGTATGGTTAGTGTTGGAAAATTATCGAGCATTTATTTTTGGAGAATATTCCCGGCATTTGCACAAACGAGAATAAACCCTCAAAAGTGAGCAGGACTGGAGAATATACCTGTAACTTGCAAAGATATACCCAAAATAAAGATAATTTCAGAAGTTCTTGAAATTTCTCAAAATGCTGAAAATTCTCGAATGTTCTCCAATATTCCTTTAATTTGACTGTTGGAAGGTAATGTGTTGAAAAATAAGGCAATAATAGAGAATTGGAAATATTAAACTGGTTGGGCCATATTTAAATCTCACTATTAAGTTAATAACGTGTTTAATTGCCATGGTGACCAATTCTAATCTTTTTCCACCTATTGGAATGAAATAAAGCTATGTTTTTTCTTATTGATTTTAATTAGAACTTTAGTCAGAGACACCTTTAATCATGGCATGTGAATATGTCCCTTTATATTTAGATTATAAGGTCAGGTATGCACCTTTACGGCTACCGGATACAACGCTGACCGCGGACACTTACAAATTTAAATAAAAAGTTCATATATAATCAAAACCAAAACAGGTGCTTCCGGGCGGTAACCCAAATTTCTCGTTAATGATGCTTTCAAAGGCATAAATTGTGCAAACTATGCTTATAAAACTGTCTGTCTTTTGTACACCCGACGCCGACAGCAGCTGCGAGTAACACATGTACATTTTGCGTGGGCATGCGGTTTAAGATCGTTTAGTTTCGGTTTTATTCTCGATTTTTAATGTTTTTCTTTATGCTCGTTTGTGACGTTTGTGCTGTATTATTCTGAAAGTTTTCGAGAATTATTATGAGAACATTCGCGAAAGTACTTGATTATGCTCCTAGCTGCTGCGAGTAACACATGTACATTTTGCGTGGGCATGCGGTTTAGGTTCTGTTAGTTTCGGTTTTATTCTCGATTTTTAAGGTTCTTGTTTATGTTCGTTTGTGCTGTATTATTCTGAAAGTTCTCGAGAATTATGATGAGAACGTTCGCGAACGTGCTTGATTATGCTCTCCAAGAGAACGTTCTTTTGATACGGTTTTACCATGCGCGAATGTTCGCGAACGTTCTCATCAGCATTTTCAGAACGTTCTTTCATTTACAACACTATGTATGGTATAATATTGTTAATTCAATCCAAGTATTTAATACTAATAGTCTAGAAATTCAAAAATAGCAAAATCTTGTGCGATATTTTGAACTGCTTGTACCTCTTAAAGGAGCCATTGTTATTTAATTCAGTCTTCATCGTAGAACACCATATTGGGGAATTTTACCGATCGACTCATTATACTCTGTATAACAAATTAATTACATATCAAAATTATACTATAAAATTATTCTAGGTGGGTCCTATAGTAAAACTAGAGTTTCTGAATCCGCTGAATCGTATTTTTACACTCTTACAGTACTGGATATGTAAGTATTATTTTTGAAAGCCTATTCTCTTGCAACAAAAATGAATCTAACGGTCAATTTTTAAGGGTGCTACAAGAATTAGTGGATAGTTTACAGGAAAATGATCAAATCAAGAATTCATTGAATAATAAAATATTTAATGTAAATAGCACTTACGGTTTACTTAAATTGAATTCACAGAGGCACAACAAGAATGATCAAGAGGAAAACCCATATCAAAACACAACTCTTCTCACACATTTTCTTTTGCGGATAAAATACAAATCTCAGCAATATTATAAAAGGCTTGAAAAAATGCATGATGCCATAGGCAATGCAAAACACAAAGCTAACCAAGAGAATATCAATTATTTAATTAGAAAACGTTGCTTTGCCCATCCTACATCAAACAGCAGTTTTCAGTATTTGCATACGACTATAACAAACACTTTAAGCACAGAGTCTGCAAGTCAGACTTTATTTGAACTCACTACTAGACGACCAGTCAGACCGCCGGGAAAAACTGTAGCCCAAATAACCGTGCCAAAGTTTTCCACACCGTTTAATGCAAAAGAAGAATTTTAAAAACACTTTTACCTTAGATATTATGTTAATTTAGAGATTGAAAAATTTGACGACTTCAAAGATTCCTTACACACAATACTTTTTGGAATAACGTTAACGTATATGTTAACATATGTTTGGTTTATCGCTACAGGCTGATAATAGTCTGTTGAGAAGAATAGTTACTACTCAACTATAGTACTAATAGTTTTATCCATTTCAATGGAATTTTTGCTTACTGTAGTATTATATGTATTTTATAATATGCGATAATAATCTAGAAATATACAGTATAAGTCAGATTGTATCTATTTTTTCTTGAACTGGTTTTTACTATAATTATGTGCCTAAATATTGCAGTATTTGGCTGCATGACTAAAGGTCCAACGCCAAAAAAAAGTGCCTAAATATTGCAGTATTGCTGCACTTTTGAAACCATTCTCTTTTCTTGATTTTGTTTAACATTATACTGTCACACCCGAAACAGAAACAGAAACAGAAACCGAAACGGAGACGGAAACGAAAACGGTGGCGGAAACGTAAAAGTAAACGTAAACGTAAACGTAAACGTAAACGTAAACGTAAACGTAAACGTAAACGTAAACGTAAACGTAAACGTAAACGTAAACGTAAATGTAAACGTAAACGTAAACGTAAACGTAAACGTAAACGTAAACGTAAACGTAAACAGAAACAGAAACAAATTCTTGCCAATAATGTCAATGCCAAGTACTCATCTTCCCCGAGGCCGAACATTACAGCCTGGGAGGAATCAAACTTCTTTTCGCTTTTGATGTGACACTCTTTAATTTACTTGTGTAGGTTGAGATCGAGTGACAAGCCACGTCCGGCTTGCTCCTTTCAAGCAGGTAGCTATTGGTGTGGTTAATTAACTGTGCACAACTCATCAATATCAACAACAAGAACAGCAAAATCTCAAGTTACAACCATCAATTTCGCGCGTTACTGAACAAGCAATAACAATAACAGCAATCACGCGTTGCTCAACAATAACAGCATCTATCATCATGCATTCCTCGACAACAGTAACATCACACGCCGTTCAGTAACGGTATTTTAAGATTGATATAAATTGTGATAATCTCTTACTAAGAACAATATTGTGCTTGCACCACTTATCGCTACTTTGAACATTAATAACAGCCACTGAACCTGAACGCGCAGTCACATCACCACCCAGCGCAACTACAGTCAGTAGTCAAGACATTAATAACCAGATCACAACGATTGACTGATGACGATAATAAACATCAAGAACTAGAACAGGTGAAGTTGGCATTAAAACAAAATGGTTTCTCGTCCAGAAATATCAAGAGAGCGTTAACACCAAGGGACCCAAAGCCAAAGGAAGAAGAAAAATCGGTATCCAAAGCGCACTTACCGTACATCAAAGGGACCACGAACAAAATAAGTAGAGTGCTGATAAAACACAACATCGACACCATCTTCAACACCGACAAAAAGACAAAAATACCACTAGAAAGTCAAGGAGTATACGAGATCCCATGTAAAGACTGCGGGGAATCCTACATAGGGCAGACCAACAGAAGAATTCAAGTGAGAAGAGAAGAACACCGAAATGCAGTCAACAAAAATGAGAGAACGTCTTCACTAGCACAACATGTAAGTGGTACATCTCATAACATAGATTTCGAAAATACAAAGTTTTAGCGAATATACAACATAAGACCCGACGAACCATAAGAGAAGCCATTGAGATCGAGAAACGTCCGAACAATCTTAATACCAGGGACGATACACAGCGACTACCATCAGCTTGGAAACCAGCTATAACCAGCATCACCGTCAAGAAGCGAAAACCAGCACAGCAGAACGATAAAAGGGAAAGCGAGAGAAAGCCACCGGATCAAGCGAGACCAATGACACACAGCCGCGCCAAAAACCAGCCGACCGCAACCATGCGCAACACCGTAACCGTATATAAAGACCAACCGGTGCAACAAGACAGTCAGTCTAGATCGTGTAACCACGCGAAGCAGAAGGAAGTTAGAAGTGACCTGAAGATGGCAAGTGTGATCTTGCCGAAACGTCGTCAACCATTGTCTGGTTCCTCTAGGAGCCGAATAGTGAATACGCGGAGTGAAACCCGGAAAAGTAGTGAAGTAATATATATTGCTGTAATATCTCATTTAAAAAAAATATAGTATTTTGCCCGACATTAACAAATGCCCCGCGTTGACCGCGACATAAATAAATGCAGTAATATTGGTTAATTAATAATAATAAATTACTTTAAAAATTTTTATAATATAATTTAAAATTGTGAATAATTGCCGTTTGATCGTAGATAATATTCTATAAAAAAATGACTGAACTTTGGAAATGCTTTTCAACTTCCCTATTTTATAAATTATAATATGATTTGAAAATACCTTTTAATAGATTTAATAATGCAATGGTTATATAAATTTAATGTTACGTTAGTTCTGGACTAACTCAAGTTTACGTAAGAGAGTTGGGCGCCAGTTAATAACTTAAATTAACAGAATTATATTTAATAAAGACTCATCTCAGGGTGAATGTGGATTCTTGTGGTATTAAAAAAATATACAAATTGAAATTTAAAATCACTTTTAAAATTGAAAACTTAATTAATTTTTAACTATTACTAAATTGTTCAAATCACTTTTACTACACTTCACAAACAATAGTCTCTTCTTCAGCAAATGCCAATACAAAATGAAATAACTTCCTACCTTTTTATAATATTTCTTCTTTTTTTTAACTATAGATGTCCTCTTTCCCAAACCATTGGCAGAGTAGATCACTTTATGTTGATCCAGGGCTGATCTCCAGTTCCGGTTGACTTTCTTCCTTTTGCACGGATCTCCCATATAATATCCTCCAAAACTTGATTTTGGTAACTCACTTTTGTTTATTAATTGCGGGTACAATTTCCCTTTTTCGTAGAATACTTATAGTTGTTTTTGTGTTTAATTAAATAAAACACCCGTTTATGGTTTTAACGTTGATTTATTGTCTTGCTTAACTTTAGCAAGTAATTTATCTTAAATGTGGTTCTTTATAATCATATACACTTTTACAATTTATACTTTTTACACCTTCGCCGTATTCAAATCACCAACTAACTTAACTTGTCTATTTAATTCTAGACTATTTAAATTTTTACAATATTATCAGCCACGACTTTACTTTGTCGCTTGATTTACTATAATATCTTTACTCTTTCGTCGTTTAACAGTAAGTGTCTTTTATCTTACACGACTTTACACCGTCGCTTTATATCAGTAAGTGTTTTTTATCTTACACGACTTTACACCGTCGCTTTCTATCAGTAAGTGATCCTAAAATTATGATTTTCTATGCTTATATACCATTGACTATTTACATAATTATATTGCACTATTTGACGTCACCTTACGAACTAATACAAACTGTACACTCATATAATACATAATAGCAGATTAATATTCTTTATAAAAATGACACATCTATTACAGATTAATTACACAATACTTTTACGCAGTAATAACGATCTATTTACAAACAAAAACCTTAAAGAATCACATAACCCGTCGATAAATTCATTTGAAATTATACATAAATGAATTACATAATAACAAACTTGCGAACAACTGGATGTTACGTATACTTAAGTAATCGGTGAGTAAGCTATTTGATAATAAATAAAGAAACATGTATTATTTAACCTTATTAAAAAGTATACACATTGATTGTATAATCAATGACACACCATAAAATAGCTCAAATTTATTTTTAACTGGAAAAGTTGATAAAAATATTCCAAAAGTGTTAGTATTTAACAAAAATTTTAGATTTTCACAAAATTTTCAAAATTTTCCTAAATTTTGAAACTACCATCCACAGCAATATATATATATATATATATATATATATATATATATATATATATATATATATATATATAATTACTACAACCCATTACCTAAACCAAGGCCCCAGAAGCTATAAGTTTGTGCGGGAGGGAGGGGGCGATTATTATTAAAAGCTTACTAGCAGATCTCCTGGTGCCACTGTTATGTCTTTTATACGCTCGATGAAGTGGCTTGCGTTCTTTACGTAAGATTCGGCTTCTTCGGCATAAGGTTGCAGTTGCATGGCCAGGAATTTCGCTAGAGGTTGCAGTGGTGATCCAATGGAGCTTACGATGGGTCTTAGTGGTACACCTTCCTTGTGGACTTTTGGTAATCCGTACAGCTTACGGCATGATGACGACTTCTCTCTCGGAATTAGTTGTAACTGTTGTTCTTGACTGAAACTGCAGGTTTTTATTTTGGCTTTAGTGGTCTTTTCCAAATATGTTGTAAGATCCGTTGAGATTGTTTGGTATCCAGGATCATTTAGTAAGGTTTCTATTTTGCTTTCATATTCACCCTTATCCATGACTACGGTTGCGTTGCCTTTGTCTGCTGGTAACACGATCACGCTAGTATTCGCCCGTAGGTCGCGTAACGCTTGGATTTCTTCGTGGGATAAGTTCTTCTTCGGTGGCTTGGCTGTTCTCAGTATACGTGACACGTCTTGACGTATAATTTCGGCGGTATTTCCTGGGATCCCTGTTATTGATGCTTCGACTCCGCAAATAATGTTTTCTATTGGAATCCGATTTGGCGCTACTGCATAGTTAAATCCTTTCGATAGCACGCTATGTGTCGCTTCATCCAGCGGTAGATCTGAAATATTGAAAACTACCTTCTTTGGTTCAACTTGGTGGTTGATGTATTTCCTGGGCTGTTGTTCGGCTTGTAGCTTCTCAAATTTCTTCTTCTGGTTAGAAGTTGTCAAATTAGCGTCAGTTTCTGCTCGAAACTCCGTGAGGTTATCTAGTGTTGACCATAGAGCTGGATGAATTGTGTTACTTAAACGTAGGTGTAACTGTAGTAGCTCGATGTTGATGCTATTTAGCGCCCTTCTGGTATCGCTCTTCTCAAGATGTTCCTCGTTTGGTTGTTCTTTTTGTGGAACGTCAGCTTCATGGAATTTGGTATTATATTCTCGTCCCGGCAGCGTTCCAGGAATGCGAGGTTGCACAGCATCTTGTTTCTTTTGGATCGTAGCTTCTCCAACTTCTCGACGTCTCGTAGAATCTCCTCTCCTAAAACCCTCCCGTAAAGGTTATTAATGTTACATTTTAAATTTCCGCGGATATTATATGATACTTCACTACTTTTCCGGTTTTCACTCCGCGTATTCACTATTCGGCTCTTAGAGGAACCAGACAATGGTTGACGACGTTTCGGCAAGATCACACTTGCCATCTTCAGGTCACTTCTAACTTCCTTCTGCTTCGCGTGGTTACACGATGTAGGCTGACGTCTTGCTGCAGCGGTTGGTCTTTATATACGGTTACGGTGTTGCGCATGGTTGCGGTCGGCTGGTTTTTGGCGCGGCTGCGGGTCATTGGTCTCGCTTGATCCGGTGGCTTTCTCTCGCTTTCCCTTTTATCGTTCTGCTGTGCTGGTTTTCGTTTCTTGAAGGTGATGCTGGTTATAGCTGGTTTCCAAGCTGATGGTAGTCGTCCCTGGTATTAAGATTGTTCGGACGTTTCTCGATTTCAATGGCTTCTCTTATGGTTCGTCGGGTCTTATGTTGTATATTCGCTAAAACTTTTGTATTTTCGAAATCTATGTTATGAGATGTACCACTTACATGTTGTGCTAGTGAAGACGTTCTCTCATTTTTGTTGACTGCATTTCGGTGTTCTTCTCTTATTACTTGAATTCTTCTGTTGGTCTGCCCTATGTAGAGCGTTAACACCAAGGGACCCAAAGCCAAAGGAAGAAGAAACATCGGTATCCATTGGTATTGCGCTGGGTGGTGATGTGACTGCGCGTTCAGGTAGCGGCTGCCGTCTTCCTTCTTGATTATAAATACATCTAGGAATGGTAGGTAGAAAACTACCTTCTTTAGTTCAACTATATATATATATACCGCTGCAGCAAGACGTCAGTCTACATCGTGTAACCACGCGAAGCAGAAGGAAGTTAGAAGTGACCTGAAGATGGCAAGTGTGATCTTGCCGAAACGTCGTCAACCATTGTCTGGTTCCTCTAGGAGCCGAATAGTGAATACGCGGAGTGAAACCCGGAAAAGTATATATATATATATATATATATATATATATATATATATATATATATATATATATATATATATATATATATATATATATATATATATATATATATATATATATATATATATATATATATATATATATATATATATATATATATATAAAATATTTGCGTTTTATTAAAAATAAAACAACAGTTTTCTTTTGCTGTAAAACGTATAAGTTTAAAAACATATAAGTTTAAACCATTTCTTGGGTATAAGCAGCAATTAAAATAATAATCAAAATAATGATTATAATAATATTTGAGAGGTACAGAATTTCAAACAAAACACCCCTAGACAATTGTTTCGCCCTTTCTTTGGGCTCCTCAGTAGGGGAGGCTTTGTCTGAAACCCTGTACCTCTCAAATCTGTCGCTTGTTTATATGTAAATACCGAATTTACATTAATAGCAACATTTAATACTGGAGATATCTATAAGATGCCATCCAAACTTCCATTTAACCCGGAAGTAGATATAAAATATTTGCGTTTTATTAAAAATAAAACAACAGTTTTCTTTTGCTGTAAAACGTATAAGTTTAAAAACATATAAGTTTAAACCATTTCTTGGGTATAAGCAGCAATTAAAATAATAATCAAAATAATGATTATAATAATATTTGAGAGGTACAGAATTTCAAACAAAACACCCCTAGACAATTGTTTCGCCCTTTCTTTGGGCTCCTCAGTAGGGGAGGCTTTGTCTGAAACCCTGTACCTCTCAAATCCGTCGCTTGTTTATATGTAAATACCGAATTTACATTAATAGCAACATTTAATACTGGAGACATCTATAAGATGCCATCCAAACTTCCATTTAACCCGGAAGTAGATATAAAATATTTGCGTTTTATTAAAAATAAAACAACAGTTTTCTTTTGCTGTAAAACGTATAAGTTTAAAAACATATAAGTTTAAACCATTTCTTGGGTATAAGCAGCAATTAAAATAATAATCAAAATAATGATTATAATAATATTTGAGAGGTACAGAATTTCAAACAAAACACCCCTAGACAATTGTTTCGCCCTTTCTTTGGGCTCCTCAGTAGGGGAGGCTTTGTCTGAAACCCTGTACCTCTCAAATCCGTCGCTTGTTTATATGTAAATACCGAATTTACATTAATAGCAACATTTAATACTGGAGACATCTATAAGATGCCATCCAAACTTCCATTTAACCCGGAAGTAGATATAAAATATTTGCGTTTTATTAAAAATAAAACAACAGTTTTCTTTTGCTGTAAAACGTATAAGTTTAAAAACATATAAGTTTAAACCATTTCTTGGGTATAAGCAGCAATTAAAATAATAATCAAAATAATGATTATAATAATATTTGAGAGGTACAGAATTTCAAACAAAACACCCCTAGACAATTGTTTCGCCCTTTCTTTGTTTCTTTCTTGTTTGAAATTCTGTACCTCTCAAATATTATTATAATCATTATTTTGATTATTATTTTAATTGCTGCTTATACCCAAGAAATGGTTTAAACTTATATGTTTTTAAACTTATACGTTTTACAGCAAAAGAAAACTGTTGTTTTATTTTTAATAAAACGCAAATATTTTATATCTACTTCCGGGTTAAATGGAAGTTTGGATGGCATCTTATAGATGTCTCCAGTATTAAATGTTGCTATTAATGTAAATTCGGTATTTACATATAAACAAGCGACGGATTTGAGAGGTACAGGGTTTCAGACAAAGCCTCCCCTACTGAGGAGCCCAAAGAAAGGGCGAAACAATTGTCTAGGGGTGTTTTGTTTGAAATTCTGTACCTCTCAAATATTATTATAATCATTATTTTGATTATTATTTTAATTGCTGCTTATACCCAAGAAATGGTTTAAACTTATATGTTTTTAAACTTATATATATATATATATATATATATATATATATATATATATATATATATATATATATATATATATATATATTGATAAAGGGTACCTTGTCACCTCCAAAGTAGATACCCAGCATACGTTGTCACCTCATATATAACGTTGTGACCTCCGTTTTCGGAGGTCACAACGTTTTGCCCTGTTTTCGACTGTATAAGCATATAGATGGTGTTAGAAGCCTAAATTCAAATTTTTGTCTGGAGGTGATAACGTCATACTTATACTCACAAAATAAATTTTTAGTTCAGCTGTAGATCGCTGGCGTTGCCGTCGCTGTTAGTTGTATAATTGCCAATACGATGTCACCTCCGCCTGTATATGTTGTTTTTTGTATCATGTACGGTACGTTGCAGGCTCCACACATTGGCAACGTTGTGAACAAGACCTAAACCACTCAGGTATATAGAATTCCATCGAAACCAGTACCCCTGGCGTAGTTTCGGCCATTTCACGCTACCTGAATTTTTACAGACACTTTTTGGGTATAGTAGCAGCATTTAAATAAATATTTGTAAACTACTCAGAAAATTTAAGGGATCTCTTGAATTGTATGTCATTTTTAAATAGTTAATGATACTTAAGAACAATAAAATAATAATTTCTATTTCATTTAAAAAGTTTTGAATTGAAAACGACTTCCTTTGAGATATGAAAAAAATTAAATAGGAAATTACGTTTTAGCCGTAATTATGTATAAATAAAAAATTCATCTTTTTCCAAAATGATCATTTCGGATTTACTGGATTATTATTATTTGATTATTATTTTAGGAATTGTCATATGACATATGATATATTCATTCTCGCATCCACAAAGAAAGATTTAAAAGATTTAGTATTACAATTAATAAATTTTCAAAGAAAAATAATTTTACTAAGCAAAATAATGTAACATTTGGTATGTAGTTTGCAAATTTCACCAAATTACCCGGTTAATAAAGTTTTCATTGACATTCTAACTATGTTTACATTTGATGAAGGAAAGAATAAGTCTGAAATACTCATTTTGTAATATATATTATGTAATTAGGAGATCAAGCGATATTTTAAATCCAAGAAGATGTATAATGCCGAGGCGCCAGCCGAGGCGTTATAACATCTTCGAGGATTTAAAGAAGCTTGATCTCCGTATTGCATAAGTTGTTTTATTTTATTTCGTATTTCAATCCTAATTTCTCCCTTTTAAAATCCATCCGAATTTATTGTATAAAGAAGCAAGTTGCCTTGTCTGTGTCATCATACTCGTAACTAAGGAGATAAAAAGCAGCATGCATGCATGCATGTGGCTATAATGCAACATCAAATTATTTACGTTGCCAACAACAACGGAGATCAAGAACGTCTTGAACTCCGGTATCATTGACAACGAAGATCAAGATATACTTTATATTACTAATTGTGGTATATAAAGAATTGTTTGAAATACGAAATGAAATAAAAAATATTAACTGTTTATATTTTTACATAATTACGACTAAAACATATTTTCGGGGATAATATAACTAGTGTTATGATTATCATCGGTGATAGCCCGAGTTAAAACCGACGAAAATTGACCGAGTGCGAAGCACGAGTTCAATTTTCTAAAGGTTTTAACGAGTGGTATCATTGTTGATTAATCATAACACGTGTTATATTTGGTGAGAGAATATAATGAACGTTGACAGAAAATAAATTTTCTCGCCCTCTTAAAAAAGTCAAAAATTTTAAACGATCTGTCAGTTTGACAGTAAATAATTACAGCTACCGGAAAATCAATACAACAATTATTTATTTATTAAAAACAGGTGACAGTCAACATGCGGTGATAGAATTATCATCGATTTGATAGCCTATTCTGCGAGTTTGTTTTTGTACTTTCACCAATGAAATTAATAAAAAATGTACCATGTGACACGTGAATTATATTCTCATATATAATACCATAAGTGGTAAAATTTTGTCGGCAAAATTTTCTTATTGTTACGAGCGTTTGTTGCATAGCAATTTCTCGAGTGACATTGTCACTAAAAACCACGAGACGTCAGTCGAGTGGTTTTTGATCAATGTCACGAGATGAATTGGCAACAAACACGAGTAAATCAAAAAGAAAATTTTGCCAAGACAAAATTTTACCACGTATGTTATTCGTTATGACTATTTCGCGAATAAACAACACAAAGAATAAAAATATTTAACATTTATTTCAATGAAACGTACAGTTTGTGTATACTATTTTTGTAGGATCGTTACTATAGCAAAAAAATTGTCGGTGAAATAAAGGGTAGGTTGCTTATTTGAACGTTTTCATTGGTAGAACAAGTTCGGAAAATTTTATAAACAAAAAATAGTCGCCGGAATAGAGAGAATTTCGTTCACAGGATAAATTTTTATTGGTTCGTATAACATTGAGTGAAATAGTCTATTAAATTCCATATTGTAGCGGAAAATAAAACCTTACGTCATAATCTTGACATGAAGCTTTACGTACTGAAAGGCTTAAACAAACGTCAGTTTAACATAAAGTGTCGTATTTTTATTATTAGTATAGTCAATTTTTGCATTAAGTTCTTATTTTTTACTATCTAAAGATAGAGACTTGAAATCTTTTCTAATGCCTTTAGTACTGGACCAATATAAAATGTAATATGTTTAATATGGGGGTACGCCCCCCTGGTGGTTGGGACCCCCATTTTGTACCCCTGATTTAATAACGCAACCAAATTGAGCAAACTTGTGTTGGGAGTGTTCTTGGGGTCGCTAATTATGAATCGAATGAGAAAATTAAAAAATTCAAATAGCAGACCCAAAATGGCGGCTCTAAAATAACGGCCTTTGATATTGAGAATGCAATGAACGCCATTTCTATTGATTCTAGAGAGAAATTCAAAGAATCAAAAAGTGTTTATAATGTGATTTTGCAAAGGACTACGCTATTTTGGTTACCTTATTATGTAACCCCTTCGCTCTGCCCTAGTAGTAGAGTCAATTTCTGCATTAAGTTCTTATTTTTTACTATCTAAAGATAGAGACTTGAAATCTTTTGTAATGCCTTCAGTACTAGACCAATATCAAACGTAATATGTTTAAGATAGGGACACGCCCCCTTGGGGGGTTGAAATCCCCATTTTAAGCTCCCAATTTAACAACTCGGGAAGTTTTCAACCAAGTTGAGCAAAAACTATGTTTGAGGGAGCTGTGAGGTCGCTGATTATGGATCAAATAAGAAAATCACAAAATTCAAAATGGCGGACACAAAATGGCGGTACTTTAGATTAAAAATGCGATTTACGCCGGTCCTATTGATTTTAGAGAAAAATGAGAAAAGCCAGAAAGTGTTTAGAATGTGATTCTGCATAGGAATACATAATTCCGGTTACCTTATTATGTAACCCCTTCACTCTCCCCTACTGAGATGCCCACTAGGGTTGATTGAAGGGGGTTACATAATAAGGTAACCAAAATAGTGTATTCCTATGCAAGATTACATTCTAAACACTTTTTGACTCTTTTGATTTTTCTCTAAAATCAATAGAAACGGGCGTAAATCGCATTTTCAATCTCAAATACCGCCATTTTGAGTTCGCCATTTTGTATTTCTTAATTTTCTCATTGGACTCATAATCAGGAACACCAAAACCCCCCCAACATGAATTTCACTCAAGTTAATGGAAAACTTCCCGAGTTATTAAATTGGGAGTGTAAAATGGGGGTTTCAACCCCCGAGGGGTAAAACCGCCATTTTAAACATATTACATTTTATATTGGTTCAATACTGAAGGCATTAGAAAAGATCTCAAGTCTCTATCTTTAGATAGTAAAAAATAGGAACTTATGCAAAAATTGACTTTACTACTAGGGCAGAGCAAAGGGGTTATATAATAAGGTAATCGAAATAGTGTATTCCTTTGCAAAATCACATGAATTTTTCTCTAAAATCAATAGAAACGGCGTAAATCGCATTCTGAATCTCAAAGGCCGTTATTTTAGGACCGCCATTTTGAATTTTTCAATTTTCTCATTGGATTCATAATCAGTGGCTCGAAGAACCCTCCCAACATAAATTTCGCTCAATTTGGTTGCGTTATTAAATTAAGGGTACAAAATGGGGGTCTCAACCACTAGGGGGGGGCGTGCCCCCATTTTAAACATAGTACATTTTATACTGGTCCAGTACTGAAGGCATTACAGAAGATTTCAAGTCTCTATCTTTAGATAGTAAAAAATAAGAATTTAGGCATGTTTTTTGCAAAAATTTACTCTACTATATAGAATGACTAGATTATTATAAAGCAGGGGATGAATGAACTTTCGTTCAAAGAGAAAAAATTGCAACACATGAAAAAAAACGTTATAGGTCCTGTAAATGATTCTCCTTAGTTATCGTTTCAAGATTTCAGACGCGACTTCTGTCTTCCTTCAGAGATCAAACTCGTTCTGTAAAGTTTCATTGCCGGATTTATAACATAAATAACTATAAATCAAAAATGTTTCTTTTTATAACATTCTATTCGTAAAAAAAATCCTATACTAACATCCTATCCTATTCGTTTGTTGGAGAAGGAAATGGACATGAGCTCCAGATCTATGTCGCCACTGATCAAGGAAGACCTTAGTATGAGGACTGGACACTTGTTAACAGCTCGACATAATGAAATAAGAAGAGTTGGAAACAAGTCTCATTTGCAGAGATAGGTGAAAAATCTTCATCGCCCAATCTTGTTTCCCTGCATTTTATATTTGGATTTAGGATTGATGCATTATGATAACAATTAAAGTAATTGTCAAACAATCCACATAGTTGATTTGGAAAACCCGTTTGCACAACGCTGCTAGGATGCGTGAACTCTCCTAAAGTCATTCTAGATTCTTTATAGGAATCGAGCCCAATTAAGTAAAATACTTGTATTTACCCTATAGCGGAGTTGTTCACATGATAAGATTATTATTTATTTATTATTTAGGCGGAGTTATTTATCGCTCGTAAATAGCAACAAACAAAGTCACTTTAAATCCAAATGAAACATACTATTTTTTTCCACTAGGGTAAAAGTGCCTCCTCTCTATGATTAGAAGTTTAGTCTAGCAATACCAACAATTTTTTATTAGAAGAAAAAAAATTAAAACAAAGGTCTTTGAATAAACCCCAGCGTGGCTGAATACTGGACAGTCAAATGTCGTTTTCTCGACATTGATCCAAGTGTAGGCGAATTTTCAGATATCGAATCTTGGTTCTCTAACTCATGTTTAATATGTATTTATTTTTAAGCGTTTTATATGTATAAAATGACGATGTACTTCAAACAATATTATTGCTTGGGTCATTGTTAAATCTAAGACGGCTGTGAAAACTGCTGCAGCGCTATATTTCCAGCGGTGTGTTGGACGCACCGATTTTCACCCACGTTTCAAGCAATTTTCAGATTCTGAGTCTCGCTTGTTTAATTGTCACTCGAGGGTTAATCAACAACCTGATACTAATTTTCGGTTCACTAAACGTTGTACAAGTCGGAGCCAATGTTCAGAAACCGAATCAGCATTCCTTACAACTTGCCCAAGCTTCAGCCAATGTTCACCCGTTAGGTCAATGCCAGTTACCCATAGAATATACTTAAGTCAAATATCAGATACTATTTCGCTAATTTGCTTTAGCTAGTCTAAAGCTAAGTACTCACAGCAGCGGATCCGCAGGCGGATGTCATACGATTGGTCGGATTGAGTCGATTTGACTCAAACCGACCAATCGTATGACATCCGCCTGCGGATCCGCTGCTGTGAGTACTTACCTTTAGTCAATCTCTACATATCAAGTGCCGGTTACATACTTATCACCCAAAACCTTAGCCAACTTTGAATCTTAGGTTCGCTAAACTAACTCCAGTTTTAGCAATCTTCAAAATTCAAAATCTTGGTTTCTTACCCTTCGGCTAAGGTTGGGTCAATATTCATATTATATTTTGCTAAATTTCTGTAAATGTGGTTTATTGTAAAGATGGATTAGTGGTTGCTAACCTACTGAATTTTTATGAACTTAAACTTACACTGGCAAGACTAAAGTGTAAACTATATTGACTTACCGACTGTACATATGTATTTGCACAAGAAGACGTACACTATGAAAGTGTTAGGTTTGTACGGTCTCAATATGTGTTGAGAGTCTAAGACATTAATCTAAGACATTTATATCCAACACAAAAATCGACTTTGCATTCAGTTACGGCGAAACAGTAATGGTAGACTTCGTTGCTTGTTTGCACTAGCATTCATTAAAGGAAAAGGATTGTGTAATAGTTGCTTTGTTTCGCAATTACCACCCTTGGTACTACATTAATATTAGTTTTATTGCGATATCGGTGTCATTTATTGTCCAAAACATTGCATAACGTATTGGTTTTAGCCAATAACAACCAATATTGGGTAACTCTGATCTTTCCATGTCTGAGACCAAGCTTGGTATCAAATTATCATCCCTACTTTAGTCTAGCAGTGGGCCATTTTCGGATATTAAGGTTGTGCCAAGGTTGATAAACATTGTTTCAAACAAAAGCTTATAGTGGTATTTTGTTTTAAATGGAGAGCCGCGAATGCTAACATAATTAAGCGTCAAATAAACTGCCACTTTTAATTCTGATAACGCAATATACCTACTATTTATCTATGGTTTATACAATGTTATCAAAAAAGACTACATTAAGTTAAACCTGTCTTTAATGTGGACTTAAAGTACACGTTTCATAAAACGTACATGTTTTGTCGTTAGTAAGTGCTTTATTTAAAACATAAGTTCAAACATAAATTTACAAGAGGTAGGTACATGTATAACAGTGTAACATACGTATTCTGTATTTCGTTAGATCAACAAATGCTGGAAAAAATGTCTTAAGCAAAAATTCTATAAAAATGTTGATTAATTTGTTGTGTTTCGATTTGTTTTAATGTTAATAAAGTTGGTAACTCTTTTTGTTAATCAAATCACGGGAAATTCAATGGTCCTACATGATACGTGCGTGACTTCGGAAACAACAAGCATTTGTTGTAAAAAACACAATATTTAATTTGTTTATATTAAACTCTTATCGAGTTTAGTAAAAATTAAAAGAGTATCTGCCTTTATTTCAATCGAAATGGAATCTGGATAAAAGCATATTCAATTTAACCGTTATTCCCGAGATTAAAAGAAACTTTATAGAATATCATATTTATACAAATACTACGTTACCACATAACGTTACCACGACATAACTGATTTATGTCTAATACATCTAAATTTCAAAAATGTGCTATACTAATTATACGCAATATTGGTACTGGTTGCGTTCTTATTGACTTTTATTGACAATAACAAAAGAATTCCCTTTTTCTGGTTTTGTTATATTTTCAATTCATTATAGAAAGAAATTTCTTTCTAATATATCACCGATCTAAGTATTTCTAATCAAATTACTAAAGTTTTCATTTAAAAAATACAACTTTATGAAGTAAACCAGAAATCAATGATTATAATTAGAAAAGCCTTATTCAACTAGTCAGTGCTACTCATAAAGACGCTTTAATAGTGTCGAAACTGCTTTTTAATATCTTTAATAACAATTCATAAAAAATACCAAAACGACAATTTCCTATAACTCAAAAAATAAAAAATAAGTAAATCGAGAATGCTCGCTTGTTTTCTTTTGTTATCTGGCCACTAAAATGCCCTCGGCGAGCAATTTAAACCACCCGATTTCAACATCTGGAGACCCACAAGAGAACCTTTTTATGAAATGTGCATCTATGGAATGTGGAGTCAACGCTCTGTATATATAACTGCACATAACGGTGGTATCTTCTGACCTCCAAACACTTGGCAGCGCTGCTGGAGGTAACAGCGAACTATAAGTATCTTCTTATATATAAATTTTGGAGGTCGGTTCGTATCTTCTGTATACTCTATATATGACAAAATAAAACAAGGGAAATAATTTCCCCTTTCTTGAGATTCGGATTCTAGAGGTTCCCCTCATCACAAATATAACAAATTTTTAGCAATATATCCACGGGAATACCCGGAAGTCAGGCCGTCTCCTCTGTATGACGGAGGTGACAGCTTAACAGGCATCAATATATATATATATATATATATATATATATATATATATATATATATATTGATAAAGGGTACCTTGTCACCTCCAAAGTAGATACCCAGCGTACGTTGTCACCTCATATATAACGTTGTGACCTCCGTTTTCGGAGGTGACAACGTTTTGCCCTTTTTTCTACTGTATAAGCATATAGATGGTGTTAGAAGCCTAAATTCAAATTTTTGTCTGGAGGTGATAACGTCATACTTATACTCACAAGATTAATTTTTAGTTCAGCTGTAGATCGCTGGCGTTGCCGTCGCTCTTAGTTGTATAATTGCCAATACGATGTCACCTCCGCCTGTATATGTAGTTTTTTGTACCATGTACGGTACGTTGCAGGCTCCACAGTTTGGCAACGTCGTATACAAGACCTTAACCATTCAGGTATATAGAATTCCATCGAAACTCATACATCTGGCGTGGTTTGGACCATTTCACGCTACATAAATTTAAACATACTTTTTTGGGAATAGTAGCTGCATTTAAACTAATATTTTTAAGGGATCGCTTGAATTGTACGTCATTTTCAAATAGTTGATGATGGTTTAAAACAATAAAGTAATCATTTCTATTCCATTTAAAAGATTTTGAGTTGAAAATGACTTTCTTTGAAATACGAAGAGATTAAATAGAAAATACTTTTTAGCCGTAATTATGTATAAAAAAGAGTTCATATTTTTACAATATGATCATTTCGGATTTTTTGGGTTATTACTATTTGATAATTTTCAGAATTGTCATATGGCATATGAAATATTCATTCTCGCACCTACAAAGAAAGATTTAACTTTAAGATTTTCTTACAGTACAACAATTAATAAATTTTTAAAGAAAAATAATTTTATAAACAGAATAAAGTAACATTTGGTATGTAGTGTACAAATTTCACCAAATCCGGTTCATGAAGTTTTAGCTGACATTGTAACTATGTTTACATTTTTATTTACTTATTTAATCAAATACACGCGAATCTCCCTTTATATACACAAAATTAATCCTAAAATATGCTTCAAATATAATTTGGTTACCAAAACTCATAACAAAATGCATTTTTATAATAATTATCAACAGATAAAGTTGAAATAATCAATTCCACAAACATAATGTAAATGTTTTAATAATAATTTTAAAAACAAAAAGGTTGGTTTCTGTGAAGGAAGTGGGGTATCTTGACCAATATAAGTTAATTGTTTGAAAAGAAAATCGATGAAATAGCTTTCACTTTTGGGTATGTGGTAAGAAAGAAACAAGTGAATTTATTAATTATCCTTATTTTCATTTGTGGAATTTTCGCCATCTAGTTGTATGGCTTCATCTAGCACATGAAATATGGATATTAAAAGTCAAATTACATGATTTTTTAACATACATAATATATATCCTGATATATTGTTTACGTTGATTTTACCGATCTTTTTATTTGAGTGTACGTACAGTTGAGGAGTTAATAAATAGGTTACATTTTTATAAATCTAGGCACTTATGTTGTTAATTTTTGTAAATGTAGTTTATTATAAAAATGGATTAGTGGTTGCTAAGCGAAACAATAATGGTTGACTTCTTTGCTTGTTTGAACTAGCATTCATTAGAGGTAAAGGATTGTGTACTAGTTGTTTTGTTTCTCAATTACCAGCCTTGGTACTACATTAACATTCAAGATTGGTCTAAGACTAACCTTGGTTTTATTGCGATATTGGTGACATTGCTGGCTGTAATCAGAATAGTTTTGGAGGGTCCGCAAAAGCCCTAATTTTTACGATTTTGCCGAATTTTTTCTTTCTTATTAAAAATCCATTTTTTCCGTATCTGCCTTCACGAACTATTTCCTGTAATTTTCTCACAATTTACTTTTGTGTTAAAACCTTAATTTGTGTTTCGGAGTACAGAGAGAGTTGGGAGGAGTGGGAGGAAGGAGTTGACGTAACGAAAAGTGTTGTTTTAAGATGCGAAATCAAATAGAGATGGAGATCAAGGGGTAAACGAAAATATCATGGAAAGATCCGGCAGTGAATCTTAATCGGATTTTGAGGAAGGCCATCAATCTCACAGAGGGTAAAACTTCCAACATTAGCATCCATCTGTGATCGAACAGGAGTATCAGACAGAGCTGCAAGACGTTGGTGTAATCTCCCAGACAGACAGAGAAAAGGTTATCGACAGGATGAAGATTGGAAGAGAGAGAACAGGACACAGAGATCAAGTTGTTTCGACAGCAGGTCACAGAGCGATCCGTGCACTTTATTATGCTAGCAGAAAGGACTGTTACCAGCACTAGGACCAAGGGAGGTGTGATTTCTCTACTTGAAAAAGGACTGAAAAGGTGATTGCAATGGATGTTTTGTATTTTTCATTCCAATGGACTTCCCTTACGCCGTCTGTACCAGTTTCTAGATAGAAAGACTACTGGGCCTAGAACCTACTCAGGCGAAATTGGCAAGAAACTAGATGGGTGCAAAAAGCTTGACATTGCAAGTTTTTCACCAATCGAAGGTAACCTTCCCTATTTAGAAGTCAGTCAAGATTTGAGTACTGACCAAAAATATTTGCTAGAAGTTTGCCACGCCACGAGGAGAGTATTCAGAAGATCTAGCGAAGAAAAACCCAGGGAAGCCATCACATGCAAGATGGCAGCTAATCGCAATTTTACGCCTGTACGTCAGCAGCGAGAACCCTTCTGATAACTTGAAAATACTATCTGAATACGTAATGAAAGTCTACGCTCCAGTTTGGTCCCATGTGAAACTTCATCCATCTTGCACTTACGGCGCTCAGTACTTGGAGACTTGTAAAGTTTTCCCGCTACTTTCCGCATGGGCTCCTAAATAATAATAATAATAATAAATGCCTTTATTTTAATAAGCAGAGAAAAAAAATTACATTCATTACATTACATTAAGGCGAAGTTCAGCATCACCTAACTGGGTGATGCTGCTCTGCCACTTAACCCTTAATTTAAATAAAAACAATGATTTAATATAATATGCGGCAAAATATTAGGCAACGTATAATAAAACATATTTAAACAGGATAATATAGGTAGAGTTATGTTAACATTATACTTGGTGGAGCTGGCAGCAGGAGCTTCGTAGAACATACACAGGAACATGATTAATTTAAGTTTGTTGTTTTCTAAACAAATCTGATGACAATGTTTTTTTGAACTTTGAGATAGGAAGAGCTTTAAATGAGCTTGGAATCTGATTAAGATATGAAGCGCAGGTATATGAGAAAGATCTCTTAAACGTGTGTGTTTTATGTGGTGGAATCGTAAGTAAACCTCTGTATCTTAAGTTTATGTGATGTACGTCTGTACGAAAGCTTATTTTATTAGTCAGGTATTCAGGTTTGCTGTGTTGTAATATTTTATGAAAGAAAGTTGTCGCGTGTAGGTGACGTCTGTTTGACATGTTAAGCCATTTTGATGGTGCTAATTTGTCTGTTATACGATGAACTGCCCTAGGTATGCCATAAATTAGTCGGAGGCAGGCATTGTGTAGTCGCTGTATTTTATTTGCAACCTCTTGCTCTATACATGGCCCATAAACTACATCACAGTAGTTAATATCAGAAAGAACCAGCGCCTCACAAAGCATTTTTTTGATTTGCGTGTCGAGATACTCTCGATTCTGATATATGATACGAAGATTTAAGTATCCTTTTTTAAGGACATTACAGACATGCGATTTAAATCGTAAATCTTTATCTATAGTAAGACCTAGGTTCCTTACCTTTTTGTAGACTTCCACTTTTACGCCTCCGATCTCAATATTGACCTCTGCCACTAAAGAGTCGTACACATAAGAACTACTTATTAGTATTGCTTGAGATTTAGTAGGATTAAGTTTCAGTTTATGTGCTCTAGATAAATTAGCAATTGCTTGTAAATCAGCATTAATTTTTTGACAAGCTTGAGTTACCGAAGTCCAGGGAAATGATGAATACAGTTGTGTGTCATCAGCGTAAAAGTGGGAGTCTACGAACTGGAGCTGTTCACGGAAATTCGATATATAGATAGCAAATAAGGTAGGGCTGACAATGGAGCCTTGGGGTACACCAGATATTAAGGTTAGATATTCTGAAGTATTATTCTTATATACTACAGCTTGCTGTCGGTTTGTTAGAAAGTTTTAAAAAAATTTACCGCCTCAATTGAGAGTCCACAAAAATGTAAAATAGATAAAAGTAATTGATGGTCTACAGTGTCAAAAGCCTTTGAGAAGTCTAACAGTACTAGAACAGTGGCAAGTTTTTTGTCAAGAGCAGTTATTATATCATCGGTTACTTTAAGTAATGCGCTCGTGCAGCTGTAGCCCCGCCTAAACCTGATTGTGTCTCAGGCAATATATCATTTCGTTCTAAGAATTCTTTTAGTTGCTTATCAATGATCATTTCTAAAACTTTGGAAAGAACCGGGAGGATGGAGATGGACCGGAGATCTTTGAATTCTAAGGGATTAGGAATCTTATTTAAAGGGATAACATTTGCTTTCTTCCAGGTGGTGGGATATACTGAATGGATAATACAATAATTAATTACATGAGTCACAACAGGAAAAAGAAAGGGTAGGCACAGGTTTATCATAAAAAGAGTTATTCCGTCGTGACCCGCGGCATTTGATTTTATTCTTTTGCTACTACTCCAAATCTCTTCTTCGGGCACAGGGCGAAAGAACAGTACATGGTTTGTTTTCATATTACTATTGTAATAGCTTAGGAGTTAAGAAAAAAAGTATTTATGTCATTTACGTTTGTCAAATATTCCGGTAAATTTGAAGATTTCTTTTTATTTTCTATAATATTGTGTTTGATACTTTTCCAGATAAGGTTAGCTTGATTGGTTTCCGATAGGTTAGTAAAGTACGTCTTTTTAGCCCTACGACATGTATTTGTAACAAGGTTTCTTAGTTGTGCATATTGCTGACGATCTGTCTGTGAT
The DNA here is from genome assembly GCA_929113105.1 of Agrypnus murinus. Classification (NCBI taxonomy): domain Eukaryota; kingdom Metazoa; phylum Arthropoda; class Insecta; order Coleoptera; family Elateridae; genus Agrypnus; species Agrypnus murinus. The sequence goes on along the minus strand of OV816023.1, from coordinate 114,503,542 downwards.
TTGGATTGCTTATAAATTTTGTGTGCATAATCGCGCATTTCCATTAAGAACCGTATATTATCATTAAGCCAGGGTGCTGGTGGTTTAGATATTCGTGAGTGTTTAATGGGTGGATGGACAGCAAAGAGCGGGGCTAGCTTATTGGTAAGAAAGTCGACTTTACTATCAATATCCGTATAAGTATAAATTTCATCCCAATTGATTGACATAAGATCATCATGAAATAGATTATAATTCAAGTTTTTGAAACAGCGGTATGTTTTATGAATTGTGCCGGCCTTCGACCATCCATGAGCAGGGTGCAGTCTACTGTCTCGTGATCAGACAGTTTAGCATAGACAAAAATTCCAGAGTTAATTACATTCGCGGCTTTGGAGGACAAAATTAGATCTATAATGGTGTCGATCCTGAATTCCAAACAAATGTCTGCTTTGCCTCCCCACAAAATCTACTTCTCGGGCTTCTAATCGATGATAGGAGACATATTCGTGAGTTGGGTTTACGACTAGTCCTAAAGGCAAGAACATTAGTCCACAATGGTGGTGGCGTCAAGAAATCCCAAATTCCTAAAATCAATTTCTATGCTGAGAATTACATTGATTTCATTTCATGGTAAGCTCAAAAAGTCACAGAGCCTCCATTTACTAAACATATAAAGGAAGATGAACTAAAAGGTCTCATAGTAAAGGCTGGATCTCTTCAAATGAACTTTCCGTTGATTTTCCACGATTTCCACTGCCACACTCAAGCGGTTGAAAGAACGGTTAAGATTGTCAAGAGGCATCGTCTGCAGTTTGTGGCAGCAGCAACAGAGATGGTTATATTATGACTAAAATAGAATCTCGCAAGTCCATGCCGTTGTTTGAGTCAAGAAAATATTTTAATGTATGACAACCTTATAGTCATAAGACTCATAAGTAATAATATATATAAATTACCTATCCCAATATAACAATGTTTTCTTTTTGTTTTATAGAACTGCATTTCTTTTCAATTAAGATCTTTATTGTTTGTTTTTACCACCTGTATAAGTGCTCAAAGCTCCTATTAATAAGTGTAAAATATACCTTCTGCAGGTTGGTAGATATAGGGTACATAAAACTGAATTATATTTGAAAAAAATTATAAAATTCATAGTTCTTTCGGACCCACAAGAAATTTTTTTACTGATCTGGAGTTTTTACACGATATTAAGCACTACAAAATGCAAGTTTTAATCACTCGGCCATGATAAAAAATGGAAAAGAAAATCTGAAGTTAGTAGGGAAAAACTGATTAATAATTGAGAAAAATGATCAAATTCAAAGTGCTTGCGGACCCTCAAGAAATTGTTTTACTGAGCTGGGGGTTCTACATGTTAATAGGCACCAAACAAGACAACTTTTAATCACTCTGCCATGATAAAAAAATGGAAAAAATATTTTTTGACCTCTATTTCGTTCCATCCTAATACATATTCTATAATTCGTTAGATCAAATAATAAAGAGGTGTATATCATAGCCAACGGAAGCTGTTGGAAAAAATGCCTTAAAAGAAAATTTTAAAAAATGTCGATTAATTTGTTGTGTTTCGATTGGTTTAATGTTAATAAAGTTGATAACTCCCTTTGTTAATTAAATCACAGGAAATCCAATGGTCCAACATGATAAGTGTGTGACTTCGGAAATATCAAACATTTGTAGTAAAAAACACATTATTTAATTTCTTTGTATTACACTCTCTTCGAGTTTAGTAAAAATTAAAAGAGTGTCTGAGTATATTTCAATCAAAATAGAATCTAGATAAAAGTATATTCAAATTAAACAGTGATTCTCGAGATTACAAGAAACTTTATAAAATATTAACTTTATGAAGTAAACGAGAAAGCAATGATTATAATTAGAGAAGCCTTATTAAACTAGTCAGTGCTACTCAGAAAGACGCTTTAATAAATGTTGAAACGGCTTTTAAATAAGTCTTTAATAATAATTCATAAGAAATACAAAAACGCCAATTTACTATAACACAGAAAATAAAAAATAAGTAAATCGAGAATGCTTGCTTCTTTTCATTTGTTATTTTGCCACTAAAATGCCTTCGGCGAGCAATTTGAACCGCCCGATTTCAACATCTGGAGACCACAAGAGACCCTTTTTATGAAATGTACATCTATGGAATGTGGTGTCAACGCTCTATATATATAACTGCGCATAACGATGGTACCTTCTGACCTCCGAACACTTGGCAGCGTTGCTGGAGGTAACAGCGAACTACCAGTTTCTGCTTGTATATACAATTTGGAGGTCGGTTCGTATCTTCTGTAAACTCTATATATGACAAAATAAAACAAGGGAAATAATTTCCCCTTTCTTGAGATTTCGATTCTAGAGGTTCCCCTCATCACAAATATAACAAATTTTTAGCAATATATTCACGGGAATACCCGGAAGTCAGGTCGTCTCCTCTGTATGGCGGAGGTGACAGCTTAACAGGCATCAATATATATATATATATATATATATATATATATATATATATATATATATATATATATATATATATATATATAACAAGAACAAGAATATAATACCTATATAAAATCTATTTGAACCAGTCCTATCCAGAGCTTCCTAATGTGAAACCACATAACCTCTTCTACACCTACGTAGAAAACAACTTCTCCTTCTCCTACGACTCCAGAATAGCGTGCAACCCAAACAACCCTGCTTATAACAAACTTTTCATTCCGTTATATTTCCATAAATACCAAAAACTAAAAAAAAAACAAAATTACTTTCAACAATACTAAAAATTCTAAAAGACCAATTAAACATATCTTTTAATAATACCATAAAATACCATTAAAATACCACAAAATCTAAAACTTCGCAGATTTGAGCTGGGTCTTTTTTTAAAAATTATTCGTGTGTTAAACGGGTGTCTAATACGATTTCGCCTCTTCGTCTGGTTTGTTGAGTTGTTGACCAATGTTCGTAATTTGTTTTAATTAGTTTGAGCTTATTGTGTCCACGAACCGAAGACCAATGCTGCTTGTATTCTTCATATAATTGTTTTCTGTAGTAAGCTATTAGATTTTCCGACGCAGTTAGGTCTTGCGGGAGTCCACTCTCGTGCGTTTCCTTGACCATTTTATCTGCTTCTGCGTTCCCACTGATTTTGCTATGTCCAGGTATCCATAGGTCTATAGGACTAGAGGTCTATTTTCTGCATTTTGCAGTAAAATCCTTTGCGGCAATATTTGTGATGATAGGACTTTTGGAAGATGTGTTTAATAGTGCTTCAAGAGTGCTTGCTGAGTCAGTTGCTATGTAGCTATATCAGCAGTATAGTTGTTGTTGACAGACCTGAGTTTATATTTGAAGGTGTTGGTGTCACTATAGCACATGCACTAGATGTTTCATTTTTTAACCCGTCCGTATAGATAAGTATAAAGCCTTGATATTCGTACTGGTTTTTAATTTCACAAAAATGTCTTATAGGCACCTCATCTGGAGTATCATTTTTTTATGTATGGATAGTATGTTATTAATCTTAGGTTGATGTTCTGACCACGGTGGTTTTAGATTTTGTGATATTTTAATGATATTATTAAAATATATGTTTAATTGGTCTTTTAGAATTTCTAGTATTGTTGAAAGTGATTTTGTTTTTTTTTAGTTTTTGTTATTTATGGAAATATAACGGGATGAAAAGTTTGTTATAAGCAGGAATGTTTGGGTTGCACGCTATTCTGGAGGCGTAGTTAAGAAGAAGTTGTTTTCTACGTAGGTGTAGAGGAGGTTCTGCGGCTTCATATAGGAGGCTCTGGATAGGACTGGTTCTGTATGCACCATTTGCTATCCTTAGTCCAGAATTTAGATAAGATAGATTTTATTTAGGTTTTGTTTTTGTTAGCTGTATTCGGTTATATATACTACCAGTTTACTCACGTTTTGTAAGTAGATATACTAAATATATAAAAACTAGCAAACCCAGTTAAACAATCAACCAACACGTCTCTGGTCGCTTCAGCTATCAATACACTAAGAGAATAGATCGATTTACAAAAGTTGAGCTGCTGGTAACTCCATCGCCGGCAATCTGCGTGCGTACCACATACTCCGCACGATTCGTAGGTGCAAGCGCACTCAAATAATTGCAATTAACTTACGACTCCGTAAAAGCTGTTGAATTTCGAGAATCACTGAATAGATTTTAATACCGTTTTCACCATTCTATAGCTCATGTTTCTTGGAGAATGTTTAGTTAATAAAGATTGGTCAAACACTATTTCGAATGTCGTATAATGAGCAAAATGTAAATGAAATAATCAGGAAGATTTGCAAAACACACAAAATACACGCTGCGAAAACGGTAACAAATAAAAGCAAACTGTAAGCGAACGAACTGTAGGTATCAAAAACATCTACAAAAAAGTCCGGGATACGTATCTCTTACAGATTATTTACAATCAAGATTTTTCCAATAGTTATTTTTGCGGAAAACTCTTCATCGGAAAGATAACCAACAAAGTTTCGAAAGCTGGTATATTAAGTATACATATATAGTAAATGAATTCAATGCAGAATTTTGTGATAAGAGTAAGTCGGTGGAATGAGTCCAAGTAGGAGATAAGTCGGGGGAGGGGTAAGCCAGGAGAGAGAGGTATGTTGAGAAAGAGATAAGTCGGAGGGGCAAGACGGAAAAAGCAGTAAGACGGGGGTAACTAAAGGAGGAAGATAGGATAAGTCGTGAATGATTGCAGAGGGGTAAGGGGGTGTTTGTTAAATAACGCGTTCAAAAGTTTGTCTAAGAATGGTAAGCTTAGTATTTGCAACTGTTTTTGTTCGATTGTGTTTATTTAATAAATGTTACTATTAAATAATCAGTCTTGGAAACCCGAAGGATTGTAATCACGCAACGAACGTTGTTAAGGAAACCCTTCAGTAAATTAGCCTTTTGACCGTCATGTCTTGACGAGGTTTCCCTAGTATATATTTATACATGATGAATTAGGAAGTTTGTTGTAAATGTGTCTTATCTGAAGCCACTAAAAAAGTTCCCATACAGAAGTAGTCAAAAAATACAGACCTATGTAAATAGATATTTATGTAGTAGGTACACCTACAATGGTAAGTGCATCTTTGTGGTTGTGGGGTCGAGCCGCTAGGCAAACTACAAAAATCCTACTGAGACCACAAAGAAACATACGGCACGAGATGCACACAACATTTTTTATTATCAACAAGTATAGTATGCCCGGTTACAATAAAATAAATCATAAATATCTGTAAGGTGAACTTTATTGCCTGTTGGCATAGAAACTAATAAACAAACCATTCAAAGCAAGTTCAATTACTACCTCAAAATCAGAATACTAAGAACTTATCTACGGTGCCGCTAGTAGGAAAATAATATAACTGTCAAAAAAGAAAACTACTGACATAGTTTTCGCTAGTATACCAACACTGGCAGATAGTACACTGGTACTATCTGTTTCAGCCTGTATATTTATTATTCAACGCTTGCACGGTTCTTGCAAGGGCAATCTGCTATTCGTGGTCAATTTCTTTATGCCTCATAAATTGCGGTTCTCACGCCGTTGATAAGTATTTTCATATTGTTTTTATTAATATTGGCGGTGATGGCAGAGGCAAAGAGACCAATCAAGCAGCAGGCCGATGGTGGCTTCTCTTACTCCCATGGTACAATCGCACCAAAGTAAATTCGGTCTTCCTACCTTACTTAAAGGTGTTCTAAACCCGTTGTTGCTTGACTCGAACGCGGCCGTGTGACGTCACGTGTACTCGCGACAGAAGCACTTGCTATACGTAGATGGTTTAGTTCTAGTTTATTTAAGGATTTATTGCAATTTTTAATGATGCAGTGTATTAATATATAATGGATAAAATTACACCATATGCATTTAAACACTTTGAATGATTCGGAGGCATCGGTTAACGATTTATCACAAGACGAAGATAATATTAGAATCGGAAACGTCGCCTGGTGTAATTGCGAATTTTGTGCTCCTACGAGTACAAATTATGAATCACATTGATGCGTGGAAACAAATGAAATTTCCAATTTCAAAGGCGGGTTAGTGTATAATTTTGCACGAATCTTTTCATAGTGTAGTGGTAAATCTAGACACTTTGCAAGCTTCTCGCTACCAGATGTTATTACGAGCGGATCAAACTAATAGAAAACGTCTTACCGAAATAAGCAATCGTTAGTGGCGGCCTATATCATATAAACAATTTATTTATTGGGGAATTTCTTGGTTGCCTTTGGGAAAAAATAAAAGGAAGGTAATACCTGCTCGTGTCGTTTCAAAAAATAAGCGAATATCCAGAAGATAATGGTGTGTATACACGATTTCATCCTGCAGAAGGAGAAGATCCAGATTATTTTGATTAAGAAAAAGGAATAATTTTTTAAATATTTTGTTTAACTAAATATTTACATAAGTTATAAAAAAGTAAAAATAACTTTAAAAATGACATGTACTCCTAATTTTCACGTATAATTAGACTGTTACATTTACAAATACGTTCTATTAGTAATAATGATACGGACATCTCATCATTATATATGGAATAATAAAGGACGCTATGCTGTGGCTATATTTGTAGAGATTATGGCTGCATATACAATATTCAAATACGTAGAATCAGCGAAGTTCTTCTCTATTACAAATAGTTATTATTTTCTCTCGCCATTCATTCGATTTTTTGGAAAAATTTCTTGATACAATCAACCCTTTTCACTTTTTGCAACCACTGTCGGTAAATTTTAAGATTTTTGTCTTTATTTGAATAAGAAAAATTATATTAGCCAGCCCTTTCGGTATTCTTGCACCCGAATATACAACCATCGAGGCATGTTGTTTTAATGGGTAAGTACACAATAGTAATAACCAATAAATAACCTAATAAAAAAACAATTTTCATTTACCTCCAAACACGTGAAATACACTGATTTGTGGTCGGATTTCTACTACCAAAGCAGTTTAGTATACTGTGCATATTAGGCGCGGGCACGCGTGACGTCACACACTTCGTATCTTTCAACAAAAATTAATTACAGGCTTATTTTTAAGAATTTAGACATTTTACTTGTGAAATGGCTATCTATATTTTTTGTTTAATTTATTAAGCTGAAGTTGTAAATCCGCTTTACAATACCTTTAAGTTAGATAATCTATACTAAATGGTTTTATTCACTCCTGTTTTATCTTTTTTCAGTCCTTGAACTATTGACTTTTAATCTTAGGCTTAAAATTAAAACACTTCTGAATTCGTGTTTGCCCTAGTTCCTTACTTACGTTAGTACTTTATCCTGTATGTTCTTTAAATTAAAGCACTTCAAGATTTTCTTTCGAACACTAGAGATTTTTTCATTTTGTTGGTTTAAATTAATGCATTCCAAATTATCTTTTGGGCACTACTGACACTTTACTTTTGTTGTTAGATTAAAACACTTTCAATTTTTGCTTGTTCATTATTGATATTTTAGCTTTGTCGGTATAAATTAAAGCAGTCATTTTCTTTTTAGTACACTATCAATGTTTCTAAATCTAGATCCATGCCCTTTGTAGGCTCTAATTAGGTCGCCATTACTTTATAAGCGATCTTTTTAATATTGAGGCGAGTCTTAAGTATTAATTACTAGTCTAGTGACGATTTAATCCCAGCTAATTTTCTAGTTACGTTGTTTTGGCTTTTTTCACGTTAATCGGAAAATAGCCTGGTTGGGTACAGAGCCGTACTTATCATTGCATAAGATTGTAGGTAAAAGTTTAGTGTATTTTAGTGTTTTGCGAATATGTTTAGTTGATTAGTTTTGTGTGGTGAATAAACTTTTTTGTTACTTGAGTTATTGCAATGTGATTGATTCCCCTTCTAGCTCAATTTAGTAAATTATAAAAAGAATGAACATAAGCATATTGCAGCGAGGTAAAGGTGAACACAACGATTCACCTAGTAAATTTGAATGTGCCTTCGAGCCGGTTAACTACGTCTTATTAATCGCTATTTTACTTAACAATATCTCGGATGGAAAGGGTTATAAAAGTTAAGTAGGTACTATATTCATTTACATATTTAGATTTTCCAACTTGATCGACTCTTAGAGGTCAGAGTTATTATTAAAGTTTCTGGCATTTACCATACTAGCAACCTGTATTCCAAGTTTCATCGACATCCTCCACTCTCCATTTCCCACATAGTAGCTACAGAACTCTTGTAATTTGCTTTTTTTTAAACATAGACTTTCCATTTGTATGAGTATGCATTTGGAAGTGCATGGGTTTAAACAGCAATTAGATGAAATTACAATTTGCAGCTACGTGATTGTGTTAAGAGAGTCTTTAGTTAGAAAATAACAATATTTGAATCGTTTTACTGAATCTTTGGTTACTTTTAGATGTTTTTATTCGACTTGTCTTCGTTGTTTTTTGAAAATTGCAACCAAATTTGGATCTGACAAAAGATGAAATAAACCTCTTAAAGAACAATTACAGTATTACAATTAAAGCTATTAGTTAATTTCGATTGAAGTTAAAATCAAATATACATTCTGAAATATACATCATTGTATATTGATATGTGTTCTCAATTCATTTTCATAAAGCATACATTAAAAGACGAATAATAGTATTACGTAACATACTCTTCTGGAAACAATCATTCTTAGCTAATTTATTTCTGTTGCATAAAATAACCCAGGTAAAGAGGAAGAGAGCATGGAGAGAGAGGAAACAGAATGGGCAAGTGCCAGTATTTATCCATACTGTATACAAGGAATGACGATTCAAATTTAAAAGCTATTTCAATTTGTGTTATAAATATTTTAAAAGGCTAATTAATAAACTTAATTAATATTTTTGAAATTGTATCTCAAGAGTGGTTGCACCCCCTCCACCAAATCCATACTTTTGCTAGTTACTAGGATTCTGCCTTAAACCTTACTTCATTAGTAATATGTACCTACCTTAAAATGTATTAATAATTCAGTAATATTTTGTTTTTTTTTGTGAACCCCTTCCCTGATCTACACATATGTAGCATTTTCTTTGGCTGTTGGTGGCTTACAGCATTAAGATGAGGGGTGATGTTATCAGTTAATAACATCAAAACACTATAAATGTTTTAAAATATATTTTTATACATGTATTTAGATATTTTACAAAAAGTTTAATATGTTGTATCATTGAATAAATAATCAGATATTATATTAAAAACACAGGAACCAAAATTTTGAAAAGTTTATTTATATTCGGCACTTGATTTCCTTTTCTATGTTTTGTATTTGAATTAATCACAGGCGTTCTTTGAGTTATTAACATATTTCAGTACTCATAAGTCTTTGTGGCAGTTGGTGTCAGGAACAAATATGCAATAAATTGTTATCTATATAATGAGGTAAGTGCTGTGTTTATTAATATCAAAATAATTATTAAAGATCAGCTCTAACATTAAATGCCACAATTTTGATTAAATAATCAAGAATCCATCTTGAAGTAGGTATCAGACACAAAAATGTAAAGTATAAATTAACAACATATACATATATTTAAATTATTAACAGAATAATAAAGAATGGCTGCTTATAATATAAAAAGGGTACGATAAATCATAAAGAATGGTAAAAGTTAGTTTTTAAGTAGGTTTTTCAGAAGTTAAGATGAATTAGCAACAATTCTGATTTGTAAATTTTAAATATTATTTACATATACATTAAAAAATGACATAATATGGCACATTCACAAAAATTTACAAAATTTAAACCAAAATATTCAGAGTTTTTGGAAATATTAGTAAAATGAAAAGTTACAACTCAACAATACATAGTAAGTACTTCAACGCATAGAACAAATAATAAAACCTTTTACTTTAAAAAAATTATGTCAAAATAGTTATTTTTATATTTCAGTATACAATTATTGATAACTTTTCAACTTGTTAAGTATATCTTAATAACAATTAAAGGTGCGCAACTCTCTTCTTTACTCAAGTATCTCTTAGTACCATATATAATATGGTAGATTATGCTAATTAGCGCTCTTATACTATGCTACTTCATTTAATAGTTAAAAGATTTCATATTTGTTACAACGTTTTAATACATACAAGAATATTTTTGATTTGGATTATTATAACAAGATATAAAATTTATAATGGTAACTACAACTAATATGATAATAAAATATAGACTTTAATTAAAAACAATATCTGAAAAAGTAGTAAAAGTTCACATGTGAGAGTATTAAAAACACCATACTAATTACAAAAAAATCTTAAAAACACCCTAATAAAGAGTGTATGTAGCATATTAGATATTCGAATATATCACAGATTAACAATGCACGGGGCTGAATTATTATAACTATACAAAATTTTGTCAAACTTATATAGAATGTTCAACAACATAAATTAAATTAAAACTATTTTTAAAGTGTAAAAATGGAAATCGGTAAGGCTTCAAGTGTTATTTAAATACAGTAGTTCCCTGATATTGTAAGATGCATATAAAACATATTCTTAAAAAAGAAACTTAAAATTCATAAGCTATCTATAACACTAAAACACATCAATGCCTAATAAATATTGAATAATCTAAAGGACTATGAAACTAGTCAAAAATTAAACATATTTAGGTAAGTTCTAATTTAGTGATGTATCAGTTATCAATTTCTTAAATTTTATTTAGTAAACAATTAATTATCAAATAATAGCTGCCGTATAAACCATCAGTCATATAAATATAAATTTAGATACAAAACTAATTTTCCCTGTATTATAGTAATTTTCTAAAATGATAGATTTAATATATTCAGTGCTGAGCGTTTGGTTCAGATCGTGGCTTTCCTGTAATTGAATGCAACTCTTCTTCCAATGGAGCTTGTTCGTCTACAAAGTTTATGCTTCCTGCTTTCACCCAAACTATTACATCCACAAAGAATGCACAAAGTAGAATTGCACTAGTTATGCCTGCAAAAGAGAACATACAATAATTGAGAGTAAAGTTAGATAATAATTTTAGCAGGTATTGACTGAAATTAATTAATCTTATTAACAAGATTTTAATATTCAAAAATTGTTCAAAAACTGAAAAGGTCAGAGATTCAGGTATTTAGCATATATACTACATACTAGGTAAGCGCCATAAGTTCTCGGCCCGGCAGGCTTCTACAGGTGCCAACATGTTCAAACTCGATTGCGTCATAGTTGAACATGTAAGAGGCTTATACTATATATATTACGGCTAGAAGCGTAATAGATTTTAATAGCCACTCAAGCATCGTGACAAGTACATGAAAATGTCGCAGCTAGCAAAAATCGAGTACCGCACGGTCATTAAATTTTTAACAAAGAAAGGCACATGCCTAATCAAATCAAACAACGTTTAGACGGCGTTTATGGTGATTTATCTCTTCATATTCCACTGTAAGAAAGTGGTCAAAATGTTTTCGTTTGGGGAAAGAATCTCTTGAAGATGATGAGCGCACCCAGTCGGTCAATTGAAGCGGTAACGCCTCAAAAAGTTGCAATCATTGAAGAAATGGTATTAGAAGATCGCCGTTTGAAAGTTAAGGAGTTAGCAGTGATGTCTGACATTTCGGAAACAAGTATTCGCGGAATTCTTCATGACCATTTGGGTATGAATAAAATTAGTGCAAGATGGGTACCGCGTCTTCTTTCTGCTATTCAACGTCAACGGCAACGTCGCGTCGAATGTGCGCGCTCGTTTTTAAACTTGTGTGGAGACGATCCAAAGCCGAGTTTGGAGTCCATTGTCACTGGAGATGAAACAATGGTTCTGTATTATGATCCTCTATCCAAAAGGAACTCGATGGAATGGCGGCGACCCGATAAACTTCGTCCCAAAAAGGCGAAAGTCGTTCAATCGACGAAAGTTATGGCAACAAGATTCTGGGATTGTGACGGCATTTTACTGATTGATTTTAAAGAACGCAATACAACTGTTAACAGTACATATTATGCGTAAATTGAGAAATAATATTCATGAAAAACGTAGAGGAAAATTGACAAGAGGTGTTCGTTTATTACACGACAATGCTGTCATTCGCGAATGCGGCTTTGAAGCATTGGATCATTTACCGTACAGTCCGGATATGGCTCCTAGTGACTATTATTTATTTTCGCGGTGGTATTAATGAGTTACGATATGAATTGTGCGACACAGGCGATTAGATTTTCTCCGTGAATAAACCTGGGTAAATGATTGAACCTAATTGTTTTTCGAAGTCTAGAAAAACACATCATTATTATTAAATTTACTAAGTGCAAAATTAATTTATTCATTTCTATTTGGAAAAGAAGTAGAAAACTATATTTTACAACAATATTAAAAATAGTAAACTGTGAAAACTGGTATAAAAGTTCATCTTAAAAACTAAAGTAAAAATCATTACTGGTTGATTACTCGTATGGTTTGTTTCATGCATTACGTGACCGCGTCCAAGACAGCTTTTCCCGACGTCACAATTTTCATTTTTTAGAGTTTTGTTTTAGTAGTCACGTGAAACGTTTTCATTTATTTAACACTGATCGCGGATTTTTACATGGAGTAGGTCTGAGAAGATGAATTTACACTTTAAATGCGTTTTTCTCGAAAATATTTGGCGTGTACTTATAAAAATATGTTAATCTTTAATTTATTACCACTAGATTTAAAGTATATTTAGCCATTTAAGGTTAGTGTAAGTTTCTAACGGTAGGTGTGTTTTGCTAGGAGGTACTACTCAACAATAATATGTATTTCTGCTTACTGTAACTACTTCTAGCGATATTGTACATTCCCTAGCCTTATGTAAACAAACCATCGTCCGATTCAATTATTTAGTTAGTATGTAGTTTTATTTATATTAAATAATAAATACAAAACTTACCATGATAGAACATTCTAAACTTATTAGAATCATAAAGATCACATGCTCCTCGTTTTCCACAAACTGATTTCCATAATAAACAGGCAGAATCAACAACTGTCCCATAAATAATGGGACAAGGAACATTTCCAAAAAGCCCAATAGCAAACTGAATAAGTCCTAAGGCCATAGCTTTATCTCTAGGATCCACACATCGTAGAATTAGTAGCATGGAACCCACTTCAGAGGTAGAATGTATGAATACAAATATAGAAAATACTAGTATATACCAAATAAAGTTTGAGCATTCACTATCACAGTATCCAATAGTTACTGTACCATAATGTGAACCGTTACTAAATAAAGTGTTATTAGACGTATTATTTAAGACATTTTCCGTACATAAACAATCTGAATAATTTACTATTTCACCATCCGTTTCTGTAAAGTTTCTGCAACCCAATTGGCATGCAGAAGCGTAAGTAATTCCATCTTTACCACACACTGGTTGAAATTTGTCTATTTTACAATTACATGATGTGGTATTGCAGACAGGTTCAATTATGGCCAATCTGCAAGTTCATTGTATTATAGATGATAAAAAACGAAAATGTAATTATTACCCATCATCTTGTCTTGTTAAACCAGCAAGGTCACTCATAGGGCAACCAATGAACATCAAAAGAGCCATTCCTAAAAGAGAAATAAAATTTTACCTTTGAATACTGTTATATTACATATTAATTTAATTTAAAAACTTTTTTTTCTGAATCACATTCTAATTTTTTAAAAATTACTCAAATCGTTTAGTCCAAAAAAATAATTTATAAAGTTTGCTGTCAAAAAATAAAAGAAAATCAATATTATCCAATTCAATTTTCCATTTCTATCTTAGTTTTATTCAAAAAAATCTTAGCGTGCTTTTGGTAAACACATAAATGTTTATTCAGACAAAACTAAGGTTTAAAAATAGTTATAGAATGTTGTTTGACACCAAAAAAGTAAACAGATAGTTTATACTAAAATTTAAATTTTCGTTTAAATGCTATGTATTCAGTCGATTTTATAAAAAACGAATTTAATTTTTAAGTCTATTAGGTCATCAACTCTCGTTTTTAATAAATTGTTATACCTAAAGCATACAAAACAGCAGTAAAAGCAATCCAAGCAGCCACAAATTTTGCGTTCGGTTTCACTCGCAGTATGAATATTCCACTTATGATTATTCCAAGTCCCATCACAAGAATTCCTCCGACTCCTGAAACAAGAACAACAAATCAAGAAAAGTAATAACCAAAAGGAAAAATGAAAACCAACAATTTGGCTTATTATTTTCAAGGCCAGATAAAGCTGGGCACGCAAAATTAATATTAAATTACAAGATTGCGACTTGTTGATGTTTACTTTTTGGAGTGTAGATGACTGCAGATCGTGCTTGTCGCGATAATTTCTAGTAGTCTGTGGGCTATAAGTTTATATATGCGAATACTCACCTGAAATCATATTAGCGGACGGTGTTGGTAGGCGAAATTGTGATTCTAAATACTTTGGCAAGAAGGTGTATAGACCGGCAATTGGCAGAATATGTAAAACGCTACTTGCTGTACGGAACATAAGAATATCGTTTTTTAACAGCCTCTTCACAGTTTTTGGAAAATCTAAAAAGAGTAATGTTTGTGAAAGTTCTTCCGTGTCCTCAAAAAACCTACCATTACAGACCAAACTATATTATTTATTTAAGTAATTCTGAAGCACTAGCAATTTTCCAGTGCAGTTCATCGACCAGGAAACGCCCATATCTTACCTCGTATACTTGGATGTTTTGCATCTGCTTTATGGATTCTCGGTGTAGGCCTAGCTGTTGGTAGTCTTTTTGGAAATGCGAACATAGCAAATGACGCTAACATCAGGAAACCGGCGATTAAAACTAAACCTGCATATAAACGAAAATCATATAATAATTTCTAGTAAACACCCCGTAAGTTTTCCACCTACCCAACCACCATGCACCGATCCATCGAGGATCCGTTGTGGGTATTTTGGGATTCATCGATAAATCAGCATAAAATCTCGTACACAGCGATCCTACCATAAAACCTAATGCTGGTCCAAGAATGCGCACACCAATTGTGATAGCTAAAACAGAAGTCTAATGAAATATCAACTACGTTTCACGATTCGTTATTATCTATATTATTACAGATTTACATTAGTTTCAATATATCGCTATTGAACTACAAGCTAGAAAAACGAACAAATTGTAATTTTTGCTTGTTAGTAACGTAGAGTTTGCAAGATTTTATAAAGTTGCTTCACGTGCATTCATTCGTTCAAGGTAACGTTTTTATTTAGCTTTTTTAAAATCTATTATTTTAACTTTATAGTTTTTCGCCTACCAGAGCAGAAAATGTTTCTTTAATGTCCATGTTTGAGGGCAGAATTACGACCCCTTTCCTGTCCTCTTAAGCCAAACGTTTTTCAGCCTTCTTACGTCAAATGATCTCTACACTGCTACTAAATAATTATAATTTTTTAAGTATTTTTTTTAATGGCGTTGGTCATCTTTTCCGATTGTTATTGTGTTTAAAATTTCTTTTTTTAAAGTATTGATCAAGTAGGCAAAAAACTAGTGTGTGCCACTCGAAAAAACACATTTGCAGCCCTTAGGTTAGTGTAATAATTAGCGTGCGGGTCTGTCATCCAAGCGCTTGAATGTGGGATTTGTGCTATAAGATCTGTAAGTCGGCTGCAGCCGAGGAGCTTCTGGGCCCTGGTTTCCAGGTTATAGGTAGTAGTCATTATTATTATTACGTATCTTTTCTTTCTGTTCTAACTTTCTGCCCTTGAGACATAAAATACTATTGCTGATTGATCTGTTTTCATAATAATGAGATTACTCCCATGTGTCAAATTAAAATTGTTTATGCAGCATGAGATTCGCTTTTCTAAAATCGATGGTGTTAACAGGTAATGAAAATTTTAAAATAAGTTAAAAGTATTCTATCGGTTGTACAGCTCGTTTCATCCAACTAAGGAGTATAGTACAGCGGTCGCGCCAAGCATGTACAGAAGTTTCTGACGTGCGTTTTTCTTTGGTTGCCGAGTGAATTACTGTGCCAACCTAAGACCACCAGCCAACCAGATTATTAATTAATTGATAGAGCTGTTTAAATCTTATAAAGTTTATAAATCGCATTACAGTTAATACTTCTTACTAATTTATCTTAAAATACAAATTTCTTTGTTGTACTTACCAAAATACAACGGCGATTCCTTACTGGCCACATTATCATCTATATAAGGGATTCCCAAAGTATATACTGCAGTTTGTCCCATGCCGACGCCTAACAAGCTAATAAAAAATATAGCTAAAACAATCTTAGTAACCGATGGGTGGATTCGGTGAGCCGAAACTAATTCATCTTCGCACGTTTGAAAAATAGGTGACATCTTTAAATCAGGTTCGGCAAAGGTTGTGTTCTCTATCGTAGTAAAATTCCTCCAGGGTAAGTCACTGTGAAGAGGGGTTAACTTGCATACATTATGTTGTTTTGTATTTGACAAGTTATCTTTGATAAGCTGCCGCCCATAGATAAAATGTGGCAAGGAACATGTAAAAGAGGACACTGCAAATAACACCATTCCCCAAGCAATCCATTTAGGTCTATGGCCTTGACCCCCATAGTACGTTAACAATAAGGAAGACCCGATTTGACCAATTTCCGTAGCACTCATTATTATGCCCGTTATTTTTGACTGAATTTGGAATAATTTTTCTATAGTAGTTATTACACTTACAAAATACGTATGATACATTCCTTGAAATACCCATGTTATGCAAAATACAATAAGGAACATTTGTTTAGACGCAAATAATTGCAACCAAGTTGGTGCACACGGCCCTAGACCACACTCCGTATCGCTGTCTTTACCAGATTCATCACTGTTTGGCGAAGCAAAACATTGCGGTTTTAAAACTTCATGTTGATCCGTTAGTGCTGTTTGTTCTTCAGGAATATTCTCAGCACCCAATCTTGTGTCACCATTAGTGGGACCATTATTGTTGCTAGTTTTTGATGTTGGGGTAGAAGTCCACATGTTGCCGTTTGTGACGCAACTGGGACGCTTGTGGCTGTTGTCAGTCATAGCGTCCCATTAATTTAAACCTATCTTGAATCCGTGACTATTCCTAAAAAGAAAAAAGGTAAATTAAATTGATTATTATCTAAAAAGACAATACGATTTTAAAAATATTAATGTATGTAGATATAGAGCTATGCCAACCCTGTATTAAACAATTATTTGCCATAACGGAATATGTTTCTCGTTATTTTACTGCGAGCTACAGTAAGTGAATTACAAACAGTAGCAATGAACTTTAACTACATTATTACTTTTATTAGGTCCTAAAATCTTTACAACTTTCTGAAAATTTTTTAGTGTTAAGTACTGCACAAAACTATTTACTTTTCGTTAACAACCAAATTGATTAGCTGTTAATATGGAGAATATTACGAAAAAATAAAAGAATGTGAAATTTTGAAATTGTAGATGGAGTTACGTATTCGAAAAATAAAAAACGTCGAGTAGTTTCAAACTGTATGATTCATTTAAATTAATTATTAATTCTGCCCTATTATCAGTGTGTCTCATTATACGGGGGATTTTCAAAAACTGACGCAATAAGTTCTGATATTAACTCAAATGCTAGATCTTTGCTGCACGCAAGATAATTTCCTGTTGGCTGAAGGTATACGTACCTATAAATCATAGATGTATTACTTACTAAACGTTTATAAAATAAAACTACTTTAAAAGTAGGTCTGTATGCGAAAAACTGACATAAGCGAAAATAGAGAAGGGAAAGCACCAATCAGACATAATTGAAGCTGCCTTCAGTTAATCATGTAAATAAACAAAAAATACAATTAAGACTAGAAATACGACATTTTTCCAGTATTATCTAGGTTTTCTTCATTGTTCTTCACTTGTGGGCAGTAGCGTAACAAGACGGCATTGGGCCCCGGGGCAAGATAATCATTAGGACCCCACACGGTCGCAAAAAAAGAAGAAAAAATTAAATAAAATCTTAATAATAAGACATTGGTATGTATTTTTATTACTAGTAATAGTTTACAGCCTTTTATTATTGTTTTCATGTTCATTTAAGCATTTCATGATTTTAACCAAGAACCAACGATGACAGATTTATAGATATTTGACATTACGTGCGACGGGAGAATAAAAGCCAAAGCACTTATTAACTCAGTGATTCTCAACCTGCAGGGCCTCCTTAAGGAGATGCAAAATAACAAAAGTAGGACGCGAAGACATGAAAAAAAGACAAAATATTCGAAAAACTTATTATTGAAACCAAAATAAGAAAAGATACATTCTGTTAATACAAAAATAAAATGTTACACTCAAAAACAGATAAATAGAAGGTAAATAGTTACATACTATAAGTAACATGCTAAACGCAACGACATTTATACTAGCAGGAGTAGCAGGTGCATCTTTAGAATCTGCAACGCAGATTGGGACTTCCTCGTGAAAACGCGAGAAATACGGTGGAGGCGACAGTGTTGCCAAATGCCGAAATTTAGGCTTACAGTCGCGTATCAGCAGTAAAAGGAAAATATATATAGAAAAAATATTAGGACTTCAAAAACTGTTATGAACAGTTGGGTTTCAATTTACTAAAAAGGTTGAGAACCGCTGTATTAACTTTTAGGCTTCTAATATAGCTTTTAGAACTAAATTATTAATATTATTAAATTAATGCGCAGTTAAGCATTAGTTAAAACTACCAAAAGTTATTTATATTGCGAGATGCATAAGTAAACTCTTCTGCCAAGGAGACACTCTTAGGTTACTCCGTAAAGGTCTCCGAGGCGAAGAAAAGAGCTTACGCATCGTGTAATGTATTAGTTTTTTGCTTCTTCCCCACCCCAATACTTAATTGATAATTATGAAAAAAATTAATTAAATTAAAAATTAATTAATAACTAAAATCGCGGCTGAAAATTATGAGGTGGCTGGTTGTGAGAACCTTGGAAACCACCTAGCGACCCGTCAACATTTTCAAAAAACGGATTTCTTCGCGTAAAAATTAGATATAAGTAATTCACTTTTCTTGTTCTGGCCATGTAAGTGCTACTTTCGTACCTAGCAATGAGCACCTTGCATATTTCACTTTCGGTTGCAGTTGTTTCGTCAAAATAGTAAACGACTTACGTAAGGGGGAGAAAATAATATGTTGTTATTGTGTTGATTGTGACAGAGTGAACGAATAGACATTTTTAAATTGTTTAACTAACTAACTAGCTTAAATTAATGAGGATCTGTTTCACGGTGTCTGGTAACCAAAAGGTCTTGGTTAGTAACTAAACTATGCTAGCTTACGATTTAACTAATGAAACCATATAGTATGATTTTCTATTCACTACATTTTGTGGAATTCATCCTAAGAATAAGAAACGTAATTCAGTCAGTAACTCAGTAACACAAAAATAAAATTAAAAAAAGATTAAAAGTAAATCATTAAAGCAACTACTCTTTGGTGATGAAATGATAAATAATAAATATATCAACTTATCAACAAATACTTCAGTATTATTTATAATCATTTTTTATTTTAAAAGTCTCTTTTTCTAGCTTTTTCAGGTATCACAATGGCCCCCCCCCAAAGTCGCCGGGCCCCGGGCTTTGCCCCGAACTGACACATGATAGTTACGCCACTGCTTGTGGGTCAAGATACCGCGTAAACAGTAAAATACTGTAATACTGATACTTAAGTAAAAATACTGAGTTTGCTTTCAAAAAAGACAACTGCGAAATGAATACAAAATATTCTTGTCTGTATAAGTTTTTCTATATGGAGATTTCTCAATTATTTATATTTTATTTATTTGCATTATCAAAATTTAAACAAATTGCTTATTTATTATTAGATTGTTCTAATACTCAGATTTTATTCTTCAAACATTTTAAACAAACAGCTTAAGCAGACTTTGGAGCAATTATGATTATAATAATATAATTTTATGTTTTATTACGAAACTCCATATATTAAGTAAAATACATCGATTTATATTCATCATCCTTTATTACTACTTAAGAACAAATAAATACAGCATTATTATCTTGTAAATATGAGAAGCAATAATAATATTCCCAGAAATAATCATACAAAATAATAATAATAAAGTCGTTGATTAATATAAATAATCAACTCTATAGTCTGTAAACATATATAGGCTGGTCGGAAACATATGTAGAATATGTGCATAAATATTTTATTTAAGAAATATGTTTGGGTATTTTTAAAAATAGAACAGTTAATAATACATAATTAGGTCATTAGGTAAATTGATACAATTTAATCGGTCACTTCCCAATTTTTGAATAATTCGAATATAATTGGTTCTTAGTATTATAATTGATTGAATCGATACTATTAAATGCGTTCTATTTTATTTATGCGTTACGATTTATAGAATATGATACTAATAGAATACTATTCGAAGACCTACAGTGGCGATAGGGGGATGTGTATGGAATGAAAATACAAATTTTAGTAACAAAAACTATGTATACTTCATCTTTCTAACACAATACAATTTTAAAAGAATACATAAGCATAAGCACATATATACAGGATGTATTATCGGTTTTGTTACATAGGCCAATAGTATGAAAAAGTGATGTTCTGACAGTTTCGTAGAACAGAATCACTAATAAGATCTTAATAAATTCTTCAAATTTATTAATTTTCTTGACTTTTTTCTCATTAATTTAACAAAAAGTAGCGCCCTATATACCCCGGCGGCCTGGGGCGACTGTCACCCCTCCAGCTCCCTAATTGTTACGCGTGAATACCTACTTTTAGACAGGCAAAGCAATATGTTTCAGCATTCCATGAAATTTATAATTTTTGAACGAAGTCTTTTAGAATTAGAACGGCACTGCCACTACAGTGTGTTTATAAACCACACTGTAGAAGAAAATCTCAACAAATCCATATCCACCATTACAGATCTCTTCTTCAGTACTAGCAATACTACTGAGCTAAACATCCAGTATTTGATTGTAATCGATTCATTTATAATAATAATAATAATAATAACTACTACAAACCATAACCTAAATCAAGGCCCCAGAAGCTATAAGCTTGTGCGGGAGGGAGGGGGCGATTATTATTATTATGTAGGCTCAATGTGCGGCTGCGCCGACTTACAGATGGAACAGCGCAAATCCCACATTTGTGTCACAGCTAAGGAAAACTGCAGAAAACCTTAACCAGATCTGCCGGCGCCGGGATTGTAATTTCTATTATAAATTATTATTATTATAATAATTCTATATCTCTCTTCTGGCTAGTTCTTTGTTTTGGTTCAGGCGCCGTATTGCAGCATAAATTATAGAGCAGGGGTTTAGTACATAATCTTTTAAGCTAGTCTGGTGTTTAAGAAGAGAATCCTTTTATGTATCTAAATTCACTAGTCGAATTTTGTCATTGACTTATCCGTGAAAGTCTCTATATTTTTAACGCTTATAAAATTAACTTATTTATATGGACAATAATAGATAAATTAAAAATATAATAAATAAAACTAAGAAACATTAGAATTCCTTACTAATAGACGTTGTGCTATAGGCCATAACGTGTTTCGCTTGTGAACATTTCTTCTGACGATAGAAATCATCATAAAGATAACACAAAATCCCAATAAGTTGAAGTGTAATTTTGAACTTAGAACATATATGGCTAAAATAAAAAATTGTTCTGTCTAATCGAAATAGTTATAAATAGCGGTAATTGTTTGTCTAACGCTTTGTTTGGGTAAGCTATACCCGTTATATGAGATCAGATTCGACGATAATTCGTTAAAATCTGATGCTGGGAACTTGAAATGGCAAATACATATCATTTTGTAATCAACCTGAATAGTATCTGACAGCAGGTTCAAATTAATATAATAAGAAAAATATACCACTAGATGATATAAAATGTATCTACAACAAATATCTTCTGCCGAAATTTCCCTTGATGTTCTTGCTGCTTTTATAAAACCCTAAGTCCCTATCTATACGCAAAATCATTTGGCCCTTTCTATGCAGAATCATTAAGCAAGTCTGTAAATTGTCAGTTTATGCGGTTATATCATTATCTACAGAAACTAACATAACTTGTGTAATTGTGACGAGATTTCACCATTACATGGGCCCGACTTCACCTAAACACCTAAATTGCGTGCTCTGCATTGTATATAGTCTTTGAAGCTATCCAACTGTAAAGTCGTATTCTTCAGTTTTCATTTCAAAACATTGACAGCAAACTTCCGGAAAATTGTAGCAGTTGCTTAATTACGATTTCCCTGTGTTTTTCTGATAAAAACCTAAAATTTTAATAATTAATTTTTTATATACCGTATTGAACACCTGATCGGTATATACATGTCAGTGAGGTATGTTCTTCTATAACATATTTCCCAATCTCTCTATACCGTCTATAACGACTACAGTTTATGAGATATCAAAAATTTTAGTGTTGGAATAAAGGTTACTGTAGTTACTAGCGATGCACCAAAGTGGATTTTGGCCGAATCACCGATTAATTGAATAATTGACCATTAACATTTATCGAAGCGCCGAATATTTGGCCGAAGTAGAATATATGTTTGAGTTTTGATTAATTATTAAATACAAAATTATATAAGCAAAATGAAAACATTAATGTCGGGGAAATACGTATTCTAAGTAATTTGCTTTAATAATATAATATTAGGGCTTGACCGATGGCAAAATTTTTTCGATGGGCCGATGGTAATGCCGATGCCGATATCGGTCGATGTCGACAGCACATGTTTAAGATTAATTAAAGTAAAACAAAATAATTCAAAAAACAAATGAAATAGAACGTAAAGTTACTTTTTGCGGTTATTACCTTAAATATTAGAAGGAAAACATGCAACTTGACATCTTACGTGCAAAACTGCAAATGTGAAAAAATTATTAATTCTGTCGAACTTAATACGCTGCCTTAATTTGCTACTTCAAGATAACGTTTTAATGTCTTATTCGCGCAATAAATCGGCGTACATTTTGCCGATGGCAAGTGCCGATGTTTGAGTTTTTGAACAATCGGCGCCGATGTCGATGGCTATATACGTAAACAAAATAAAATAAACACTATAAAATATTTACGTATTGCCGAATCTCCCATTAAACTAATGCTGATACATATTTTAAAAACTTAAATTTTCGGTCGGCTGAATACCGAACATTTCGCGCTGGTTCGGCTGAAAACCGAATCTGTTAAAATTTGGTCGAATCGGCCGAATACCGAAGCAAAATCAAAGCTTTGGTGCATTTCTAATCGTTACCGTATTTCATATCCAAGAAGTAATTTACATTCAATTTAATGTCCACTGCGCAGAGATGTTTCATGTTTGTCTTAAACAAAGTTAGTAACAGCAATTGATGTTATGCCTTTTAGAAGATGCTGTTATGTACAACGGCTAGAGACGCAAGATTTTAGTGTTTGTCCGTGTTAGGAGTTTCGTATTATTGTTATG
The DNA here is from genome assembly GCA_929113105.1 of Agrypnus murinus. Classification (NCBI taxonomy): domain Eukaryota; kingdom Metazoa; phylum Arthropoda; class Insecta; order Coleoptera; family Elateridae; genus Agrypnus; species Agrypnus murinus. Next base: position 114,480,087 of record OV816023.1, on the reverse strand, counting down.
ATAATTACAAGCTATCAGGCATCCTTGGGAAATATTGTTTAAGTTAAAATAACAACATACAAAAATGAACAAAAATAGAAAATAGGTGTGGGGGGGTTATAAAACAGATATTTAAGCCTAATCTTTTAACTACACATAATGTAATTTTTATTTCTATCTGTTTCTCATTCTTAATATTATTTGTTACTTACTAATGGCACTTCTCTAGCTGTTCTGATATCATGCAAATTACTTTCCACTAATCGTCTTCTAACCGGTGTAAAGCTAATATCTACATCATTTTCTTTTATTTGTTTTGGTAGCATTTTTGCTATTTCTTCTCTTCATTCCGTAAGTTCCTTATAAGAATTCTTTCTTCTTCAGTACGTTCTTTATTTGTTCCCATATTTCTACTATACTATATCATTATTTACTTTTATGTAATTTATTAAATATCTGACTTACTTTTTATATTCCGTCAACATGCAAATACTATCCATATTATTTTTGTGATTATTCACTTACGATAAGTTTCTAGCTATTTTATGGTCAACATGTAAATGAATGCAAACGGGTCATTCCATGGAAAACCTCCGAATTTGGTTGCAGTCAAATTTTAGATTTTTCTAAAATTTTAGTATGATGTAGCCTTTAATGAGCGCATAAAAACTATAAAACGATTTTGTCTAAAATTAATTATTTCCAGAGATATCTATGATTATTTATTTAATACAATAAAAAACATGCTGATCCGTCTCCCTATTTATGACGAACGTCCAGCTTTAACAAAAGTTTTTTGCTGCAGGTATACGAAGGACAGAGAGTAGCGAACCACATATTATGACTGCCACGTTTATATCTATAAACGAACATATACAGACCACGCTATACATTTTACAAAATATTAAAAAAGATGAAGCACACTACTTTTTGGTTTTTTCCTATTTTTCGCCATATTTAAAGCCAGCTGGACAGATTGGACTCATACTTTTTTCCAAATGCTCTGTATATTTGCTTACTGTGGACATTGGACTACACGTACCAATAATAAAACCTCTGTGTATTTGCCTTTTAGACTTGTGTAAATGAGATTATTCATAAGTCTGCATTGTGGTTATGGACTTGGTTAATTTGGAAATTAGTTAAATTGGAGAAATCTAAAATAGATCATTTTAAAATTCAAATGTTTTTAGGAGATAACTATTGGAGGAAACGGAATATATATTTTATTTAAAAATAAAAATATTTTACAAAAATAAATATAAAGAAAATTTACAATAGATTGATTATAACCTACATTTAATTTTTAAGATTTTTTATGTCAGTATATGTTTCGGACAGAGATGTTCTTCTTATTCTTACATGTTCTGCTTCTATGATCTGAAAATGATGATGGTCTCTAATTCTCGGTACATTACGGACGTTTCCGTAACGAGTGGATATTTTCTCCTCCATTTCGTCTACTTGAACCGAATCTACGTAAATAAATTTAATTCCAGCAATGCCTTTGCTACAAAACTTGTACATTGCAGCTGGAGTATTTATTGGATTTTCTATTCGTTATAAGCTGGCCTTTGTTGCCAAACGTTTTACTGTACCTCCTATACTGTCGCACGGGCTCTTTCCATGAGATGTGGCGAAAAATGTCCATTCGGCCTCTATTTGAAAATCTTCTTTGTGGTTATATAGGTTAATATTTTTTTTGTTTTTATATTGGGATGGCGCCCCATCGGAGAAATATAGGATTTTGCCACAATTGGGCAGTTGAATTTTTACATGTTCAATTAAACTGGCTCTGAAGGTATGAAAAGAAGTGGCGTTATGTTTTAGGCAGTCGCTGATAATACAGTAAGTTATTACTGATAGTTTATCTTAGGTTTTGTAATAAACTACAAATGGATGAAGTGTAACTTGCTGTGCATTCCAGTGATAAGACTGTATTTCGTCCTGAATGGTAAAGGTGTAATTTTCAGAAAAATCTAACAGTATTATACATTCTGAATCAGATATGGTTATTTTCTTTTCATATAAAAATTTTGATTGAATTTTGGAAATAAAATGGTGTTGTTTTAGTTTAGTATGTATGCTCCACTAAAGTTTCCAAAAATTCTGGTACGGATGAATTGATATATTTCAATTCATACCTATCAGTGTTTATCCACTGTAAGTAAACATGTGATTACATCGGTATCACCATAATTTTCAATCTTGCTGTCAAAGAATGACATGACTTGGTTAAAATTCTTACAGTACTTGCAGTTTTCTAACATGCAAGTCTCTTTAGAGATATCACAACATATAGCAGAAAGAATATCGTTGACAGAATCATGAATCTTTATTCCTTCAAGTAACAATTTCCAAGTTTTAGTGTATACAGCAGACACATACAGAATGTGTACCTTTTAAGCCTGCAAGTACACACCATCTTGGGCAAAATTGGAAAAACCAATTTTAACATTTTGTTCTTTTTCTTTAAATTGTACATATAATTCTTTTAAATTGCACATTAATAGTCTCTTTTGGTGATGTTCCCTTCTCCCAGGGTCCATGTCCTTTATAGATAATATTTCTTCTTTACCGTGACTTGACTGTAATTTTAATTTAATATATTTGCAAGTTTCTTCTTCTACAGTTTTATCGTCAACAAACTTTACATTAAAAATTTTAATTATCATCTCTTTTAATTTTTCTTAATAAAATTTATATCTGACATTTCCAATAAACTCAAAATTGCATTTATATTTTCCAATGATGTATCTTCAACTTCAATCTCCACTTCTATTTCTTTTTTATCCAATGTCACCTACTGCCTTTCACCTTATCACGGCAGTATTGTTATAGAAAAATGTAATTTAATTGTTTCTACAAACAGAAACTTGTTTTTAAAAAAGAAAAACAATAGACTTCGCCATAGTGATATTCACCTTAGAGTTCCTATAGTTTCAAAATGATCCCATGTGTTGTGGTATAATGATTTTAAGATGGAAGAAGTTCAAATTTTTGAGGATCACTAACATCTCACAGCAACACATTTCTAAACAAACTTGCAAATTAAACTGGACAGTGTAAGAATATCGAGAATGGTCAGCAATTGAACAAAATTTGTAAATACATCAAAACATTTAAAAATTACAGCCAAAAAGGCAGTAATCAAATATGCTGATTGAAAGGCCTAAAATACAACTACCACATTGTAAGAAAATTTTGTCTTTTTTCGATAGAGCCTTTCCTGGTTAAAGGCTCTATCGTCGCGAGCTGCGCTAATATTAAATAATCAATATTATTAACAACCTGAACCACAACAAAAAGATTTCTAGAGTTTTCATAAAAATATATCCTAATTAAAATCAACCAACAAAGTCCATAACCACAATGTAGGCTTATAATCTCATTTACACAAGTCTAAAAGGTTAATACACAGAGGTTTTATTATTGGTACCTGTAGTCCAAGGTTCACAATAAGCAAATATACACAGCATTTGGAAAATAGTTTGAGTCCAATCTGTCAAGCGGGCTTCAAATATGGCAAAAAATAGGAAAAAAACAAAAAGTAGTGTGCTTCATATGGGTCTCACCAGCCCTCTGAGGGCCATATAACTTCCAAATAGGAATTATCAGTAAAGACAAGGTACCTTCTGCCACAGTAAAATGTTACACGGAATTACTTTTATACAGGGTGTTTCTAGACAGAAATCAATGTAAGCATTTTTTTAAATTTTTCGTAAAATGTATAGCGTGGTCTGTATATGTTCGTTTGTAGATATAAACGTGGCAGTCATAATATGTGGTTAGCTACTCTCTGTACTTCGTATACCTGCAGCAAAAAACTTTTTTTAAAGCTGGACGTTTGTCATAAATAGAGAGACGGATCACCATGTTTTTTTATTATATTAAATAAATAATCATAGATATCTCTGGAAATAATTAATTTTAGACAAAATAGTTTTTATGCACTCATTAAAGGCTACATCATACTAAAATTTTAGAAAAATCTAAAATTTGACGGCAACCAAATTCGGAGGTTTTCCATGGAATGACCCAAACGCATTTGATAAGGGATTACCCGGTTACTTCATTAAAGAGTAAATCACTTAAGCAGCATATTTTCCTATTATGTACCTATGTTCCTGTGCACTATTGTATACGCAGATTCTAGGACACAAATAGATTTCCAAACCTCTTGTATTATAAATACAAAAAAATGCAGGAAACTACAGAACTACGTAAATGTAGAAAATGCAGCAATCCGGAAGTGTTACTAAATGTAACAGTAATTTAGGTTAATAATTTTTTCAAAATGCAAACAACCCTATATGATTAAGCAAATCTGATGGTATCCTAAGGAGTGTGGATTGTTGCCTACGTTACATTTAGATTTCTTTAAGGAAGATTGAATCGAAATGGATAAGAGTCTTTAACAATTATTTATAATTTATCCGTTTATAGTATATTATTTCTTTCTTAATCAGTTTAAAAATCAGTACTCTGATTTTTAAAATTATCATTGACTTTTGATGAAAGCGCGGCTAACTATGGTTTTCATATATTTTGTTTAGAATTTTATTCTCTGTAATGTTTTTGTTACAATACATGCGTGTTTTAAATATTATAAGAAGGCTAGGGACTGTATTCAAATCATCTAGTTGTATCTAAATTTTTCAAACTTATGCAATATTCATTGCTTTTTTAAAAAAATATATTGTATATAAAGAGAACTTTCCACATTTATAAAATCACATTAATTATTCCACGTCCTGTATCTATAATGATCAAGAGAGGAAGAAAAAAGAGGAATATAAGAATTTAAGCATTATTATTATTTATTCCAAATGATTGGTTTAAAATGCCAAGAAATATTTGGAAATGACTTCCCAAGAGCTGTTAGATTGAGCAATACTTTTTAATATATTCTTATTGCCTTGGCGTAAACTTTTTGAATCCGTTGTATACAGTATTGTATAGCTTGTTTAGTTTTGATTTAAATTTTGTCATACGAACGTAAAGTAAATTTGAATATCATTATCACAGTTACGAAAGTGAATTGATGATACGTTCACAATATAAATGTGAGATGAGCATACAAAAATAAAAGATAAAAAAATATATAAATAGTTAAAATATTAATTTATATAATAAACACGAAAAGAGAAGTGACAAACATAAAACGTGGCAGTCATTGTTAAAGTGTTGTTATGTTGTTAAATGATTACGAGATGATAAATGGGATTTTTTTTAATTTTCGATAATTTTGTTATGTACTACCGACTAAGTATATGGATACATGTATAGACAGACCATAAGAATCGCTTTTTGGATAAAGTGTGAAAAAATAAAAAAATTGTTTGTGGTATTTGATTGAACTTCTTGCTGCGTAAAATGTGTAACTGATAACTCAAGATATTAATATTTCCGTATCGGATAATCGTACGTAGAGCCTTTATACCTAAAATACTACACATAGAAGACGTGTAATGAAAGATCCTTATCTATTGAAAAATCAATTCCAAGCCAAAAGCGATTCATTTTATAAAAAATATTACGAAATGGTTTTAATTGTATTCTAAACCTTCGACAAAAATTTTGCCAGTTACAAATTAACCTTTTATAATAAATAACTTTTTATGCATGATACTAGCGTTACCACTATGAGGACATCATGTTAAATTTTGTGGATTATGTAAAACTTGAATTTAATATTTTTGGAAAGATTTTATAGATATAAATAACAATAATGATAATAACATTATAGGTTTAAACAATACCCATACATATAAGCTAACAATTCGTAATATTGAGACAACCAAGTGTTTATTTATGTTTGACATCAATTTAATAAGTTAAATTCAATTTTCCAATATTCAAATCCACATTCTGTTGTTAAGAAGACAATTATAACCAATCAAATCACAAAAGATTCTATCGTTTAAATTTTTAAAGCAGCGTCATGCTGAATGAATCTATTTTTTATGATGATTTAATGGAAAATTTTAAAAATATTCCCCATTTAACTCCTTTAATCTCACCTATGTATATTTTTCATAATATACTAATTAAAGATTTTGTATAAATATTAAAATATTGCTTGCACAAGAGGACGTGCTCGTGAAGATTTCGTTACGTCCAAAATATATTTTTTAAATTCTATGTTTTTCAAAGGGGTATCTTTTAAATTTAGGGTGTATGTTATAAGGATTACATTTATAAAAAGTATGTTGTACATCAAAATTTAAAGCCAACACTAAATATACCAGAGCTATCGCAACATAATATGTGCATATTTAAAGAAACAATAAAAATCTGTTAAAAATAAAGTGCTAAAGAAGAATTGAAGAATTGTGGAATTCATTTTGGTATTGGTGCTAATTTACAAATAAAACAGTTTAAGCTAAGATTTGTTTGTTTTTGTATGTATGTACTTCGGAGGTTAATAATTATGATCTTGTGAAGTTGAAAGCGAAAATTTTTAAAATCTATTTTGTAATAGTTGTTTAATATAAATTCTGATGAGAGGTCAACGTCTCTAGTGTAAGAAAATATATGTAAATGGGTTAAGTACGACAATTTTTCTGATTGCTATTTGAAAAATAACTATTTGACAAGAGAGTATAAACGTTTGGTGGAATACTAAATAGAAATATTACAGTTCCATTACCGTGTCGTTTTGCATACCAAAATACATGTGCTGCATTCCGTTGCCGAGGGAAAAAATAAAATAGTAAGTCACGCTCATCCTGCACTGATGTGCAGTGCAGCGGGAGCCGGCTGACCGCGAAAGCGGAAAAAGCGAATCCAGTTCCCCGGAGAAAGGGGACTGACTGAGTGCAGTTTCAATTTCAAAGCGCGAAGAAAGAGAAAGGCCTCGAGCTAGTTGTAAACTTGAACATACTCATCTCTCACCTGGATCACGTCGGTGATACGTTTGTAAAATGTCATGGCCGTTTTGTTCGCGAATTCACTACGTAAACTTTGAGTACACAATCTTCAGATATTAAATAAAAGATTCGACTATGAAAGCGATCACTTTCTCCGCGTAACACCCTCAGAAGTTCGCCAAACACTGCAGGCCCGCGGACAGCGTCTCAGCTTCGCGGGCCTGATTAGCATAACCGAATGCTACAAGTCGTATCTGACCCGGCCCGAAAGGATGTAGGTTATCTCTTGCATTGTTCTTGTTTCAACAGTCGCCTCAGATTAGGTCCAATTAAAAACAACCATCTCTGCGACTGCATTGATATCCCAATTCACTACGACCAACTGCTCTATAATTTTGGTTCTCCACGACATCATAACAATGCGCATTGTTATTCTTATAAACATCATTTCATCCACAGCCAAGTGATCAGGAGCACTTCCAAGAAAAAAATTAGTTTGTCTGAAACTCTGAACGAAGCCCAGACGTCGTTATTTGAAAAAATAATTTTCAAGGTCAGAATAGATAACGCTCCCTAACACACACATGCTTATTTTTTAATGTAGAATGGTTTAATTTTTACCAACTTTTTAATACTTCACATAACCTAATATTTAAACCGAGATGTATTTTTAGACGCAACTATTGTTTACACGAACATGCTGAAGAAAGATCAAGAAAACTCGTTCAACTTCCTACGGGTTTTCAGTAAATAATAGTAAAATGAATATTGGGATTTAGCTTACCAAACATTTTTGTACTTAAAAAAGATTCATATATTGTCAGCGAAAACATTCGTCAACTATGCCACTGATCGTTCACCTAAATATTTGTGTTTCTGCCAAACTTTCTAGTCTAAAAAATATTTGTCCTGATGATAATATATTATTTAGGTAATATTTTGTTTCTCTTGGTCGAGTTGACACTAATCGTCCTAGTAATAGATCATTGGTAACAAGACTAGTTAATCGGGTAAAAAAGAATAATAATAAATCATTATATACACAAAAGTCAGGAACTGTAGAAAAAGGAAAACAAATAAGAGATATCAAAAAATCCAATACCTAAAGGCATTTTACAGAAGAATCTACAAGGTATTTCAAACCTCTAAGTTGATCAGATTGTGTCCTTGTTACCCAATTTCATTTTCTTAACAACTTATTTTCACTTATAAAGCGGAAAACGTTTAGGGATAAAACGTGTAATGATTCGATAGGTAAAACTCTGCAGTACGGCATTCTACGACAAAAACTGAGTTAAAAACTCAAATAACATGATTGCATAATGATTAACTGAGCGACTTCGTAGGCGTCTGTAAAAAGGGATTTCAAAACCAAGTATCCATGTTGTCATATTTTTACGAATACGATCACTTGGACTCTTACGCATAGAATTCTTGTGATTTCAAGCAGTTAACACTTCGAAGACTGTTAGAAAGGTTACATAGAAAGTTTACAAAGAAAGTTATGGTTTAATATTGTTAAGTCAATCCAAACATCTACTACTAAAAGTTTGTAAATTAAAAAATAACGCAATGTTGTGCGATACTTTAACTGATTGTACCTCTTAAAAGAGCTATCGGAAAAGAAAATGTTATCAGAGTTTTTAACCCACTTTTCGTTGTAGAACACCGTACTGGAGAGTTTTACCTATAGAATCATTACACCCTGTATAGTCGCTGTTCGCTGTTCCAAACCTCAAGTGTTATCAGAAAATCGCTGCAAAGAGAGCTAAGCCAAGATATGCACGCGTTCTTGGGCTAGTTCACAAGGTTCAAAGGTATATTAATTTAACAAAAAAACGCACACTGCCGAAAAAACAGCTTGAAAACTCAACCCAATATCGATAAGTAAGAAAAGCATTTCAAGATTCAGAGATTTTCAAACTTTCAAACTCGTTTTTACAGTTTTACGTATAAAAATGGTGGAAAATTCCAGATGTCTATAATCCCTTTTTAAATATAATTGAATAGCACTTTACTTAAGGTAGAAAGTCACCCAAATTTAAAGTCAAGCTAGCTGCTGTATATGAATAAAATCAACAAATTTTAATTCACATATGAACATTATAGAAAATAAAAAAATTATTTATTTGTTGTTTAGCACACAAAAATTGTCATTTTAAATCAGAAAACAAATTAATAATGATAACATCGTTGTTCGCTTTACTAACGTAGTATATATTGATGCGTAAGATTTGGCAACGCAATGTACGATCAGTATTTGACGTAAAACAAAAGTGAGGTTAGAGTTTGGTAAAAATTATTGACTGCTGCACGTTAAATAGTTTTATGCGGTGTTATGAATATGATTGTGACAACAATCAAATTATTTTTTGATGCCATCATAAAAGAACAAATGTGTGGTATAACTTCAATTTGGTCGATTCGCTGCCCTTCTTGCCACGTTGTCCAATACGTTCACAGATCAGAAACATACTCCCCCAATGATGATTATACAAAACGTCATGTTTTGAATATAAAACTTGCAGCAGGTAGAAGATTCTTAATACTATTTCCTATTATCATTATAATTTTTTGTGTATAACATTAATTAATCAAAAATTGATCTTCAACGATGATCGATGCCAGTATTGGGGGGGGGGGGCAAGTCAAATCAACGCGATTCTCACATCACTTGACATGTCTGCTATGAGCAAAAACAACGTTGAAGCAAGCAGGGGATATTATAGAGAAGTCAAGTAGCGAGAAAAAGTTGCGAGAAAGCTTTGCTTCAAGAGCGGGAACTAACAATAAAAAGTCCGTTGTAAGTTTATCACTGTTTTTCAATATTGCAGTACAGAACTTCAATCCTTTTTATACACATATAAACGGTTACTAATGAACTTCATATTTACTCACTTATTAATCAAAAATTAGACTGATTTGTCCACTCAAAGTGTCTCTTTAATATAGAGCACGCGCTCAGTAGTCCGCGACCACATCGTCGAACCACGTCTGGGTTCACGTACAAGTAATGAGAAAAATCAACGTTAATACAATTTTCATTTTATTTCATTCAATTTTATTTATTATATTTGATTTCATCTATTTAATTTATTTACGTATATCATTATTTTCAAGTAATATAAAAAATACCAACATAAATTCATCTAACATATCAAATTTGAATTTCCGCGCGAAGCAACGTTGCCAGATCATATAATAGGGTTTTGCATGTGTAGGGACTTCAGTCATCAGTTTCCAGTTACAGCTGGAATACAAGTTTATAATCGAAATATCTCAATAACTAAGAGGTAAACTGCAGTTTTTTTAACGTCAATATAAAATACAATTTCTAAACTATTGTTACATAGTTTTTCATATACATGGTGAGTTGTTTAAATATAAAACTTTCAAGTTGTTCTTGGGCATACTGTGTAAACCCATATACATCACTGTATTTGACTGCAACTTTGTGAATCGTTTTCTCGGTATATACGTGGTGAAATGCCGTTTTTCGGGTATCAATCGAAAGAGCAACATTGAATTTACCAAATATACTTAAATTATGTAATTCTTGAGTTGTAAGGTTTGGGTGACTTTCTACCTTAAAGAATAACAGGTAGGTATATAATCCCATTATACAATGCTCATTGTAACACAGGCCATGAACAAGCAATAGGGAGGCGGAATTATGCTTGCTCTTCTCCGGAAACCATCGTACATACAAAGTCCACAGATTACTGAATTTATTTAATAGATTTATGAGTAATGCTGAATTTAATTATTAGATTTGAAGTTTTTTATTTCCGCTCATTACAACTTGATTGTTCTTGATCATTAAGTAGTTTTGAATATTTGCTTAAAACTATAGTGCCCAAAATAGATGATGTTTTATTTTTTAAAATAAAATTTGTTATCATTACAATTCCCACATTTTAAAATATCCAAATATGATGGAGACCACTTTTAGCTTGGGAGGAAACGCTCTTCTAACGTTAATCTTCCACAAAGTTTTATTTTGAGAATATCTGGTCGACTTAAATCAAATTGTCGTGGAAACTCTATTCTATGTACAGCTGATTTCAAATCTAGGACAAATTCTTGCTTTTTTTTAACATGAGAACAAGACTTTAAATTATATTTCCATAGGTAACTACAAGGAAAACTCAAACATCAAGGAAAAGAAAAAGCAACATTTACACTGGCTGTCCTAAATGCATTTAAAATCAGCTGTACTTATCATCAGTTATTTTTGGTACCTATAATTCATTTTATTTGCGATTTGCAGTATAGTTTTCGAATGTTGTTTATTCATTCATTGAGCTGAATTGAAAAATAAGAAATATTAAAGCGTTATAATAAAGTCAGTGTGAATCATTTAAGTTAAAAAGTATCCTTTATCAAATACTGAAAACAATTAGTTCCCCCCTCCCAAGTTAAATTTCTGGATACGCCACTGTCTTACGGTATGGCTAGCGCATTTTATTTAAAGGGTAAGAGAAGCTACTTTGACTAATAGAAATATTTGTTATAAGTTCACGTGCTATTTGCATCTAAAAAAGTTAGTCCTTTGAAATAATCAGATTTCTTACTATAATCAGTGATATACTGTCAACTGGGATAAATTCTGCTGCTGGAAATGAATGAACTCCTACATAGATCATGTTTATAGCTTTATTTTGAAGTAGAATGAGTAGAACACATTCAAAAATTAAGGGAGACATTGGAAAGGTGAAACAAATAAGATTTAAATTGAAGGTCAAATTTAAGAAACAAAGCTTAAGGTGGTTTTTAATAAATGCATCTGTAGTTTAAGTATATAATTTTTCCAAGAATCTCATTTGTGCTTTCAGAGACGCAAGCGTTTTGAAGATCGAAATAAGAATACAATTCTGATACGCGGAATAACACAGATTATGTTGTAGTTTTTGAGATTGTTGAGGATCACTAAACGTGTGTCATGTCAATCATGCCATGTCAAATTCCAAAATTCTCTAATCCAAAGAAAACTCTCATCTAACTGTTTCCACAACTATATGTGTTTTTATGCTTTCTATCCATCCATCTATTCATGAAAGAACAACAAATTTGTAGTATATCTTTTGGAAAACAGAGAAATCAGAAAACTATATACTGCGATTTTTGGCATTCGGATATGAAATACTAAATAAACTACCATTTTTTGAATTGCAGAATTTATTTCTAGAAGCTCACATCTCCGAGTAAACAGATAGCCGCGGATGTAAATATTTCGCATTTGAAACTGACAAAGGTAACCTACAGCGGAAAATGGAACACGTTTGAGCCACATGCTTTAGTTGTTAAACGGAAAGAAAAAAATAAATTACTTTAACTTCCAGAAATTCTGAAAGAGCTTGAGAGTATTATTATTCATTCACATGAAGAGCTGTGCAATTCCTAACTCATCATATAAGCATTTACAGATGAGTTCCAATATTGAATTGCTTCTGGTTTATTTCTAGATTATAGTAATAGGAATTTCGAGGTTTGGTTGGCGATGTTTAATCTTTCTTTTTTAAGAAATCTTCAGCGGAAACTGATATACTAAATATTGGGGTAGTTCATCTAGTTCACGTCTCTTTAATTATCCGTGTTATGTCTATTGAAGAACTAATCAAATACTAAATGAAGATTTTACTGGTAATTGTATGCTGAAAAAGCAATCAAAGTTTATTTTTTGTCTGGAAGGTTGGACTTGGCAAGTAATAAAGGCAAAATACGTAACGAGCAGTATTATTTGCATTAAAAATTCTGATTTAAGTCCAACAGAAGTATTAATGCTAAAAATAGCCACCATCTAAATTGATACATTACAAGAAAAATGAACTTAATACGCATCATATTCTGCTAGGTCTATATATGTACATTGAAATTGATGTTTCAATATTAAAAAAAAAACTGTTACCAAGCGCACTTAAATTACTCTTATCATAGGGGTTTCATTATTCGTCGGTATAATGATATACAATACGATTTATTTACTCCCGTATGGTGTGTTAATGATACTCATTGTGATTGATGTTTTATTATTACAGGGGCACAAACTCAATTTACAAGCGGGTCCCATTAATATGTGTCAATCAAACTAACGGTAGAAGTGGAGTAAACGAAAATTACCAATTTAGTCATGCTGAATGTGTATTTCATGGTATTATGAATTTTTTTGATTAACTACCGCTAGGTGGATTCAAAATACATTATAAGCTGGTAAGATTGTGGTGTGCGCATCATATACTTGACTGTAAGATTCTTTATTGGAAGGAAAGGCAAAAACCTAGATTGCTTGTGTATGAAAATGCATTAGTGTGTAGGTACTCGAGCAGGAAGAACACGTTATGTTTTAAAATTCCACTTTCTGACTTCATGGTTTTATTTTGCAAACAAGAAGCGATATTAATAGTAAATCATATAGCATTCAAAACTTCGCAAGCCACATCATTCATTGTGAATTTCTATGCTGGTTCTTTCTCTTCGAGTCGTCTTCTGTTCGGTAACTATCTACACCACTAGGAACATCCTCAATCTTCCACGATCCTGGTAGTGAACAGGAAATAGTTAAGCCGAGCTCTGCTCATCTTTTCATGTGCATTTACTACAGTCACGTAATTTTTATCTTTACTATCATTGATAAATATTGCAACTAATAGGAATCTAAAGATTTCTCGGCTGTGGGCGATTTTTCTTATGACAATTTCTTGGTGTATCTGCAAGATTGAAAAGGATAAATCAGTGGAATACACCGAGTATTGAAAAGCGCAGTATTTCGAATTAAAAGTCTGATCATATAGCTTTGGTCTCTGGAGAGAGTATTTAAGGGCATCGGTTGTAGAAGTTTTGGTTGACTAAAAACGATATTTGAGTTCTAGTATTTGTAAGTTCTTCAATTATTATCTTCATTCAGGCTTAATTATGATTTCAAGGACTAACAACAAAGACAAAAGGTGGATAATTAATTCATTGAAGTACTAATACCAACCCAAGAAATACCGGACTGTTAATGATAACAGAGAGAGTGAGATATGCAGCAAAATCGCAAAAATTAAAAAATACTGAAATCTACAGTCACCATTAAGTTGTGAATCGAATGTTCAAAATACAGCATAATAGAGCAATTTATCAACGAGTAAAAAACTAGAGTTATATTTTTACAATTAAGGTCTTTGTAACTAATTCGATATAACTCAGTAATATTGGTATAAAAGTCAAATTTTGTTCGGATAGTAGTTGATAAGAATTACGAGAACGAGATATAAGAAATATTCAACTATCTTATTACCTAACTTGCAATCATCTTGACCCTCTAATCTAATAATTCTTCGCAAACACCGATTTTTACTTACGTATCACGTAGCATACACTTTTCAAGTAGTTACCAAAGTTCTAACAAAAATATTGATTTATGACCGGTTCATTTCTTAATCAGTATGTCATAGTCGTTTTCTCGCACACCACCATTACTCACATGATCTGGAAGTATTTCTTACAAAACAGCCATTTATAAGTAGTCGTTTTATCTTGCTGCAACCACACTGTGTAAAACTTAATTTTCCAACCACGTGCATCTAATTTAATAAAACAATCATTTCAATGTATACACTTAAATGAAATATTTCAAAGCTACATCACGTCAGCAACTCCTTCCTTACAGCTTACTTATATGACTGATTTAACATAGATTTTTAGAGTTTGGTGCTCGGTAAACAAGTAATTGGAATTGAAAGGGTTAATGTTCAGAATCACTACTCTAACCAAAAGAGATATTTATATCTTAGCCAAGAGAACAATCGGGAAAATCGTCACTTACTCTTTGAAACGCTCAAATATTTTTAAGATTTACAAAACAAACTCGAAAGAGGTATGAACAGATATCTATAGTTGATAAATAGAAATATGTTGGGCGCCACTGAACACTTGAACTAACACTGCTACGGTTAAACATTTTGCCACACTTGTCAACAAATACAGTATGTGCGTATGAAAATATTATTTACATTTTGAGACGCGGTTTTATGTATATGTATATGTATAACCACCTCAACTTAAATAAAATTGTTAGTAATAATAACAATATTTAGGAATAAGTTTTAAATATAATCTAAAAATAGTTTAGAACATCATCATAAAAAATTCTCGAATTATCTACGTACTTACAAGTTTGCTATTGTTTATTTCGGAACAAAATATAATAAATTTCCTTAAAACAACCAAAAATATATATTTTTTGCTATCAATTTGGATATTGATAAGTATCATTTGTGTATCTCCAAATTTTAGTCGTTTAAATTAATTGCAGGTGATATTGAACGTTTTGTCAAAATAAAAACAGACTATGTAGTCGACATCCAAAGATATAAATGATGAATGTGCCAAATGTTTACATATGTAAGCAGTTCCATCTTGTAATTAAGATTTATGTTCAGAACGTAATAAAACACACTGAATATAATTCTTCTAATTTATATCGTCTTGCTTATTTCTAACAATATTAATCAATAATAATGAAAATAGTTTTTAACATGCTTAGTGTAACACATTATGCAACACGAATTTAATTTGTGTAACTCTTCCTACTAATCAATACCATATTTATTTAAAAAATGCTTTGCTGACATTGTGACAAATTGTTGCTGTTCTTTATTTTGACTGCCTAAGACTTGGCAAAGAAAAACTTATTTTTCATTATTAGACTATTTTTAGCAATTCTAAATTTGCGATTCTAAAGTTGAATGAAATACTAAATAACAAAAATAACAAATGTTGATGTATTACTTAAAATTTAAAAATAACACTGTATTAATCAACTGTTTTAGATCACAAGATCTAAAAAAAGCTCCACAAAAATAAAAATAAGTTAAATTTTCTTTTTAAGAATTTCCCACTGACACTGGCAGTAGATTATGTTAAAATTTTTTGAATTTTCTTTGTTATTTTTATAAAACGCTTCCTGAAGGTTATACGTTTAATAAAAATTGAACATAAATTGACAATGATGAAGGTTATCAAAGCTTGGATGGTATCAAAGCGGTATAACACATATATAGTAGTATATATCAAATGCGGTTCAAGTAATTTTATTAACAAAGATTAATTTTTGTTTACTTTTTAGGAAATACTTCAATAATAAGACAAAAGAACTTAACCAATTTTCTTAGAAAAGAATAACGTGTTCTTTGACATTTAAAATTAGAAGGAACTCCTTGGAACAATTTTAATTTAGCCAAATGCGATGGAGGTCGGAAATGCCGCCGAGGTATACAAAGTCCTACCGAAAAAATTATATCTGCAAGGTAACTAATTTCTATTATCGAGAATTATTATTGTGGTATTGTAAGGTTATTTTGTTTTGTTATGATGTAACTCAAGTTTACAGTTTCTTGCGTTCGTAGATTAACTCAAATGAGTTAAACATTAACTTCGCTAATTAGAAAATAATTTTTTAATACTAAATTATATCAAAAGATGTCAAAGGTTATGACTTGTTTGATGATTACATGTTTTCTGTTTTCTTATACAGTGATATAGGATATATAGTATACTCGACATGCGCGAGGTAGGTGTATTGTAAGCAAGGCCGTACCCAGAGAAAGAGTTGGGGGGGGGGTTGGTTCTAAAGTAAATAATGCAATGTAATACATTTTTTCTACACCTGTACTCTAATTCAATTATTATATATGCAATAGCCGTTTCATAATGAGGTTCATTATGCAACGAGTTGTTGACCAATGAGAGTCAAGAATAACAAGCTGTTGACCAATGAGAATCAAGAATATCAAATGGTTGTGTAGGAACGAGCCAAAGTTAGTATATTACTAAACTTGGGAACGTACGTCATCCTCCATCGTCACGCAGTGAATAATAAATATTACTGATAATTACTATTGTTTTAAATCTGTTCTAACAAATTATTCTTATTTTTAGTTTTATTAAATATTAATTTAAAGAAATTCTGAATGTATTTTTTGGTACTTTTATTTATCAATTTCGTAAGAATGTCTTAAAAAGCAATAATTAAATTTGTCGCGAATATGTATAATACAATAAGAGTTTAAAAAATTAGAAGTAGTATATAAAAGTTCTCGTCTGATCGTCACCCAGTTTGTAGTTTGAGGTTACACCTTAAAACAGTTTTACAAGTCTACTTAGTAGTAACAAATCAGTTATGGTCGAAGAAAAAATAGTGTATGCAACTCGCACGTAATGGTTATTAATACACTTGTATGAATAACGTCATACTCACAGTAGAATATCTAAACTTCGTTATATGTCATTCACAATACAAAATCTAATTTCCCTTGACCTGTTTTACTAAAGTTGGTATATTAAGTTAATGTTTGTTGTAACTTGTTCTTTATATAAAATACGGCATTATATATTTTATTATTAGTACATTCCAGTCCAGGGCTACTATGAATAATTTATATTTAGAAAAACTAAGGGTGTTTAAACAAAATTGAAAAATGTGAATTAGTGTATGGGATGTACATAAAACTACCTGATTTTCACCTTATTCCAGATATATTTTACAGATTTCGGGGGGGTTAACCCCCCTACCCCCCCCTGGGAAGGGCGGTCAAAGAGAAGATTTATTAAACTCAAATTTTAATTTTACCAAATCTAACTATAGCTGATGCTCTATTGATGTATTGAGGAAAAAATTCGACAATTCATTTGTAAGATGGTAATAAATTGTGTTCCAATGATAATCTTATGAAGATGGCTAGGTTTTTCAATAAAGTACACAAATAATGGCAATTGTTATTATATTATGATGTGTTAAATACTAGTACTTAATTACTAACAGTATTATATAAATACTAATATCAACATATCACTTAAGAGCATAGGACGCAACCACTTTTCAAACGAATTGATCTTAACGTAATTCTTATTCTATTTCTCAAAAAACTTCTGTAATAAAGAATCAATTTCTCTTTGTTTATCCTACCGTGCGTTACCTAATCGAACAGAGAAGGGCAACCGGCAGCCGAAACCACCCGAAGCCCACACATCGGCTACGAAACAGATACGAAAATCTTACAGTTGCCCAACTATGTTATTATGAGCAATGAGCGACGTTAGTGTTTGTATCTTATATGAGCGATTGTATATGTTAACACACGTCAAATGCTTATTTAGAATTCGTCACTATACTGTAACAAGAGAGAAAAAGAAAGAACCCCTTCTCGAGCAGCGGATGGAGTATTCTGCGGCATTCGAGAAAATGACGCATCGCACAAGCATGTAAATCAGACGTGGTTTATTCTAGCATTTTCTAAGAATACATAGAAGGTTCCAGCGATTTCTGGTGCGTTTATATGAGGATATAAAAGCGGATTGCGGATAAAAGAGAGGCAGAACAGCAAGTCATTAACTGTGTATTACAAAATAAATAGTGAATATAAATGTTGTATTAGAAATTCATAGTCTGTAAATAATAGTTTTTAATGTTTTATAATCATAGCGTTAATTTATAGTGTATTCATTAGTGTATAGAAATAAATATTTGTTTGTGAATAGACGATTTAAACAGCACTTGTATTATTATTTTTAGAAAGAACGTTACAGTGGTGTTACAGGTGTGAGGTTTTAAAATAAATAAAATCGCGTAATAATTAAATAAAGTGCTGTGAGATTAAATTTTTAGTGTTAAAAATAATTTCAACAAACAATTAAGATGGCGATGAAATTGTTGAAAGATCTGAAAGTAATAGACTTGAAACATGAACTGGAAGAACGAGATTTGGAAACAACTGGCCTTAAAAACGTGTTAATAAATCGGCTAAAAGAATGGCTTATAGAACAGCAAGAATATCCTGAAAGTTTCCTCTTCGAAATACCTGGACCCGCAATTGATACTAGTTTGTTGTTAAGTAAAATGGAAGAAAGTTCTAGAAAAGCCGAAGAAAATTCTAGAAAGTCCGAAGAAAATGTTAGAATGCTAAAAGAAGAACTACTGGAAAAGTCCGAAGAGAATTCTAGAATTTTAAAACAAGAATTACTTGAAAATACTAAAGCACTGGAAGAAAATGTTAAAATGATGAAAGGAGAATTGTTGGAAAATGTCAAAGCGTTGGAAGATAAAGTTTTCGAAGAATTTTTGGAGAATGCCAGACTATTGGAAGGTAGATTGGCGGAACAAGATAGGGTAATAAAGATGGTAGAAGAGAAAATAGCCCAAATGCAATTACCACCAACAACTAAGAAAGACGATATGATCGAAATGCTGGAAGATAGAATGAGGCAACTACGGTTTCCCTCAACTTCTGAGTGGCCGTTTAATGAAGTAAAGAAACAATTTAAAGAAGAAAAGGTTCCTGCCGTAGGGATAAAAGTAAAACCACCCACGTTCGATGGAAAGATACCTTGGTCCACCTACTACAAACAATTTGAGGCGGCCGCTGGGGCCAACGGATGGACAGGCAAGGAAAAGGCCGTTTCTTTAACTGTGGCTTTGCGTGGAGACGCGTTGAACGTCCTGCAAACAATCCCAGCAGGACAGGAAAATGATTATCAATTGTTAGTGTCTAGATTGGAGATGAGATATGGAGACGCGCATCTTCAACAAGTGTATCACGCGCAAGTGAAGAATCGTATCCAGAAGAATGGAGAAAGCCTGCAGGAGTTTGAAGCCGATGTTGCGCGGCTTGTCCGATTGGCGTACCCTACGGCACCCGATTCATTTCTGGGACAGCTCGCTGTGCAGACCTTCATTGATGGGTTAAGAGACGGGGAAACACAACAATCATTGAGGCTAGCACGACCAAGAACAACTGATGATGCGCTTGCTCACGCCTTAGAATTTGAAGCTGCAAAGCAAGCGTCCCGAGGTCACGGGCGTGTTCGGGCCGTTGTGGAGGAAGAAGAAGGTTCTAAAGATCACCTAGAGGAGTTAGTACTGAGAGTTCTTCGGAAGGAAGAAAGCCGTAAGAAGAATCATCAAGAAGTTCGAGGGCCTCGTTGTTGGAATTGCGGCGAACAAGGACATGTAGAACGCCGTTGTCCCAAAATAAGAAAAGTACAACCGTCGGAAAAGTTAAAAGGGGTTGGCAAGAGGGGGCGAACGTTGACTGCGAGTGAAGATGCCCCGGAGATCACTATCCATGCCGTAACATCAGAGAATAGTAACGGCAGTTTGTTTGTAGATGGAAAGATTGCTAACCGAACTTTTCCACTACTTATTGATACGGGGGCGACAAAATCCATCGTACGCCCTGATGTTCTACAATCAAGTATTAAATTGTTACCGACAACTACTCAACTCCGTACAGCAATATGTGAAGTGATACCAACACGCGGAGTGGTGAAGATGAAGATTGGCATTGGAAGTGAAGAACGTGAACATGAGGTGCTGGTAGCCGATATCACTGATGACTTCATCTTGGGAATGGACCTCCTGAGAAAATTTGGTTTTACGTTGGATTTGAAAGAGGGTGTTTTGAAGGTCGGTAACGAAGAACTTCCGTTGCACCCACGAGAAGATCCGGTTGTAAGGGTTTTGCTGACTGAAGATGTGATATTGCCGGGTCAAAGCGAGATGGTTGTCGAGGCAAGTTTGGATGGAGATCTTCGGGTAGGATGTGTGAGAATGATGGAGCCTGTTTGTGATAAGAAGATCCATAGTGGCATATTGGTGGGAAAAGCGCTGATCAAGGTTGGAAAGACTGTACCGGTGAGGCTTATGAACGTTAATGTGGATCCGGTGACATTGAAGAAGAGTACCCTTGTGGGACAGTGTGTGCCAGTATTCCGAGTAGCCAGGTGTATGGCTGATGTTCCAAAACCAGTGCCCAAAGACCATGGTGGAAGATTAGTGGGTATGGTTACTAGTTCGTGCGAAGACCTTAACAGAACGGAAGTGAAAGAGGTACAGGGTTTGGTTCACCGATACCAAGATATCTTCGCTCTTGACGATAGCCAGAAGGGACGAACAAATATAGTAAAACATAAAATCAATACAGGCAACTCTATGCCTGTCCGTCAGCAGCCGAGGCGTCTACCTCTAGCAAGGCGAGCAGAAGCCGAAAAGATTATTACTGATATGGAAGAACAAGGGGTCATCGAGCCATCCAGCAGTCCATGGGCATCACCGGTGGTCCTGGTCAGTAAGAAGGACGGGTCAACGAGATTTTGTGTGGACTATCGGCAGCTTAACGACTTGACCAAGAAAGACAGCTATCCCTTACCACGCATCGACGACACGTTAGATACCCTGTCTGGTTCACGATGGTTTTCGACTTTGGACTTGAAGAGTGGTTATTGGCAAGTTGAAATGGAACCTGAAGACCGGGAGAAGACCGCGTTCACTATTGGTTCCGGACTATGGCAGTTTACGGTTATGCCTTTTGGTTTATGTAACGCTCCGGCCACCTTTGAGCGTTTAATGGAGACCATCCTGAGAGGGCTGTCGTGGAAGACCTGCCTGGTATACCTAGATGATGTGATTGTAGTCGGAAAATCATTCAACGAACATTTGAAAAACCTAGAGGAAGTGTTCCGAAGACTACGTGGAGCCAATCTGAAACTGAGTCCGAAAAAGTGCC
Source organism: Agrypnus murinus (assembly GCA_929113105.1). NCBI lineage: Eukaryota > Metazoa > Arthropoda > Insecta > Coleoptera > Elateridae > Agrypnus > Agrypnus murinus. Next base: position 114,458,693 of record OV816023.1, on the reverse strand, counting down.
ACATATTCAGGAAGGAAGTGAAATATCTCGGGCACGTCGTATCACAAAATGGAGTGGCAGCCGATCCCGATAAGATTCGTGCAGTTCAAGAGTGGCCAACACCGAAAGATAAACACCAAGTTCGTAGTTTTCTTGGGTTATGTACCTACTACAGGCGTTTCGTTCCTGGGTTTGCCAATATAGCGAAACCTCTGACAAGGTTAACTGAAGATGGGCGCGAGTATGTTTGGAGCGGAGAGTGTGAAACAGCTTTCCAACAGCTGAAGCGTGCCCTGACAACAGCACCAATATTGAGCTATCCACGGACAGAAGGGAAATTCATACTTGACACAGATGCAAGTAATCTGGCCATTGGGGGGGTACTTTCGCAGATACAGGATGGACAAGAAAAGGTCATCGGCTATTTTAGTAAGGTTTTGTCGAAAGCCGAAAGGAATTATTGTGTGACCAGAAAAGAACTATTGGCCGTCGTGAAGTCCGTTGAGCACTTCTATAAATACTTGTACGGACGGAAGTTTTTATTGAGGACGGACCATGCAGCGTTGAAATGGCTTCTACAATTCCGTAATCCTGAAGGCCAGGTCGCAAGGTGGATCGAACGATTACAAGGATACGACTTTGACACCGAACATCGAGCGGGCACTAGTCATCGAAATGCCGATGCTCTTTCAAGAAGACCCTGTCCAACGGATTGCCGTCATTGCTCTCGTTTGGAAGAGAGGGTTTGCCAAGTACTAAGGACTACCATCGTTAACGACAATTGGTTGCCGGAAGAATTGCAACGACAGCAGGAGGCTGATCCCGAACTAAAAATGGTACTGGAATGGAAGCGCGTGGGAGAAAGGCCTGCCTGGGAGGCCGTCAGCCCTTTCAACAGAGCGCTCAAAGCATATTGGGCCCAATGGGAGTCCTTGAAGGTGGAAGACGATCTCCTGAAGCGAGTACTGGAGAGTGAAGATGGCACCACCATTAGGTCTCAGTTCGTGGTTCCAAGAAGCCGAGTGGCTACAGTATTGCGACATCTCCATGACGGTGCCTCCGGAGGACACTTCGGTGTGAAAAAGACCTTGGAGAAAGTTAGGGAGCGTTTTTATTGGGTCAACTGTAAAGAAGACGTGAAGGAGTGGTGCCGGAAATGTGAACTATGTGCCACTGGCAACGGACCCTTGGGGAAACGAAGAGCACCTATGAGGCAGTACAATGTGGGTAGTCCTCTGGAGAGAATAGCTATAGACATTGCCGGACCATTTCCCGAAACTGACGATGGGAATAAATACATCTTAGTGGCAATGGACTATTTTACCAAATGGCCAGAAGCATATGCCCTACCAAACCAGGAAGCTGCGACTGTTGCTGACGTACTAGTCAAAGAGTTTTTCAGTCGCTTCGGAGTGCCCATGGAGCTGCATTCGGATCAAGGCCGCAATTTCGAGTCTGTACTCTTTGGAGAAGTTTGTCGATTGTTGGGCATTCGCAAGACTCGGACCACACCGTTACATCCGCAGTCCGATGGAATGGTAGAACGCATGAATCGAACAATGGGCAAATATTTGGCCAAGGTCGTCTCCGATCATCAACGAGACTGGGACCAATACCTGCATCTGTTTCTGATGGCTTATCGTGCATCGGTCCACGAAACAACCGGTCAGTCACCAGCGTCTGTAATGTTTGGACGTGAGTTACGGTTACCGTGTGATCTGGAATTTGGGTCTCCACCTATAGAGCAGGAGGTAGCCGGGAATGATTATGTCATCAACTTAAAGAAGAAGTTGGAGGATATTCACGACCGAACCCGAAATAATAGTCGAATCGCGAGTGACCGGATGAAGGCTACGTACGATGTGAGGGCCCAAGAAGGAGGGTTTCAACCTGGAGAGCTTGTCTGGTTATACAACCCGCAAAGGCGTCGTGGCTATTCTCCAAAGTTACAGCGAAATTGGGAGGGTCCATACCAGGTGAAGAAACGAATAAATGACTTGATTTATCGCATCCAGAAATTGCCAAGAGGGAAACCAAAGGTGGTACACTCCAATCGTCTGGCGCACTATGAGGGAAATAATGACGCAGTTCCGGAAGATGAGGCTGAGGTGGCTATCAATACCGTAAGGCCTGGAGATGATCAGCCAACCTTTAGAGAATTTATGGCTGCGTTTTCTGGAACTAGAAAAGCGCGATTCGGAGTCACGACTGAGATGCAACAAGATCTCTTCCGGGTCCCTGGTGATTATTCCATTGCCCACTGTGTCTCCGAGGATCTTCGTATGTCCAGGGGGATCGCAGTGGTGTTTAGAAATAAATTTGGACGGCTGAATGAACTTCGAGAACAAAATCCCTCTGTTGGTAAATCCTTACGCTTGACTGATCATGACCGATCCATTTACTACTTGGTAACCAAGCAGTTTTACTACCAGAAACCGAGTTACGCCGACTTGTGGAGGGCATTATGGAATTTGAGGATCGAGTTGCTTACCAGGGGAATTAACAAATTGGCAGTTCCCAAACTCGGCTGTGGGCGGGACCAGCTGGATTGGAGAATCGTTAGAAACATGCTGGAAGTTATCTTTAGAGGTACGGACGTCAAGATCTTCGTCTGCAGTTTTGACCCACAGCCCGCATCAAGGCCAACGAAGAGTGTAGACTGCTACTTCTACCGTAATGGAACGTGTAGTCGAGGTGAAGACTGTCGATATCGTCATGACCCGTTCTACAGGAACCAGAGCATAAAACCTGTTCTGGGACAGAACAGACTTGAAGAGGGGGGCAGTGTAACGGGAGAGAAAAGGAACGAACCTCTTTTCGAGCGACAGGTGGTGTGTTCTGTCGCCTTCGAGAAAATGACGCATCGCACAAGCATGTAAATCAGACGTGGTTTATTCTAGCATTTTCTAAGAATACATAGAAGGTTCCAGCGATTTCTGGTGCGTTTATATGAGGATATAAAAGCGGATTGCGGATAAAAGAGAGGCAGAACAGCAAGTCATTAACTGTGTATTACAAAATAAATAGTGAATATAAATGTTGTATTAGAAATTCATAGTCTGTAAATAATAGTTTTTAATGTTTTATAATCATAGCGTTAATTTATAGTGTATTCATTAGTGTATAGAAATAAATATTTGTTTGTGAATAGACGATTTAAACAGCACTTGTATTATTATTTTTAGAAAGAACGTTACAATACGATAAAGATAGTGCATTAGCCTAATAAGTGAGGGGAACTGAGATGTACAATGCAGCTTTTTACTTTAACTTCGTTATTGTTATTTAATTAAACAAAATTTGCATAAAATAGAAATATAGGCAGTTACCTATATGTTTATAGATTAGAGGGAAGTACTTGGTGCGGTTCAATTAAATGTAGTTAGTCTAGAAATTAAATGTTTTAATACATATAGTAACGAAGTTTTGTTTTTAATGCAATTTATTTACACAAATATTACAAATTTGTTCAACATATGTGTTTGTTGTTTAACATATTTTCTCCATTCTATAACTCTTTAACTGTCCAATTGATTCAATTTTTTTTTCTAATAAACATGTTCTTTTTGCTACATTTGCAATTTTATAAAAATACAAATGACTCAGTCTATTTCCTTCTGATGTCTCGTATGCGGACGTTAGTAGAAGTAGTCCCGACGCAGTACGCGCCTAGTAATGATCGTTTAATGTGGGATAAGCATGACTTATCTCCTTAAAGACTGACATATTAGTCCAGTCAAAATAGGGATTGTATTCGAATTAAATATGAGAGTTTGATATTTTGCAGACTTGTTTACTAGTGTCTAGGGAAGGTAATATCAAAAGTACTCACTAAACTAGTACTCAGTAAAGTATCTCACAAACGGCAATAAAAGACAGCTTGTTCAGTTTTTTGTTTCTGACGCGAGCTCACCTCCAAATCATCAGGACTTTTAATATTACCTTCCCTAGACACTAGTAAACAGTCAAAATATAAAACTCTCATATTTATTTTTGGGCGAGGAATCGGAATGGCCGAGCATCCTTTGTACCTCATGGCACAGATTACTATGATAATTTGGCCGACCCTACTAGAATTTAGCCGAATCTGGGGGAATTCCGCCGCCATTAGGGATTTTTATCGTGCCAAACATCGATTTGACACAAGTTCTACAGTTTTATTTCCTATACGAGCAAAAGGCATGTTTTTTAATTTTTCTACGCTATGAAACCATTACCACGTTGGCCGGGGATCGAACCTGCGGCCCTTGGATTATGAAGCAAAAATGCAACCCACTAATTCACCGAGGCTGGCCTTTCATATTTAATTCGAGTGCAAACCTTATTTGAGCGAGTTTGACTGGACTATATTTGCGTATGGTGTATTAAATTTCTCTGTAGTCGAAGGTTCTTTAAGAGAGTATGGTTACATCTCTGGCATTATCCCCACAAGCTTTGCTTTATGGAAGTGCTTATGATTTGTAGACTTGCAGCAAAATACGAAAATTTCGAATACTTTTCGATATTCGATGGTCAATAGATATTTGACAAAAGTACTTAGTTTATAAAGGCATTTCTCTATATGCGAGCTCTGCACATCTCTATATATCCACGCCTGATCAAACCGAATTTGGTGGAATCTATATACTATTAAACTGCCTCGAAACCAGCGTAGCTGGCAAGCCAGTTGTATATCATCAATCGTATCGTATTACAAAGTTAGCCATGAACAACGTTAATTGTATTGAGTCAGTTGTGCTAGGGCGGCAAAGATAACATTTTCGCCTCAGCACTAATTACAAAACAACAAGCACTGTTGACATAACAATAATTTAAAGGACAAATATTTCACTAGACTTAACCATCACTTATTCCTCTAATGATTAATTACTGTAAATCTCACAATTAGAAGTACCCAATTGATTTTGATGCATTTTAATAAAAATGTCTTAAGGAGACTTATACAGGGTGTTTTGGAAAAGATTCCTTTCCCGTTAAAGGGCAATAGAGAAACATGTGTAGAGTAACATCTTACTAACAATTTCCTGAAATGCCCCTTTGAAATGACAACCCCCCTTATAAAAATAATAGGCACGCTACTGCAACATAGTAGATAAAATTGTATGAAAATTATGCCTATTAAATAGTACATACTTTTAAAAGTCATCAAAAAAAATAATCATAATAAACCCAAGCCGAATAAATGAATTCTTCGAAATTGCAAGCAAAACAAAGGATTAGGACGTGCTTTTAAAACGTTTTAGCTAAATAATAAACAAGTCATTTTGACCATCTGTAAATAACTGTTGATGACTCAGATCTTTGAAGCTTGTAATTTGCAGTATGCAGTTTGTTGTCAACTTTCTTTGTGTTAAGGTGGTCGTGAACTTGAGTTTCGATTACGTATTAATACACGTTTTAAGTGGGTATTCCACACGATGTTTTGCCGCGCAGTTTCCCCATTTAGGACAAAACGGCGGGGAAACTGTCAAGAAAAGCTACCTAACGAATTGTTGGTTACATTACAGTTTATATTAGTTTAGAAAGAGGTTATTGGTTTTAAAATTCATTTACAGATCTTTTTAATCGAGTTGATAAATAAACTAATAATAATCAAGATATCTGATTCACGTTATTATTCTAAACATTTTATAACTGAAGTTTAAAGGTTTTCTGTGCTTATGGAAAGTCAAGAGTAGTGATTATAAAAACAGAAACATTAAATGATCGTCTATGCTGTTACTACTCACTAAGGCGGCTACTCTTACTAAACAAAATATGTTAAGTATAATAATAAGAGCTGTAGGAAAACTGGGAGAGAAGATGCGGCTAAAACAATACAACAAAACAACAAACAAAACAACAACATGTGGAATAGCAAATTTATTAAAAATCTTCCCCGGCTGCTTCCCTGCTGGGGAAACTGAACCTCTTCCCACGTGGCAAAACATCGTGTGGAATACCCACTTTAGAATTAATAACTTGAGTGAGGTGGTGTTACGTGTTTAATTAATCGTAGTTAGTTACTGTTTAGATTAAGGCAGAACTAAACACGCCTGCTGAATGTACGGAACTTTTCAAATCAACCATTTTCAAAAAGTACACTCCATATACCGCGAGTGCAATTTTGTCAATGGCTATTGGAACGCAAACAGGAAAATCCCTAGTTTGCACAAATGTTTTACTCGGACGGGTGTTTACACGCCTACATTTTCTGGTCAATGAAGTGTTTGATGGACTCCCACTATTGAGCACCACTACACTTTGACTTTCGACAGGTACGGGAGTTTTTACTCATTTTGTTAAAATGACATTCGTAAAATGAAAAACAGGCAATGTTTCCATCACAATTAGGTCAACGAACGTATGTTACATTTTATTTACCGACCTTAATAAATGATCAAGTCATCAAGGTAGTGAGTCACTAGGCAATCGCTGCTGAAATTCAATTCTGTTGTTTCTGTAAATTGATACGTACGTAGCGGAGGTCAGTTACTATTGTTTGCTTTATCAGTAATTCAGGGTCAACATCTTACAAACAATCCATAGTCGACTCGTGACTTGTAAAAAATACGGAAAAATCCGAATTTTTTTTAATTTTTAATTTTTATTTTATGAGTTTTGGGGTCTCCATATGGTCACCTTTCACCCCCTTAAAGCATTGCATATTTATCTGGAACACCCTGTATACCAGCTAACAATAGAAAGCGTAACCGAAAAAATTACCATCGGGATGTACCGAAAAACAGTTACATCATGTTTAATTTAGGTAAACATTAAAGAAACATATCATAGTTATTTCCAAAACGTACTGTACATCAAGGAAATATTTCAATTTCCCTTATCTGTTGATTTGATCAATAATAGCTGATAACTAGAAATGTAATTTTATATGTTTATATTGAACTGCTTCCATTACAAATAAAACAAGAAACGGAAGGAAGTGGGTGTACTAAAAACTACGTATATTTTGGAGAAACTATTCAAATTCAATCAGCTCTACTTCCTTCAGTATTTGATGAAATTTTATTAATGACCGAATTAGCAAAGAACCGGAAAGCTTTTTTCAATAAATACAAACAAAACATCGATTTAACGATGCGTAATTACTTTTTGTACTCATAGAATGTATAATAATAATAAATAATTAATCAATATCATTTTTATTTCTTAATTCTTTCAAAAATCAATAGTTTGAAGAAATAGTTTCCTTTTAAAGACCATTTATTACATGGCCAAAAGGCATGAAAGGGTTAACAACCGAACGGAAATACCTACTAAAATTGTTTCGTGAACACTTGGATTAATTTTAAAGACCATTAATCATGTTAAACCGATATAAAAAGTGTTCTAATTATTCTGTCCATGTTACACATCAAATAAGTCGAACACATACATATGTGTATTTGGTTTTATTCCATTGTATGATACAAGCCTATTTAATTTATAACAACATCAACAAATCTATACAGAGTAGAATACAACACAGATACATAATATACTAAAGTACCCATTTAAGAAAAAGATGAACTTAAAGAAATTCTAGAAATTTGTGAGTCTACTTGATAGACTAAATATGCTTATGAGGAGATAAGTCAAATTAACAAGTAACGTACTTGAGGAAGTGGTAGATCAATAGAAAACAAGTAGATTTCTAAAGGTCCATTCTAAAGGTAAAGGTTCATTTTTCAAAGAAATCTATATTATTCATGAAATATAATAATAATAAAAAGATTAATTAAACGTTTTATTGACCTGACATTTGTTTCAACATTTAATGTTCAAATTAACATATATGTTAAGTTTTGGTATTGATTAGTTCAAGACAAATAAATATTATTCAATTTAAATAATTTTCAATAATTAGCTTCAAGAGATGAAAAAATCTAAAAGTTTTCCAAATGACTGTATAAAAGAAAACTTCCATACTACATAGTGTATGTCCAGCACCTTAAACTATCAACCAGGATTTCATGTTATTAGGGAAATTTACAATTTAATTAGAAAACATGAATACAGCGTGTAACTAATACAACTAGAAACCTCGTAATGGGGGGGGGGGTTGATTTAGAACATACTTTTCTTATCAACATGTAATCCTTCCTGCTAGTTTTCGAGAGAGTCACATTTTTAATTTTAAGTACGCCCATTGTACTCACATTACATTAAAAATACAAAACAAGCAAAAAACTTTTTTAATAAGGAAAATGTGTTCTAAATCTTTATCCCCCATTACAAGTTTTCTAGTTATATTAGTTACACCCTGGATAGTTCTAGATTTTTAACTAAATCTTGAATTCCACATATCTTGTAGAAATAATTATGAGTATACCATCTTTGACGAATGCTAATGTCGGGTAAAAAGAGTAGCTTTAGTAGTCCAAGATCGTATCTGGTTTTATTTTAAGGTAGAGCAACATAGTGATTTTTGAAAGATATAATCACTTTTTCATTTTTCTCAAATTTATTTGGTGAAGAGTTGATTCTACATTTTTTGGACAGGTGTGATTTAATAGCTGTTCAAAACTATTTGAAAAATCATGATGACGTTTTTTCTAATCTGCACAAATAACGGGAATGATATAAACTGCTTGGAAAGCAAAGTAAAATTTGTCATAGTTAGAATACAGAATAATTTTGACGTGGCATTCATTCAGTCTTAGAATAAGCAAAAAATAAACAAAAAAATTATGCAGAAGAACTATGCATTAATCGGGAAGCACTGTGCCTTAAGATTGGTATTATGCTATTATATGAGTGGTGTTATCTTACTTGATTAGTTTATGCTACAACTTTATAATTGCACTTTTTGTTTTTGAATTTTGACATCAAAATATAGAAAAAAATACCAAAGATAATTCATTGTACGTGTGAAAGAGTCGATAATATCCTATACTTCATTCCTACAGTTAACTATAATAAAAAAAAAAATTTAAATAAAAATGACTTTATTTTCCAGGGATGGTCCGAATTGGACAATGTAGATGTAGCTACCAGCTACCAGCCATAAATATCACTACCCCATGTAACGATTACTACCCAATGTAATGATTACTTTTTAACCAGTCTTGGTTTTGTTTCTGACAGATAATCTTAGCCTATGCGTTGTTATATTTAAATGCATAATTGTTTGGTTACTAAACAGTATGTTGTAACTAACTCAAAGTGTGGAGAATTTGACGACTTACAACCAAATATACCAATAGTTAAATTTTGATCTTTTGAAAATGGATTATTTACACATCGTTCTGGCTAGATAATCTTAACAGATATTTTTTAAATATTTGCTTCCCTATCTCATGGTGTCGGAATTGATAGGTTTAACATTGTTGCAAATGGAATTCAGAAAGTCTAATTAAGAAAAATAGTTTTTCTTTGCAACATAAGAACAATTACAGTTACTGACCTCAAATCGAAGCTTTCATACTGAATTAACAGTTAAGGGTTTATTATTAATTAGAGCTAAGAGAATTCCCACATTGCTATAAAAAAATAAAAAAATTCTTAACTTTCATTTCCGCTTTCGATTGAAAATTTTAAATTCTTATTGAATTTTCGTTATACTTTCACATGCAAAATCTAATAATAGTGAACAAGAAAAGAGAAAAAATATACACTAAAAATTTTGTTTTTAAAACATAATTAAGAAGTGCATGAAGCTGGTAGGTTACATTTCTTTAAAAATTGTATTTTTGCCTTAGATACAAGCTATACAGTGTTGCCAAATTCAAGTATAATAAGGCTACTGCATAATATAAAATGTATTGTACATTTTTGAATATAATTTTCTTAAAATGTTACTTTTGTGTATATCTATATATACCACCTTCATCTAATTAATTATGGAAAAGCAGTCGGCTGTGTAATAATCTAATAACAGGTAGTTAAAATTTATATAATGGTTACGTACCTCGCATATTTCTAAATTAATCCAAATAAAATAATCCTTTAATAAATATAATAAATAATGCAACACTTCAATCACTGGAAGGTTCACCAGAAATGAACTTTTATACGAGACTATATTAAAGACGAAAGTAACAGACACACACACACACACCTTAATTTTTTAAATTTAGCTAAGCTAAAATTTCTACTTTTTATGGTATATTATGACTAAATAATACATCTGTTTGAATATTCAAGGTCACTAAAACATGTTAAAATTCGCTAGTCACCACGGTTTTATTTAATTTGGTGTATAATAGTAACACAAACCAGACAGAAACGCGAAGGAGAGTGAAGCGCAACTTTGTATAGAAAACGAAATTGATGTAAACCGTAATTAGGGTTATCGTTAGAAAACAAAATTTAAAAAATAACTAACATAAAAGAAAAGTAGGTTGTTTAAATGTTTTTATTTAAATCACAGTTTTACTTTTACTTTGAACTTTAAATCAGTTTTTAGCTTTTATTTTTTAACGCTATTAATTAATTAACGTCTCGCAAATTAACATAATTTATATGATCCGTTTAGCATTGTTATTTAAATTTTAAAAAGTTATTAAAACAATAGCTGAATCTTTTATAAAAATTTTACGTCAGCCAGAGTTTAAAACTGGTTTGCGAAAATAATTAAACACGAACGTGATAACTATCGTAATTATTCTTTGATATTATCAAATTCTAACCAATGCCCGCTTTTATGAAAAACAAAAGAACCAATTAACTTCGAGAATATCCATAAAATGTTTTAAAATCCAATTAGTACCAATAGTAGAATATAAAATAACTTTAGTTTAATTTAAATTACAACTAAAGATAAAAAACGCTTTTGGGAAAATTTGACGATTCATAAATTAAAGAAACTTACAATTTATATTTAAATATAATTGATTGCCCTAAAAGAAAAATGATTATATAATCGTGAAAAGTATTATAGCTATAAAGGGCGGTTATACTAATGTTATTATATTGAAGGTCTAAACTTTTCGTTACATGAAGCTTTGTAATAGATAAGCTAAACATACGTGACGCATTTATAAAGGGAATTAAAATAATTACATAGTGCATGCTATATTCTGAAATGATTTTCTCCCTTCAATGCCATTTTCCATTGAAGATATAAAAAAGATACTTGATCTAATTGTACATCAACGAATGTGTGGGAAAATATTTATTTCTATTTCTCATCAGAGCATAGAACAATTTCACTTCTCGTTATGCATCTGTTTATTTCTTTAATATCTGATTTCTGTAAGTACATAATACATAGATTAGAAGAAACACGCAATGCACTGTATAACCGAAAGAATGAATATGAATATACGCACACACATACACCGTGTGTCCCATGAATCGCAGAACATACACTTTATAACAGTTTATTGAAGGACGTGCCAGTTTTGTGTAATTTGTACTTACGAGGATGAACACAACAATAAAATAGATCTTTTAAGAGGCTGTCTCCAAGAAACTGCACGAAATTGGAAACAGAAAAATTTCCTGTTCTCCAATTTGCTTCAAACTTTCCGGTATGAGTCTTTAGCACATAGAGACCGTACCGACCGAAGAAGGTATCACTTATATTGATAAGCTGAGCGTAACAGGGCGGTAAAGGTCAAAATGCTAACTTTGCGTAGAAGCATCGTTTACTCACATACTACTATAGCTCATTTTGACGGGCTCCGCGAGTAGAACAACTTTTGTGTGTTGGTGCATTTGGAAATTCCTACTGTGCACAAAGTTATGCCAAGAAAACTACTGAAAAATGGTACATCTTGGTGGTTTTAACCATTTTCTCAGGAATTCAGAAGGTTTGCCACCATAAGCTGCATATCTTTAGAATTTACGATAAATTTCGCTCCAGATACACTTACATTTATGCATTGAGTCCGGGTCGCCTGGGAGAACTAGTTCAAAATGTACGGTACAAAAGTACAACAAAATCTTCTCTCTTGTCTATCTCAACAAATATTACTCCAAACTAAGCATTGTTATATGTCATTCGAAGCGTCTCGACGAAAGCTACACCATGGAATACAAAGGCATTATGGTTTTTAGGTTTTGCCATAATATGGTAACCAACGGTGGAAAATGTTTTTTGATAAATGACTGGCAACTATAGCTTAATCCTAAGGGTAAGCATGACATATTATACATTTTCAGAATACGCTCGTTTAGATAAATAACTTTCTCTTTGTACCATCTTCATCCAAACATTCCCTGAAAAGTTGAACGGCATTTGTAGAGACTTAATTTAGAGACATGCTTGGAGAGGGAAATAAACGTAACAGCAGAAATTATAAATATTGTAACGAATAGTAAACCCACATATGACGTCATCGAACATTCTAGATGTATGAGTCATCAACTGTATGACTCATCAATAACACCTGCATGTATGACTCATCAACAGCTGCGTGTATGACTCATCGACGCGACTTATCGACGTGACTCATCAACAGCTGCATGTATGATTCATCGGTTATGTTCTAGAACTTATGAAAGATATAAATTGAGTCCGCGGGGAGAAGGAGGGCAGTTAATGTTTGACCGGCATAGTGAAATGTACTCCGAATAAATTGTTAATAATTGTTGTAATACATAAATAGTTTTTATATAAATAGTCCTCAAATAAATTTGTAAATATCTAGCATTTAAATAATAGTTCGTTAAATAGTTTATAGTTATAGTGTTTTTAATTAAGTGCATTGTAAATAATCTTTTCTTTATTAATAGACGATTTAAACAGCATTTTTGCATAAAAAGAACGTTACAATATGTACAACAATAGAGAAAATATTTATACAATTAAACAACAGATTCCTCAGCAATGTTCAATTTATAAAACTCAGAAATATTTGTATTAGGTCGTTAAGAAGAATCTGAAAATAAAGAAATATTAGTACATACTATATTAGTAAATGAGTAAGGAACACTATTAGTAAAAATCGCCTCGACCGACGCCTAAGGTACGCCTAAGGACGCCTAGGTCGCAACCTCGACATCAAAGTTAGTGATAAAATTATACTAATTTCTAATAAACGGCACGACGACAAAAATAGAAAACTCAACAAGAATACTAACGTATGTAAAAACTCGAAGACTATTATAATCGAAACAGTGAATAATTTTCCATTCATATACTAAAAAATGGTACATCTTGGTGGTTTTAACCACTTTTTTATCGAATTAGAAGATTTGCCACCATAAGCTGCCTATTTTCAAAATCTACGATAAATTTCGGTCCAGATACACATACCGGTACAAAACTACAACAAAATCTTTTGTCATGTCTACCTCAACAAAATTACTCCAAACTATGCACTGTTATGTCATTTGAAGCGTCTCGACGAGAGCTACACCAAGTGATACAAAAGCATGTGGATTTCAGTGTTTGTCATAATATGGTTGGAAATGTGGTTTTTCGACAAATCACTGGAAACTACCTGAATCCTCAGGGTAAGGGTGATATATTATACATTTTCAGAATCCTCTCGTCTACGTGATATAGTCTATATCACGTCTTGGAATTTTTTTCATACGTTAGTATTTTTGTTGAGGTTTCTATTTTTGTCGTCGTGCCGTTTATTAGGAATTAGTATAATTTTATGACTAACTTTGCTGTCGAGGCTGCGACCTACAGCTAATAGTGTTTTTTACTAATAGTGTTCCTTACATATTTACTAGTATGGTATGTACTAATATTCCTTATTTTCAGATTTTTCTTAACGACCTAATACAAATATTTCTGAGTTTTATAAATTGAACATTGCTGAGAAATCTGTTGTTTAATTGTATAAATATTTTCTCTATTGTTGTACATATTTATAATTTCTGCTGTTACGTTAATTTACCTTTTCAAGCATGTCTCGAAATCAAGTCTCCACAAATGCCGTTCAACTTTTCAGGGAATGTTTAGATTAAGATGGTACAAAGAGAAAATTATTCATCTAAACGAGCGGATTCTGAAAATGTATAATATGTCATGCTTACCCTTAGGATTAAGCTATAGTTGCCAATCATTTATCAAAAAACATTTTCCACCGCTACTTACCATATTATGGCAAAACCTAAAAACCATAATGCCTTTGTATTCCATAATGTAGCTCTCGTCGAGACGCTTCGAATGACATATAACAATGCTTAGTTTGGAGTAATATTTGAGATAGACAAGAGAAAAGATTTTGTTGTACTTTTGTACCGTACATTTTGAACTAGTTCTCCCAGGCGACCCGGATTCAGTGCATAAATGTAAGTGTATCTGGAGCGAAATTTATCGTAGATTCTAAAGACATGCAGCTTATGGTGGCAAACCTTCTGAATTCCTGAGAAAATGGTTAAAACCACCAAGATGTACCATTTATTAGTAGTTTTCTTGGCATAACTTTGTGCACAGTAGGAATTTCCAAATGCACCAAAAGACAAAAGTTTTCTACTCGCCGCCGAGCTCGTCAAAATGAGCTATAGTAGTATGTGAGTATACGATGCTTCTAAGCAAAGTTAGCATTTTCACCTTTACCGCCCTGCTACGCCCAGCTTATCAATATAAGTGATACCTTCTTCTGTCAGTACGGCCTTTATGTGTTAAAGAATCGTACCTAAAAGTTTGAAGCAAATTGGAGACAGCCTCTTAAAGGTTTACTTGAGTAATATTTATCATCAAAAAAAAAAGTTTAATACTTCCACTTTAAGTAGTGCACATGTACAATAAACCGAAATTTAGATTAAACCATGTCGAAGAAATTAAGCTTATATTATGCAACTTTATTTATATCACTTGTAGGTGGAAACAGTAACGATCCTAGTGCTCCAATTTAATAAATGACATATAAAATAAAATATAATAACAGTGGTTTGCAGCATCACTAATTTAGATTTTTCTTTTTTCCTTACACTTACATTATTTACATTTGCTACAGCCAATAATACATTTGTTTGGATCTCTCCATCATGATTAATTTGTTGCCTTACATATTGCATGTTCCTAAATGAATACTCGAACAATGCTGGAAATAAAACGGAAGCATTTCGATATCTTTCTCCACTGTATCTTCAGCTAATAATAATAACAGTATAAAGCGATAAACGAATTCATTTTACGATCATGTATTTATCAATTTCTTTAATGCATAATAAATCCATCCGACAAAATATAATATTGAATATATTACTTTTTAAAACTGCGTTTTAAATAACTGTAAATTAAGTCACAAATAATTAATAACAACGATAACAATCAACATTGAAACTAATTTTTGCTCTTGGATAACTATATCTTCGGCAATAGCTTACGAACAGTATCTAGTAAAATTCCTCTCGTACATATTAAACAATTGTGAATTTAGTAATATAGTAATAATTTAGTAATATAGTAATTTAGTAATATGTAATGTTAATATTGTAATTTTTGTAATTAGTTATTATTTCTGAGCTAGAGAATTCAAAAAACGTTTCTGCAAATATTAGTAAATTGCGCCATCAACTGAAAGCTATCCTGATAGACAATCGAGCACTTCATTTAGACTTCAACTTCAATAATACAAACACGAAAACTTCACATTTACATGAACTTATAATGAATAAAATCTCGTCATAACGGAGGTGTTCAAAAATAAATAGTCAGTTTGCTTACTTAGTACGTACAGGTGTTGCATTAATTACAATTCGTTAACATGTTCCAACATGGCTGTTCCAAGCAACAACACAGTAACTGACATTTTTTTGAAATCTGGTTTATGTATTTTTTGCACATACTTTGCGTTGCTGCACCTTTCTATCTGGATTTGATAGTCATATCAGTATTTCAGAGTTACAGCTATGTCTAAAACACAGTAACTGTTTTTTATTTAAAAGCCCATTCAACATTAAAACACAGGCTATAATATAATTTAAACTCAGGATATGAAAAATATCAATAATAACCCTAATTCCAAGGGCAAGTTAAAACGCGTTTGTCTTGTTTTCTCAAAATAATGAAAATAACACATACTGAATTTTTACTTCGGGCAGCCGCGAGTTATATAACTATATTTGTTCTATAGGTGTGTTCTAGGAGTACATTTCACAAGTATTTCATCCGTATTTGCTTGCAGAAGGTATAACATTACCAGTAGTATTCTTATAATACTGTAAGAAGAGGAAGAAATTATGCTTACAGAAGAAAAGGAAGAGGAAAAGAAGGAAACGGGTGAATTATATGACATTTACTTATAAGAAATGGCTAAATTTAATGTTTAGTAATAATAAACAAAAGTTGTAACAACTTTATATTTATTTTATTCATCAACATTTTTGCACTCTAAGCAAAGATAAAACAAAATAGTAATGTCGAATAACTGTCACCAGTAGTGTCCAATTACTGTAAAAAGTGTCCAATAACTATACTTTTAGACGTTTTTCTGTTTGATGGATTACAATAATTTTATTCATAACGATTCGTAAAAATCCTGCCAGTACCCTGAATCGATGTTAAATAATCTTTGCAATGACGTAACCATACCTAGGAATATCTTAAAAAGAAGGCATTTATGAAATTTACAAAATTGAAGATTGCTTAAGTGTTCGATAACTGTACAGTTTACCGTACAAGACCCTAAACATAAACGTCTGCTACTGATATATAACTGACTCGTTGCGAATTGACGTGGATTTTAAAAATAAAAACTATAAACTATAGTGTATTCAAATTCAAGATAGAGTAAAATATGCAACCCAAATAACAGATTTCTTTAGTAACTGGATAAATAAAATTGAAGTGAAATCAAAGAGGCATTTGCTTCTTATGTTTTATGTTTGACATTTAGTTATTAAATCAAGTTTGACAAATTTCCTTAACCACAAACAATTTTATGACATAAGAGTCAAAAACCCATCACTCTTTGATCTATATTTCTTTAATTTTGTTTTATTTATCCAGTTACTAAAGAAATTTGTTATTTGGATTGCATATTTTACTCTAGCTTGAAATTGAATACACTATAGTACTAGTAAAACAGTACTCTGTTGACATGTTTTTGTGTGCCACGCAGTCTTATTTGATGATTTGGTATCAGTACAACGAGTACCATCGGTTGAGAAACGCTGCTATAAAACATATTAAAGATAAAAGTAGTTTGAGTATATAAATAAAGTATAATAAAAGTGTTTTCTTTCTCGGTCACCAACTGTAGAGCAATGTTCTCATTTTATTGCTTTCTGACTGAATTTTTGCCAATGGCCAGGCCAGTGTACCTGGTACGTTCTACACCCCAAATATTTGCTGTGTTAAAAGAGTCAAGCGTAATGTACAACCTGGAATTATTCCTTTACTAATAGTGTAATAGTTACAGTATTTAATTATACACCGGTTATGCGAGGACACACAGCATCAGTGAAAGTAAATACATTTTATAAACCAGACTATGCAAATACCTCACACCTAAATTTTACCGACCAATAAAAAATTTATACCATCAGATAAACAATTAATGTCGTTATAAATTATTGAAAAAGAAAATTGCGTTTTTTAAATATATATGTATAAGAAGTTTGTTATAAATACTATGGTATAAAAATAAAAATTTTATAATTAGTTCAAGTTTTCAATATAATAAATTATAAAGGTGAGCAAAAATATTTATATTTTGTCCTACTTTGCTGATTGTATAACGGAATCGTTTGTGTCCCCGATATGAACATGATTTGACTGAAATGTGCAACTTTACGAAATATGGATAAAACCAGCACTTTGTAATTCCCAAGATATGCAATAGTAAATATTAAAACTTTTAATAAAACTTGTAGGTTGTAGAATGTAAGTGTTCATAATTTATAATTCTAGGCATATTTCTAGTTAAGTCTATTAATAAATTAATACTGATAAAATGTTACAACAACAGCTTCAAATTAAATAATATAAAATATATTAACCATAATTATTGTAAATCACTTTATAATTAGAATATACCAACTATTAGAAACAAGTTTTCATTGAAGGTTTAAAAAAGTATGTCAGAAATGTTATTAAATTACTCGCTCGTCATAATAGTCATCTTACTATATACTAGTTGTATTAGTATGTATTAGTCATGGGTTCTCGACACTACCCGCGTATCACGACACTTGAGAGTCGAAACCATTATGACGTCAGAAGTGTCGACTCTTCATGATACTTTAACGACACTTCCCCTTTACATCATGCACGCGCTAGTGTAAATGTATAATCCAATTGAAACGAAAAGCAGTCAAGATTCATAGCTACATAAATCACAAGCAAACTATGGATTAAAAAACAATTATATGAGTAAATTCTGTTATGGTTATATATTTATGCATTAAGTACATTAAAAGACATTAAATTATTTATACACCGTGTTCGTTCTAACATTTGCTATAGGAAATTAGTATGGGAAATCTGAAATATGCCAAATAGTTCGTTCTCGAATAAAAGTCGGTGAAATTAATAGTTGCAATCAATAGATAAGATATTCTAACGTACTGTCCAAAAATATTACCCTTAATAACAATCCCAATTCTTCAAAAATTACGTACGTTTTTCAAATAAAAGAAAAATAACAAATTATTTAAATTGTTATTAAATTAAAGATTAATTACAAATAAAATTTTAAAAAAGTTATGCTTGTAACGGGGTTCGATCTTGCATTCCACCAGCCCGTGCAGTTTAGCAAGCCACCGTTGGCATTGAACCACGGAGGTTTCACGTCAACTTTTCAGGTTTCGGCTTTTAAATTAATGTTTTGCAAATAATTCATGAATTTATAATTTTAACTAAAAAAATCTACAACAAAATAGTTTTATATGTACGTCTTATTCAATTATTATTGTTGGCCAGTTCAACAAATCTGCCTTTAATTTCTTTGTAAGAATGATCAAGCAACTTCGAATTACACTCTAATAAGAGCGATACTGTTCGACACGAAGTGTCACAAACAGCATCACGACACTCGACACCCAAGTTCCCATCACTAGTATGTATTGTAATATGGTTTAGGGGAAACCCCGACGAATTTTTAATACCGCCTAGTATCACAAATTACGGCACTTAAATTAATCTGGTAAACAGCCAAGATTCGATGCATTTCGCTCGACTCATAATCATTTGTTTTTACTCTTCAAGGTTCTTAATTTCAATAAAAATTACTATCGTTCAATCTCATTGTGAATTGTCATATACAAAAAGCCTATTTTTACTGAGTTCTCCATCTTTCAGAGGCGTAGCTAGAGTTAGTGTCTCCCGGAGCAATATTGATGATATCCACCACCACCCACTTCAATCGAATATAAAAATTTATATTATAAAAGTCTATAAATGTTTTTATTAAAAATGAAGATATATTTACACATAATATTTGTAATATTTAAAACATTACAAATTCTTTGTATCGTACAATAATTAAAATAAAATTGTTGAACAAATAATATGAATTATTTAAAAAATAATTAAACTAATGAACACATTAGTCTCCACTGGCATCTTTTATTTTATAACCTACTTTATCCTGTCACACGATGCTAATGAAAGTATTTAAATAGGATACAAATGATTACATCTTCATTGTAACTAACTATATGATTCTTTTGTGCTTAATGAGTAATATATCGTACACTGCCTTTTATATCATTTATGTAACTATTTTGTTGTAGAGGTTATATTTCTATAAGGTTAAAATTAAGAATTGCAAGAGTTCGCCACACAGCTGTGTTGCTTCAGCATGCAATGTCTTCAACACTGGTAGGTAATTCATTTGGAGGTAGTAGAATATAGATTGACCGCGTTAACCGATACCGATACTATAGTAAGTATGTCGAAATACATTTTAAGAATTTATTTATACTGCATTATAGGCTCTTGTACAAAATGTATGGAAAGGTATTAATAACCATCATGTAATTAGTACAGTCGCGAAGAAGTGGGAATCCATGGAACATTGTGTCATATGTTTCTTTACACTTTCTCAGCAGTGCGTAGATATATAAATTTACATATTAGAGATGATAAAGGCAGTTTCTTTAGATAGAAGATTAAAAAACCAAACAACAACAGATAGTCGCAAATATGGTTATTCCGAAAAGATTTATAAAATGCTGAATAAAGACCATAACTATCCTCGATAATTACAACAGCTATCGCAAATAAAAGGGAAAGAGAAGAAAATAATAAAAATTTCCATATTAAAATATAAAAGATCTTAACAGAGGACAACAATCGAACATCAGGGCAAGATATTTGAAAATCAGAATTTCTTTATTACCTTTTGGTCAATTTCTTAATTAAATACTATATAAGAGAAAATTACCCGCCAAGGTAATAAATGACTACTAGGTAGGTAATAAGTGTACATACATCTAGCATTACTACAATTTACGCATAATAATGATAACACTGCAAATTAGGATCACAAGGAGTAGCCAAGGTTTGCTTAAAGAACAATGAACTGTACATGGCGGGTTCGATTCTTTTTTGTATCATAAATGAATACCAAGGAAACCCCGTCAAAACATGACGGTCAAAAGGCTAGTTTGTTGAAAAAATTCTTGTACATGTCTATTAGTGCATATTTCAAAAACATGACATAAAAATAGTGTTGGCAAATTTTCGGAATTTTTTTTGGAAACTTTCCATGGAAATATCTCCGGAAATTTTTTTGGAAATTTATTGAAATGGCAAATGTCAAAACAAGCTAACGAAATTCAAACGCAATTTAAGAGGTATCTAGATCAGTGATTCCAGTGTTACGTGGAAGCCAGGGGTTTCGTGAAAATACTTTGGTGTTCCGCGTGAACAAGTCCTGTAATATAACAAAAGGATACCACTTGCAGAGGTTTAAACTTTCCTACAATAACGGCCTAATTACTATTTTATTTGTTGGTGTCTTTTGCTACCACATATTTATGTGAAACACAAAAACGAAATATCGCAATAAACTGGCTGCTGCACCAGATACACGAATTCGCTACAAAATGTTAAACCAAGTTTTCATATACGTGCATGTTTGAATAAATTATTTGTAGGTAATTTTTATTTTTTTAATGCCCAGTTACGATTACGATGTTTGTAGATATAGTTAGGGTTCCGCGATATGTAAAATAAAGCATAAGGGTTCTGCGGAAAAATAAGTTTGGGAATCACTGATCTAGGTGAATCAATAAATGACTGAAAATTGCAAGTTTTTTTATTTAAAAAAACAAAAACGGAAAACGGAAAAAACATTTAGAAATGTTTGCCAACGCTAAATAAAAACGATAAAAAACTCAAATTTTGATGTCAATACAGAAATAACTATATTTCCTATTCTAAATTGATTATTGTCTACTATTTTAAGATTTTTATATTTTTTTGACTATTATAAAATATAACCACTGAATGACTAAAATATCAAGATGAGAGATTAACATAATGAGATAATAGCCGCAGCACATATCGAATATAGTGATGGAAGTGGTCTGTTTATAAATGTAGTTTCAGAAGTTGACATGCTGAATTTTGAGATGGCGCCCCAAGTGCATGTCCGATTTCAAGCGTCTTGAATTAATCATCTTAGATTTGTTTAATTTAAAAATATAATAATGAAGCAATGTTGACTAATTTACACAGCGAAAGCTCTCAAATGAACTGGAACAAAAATAAGCCTTGTGTTTTAAATATATAGATGAAAGCACCTAGTGATGGTGCTTTATGTAATAAATCTACTCTGTCATTAGTGGATTCAAATTTAACCACGAATTTTTTTTTAATTTAACAATTTATAAAATATATAATTAGTTTATATTGTAACGAATAGTAAACCCAAATATGACGTCATCAAACATTCTAGATGTATGAGTCATCAACTGTATGACTCATCAATCAAAACGTGCAACTATCACTCATCGACACGCCTCATTGACGTCACTTATCGACAGCTGCGTGTATTACTCATCAACACGTCATCGAATATTCTAGAATTCTAGATGTATGAGTCATCGTATGAAAGATATAAATTGAATCGCGGGTAGAAGGAGTTCAGTTAATGTTTAACCGGCGTCGTGTTGAAATGTACTCTGAATAATTAGTTAATACATAAATAGTTTTTATATAAATTAGTCCTCAAATAAATTTGTAAATACCTAGCATTTTTAATAGTTTGTTAAATAGTTTATAGTTATAGTATTTTTTTTAATTAAGTGCATTGTAAATAATCGTTTCGTAAGTCGTTTTAGCGCACTTGTCCTTTAGGAAACGTACGCCGGTCATTTTTTAAACTTGGAACGAGTGCGTTAAAAACTTGACTAATCAAACTAATACTTAAATCCTAATGTCTATACTAGCAGGGGGTTAGAGGCACCAGCAGCAAGAATTACAGAATTTTTCCCTTTAACATCAATACATTTTTGCATTCAATGAAACCAGTCCTTAAAGCAATGATGCCACACTTCTTAAGACACTTCAGAAACCAGGTTATTGTAATGTTTCACTGCTTCATCTGAAGACGAAAAAGTGATCCAAGCATTTTATCTTTAATTTTAGGAAACAAAAAGAAATCGCAAGGTGCTATGTCAGGGCTGTACGGTGGAGGGTCCATGGTGCTGACTTTTAGGGCAGCCAAATACTCAGTTGTTAAACGCACCACACACTGGAACCGGCCAAGAAACACATAGTGATCTATAGACCATCTATCTACCATCTACCTCATCTAAATTTCATCTACATCTACTATCTTACATCTAATAGATGTAGTTTAGACACAGTAATTTATTCTGTCTATAACGCTATATCTTTTAGACATGTAATAGACATTATCTATAATTTTAAAAAAGGTGTTATTATGCTTTAAATTAACCTGATAAAAGTTTAGCCTCTTGCTTAAAAATAGTTTGTTAGGGAAAATAAAGTTAATTTTTCATAAAAAAAATTTTTTTAATTTTATCTGAAATGCGTCTAATTGATGTAACTTTTTGACCGAAAACACATGCTAAAATATATACCATCTATTTACAATCTAACTTAGACGAATCCGAACTGAGTCTATTGTCTTACATTTAATAGATGTAGTTTAAACATGCTACTTTATTGGTCTATAAAGCTATATATTTTAGACATGTATTAGACATTATCTAGAATTTTCAAAAATTTGTTAATTATGCTTAAAGTTAACCTGATAAAAAGTCTACCTTTGCTTAAAAATGGTTCCATAAATAACGATAATCTTTATTTTTCAATTTTATTTTTTTAATGTTATCTAGAGTAAGAATTTTGACACTCCAATCGCCTCCAGTAAAAATAACGGAAATAATATTTCTGTTGGCGGAAGTCTTTTCAAACTTTAATTATCATACATGCACCAAACATTTTCAATTAACTTTGCCTGAAGGGCGTTTGGAGATTAGTATTTTTCCTGGAAAAGATCAGGGTTTTCCGACCCCGGCTCCTCGGCATTTGCCTGTCGGTACCTGTTTGTATTTTTACTTGTATTCATATTGAAATAACAATAACATTCTAATAATAAACATAATCAGAAAGGACATCTCCTTTCTCAATAAACCCCCAATATTGCAACCCTGCACCCACGTGATGGCCATGTTCGTGAACTTTGGATGGGGGCAGGGGGTAGTTATTGTTGAATTACCGTTATTGTTCGGTACTCAGTTCGTTTGTAGAACTACCAGAAGTATCTCTGCTGCTTTGGGTATCGAGTTTTTGCATTTATAATATAACAGCAAAAAGTTATTGTTGTAAACTTGCTAAGGTAAGTGTTATTATTATATCAATAATATTTACTTTTCGACACCCTTTCTATATTTGAGATTGTAAAAAATTCTTATTTTATACTCTAATAAGAAATATTTAATTTACAGAAAAACAGACTGGCTATAATAGGAGGTGGAACCGTGAGACGACACCCCAACGACACCAAAGAAATCAAACATAATTTGATGTATTTTATAAGTATTGAGTACTGTTAAGATTCCATTTGACTTTTTTAATAAAAATTGTACAGATTATTGTACGTATTATTTTTAACATGATGTCTGATATACCGTCTATGCAAATGCAAATTTGTAGTCTATTAGAACATCTAAAAATAGTATCAGTTAGACGTCGGATATTCCGTCTACGCAAATGCAAATTTGTAGTCTATTAGAACATCTAAAAATAGTATAACTTAGACGTTAGATATTCCGTCTACGCAAATGCAAATTTGTAGTCTATTACAATATCTAAAAGTAGTATAGCTTAGACATCAGATATAGGTCCTAATCAGCTGCAGATTTGCAGTCTTATTAGAACATCTAAAAATAGTATAACTTAGACGTCGTATATACAATCTAAGTTGCGGACATTTAGTGGTCTACAATGCATCTAGAAAATACAGTCGATAGACATATATGCTAGATGTTAAGTAAATGTTTATTAGATGACACTGTGTTCCTTGGGGGGTTCAGGCTCCCCAACGTGAACCGGGTTCAGGCTCCCCGACGTGAACCGGGTTCAGGCTCCCCGACGTGAACCGCGTTCTGAACCGGGAATGATGTAATGTTTAAATTTGCTGTAATTTATTACATATAACAACTTGCGCTTCGAGTATTGCATTTCTTTAAAAGTGTTTATCAAAAGGACAGAAATCATTATTGAGTACATAATGAAATATCTACTGCAATCTCTTTAATTAAAAGTATTTCGAAATAGCAATTAACAAAATCTTTCATAAACATGATAAAATATTGACATCCATCGGTGGAATTAAAAATAAACCCTTTATTAAGAAACGAAAACTCGGGGTTTTATTAATTTAATTCCTAATTTAGTTTAGCTTTCTTTAATGTTTGTTTGAGTGGAAGTTTTACTGCAGTTCTATTCTTTTTAACTGGGAATATAAAGAAATTCATTCAGAGTATATACGTGTTAAAGATCCAATAACAAAATCCAAGATAAAGAGATAGATCAAAGTCCAATTACATTTATTAATCTATTCTCTACGGACCAATCATTTCTGAAAGTTTTTGTCAACTCAAAAGTAAGATTAATTGGGACTGCGGAGACGAATTGAAATCCCGTTCAAGTACGTTAAGTTTAGTGGCCTGCTTTAATCAAAGATAACAAAATGTTCATACCGTTAAATCAAATAGATCAGTGCTAACTTATATGTAAGATGTTCTACAATATAGTGTTTGGGTGGAGTTCTTAATGTAGGATCTTAAAAATTCTTTTCCAAATGGTCATAGGATAGGTCAGAGCATAGGCCCAGAAGGAAACTTGGTTTTCAACTTGAAGTGTACACCTTGAAGCTCAAAGCATACAAAAATTAGAAGAGATCACTTAAAATAATATCATTCAATATAATATAATATAACGTAACGTAACGTAATGTAGTATGCAGTATGCAGAGTGCAGTGTGGAGTGTGTAGTTTGTAGAATATAACATGTAATATATAATATAGGGCCATTCCATGCCAAATCATCCATCTCATCTAGGATTTTACTCCACCATCTACATATATGACTACATATAACATATACAGCCAAATATAATAACCCATGTTTTTTATTTTTGTCCTATTCATTCTAGTCTTTTTACAGCCATATGAAAATTAGCTTACATTTAGGTGTTGTGTACTTCGCGACTAAGCAACAAAACGTCGTCCCACTTTAATGTCATCTTACGTGATTATTATTAGCTATAAAACACTCAAACTCACCACATCATTTGAAAAATTTATGAGGAATCTGAATATGAGGTCTAAAACTACATTAAAGCATTCATTTTGTCTTAAATTTGCAAGAGCTTACATTTTAAAGGTGGGTGCATGGATTTCTAAACTGTTTATAACTTTTTTCTAACAAGTGCCAGAATGATGAAACAGGTTCCATTAAAGACAGTACAAAATTTACTTTGAGAATATGAAATGCAAACAGTGGCTATTTTATGTTATCAACATTATAAGTGTCGTGAATTGTAGTACACTCTATTTGAGTAATTGTGCATCCAATAAAAAGCTTCTTATTGGATGCATAATTACTTCATCACTCTGACATTATTTACATAAATAATATGAATCAGTTAGGCCTGTTGCTATTTTAATTATTTGTAGAAGACTTATATCGTAAGTAAGTATGCACTATATTTTAGTTAAAACAAACTACAACTGTAAATAATAGTAGATAGCATGTATGAGGAATGGGGATGCATAAATCTTATTTATCAATACATTATGGTTTTTATTATCTACTTCTAACACCAACCCAACATAGCACTGATCCTCATACGCACAACCGATGTAGGTATTTCTTTTTACATCTTGAAGCTGAAGTTGCTGAGAGAAACTATATCTTAACGAAAAAGATGCATCACTACTGATTGTCTTCGCTGTAATCTCAGTTTTAGACAGTGACATAAAAAAGTGACAGAATCTTGTTCCTGGAACGGTTTTGTGATTAGCAAATCCCAAGTTTAATTTGGTTTCTAAGTTGGTAAGTTCCTGTTCGTTTATAAACTGAAATACTAACTTAGAAAATTGTTGGTTACAAAATTCAAACATCTGATATGGTGTAGATATTTGATCTTCGTAGGGTTTTTGAAGATTTGCCCGTGTCACGGATCTTTTCACACTTTCACCAATACCAACACAAGAATAAGTTCCATGGCTTGTAGCATGGAAACTTCATGATGCATTTATTCCAAAATCATCTTCGTGATAGCACAGGTTTATCAAACTTTTGTAGTTTTGGTACTGTCAGCACAGCCATCTGTTATGTATTCAATCTTGTTTACATTGAAGTACACATCTTTTATATACACTTTAACCCTTCTCTGAACTTCATGCACATAATTTACATCAAGCTTCATACAATGTGATAAGAAACAAAAAGATTTTTGACAAACTTCACCATTTTGTTAGTAGTAGATCACAACTGGATGTACTGTACAAGATGAATGCGACCAATGCACAGAGGGCCAAACAGCGAATCTGATTGGAAATAATTATACAAAGCCAAGATTAAGGGTCTACAGTACGTGGGAATTTATGATAGCTAAAATGCTTTTCGCTCTATACTTCTCATTCAGTTTTCATAAAATTTCCACACCCTACTTGAACCAAAATAAAAAGGAAAGTCCATTTTACGGAGGTGCTTTTTCGGATTTAGGAAAAAAAAATTTTTTAGTACAAAGTTTACAAGAAAAACACAGAAAAATGGATTGATGCTTAAAAAAAGTCCTAAAATATTAACCAAGGGTAATTCTGAAAAATCAAAAGCGCTGGTGTAGCTTATTAATCGTACTTCACTTTGCTTTTTGTTTCATTTTAATAGATCAATTAATAAGATCAGGATACCAATAATTGGAAATCAATTTTCTTTAGATTTTTTAGTTATTATTGGTGTCAAAAGAGGCCACTACATTTGCTAAATACTGTAAACACTAAACGTGGTTCCGCCTACTTCAGAGACATGTGTGCCATAATAGACCATATGAATAAAATGTAGCAAATGCTTTTATTACATAGCTAATTAAATACTTATACTTTATTACTGCTTTACTAGTTAAATATCGTATCTTTCATCCTTTATTCATAGAAGTAAAAGCATTTGCTGCATTGTATTCATATCGCCCGTTGTTTAAATTAAACTATGTATATTTATGTTAATTAAAAATAAAACTAAACGATTAATCATACTATGATATATTTAATTGTAAAGCATAAATAAAATCTAACATCAGCTCTAATGGTACTATAAAATGCGCGTTAGCTCCACAAACAGCTAGCGCTTGTGGCTTGATGTCGAAGGTGCTTACTTTGCAATTCATGTATCGCAGGTTCGATCCCTGCTCGGGTAGTTTTTTTTAATTTGAACTTGTTAGTTCTTAAAAAGAATAATTATTTACTTAATTATTTGAATTATATTTTTTAATATTATTTGTTTTTAATTATTATTGTTCTTATAAAAAAAGCTACCGGACAGGAATCGATCCTGCGACCTTCGAGGCATAGGGGTTAATTGTTGAATGTGCTAACGTACATTGTATACCATTAGAGCTAATATTATATTTTATTTATTTATGCTTTACAATTAAATATTAAATGACGTGACGCCGAATTCAAAAATTTCTTTTTTAAATGAAAGTAAATTCAAAATAACGGAATATGTGTTTCTGCATTTAATATAATGCAACACAAATTAACGCATACAAGATGCAAGGTATTAACTTGGTACCTATTTTTTAGATTATTTTTAAGAATACTACAGGGTGATTCCGTGAAAATGCGTCATGGCAAGCTCAAAATAAAATGTAATAATACTTAGGTCACTGGTAGTTTATGAAATATATTTTCCGGTAACACTTACTTCAAAATCGAAAAAAGATTGCTTTTTGTTCAAATTTTGAAAACAGTTTCAACTTCCGCACAAACGGATTTATTAATCATTATTTTGGCATTGCAAAACATTTAAAAATTAAAATTGAACTGTTTAGTTTAAGAAAATAGTAGTGTTGTGGCATTGATTAAATCACATACTTGCATTGGCTGTAAAATACGTGGTAAAAAAATGATGCATTGCTCTGTTATTAGAAAAATAAAAGTAGCACCAAAGAAATGTAACGTGAGTGACCAAAAGGTAGACATTTTTAGTTTGCACTTGTATTATGCAACGTACATACTTATCCATTTATACTATCTTTATTTATTCATATTCTAATACAAAAATGTAATTCTATTATTTTATTTCTTCTTTAATTTGTTTAAAAACCACATGTAATTTTGTAACATGAGTTACCGGTAACTCATGTTACAATATGCAACATGCACAAAAAGTATCAAATAAACTATAATATACTAATTGTTTACAAAAAAATTGCTAACTGTCAGTTATATCTTATTTTTGTTTGATAATCTTTGCTGAAGTCATGTTTTATTAATACTTATATTATTAGTTCATACATCGTACATGTACGTACATACAAAATAGCGTTTATTACGGTTACGTCAGTCGTTGCTTTATTAGCTATCGAGGTAACTTGGCACTTTTGTACGAAAGCCAGTAAAGGAAAACTGTGTAAGGCTGTTCAAATTGTGAGTGTTGATGCTTTGCAGAAACACATACTGAACTGACCCCTCATACAAGGTGCATTCTTTTATTAAGAAAAATCAAGCACGTGAATATGAAAAAGACAAAGATGTTGTTACCAAACACGTTAATGCTGAAGTTTCCCTTTTACAGATTGATTATTCGAAGAATTACACATGCTTAGCTCAGGATGAAGTCAAAGTTGCCATTGAGTTTAACTCCAAATTACTCTGTTTACGATTTCTTTTTGGCACTCAGGGCATTCCCCAATTGCCATTGTTTTTGACAATCTACATCACAATAATCTATATCACTTCAAGAAGATCAAAAACGAAAATCATTTGGAACTATTTCGCCAGTTCACATAGCAAAGGACCAGTTGATAGGATTGGCGGTGCATTAAAACGTGTCGTAAGAAGTACAGTAATCAGTAGTAACAGCTAAAGTTATAGATATTACTGAAACAAAGATTCAAGATCTACCCTCCGACATGAAATTACACAAAATATTTGAAGAGGCTCCTGGCTCCTCCAATAGAAGGATAGTAAAAACTCACAAAATTATATACCAAGGATGGTGAGGTATTAACTAAAATCAATATCAACTGATTCAACAACTATAATCTGTAAAGAAGAACTTTTTTATAAAATGGTGTATAGATTCGACGATTCTGTCAGTCCAGATGATGTTATACCATATATCAGTTAAAAAACAATAGTATAATAAATACATACTAACTATGTAAGGTTTCCCTTTATTTTTGCCTATAGTTACTATATTATAAGAATTATGAAGATAGACACTGAATAATATTGACTGCTTGATAAAGTAACGTGAGTTACCAATACCATTGTAACATGAGTGACCAGCGTTTAATAGTTTAAAAAATAATGTTGTTATTAATATAGATTCTATATATTATTAATTAACTTGTATTTTATTAATAAATACATATTTGATTTTCAATTTATTGTAATACCTCAAACAGAACAGAGTTTCGGACGAATTCATACATAAAGAGGAAGCTATGTCGCTAAATGTAACATGAGTTACTGGAGACATATCACAAAATTAAAACAAATCCTTACTTGCCCAACTAATTATAAATATATATCTTAGTTCTTTGTTATCACAGAATAGTAATTTCTTGTGTTAGAAAATCATAATCATAAATGTAAATAAAATATTCCTATATTACAATTGAAGATGGAAGTAAAATGTAACATGAGTTACCATGGACAGACCCTACATCCTATTTACAATTGGATTATTTTGTAAATTTAATTCAATAAAATTTTTGAATCGTATATTGAAATCGACGTCACGTCAGCTCCCCTTGTTGAACAATGACTAAAAGGGATAATTTTATGCATTTTATGTAATTATTTTTTTGTAAATGTTATAGTATTTACAAAAAAAAGTTTAATTATAAAATATATTAAATAATAATTATAATTTTTTTTGTATTAGCTGAGATTTGAACTCTGGTTCGTTTATTCGAAACTAGTACGAATAATCGAATGCAACATTCGACTATGGAGCTGTTGTCACATATTTCTTCTTTAATGAATGTCCATTTATTATACCTTTTTGGTTGGTTCTTTTTTATTATTACTTGCTTTTTAATTCTTTTTTACAAAATTACTAATTACAGTACATTTACTTATCAATTGATTAACATTAACTAATCAATAATTAATATTAATTCATCTACGCATGTAAGATTTATGCTTACTAAATATAAATTTGGTTGAAATTCTATAAAAAAGAGGAAAACGAGTAGGAGAGAGAGATGCATGATTTTTACTACTCAATATGGGCGTGTAATTTTAGCAAACGAATCCACCCATATTACAGACGATTATTTCGAGGTTATGTCAAAAACGAAAAATGCTCCTGCATGGTATAGGCCCTTAAGTGTTAGCCCCTAGTTTACCTCGTTTGTTTGAAATAAAGAAGAAAAACGCTCGTACACGTCAACAAAGAACATTTTGAACATATTTTGTATTAAAAAAGTGTTTTATTTTTATAAAATAAATGAATTCGTTATTCAAAGTTTGTATGAATATTACAATTTAACCAAATACATATCATATTTAAAACAGTAATTACTCAAAAAACCGAAACATGCTCACTAACAGAAGATTGTATATTAAACTATAAGTATATAGTTACATTATTTCATTAGAACAATACCTATACATACTTATAATTTTTTTAATCTCTACTTAAATAAGTAAATATAAAAATTCTCACAACAATTGCTGCTTCTTTATAAATCATCTTCTATATTATTATAAGGTATTATAATAAATTTTAAATTTTTTTAAACTAACAAATACAAACCCATAACTATATATTTGGGTTTAATATTGGGTTTGGCTATTAACTATTATTTTCAACAAAATTCAGATGATTTTCAGATGGTTGTAAAAAACTAGAATGAATAGGACAAAAACCAAAAATATGGGTTATATATTTGGCTGTAGAAGTCATATACAAAATTTAATAACAAAAAATAACGTGTAACCTGTAACATGTAACGTGTAACGCGTAAGGTGTAATATACAGGGTGTTTTGAAAAAGATGCCTTTCCCGTTAAAGGGCAATAGAGAAACATGTGTAGAGTAACATCTTACTAACAATTTCCTGAAATGCCCCTTTGAAATGACAACCCCCCTTATAAAAATAATAGGCACGCCACTGCAACATAATAGATAAAATTGTATGAAAATTATGCCTATTAAATAGTACATACTTTTAAAAGTCATCAAAAAAATAATCATAATAAACCCAAGCCGGATAAATGAATTCTTCGAAATTGCAAGCAAAACAAAGGATTAGGACGTGCTTTTAAAACGTTTTAGCTAAATAATAAACAAGTCATTTTGACCATCTGTAAATAACTGTTGATGACTCAGATCTTTGAAGCTTGTAATTTGCAGTATGCAGTTTGTTGTCAACTTTCTTTGTGTTAAGGTGGTCGTGAACTTGAGTTTCGATTACTTATTAATACGTTTTAAGTGGGTATTCCACACGATGTTTTGGCGCGCAGTTTCCCCATTTAGGACAAAACGGCGGGGAAACTGTCAAGAAAAGCTACCTAACGAATTGTTGGTTACATTACAGTTTATATTAGTTTAGAAAGAGGTTATTGGTTTTAAAATTCATTTACAGATCTTTTTAATCGAGTTGATAAATAAACTAATAATAATCAAGATATCTGATTCACGTTATTATTCTAAACATTTTATAACTGAAGTTATTGAAATGTATAAAGGTTTTCTGTGCTTATGGAAAGTCAAGAGTAGTGATTATAAAAACAGAAACATTAAATGATCGTCTATGCTGTTACTACTCACTAAGGCGGCTACTCCTACTAAACAAAATATGTTAAGTATAATAATAAGAGCTGTAGGAAAACTGGGAGAGAAGATGCGGCTAAAACAATACAACAAAACAACAAACAAAACAACAACATGTGGAATAGCAAATTTATTAAAAATCTTCCCCGGCTGCTTCCCTGCTGGGGAAACTGCACCTCTTCCCACGTGGCAAAACATCGTGTGGAATACCCACTTTAGAATTAATAACTTGAGTGAGGTGGTGTTACGTGTTTAATTAATCGGAGTTAGTTACTGTTTAGATTATGGCAGAACTACACACGCCTGCTGAATGTACGGAACTTTTCAAATCAACCATTTTCAAAAAGTACACTCCATATACTGCGAGTGCAATTTTGTCAATGGCTATTGGAACGCAAACAGGAAAATCCCTAGTTTGCACAAATGTTTTACTCGGGCGGGTGTTTACACGCCTACATTTTCTGGTCAATGAAGTGTTTGACAGACTCCCACTATTGGGCACCACTACACTTTGACTTTCGACAGGTACGGGAGTTTTTACTCATTTTGTTAAAATGACATTCGTAAAATGAAAAACAGGCAATGTTTCCATCACAATTAGGTCAACGAACGTATGTTACATTTTATTTACCGACCTTAATAAATGATTAAGTCATCAAGGTAGTGAGTCACTAGGCAATCGCTGCTGAAATTCAATTCTGTTGTTTCTGTAAATTGATACGTACGTAGCGGAGGTCAGTTACTATTGTTTGCTTTATCAGTAATTCAGGGTCAACATCTTACAAATAATCCATAGTCGACTCGTGACTTGTAAAAAATACGGAAAAATCCGAATTTTTTTTATTTTTTATTTTTATTTTATGAGTTTTGGGGTCTCTATATGGTCACCTTTCACCCCCTTAAAGCATTGCATATTTATCTGGAACACCCTGTATAATATAATCTGCAAAAATTCTTACACACCACGGACCAAGTCTGACAACAACCATCACCATGTAAACAAAAACATTCTTATTGTAAATCCTTAAAGTAGTTTTAAGTTTCGTCGATTTTTATGTTTAAATATACTTTTAAACATCGTCATCTTTGAAATAAGCAAATTGTTGTGTTTTGGAACTTCAAAGCATCTCTTAGTTATAAACTGTATTCTTTCACAACTTCGATAATCAAAAAAAAGTTTTATTATCGCTTTCAAATATCAAGGAGACAATTATTCTAATGTAGGTAACGTAATGCATCTGCGCATTTTTATATGTTGCAACATAATATTAGTAGTATTGATATATTGATATTACAATTAGAAATCAATAACTTACAAGTAAAAAGTAGGAAAGCAAAACACACTTTCTGAAATATTGTATCTTTTGAAAAGTCACCAATAATTATACTGACTATAAAGAAAAAAACACGTGAAGCTGTGAAAATGCAGTTGTTTACTCTTGTTGGTATCGATAACATTATCAATAAAGGAAAATTTTCACAACGAGGCTGAACAAACAACTGATTGGCGTAGAATAACATTTTCCAATAAAATAGTCTATGGAGAAGACTATTTTTATTACTCCATTCTCCAGTCACACAGAATAAATTATAATGAGAATAAATTACCACGGCAACCTCAAGTTAAAAAAAGAACAATTTTATGGAGTATTAAGAAATTCAAGTTTACAGAATCGGGCACATCTACTTGTAATACCAAGTTCTTTTAATATTTTCATAATTGCAGTATAACTGCACAAAGTAATAAAAAAACAATAATAACTGGATATAGACAATATTAAAAAGATTCTTCAGGAATCTCCTTTCCAATAATAATACGTTCCATATTAATTTGCAAATTTTATGCGTGATATTAACGAACTGTTATGCCAAAATCCGTCCGTGACATTTTACAAAAACAAGTCCCATTTTTATAATAAACTGTCTCTGTTTCAATCTTTATTATATGTTAGTGCTCAAATACTTATAAATTACCATGCTTTTTCAAAATACTAGTGTAGTAAATGCATATCTGAGGCTGTTGCCGGTTTGTCGTAAGTCAGGATTGTAGTAAATCTTTGATCATCACCCATTACCACAGAAACGTGCCGCTTTCTTTTGTTGGAGTTTTACCTGCACCAAGCTTACATAAACAATATGGCTATCCTTGTTTTAAAATAAGTATACTGAAGTAAAAGCGAGATAGATATACCAGTGTCGGACTGGGCCGCCGGGCAAATGCCCGGTGGGCCCCCCTGGAGACCGAAAAGTGGGCCCCCAATACTCCAAGAGTAATTTGCAAAATATAGATTTTATTAATTGACGAATAGCCAGACATCATGAATACAAGAATATATCTGTCTGTTAAAAATTTAAATTAAAGTTAAATAATTAGTAATAGTTGTTGAAATTGAATAAAACTTCATGGCATTCAGTCATCAAATTATTTTTTTACAAATTCAATAAGACGTTTCGATAACGATTCGTTTTCTTTATCAAGACGTAGAACATACAAATTACAAAGAGTTAAACCATTAGTTCTTCTTCTTAATTCTATGCCTTTGGTACTTGGTACTTGACTGTTCTTTCGTGCACTTTTCTCTCCATCATTTTCTATCTTATGTCATTTGTCTGATTTCCATTCGATTCCTTCTCTGTCTGTCTCTTCTTTGATTCCCTTATACCAGTCTTCCCTTTCAGTTCTCACCATCCATATTTACTCCATATATTCTTCTGGTTACCAAATCATCTCAGTTGTATTTCTATTAACTTTTCATATATTGGTTGATTTTGAATTGTTCTCTTCTTGTTTTGTTTTCTATTTTCCTTAAAAATCTCATGTCCATTTCATAGATTCTTGATTTATTCCTATTTGTTATTGTCCATGTTTTGTTGCTATATAGTATTATTGTCGATCTTGCTATTTTCTTGATAACTTCTGTTTTTATATGTTTTGGTACTTCTCTTTTACCCAAAAAAATGTTGTTTTCATTAATCTTGTGTGCTTTCCCTGCTTTTCCCAGTTTTTCACTTATTTCTTTGTCTATCTTACCATTTTCTTCTATTACTGATCCTAAGTACTTATAGCTTTCGACTTATTCAATTCTTTTTCCATGTATTTGTACGTTATGTGTTTTCTTTATACTTGATATTATCATGTTCTTTATTTTGACCACGTTTATTTCCATACTATACTTTTGTAATTTCTGATTTAAGTTAAATTGTAGGTTTTGGTCTGAATCAGCCAAAGTGATCATGTCGTCTGCGAACATTAATTATGTCAATTTCACTTCCTCCATCTTCCAGTATTATCCTATTTTTAATTTTTTCATCTTGTTTTTTAACTTTTTAATTAACTCATCCATCACTAACGTGAACAATAGGGGGCTGAGGATACATCCCTGCTTCACTCCTTTTTCTATTGTAAAATTGTTTGATTCTTCACTGTTTGTTCTTACTATATTTCTTATTTTGAACTTGCGACTTTTGACTCTTTTCTCTTTTCTTTGTATTTTTCATAATGTCCGGTCTGTTTTGTACTTAGGTATGTTATAATTCTTTTCACATCTTTATTCCACGATTCCGTTCTTTTTACATTTGTCTTTACTATTTTTAAGACTATTTTTGATATCCCACGGCACTCTTTGGTCAACTCAAGCACATTTTCTTAAAATTCTTCCCATTTCTCTCCTATTCCTTTTCTTCAAATTGTTCTTTCAATTTCTTATCTTCTGTTTCCTGGCATTTCTTTCTAATTTCTTCGTTTTTCAATTTATAACTCCTTATCTTTTCTTTTACTAATTTCCTTCTTCTGTCGCTTTGTACCTTTTTATGTTTTTAAAACTATTAGTTAATTTACAAATGGTTTAATTCTTTGTAATTTCTTTTTGCATATTTTATTGGGCAAAAGTAAGACGGGAATGTTGTTGAATGTTAGCTGTGTTAATGTGTTGATGATTGAATAAAGACCGGGGTCGTAAACACCGTAATGATATTCCATGAAGATTGTTAAAAATTGAATTGAATTTTATGAATGAAATAAAGTTAACTCAACTTCTTTTTGATTTCTGGAAACTATAAACTAATACATAAGGATCTTAGAAAACCGACAAAACAAAATTCTCAAATAATAGAGAATACTATACCACAATAAAAATTATTTAACATATGCTATTAATTTTCAAAATTCTTCATCTACAGGAACCTTTTCTGGAACAGCACTTTCCAGAATGCATTACGTATCACTCTTTTTGCTAAATCTTGATGATTTTGAAAAATAACCGTAATATTTATTAAGTTATTGAAGCGATTTGACATATGTTCAAGTTACTAACAAAAAATGTGGGGCCCTCTCCGCTGTTTGCCCGGTGGGCCCCAATGTCGCCAGTCCGACGCTGCGATATACCGTTTGAAACTTCTAAGACAATGAAGCGCATGTTAAAGCAGGGAATCCAAAAAGTTTAACATTTTTGATGCTTTTATAATACTATCTAATGGGTTTCATACCCACTGAAACCTGTCAACTCTTGGGTCGTTTTATTAATTAGCGACAACCAAGTCAAAAATACAGATTGCTACAATGTTTCCGTATGCTTTTGATTTTAAACAAATAAAGGATAATTGTACGTAGATTAAGCCCCTCTCAACATAAAACCTAACATCATAAATTCTTACTATACATTTAGTTCAAATGATGTCATTTGGATTTATGTTTTCCAATTAAAGAAGCTGATAATAGATTCTTATAATTTATTTACTCAAATCATATCTACTATATATTTTATAAACATCATTCAACTAAAAAACAAAAATTAAAAAAGACTATATAAATATCGTAAAACATTTGATAATACATATTATTACAAGCGAAAGCAAACATTATGAAATTAAACAAAAGATTAGTTAATTTTAAAAACAATAGATTACTATTGATATCTGTTTTTTGCTACACACATCAAATGTATCGTCAGACTTAATTTTCCAGATATCAGTTAAGGGTGAATAAAAAAAAGTAATTTACTTGATTCTTATATCACAAGTTGCAGATCCACTTGCGGCAGCACTGTACCAACACACAACAAAAAGACACAAGAAAATATACGAAGTTCTAGTACACGTTTTTAGGACAAAAGTTATATACAGTCTGTAAATAAAGTTAGGAATAAAATTCATATTTTTTGTATTATAAATGTTTGGAAGAAAAGCTCGGGCACGTCAATTTATTCTTTTCCTATGGATTTTATGGACGTTAATTTTAATTTTTTAGTTTACTACTATGGGGCCTATGACGTCATCGACTTTTTTTTAATGAAGCCCCTTATTTTTTGTTAGAAATGAAATGTATTATTTTCTTCTGAGCTCAGCCCATATGTGGTATTTAAAATTAGTATTTTTTGAAATAAGGAGAACCAAACGTGATAACTTTCAAGAAAATAATCTTTCAATTCTAATAATGCAGATGTAGCTGATATCATTACTGAAATTAGATGCTTTAATGTTGGAAAAATTCTTCTGATGGTCATACGAATCTCTTACATGGTTGTTTATACTGAAGCTCGATTCATCATTGAACAGTACTTTTGTCCATTGCTCTGGACTCCAACTGCTATGCGAAGGATTCTTTGTCTTTCTGAAAGTGAACTTCTTCCGTTCTGGACAGCCTCTAAAACCAGTTTTTCCATTGTTGACGTACATACGAGGTCTGGCTATTAAATAACGAGACTGCTTATGAAAAAAAATTTCATTTTAAAAATTATTCTACAATCGAATGCTCCCCTTCAATGTACTCCCCTCCCCTCGCCACACACCGTTCCATTCGTTTTTTCCATTGATCAAAGCAATGCTGGAAGTCTTCTTTTGTAAGAGCATTTAAGAGCTCCGCCGATTTTCGCTTCACCACTTCGATCGACTCGAACCGGGTTTCTTTTAAGGCAGACTTCATTTTCGGAAACAGGAAAAAATCACAGGGTGCTAAATCAGGCGAGTACGGCGCGTGTTCGAGCACTGGAGTGCCTCTAGCGGCTAAATAACGCTTCACAGACAGCGCGTTATGGGCAGGTGCGTTGTCCTGGTGCAAGATGCACGACTTGTTTTTTCACAACTTCGGCCGTTTCTTACGAACTCGCTCTGGCAGTGTTTAAATTGGCTTTAAATTTTGATTTCGACGTCCTTGCTTTTTTCATTCTTGGCGATGCAGGAGTTTTTCAGTGCATGGATTGCCGCTAGTTTCAACATAGTTAATTAATTGGAATATCCATGTTTCATCGCAAGTGGTGATGTTTTCCATCAATTCAGGCTCTTCATCTAACCTCCCAAGAAAATCTGAGCAGATCTGTTGACGGACGAGCTTTTGTTCAGGGGTCAAATTTTTTGGGACCAACTTCGCACAAACTTTCTTCATGTTCAACTCGTCATGTAAAATTTGGGTCACTGTTTGCGTAGTTGAAACATAGACAGCTCCACCTGGACGTTTGTCATCTTCGGTGCTCTCTCGGCCTTCAGAAAACCGTTTAGACCATTCGAAAACACGCGCACGAGATAGAGAATTCTCACCATAGGCCTCTTTCAACAACTTATAGCACTCAGTCGGAGTTTTTTTTAATTGAACGAGAAATTTCACATTGATCCGTTGCTCGTGTTTTTCGTCACACATTTTTATCGGCACGAGCAAAAAACACGTTCGTTTCTAACCTCTATAGAAAAAATACTACTACAGCGACAAAAACGTGTTTTCGTACTGGCATAGTAGACACTTCCAGCTATCCAACGCTGCATTCGTTTTCCCCCCTACCCTTCTAGGACGTCTTCTGTGCGCGCAGTCTCGTTATTTAATAGCCAAACCTCGTACATTTACTCCAGTGGCCTCTGACCATCACACAGTCAAATCGGTCGCATTAAGAGTCCAATCAGCCAAACTTGCCCTACGTAGTACACCATTGTCTCTTGTCAATGTTTTCCTTGAACGTCCGCTACGGTGAGTCTTCTATTTCTTTGAAATTTTGCGGGAGGATCTTTCTTCTTCATGAAGAAAACATTATAGTGTAGCGCACTTGCCTGATAGTTTGTTTTACACTGTTGACACGGTTGAATCTCGAATGCATTATATCGAATTGCCATTTGTACACAGTAAAAAAGCAGAATGCGATAATGCTGCGCATAATTGGTTTCTAATAGAGTATTATGCTCTACTTTTGCTATTATGCTCTACAACACTACTTTTGCATTATGGTTACATACACAAAGAGTAGAACAAAAATGAAAGAAATGGGAAATGTTACGCGTCCCTTCACATATTAAATTTTGATATACCGGTTCCCGTAATTTTTAAACTTGTAAAGATTTACACAGAGTATTCTTATACAGGGTGATTCAAAATGCTGCGCACTCTCTTAAGGGCGTATTCCCCTCATGAAAATAAGAAGAAAAGTTTATATTAACGCGGGTCCGCAAATGCCTCCTTATCGAAATACAGGGCGTTAGAAATAGCAACAAAATAATGATTTTTTTAAATTACTCGAAACTAATTGGGAATTAAGTTCTGAAAATTACACAATCTGTTTGTATGTATATGTACCATGATATGGACAAGAGTAAGCAGTTTTGCCTCCACCAGTGGTGTAGAAACAGAAGTGTATGAAGTTATTTAAAGAGAAAAGAAATGACACACCACTGTAGTTTTTATAAATTTTGACACTATTTTCAAATCTCCCAACTTTTTTATCATTAAAAAGGCCTCTTGCGCTGTTTTCTTATCGTTAACAGTTTTCGTGTTAAACTCGCCTAGAAAATACGAGGATGGTCTGAAAAGTTTCCGACCTTAACGTGAAGATGGCAGCACTCGTCAATAAAAGCTAGGGAATGTAGTTGTGCATCTTTTGACAGGTACTCACCAAAATTTCAGCCATTTTGGACGCGCAGTTGTTATTTGACAATCGTTTGAGTGAGTCGATGTGAGTGTTTTTGTGAAAATGGAAAAAATCGAGTATCGAGCTGTCATTAAATATTTGTTTTTGAAAGACAATACGCCTACGCAAATCAAAGATGAGTTGGACTCTGTGTATGGGGACTCTGCGCCATCATTTGCCACAGTGAAATTTTGGGCAGCTGAATTTAAACGTGGTTGTACCAGCTTGGGAGACGATGAACGTTCGGGACGTCCAAAAACTGCAACCACTGACGATAACATCGCTAAAGTTCACCAAATGGTGGTAAACGACCGGCGAATTAAAGTGAGAGAGATAGCAGAGGCTATGAATATGTCCAAAGAACGTGTTTGTCACATATTGAATTAAGATTTAGGCATGAGAAAGCTATCCGTGCGTTCGACGTGTTCGCATTAACATTTCCAACGCTCTGTTGGCGCAATAAATCAGAGTTTTGGTCCAACTAAATGCTTCTCTCAGTATGCAAGAGATTTTAAATGGCTTATATATAATTCTCTTTAAATAACTACGTACACTCCTGTTTCTACGCCACCGGTAGAGGCAAAACTGCTTGCTATAGGCCATATTATGGTACATAGCTATACACTTACACACATTGTGTTATCTTCAGAACTTAATTCACAATTTTTAACGCCCTGTATCTCGGATAAGGAGGCATTTCCGGGCCCATGTTAATATAAACTTTCTTCTTATTTTCATGAGAGAAATATTACGCGGATATGGAAAAATGTTGAATCTCCTTGTATAATAATTTTATATTTTACAAAATTTACTGCAGTTAGATGCAGATCTGATTAAGGTTTTCTGCAGTTTTCGTTAGCTGTAAGACAAATGTGGGATTTGTGCTATACCATATGTCGGATGCAGCCGCATGTTAGGCCTGCGTACTTGTAATAATCGCCCTTCCCTCCCGCGCAAGCTGCGTAGTTTCTGGGGCCTGGTTCGCCAGGTAATGGGCAATAGTAATTATTATTATATTATTATTATTATTATTTTGTAAGTTACAGAAACATTTTTTATAACACTTTTGTTACGCCTCCCTTTCGCTTGTGACTTTTGGTTGAATAGTATATATATTTTTTTCAAACTAATCAATCGAAAGTTATGAAAATTTCAGAAATAGTTATTTCATACATGATGAATGTTTTTAGGGCTCATTTTTAATAATTTTCTGCCGTGAATTTCTCAAAATGTTTTAATCTACGTACTGGAGTTGCACATGTGCATAAATATTCTGATTCGCAGATTTTGAAAATAATTCTAGGGAAAACATATCTAACTGCTGTGAAGTGTGTAGTCAAAAAGTCTAGAAAGATACAGGTATCTACAAATGAAAGTCTCTACGCACCTTATGTTCATGTTCATTATATCAAAGTAATATGTATACAAAGAGTTCCATTAAGCATCTTATCTCTTCTTCTTATTCACTAAAATATCTTCGAATGTCAAGTCGTAAAATCACAATACAACTATGGGAACTGCTTTTAAAATCCATTATCTCCACGGATTTTCAGTTTCTAACTTATTCAACAAGGCAAACACGAGAAACTAAAAAATATTTTTATTATTGTTGATTATATAACGAAGGCCAACGTGAAAAATTCTGAACGTATCAGCTTCCGGTACTTATCAACCACTATATCGAAATCATGTATGTATGTTTCTCATTCAGTTTTAAAATGTATAACCACAATGTTGGTTTATTTATAGACAGACATGTAGAGTATACTTTCGTCTTTTTCTACTTAATCATTATGTCACATTCTACCTTTTAAGTTTTCAGAATAGCAGCAATGCCGGTTTCACTAATATGGTAGTAGTGCATTATTTTATTTGGTATCATTTGATAGCTCGTGATGTAATATTTACTTATGAACTCGTTTCGTTTATAAAATCACTAAAAAATAAATAACATAAAAACGATAGTGAACTAGTGTAGGAGGAGGATGTTCTAATTTTATAAATGTCCATTCAACCAAATAGGCTTTAACTACAAGTACTTAAGTACAATTACGAAAGTACTACAAAGTTGAAAAATGAGGCTTTTAGATTTGAAATCTTTTGAGCGAATTTCTTGGTACTTATTATTATCCATTAATTACACCAAAGTTCAAAATTTAAAAATATAGACTAATTCCAACACATTCCGTTCAACTTTATTCATGGTAAAACCTTTCTAAAGTTTCCTAGAATCAATTACAATTTTCCCAGATTTTACACAAAAAACAAACTCATTATACCATTTTCTCCACAAAACTAGTTTCAATATTGCTACAAATTCAATCAAACGTTTTATATATCAATGCATATATTTCGATCGATTTTCTTGCAATGTCATTTTACGCAATTTATTACCTATAAATAGAATTTATAACAAGCCCTAAATTAGTACGTTCAGATCTACTCTCACCAATATATCGATTTTTAGTGGTTTTTGTACCTGTCAGCGCCACGTTTCAGTAATTTTCAAGAAG
The DNA here is from genome assembly GCA_929113105.1 of Agrypnus murinus. Classification (NCBI taxonomy): domain Eukaryota; kingdom Metazoa; phylum Arthropoda; class Insecta; order Coleoptera; family Elateridae; genus Agrypnus; species Agrypnus murinus. The sequence goes on along the minus strand of OV816023.1, from coordinate 114,415,987 downwards.
CAAATTATTTCCCTAATGTTAATCAATTTAGAACTGTTATTTATTAATTTGCATCTAAAATGTAAAATTGATGAGTTTCAATGCCTCTAAGACAGGATAATCTGAAAAGTGACTTTAACAAAATCTGCACCCTGACAGAAAATCCAAAAATTAGCAACTCAGCTGAAAAATATAAAAGATAAGTAAAGTACGTTAGTTATTTCAGGCAAAACTAAATATTATATGGTCTTCGCCAGTTTAAGGAAACAAGACGCCACTATCCATCAGAAGAAATCAGTTATTTTTCTACATGTCCTAATACATATGGTGATTTGAATGTAGGTTTAGATTCAAGAAGGAGGTTTTTACCGTTCCTGGATTCCTGGTCTCTGAAGTGGCGATATGATTCTCATGCTTATACCATTATTTGAAGTTCATTAAAACTACTAGAATAACTATCTAGAGATTATTACGTCTCTTTAAGTGTTGGCAATGTTTTATATACCTTTTCAAACTACTTGGTATGCCAAAATTAGATAGGGAGGGAGGGGCGATTATTATTATTATTATTATGTATACGCATCGTACGGTTGCAGCCGACTTAAAACATGTTATAGCACAAATCCCACATTTGTGTTGCAGCTCAGGAAAAATACAGAAAACCTTAATCAGATTTGCCGGCACCGGGAGTCGATCTCGGGCCGCTTGGATGAGAGACCAGCACGTAATCGCTACACTACCAAGGCTATTATATGCTTATATACTCTATGTCAGTTATAGTAGTCATATGAATAAATTCCTGGAATTGGTTTATGGAACGCGCTCCTGCGTACTGAAGTTAAATATTTACTTCAGATCAGAACTTCCTGAAATATTTCTAAATAAATAGTCTATTAAATCTAGCAAGTTAGCTTTAAGCATGAATAAGATTGAGTGCCAGGCTATAATTAAATTCTTGACATGGAAAATCGCTTCTAAATTTTCTGAATGAGATGTCAGGAATTAACGAAGATTCAAGTTCTTGGAAAAACCATGATTTATAAATGGCATGTTTTTTGGTCAAGATATAAAATCAATCGACCCGCACCTGCGAAGGTGTATTGAAGCGCCATTTAAAAAAAACTTTCGATAAGTGGAAAAGTTAGTATTAGAACAATTGAAGCTAAAGACAGACAACTCTGCATATCTGAGACTACGTTTGAAACATAACTATCTTGTCATAATAAGAGGTAAGTTATGAAAATGCTTACCCAGTCAAAAGACGTTTTAAAATCTATATGAGTTTTCTAATCTAATAAGATTTTGCAATGAATTTGTTCCGGGCGAAACATGAGTTCGTGAATATCAAAGTCTAAATAAGAAAAGGTACAGTTTCGCCTTAGACATTCAAAATATATACTTCATCTCGATTGAAAGACAATATAATAATCTATAAACAAGAAAAGGGGAGCAAAAGTGAAGCAAGGCGTGTTGGTTTTACGCTGGTTGCTGTGGTGAACAATAGAATCGTCTCCTTTGGAGCCAAAGCCAAAATTCTGAAATGCCGCATGACATTTTTGAATGTCAAAACGGCATTCACTTCTTAATGCTGTATTACCTACGTCTAACAAAATTCATATGAAGAAAGAACAGGCAAAATGTGCAATAACGTTCAACTATACAGTGTGGCCTATTATAGTCGTTTTAGATGGTATAATTATGTCAGGTTATGAAAGTATTTAAACAAAATTTACCTCTGATTAGGAATAATCAGAGGAATAATCCTATAACTATTTTCCAAATAAATATAACTTAAACCCAGTCATTAACCAAAAAGTGTAAGGCAGTCTAATTAAATCAAAAAAATATGACATATAACAACAAAATCAGAAATAAAATCTCTTCATAATTATTGTTCATAAAATGCTGAATTTTTTATCTCAAATTATAACTCTGAAAGAAATGCTTCAATTTTTTATTCATCTTACGATCAGCAAAAATGTTAATACAATTTAAATGCGGTCATTCGCAATGTGTGTAACTATTTAGGTTTCTCCAAGTAGGAGTAAACAAATTAGGGTCAGATTTCGAATTAAAGAACAATATTATCATGCAAAAAATAATTGCACACATTTTTTCGAATGAAATTTTAAACATCTAATAGAAAATCACGAAACGTTTTGCACTTTCTAGATTATTAGCGATTACGCATTTGTGACGTCAATTTTTAAATTCTATTTGAATAATTTTGTTCGGGAATTTCCAGTCCGTTCACTTGTTCGTCTACTTATTGGGCATGGAAATGACGAAAAAGTCAGTTTTTAACAGTTTATGAGTTCTGAGATATTTTCAAGGAGAATAGCTAAAAGGTAGATCTGAAAAAGGAACAAAGCAATTGAAAGAAAAATATCTTTTATACCAATCAAAATCGAATATTTGATAACAATTTTGATCAAAAGAGTGTGTGTTCAGTATTCCCTTTGAAGCTGCTCGTTAAAATCTAAAAAACATTTTAAAGCTTTTTCGTTGAAATAGTTAATTGGAGAAAAGATGGTGGAAGAAATAAGGAAAATTTAAGTACTGAAATGTCTCGGAACAATTAAGCGAGTCACAATTACCAAAAATAAATTTTCAAGTTCTGACCTACAATGGGGCCACTCAACTTTCGCTACTTTGTCGTTGTAAATGGAAAGAAAGCATTTGTCATAAAAAATACGGTTACGCGAAATTTTTTGCCCCCGGACAAAAATAAATTTAATCCGTAAAATACTAATGAATTTCTGCGTGAATACACACGTCTTTTCGATCTGTATACCATTTTATCGAATTCGTGTTAGCTTTCGGGGTTACAGAAAAATTGGTAAAGAAAACAATTTCACGTGTCCTCAAAATCAAAAATGGAACAGATGTCACTTTAGATTTGCTAAAGACTAGAAATGTTATTGCAGCACATAAAGTTCATAAAATATTCTGCACTTTTACACCTTTGTTTAGTGATTAAGTCATCGGTGCTATGTGGGTCAAATGGTCTAGTGTCAGGTTCGGCCAACGCCAATTCTAGCAAAGCAGGTGTAGAACCACAATCCCACAACTGGCTTTTAACAGATTTTGCAGTGTTAAACTTCTAACGAAAGATCAAGTTCGCTAACTATGTTACATTTTACGTTATTCACGTTTACTCTCGATTTTTTTGTAACACGTGTATGTTCCAACACATTAACCCAAATATCGAGATGCTACTTGACTTTTCAATTCCAAAGGTTAAATTTGTTCTTCCAAATCAAAATTGATGGAAGTGCGTACCACACTTCATTAATGAAATGGTCGTGAGCGAACATCAAATTTTTCTCCAATTAAAATTATATTTATTTTTGGAAACACATATGGATTATCTATTAATTTTTATTATTTTCCCTAAATAAATTTCACATAAGAGAATCTAATTTTTATCCAACAGAACACAAACAATACATTTACATGTTTACTTTGCTAGTATTATCTACAAATGTTATCGGACATTACTTCATTTCACAGACCTGTTTGCAGAATAGATAATCTAATCATCAGAAAAAAATCTACTGATGGTTAATACTACTCAGTGAACACAACACAAAGAAACATAACATACAAACTATTTATTGATCGAAAACTTTCCACGCTTTTCTTGATCATGCTGCAATTCCCAGAAAATCATAGAACAAATTTTAATAGAATGTAAACAATGTAATAGATTAGCAATTGTTTAAATTGCTAAATCGATGAAATATTTGGTCTCTAAGTTAATTTTTCTATTTATATTATGATTTTGAGTTCTTTGATTGGACTGGTCCATTGCAGAATATGAAGTGCTATAGAATATTATAACTAGTCCGTTTTAAAGGAGCACTACATTTCATTTTTATGCGCAGTGAATAATCTGATAGCGTTATGATATATTCAAACAGCAGTATGAAGCATCAAATACATCGTTTTACTCAGAAACAATAAACTGATGGTCGTTGTACTGTTTAAATTTATTAAGTCTATTCTAGATCAAAGACAACAAAGCAGTTCACCTAGCAATATAATACCTTGGCCGAAATATACTTACCTCTTTGATAAGCCTATAAGTTTTTTTAATAGTTTATAGATTTTCAATTACAACTACATATAATAAAAAGAAATACAGCAGAAAAAATATTTCACACAACTTAATTAAGCCATTCACAGAGCGAACATCTTGAAATGTACATGTCTGTATTGCTCAATTCTATAAGATACAGTGTATTTCACTTCACAGATTGACATCCTTGTATTTTTGTTATTTGTAATCGAATCCGAAGTCCAAATACTTGAAAAAAAAGCATACCCTTGAAAGTAGTTGTGTGTAATTACCGAGGGGTCAACCACTCTTACAAAAAATGTACATGTATTGCCGAAATCTAAGATTTACTCGCAATCTCTATGATTTTCGAGGATTGCCTTCGCAATCGCTGATTTCCAAGGATTGCGTTCACAATCTCTACGATTTCCAAGGATTGCTTTCGCAATGTCTATGATTTCCGAAGATTGCGGTATGATTTCTAGAATGCGATTGCTTCTTCATTAACGTGCTAATGTTTGAAAAGTGATTTTCGATGTGATTTCTAAAGATTAGAACAAAATCGATAGTATTTTTTGTACTCGTTGTTTTTTACAAGAACAGTACTATTCATTAAAATATGTTTGTTAGGTAAATTCAGTTATAAAGATATTACGAAGGACATTACTTCACAAATAAAATGCTTCATATAGGAACTATATACGATTATTAATCTTAATGTTACATAAGTATAAAAAGATTTTTAGAGTTTTACCTAGTTTTGACTTCTTCTAAGACTTTTATACTCTTTTACAATACCCATCTTGCCACGGCTTTTTAAACAAAATGGACTATTGCCTATTATTACATACATATAATTTCTCCAAAAATAAAACAATTTTGAGAAAAAAACATTTTTTTCATTAAAAAATTCACTATTGTTCTGTTAACCGTCTTTTCGATTATCCTTCAATGCTTGACAGATAATCGAGTCCTACTGTAATTCGATAGGCCCATAAAAGAAAAATATATTTTTACAATCTGCACATCCTCTTCTTTTGGCCAAATATTAATACTCGTCTAGTTTAGATTTTAAAAATTTTATTTTAAATGTTTGATCATCTAATTTGCACTATGCGCCCGATGTACCATGTGTCACATGCACTGTCTGCCATAAAGTTGGATCCATATGGGAAAGTTTTTAATATTCTGATTGGAAAAAGACATTGCGAGGCGATCACCTCTGCTTCCAAAAATACTTGCAATAAGCCATGTCACAGTCGACAGGTGACATTTTTATATTTAATCGATTTCTAATAATCTCGAAACAGATGGCACACGTTTTAAACAATCGTTTATTTAAATATTTTAATCATAGTATAATAGTATATTATTATACGAGTTGTATAAGACGGTCTCTTGTAGCACGAGTTGTTTGGGACACGACGAGAGAAGCGAGGAGTGTTCCAAAGGAACGAGTGCTACAATATGTCTATAAAACAAGTATAATATACTATTTTTTTACTTCGCGTCATTAGTTTGATAGAAATTGTAAATTCAAGCTATTAAAAACATTGCATTACAATCTAATAATTTTTGCGTTTAACATGTGGTAAAGCTATAACATGACTTTTCACGTTTTGTGAGGTTAGAATGTGTCAAAATTAAATGTGTTTATATGCAATATAAAACAAATGTTACCAATCTTACAAAACAAATAGACCCCAGAAACGATGTTATAATAGCCTCTATTATGAAGTCGTTTTCGGTGTCACAATGAGTCCATTGTGAACGCAAAGTACAAAAAATCTAAGATTTTGGGGTTACAAATTAGTTTTTAATTAGTACTAATGACAGTTTAGGAAATTTTTATTTTTATGAAAGTTGATTGCCAGTTTGCTCTGCCAGTCTTGATATGTGAATAGCGACTATAGAGTTGTAGTTGCGAAAAAAGTTTTTGTGGTACAAATTTGTCCTTAATTAGTAGTTAATTATGGCTTTATTATTTTTTTTTGTTTGAAGTGGGGGTGCTAGCTTGAGCTCAAGCTAGCACTCCCAATTTTGCAATGAAAATGGTTTTAGCCCAAAAAAAATTTGTTGTTTTTGGTACTTTGTCTTTAATTAGCACTAAATTATAGACGGATTTTTCGTTTTGCTTGAAGTGGGAGTGTGGAAAATACTGATAATAAGCATGAATAACTATCGAATTTCCCGCAAATTAATGATGGCACCACTTCTACTATATTCGATTTCGACGACTGCGATGATGATTGCGGGATTGCGAAAGATTTCGCTGATTTCCAATAAAGACAGCGAGATTTCTGATGATTTCCTTGTGATTGCTAAGGATTGCGTGCGATTGCTTCCAAAATGTACATGTATTGCGGCGGGTGGTTGACCCCTCGGTAATTACAAACCCCATTTATTAAAACCATTAGCCTACTACGATCAAAAATAGATGTAGATAATATAAGAAACACAGTAGGTCTTAGTTTACTCGTAAAAGTCACAACGGAAATTTGTTCTGGGTTATCAGTAAACCCCAAAACTAAATTTTTGCCAAAACATTTTAAATAATAATGTTTTGTTTTAAATACATGGTTAGAATTGAATTAAAATTATTTTATTTTTTTGACAATCAAATAAAAATTGAAATAAACAAAATTCTGTAAGTAAGTTGCGTTGTTATTTTATTTAACAAAATGACTGAAAGATTCTTATCCGTAGCTGAAAAGGTAGAAATAAGATAGTTCGTTTGGTTGAAGATAATGACAATGAATGATAATAATGGGAATGGTACTAGTAATGTAAAAAACAGCATAAATTAAGACTTCACAATCAAAAGTCCGGAGGTGTCTTAAACGACACAAACTTAAACCACATAAACTCATACACCATGATATTTTTTTAAATGTCATCAAAAAAGCTATTGCATGTATTTAAGTGCACCTAATACGGAATATGGGTATGTTTTTAAAGGGACGTCCTGTATATTATTGCATTGAAGAATAGCACTTTTTTTCTGATTCTAAATATATAATGTTATATTAGAATATCATTAATACTTTCTGACATATTCGACCTTAAAGATCCAAAAACCTCTATTGAAGAGCAGTAAGCTATGTTTTTCAAAATGTTGTAGCGGTCAGACTTACAGTCAACCAAACTTATGAATGTATTAGCTATATCAAGTCATTTAATCACAAAACAAATTGCATAACAATCAATTTACCTAGTTGTGTTATTACATACAGGTTCAGGCAAAATATATAATGATTTTAAAATAACAACTATTTGGTTAAATATAAAATGTCAGGGATGTTTATTACAGTTTCTTTAAAGTTGGTTGTTTGATTTTTTTTGTAGTTAGGGACGATGCTTTTTTGTTTTAAAAATGAGGATGATGATGAAACGTAAATAAGAAGTAGGTAGCCATTTCTGCCTTTGCCTGTACAGTAATTTCCTTCATGTAAGTTTTTATTTGTTTTATTTATATTGATTCTAGTTGTGTGATGTAAATTTTATGTTATTTAATTAATCTAAAACCCAAATCTCTCGATTAGTAATAATAATAATAATTGCTACAACCCATAACCTGGAAACCAGGCCCCAGAAGCTATAAGCTTGTGCGGGAGGGAGTGGGCGATTATGATTATTATTACGTAGGCCCTACGTGCGGCTGCAGCCGACTTAAGATGGAACAGCGCAAATCCCACATTTGTGTCACAGCTAAGGAAAACAGCAGAAAACCTTAACCAGATCTGCCGGTAACAGGCGTCGAACCTGGCCCGCTTGGGTGAAAGTCCAGCCCGGTAGACATTACACTACCAAGGTTGTTACAACTATATTGAAACGATTGAAACTATAGATAAGTCAAAATATAAATGGCAACTAAATTTTAAAAGACTCGTTTGATAATCAATAATAATTTGTATATTTGTCCTTTTGAAGTGTAAATATTAATAGAAAATAATGTTTTATTAACGTTTTTAATATCATTACAGCTAATTATTGCTAACTCGACATGTTATTCGTGCCTTAAATACGACTACTGTTTTTATGTGTTTCATTGTCAGTACTTTTTTTTGTTGATTTCTAACCTAACTAAATGTTATACTTTGCAACTAAGAATCTCGAGATAGATTTCCGGTTCGGAACAGATGGTTATTTTTCCCTAAGGACAAACTTTTTTCAGTGCTTATAACACACCTCGCTTATCTAGATATGTGCTCCTGTATCTCACGTGATTATGTTGATGATGAACGCAGACGCGCACGTTCCATTTTGAAAGTTGTTGAAACAACTTAAAACTTTGTAAGAATAGTGTAGTCAAAACAAAGCCCCACATTCCGGGGGGGTTCCCCTGTGCTCTAATAGGGAACGCAGGCAGAAATTAACCCATTTAATTATCATTATAGTTTGATTTGTTATTCGTTAATTAATAGTTAATTAAGTAAAAATATGTTGAGATCATATAATCTATCCATCAATAGGTATTTTTTACTGGAATTCTAAATACAGCAGTACATAGCTGCTACCTTTATTTTTTCATGTATTGATAAAACGACCCTGATGGATGGTAGTTTGTTTACATAGAAATAACTACATAGTATATAAACAATACAGAACAGATGTCGAAAAAATAAGTACTGTTGCTGTTTTTCTCCAAAAGTATAGAAATACGAGAAAAATGGTATATAGAAATTTTCTTACTTTAATAATTATCTAAACACTGGCAAACTCTGGCTATTCCTTATTCCTTTTTCCCGTAATATTTAAAAATGCTGCTTTACGCTTAAGAATTAACCAAAAACAGCTTACATGTTTAACACCACTGATGAGCCGTAAAGTTACAGTCACAGAATATGTCGTGATATATATACTCGTAGTTTCTGCTATAGGTGTCCTCTAACTATTGCTACACACAGAAACACAAAAATTTGGGACAATAGTTACACATTGGGAGGAAACAGCCTTTTTTATACGAAGAAGATTTACATAATTCTTTATGAAAGCATGCTAATTGTTTCAAAGTATTGCATTTCTTCATACACCGTGTACTTATATGTAACTACTAATATCCTATACCATTTCAGAACGATCTCTATATACATCAAGTTTTTGTAAAATATTTTTAATTACTTTATTAGGTTAGATTTAAAACCCGTTTACAAGTAATAAATGTATAAAACCAGTCAAAGTCTATATACAAATGCGAATGCAAATAAAATAATTCATATTTAAATAATTCCTTCACTAAGAAATTAATTATAAAGACGCTAATTAACAGCTTCTCTTTCTTCTCGACATACCAGGATAAAACAAATTACAAATAAGAAACCAAAACAAAAAGCAGATATGTTTAAACTATAAATTCTTAACTTGAATAAAGGTATTTGTGAACTTGCAAAATGCATAAAATAAACTAATATAAGCCTTTACGAACGACTGATGTTAATAAGCATTTCCAGCAAACAATAATTTGCATATATTATTGCTACCTACACTCAAAATTTTTAATTTATTTATTTGTCACTAACTTCGCAAGTTCAACATACGTGATTTTATACCAGGTTTAAAATAACATCTCACTTTGCACTTTTTGTAAAAAGTAATTTTACAAAATGTTGTTCCTATCATTTGGATTTGCGTCTCCATTGTTCCGAATTTTGAAAAAGAACTGAAACAATAGTCAAAGGAACAAAAACAGTCAGTATTAATAACGACAATTATAAAGATGTTTTAAAGAATTGGTTCATTTGGTCAAATACAGCACGGTAGATCAAGGAAAAAGAATAATGTAGGTACGTCTATAGCCTAATGTAGAGAGATGAATGAAAATACCTAATCGGTTACTATTTAGATCAGTACAACAATTTAATCAAGTACCCAATACCCTCAAGTATATCAAAGTTGTATTAGGTAGGAAGCCTAGGAACGTTTCAGGAGTCACAGTATTGTTTTTATTTTAAGAACAACGGCATGTCATCTAGACATCCAGCAGTTAGCCTAAACCATACCCAAATATAAAATTTCCATACATCCCATTCCATTAACACACGTGTCGGATGCTGATTTGTCAGCATCTGACTATAACTATAACAGGCGTTGTGTTAGATCTAAAAGTTTTTCTTGATTTAAAGGTACAGATATAAACCAGAAATCAGCTATGTTTGGGAGTTGATGTTTGGAAATTTCTATTACTTCTAGAGCATATTCATAGAAAATGGTTATGTGTTGTTAGGGAGATATTCTAGGGTTCGAGCTTTGATCCTCTTTTACGGAAAATGAAAAATCGTTAGGAATTGCGAATATTACACCTGCAAATGCAGTTTACTACGGCGGATAAGATACAATTATATTGATATGGAGACATTTTCTAATAAATATAAGAATTATTGGAATCCTACGATTTTGAATAAATAAAAGCATACATATTACTATGATTTTCAATCATGTTAGGAAAATACAACCCGTATTAAAATATTTCGCAGACATATTTCATGCAATTTCTAGAGATTTCGTTGTATGAGTGACATAACCTCACTTTTTGATATAATTGGGGGGAAATATTTTTTTAATATAAATAAAACTAGTCAAATAGATCTAACATGCACACTAAAATACTTTATCTACGACCACTATAGAAAGTTACATATTCCGCACAATCTAGTAACCGTGAAAACGACCAATTGCAAACAATCTCCAAACTCAACAGTAAAGTATGTGAGGAAGGAGTTCTCAATAATCCGTAGTTCAATTAAAATGCCATAGATGTCACCACTTGCAATATTTATAATATTATTAATTATTTGAAATATACAATGTTATAAATTTTAGATAAAGGTTAATTTATTTTGTTTAATTAATATTTTACATTAAATTATATTTCGAATGGAAATATATCTAGAAAAAAACTAAGGTCAGACCCGGGGAATTGAACCCGGATCGCTCGGTTAGTAGCTACAGCGTAACCATTGAGCTACCGAGACGCCTTTCAATGATGTTCTTTTCTTATTATATAAAGTTACAATGATTGTTATTCAATTAAAACGTAAAATTAATTAATATTTTACATTATTATATAATTTTTAATGTAATTTTATTTATTATTATTGCTAAATTACAATAAAAACATTGAAAACATTTATAATTTGCTACATAATGCGAGAATATTTGACATTTTGCGCAGAGGTTAATAACCTTGACAATTGAATTGTGATTTTTGTACATATAAATTATTTTTTGAAAACGAGTACATACGTATGATTATTTAGCTGTAAGTACTAAATAGTAGATTGACTGTAATTATACAAATTGTAAACGTATTATTACTATCGTCTTTACAAATTTAATGTTTACTTTTGTCGTTTTAAAAATTCTAGATGTATCATGAGTGAATCCGATGAAGGAAAATTGGGGTGTACACTCGTACACTTCCAAACATCGTGGAAGCGGCTCACATTACATCTCTTAATTTATTGCCAAATATTTCACGTAAAAAATATGAATGCGAGTATAAATTCTAGGTTAAAAAACTTTCTTAGCTGTTGGTGGTTTATTACTTTTTTTGTTGTCGTAGATAAAGTATAGTGTGTAACGCGTGCAAAAACACCAATTTCTCACTCGTGTGATTGCGGCATCCGACTACGTCTCATGCCGCAAAATCTTCACACTCGTGAGAAATTGGCACTTTTCTGCACTTGTAACACAATATACTATTAAAATACATATAAAGGGATATAAGTGAAATCTAGGTAAAAATGAGTTTTCACTATTTAACGATATGGTGATCGTTAACACTTGTTAAGATAAGTCTTAACAAGTTTATTAAGATAAAGTTTTGGTGCTTTTTCAAACCCAAAAACTATGTGAAACAGGCAGAACCGGTTGTATCTAAGATGTATGCGAGAATATAACTACTCACCTGTTGTATTTGTGTAGTATCTTTGTGTAACATTTAAGTTTGATATTTTTAAAGCTTTTTGATAAGATTTGTTTATTGGAATTGCAAGAGTAGCATCTTAAGCGCATAATAGATACTAATTATCATATAATGATTGGTTCGTTTTGATATAGTATGTGAAAAAGGTCTGTGATAGGCTACGCTTTTGTAACGTTATGTAATTTGGGCTGCATAGCGTCTTGTAGTATCTAGAAAAATATCTAATTAAGATCATAAAAGGTGTAATGCATAGATCTATAAACAAGGAACATTGGAAATTGATTATTATAAATTTGTGGTAGTATTTTAGTTGAATACAATGTTGTTTCATTGACAACAAAATTTAGATAAATAATCTATTATTTATGCCAAATGTTATATATCGCTAGATTCGTAATGTTGTGATCTACAAGATGGTGCAAATAGTTTTTTTTTCAAATGAAAATTTGGAAAATAAATTAGGGTTAGAGGAAATTTGGAAAAGTCAATTTCTTTTGTTTGATGTTAAAAATTCGATTGTTTTATCAAAAGGTATATGAGTATCTGCTATTCTATTTTAGTGTGTCTCCGCAAATATCTAATGAACTGTAATTTATATTATATATATAAGGTAGGAATAATTTTGCACTATTAGGCACGTTGGAATATAAGAGAAAAAGTATTCACAATTTTCTAGCAAAAATATTCGAATGCTGAAAATGTCTCTACCCTGGCATGTCTTTTTACCCGATTTATGTATAAAAGTTTAATTTATTTGTTAACTACTCACTTTCCAATATTCAATGGTTGGTATTATTAAACCAGAAAGTTTCTTATTATCACTATAAGGTAAGAAATAGTAAACATTAATACAAAGTTAAATTATTGAAATTTTCTTCATTGTCCATAAATTTAGTGTCTCCTATCCTGCTTTTTATATTTCAAAGAATCCTGTTCTTATATACATCCGAAAATATGCTAATCCGAATGATGTCGAGCGTTTAATAGGGTAGTTGGTTACAGTTAACCGATTGTGTTCTTTTACGTAGCATTAGCGACACTTGATGACGTGTTTGGTGCACAAGTGCTGGTGTGCCAGTGAACGCTGTCTTTCTTCTGGTACGTATAAATCTAATAGATTTAATGGATTACTTTTTCACCCTCGTGCCTAAAGACACACGAAAGAAATCATTAAAATTATACAACATGAAGATTATCCTATATTGCATTTGGGTATTATTTTAAGTTCTATGTGAATCAGTCACTCCCCTGGTGTCTCTACCCTGGTTCTTTAGGATAAGTTCTATGTGAATCTGTCACTTCCCTGGTGTCTCTCCCCTGGTTCTTTTTAAGTTGTTGGGTGGCACCTTGATTATTTTGGTTTGATTTAGCGTCACCCCTCTGATCAAATTGTCACTACCCTAGTTCTTGTGCAACCTCCCTGAGTTGCAATTTTCCCCTGGTCACCATGAAACTCCCAAAATGCGTAATAATTACTGGCCCACTTTAAATTAGTGTGGAAATAGGAATTACTTTTTAGATAATAAAACACACAAACTTAATTTTAAATTTTTTGTTGGTCACAAAAATGGGTAGTCAATACACAAATAGCAGATATTCACCCATATAAAGGAAGTCATGTTTTTAACAATTAAGTAGCTCTAAACCATCGAAAGGGAAACATGCACCTCTGCAGCACTTAAAATTTGAATTTTGTAAGATTATGTTGAAAAGAAAAATAATTGAGATTTAGTTTACGTCAGTACAAAGAATTTAACGTTATAAAGTTTTAATATTACAAGATACCAATAAAAATTATAAACAAATTATAAGCTAAAAATATAATTTTTTTTATAGTTAAATATTAAAAAGTTATTATTTATTATATGAATTCCCAAATAGAGAAATATTAAGGAATTTTGGGATTGATAAATTTAAAATAAGAAATAAAAAGGCAGATTCATGTTTATGTCAATAAACGGAAATTCACAAATTTAATATATTCAAATTTTCAAATTCAAATTCAAATTTATTAGAAAATCAAAATAGAAATATAATACAAAAACATATAGAACATATAACATACTTAGACAAAAATAAATAAAGTTAAGAAAGTACAACATAAGATATATGTATCTGAATGTATAAAAAGAGTTATATGTAGACATTTAAACATCTCTGAAGGATAATGTCCACAATCACATATAAGAGTAGCAGTAGTATATTATCAAGTATTATTATTGTTTAATCAAGTTATCCCCAGTCTAAGCAAGCTTGTGTACCGGGAATTATATTTATATACATTATACTATTTATTTCACCGCCACGATGTTTTATTACAATTGCCTGCATAAATATTTTGTTAAATTAGTATATGAATTTTATGAACCGATTAGTTCGTAAAACTTGCTCATTAGTTGCTCATGTCGGTAGTCTTCAGAAATTGTGTGAGAAGACGCTTAAATCGGTGTATGTTATTGTCTATTGCAATAATATCTCTGGGTATTAAATTATAAAATCGTGGACCTAGAAAACGTGTGCATCGCATACCTATCGTTTTTATTGCTCTGGCTGTAGTTAGATGTTGATTTGTTACATTTCTAGTTGCATACTTATGACTTGCTGTCTTTTTAGGTTGACCATAGTAAAATACAATCACATTTTTAATATAAATTTGTCTTATGTTTAGTACTTGGGCCTCAGTAAAAAGCTCATTGGAGGGAAATCTACTTGGCTTGTTTGATATTATTTTCAAAATAGTTTTCTGAGCAATCGCTAAAGGCAATAGAGTAGATTTATACACACCTCCCCATCCAATGATTCCGTACTGAAGAACCGAATGTACCAAACCGTAATAAATAATTTTCAATTGATCTAATTCTAGAAATTATTTGATTATCTTAAAAAATAAAACAGTTTACGAACTTTTGATACTGTCTGGTTTATATGACGTTCCCATTTCATGGTGTTATCCATCCACAGACCCAAATCCTTAATATTTTCAACTATTTCAATCTCAAGCTGAGATCCATTTAATCTAATGTTTTTATAGGTCGGTAGATTGATTTTATAAGAGCTAATAGGAAGACATTTAGTTTTTTCCAAATTAATGGTCAATAAATTTGCGTCTAACCATTTTATAACTGCAGGGAGGGTATTTGATATTTTTAAATAAAGCATTGGCCA
The DNA here is from genome assembly GCA_929113105.1 of Agrypnus murinus. NCBI lineage: Eukaryota > Metazoa > Arthropoda > Insecta > Coleoptera > Elateridae > Agrypnus > Agrypnus murinus. Next base: position 114,400,859 of record OV816023.1, on the reverse strand, counting down.
TGATTTGTCCGAAAAATATAGAACAGTATCATCTGCATATGATATAATATCGCAGTGAACATCTATGTTAAATAAATCATTTAGATAAATAATAAAAAACACCGGCCCGAGCACGCTTCCCTGAGGTACGCCATATGCGCTTTTTTTCTTGTGACTTACAGTATTACCAATTTTAACTTGTTGCGTTCTATTTTCAAGATAGCTTTTTAACAAATCTAGACATATTCCTCTAAAACCATAATTATGTAACTTTTGTAATAGAATTTCGTGACACACAGTATCAAAAGCTTTAGCTAAATCTAAAAAGACAGCAGCGGAAGCCAAAGAATTATCTAAATTTTGATAAACTTTTGATGTAAGAGATTCTATTGCATCACTTGTTGATTTATTTTTTCTAAAACCATATTGAAATGGAGATAGTAATTTTATTATATCAAGATATTCAATAATACGCTTTTTTATTAGCTTTTCACAAATTTTTGATAAATTTGAAAGGATAGCAATAGGACGATAATTATTTACGAGAGCCTCATCACCTGTTTTATAGATAGGAACGACCACTGCATTTTTTAAAGAATCAGGGAAAATTCCCATTTCAAACATTGTCTTGGTAACATGCTGTAAAGGATGTGCTATATAATTCGCAACCAGCTTAAGAGATTCTACACTTATTCCATCATCTCCGCAGCTTTTAGTGTTTTTTAGACTCAAAATTACCGATTGAACCTCTTCAATAGTCACTGGTGTTAAAAAGAATGTAATGTTTGTTAAAGGAGGTAATTGGATTTGATTATTAGTACTAATATTTTTATCATGAAGTTTTTTTGCATACTTTTGACCTATTTCATTGAAGAAATCATTAAATGCATTAGATATATCAAATTCAGTTTCTATATCCTTTTCCATTCTCTAATTTTAATTTCCTGATTGTTTTACGATCTTTACTTTCTGTAGTTGATTCTTTTACAACATTCCATACATTTTTAGCATCATTTGGAGACTGCATAATTTTATTTTTAAAATACAAGTGTTTTGTTTGTTTTATACAAGAATTTAAAATATTACGGTAATTTCTATAGTAGTTTTGTAATTGTACGTTATCTGGCTCTTTTTTCAGTTTTTGTTTTAGTTTATCTCGTTTGTTAATAGAATTAATTAAACTATTAGTAATCCAGGATTTCCTTTTTCTGTTTTTTGAATTATAAAGTTTATATAATGTATTATTTTCCCTGATACCACAAAAAATACGTAAGAAAAGTTTTCAAGGCCCGTATTTGGATCAGTTGTATCCGTAACGTCTTCCCACACAACCTCCGAAACATCTTTGACAAACTGTAATTTGTTGAAGATTGGTATTTTAATTGGAGCTTCATTACTGTTCGATATGATAGGAACACTATCCCTTATACTTACAATTACACTGTCATGATCCGTAATATCAGTGTTTAAAATTATTCCAGTAATGTCTTTTAAATTTAAAACACTCTTTACAAAAATATGATATGATGAGTTCTAATATAGAACTTACAAAAATATATAATATAAACATATCCCTGACCTTAGCCTTCAGCAGATGTCCTTTAGAGTATTTATCCTCTGCACTTGGCCGTTATCAGTTTTTCTTGCCAGCACCTTACCGTTTTTTATCCAGACGTATTTAAAAATACTTTGTTCATTTATCTTCTTGTTTTTTGCTTCATAGTACAGTTTACTGTAGTACGGAGTTAAATGCTGGTTTACATAGATTTTAGAATTTTTATTACCAAGATTTAATGTTTCCAGGTTTATTTGTTGAGACTTTGTTTTACTTAAAAACTCATCTCTGGCCATCCTATTGTTAAACTGTACAACAATAGGTGTAGTTTTATTGTTAACTTTTTGTTTCCTTGGCAGTCTATGAAGTGCTTGTATATCTGTGGAGACAATTTTCAAATTCGTTTCTTGTCCTAATAATATTATCGTGTTCAGCAAATTTTCATTCTGCTTTTCTGGGATTCCATCAATGATTATATTTTTGTTTCTAGAATACTGATTTGCTTCTTCCAAAGCTATTGTTACGTCTTCTAGCTGTTTTTCCATGTTGGTATCCTTATTTTTTAGTTCTTCGTAGTTCTTTTTAATTATTTTATTCTCTTCCAGGACAATTTTTATTTTCTCTGTAAAGGTATCCAGCTGTTCACTATAGAAATCAATTGATTTTGAAATACTTCCATTTTTTTGATGATTGCAGTATTTTCTTCCTGTACAATTTTTCTTATCATTGTACTAAGCGTATTCATATCAATTTCTACTTTTTGAGATTGTAAATTGGCTGATAGTAATTCCTTTTTACAATTTTCACATTTCCACGTAGTTTTATCATCTGACGATTTCGTGCGCCATTTGGCTTCTCGTACTCCCGCACATGCATAATGCAGCTTAGAGTTGCACATGTTGCACACAGCATTATCCTCTTGAGATGGCAGAGGATCCGAGCATCGATTACACTTTGACATGATTAAATTTATATATCAAAATTCAATTTATTATTTGTAACTGCAGAACGTTAGATTAGCACGTCCGACTTTTACGACGGTTCACATGGGATTCGGGATATGTATCAATTATGGTAAAAATCAATCTTTTTAAACCAAAATAAAAGATATTTCAGATTGGTATCTGTTTTTGTTATTGTGTTTAAGTGTGTTAAATGAAAATAAAGAATTTTATTATTATTATATGAAAATGTATGTGTGTGTGTTGGTATTCTAATTATTTGTATGAATAATAAGAACTTAGAGATCTTCAAAGCGATCCGACCTGAGAGAGTATCAACTTTGTGGAATATTAAAGTTTATCCTCACAATAGATTAAGCCGAAGCAAGAACCAATACAAAGTAATGTGTTATATACATGTGCGTCGGTTAATTATAATTTTTGTGTATTTATCTGCATTTTATTAAAACACATCCCCAATCGCGATAAATTTTATATACATATAATCAAGTACTACACCATTCAGCAATATATTGATACAATTTCTAGTTTAAATTTAAATGTATTGTGCATGATGTTTTTAACTTTGAATTAAATTTATTCACGTCAAAGCTATATACTTCCTGAAGTACCTATGATGTTCACGTCCACGCTAAATCAAATGTCAATCACGTTGATAGACGCTTGACCTTAGGTTTTGTTCAACAAACGTAAACATCTAAAAAGAATTAGAAATAAACTAGAGATTGAATCAATAAAACAAAAAAGTCTTGCAGGGCAAAATGATTATAGCTTGTGGTTAAACAGAATGACCTCATTATTAGAAAAGAAATGTCAATATAGAAGAACTGAAGGAAGGCTGCTGTGACAATATTGACTACTATTGATAGTTTATAAATGGTCGCATTTCAATTAAATATCATCTAGATATCAGGTTTGCGAGTTTTAAGCAAACAGGAGATTTTATAAAAAGTCAAAATTTATTGAATGTTTTGCATATAACCAACAGTAAACAACCTATTATTTTGTTTTCGACTATTATCAATATTCAAAACAGGTATCGAGCACAAACAAAATTATTTTTATGTATAGTCTTTATTAAAATGGATGTTTTGAATGCGAACGAACATAAAAGAGGGAATCACCAAAATACAGAAGCGAAATTGATTTTGAAATTGAACAAACTGTACAATTTATTAATAACATGTTTAAGTATTTTGACATGTAGAGTAAGTAATAAGTGTTTGTTGCCAATTACAATTATTTCTTTATTAATGAAAGTTATCGTCTCAGATTAACAATAGTGAATGAAAAAGTAATAACCGCTGAAGCTTTATTTAGGACGGCCCACGCTCCTACTGTTATACTTTATTACTTTTAATTTAATAAACACCAAAAGCCGATAAATGAGAAGTGCATAATTAACAAACTATGGATGATTTGTTGTAACAAATTGTATATTACCAATACCAAACATTTACCATTGAGTCATCTAATTCACTTTATAATATTTTCATTGCTTATTAAAATTAATTACAAAAATTATAACCTTTAACTTGTATACTGTATAATGATACCTTAATTTTTGGAATGATCTAGAAACCATCCTAGGTTTTAGTCATAAAGTATCTGAAATTCTTAAAATCCTTAATTTGGAGAGATTATTCGTAATTCTGTTTACTTTTTTCCAACAAATATGGAAAAATTAAATTAATCAGTAAATGTTACTAATTTCACACATGTAGGCCAGAATGGTTACTGGTAATAGGTTTTTAATAACTTTCAAATTGTCAGAATTAGAATTTCTTGGAAACTACGGAAAAAACATTTCTTTGTTCTGTTCAACAGCCTATTTATGAACCTTATACCTAAGTACATCTTATTTAATGTGAATATTGTTACTTAATATTTTGACTATAGAGAAGTATTGTCTGATTTAGCTCTTTTTTTTCGTTATCATAACTTCATTTAATAGAAATAGTTGGATTTCATAAACTAGCAGAAGAGCTCGTTTAAATTTTAATTTGGATATTGGTAGATTTTTTGGCTACAAAAATGTATTTTATTTTATCCATCTTTTATGGCTTTCTTCTTGCTTTCCTCAAAATTACTCCAAATATCCCTCGCACCAAAGATATGATTCAAATCATGTAGGTATCCAAGTTAGTGACGGTGTATCATTTAATGACACATTACAAGTATTTTAGTTTTAAGTAAGAAGAGAGTCTAAAATAGTATATTGCAGAAAAGTGCCAATTTCTCACGAGTGTGAAGAAGTTGTGGCATCAGACGAAGTCGAATGTGTGAACACAAGTGTGAAATTGGCGTTTTTGCAAGTATGACACGCTATACTTTATCTACGACCACGACAAAAGTAATAAAACACCAAAAACCAAGACAAATGTTTAACCCAGAATTTATACTCGCATTCATATTTTTTACGGGAATCTCGGGCAATAAATTAAGAGATGTAATGTGAGCAGCTTCCATTTTCCCATCATCGGATTCACTCATGATTAGGTATAGGATTTCTATGCATTTGCATGTTTTTTCTGCTTATAGCAAACATATGCAGAGTTATATTTCTACATGTTTAAGCCACATATGAATCACATATGTCAATTTGAAAGTGCATATAAATGCATATTTAGGTGTTTTTTATAAATGCATGCATATTTTAGCATTTTTGAACGAGTGTGCATATTTTACCACTTTTTGAGCGTTTTACATGTTTAATTATGAAATTTCTAATATTTTTTAAATAATTTTAGCATTTTAGACAACCAACCAAGGGCGGCTTAGTTGAGTCTAGGGGAAACCCATAATTTAAGCTTATTGTTAAATACTGGGCTTTAAAGTATTTTACTGCCTTAACCATCTGTGTACTTGTTAATATTTTCTAAGAAAGAAAAAGTTTCAACTAAAATTTAAATACATCCTGCGGTATTGTGATAAATAGGTATTAGGAAATTCCAAAGACCCTTTGACAACTTCCTGTTCATAGAAAAATTTGCCTGTACTTTTGTTTACTAATCTTGTAATCTTTCAATTAAGACAGTTCAGAAATTGCAAACTACATTTCAGTTTGAAATTTTAGAGTGTAAAGATGGGTAAAGAAAAACGGTCTGTGTCTGTTACACTTCGAAGTTATGTTAAGGAATTCAGTGTTCTTACAACTGATGATAAGGTGTTGCATTGTACAGTCTGCGACGATAAAGTGACTGGAACGAAACGCTTTCAAGTTACACAACATCTGAACACGGTTCGACATCAAAAGTGTGTTGCCCTGAATTAAAAAAAACAAACATTGTTACCGGGGTACCTTAATAATTCGCGCGGTGAATCCAGCAAATCGATCGAATTTAATAAAAAACTATGTAGTGCATTAGTGGCTGCAGATATCCCGTTAAGTAAAATTAATCACTCAGAATTTCGTAATTTTCTGGAAGAAATTTCAAAAATGCCAATACCCGACGAGTCTACACTAAGGAAAAATTATTTACCTCGTTTATACGAAAAGACCATAAAATCAATTAGAAAACATGTAGCGAATAACTACATATGGGTTTCCATTGACGAATCTACTGACACTACTGGAAGGTGCGTAGAAACTTCATTTCCTTCGTTTTGTTAGTAAAATTTAACTAATTAAAGACAGCAGAGCAATTTACGGATGTTTTATTTTCTATTTTGTTAGTTACATGTTTAATCACAACAATATTTTTGCTTGATTAAAATATAATTTTTTTTAAATGTTTTGCGCTAATTGTTTGTAACCGACTAATTATGTAGTTCGATAAAATAAAAATCAAATTTTTGTTTTCAGATACGTGGTTAACGTTATAATTGGCGTTTTAAATTCGGAGAACAATCCCAAATCCTATCTATTAGCAATGGACGTTTTCAAGAGCACCAATCATTGTTCTGTGGTAAAATTGTTTAATGATTCGATGGCTATTTTGTGGCCGGACGGAATACAGTACAACAAAGTACTCCTGTTCGTCACCGACGCGGCACCGTACATGATCAAGGCTGGAGCAGGCTTACAAGTTCTGTAAGAAAAAATGATCCATGAAAAAATTAAATTATTGCATAGGATGTCTAATTAAAATAATTTCTGTAAATAAAATGTAAATAACGCTAAACAGGTGTTTTTCTAATAATGAAAGTGCATATATTTATTAAAAATTTCTAATAAACGCATATTTCATGATTTTTAAGTGCATATTTCACGTTTTTATAGTGCATAAGTGTATGCATATTTCAGCATTTTTAAGTGCATACAAATCCTATACCTACTCATAATAAATCTAAAATTTCGAAAACAAGTAAATATTAAGTTTTTAAAGATAATTTAATTTCAGTGAATTCTAGTAAAGCTAAAAAATCATACGTGTGTACTCAAAACCTTCAAAAGTAATTTTTTATTAACAGTCACAATTCAATTGCCAATGTTATTTTTCAAAGCAAACTTTTAAAATTATGGTTTTAAAATACAAAACAAAATAGGGCTATAACCAATATAACAGTTAAACAAGACATGCCATCTTTTTCTATCACCTACATCTGCATAGCGCTGTTTTTTATCTAATCCCTTTTCCGCGAAACGTAAATATTTCCTAGCATGCCTTGCAGGTGTTGTGAGTGAAGGAAGAGAGCTTTAAGTGTACCCATAGCACTTGCACTTGTGAAGTATATGAATGAAATTTTGCAAATTATAAAAGTTCTCATTGTTTTTATTGTGATTTAACAATAATGAATATTATTAATAGATATTAACAATTATACATGGAGATTCAGTACCTAATGATCGTACATTGAGGATATGCTTTTCTGGTCATTAGAAGCATAAAACCTTAGTAACATTTTTTGATTAAATGAACTTGAAAATTTCTAAAATCTTGCCCGACGTGTTCAGAAAAGTACGTATAATTGATGCAGGGCAGTGTTGTTAAGTCGAATAGAATTCAATGCAAGCTCTTTAGAAATTGACACCATCAGCAAAAACGTGACACCTGTTTAAAGAAGCGCAACAAGAATGCAGACAGCGCACATTCCATTTTGGATGTTGTTGAAACAAAGCGTTCTATTAAAGAACATTGAACATTGAGAAAGTGATAGTTGAGGAATTTTTGATATTCCAGATTTATAGTGGTAATTTTTTGGATTTTTTACGCAATTAGAAATAGGTTTTCAAAATATGATTAATAAGTAAATAAGTACTACTCAATACCCAAAATGCACTTCCGTTCCATACTGAACCTTGACGGGTGGAAGAATTTGGGGTGTGCAGTTTGCGGTAGTATTCAAGCTCAAGCTGAAAAATGCAACTGCAAAATGCATCACGTCCTTCTTACCTCTAAGATTATTTATGACTAGCAATAAAATACTATTTTTGGATTTATAAGCTACAAAATATTTTTTGAATTGTATTGCTTTTTGTTAAAATTTCGTAGAAGGATACTGATTATTTAGAAAAGTATTATGTCAAAAAACGTTTGTTAAAGTTAAATTAAAACGTCATATAAGTTAATTCCATATGCAATTATTTATTTAAAGTAAATTATTTATTGAGTATTTTTATTTACAAATTACAAGTAATATTAACTATAACTCAGTAATTTGAAATAATGTTATTCCAGTTTTTCTTAGAAAAAAATATTTTAATTTAATTATAACTTCGTAATTCCCATGTATAACCAGACGAAATTCGTTTTTCAGTTAGTTTATCAGTTTCAGTAGTCGGTTATTCTTCTAGTAGAAGTCATGTAGGGGATAGTTAAAACTGACAGAAATTTTTCCATGTTGGGGTATCTACTGCCAATACTCATAATGCCAGGATACTGCGGAGAAGTTTATATCCACATTGCACTGTCGTTTTTGTAGAAGATATCTTAAATACGGAATTGCACATACACAATAGTCCTTTCTATTTACGGTAAATCTTGGAGTCTGTTATCTCACTATCTGACTATACCCCCTATAGTTAGTTGTTTAATGTGCATATTTGAATTTTTTCTTAAGAAGTAAATGACTAATAATTTATAGGATCAAATAATAAAATAATGTATAACATTTATTAAATTTACCTGATAGGTAAATAAATATATATATCTATCTTTAAGAATTTAAGCAGGAACTAAGACAATAACAAAACATCTAATTTTATTTTACAAACTAATGCAAAATATTTATTGTTGCCATTTAGCTTGTTTTGCATTTTCAAATCATTAAGTCAATATCAGGTTTGAGTTAGCAGTTCTATACTTTAATTTCAATAAAATAGCAAAGAATGTTTGTTGCTTTTTGTCTTCGAGGGTGGTTTTGCTATAAATTTTGCCTAAAAATCTTAATTAAGAGTTGTAGAGCCTATAAATAGCATGTAATTATCGCACGAGAAATTTTGGTATATCCCCATATTAACGATCTTTATTATGTCTTCGAAAGTGGTGTTACTATTAAGGTTGCAGCCTAATAATCGTGATTAGGAAGCGTTATAGAGCCTATAAATGCCTGTAATTACCGCGCAAGAAATTTAGGTAAATCTTGATATTAAAGATTTTTGATATGTCTTCGATGGTGGTATTGGTATTAGGAAGCAGCCTAAAAATCGTGATTAGGCGTATTGAAGATCCCCTAATTCATTCATAAGTATAACGGTCAAGTTAGAGAAAAAAGTTTTGAACAGCGATTAACTTCGAAAGGGTAGTTCCGGTGCAATTGAGATTTACATATTCGAAGAGCCCATAAAAAGCCTATAAATCTGAGACCAAGTAGGTATGTCTAAGTATCTTAGGGGAAAAATGGGCGCTGCCTTAACGTTAAGCTAGCAGCCCCTCTCGAATTTCGCTTTTCTCTGAATCGGCATGAATCGGGGATTTGAGAGCCCTTAAAAAACCCATAATTATCATGTAATTTAAAAAAATTCTTATAGTGGGGGTGCCACCTTATTATATCTGAATTATTCTTATTTGTAATAAATAAACCGTTTTATTTGTCAGATTCTTATTAAAAAGTTAGTATAATTTATTGTTTTTAAAGTTTGATGTAAAGTTGTTTTTAAAATATTGAGTTATAAGTTGTAATCAGTGATTACTCTTTGTCAAGAAAAGTAATGGATATTTATAAGAACTTTATCAGTTGTGGCTACTTGGGTCAGCGTGAAAATTGAGTGTCAGTAGTTGGTACATTTGCACAATTTACAATCTAAATAATTAAAGTAATTATTTATAAAGCCAATTAGAAATAAAGGAAAGTTGTTTTTCGATAGAGAAAGTATGTAATATTATTTCTAAGAATGCCAAGAAAGATTACTGATTAGATATTCTTTAATATAATACATGTAAACATGAAAATACGGATTTACATGACGTACCTGCCATAAGACTTACGTGCCATCAGTCATACGTGCTCACCCGTCAGGGTTCGAAAGAGTCTCTTCATCCTAGCCCAGCATGCCGACTTCCACTGCCCGTACGAGTCCAACCTCAAGTGTGGGCTGGACTCGAATCTTAGACCTGCCTAAAATAACCTAGGATATGTCCAACCAGGCCTACCAAATAAAGAATTGGTGTCCATTCGACAGCCCCATGTCCAACTCTGCCTAAAGTAGAGACCCAGTATATTCACGTTTTGTATGTTCGCGTCAATATTCGTTACAGATGATCCTGGCTGGGTTCTACAATATCGAATCTCACAGTCTTGACTACACCAGGTACATAGACATAATTAAACACGGTATCTAACAACATCTTAAAGACATACGTGTTAAACAAGTAAGTTTTCAAATACTAATTACTGTTAGCTGCCTGCCTAGCAACTTAAGTAATCCTTTTAACAACTGTTTGTGTTATATTTATAATATTAAGATAAATAATTGTGTGCTTAGTCCATTCTGCGAATCAGTATAGATAATTATTTTCCTTTTTATAATTAAACGTTGAATTAAAGAGTATTTGCAGTTTTTATTTCATTTATCTATGGTTTGGCCATGCCAGTGTAGTTTTTGGTATTTCTGATATTACTATTACTTTTCAGTTTTAGTTCTACTATTTATCGACGAATCACTATGAGTTACTACTGAGTTATTGCGAATTTATGTTATAATTTTATTGTAGCCAAAACAGGGACTGATAAGTAATAATCAGCTACAATCGGCACAATAGATTTTATTTTCTATAAAAGAAGAACTCAGATTGGTAATTCTGTCTGCATCCTAATCTTTGGCACCATTTGCGCAAGCTTAATTGATGGAGAAGATCTTACATTTAAACAGATTTGTAAATCTACCCACAAGTTCAACTACACCATAGAAAAAAAATGTTTTTAAAGAAATCTTAAGTGATTTAAGTGAGTAATAGGCCTATTCCATTTCCTGAAAAAATAGCAGTATAAATTAAATACTATAGATGAAGAATATTATAGATAATACGAATGTATTTAATAGGAGTATTAGTTAATTCATAAATTAATTAAATAATTAGAGAAATTTAGTGATTCTTATTCACTGCCAACAAAACTATACAGATACAATAATTTTGTTTACACATATTGTTAATTGTAGTATAATTTGTTTTTAAACCGCTATAACGAAAACCGTGGCTACCTTGTGGTTTATATTTTATGAAAACCATTAATATCGTGTTAATTGTCGTTATTCTTGGAAGCAAACCATAACAAAGATAAATCCAAATTAAATTACAAAATACGCTTAAATAGCAAAACTCTTAATTTTAGATTTTCTTTTGTAAAAAAATTGAGAAGAAAAACATAAAAAAGTCGAAAAGTCAGATTACTCATCATTACTTTATAAAACAAGATTTGTAAATGTCAAGGATTTCTTAAGATGAATATATTTTAGACTAGGTTTTCGAATGGGCCAAAAAATCATGTTTTGGTGCAATTTACGTCTTATTGGTTTATAAATCACATGCAGTTACTTTATTAGTAAGTTATGAATTGTTTTATTAATATTAATGAGTATTTGATGTTTATATTTATTTTTAGAGCCCTCGTACAAAGTTCGATCAATTAAATATTAACAGGCTTATATGCAAACATCTGTGGAAGGTTTTTGTTCAAAAAAAATTTTTTGGTACTCTAAGCATATGCAAAAAACGACAATATCTAATGTATTATTTATGATACGTCATCGAGCATGAATATTAAGTAAAGTTATGTAAACAAAATGCATTTAAAAATATAAGCACGTAAATCCATAAATTTTGGAAATTTAATTCTTGTAGAAAGTCATTTAAAAACAAGTTGTTTTATTTGGTTAATGGTTTTAGAGGGTGTACCTGAATTGACTTAAATATGACTACCAAGTATTCTTCCATTCATACAATGTTCCGCACAGTAACGTCTAGCCTGCACGTTTTAAAAAACGAAAATACATAAAACTTATTAGTGGAAGTTCCGACGAGATGGCCTTTTCTCAAACTGTCAGGAATCTATTGTAGATTTTGAATCTCCATTGCATAGACGTCGGTTTTAAGTAATCTATAAGTTATAATTGATGGGTGACGCTATAGAATTTAAATTTATAATTACCCATATACTATTGTTTTGATTGTGTTTTCGAAATGCGGAAGAAATATCAAGTTGTCAATGTCAAGAATGTAGATATAATGAGTATTCTTCTTCGTTTTGTTTTGAAAACATATGCAAAAGCCCATCTTTCAAGGCATGGGCGAAAAGCCAATAGATTTTACAAGAAAGTGTTTTACAAACAGCATTAAAAGAATGAACCTAAATCAACATCCACAACGTTCATTCATTCATCTAAAACCTCTTGCAGAGTGTTGTTAATTCTCCATATAATGGTAGGGTAAATATTTTTAGTATATCAAAGGCATTTAAAAGTATGAAACCTTGAAGAAAAGTAGCACTCTTCATTAAATATCCCATAGTGCTTTGACTGCTTACAATGAACGTTTTGCCACTCTGGAACTTTATTCAGCAAATTAGAACTATTCTAGACACTATACAAACACAGTTACATTTCTTCTTTTCTGCAGACTATAGAAGACTAGATACTCATTTTGATCCAATCGTCGAAACAAGGTTGTCATTTACTTATCTCAATATAAAAATTGTTTGAATCCGACAAACAGAATGTATTACTAAGAATCATTTGATATTCGGTGAAGTAATAATATGACACTAAATGAATAGTTTATATACCTAGATATAAATAAGCATTTTCCTGTAATACTACCTTTAGCTTTAGACTTTTGGTTTAAGCGGAAGTGATGACATCTTTAGAATCTCAAATGGAACACCCTTGGACGAGGAATCAGGATGGCGGAGCATCCTTCGAACCTCATGGCACCGATTGCTATGATCATTTGGCCAACCCTACTAGAATTTAGCCGAATCTAGAGGACATCGCATCGCCTATCGCATTGACAGTGGATCTACAGTTATACTTCCTATCTGAGTAGAAGGCATGTTTTTTAATTTTTCTCCGCTATAAAGAATTACCAGCTCGGTCCAGGATCGGACTTGCGACCCATGGATTATGAAGCAAACATGCAAACCACTAATCCACCGAGACTGGCTATTTTTCATTTGTTTATAAGATGTTTTTTATTTTTGGATCTAGTTGACTGCGGTGCATATTATATCTCTTTTTTAGATGAGTTTATTTATTTAGTGTAGTTAGATTGGATAAAAATTGCACAAGCACCTATTTATAACCTATTAAACGTGATAATTTCATGTATTTTAACATAACCTTTAAATTCCCCGTGTGACACCAATTTAATTCTAGCGATTTAATGTTTTATTGATTCGTTGCAAAATTCTCTATTAACTCATGTAATAAAAAAATTGGTGTCACATAGGAAATTTAAAGGTTATGTTAAAAAATATGAAACTATCACTTTAATAGGTTATAAATAGGTGTTTATGCAATTTTTGTCCGATCTGAGTATACTACATAAATAAGCTCATCCAAAGAAGAGATCCAATATGCACCGCAACCAATTTAACCTAAAAATTAAAAAAATAAAAATTGTAGAAACAAATGAAAAATGGCGCACCATTGTAGTCACAATTTAATGTAGATTCCAAATATGTATATCTATACAGGGTGTTTTATTTTCCAGGGAGATTCTAAAGTTGATGTCACTTCCAATTAAACCGGAAGTCTAAAGCTATAGTCTGTATTCACGATTCCAAATTTGAGAGGAATCGGTGGAAAAATAAAGAAATTATTCGGTGTAGCATATGATCATTGTCACCCGGTATATCAAGTAAGAAATACACATAAAAACATGTTGTAAGTGAAAGTGTTATCTTTGTATATTTAGAAAGAAAAACTGAAATAAATTTAGTCAACTCCTTAGATTTTTTTATTTTAAACCTTTTTACGTTTTATGATTATCTATAGGGGGGATTATATGATTAAAATAAACAATTCAAGTCTGTAGTAGTCGTACTGATTGTATTGCAAGGATACGGATACGGATACGGATACGGATACGGATACGGAAGTCCCACATGTGATATACCATTAAGACTTTTATGACATAAGCAGCTCAAAAACACCTCACAGGAATTGAACTAGAGTGTTCTATGGTATAAGTCATTGAACTAACGTATGGGCAATGCAATTCAAACATAAATTTTGAAAAATTTAATAATAGGCCGATATCAAAATTATACAATACACGAAACGTACAAAAAAATAGTTTTTCTACTCATGACATTGAAATCACTCATTTTGCAATCGATAACAATGGTTGAAATCGCATTTCAACCTCTAGAGGTTGAAATTATCGGACTACCGCGATTTCGAATTTCAAACTGTTCGACATTCAATTGCTGACAAGAGAAATGTCACTTTAATGTCATGTTTTGTTACTTAAATGTAATATTTTTTTCTAAAGTGCATTAATTTACTAAAGATTCAAATAAAAAATAGTATATGGAACGCGTGGCTGATAAAATTTCAACGTCTCGAGTTACTTTTTTCAACGAGCTATCGCTCGTTGAAAAAAACCACTCTCAACATTGAAATTTTATTTCAACCACTTGTCCCATAATATACTATATTCATTTATTTATTTTAACGTTTAGTCTTACAAATATGACATTAGTTAGATAATCGAAAATTGATTTACAAATATTTGGAAGAAAATCCAAGTACAATTTTAAAATCAAACTTAGTTGAGCATTTTAGAAGTCTTGGGTATGCACGAGCTACCGTTTATGAAATAATTATATTAAGCCCTTCCAAAACAAGAAAATCCTCCTAATGTCCTACAGTTGCTGCCAATTAAAGATTTTTGGGCTTATCTAAAAAGAGGAATTTATGGTAATGATTATCAGCAAAAACCCTCGAAAATTTAAGAATTAAAATCAAAAGATAATTAAAAAAGATTGACGTTATTGGATTTCGGCGAACTATGCAAGAAGTTCCCGCCAATATTAGAAAGGCACATACAGTTGAGGTTAACATATTCATCCATAAAAGCAAAAGGTTATGAAAAAGGGATACTCCAAGAGAGAGAGCTACCCTTTGTATATATGCCCTCGTGTTTACAGATCGAGGAATCAACGGGTCATTGTAAAATTGGCTCTCAGTAAAGCAAAGCCCCCAAGGCCTGTGAAAGATGAAGGTAATAGAAACAATGAAGAGCAAATTGAAGGTCAAGCTAATGTTGAAGATTCTTTTTCATGTTAATTTGAAATAAGTTAATCAAATGAAGTACGCCCTTGTACAGTTAGTCGAAATAATAATAAGCTACCACTGTAGCATTATCTGACCGAACAAATACTAACTACTACGGACGTGTATATACTACACAGAATTACCCTTGAAAAACCCTTAAGTTCTTTCTACTAGTTAGATTCTGAATTAATTATATAAAAATAATAATGATTAATTATAATAAAAAATTATATTTAATGATATAAAAATAAATATGTATTTACAACAAATTTGTAAAGTAACCTATGACATATATACTGCTGAGAGGTTAAGGAAAGAGACCCCACAGTATAAACGTCTGAGAAGATAGATTTCTAATCATATCGGCTCGAAGAGACCCTATTAGAAATTGTACTTCTACAAAGAGATCTACTAAATGCAACTGGGACTGTAATACATCGCAGAACAATAATGAGCATACTTTATACTGCAGAAGACCTTTATGCCGAATTCCATTAAGGGTGGAGCATAAACCACAAAGATCGGAATGGCGTAGTGAACATGCAAATTGGGATGAAGAAACGACTACCGTTCTATTGATAGATGAAACCAGATTTTCTTTGCACAGTTACAACAGGTCAGTTCAAGTATGAAGAGAACCTAAAAGAAGGGTAGATAAGTAATATCTAGAAAAGACGCATAAATTTGGGAGTGGCTCCGTAATGTTTTGGGAAAGAAACTTCCTAGAACACCGTACAGAATGTGTGTTAACGAATTATGTCAGCTGCTGTTTATGCTCAGAACATTATTACTGATCTTGTCGGCAACTGTCGTTACTTTTTACAACCAAACTTTCGATAAAAAAGAAAATATAGAGATCTAATACTTTGTTGTTAATGATAACCACGGCAAGGCAGACCTTGGCTAATGGGTAGTTATGTATGCTATCCCGTGTGGTCGTGTCTATTACGACAAGTGATGGTCGCTTTTCGAAATTTTATACTTGCGACCTCACAAAACTGAACATGAACTTGCATTTCGGATGGCTAACGCCTCCCTCTGATGATAACTGTTTTCAATTTTTCATTTATCTAGAGTGCAAAGATCTTAATTTCGCTTCAATTTGTTCTCAAATGTATTTAACTATACAGGGTGTTCCGGATAAATATGCAATGCTTTAAGAGGGTGAAAGGTGACCATATAGAGACCCCAAAACTCATAAAATAAAAATAAAAAATTAAAAAACTTTTCGGAAGACACGAGTCGACTATGGATTGTTTTTAGAATTTTCACCTATTTTTAGTGATAAAGTAAACAATGATCTCACATCTGCACTACTAAATTAATAACTGACCTCCGCTACGTACGTATCAATTTACAGAATTGGATTTCAGCAGCGGTTGTCGGGTGACTCACTACCTTGATGATTGGATCATTTATTAAGGTCGGTAAATAAAGTGTAACATACGTTCATTGACCTAATTGTGATACAAATTTCATTAAAACTGACCGTTTAGATGCAAACAATCGTTATAACATGTGTTCAAATAAATCGTCGTTTGTCTGTACACGCAAGTTTATGCTAGCAAACATATCGGCATTTGCGGAATTTATTCTGCGGCGATTTCAATGCGTGCGCGTAGTTCTTCCTCGGTATTTACTTCTGTCCTATATACTAACGTTTTAAAATATCCCCAAATACAAAAATCAAGGAGAGTCCAGTCCGGTGATCTCGCAGGACAGGCGATGGGTCCTTTGCGTCCTATCCACCGGTTAGGGTATTCGTTACTCAGAAACTCCCGTACCTGACGAGCAAAGTGTGGTGGTGGTGAATAGTGGAAGTCCGTCGAACACTTCATTGTCCAGAAAGTGTACTACAGATTAAAGTTCAAAGATCTGAGTCATTAACAGTTATTTACAGATGGTCAGAATACGAATCTTTGTTATCATTTAGCTAACACGTTTTAAAACAATACTTACTATTTTGTTTTAGTTAAAATTTTCGAAGAATTTATTTACCCGGCTACCTGCTTGGATTTATTATGGTTATTTTGTTGATGACGTTTAAAAGTATGTACTATTTAATAGGCATAATCTTCATACACTTTTATCTACCACTTTGCAGTGGCGTGCCTATTATTTTTATAAGGGGGTTGTCGTTTCAATGAGACATTTCAGTAAATTGTTAGTAAGATGTTACTCTACACATGTTTACATATTGCCCTTTAACGGGAAGGACACATTTTCCAAAACACCCTGTACATAAACTCATCTATTAAGAATTTGTAGAATATTTTTTTATACTCGTGTTTCTTTTAATATCCATCAGTTTAGTATTACTACCTCGGCATCAGGAACTATTTATACTGGGTGATAAGAACAACGCGTCATTTGTAAGTTTATTCGCATGTGATCGTGGTTTCGAGAAATGTAAAGATATAAACATGTAATATATCAAAATAGACAAAATGATTAGATTTAAAAAAAATGTGTACTATATATTTAGTTGCTGTACTACGTAAACCATCGTATACTTAGATGGCTAACCGCATCATTTAGTAACCCAGATCTTTACAATATTTTTGATAGCAAGATCATATTTTATTTAGAAAATTATTTGAATTGTTGAACTGAATTTTAGATATACATATGTAGTCTTTTTATGCATCACCAATTTGGTACCACTTTGGAAGAGTGGAAGACGTAGGGCAATATTACGATCACCTTCATTTTCTTAACTTAAGTTAGTTTAAGTTAAAAATAACTAAATAAGTAAAAATGTATTGATTGTATCTGTACACGCAGTACAGGTTTGTAGAGTATGCACATGTGTATCTGATGTTAGGCAAGTGTTAATGTTATTTATCGACTAGATCAGCAGATGCGAGAAACTGGGAGAACAGCGCTCAATAATTTGGCCTATAGAGACCGTTCACGTGGAGTATTATCACCAGATGTTGAAGAAGGCATCTAAATACAATTGAAGACAAACTAGGGTAAAGCACACGATTCACTCAAAGAAAATTTGATGTCAGCCAAAAAACTGCACAGTATCACCACCAAAGAGACCAAGGATTACTACTAGAGGACTAGCATCAAAGAGTACGATTTCGTAAACAAAAAATTAATCTTGGCTGTATTGGACTTATTTTATGGGTCAATTACGCTACATTCACTCGAAATTTAATACTATAACATACATAGCATGCACATGGGACGAAGACATGCCCACGCGTTCTACCAAAACAATCATTTAGCGTTAATGTATGGACTGGAATTATCGGTAACAGAATACTACGACCACATATTTATTCTCCTCCATAGCCTAGCTGCTACTAGTCGATTAGTTCGATTAGATCGTTTTAGATAAAGATTTACGAAAGGTACTCTTATATTAGATGATGCAGATGTAGCTTTTAAGTTAGAGGAAATATGTGATTTTAAATAAATACTACAAAAACTACTAAATATAAATGATATACTACATAAAATCGACATTGTGTTTGCATAATTAAAACAAAGAATCAATACAAATAGGTAATTAGCCATTATTATGGAGAATTCAAGATTAAAGTGGGAAGAAATGTTACAGAAACAAGCCAAACAACCATGTTATATTACCCTATTGTAAGTTTTAATAAAGCATGTTAAAGTAATGACAAACAAAAGAAAGATGCAAACAACCCATTAAATTAGCGATTTATTAAATACTTCAATGATAACGGGGGAATTTACATGTTATTGGATTATTAAAATATTACAATAGCTGATTTAAACCGATTGTTTAATAAACACAATTATATAACAAAAGGTCTACCTGCAACCATGAATAGTTGTAGGTTGTATGTTCCTTCAGTTTAAATACGTACCAAATTATCGTATTGTTGACGTTGACCTACATTTCTAGTTTTATTGCTCTAGTAAATACAACTTTTTGTTAAAAAGGAAGAAAATGATAATAGGAATTATACAGCGTGTCCGGAGATAGAACGCATTAATTTTAAGGGGTGATAGAAGACACCAAAAGGAACAAAAAAGTCTTATACAACTTTGTTCTAGAACGTACCACTTTTTCAGAAAAAAATAAGAAAGTTGGAAACTAACATCATTTTGCCGCGTTAATAGTAGTACTTTAAGTATGGGGCTTTGTCGGCAGATCCATCTCATCTATCACACCAACAAACCTTAATGACATGTTATCGTATCGTATACCGTTTCGGCGTAAAATTGAATTCTTTTTCAATTAAAAATTCATTTTACTCAATTTAGAAACGTAACAACCCTGTAAAGTATGTAATCAAATCCGCCAAAATGCTGATCTGGACATCTTGACATTGAAAATAAAGCACGTCTTGTTTATACAACCTTTAAGAATATTTGGGTCAATGCCTGATCACAGCTATGTTAAAATAATAAAATTGTAAATACATACCCTTGAGAAAATACTGCGTTTGTAGTTCGTTGAACTTTAAAATAATAATTTGTCTATAACGCAATTCGCAACTTGCTGTTTATTTAATAACCGTTTTTAATGATTTTATAAGAGAATATCTTTTAAAGAGAAGATTTATCTAATTTAAATTAGGTAATTAGGTTAAGGGATTTTGTTGACACCTTGTTTTGGCTACATTAAAAAATCTTTAATTTTATGGTAATTAGGTGCCTTAATCAAATTTTTTTACATAAGATAGTATTCTTTAGTAAAAAAACAAATACGTTAAGACATTTGTAAAATATTCCAGAAATTAATAAATATAAAATGTAGGTCAGTTATTGTTTTATTTTTACAGTTGGTTTGTTATGAATCAGCGTGTTTTTAACGTCCTACAACGTACAAATTTTGTTTACGGAAACAGTTCGGATTACAATTTTCATAGAACTAGTCCTCGACTAATCTGTTTTGGATGTTTATTATTTTTAAATGACGACTGTCATCATCAGTTTGTTTGTTTGATTTTCTAAAACAAGGTCAAGACCCAGCTGCGATTATACTTAAGCAAGGTTGCCAGATATGGCGATGGTTTTTTCTAAATTACTCGAAAACCTATTAACATAGAAAAAAATTTATTGAGACTTTTTTGTTCCTTTTGATGTCTTCTATCATCCCTTAAAATTCATGCGTTCTATCTCCGGACACCCTGTATAGTCAACTTTTTCAAGATTTTGGAATTTATAGTTAGTTTGCTTTATTAAATAGGAAAGTAAATTTTTAAAGGCATTGAAAGAAGAATACTTATGAATTTTGTAAAAAAAGTCTTATTCAATAAAGCTGTCTCATGAATAAAGGTAATCTAAATACAATAGGGTGTTCGTAAATATTAACTAAAAGATTTTTGAATATTTTCAGTTTGTTAAGTTGCATTTATTAGTATATCGACTGGTTTAGACAAGCGAAATAGTCCGCTTCTCCTTTTGAAGATGCGAAGAATGCTAAAACCTTCACCAAGGTTACTATATATAAAGTAAAATAGGTCTTCGGAATTCAAAAAAATATAACAGCGATATTATTTAGAATTAGAACAATGTGAAAACGAATTTAGATTTTAAATTATTCATCTTCTACATATCTTTCTTCGAAAGTTCTTACACTGCTGAAGATATATCTCACACTTCTTTGAGTAACAATAATACGTGCAGTTGCAGAATCATAAATTGTCATTATACTCTTTAAGAAATAATTAATCTGTGAGTTTAAAGCCGTATTTTAACCTTGCTTATTCACTTCTGAATAGCTTTAGAAATGTGTGAGAGCGGTCGGGCAAAGAGGAGGACTTGCTAGACAGGATCGCTGGCCTACCTGTGAAGTTACTTTTATTGTATACCTAGATAAGGGTGGCTTTATAGATACTATAATAGTATACCAGACTAGACCATTATTACATAACGAAGTTTTAGTTTCGTTCAGAAATTTTTACTGAAATATTTTAGATATTCTACAGACGGACAAAAAACTGGATTGTACACCTTGTTCAAATAAACAGTTTCTATACCTATCTACTTCATTTTAACATAGACCCAACAGAAGCAAAATAACAAAGGGTTCTTTCTTGTTTTCTTTTATTTATTTCAAATCAATTGTAATAAGTTAGAAACATAAAAGCATTCTAGAGATTATTCAATTAAAGAAGTTTGTAGTAAAAGTGCAATTCCTCACAAAGCCTACTACGTAGGTAACACATATGCGAGGGCGGACATACCTCATAAAAATTTATTTATGGCAATTTTGCGGTCAATATAATTTTATAGTGTAATAAATAAACCAAACTGCCAAAAACTAATACTTTATAACCGATTCGAGTACAAAATGAAATAACTGAAAGAGTGATTTCTGTATCTTATATTCTCCGCACAAAAAATCTCTTTGTCGATATTAAATTATGCACAAAAAACCTTTATCTATCTACCTTCAAAATTTGTAAATTTTGAAAAAATACCAACTTGGAAAGACATTTTCCGTCTGTTTGTTTGGTTTTATATGTATAATGATACGTCCTTAAAATCTTTTCTTTTAAGAATTACCAAAAAACGAAAATTCGTATGCAAAAATTTGTTTACTCTATTAACAATATTTAAATGGAAATCTAACAGAAATTAGAGGAAATCACCATAGAAAAGGTATACAATATTTCACTTGTAAAAGTGCTTCTTTGACTTTTGAATTAAAAATTGAGAGTGACTTAAGCACACGTAAGTCATTTAAGTGGCTGCTATTTAAGGTACGAATAAAAGCACATAGCTTTCCTTGTTATTTTATTATGTACAGGTTATTTACTAGTAGTGCTGTAAATGAAAGAACGTTCTCAAAATGCTGATGAGAATGTTCGCGAACGTTCGCGCATGATAAAACCGTATCAAATGAACGTTCTCTTGGGGAGCATAATCAAGCACGTTCGCGAGCGTTCTCATAAAAATTCTCTAGAACTTTCAGAATAAAACCACACAAACGAGCATAAACAAAAAAAATGAAAAACGAGAATAAAATCGATACCAAACGATCTTAAATCGGCTGCCCACGCAAACGTGCACGTGTTACTCGTAGCTGCTGTCGGCGTCTGGTGTTCCAAAACCAGATTCTTTAATAAGCATAGTTTGCACAATGTATGCCATTGAAAGCATTAACAAGAAATTTGGGTTACCGGCCGATAGCACCACTTTTTTTTGTTCTAGTTATACAGGTTGCGGAGAAAGTCCCGGAACGGTCCCGGAAATATCTCGAGGCATGCACGTAAGATTAAAAAAACAAAAAACACGTCTTAAATATTTTTCAAAAAGCTATCCAATGATACCACACTAGACCCCCACCCACAGATGTGGAGGAGGGCAACTTTGAAATCTTAAACAGGATCCCCCATTTTTTTATTGCAGATTCGGATTCTCCATTAAAAAGTAAGTTAGTTTTCAATTAAAAACTTCCTGGTACGATCGTTCTCTGTCACCATACCCCCGCATCATAAGGAGAGTTATTCTTTCTCTTTCTTTTCTTTCTTCTTTTGTTGAAAGAGACATAGCGAAAAGAATAAGCGATCGACTGATAAAAATAAACCAAAAAAAGACCTAACAAATTTAATGAAAGTAAACTCTGAGAACAAAGATAAATGAACACGTTATTTTTTATTTTCCACTTCTACGTGTCATTTTTTGATATTGATTTGAAGTACGAAAAATCGTATTTTTACGATTACAGCACCATCTATCGAAAATCGATAAAAATTTGTCGGATAAAACTAACTTACTTTTTAATGGAGAATCCGAATCTGCAATAAAAAATGGGGGTTCCTATTTAAGATTTTAAAGTTGCCCCCTCCCATCCCCTGGGGGTGGGAATGGTTAGCTTTTTGAAAAATATTTAAGACGTGTTTTTTGTTTTTTTAATCTTACGTGCATGTCTCGAGATATTTTACCGTTCCGGGACTTTCTCCGCACTCTGTATATGAACTTTATATTTAATTTTTTTATATTTTGTTTATACAAAAAGTCACAAAAGGACACTACGCCGACCAAAAGCGGTGGACACTTTGCTGACCGGGTCCGCGGTCAGCGTATTGTTCAGTAGCAAAATTTATTTTAAGGGTCGGCGTAGTGTTCACGGTCGGAGTAGTGTCCGCAGTTGGTGAAGTGTCCGCGGTCAGCGTTGTGTCCGGTAGGCGTAAAGGTGCATACCTGAGCTTCTAAGCTAAATATAATGGCACGTATTCACATGCCATGATTAAAGGTGTCTCTAACTAAAGTTCTAATTAAAATCAACAAGAAAAAAGATAGCTTTATCTCATTGTAATGGGCGGAAAAGGATTAGAATTGATCACCATGGTAATTAAACACGTTATTAACTTAATAGGGAGATGTGAATACGACCCAACGAGTTTAATATTTTCTAATTTTCTATTATTACATTACTTTTTAACACATTACCTTCTAACAGTCAAGTTTACTACAACTAGCATTATAAATGAGAAGAGGAAAATTGAAGAATATTCGAGCATTTTGAGAATATTTCAAGAACTTTTGAAATTATCCTCATTTTGGATATATCTTTACAAGTTAAAGGTATATTCTCCAGTCCTGCTCACTTTTGAGGGTTTATTCTCGCTTTTTCTCGTTTGTGCTCCGGGAATATTCTCCAAAAAATAAATGCTCGAGCATTTTCCAACACTATTTACTAGTGACTGTCTGTGAACTTCGTTCTAAAACACTAGTTTAGCTAATCTTAATAAATATGAAAATATAGCAGTAGGTATTCCATGAAAAAAGTAAGTTGGCAATATTAAAAAATAATCATACAGGAATGTCAATAATTGTAAGTAATGTAATACAGTGAATACTCGCTAATTCGGACTAATTAAAACAGGGGCAATCCGAATCATCGCGGTTTTCGGATTACCGCGTCTGTAGAGTTACAATGTTTTATTTGTAAATAAATGCATTTAAAACATTCTGCAAAACATTTATTTAAAAAGAACTGAAAAAGAAGAAAAAAGAAAATATTTACGCAAAAAGTGTTTTAAAAACACAAGAAATAATATTCTGCATTAATATATCGTTAACCAAAAAAGGCGGTGATTTTTACTTGTTTCCTGTTTTTTGAACTTAATACGTTAGATAGAATTTTCTTTTAAACCTTCCGGCATCACAGTTGTTTCAAATTTTCTACTACCCATTGCAAATCCATCGCTTTTCAACTATTTCTTAAAGGGCTTCACTACGTGCGAATCATTGAACAGCTTTTGTCTTTTTTAAATTAAGTATCCAATTTTTACTCGCCCTGACGTCATCGTTTTGAAACCATCTTTAATAAAGTCACAATAGCGTGTAGAGTATACGAATCAGTGGAACCATAGCGTACGAGTGTGATAGCGCATACGTTGCATCGCGACTGCTTCCACTGTTATGCACCGCACGCTGCTGGATAATGATGCTTTGCCTTTTCGTCCAAAATTTCGGAGGATATCGGTGACATATCAAAAACCATCCAAACAACTTTTCTTCCATCTCCGGATATTCCGCAGGTTTTAAAGTTTTTTTTAACGTTGTTATATGATCCTTCAGATTTTGTAACAAATCTGGAAATGTTTAATATTAAGTTACAATGCGGTCTTTAAACATTTAACAATTTTTAAATTTACCAGAAAATCTTTTTATGTATGGCGGAGATACATAAAGTCGTAATTCGTAAAAGAAGTATCAATTCTTTTTTAACTTATAAACAAATATAAACCTTTGTAACTAATATGAATTGTGAAGTTGCAATGCAACCACTTCTAAAAAATACGTGACTTTTATGATAAGAATTTGCCAGACAAATTTATATAACGTAAACATAAATAAAATAAAATCATTTATCCAACACCTCTATATAAATATCATGTTTACTATGGTCATTTTAAATAAGGAAAGTGATTGTTTACTCTTATGTTACATTATAACCCACGTTGCCTCTAGCAACGAGGGTTATTTTTAAAAAACTCACTCCTTCAAAAATAACAACCAATCACCAGCTTACGTTACTTAATATTATTAAAATCCAGTCATCGTGCTAGAGTATTACCGTCAAAACTACAGACTAACTATACATTGCAAATTCGATGTTTAAACTTAAATAAAGAGGTGTTGGATAAAATGTTTGTATGGCACGCGTGAGTTAAGGATATTATCCACTCAGAAAAACTAACACTCTCAGGCCTGCCGGCCCTCGAGGGTAAATTTTTCGTTCGTGGATAATATCTTACTTAACTCACTTGTACCATAAATAACTATTATTTTATCTACAATGGTAGTTTTGTATCAAATTACACATCTGAATATCCATTGCATTCGTTACTATAAACAAAACTTGAGGACTAAAAACAATTAAATTGAAAGTTCGGATTATCAAAACCTTTAAATCCGGATTACAATAAACCCAATGTAAATAAATTGCTAGTCCGGATTATAGTGGTATTCGGATTAACGTAGATTCGGATCAACGAGACTTTACTGTATAGTGATATATAAAGACATGAATCTGTGTCCTGCTAATTAAACACACTTATTTCGACCATGTCTGTTATTAAATAAAAAATAATGAAAAAAATGCACATATAAATACAACAAAATAAGAACAACAAAGAAGAAAACTATTATTTATGGGCGTACTACACATCAGCCATATTTTGGAAATAGAACTAACATTTTCTTCAAAAGTCATACATAAATTCATAGAAAACACAAAAGGGCGCTATTTTTAATTAATGCATTTGGATTATCCATTAATTAAATTTGTTGTCTTATGTGTGGAATGTGTGAGGGTTGATGAAAACTAGCATTGCAAAACAATCTATCTACAAGCTATTTTGGTCAAATCTGCATAAGTAATTACTGTAAGAAATCCCAATTTATGTAGAAATATTCACTACCAGATTTAGTAAACGGTGTATTCCGCACACCTTGATATCCATTAATAACTGTTTTAGTCTTTCAAATTCAAATTTTTAAGGTATTAATGAACCAATCTTAATTGACCTAAATAAGATTTTAGAAATGAGCTCATGATACCAACAGTACCATACATATTTACCATGCATCATCTAAATAATAGGTTTTCTATAAAGTGAAAGTATATAAAGCCATAAATTGATCCCTGAGGAACCCCTATTCTAAAATATATTAAAAAATCAGTTCTAAAAATAGAAATGTTTATTGTGATTCGAAGAATCGCCAATTTATTAATGTTATCAACTGTTTCAAATAAAGAACATTAAAAGGATAACAACGACATTTAATATTCCACCTTCTAGATTCAATTTACTTATTAAAATCTATTTGTCCTATTAAATATTATTCAGTTGTTTCGGACTCTATTCGCTAAAGAACATTTACTATTTCGCCAACCAAATTTTTAATAGTAATTGTTCCATTATTTTAACCTTGTCCTCTCCAGTTAAATTGAAGTCCAGTCTGGTAGGGTCACCTTGGCCCTCAAAATTAATGCTATTTCAATTATTATTATACTCGCGGTATTCTAATGTGAATGCCACGCATATTCATTTGGAACACATTAAAAATTTTTTATTGTTTGTTATTTATTAACGCATTGCGTCCAGATATTAAAATTAATTCATTTAATTGTGAAACATTAAAGCTTGAACTTAGAAATAAAATAATTGCTATGATGTTTTGAGAAAACTATAAACACCATTGTTAATAAATGATTGTATACGTGAACTCTTTGTATATACTTAAATTAATAACTTTTATTTATTTATTTTTATTTAATAATTATGTTGGCTACCGTATCCGCACGACAAACAATAACAAATAAAATAATAATGCAGCTGCAATTGTATTATTAAAGTGCATCGTTTTATTTTTGTTGTTAAATTCTATGTCAATACCCAGCTGCATCTTATTAACTCAATCTTTCAATCAACAAATATTACTAATGCTTACATTAAGATGCAATTATGTAGTAGGTACACTTTAACAAAATTTAATTGTAACAAGATTCTATTACAAAAAAGGTGTTAATCAAGATTGTTATGCTTAATTGTTTTTATATTAATAATTATAGCTTGAAGGTATAATAATAACATGTAATCATAGTACGTTATAATAAGAGTTTTTTTACTATAAATGATTTGGATGCAAGCAGTTAAAACAAAGCAATGAATTGAAAAAATACTGTAAGTACTGAACATCCCACGCCTGAGTTGAACTTGTATTATTGAATGGAGTTTCTTAAGGCCATATTCACATAATATAATAACGCGTAATATAAATTATTTTGATAGTAGATATTATTTAAATCAGTATTATCACAAAGTCATATAGATTCATAAATAAGAAAATAATATGAGTTTACCTACGATGTGGTTCTACTGTGTCTTGATAAAAATAAATTGTAACAAATTTGATTAATATAGGGAAATGAAATTAGGAATATTTGTGAAAAGTGCTCAGAAACTACTATATCAGAAGATTTATTTAGAACATTTCAAGGGTTTGATATATTTTGGAAAATTGAATCGTTTTCCAAACTGATCTGAAAAAAACTAGAGCATATACAGTACAGTGAAGTCTCATTGATCCGAATATACGTTAATCCGAATACCACTATAATGCGGACTAGCAATTTATTTATATTGGGTTTATTGTAATCCGGATTTAAAGGTTTTTGATAATCCGAACTTTAAAATTAATCGTTTTTAGTCCTCAAGTTTTATTTATAGTAACGAATGCAATGGATATTCAGATGAGTAATTTGATACAAAACTACCGTTGTAGATAAAATAAATGATTTTATTTTATTTATGTTTACGTTATATTTGTCTGGCAAATTCTTATCATAAAAAGTCACGTATTTTTTACAAGTGGTTATATTGCAACTTCACAATTCGTATTAGTTACAAAGGTTTATAAGTTAAAAAAGAATTGATACTTCTTTTACGAATTATGACTTTATGTATCTCCGCCATACATAAAAAGATTTTCTGGTAAATTTAAAAATTGTTAAATGTTTAAAGACCGCATTGTAACTTTAAATATTATACATTTCCAGATTTGTTACAAAAACTGAAAGATCATATAACAACGTTAAAAAACTTTAAAACCTGCGGAATATCCGTAGATGAAAGAAAAGTTGTTTGGATGCTTTTTGATGTCACCGATATCCTCCGAAAGTTTGGACGAAAAGGCAAAGCATCCTTATCCAGCAGCGTGCGGTGCATACGAAACAGTGAAAGCAGTCGCGATGCAACGTATGCGCTATCACGCACGTACGCTATGGTTCCACTGATTCGTATACTCTGCACGCTACTGTGACTTTATTAAAGACTGTTTCAAAAAGACGTCAGGGCGAGCACGATACACCCACAACGGTATGACAACGCGCAGCTCGATAGTCTATCCTTCTCTGGTTTGTGACGTCAGTGCGAAGCAAACCAGGCTTGTTTCGCATTACGTTCTTATGTATAATGATGTTTTTATCATTTATAATGGCAATGGTTAGTAAAGTATGACGTTTGATAATCGTTCTAATATTAGCCACTTAATATTAAAGGCATAATTAATAAATTATAGTATGAGGGAATGTTATTATTTATAATTATGCCCGTATTGCCCGTGGTGCATATAACGATTTATTTTATTTTGATTCAAAAATATTCCAAATTTTAACAATTTACTAATCATGTACCGCCGATATGGATCGTTATGCTTTCTATAAAATATATATAATAGTAAAATTTGTTAGGGAGGTACTTAGAAAAATAATATATAGGTAGATACTAAATAATCGAAAGTTACCATATCACTAAATTTAAAATTGTTTATTTTTATTAATTACAACAAAGCCAATGTTACTTAATGAGAAATTAAAACAGTTTAAACAGTTCTCAAAGTATTCGCTTTTCACAAAACAAATATATTGCCTTCTACCTTGACTTGTTTTTAGAATTTGTGAATTTAGATATTTTCTTTTCCATTTTCTTCTTTAAATTTTGCAAACTTACTTGTTACTTACTTATCGAAAGTATTTTATACCAGTTCCTTTTGTATTCCTGTTATAATTGCAACAGTCAGTAACAGCACAACCAGGCATACTGTTCGATATATACCTGTGTAAGAATTTCACCTTGTTATCTTCGATATTTCACAAGTTTACACTCACCAAAACAAAAGGAATTTCAAAATTAATTATTTAAAGCCGCTTTTCCTAACATACACCCACCGTACTGTGTAGCTGGAAGAGATCAAATGGGAGGAAAGTTAGAGTCCTAGGAAAGTTGCTTCGCAGCGACGTCACATGCGCGCGGAGAACGAATTTTGGTCGTGAAGCTGGCATACCGTTGTGGGTGTATCGTGAGGGCGAGTAAAGATTGGATACTTAATTTTAAAAAGACAATTTAAAACAGTTTTTGCGTATATATTTTTGTAGTTTTTTTTTAAATAAATGTTTTAAATGCATTTATTTACAAATAAAACATTGTAACTCTACAGACAAAACCGCGATGATTCGGATTGCCCCTGTTTTAATTAGTCCGAATTAGCGAGTTTCACTGTATAATATACTATTTTTTTCTTTTCATTTTTTGAGAGTCCTTATACCTAATTATTAGCATCAACATGTTTCAAATGTGCGGAAGTTAAAAGTCTCACCAAATTATATTTGTAATGCTTCTAAAATTTTAGTTATATCAACTTTCAAATATTTTCGCTTTTTTGATTTTTAATTCTATCCTCGTTGGGGCCCCTTTTATAGCTAGTAACCTAATACACAGCCGCAAAAAATAAACCATCAACTTTCATAGTTCCGACAAAAAGAAAAAAACAGAAGGTGATTTAAATATTATGAACGAAATCTTCAAAAATTTAAAATTTTTATTTTTTCTATAAAACAAAAAAAAGAGATCGCTCCTATCTCATTAAAAACAAAGTTAAGGTAGGTTAACACAAAAAACATAATAATGAATGATTGCGGTAGTTATAATAACAGCAGTAATAATGATTGTTATTATGGTTATGAAAGGTTTTATAAACTACCTGGCATGAAAAATTTTAATATCCTCAAAAATTACATAAAAATAGGTCTTGTGGGTAAATTATACATTACGTTGAAGCTTCCGGGAAAGAGTGTAGGGTATTAGTAGGGAACGCAAACGATTATAATAGTTTTTTCTAAAGACTAAATAACAAATTTCTAAAAGGTTATTGTTTATAAGTCTAATACGAGTTCTGCAACATATATACAAACAGATGTTGCATCAGAATGCATTCCAAGGTCTTTAAGGGTGTCTGTCTATCTATTATACGAGGGTTACACGTGCAGTTGGGGAAGTTTTTAAAATGAAGTGCATTCAATGTCAAAACCATATGGAACTAAAAAAACTATAACACAATTTGTTTGTGCTGGTAAAAATAACGCTAAAAATAAATTTTACAGCTTTTCAAGTGTGGAAGCGTGACTGCATGTTGGATTCCCCAGTTTTAAGAGAGGAAATGTGGAAAACGTCTATCTTTCTCAGCCAGACGCCCAGATAAGAGAATAGAATAAATCGTTTGTTGGCCCGCGACAATGTCCTGATAGTGAATGTATTTATTGATGTATTTCAGATGTGTTTACGTTCTGACCAAGTAAACATGGTTATCAGAAATGTAAATTATCCAAACAAACTGAATAAATTATTGTGTATCACGTATTCAGTCAATGGTACAGAACACGTGAAAAAAACCACGTCACAATAACGACAACTTGAATAAATATACAAATGGTACCATTTCTGGGAACGGTGGCAATAAAAGCTTGAAAGGGCTACTGTTTGCAGTTAATCAACAATAAATAAGGAATAAAATAACAATAGCGGAGGGGTCGAGAAGGTGTTCCTGCAAGGCAGCCGGTATCCTGCTTATTAATAATCTATAGCGATCCTGCTGAATCCTCAGGTCCACTCTACTCGCCCCATCCCAGTGTGTACGCAATGTTTTGGCAGGTGCCAATGTGCACAGGTAGTACGTACGTTCATGCTGCGTGTCGTGTTTGTTGACATCGATTTGTTCGTATAAACAAGCAGAAAATGAATGAGCACGAACTACATAGATTTATCGCGACTAAAAAGATTTTTATAGTTAAATTAGAGTAGACCGCGCGCGAACACCTTCTCTACATATACTGAGTCAATTTTTCGTAATATACATCATCGTATAATGACGAAATTGTGATCACATCACTAAAAACAAGCAAGCGAATCCGCGGCCAGACAAGCAACAGACTACTCGACCAGTCGCTCATTCAGTACAATCGGTCGGATTCCATCCAAACGAAAGCGAAGGGAGAGCGAACGAACGATCCGGGCTAAAAGTATATCCGAGAACGGCGGGGACCGCGCAAACGTACGTAGGTCTAGACGCTGAACTCTTGCTCATTAAAAGGAGCTATACTAAAATAGTTACTATAGGCCAACAAGCGTGCGCACGGAATAAAACGGCATGACTGGAATGGCAACTAATGGATCGATCATATATACTTATTACATAACAACCACTATGTCTATCTTGCCGCATGTGTACACTCTTAGCCGCAAATGTCACGCACTTTTCCTTTTCAGCCGTAAACGCACCGCAGAACGCATGCACATGCTCCGTTCAGCCACGTTGTATGACCTCCTTCGACACCGTACTGACAAATTTCATTAAAACTACCCAAAATACCAAGTGCTAACGTCCGAATTTGCAAATTAGGGTTATAAGGTAAAAGGGGAAATCGTCCACGCTGTAACGGTTTTAACCGTGTCATAACCATAGCTAGTGCAGTCGTTAGTCCCGGTCAGGGGCGCCGAGAGCTAGTAGTGCTAAACCTGGGGAAAGTAACTTTAATTGACTCCTCGAATAAGAATGAAATGTAAATCAAAAAGTAACTAATAAGCACACGAGTCTTCTAGCTAAATTTCTAGTGCCTTATTTTAATTAAATATTCATGATAGCGTTAGAATTTACACAGTATAAACGCTTAATTGACAATAATCTTCATCTATCTACACTGTTAACTTTGAAATTATTATAATATTTTTACTTTCCTCTGCCTGTATGCGAAAATTTTAATAGGTTATTGTACTATTAGGGTGAAATTTAAAAAACAACGCGAATTATATTCGACATACTTAATCCGATACAACCCGCATACGAAACCTTATTATAATATCCAAACATCTGACATCCGATATACGTATATACACTTGTATATGTATATCGAAAGTTTATTCGGTATTCGAATCCGTCCGATATTCGAATTTTATCCATTTTTTTTATTTTAATCACCATTTAAATTTAATTACTAATGCGTACTTATTCCTTAACATTTTTATCTGATCTTCACTTTCGGAGTTTTGTGCATGTAATAAGTTATTTCGGCGAATTAATATTCAATATTTATTTAGCAACTTGTCGTTGGCTTTGTTCCTAGGTATCCTTAAATTGTTTAGCTGTTCGTTAATAAATGATTTTTCATTGCAAATTGCAATTAAATAGAAGTATTATACATGGTCCGTATTTACCTTCTCAAATTGAAAGGATGCTTTGCATATAAAATACTTAATTATATACATATTCAACATCAAACCCATGTTCAAACGTAAACTTACTTTCTATTATTTTTAATAGAAATATTTTTCGAATAGTCGGATCGGAATTCGAATACTCTTCGAATAAACAGAGATACCCGATCCGATCTGCAGGGGCGTCCTCAGCGGTGTGCGAAGGTGTGCACGGCACACAGGCAGCGAAATTCTAGGGCAGCCAAATGAATTTCAATTAATACACTACTAGGGAAACCTTTGCAAGACCAGACGGTCAAAAGCATTGAAGGATTTCCCTGTATACAACATTCGATGTGTAATTACAATTCTTCGAATTTTCGTGAGTGATTATTTAAATAAACGCAACCAAACATAACCAGTTGATAATTCTAAGCCTAGCACTCCTCTCTACCAGCTTACCCTTCTCTCTTCCGACATATATTCCTCTCTGGCTTACCCCTTACCACCGGTTTATTCTACATACATACATACGGAAATTCTACCTTTCGAAATGATAAGAATAAAATCAAAAATTGATCTTGTTTAAAACATTCTTAAAAACGTCTATTAGTACTTACACTCAAGGAAAAAAAACGCACCACTTGAAAACGCACCAAAAATACTGAAACTTCAAATCGTCATAACTCGGCGGATTTTTGACGAAAATGGATGAACCTTTGAGTGCTAAAAAGTTTAAAGTATCTAGTTTGAGGGCGTGCAAGTGAATGTTACGTTTAAGCTTTTTCGCTTCCCGCCATCCCCCGAAGAATAAAAAATGTTTTTGATTCAAAAAATGTCAAACTTTAACAGCTTGTACGGTGTACCAAAAAAATCGTGGACCCAATCGACCACCAGGGCAATAAAGTTCAGCTCTTTTTCTGTAAAGTTCTCAAAACTTCGAGTGCCTACGATGACTTGGCGCGAAGTTATGAATCTTTGAAATTTACCCTGCATTTTGTCGGGAGTCTTTCGTCTTCTGCCAGCGACATTACCGGTTGAGTTTGAACATTTTTTCCCAAATTAAAAAATTTTGAAAAATGTTTTTAATTAATAAAAACATTTTTTCCTTAACTTTAATTTTTTTAACGTGTAACGCCGACATCATTACCCGATGTGCACCATGAGGAGGGTGTCGGTCGGATTTTGCACATCGTATGTGTGTCGCATGCTAACTCCTACCTCCAAAAGAGCAACAATTCGTGCACGTTGAATGCCCGTTAATTGTGGCATTGTAACGCTTCGAATAACTTTCTGATACTGATTAATTTCAACATTAGTAAAATAAAAATCAAAACATTAATTTAGGCACTTGCACATCGGGTAACGTTGTCGGCGGTTACACGTTAAAAAAAATGAACGTTAATAAAAAAGTGTTTTTATTTATTAAACATTTTTCAAAATTTTTTGAATTTGGAAAAAATTCATAACTTTGCACCAAAAAATCGTAGGCACTCGAAATTTTGAAAACTTGACAGAAAAAAGACTGAACTTTATTGCCTTGGCGGTCGATTCGGTCCACGATTTCTTTGGTACGCCGTACAAGCTGTTAAAGTTTGACATTTTATAATAAAAAACATTTTTTTATCTGCGGGCGGGTGCGGGGGGCGGAAAGGCGTTTACGTAACATTCGCGCTCACGCCTTTAAACTAGACACTTTAAACTTTTTAGTACTCAAAGGTTCATCCATTTTCGTCGAAAATCCGCCGAGTTATGACGGTTTGAAATTTTGGTATTTTGGTGCGTTTTCAAGTGGTGCGTTTTGTTTCCTCAAGTGTATTTCAAAAACATGACATAAACATAGTGTTGGCAAGTTTCCTGCGTTTTATACAAACAATATGAAACTGCTTTGAATAAGCAATTGCCATCAGCTATTATTTGTATAATTCGTCTATTGTTCTTAATTTTCGACTATGCGGGTTTTGTCTACGCAGCCTAATAATTTTTTAAACATTAACCGCGTGTTAGCCGCTCATTAATGATGAAAGTGGATGGTTGCATCACCTTTTTATATTTATAGGCTGGAGCATTTACGAATCTCACCACCGTAGAAAGTGAGAGGCCGCCCCAAGTGAATGTCCGATTCGCCCGTCTCAAATTAAATATTTTAGAGTTTTTCAAATTAAAAATATAAACATTAAAAAAATATAAAAATTAAGTAGTGTCGACTAATCTGCACAGCGAAAGCTTTAATATAAAAAAAGAATCTCTTAGATCGGCCCGGTGGAACTCTCAAATGAACTGGAACAAAAATAAGCCGTGTGTTTTAAATATATAGATTATATGGCGTCGGACAGCGATAACAAATTCCAAATCAAAACTGCCGAAAAAATAATATATGATGCTATAAGATTATTGAGGTTAGAAATGCCAAATAATAAGCGTAGACTGTAGCCATCAATTTAAAACATTTGTGTTTATTATTTTCGTTCCACGAAATCTTGATGTTCTCAATACAGTTGTTTATTTCAAAGAATTGAAAAACGTACTCATTTTAATAAAAATTATAATAGCCGTATTTAGTTACAAGTTTTGAATGACTTTATGAAGTTATCATGACGCCTAAAGACGTATATATCTTTGTTTCACTTGCATATTATTTGTTGTTTATACCTGTGATACGAATTATATGTATAAACAACATCATAACAACTAGGGCATTATAAGCGGGCGTTACATTCTATAACGCCCGCTGATCGTTTACTGCAATCGGAGCCGGCGTTACGTTCAATAGTAATTTCGATCATTAGGCCAAAAAGGATATGTTTGCGTATGAGTGCGTTGCAGGTGTTGCAACACAACAAAAAATAACGAGTATTTGTAACGTAGTTTCTGGGTGCGTAATCCACGAATTCTTATGTGCCGCCTTCTGTTGTATAATTTATATTGTATCAAAGATATTTTAAAAACTCATAGTAGTGTACTATTTTTTAACTCTAAAACCTTTAAAAGACACTCGCTGGGAAAGCCGCGTTGCGGCTTTAATAAAACCATTACAATAAATGAACTATTACAGTAAATTATTAAAATTAAATATTACTATAGAGTCAAAATTCTATTATTACAATATTTGCTGTTGACAGTGGTAAAGTAATTTAACAACTATTTTAAAATTTAAAAAAGTTGATTATAGTGACACATATTAGTTTATCTTTTCCTGATATGATATTATTTAATTTGTATATTGGTACAATCTGAAAAAATAATTGACATTTATAAAATAATTTATTGGAGCAGTGAGAATTGGTGTTTTTGAAAATAACATTTACATCAATATTTCAAGTTAAGGAGGCCATCGCAAACTCTGATCTTAAATTTTCCCATTTTAATTTCTGACTGTTCTGCGTGGCTTTAGACACCTTGTATAGGAAATATACACAGTGTGTTTTACTTTACAGTTTGATACCTTTATATCTTTGTTATTCACAATCGAATCAATTCCAATTGCATTTCAATTATAATTGAAGAAACGCCAGCCTCGGTGGATTAGTGATTTGCTTCATAATCCAAGAGTCGCAGGTTCGATCCCCGGCTGAGCTGGTAATTTTTCTTAGCGGAGAAAAATTAAAAACATGCCTTCTTCTGGGATAGGAAGTAAAACTGTAGGTCCCGTGTCAATGCGATGTTTGGCACGTTAAAAATCCCTACTGGGGGTGGAATTCCCCCAGATTCGGCAAAATTCTAGTAGGGTCTACCAAATGATCATAGTAAACGGTGTCATGAGGCACGAAGGATGCTCCGCCATCCTGATTCTTCGCCCAAAAATATATTGAAGAAACATAGTAGGTCTTGTTTAATTGGAAAAGTCGTTACTGAAAATCATAAAACCAAATTTTGGATAAAAAGTTTTAAATGTTAAATGTTAAAATGTTAAAACCTTATTAGAATTGAACTAAAAATTCTATTTTTGTGTAAAAGATTGCTATGGAAATTGACAACAAAATTTTGTTTACTCTAAAATGTTTACTAAAAGTGTAAATTCATTTAAGTGTCATAGTAAGTTGTGTTGGAATTTTATTTAACAAAATGGCTGATATTATTTGTCGTAGAAAGGAATAACCATTTTGTTTAGAACTGCCTCTCCTTAACCAAACGATGAGTAAATATTGTTTGATCTTTTTTATTACTACGAGTATGATCAGTCAAAAGGGGGGGTCAGCATATACGGGGGCAGCAGTAATAATCTTTGCACAAGAGCAGCCAAGTGTGTAGGGGCGCCCCTGCCGATCTGTATCCGGCGTAGTCTGTATTCTGTCTAATTCGAATCGGATCGGATACAGATTTCGGATATCTAATTCGCAATTCTATTATTTGGTACATTATAGGACTTATCATGTTCTAATCAGTAAAGTATGCCATTATTCTGCCCTTTCCTGATAGTTATAAGGAAATTATTTTAGTTATTTCTCTCATAGTGTTTATTTCATTACATTATTTTTTTATATTGAGATTCTTCTTGAATGTCTTATTATATTAGGAAAGTATCTTCGATAAGAATAAGCGAAATAAAATTTACAAAAACTATCTTTAAGAACACCAACCTACAATTTAACTTAACATTTTTATAGTTACTCATCAGTTATCAGATCATATTATTATATAACGTGTACATTAAGATGGAACAAATTCATTATCTAGAACTGATTTTTATTTTTAATTGCTTAATTTTTGCTTAATAATATTTTTTCTGATATCAACATTGTTGCGAATATGGCGTCCTTTTATCTAAAAATCTGTAACGAGCCATTATTTTGAATATTCAATTCACAGATAATTCGAATTTAAATCATAGATAATTTTAGTCTGTTTACAACCTAAAATAGCTAAATCTGATGTTTTTGTTTCAAGTTACACATTTAAACGAAGTCATTATTTGTATCAATATAATTGCATTTCACACATGTATCCAAATTCAATTTTTGATCACGTATTTAAACCATTTTGTTTATTGTGTCGCCAACAAGAATAGCTATATAAAAGTTATTTCATTGAAGCAAGTTAATAAAATTGTCTTATCAAAAATATACAGCATTTTATAATCCCTTTTCAATCAAATAGATTGTTTATATATAATAATAATTTCTACTACCCATTACCTGAAAAACCAGGTCCCAGGTGATTATTACTATTACGCAGGCCCAACGTGCGGCTGTAGCCGACTTAACAGATGGTATTAATACAAATCCCACATTTGTGTTACAGCTAAGGAAAACTGCAGAAAACCTTAACCAAATCTCCAGGTACTAAGAGCCGGGAATCCGGACTGCTTGGGTGAGAGAAGAGCACGCTAGTCCCTACACTACCAAGGCTGAAGTTTATTTTTTACTTTAAGTTTCTTAGAGATAAACATTTTCGCCTCCGCGGAGATGATTTGGACACTGGTCGGAAGCAAGTCTACCTCGTCGCAAAGTTAGTGAAACTCCAAAAGAGAATTTCAGATCTTTCTTTGTGTTCCAGAGTTTTCAGTAATTTTAATAATAATAATTTTAGTTTGCCGGCAATGCAATTAATAATCAACACAATAAATAGTGTAATCTAGCCTTCTTTTTTGTGAATGAACTGTGAATTTGGTAGAATTATTTCTCCTGTTAATATTTATTAAACTTGAGTGTATTCCGTGTTTCATATCATACGTAAACAGGTATAATAAATATCAGATTTTGTTAATCTCCAGTTTTAATAACGACATAAATAACGTCGCCCTTTTTCTTTTTACAAACCAACTAATGAATATGTGATTCGAATGATAACAATTCATTGATCATGCAATATAAACCAAAAACTAATAAAGAGTTAAGCTAATAAGCTAGTAGAATTGGAGAAAGGCTTAAAGATTTAATTAATAAAGAAGTTCGGAGTTCAACAATAACTGTCCTGTGTTTTTCCAGCAGCAACGTTAATGTGTGAAAGTTTTTTGTGTGGCTTAAACAAAAGCAGTAAGTGTTTTAATAATTAATTCCAATAAATCAAATAGAAATTAAAAATAGACAAATTAATTATAGGCAAAGGGAGGATTGGCTATCCACAAGGGGCGTTAACTGCTCTGTTCCTGTAATAAAACATAAACAGCATGTAAACCACGTTTCAGTAAGCATTGTAAATTTATCTCCATGCATACAACTGTACGCTAAAAACAATAGTGCCAATACAAAACAACGACATAGCATAGAAGTCAACACTTACTAAATTAGTTATTAAACAAAATAATAAAGGCACACGCTCACACACTCCATTTCAGAATATTCAAAACAATTTGGTGTTCTAAACTTTTTGGTAATTTGAAGTTTTTTCTAAAATTGATGTAGATTTGAAACAATATACTACTCCTTGATCCGAAAAGTAATCCTATCACTGTTAATTTATCTACTTTGAATTTGGACTTGTGAAGATTCGAAGTTAGATTACAAATGTCGCATTTCTTTCTGTCCACCTCATCATCCTGTTCCAGATTCCTCTTAAATCTAATTGTGCAATCAATTATATATCCCACCTTGTGGTCCTTCTCGACTGCAATGATGTCGATATGTCTAGTTACATTGTCTGAAATACCATGTACTTCTTCTTGAACTTCAAAGCCTCTAGCTTGAGATGGCACAAGCCAGCATCATCCTTGGTTCATTATGACGCCTAATGCACAGCAATTCACAAAGGGCGCAGTCACCGAGCACGTGACCAAGTGATTCATACTCATTATACTATCTGCAACGAGTTGTGCCGGTACTTCGTCCAGGGATGCTACGACCAGACGCCATATTTCAGGTCATTTTCACGAAATCTCGCCATTTGAATAGACCTTGAATAGAATATTTGCGGTTGTATATCCACCTATTAGCGTGCTTGACTGCTGGTAAGTTATTTAAGTTATTACTCCTTGGCCCTTCTACTTGTGAGAACACCATTCAGCATAAGCTTGTTCCGTGAGAGGAAGTCCCGCTGACTTACTGTCAATTGGTTTCAGAGAAGATTTAAGATATTGTTCGATATTTAGTTTTTTCAAACAAACTTGGGATTTAGTTTTGAATGATTCTGATTGAACTGGTAGATAGACACATTTAGAATTTTCTAGAAATTTGAATTTGTTTATCTGTTGTAGCTGTCGCAAAATAGTTTTTTGTATTCTCCGAAGTTCGTCAAAGGTCTTCAGATTTTTAACATATTTTAGGAGACATAAAATATGTTAAAAATCTGAAGACCTTTGACGAACTTCGGAGAATACAAAAAACTATTTGGTGTGTCACCAGGAATTTAGAGTATTTCACGAACAGAACTTATTTAGAAGTTTTGTCAATATTACCAAGAAAATTTTTATCAAGCTGTTTTATAGTTAGTAAAAAAACTACTAAAATAAGAACACATCATTTAAACCCCGAATTATTTTGGCAACTACATACCGTATATACGTATTATGTATATAAGCAGTTCTGATCTTATCTATTTGGAACAAAGTTTATTTTAATCAACGACTATATACCTCTGGTTTGGTTGAAAAATTTGGAATAACCTAATTCAAAATTAACTACATGCTCATTCAAATTAAAATGATTTAATTTTTATATTAAATGCTTATCAGGAAAAAACGACAAAATAGCAGACGCTATTTTTCGTATTCCATCCCTTAACAATCATCGATGATATTATAGAAAATATAGATGACATTTTGTATGAAGAGCTGATCCTGATCTTTCTAGCATAATTCTTAACAGACCAGATTTACCTGACTTAACTGATTTTTGACATTGCTATCTAGTGTCTACCACACAGCCGCATCTAAAAATGTTATCGAATCTGGTACCATACATACCAAGAAAGATCAACGCCTAATGTGCCTATTTAAAATTACAACTTCAATGCTTTTTATAACCAAATTGAATTTGTGCAAACAACCAAAACACACAAAGTCCATCAATGTGTGAGACAAGTCGACCAATACAAGTCTTTGTAAATGAACAAAATCAAAACGAAAAATTTACGTCGTATACGTAGTACATAAAAATGACTTGGTCAAATTCAAAATTATCACGAAGGTAAAAATAACCACAGAGAAAATCTTAGAACATCTGAATACAAGATATTTTTAGAATTGAATTAATAGTGATGTCAAAACCTGTATAGATAATTGCTAATTTTGCAAAAAATATAAATATAACGCACACGCAATAAAACAACCCTTAAATTTACACCCTACTTTAAATCGACCATTTCACACTATACATATTAACAACAGGGGCGGATTTACCATTAAACGAAATAAGCTATAGCTTGGGACCTCGGGTTCCAGGGGAACACAAAATTACTAAATGACATTACAGATTTGCTAAATTACATGAAAAAATGGTTATATGTTTAGGTATAGTGAGCTAATAATGTGCTGAAGCTAATTGTAATAAATTTTTATATTTAAAATGTGTAATAAATTTACCTCGAATAAAATTGTTATTGGAAGGCATATTTTAATTTTTTCAATAATTTTGAACAAGAAAGTTAAAAGCTCAATTCTAATAATTTTTTTAATCATTCAACAACATTCATATTCTAACATACAATGATAACACAGGCCCACAAAATAAAAACGTCTTGTAGTTGAAAGGTGAAGTAGTATACCGTATTTCCATCATCCAAGGATTTCGACATAACCTCAAAAAACAACTCAAAAAGTTTATAAAATACGTTTCTCGTAATTAAAGTGTTATTATCGAAAGTACGGGCTTCGGGCCTTAAAAATGGTAAATCCGCCCCTGATGAGCAGCCTAGCTTAATAGCGGCTTTTTCAAAATTTGCTTAGTCCTACTATTTGCAATCAAGTAATATTATAGATGTAGTAGACTGATTATTTCATTTCATGATACCCTATTTTACGCGAAGAATTCTATAGTAATTGACCACAATTTGATAAACACAAAATTATTTCTTTATTAAACAATAAAGAATATTAAAGCCCCACATGATAATTGCAACAACCAATTATTATTGTCGCAACGATATTTAGACAGTGCTGGCCAACTAGTCAATCAATTATTTTAGGAATTGTATATTCACCAAATATCAAAACAGGTATTGTTTAATGGAATCGGTAAATTAATCAAATTTCTTACAGGTAACCTAGATGCCAAAGATTGCAAACGATACAAAGACCTTATTACCCATTCCACGAAAAAATCAACCAGAGCGCAAAAATTAAATTTTTTTTGTCTACTTCAAACTTGTATTTTATTTCGTCTTTAATATTGTATGGGCCCACCTAAACAATAATTTTCCAAATCTATTTTTGCACAAAACATTATTGTTTAAGTAAAAAATGGTACTTTTGTATTTATGCAATAAAAAATTCGAAATATAAAGAAGAATTTGAAGTGGTTAAAGATTAATGAATTAATCTTTTTATATAAAATGCTCACAAAATGAACCTGAAATTTAGAATATTTAAATATCTTTCCGTGTAGAGGCATTCTTTTAATGCTTAGCAAAAATAGGGTTGCTTTTTAATTTTGTATTTATTGATAATGGATTCATATTCGTAGATTGCATAATATGAATTAAAATAATCAAAAAGACAATAAATGCTCTAGTGAGTATAGTTCATTTTGTGAGCTTGTCTCCGTCCGTAACGCTTGGGACAATGAGACGTAACTGAAATATATTTTTTAATTTGTTTATTTGTGTAAAAATAATGAAATAAATAGTTTTTCCTAGAAATTTAGTCATTGCTTTTCAGTTACAAACCGTTTTTTATTTACAGAACTAACTTGTTTCTCAGACATTTAAATAAGTGTTGGATTCTTTTAAAATGTGTTGTGCATAAAAAATTTGCCCCATGTTCGTAACACTATTTTCCTTTTATAATTTTTCTATTCTTAAATGAATTTTAAATTTTAATTTGATGTTTACAAGAACAAGCCGAAATATTCAACTACACTATGGGCACTTTCCAAGCAAATATTGAAGCTCTTGCACAAAATCAAAATCTTTTGAATCAAAATCTCGACAAACTTATTCATAATACATTACAAATTACGCAAAATATAAGAACAAATTTTATATGTCAAATGGGAATAAAATAGGTTTAGCCATTAAAAATAAAAATTATTAAAAATCAAAGTGCGGTCGGCGCTTCTACATCTATATATTCTCGAGATTGATGTTAATTCAAGGCGAACATTTAAACCTGGACGGTGCATAAGCTGTATACAAACGGTTAGCTTTAACTGATTACTTTAAATTACTAATTCATGAAATATTAGGAATCAGTTCTGCTTTTGCTGTCTCAGATCAATCGATCTAATCCTTACAACTATTTATTACAACTGGTATTGATTTAGAAAGCTCGCTTACCTTTGCTGAAAACCATCAGTTACATTTACCACTAATAACGCTTTACTCGTCAGTCGTAGCACAAATGTCAAATAATTTACAAAAACTACAGACGAAATCTGAAATACCCTATAACCATGAAAATCTAATCTTTATGGCTCACTAATTTGGTTAAAGGCATATTAAAGGAATACTATTTTTACGATTATACAGGGTGTAACTAATATAACTGGAAACCTCGTAATGGAAACCTATAATAATTTAGAAAATCGCGTTTTAGATTTTAAGTGCGCCCACTGTACTCACATAACATTAAACATACGAAACCAGCAAAAAATTATAAAAATTTTTCGGTTTATTTTTTCGAAAACTAGCAGGAAGCGACCACATGCTGATAAGGAAAATATGTTCTAAATCGTTACAGCAACCCCCATTACAAGGTTTCTAGTTCTATTAGTTACACCCTGTATATGAAGTTCCTCTAGTATTGTTTATTATTTCCAGCCTTACTTTGTGGAACTCCATAATCATGAAATAAATAAAGATTAGTAAAAAGTTTCACAGTATTTATTAAAATATAACCTGACAATATTGTTTCGACAGCTAAGCTGTCATTATCAAAGGTAATATAAACATAAACAAACACGTCGCTAAGGTAGATACAAAAATAGGTAACTAGATAAAAAGATAAAAATAATTAGAATTAAATATTTAACACTTCCAGTAACGGAGAATTATTGAGCTCAAGTTGTTCATTCATTAAAGGTACTCTAAGTTTGTGTTTGTATATCTCAAATGCTTCTAAAATGTCTAATTTGCGTTTGTTATTACACAAATGTAGGAATTTAATATTATTTTAAGGAGTCATTGGGTGATTTTGTTCTAAAAAGTGTTTTGCATAATTAGATTTTTCAGGATGTTTATTTTTGTAATGACGTACGTGGTCATTATACCTTATGTCAAAATTTCGAAGTGTTTGCCCAATATATACTGAACTACAAAAAGAACAATTTAAACGGTAAATGCCCGATTTCATGATATCATGTGTTCTGTCTTTAGCATTAAATAAAAATGAAAAAGTGTTAGTGTTGGGTTTAAATGTTATTTTATAATTGTTGGTTTTTCTTAGTATATGTGCAATCTTTTCTGATATTT
This sequence comes from Agrypnus murinus, assembly GCA_929113105.1. Classification (NCBI taxonomy): domain Eukaryota; kingdom Metazoa; phylum Arthropoda; class Insecta; order Coleoptera; family Elateridae; genus Agrypnus; species Agrypnus murinus. Next base: position 114,356,726 of record OV816023.1, on the reverse strand, counting down.
TACTAAAATATGGTATATATATGTAATTTGTGACTTCTGTTTGATTGTCAATGGGATATATTCTTTTGATAGCTATAATAGTATTATAATAATAGATAATAGTATATATTATTGTAACGTTCTTTTTAAAATAATAATCAAAGATGCTGTTTAAAATCGTCTATTAATAAAGAAAAGATTATTTACAATGCACTTAATTAAAAAACACTATAACTATAAACTATTTAACAAACTATTTAAATGCTAGGTATTTACAAATTTATATGAGGACTATTTATATAAAAAAACTATATTACAATAATTATTAACATTTATTTATTCAGAGTACATTTCACTATGCCGGTCAAACATTAACTAACTCCCTTCTACTCGCGACTCAATTTATATCTTTCATACGATGACTCATACATCTAGAATGTTCGATGACGTGTTGATGAGTCATACACGCAGCTGCTGCTACGTCACGTCGATGAGGCGTGTCGATGAGTCATACTCGCAGGTGTTGATTGATGAGTCATAAAGTTGATGACTCATACACCTAGAATGTTTGATGACGTCATATGTGGGTTTACTATTCGTTACATTATCTTTTTGTTTAATTAAAGTGTCAATAATAATAATAATAATAATAATAATAATAATAATAATAATAATAGTCTTTATTTCCCAATAAAAAAAACATGATTCTTAATATATAACTAAAATGAGGCGAAGTTCAGCATCAGTCATATACTGATGCTGCTCTACCACTTAACCTCTTTCCGAACTTAAGAATAATGAACGAAATAAATAATAGATAATAAAAGAATAAATGAAATAGGTAGACTCCATACACATTTAACAACGTAAGTTTAATTCAAGCTGCGCATAAACTATTAAGTAGAGAAAGAACATTTGTTTATTGTTTACTTAACATGTCCAAAAACATGGTTGTTCTCAATTTAGCCACAGTCATAGTCTTATAATCTTTTGGTAGTTTGTTCAAGTATGCCGCTATTGTATATGAGAATGCAATGATGTTCGGATTGTAATGATTTGCATGTGCTAGTTGTTTAATGGTTGATATCTCTTTGCTCTCTCAAATCTGTCTTTGTTAGTGGAATAGTTAAAGCTCTGTGTACTAATGATCTGTAGGCTGCTATTTTATGTGCTTTATGGTGACAAGATTCATTTGGTATTGTTATGTCCGTTTGTGTTGGTTTTCTGTATATGGAAAATTCAAAAAGATTGTGTGCGTTAATCTTCCAAGAAATGCTGAAAGTTGTTTATTATTGGCAAGTTCCAAAAAACAAAACAATGTTTGTCAGTAGCTTCCTCGGATAATTAAAGTTGTTATTTTTAAAATATCACTCTAATGGATTGTTGTTCTAAAAATATTTTTTAATTTGTTATTCTTTTGTCCTCTTTTGTACGTTAAAGAATAATGGTTTATTTTAAATTTTGCTACAGAATTCTTCACGATGTAAGATTGTGAATATATTAGTTTCAACAACAATATTATAGGAAATATGACGTCATAATCGTTTGTTATTTTGAGAAACCAATTAACAAAGTAATTTTTATTAAGTAGTATGAATTGTAGACAAAGTAAAGTGTTTAAACGTAATAAATTTAAAAATTACTTTAACACAAGTCAGTAACTGCTACTTTATTTTAAGTTTTAAGCCAATCATGATGAATATAATAAAATTTAAAACGCTACTAAATTTAGATTTAGCGGTAAGAATCTTATAATAGCGTTTGAATGTTTTAAATAGTTTCGAAACAATGCTGAGAAAGTTATGTATAATACTAATAATTTGTCGGTTAACTGGTTTTGTTTTTGTTAATTTAAAAAGTTCTAGAAAATTCAATTAATAGGTAAAACATATAACTTGAGGAATTTAAAATGGCATTCACATGACGTCATAATCCCTTGTTGGTTTTTGGAAAAAGTAATTATCGTGTCAAAACCGGTCAGTACCCGCAGGCTAGAAAACTGAAAAATTCGACAGTTGATTGACATCGATATTTACTGTCTAGAGGCATCCGTTGGTTTTAGCCTTTGCCTTTTCGGTTGTCCTGCAGGCGCTTTGAGGCCACGAGCCTGGTCCCTTGTAGCGACGGTGCTGATGAAAAGGTAATTTATTTCATAGAATTGTCTAACGTAAATGTATAAGACAAAGTGGAATTGAAAGAAAATTTCTCATTTCTTATGTTTATGTTGCTATATTCTACTACACCACATATCACTTTTATCTACTAGTAGTTACAAGACAAAGAATTAGAAGAGAGAAAGAAAATTTTTCAGGTTTGACCAAATTTGGAGTGTGTGAATAAATAGTATAACATATTAGTTACTAGGAATTTAAGTCAAAATATTGTAGTTACTTACCATTTAGCTCTAAATGTTGTTTTACCATACCATGACATTTGCTATTGTATTGTGAAGTGTGTGAAAGGAGACAATTAATATCTTAATGTGCGGCGCCGCTTATTGTAAAAGCAGCACCCTTTACATCCTTTGTTCACATCTCTGAACTGTTTATTATTTAATTGTTTATTAATTATTATTTATTTTTAAAATGGATATTGCGTTGTTTGTAAATACCGGTAATAAAACCACGCATGTGCATTCCCGTGAATAATTTTCTGTTTTTCGTGGAACTAGATGTGTATTGATTGAATTTTATTATGCTATGGCTATGTGGCAACTGAACCACCCTATTTTTTTCGTGTCGGTTTGTAAAGATGTGCAATTCACATTTTGTGTTCTGATGAGTGAATTCAGATAAACTTTAAATTTCATACAATATATTAGGCATAATAAGTCAAATAAAGAGTTTTTATTATCAGAACTGTCAAAGATTATTTGACATCTTAATTAATTTTGCAAGAAACATAACCTCCTGACAGCTGGTTTAAAATATCAACCTGTTTTTGATTTTTGATATTAATGAATAAAACATTTAAAAATGTATTTGATGTTTAAAAATGTATTGTGGGTTAAAATTATAATAGAATTAAGCCAGTATATAATTCGAAATTTATTTGCTGTCAATAAAGGTGACCCTGTAACGTGCAAAATTTCTGGAAAAATTTAAATTCAGGGACGTGTAATTTATTATGGTCTTTTAAAATGTAGGGTATGTAAAGTAGTTTAGGATGCGCTGAATAAGATAAATGTGTTTATACTAGATTTTTGCGTTGTTTTCACTTTATTATTTAGTCATCACCTGTTTTATAATGGAAAATGTATACTTTAAATAATACAAGACAATAAATACCTAGTGAAGAATGGTGAACTGCTGGCTTTTCAATTAGCATTCAGAATTTCTAATGATTACTAAAATAGAAAAAAGTCTAACGGTAAGGTGACAACCTTGAGATATAAAAACAAGGAGATTTTGTTGAAATAAAAGAGGGTAAAAAAACAAAAAATTAGAAAAAATAAATATGCAAAACCAAACCCATAACAGAAAAATGAAGTTTCAACAAGCTATACCTCAGAAACTGTCTATTATAGAACATTGGACACAAAAGACACTTTAACCAGGAAGTTGTATGTAAAAATTGCCAATTCCATCGAAATTCAATTTTCACAAGCTCCCTAAGAGGTTCTTTTCGCAATTCGACTTTTAAGCGTTAGTTTTTTTACACCTTTTTTTAAATTTGTTGTCTTATTTGATACCCTCTTTTGTTTAAACCCTCTTTTTATGTTTTCTTTCTCAAGTTTAATGCCTTACTGTAAGTCAAACTACATTAGTCAGTTACATTTTCTGCTTTGTTAAGGGACCCTAAATAGCAGTCGTATTTGGTTCTGTTTAACACATATCCGTTATTAAGGTTGTAGATAAATGTTATTATATCAGATATGTAGTTAACAAGGGTTGTTATTGAACATGTGGCTCTCAACCTTCTCTGAGGCACCTGTTGGATTAATTCAACCCTAAAGGATTTTGAGAACATAATTGCACTTCCGTTTCATAAACCTTCCAACTTACTACAGAAAAATCAACTAGCGTAAAAAACTCGAACTAAGTAATTATAAATAATAACGAATAATATGTAAGATTTATACAAATTTTTCTGCACTGCCGTGTTGACAATACATAAAGTGTTGGAATACAGCTTAATATTACCAGCATTGGAGTAACGTACAATTTCATGAAATTTAAAAATCGGAAAATTAATTAATTTTGAATTTTGAGGACCACAGTTAGGTTCATTAATATTTAAATTAAAAATTAAGAATAAAATTTCATGCAAACATAACCTAGATTTCTTATGCATAATAAATAGATCACATTTTTTGAAAAAGGATATCAATTAGTTAGATTGCTTGTTCATAAATATGTCTATGCAACCCAAGTTACACTTTGGGACGGTTTCCCCACTTGCAAGGAAGAAGTAATTTCCTTATTCAAATTTACAGATTACGATGTTTAACGTTAGGTAAATTTTTCTATATTCCAGGAGACCAGCTCAGTTTCACGTTGTTAATTAACTGAAAATAGATTAATTAGGTCAATCTTGTTATGACTTATATAATATAATGAATTTTTGAATTTGGTTAAAAAATTTCTGACCATTTAATTACTGAAGGTTTAAATCGTGTCGTTTTGTTACATTGCAACTCTTATTGACTCTTATCCTATTCTTCCTCACCATTGTTTTTATGTAAGTGCATGGAGTACTGTATGCTGGACATTTTGATCATAAATTGATTAATTATGAATCAATATATAAGCTGGAACTTGCATATGCATTAATTGGTTTATTCATTGTAGTTCGTACTGTAAAAATTTATGTTTGTAGTAAATTGTAAAGATGCTCCTATGGAGAACTTACTTGTGTTACTTGAATTGTGTATTTCTGTAACTAGTTTGTAAAGGATGAACCTTGATTTGTTGAATTTTATATGTATTTAGATTGTAACGAGAAATTTGTATATTGTCAATCGTTTTTCTTGTATACCTTCGTTACGATACATTTTTGGACATGGGATGTGTTATACTTTTTTGATCCTTGTTTTAAGGGCTACAATCCTGTAATCATAGATTTAAGATTAGTGATGATCAAGAACAGCTGTGCGGGATTAGTGACGTCATCAAGCTTACTTGAGGTGCTTTTGTTTTGAAAATATGTCATCGCCGGTCTTTGTTCTGGCATAAGGTATATAAGATGGAGCAAATTGTAACAAAGTCAGTCGACAAAACGTTCTAGGGAAAACCTATGCCCGACTCCGGATAATATCTGTAATTAATTTGAGGTTAGATACTTCAACCATATGAGTTTGACGTAAATGTCATGTATAAATAAAGTTTGAATTTAATTAAAGTGTTACCTGAACAATTTCAAGGATTAAAAGAAGATTTAATTATTGTGCAACAATTATATAAAGTGAACGTGATTGTTTAAATAAATTCTGGTAGAATTTATTTTTGACATCGATCTTGTATCGATATTTTAAGAACAGAAAATCAGCTGATGCGTATGACAGTAATGTTACCACTAAAGGATTAATATTTAAAAGGGAAATTATTTCGTAACATACCAGGTTGGTCATAATAAATGGTTCTCGTTAATTTCATGAATAATAAGTAACTTATAAAGTTCATCCTTAATAATATAAACTTATTTGATTTAGTTTATTAGGTTCTTTTGAGAATTTATTTGATTTCAATGAAATAAAACAACTAAATTTCTTTTAATTAAAATTTATTTTTATTTTGATAAACAGTTTTATTTATAAATAAATTTTGATTTGTGTTGGTCTGTTCAAATGAATGACCGTATTGGCCCTATGTCAGGCCGTTACAACTATTAATAACGTTTGAGCAAGCCTGAGAATTTATTTCTCAATTATCAATTGTATTAATTTGAATAACATTTTTTACATTGATTTTTCATTCGAATTTTTATTTTCTTCTTTAAATAAAGTTTATGTGTTTTTAAATTTACATATGTGTTTATTTGATGCTAATACAGGCATCCAGTGTTCTTTTCTTTTGAATTCAGAGTTTAGCAGTGGTTGTCCAGCTTGCAGGAGCTTCAGTGTTTACAACATAAGTTTTTCTTCCTTTCCAGACATAAGAATTAATAAGTTTCGTTATTCAAATAATTTATGCTTTACTGAGTAAACCTGAGCTAGCTGAGTGGAATAAAGAATAATATCTGTGGTGTATTCTCATTTCAATCCACCGTATATAATTTATGTTTATATTTGGAACGGTGGACATATTTTATTTTACTTTTACAGATCATCGCATATATTTTATGTTTGCCCAGAACGTGATGCAAATTTTATTAGTTAAATACACCGTATTATAAATAAAATTAATATTAAACACAAACATAGATACAAGAGTGAAGAAATTGTAAAACCGAGAACAAACGCATAATTTTAAACACCCACGTTGAGAGCTTATTGGCACTGGTGAAACAATGTTGAGTTCCTGAATTCACTCAGAAATAAGTCTTATAGTTAGAGTAAGTATTCACTAGACGCTCCATTGTATGGCAAGGTAGAGGTCTGCACGGGCGAGATTTTAAAAGATTTACCCGACCTGACGCGATCCATTTTGAACCCGACCCGGATTGAGCCCGTATTTGAAATATTCTACCCAAACCCATTTGAAGCCTAATTGTTTTTTAATAAAGCCCACGTCTGGCCCGGATTCCTTATAATAAAAGTAAATAAAAAGAGTAAAAAATACGTTTATTTTACGAGTATATAATAATGCATACTGCATGAGCAAACCAAAACTCTTTTTAAATAATGAATTTGTTATTTTTATAATAAAAAGTAATTCGTCAAAAATGCATTACTAACTTATTTTTTATATTAAATAAATTATTTTTACTGTACTTAGATTTTTATTTAAGAAACAACTCAGAAATGTCCGAAATAATATTAATTCCAGAAAATCTGACCCCGACCCGAGCTCAACCACAGCCCGAAATTACTTGTGTTACCAGGTCCGAACCCGGTCGGGCATAGGCTCGAATTTCAGGACCGAGGCCGTGCAGGTATGGCAAGGTGCACACACAAGGTATACCACAATCGCAAGCAAGAGAAGCCACTATGTTCCATTTGTAAAACATGTCGTTGCACCTTCCATGGCCCATATGTTCAGACGACTCCAAGTTCTTTTTGGATAGTTTAACCCTAGCTTCTAATTATCCAGCATATTGCTCAATTCGACATTCCTAACATTAAGGTTGTTAGAGAGGACAGAATTTCTTGAGTTAGCACTGAAAATGGTTGTCTCTCAGGTCGTTGTCCATCCAGAGAGGGTATCGAAATCTCAGGCGAGTTCGTTGGTACCAAAACGTCATCCTTGTTTGTGTATTAGTGTGTAGTGGGCGTGTAAAGAAAATCGGCTTATTTTGTTTATAAAAATGGTTATTCGTTTGTATGATCCTGTAAAAACAAGCATGCAACGAAAATAAAAATCAATGTTAAAAATCAAGTAATATTTCATCGCTAAGTATATAATACGTTGTTAGGTTTACTTTATTTAGGATCAACTGTTGTGAATTCTAAAGAGTTGCGTGGAAGTACAGCTTCATGCAACTACATAGGAGTTACCAACGGTACTTGGGCCTTCTCATCGTACTACCTGCCATCACTTACATGGAATTGGTTTAACGCAAATGACCTAAAGAAGAACCACACGAATCAACCAAATCATTAATAGTGACAGAAACTTTTGACTCAACCTAGTATAATGTTCTAAAGATAGTTTTTGGGGCGTCGGAAACTGCTAGAAATAACGAGTTACTTCTTCAGACATTTCTATTCTACTATTTGATAACACATCCAAGTAGGTATAACAGAAATTCAGTATGTTTAGATATCCTAGGGATGTGCGTTCTCAGTACTTTTTGTCGAGTATCTCGAAAACGATTAGAGATAGCGGGTTCCTATCCCTTCAGACTTCTCTATTGTACTCGATGCCACATCCAAATACGTATATAAAAAATCTGGTAGGTTTAGAAGTGAACATGAACATTCTAGATCTGTACATATGCTGCATAGCTCCATAACGATATGTTTTTGTAGTCTAAGTACTTTTTGTCGAATATCTGGCAAATGGTTCGCAATAGCGCTTACTAACCTCAGGCTCAGGCGGGCGAAATCGGACTTTTTCTGGTATCATATGCATAAAGTTTTGAATAGAAATAGAATTTATATTACTTTATAATTCTTGAAAATAAAACACTTACTTTAAGTTGTTATTTCTAGATTTGCAAAGCAATGCCAAAACTGATAATGTTAGAATGGTGAATTTGGATTTGATAGAAATAATTATATCATCACTCTGCAAATTATTTTCCGATCAAAAATCCTTTGATGTGCGAATGCTACAAGATGTGACATACTTGCCTGATAATTTTTACTTATGTAATTTAACCAACACATTTCTGAGATGTCATCAGTACCCTATCTTTCCTCCATAAGTGCTCCGATCCAAATGTGTTTGCACATCATTATAAGAAAGCTTTCTTATTTGATATTTCTGTCTATTGTGTAATTTTATCTAATTTGTTATCCTACCCTACTACCAAGCTCCTAAGTTGCGTTAGTTCTAACACGTCAATATATATTGACGTGTTAGGCGTCAATATATGGATAGTATTATATTGATCTATGCAACGTGGGCATAATGCAATAAACCTACTTACTAAGTAGTTCATCTTAGATAAGATCTATGAGTTGCTCTAATCAGTTCAAATTTAATCTAGTCATTTGGAATATAGGAACAGTTACATATAATATGCTTTTTCAACTCTTAGAGATTTTACACCGTGACTTTTATTTATCAGTTATTGCTTAATTCATGGATCCATGATTGATATATTACGCTCTGGCTAATAGCTTGACGGTAGATATAAATAATTTAGAAAAAATTATAATAGCGCCACCTTTGCTGGCGCACATATTTCCATGCCACTGCAAATCGATAATGATACTTAACACCGCCAATCTTTGGCAGAGAATAGTTCCTACGGCCGTAATGAGAAAACAACTGTTTTGGTGTCGTCTTTGGTTGTTGTTATCTTCTGTAACCTGTTATAAATCGAAAATTAACACAACATCGACACCATCGCCTTTAGTAGAAAACAAAAAGAAATCAATTTAGCATTCCCACTGACAACTATTTTTGTCATTGGAGAATCTATCTAGAAATTAAACCTGTGGTCAAATCACTTCAGAAAAAGAAAAAGAAGAAAAATCAGTTGGTACACTCTTCTATTAGAATAGTCGTGTACTCAGATAGGAAGCATGATACGTAATTGTACTACGTAATGCGTAAAATAAGATAGAACTTATTGATTTGGTTGATTGTTATTGATCAATTAATAGTACTGAAGTACTGCCAAACAAACTGTTATTTTACTATTACAAGTAGTTTACAGAAAGTACTGCTATGTGGATAATATGATACCACAGACTCGTTGCAATACTTTGTTGTATAAAAAATATGGAAGAAATAAAATGCAAGACATGGCAAATATTGTTCATTATTCTAGTATTTTTCTAGATGTCTTTTTATTTTATATTGTTACCCGAAGTAATATAGTGATCGCCAACTATATAAGATCACAGTACCATGATTGTCTCCAACATCCAGGGTTTGGTACAGGCAGGAAGTCGTGCCAAAAATGGCTTTTTAAAACATAATAATTCAAATAATTATAATACTTTTGATACAGATTTAAGGTAGAATAAATTTATAATGAATAATATTCATTGATTAATAAGGAAGTATAACGAATTTATTATTACAGTAAACAGACATTCTTTTAAATGTCACTTAGTTATTATGTAGTTTTTGCTTTGAGGTAGTCATATTGTTTTAACGAGAACCGAGGAATTACATTTGATATTCGTTGTACTTCAATGACTTTTAGTTGCAAAGTTCGATGTATTAAAAATAATATTAGTTGAAACGGACTGCTATAGCTTTACAACGCCTACAAGAGCAATATAACCAATCAATATCTTTATACCGTTACTTTCAACACCACCTTAGCTATCAGTTCAAACAATTGCTTATTTACTATAACATTACTGATAAAAGTCCTTAATTGAATTAAGTTTAGTCAAAATACTACCCTCATATCTTTGCTTTTATTTATATAATAATACTTTGTCAGACGTTTTATACACATTAAATGTGTAGTACCGTTGTAAGCTCAATCGGAATTTTATAGATGCTGTTATTACTATAGATTTCTTATTTACAGTCTGGTAATTTGTTGATAAAGCAATTCAAAGTCAAGGTGAAATGTATCATGACTACTATATAGGTAGTGTCTCGAAGAATGTCCTTGAAACACAAGACGTAATCAGCTTTATCTTATCTAGTTATCCGAAGAATAATATGAAACTTTTAATTTAAATAAACTCCCATACGTACTCCTTTCAAAGAGAATCTTATCTTCTTAAGATAAATTATTTTGGTCATGTTATGGAAAGCTTGCTGTGTTATTTAATCTACAATTTGCTTTACTGATTTCTCGCCTGTTTTTTTCCGTTAATCTGAAAAACTCAAAGTGGATAAAAGGAAAAACCTATTTTATAATCTATCATTTCTCAAGATCATTCCGGAAAGAACTTAGTGATGAAGTAAATCATAGTTTACTTAAACTGATTAGATTAATTATAATAGTGCCACTGACTATGATCTTAAAGTGATAATTGTGAAACTGGGAGCCCTTTAGAATAAGATAAGATTCTGTACAGAAAGAAGCATTCAATTTTCTCCCAAGAAATAATATTTATCTGTCTCTTTTTTCAAATTGGGGTTGTCACATTTTAATAATTTTTAAATTCCAGATTTGCTATCCTAAAGTTTATAAAACCTATCTCATGTATGCGCATCATCAAACGTTCACAATTCTAGAAGTTAAATTTAACATTATAAACAGTGCAGAATTTACGTATAAGCTACACAAGCTATAGCTTAGGGCCCCCACTTTCTTGGGGTCCCCCAAAGAAAATTGTCCGAGTGAGCAATTGTCATATACGAGGGAAACACTGATAATATCTAGAATGTCATGTTTCTTAAAACGAATGAAATTTGTTTTTAACAATGTTTTAACAGCTACTTTTTAATGTTTTGCGAGTTGATTGCCGTTTAGTTTGTTCGATTTGCTCTAATAGTTTTTTAATTATCATAATTTAAAGATTGTGTGTTCACCCAAAAATGAATTTGACTAGAGAACATTTCCAGGCTATGATTTTTTACGATTTTAAATCGTAATTAACGCCTAAACAATGTGAAGATCGGCTTAGAAGTGCATTTGGCGAAGAAGCCCCGTCTAAGGCAACAATTTATAATTGGTACAGCGAATTAAAAAGAGACTGCTTTTTTCATAGTGATGAATTTCGTGAAGGACGCCCAAGAACTGCTGTTACTGATGAAAATATTGCCGCTGTTCGAGCAATGCTTGAGGAAGATCGATGGACATCTTATGAATTTATTCGGGCGACATTGGGCATGGTATGAGTCAAATACAAAACATTTTACATCAATAGTTAGAAGAGAGAAAACTTTGTTGTCAATGGATTCCACATAAACTGACTCCAAATCAAAAAGAACAACGCATTGAATGGTGCAGAAAAACTCTGAAGAAATTCCAAGGCGGCACTTCAAATTTGGTTTGGAATATCGTCACTGGTGACGAATCTTGGATTTATTGTTATGATCCTCAAAAGAAAACAATCGGCTCAATGGGTCTTTCGAACCGAACCTAAGCCTAGAAAAGTTCGAAGAATTCGCAGTGCTGGTAAGAAGATGATTGCTAGTTTTTTTTCTAAAACGGGTCATATTGCTACTATAGCATTAGAAGATAGACGTACCGTTACTGCCGATTGGTACACAAATGTCTGTTTACCACAAATCTTGGAAAAAGTTCGTGAAAAACGCCCCAAAGGAAAAATAATCTTACATCATGACAACGCATCGTCGCATAAAGCAAAAGTAACAATTGAGTATGTGGCTGCCCTAAAAGTCAGCATCATGGACCCTCCACCGTACAGCTCTGACCTAGCACCTTGCGATTTCTTTTTGTTTCCTAAAATTAAAGATAAAATGCGTGGAATCACTTTATCGTCATCAGATGAAGCAGTGGACGATTACAAAAACCTGGTTTCTGAAGTGTCTCAGGAAGAGTGGCATCATTGCTTTAAGGACTGGTTTCATCGAATGCAAAAATGTATTGATGTTAAAGGGGAATATTTTGAAAGACAATAAAATCATTTGAATTTTTTAAAACTAATTCTTGTTTCATTTTCTAAGAATTTTCAGTGTCGCTCTCGTATACTTAAATACACTGCAGCATTATTTGTCCCAATGCCGCACGTCCGGAACGTCCCATACTAAAGGGCCCCATATCTCAAATAGCTTAGGGCCTTATCAAGTCTAAATCCGGCCCTGATTATAAAGCATTGTGGCAATGATCATTTGCTTTTGAAGAAATGCTTGTCTTCACACTAATATCAAGAATGCCCATCTTTAGTGGAATTGGAGAGAAATTAAAAAGAGAAACCTTGTTATGGTACTAATATGCGGATTTAAAAACCATAGAAATCAAGCTACACAATCTCCGCTGATATTTATCTCAGATACAAGTATGTTTCATAGTATCTTGATATTCTGTTTCAGATAATCGATTATAGATTATACATATTTTCTATTCCATTCTGTCTTTATTGCTTTATTCATTTATTCAAGACTCTATAATTCTGTGTCAGTCACATTTCATGTCCCATAGATCTGTTAATGTTGATACAATCATTACCGTCTAGGATATCCAATGTTAAAAAACGAGATTCTATGAACGTTTGAATTCATGTTCGAACACAACAAATGAATGTAACAAAAAATACTGAATACCGGTGTGTAGACAATGCTAGACACTAACTATTAGACGACCCCGGAAGGAATCTTATACAACAAACAATAAATGAAAGGATATGTATTTGTTTTTTTATGTGTGTAATATTGCTCTTTGTTCTCAGAAATTTATATTGTACAGACAAAAGCCATCTTTGAAACATCAACGCAGTATAAAACAGGTTTTAATCATCTTAAAGAAGCGACGATGTATTGCAGTACAGTCAAGTAAAAGAACCCTTCAAATTAATTTTTATGTAGTTAGTATTCGTGGTTTGTACTTCTATTTTGAACTCTTTGTGCACTATCTCACTTAGTAGTTTATCACTCAACCTTTGGTAAACAAACTTTAGACATTGGAAACTAGTTTAACTTTAAGTAACTGTTAGATTTATTGCATGTGTGCGTAGCTCAAGGTCTCACCTCCCTCTGATTATCATTGAAGAAATGTAAAGTACTGTAATGATCTACTACATATTATCTGAAAGGCATTGAACAGATATAAAGGTTGCCATAACAATATACCAACTTAATAAATAGATCTGCAAGTACACGGTTTTTATTTTGTACCTTAAAAGATAAGCATATCTTTATAAATATAACGTCGGTCCTCAGCCTAAGACGGGTACTATAAACTTCTCTATATTGAAATCGAACTTTAAAAATATAACATATTAATCTCCAACTTGCGATGTAGCGTTTTAAAAAACTCATTCCAATCTTATCATGTACGTAAGCAACTATAAACATTCATTACCATATACAAAAAATCCGCTCCTCCCAAACAGATTTCTGGATGCTGCAAGATGATTGCTTTGAGTCTTTTGGACTAACTGAGCTGTCCCAGGAAGAAATCCTTTCTACTCCTCTTACTAACTTCACAGCCACAAACGATGATAAGATTTCACGCGATCCGTCAAATTTTCAGGATTCTAACCTCTAAATGGATACTGATAATCTAAATGGCATTTGTCTACCACTGACAGAACACAAATATACCGTTTCAAATGCACCTGCATCAATTGATAGCTTCTGTATCGCTAAACCTAACAATTCAATTCTTGAAAAGCACAAGACACAGGTTAGTAATTCCATAACAGAATCTATTCCAAATAATTCATTATCAAAACCGCATGTACAACCTTCAGAATTATCCCAACCATTTGACCACAATCAAACAGTACTACATTCTTCTGCACGCATCACAGAAAAAAATTGGACCCTAGACAATTATGTTTTTTAAAGTAGAATTTGGACTAGTTTCCGAGGGCCGACGTTTTGAAGCGATCTACCACCGTCTCCGACGAAAATTCCCTTGGCTCCAAACAAGCAGACCCCTGCTCATGCAATTACAGCTCCAGCAAACAATTCATGGAAACTAAAAGCTGTTACAAGAGCAGTTTCGGTTCCTGCTAAAAGTCCCATTACGGTTACCAATGACCTTCCTCGGGAACTAATTATGACAAACGTAGTTCCAGTTCCTGATACGTGCTATCTATTACTATTCCCACTGAACTTCCTCGGAAACTCGAAGATGCGACACACTCTATTACAGTTCCTGATAAGTGCTACCTTACAGTTACACTGACTTTCCTCGGCTACTTTAAGACGCAACGATGCCAACACTTATCAGTCCCCATCGGATCGATTCCACATGAAGAGAGTATGCTTCGGATTAACAGGACTAAAATTTTCATTTTTTATTTATTTTTAATGTTCACTGCATTTGATAAATCATATATTGATGATATGCAAGTATTTTCACGGATGAGCACCAATGAGCTTATCATCAACCTTAAACAACATGTTCTTAGCGTGTTAGAACACGAATGTTTATGCAAATATGTAAATGGTCACGGAGTTAAACGACTTCACCGTTTAGAAATTAAAACAATGCAAAGTTGCATTACTTGCTAACCGAGATTTTTAACTTTGCAGCTGCTATTCACCAAACTAAAATGTTTTTTTACACGAACTTTAGCAGTTTAATTTCGCTAAAGACTTTTGGCATTATGTGGAGTGTAGTGACTTTCATGCTTACACTATCATTTTTTGTTACTCGTCAACTCGATAACTTCAAAGACAATACACGTAAGATACTGCCTACGTTTACGAGATACAATCCAACTTCTTTCATTCCTACAAGCTATATCGATGTACTCTCGTTTATCAATTTCAACTAAGACTCCCTACTTAGACTAAGTAATTTAGGTTGATTTAGCACAATTATTCTGTTCACAGTTCTGAAAGTTACAACAAGTAAATCGTAACGCAAGCATCACTTGTTCAACGAAGAAAATATTGTTGTTCCTTGGTTTTGTTGATAATTTTAATTTGTTATTTCTTTCGTTCTAGTAAGAATTCCTCCCAAGTGATTCCAGCACCACCACCTATAATTTAATTGGATTAAGTTTTGCAACATTACATTGCTATCAACAGCATATGTCCTTAACTTGCCATCAGTAGTTGATGTCTTCATTCCTTTCTATCAGCAGCTAAGGACTTCCAGTTCCTTGATTAGATTAATTAGTAGCATAAGTTCTTATTGTCTTAGCATGTTAAGGAATTTCTTGATAAGATGCAACCCATCCTAAGGTTTTTTGCAGCTAGAATGTATTAAAAGTCTTACTCACAACGATACAAATCATAGGCGCCGACTATGTGGTTGACTCGAAGGCTGTGGCCTTCATTAAAAAGTCTATGCATTTTTCCAACTGGGATACTTTTTGGTATTTTTTTTTCAAAGAGGCAAAACATATTTATAATTCATTAAATCTTTGATGGCCAAACCTATATAGCTATATACATGTAGAGCTGAAAAATTATTTTCTGCATTACGCAGACTAAAAAGATATTTGTCTAAAAGTATTGCTAAAGAATTAGAGTAAATTGCATTTTAAATTGTGTTTTGTAAAGATAATAAATTTTAAAAAATCTGCTAGCTTGAATCGAATTTGCGCCGACAGCGACTTGCGGTTATTATTACCCCGCTCCGGCTAACTGAACTATGGAATCATTTTGGCTCTTGGGTGACATCACGTCGACGCTCGAGCATGCCAAAGTTTTTTAAAAGTTACTAATTTAGATGATTTTTTTAAGAAAGAGATTAAATGTAATTGTTTTTGTCATTTTTAGGATATGAGTACTGTTTCAGCTTATAAACAAAATGATAATAATCAGAAATAATAACGTTATTTAGTTGTGGAGATTTTACAATCTTGTATGTATTCGAATTACAAATGAGACATACAGCATTAAAGACAGAAAATATTTCTTACATGAACACAGAAAACTAGGAATATCGAGACGCGTCAATAAATATAGACAGACGGCGTTGTGCAGCAACAAAATTAGACAAACCGTCAATATGCGGTACTACATAACCTTAAAGCCATCCAACATTTTAATAAAATTTCGCTAGGAATCAGGTCGATCTTTGGCGCGTCCCAATAATATAATAATACTATCAATCAGTTAACAGAAAATTATTAAATTATAAAATAATAAGCTCTTATTTGGAAGAAAACACGTTTCTTAGAGCGCCACTTCTTTCAGTAAAGATATTTGCAATCTTTCTCTTTCAAAATGTTTTTTTGCGGTTATTAAAAGATATTTGCCAACTGGAATCGAACCTGGGACGACAGCGACTTGCGGTTATTATCACAATGCTTCGGCTAACTGAACTATGGAATCATTTTGTCTGTTTGGCGTACCATATTTATGTTGCAGTGATTTCAATGATTTTCTTTAAAAAAACGACTAAATATTTTTTCATTTTCGGGATATGAGTATTGTTTAAACTAATAAACAAAATGATAAACAGAAATAATAATTTTATTTACGTAAGGAGATCTTACAAACAATTGTTTAAAAGCACAAATTAATTTCTAAATTTGATTTGAGTATTTTGATTAAAGTTTGTGTAGAGCCCCGACACTGCAAATGCGGAAAAAGGTGAATGGATTATGTATGTATGTACTTTATATTGTTATTGTAGATATATACAACATTAATGAATTGTAAGGACTGTGGTTTATCAAAACACTATGTTTAAAACGGTGTCTCCTAACCACACATGTATCGCACCTGTAGTACGAGTGTATTGCACGAGTAGTACCTGGCTACCGTGATGGAATAATTATATGTGTGGTTAGCAGACACCGTTTTAAAGATACATAAATATAATTATAGAAGTTTAATTAATAATTCCTCTAAAAATACTATTTATAGATGCAGACCGTGTTTAATACGGTTGCTAAAACTCTAACCTGGCCAGCCCTCATTGGCCTCATTACAATTTTGAAAAGTCGGCGCCATACAAATAGATTATGTCTTTTTATTTAGGAATTATATGTTGAATACGTTTCCTACTATTCAAACGATATAGTGCATCCTTTTTTTACCGGGCATGTAAAGTAATGATCTACTACATATTATCTGGAAGGCATTGAACAGATACAAAGTTTGCCATAACAATATAATAACTTAATAAATAGATCTGCAAGCATATGGTCTTTTTTTGTACTTTAAAAGATAAGCAATATAAACATATCTTTATAAATATAACATCGATTCTCAGCCGTAGACCAAGAACGTTATAGTACTCTTAATTACGATTTAACAAATATTTACAGCGTGTGCGTAAATTCTCTAGCCAAATAGAAAACTTTTTGGTTTTTCGAAAAAAAGTCATTCTTAAAAAAGTCGTGCTTTACTTAAAGGTATTGTAAACCCGTTGTCGCTTGACTCGAACGCGGTCGTGTGACGTCACGTGTGCCTAGAAGCACTTGCTATACGTAGATGGTTTAGTTCTAGTTTATTTAAGTGTTTATTGCAATTTTTATTAATACAGTGTATTAACATATAATGGATAAAATTACACCATATGCATTTAAACACTTTGAATGATTCGGAGGCATCGGTTAACGATTTATCACAAGACGAAGGCAATATTAGAATCGGAAACGTCACCTGGTGTAATTGCGAATTTTGTGCTCCTATGAGTACAAATTATGAATCACATTGATGCGTGGAAACAAATGAAATTCCAATTTCAAAGGCTGCTTAGTGTATAATTTTGAACGAATCTTTTCATAGTGTAGTGTTGTTAAATCTAGACACTTTGCAAGCTTCTTACTACCAGATGCTATTACGAGCGGATCAAACTAATAGAAAACGTCTTACCGAATTAAGCAATCGTTAGTGGCAGCCTATATCATATAAACAATTTATTTATTGGGAAAATTCTTGGTTACCTTTGGGAAAAAATAAAAGGAAGGTAATACCTGCTTGTGTCGTTTCAAAAAATAAGCGAATAACCCGAAGATGTTCCATATGATTTGGTTAAGAAAAAGGAATAATTTTTTTAATATTTTCTGTTAACTAAAATATTTACATAAGTTATAAAAAAGTTAAAATAATTTTAAAAATAACACGTACTGCTAGTTTTCACGTATAATTAAAGTGTTACATTTTTATAAATACGTTCTATTAGTAATAATGATAAGGACATCTAATGATTATATCTGGAATAATGAGTTTTTTTGCTTCCTCCAACTGCATATTTATCATTTTCAATATTCAAATACGTATGATCATCGAAGTTCTTCTCTATTACAAATAGTTATTATTTTCTCTCGCCATTCATTCAATTTTTTGGAAAAATTTCTTGATACAATCAACCCTTCTCACTCTTTGGAACAACTGCCGGTAAATTTTAAGATTTTGATCTTTATTTGGAAAAGAAAAATTATATTCGCCAGCCTTTTCGGTATTCTTGTCGAATATACAACATCGAGGCATGTTGCTTTAATGAGTAGGGGAAGAGGGGGAACAGCGTTACACAAAAAATATTTTTTGATATAATTCAAAACCAAATAAAAATTTTAAAATTTATTCTCTTCCTAGTTTAAGAGTTACGAATCTTGTTTCAACTTTTACATTTAACTTGCTTTGATTATTTCAACTTTTAGAGAAATTAAGATTTATTCAACTTGGTGTTCTGTGTAACTAGTGTTGGAAAATGCTCGAGCATTTATTTTCGGAGAATATTCCCGGAGCACAAACGAGAATAAACCCTCAAAAGTGAGCAGGACTGGAGAATATACCTTTAACTTGTAAAGATATATCCAAAATGAGGATAATTTCAAAAGTTCTTGAAATATTCTCAAAATGCTGAAAATGCTCGAATATTTTTCAATTTTCCTCTTCTCATTTATAATGCTAGTTGTAGTAAACTTGACTGTTAGAAGGTAATGTGTTAAAAAGTAATGTAATAATAGAAAATTAGAAAATATTAAACGCGTTTGGTCGTATTCACAACTCCCTATTAAGTTAATAACGTGTTTAATTACCATGGTGACCAATTCTAATCCTTTTCCGCCCATTACAATGAGATAAAGCTATCTTTTTTCTTGTTGATTTTAATTAGAACTTTAGTTAGAGACACCTTTAATCATGGCATGTGAATACGTCCCATTATATTTAGCTTAGAAGCTCAGATATGCAACTTTACGCCTACCGGACACTTCGTCAACTGCGGACACTACCCCGACCGTGAACACTACGCCGACCCTTAAAATAAATTTTACTACTGAACAATACGCTGACCGCGGACACGGTCAGCAAAGTGTCCACCGCTTGCGGTCGGCGTAGTGTCCTTTTGTGACTTTTGCATAAACAAAATATAAAAAAATTAAATATAAAGTTTATATACAGGGTGCGGAGAAAGTCCTGGAACGGTAAAATATCTCGAAACATGCACGTAAGATTAAAAAAACAAAAAACACGTTTTAAATATTTTTCAAAAAGCTAACCACCCCCACCCCCAGGGGATGGGAGGGGGCAACTTTAAAATCTTAAATAGGAATATATTATATTATTATATATAATATATTATTATATATAATATATTATTATATATATATATATATATATATATATATATATATATTAATATATATATATATATATATATATATATATATATATATATATATATATATATATATATATATGTATATATATATATATATATATATATATATATATATCTATCTATCTATCTATCTATCTATCTATCTATCTCATTACTTAAATTTCCCAAAAGAGAAAGCATAGTTAACGATTATTATCAAATCAGAGTTACTCATACTACCTCTTAACATTCCTCGAACAGTATTTGACTCGCTTACGCAAATTATACATTACTGTATATTTATTTGTTTATTGTCGAGATCCGGTCATTCTTGTGGGACTATTTTCTAACTAATATTTTTAAGAAAATGAACGCAGTCTGCTCCGCCACTGCTTAAATCTCACTCGGTTCATGCCAGTGCGCAACCAAACTCTCGCCAATTTATGTTGCGCGAACTGTACATAGATTATAATTATTATTACTAAATATAAATTCAGTTTTCAAATTTTTGCGCGCTTGCGTTCTTCGAAACAAGCACAGACATGAAAAGTCAGTAACGTGGCAGCTGCAAGGGGAAGCCTTTACCGACTTAAATTAGTTAGTGTTCATCAGCTTACCATGAGTGATGTTACGTTTAACCATTTTGTAATATTATTAGTAAAATAATGTCTATGAAATAAAAAGTGTTTATTTAAAAACAAAGCTCCGCTAATAAGAATAAATACAATTTTTTGTAGTAACAATTAAACTTTTATGCTTGAAAATGATTCTTTAAACCACTTTTTTTTTAATTAATTTGCTTAACATCTAAAGTATTATCAATTTCGTATAAAATTAGTCTCAGACTTGTCCTTGTGTCACAAATTCTTTAAGTTACGTTGTTATGTTACTAATAATTTAACGAATTAAAATAATTGGTAATAATTTAGAATTTTCCTGTTAATTTGTTTTCTTCATCAAAGTTATTTCATACAAGTCTTAATAAGCTACAGTACATTATTAAATATTAGGTTGGTCTCATATTCAAAGGTCAGTAATAACCCGGAGCAACCGTTGGATTTCGAACCCACACTATCAATAATTGTCAGCCTTGATACCACATTAATATTATGAGTGGTCCAATATTGGTTATATACCTTGCGCCAAGACTCAGTTTTAGCGTCGGCACTATATTGGTTTTCACTACTGGGCCAAGATGTATAACCAATCTAGGCCCATGACTGATTAACAAGCTTGGCACGCAGTTATCATCCCGATTTTAGACCAGCCATGGGCCAGTCTTGAATTTCAGGCTTGTACCAGAGTTGATAAACATCATCCCAAGCCTGAGCCACCCTCGGGCCCTTTGTTATTTCCTATATGGGCCAGTGCCCATATAGGAAATAACAACAACAACGCAGCAGTCTGCGTAATAGTAATAATCGACCCTCTCAGCCGCACAAGCTTCATAGCTTCTGGGGCCTGGTTCGCCAGGTAATGGGCACTAGCAATTATTATTATTATATAAAACAGAATGCAAAAAGAATGTTACTAAAGACAAGGTAAATAATTCCAATAAGTTAATTTTATGTACCTTGATTTACTGATACAACAGAAATTAAGCAGACTGGAGGTGGTTACGTTTGTGGAGAGCACTACAAAAAAGGTGTTATGTTTTAAATCTTAAATGGAATTTTACTATTTTTTGTTATTTGTCTATAGAAGTTTTAACTGTGTATTAAAATCTAACCTGTGCTCTAAGCACCTGCTATTTTAACAAGGTGTTTATCGCATTGTTAAATTTAGCAATGATTTGTGAAACCAACATTTCAATAATGTCCTGGTAAAAATATAACAGTGTGTTAAATTATAACAAAGCTTTTATGAAACCGGGCTTTAGTTTACCGAATTTCATGCTGTATAGCGTGTGCGTAAATTCTCTTGCCAAATGGCAAACTTTTTTATTGTTGGTTTTTCGAAAAAAGACTGTTTAAAAAAGTTTTACTTCAATTAAAGCCTCAAATGCTGCCATTAAAATTAACCTATCGTATACAGGGCGATTAAAAAAGTGTGCCTGTTCATTTTAATGCATACATTATTTTAATTTTACTTTCTTTTGAGCAACATGATATTGTTTTGCTTGTGTATACAAGACGATCCATAATTTTAGAATCAGGACCGCGCCAAGCCTAATGAACGCCGTCGTGTAAATTTATGTATGCGCCCTCAATGTATCTATTGCAGCTATCTTTTTTAATAGGATAATGCCACCAAAGTGGAAAAGGCTTCTGAAAAAGTAGGGCCCCTAGGTTAGTCTGATGTGTAAAGCATTACTACTATACAAGGGTGTAACTAAAATAACTAGAAAGAGGGTAATAATTTAGAACATGCTTTGTTTTTAAATAAACACTTTTTATTTCATAGACATTATTTTACTAATAATATTACAAAATGGTTAAACGTAACATCACTCATGGTAAGCTGATGAACACTAACTAATTTAAGTCGGTAAAGGCTTCCCCTTGCAGCTGCCGCGTTACTGACTTTTCATGTCTGTGCTTGTTTCGAAGAACGCAAGCGCGCAAAAATTTGAAAGCTGAATTTATATTTTGTAATAATAATTATAATCTATGTACAGTTCGCGCAACATAAATTGGCGAGAGTTTGGTTGCGCACTGGCATGAACCGAGTGAGATTTAAGCAGTGGCGGAGCAGACTGCGTTCATTTTCTTAAAAATATTAGTTAGAAAATAGTCCCACAAGAATGACCGGATCTCGACAATAAACAAATAAACATACAGTAATGTATAATTTGCGTAAGCGAGTCAAATACTGTTCGAGGAATGTTAATAGGTAGTATGAGGAACTCTGATTTGATAATAATCGTTAACTATGCTTTCTCTTTTGGGAAATTTAAGTATTGAGATATATATATATATATATATATATATATATATATATATATATATATATATATATATATATATATATATATATATATATATTATATATATATATATATATATATATATATATATATATATATATATATATATATATATATATATATATATACATATATATATATATATATATATATATATATATATATATATATATTTATATATATATATATATATATAGCGTTAAAAATGAATTTTAAGGCACATTGCATTATTGTTAGTGCAAGTAGTAGTACCAGTTGTTTGAAACAGCCGATCTGTAATTTAGTTTATCAGTTTTATAACTATGTCGTCAACTTTACGCGGAAAAACTCTTCACAGTCAAGCACGCGAAATGGCTTTTAACGTTTACAAATGGATAAAATCTCAAAACGAAGATCAGTGTATGAAGGGACATAAAGAAAAAGTGTCAAGTGCTACTGGAGTATCCGTAAGGACTATCGAAAGGATTATTAAGGAAGGTAACACCTTGCCTGAATCTGAGACTGATAAACTAGTTAAAAGTCCTGGAAAAAAACGAAGTCGCGTGTGTAACGTGACCGCACTTGAAGATTATGAGTTGGTTGATTTTCGCCGTATAATCTATAATTTCCATAAAACAGAAAATTGCAGAGTTACGCTTCCTGCTTTACAAGAAACACTTCGCAATGGTTTGGGGTGACAGGGGCAAGTGTCTTCTCTTCGGACAGTGTTAAAGAAGCTGGGGTTTAAGTGGCGCCGTACTCAAAATAATCGTAAACTATTAATTGAAAAAAGTGAAATTCGTGCTTTAAGAATAGACTATTTAAATAAAATTAAGTTTTTTCGCCAACAGCAGCGTCCTATTGTTTTCTTAGATGAAACGTACATCCATAGTGGGCACACTATATCAAAAAGTTGGAGTGACGACAGCAATAATGGATTACTTGCTAATATTTCAAAAGGGGAACGCTTAATTATAATTCATGCAGGTGGAAGCATGGGTTTTATTCCAAACTGCCTCAACATTTTTAAATCTGGAAGTAAGTCAGGAGATTACCATGATGAAATGAATTCATGAAATTATGAAAAATGGGTCACGGAAAAATTAATACCTAATTTGCCAGCAGAGTCGGTTGTTGTGATAGATAACGCGCCTTATCACAATGTACAAATAAACCGTGCTCCTAATAGCAATTCTAAAAAAGCAGATATGGTCTCCTGGTTTACTGAAAAAAATAACATTTTCACCTCAAATGCTAAATTTATATGATATAATTAAAAGGCATAAAAAGCAGTACATTCAGTACAAATTTGATGCCATTTTCAATGCTAATGGCCATACTGTACTGCGCCTTCCACCGTACCACCCAGATTTGAACCCAATAGAACTAATTTGGGCACAAGTTAAAAACAACGTTGCTAAGAAAAATACTACATTTAAATTAAATGATGCGTGGAAATTAGCCGAAAACGAGTTTTCTTCTGTAACTTTAGAAGATTGGGTGAGCCATTGTGAACACGTGATAAAAAGTGAAAATAATTATTTGCAAAATGAACAAATAATAGACGTTAGAACCGAACAACTTATAATTAGTATAAATGACGAAGATTCGGATTCCGACTTTGGAACTGATTTTGAGGATAGCGGTTAAAATATGTAACATAAATTGTAGATACCTATTGTATTTATTTTTTTTAAATTATTATATGATCGTTATTGTAGTACCACTCGTATTAACTTTCTTTTTCTCTATTATAGGTATAAGTATGTAGTCAAAATATTTTTTGTAACATTATTATTTATTATTGAAAATTTAATTTAAATATCTATAATATGGTTTCATTTCACTTTTTCAGTGAGTGCAATTAGCTAAATTATGATTTTATTTTATGAAAATATTTACTTTGGAATTTGGCAGTCCCGCTAGAAATATTTCGTTTGAAATACAGCAAGCAAATAAAATAAAGCGCCCTACGCGTCTACGCCACTGTTAGAACAGTGCAACATTCGCAAATACTACACGAGGGGAAGCCGATCGTACTTTCGGGATGCGCCGGCTCTCGCCAATTTATGATGCGTTTGCTGTATGTAGATATTTTAGTTTAACTTTTCTCACATTTTTCTCTTAGTTAATTACTAGCTGATATGATAAAGACAGAAATCTTCACAAGCTTGATTTGGTAGAATATGTGAAGATTGGGCCAAACTTGGTTCAAGAGTAAGAAACCAAGTCTAAAAACACTAGAATTGGTTGAGGCTTGGGCAAACAGTAAGAAACTGAGACTAGGGCGCTGAAGGGTGGCTCTGACTTGGGCAGAGATTGGAGAGCCCAGAATTGGTGCCTAGACGTTGGTTGACCCTTGGGCCACGACAAAGCAGCCGAGGCGTGGGATCTGAAGGTTGGCCTAGGCTTGGACCAATGTTGAAATAACGACATTTGGCTATCCAATATTCAGCCAAGCTGGGGCCCATTGTCAAGACTGGCAGTTCCTACATAGGTGGCGGTCCGTCGGGGTGGGCACCCTGACGTTGAAGCTGATTAATAGAAATGAATCTTTAAAATAATTAAAAGGAATTAAAATTTCTTAGGTTAAGTTACTAGATTAATAATATTTAATAACCTCTGAAACGGCTTTTCCTCATAATTTCTTCCATACGTTCAGTAGTACGAGAAAATGCAAATGTAGTGTATCATTTTAACTCAATGGGCAAGCCCGCTGCATCGCCGTAAATAAAGACATACGTTCCGTTTTTAGTTAATGTAACACACAGAAAAGAGCGCTCGGCGCAGGTTGCAGGTGCAGGTGCAGGCTAGCCCAAGTTTGTTTGTTTGGGGATTTTGTTTCTTGCCCTGTTTCGATATAATGCAATTCTGCAATAAATGACACTCGATAAAGAATTTTTTAAAATCATTTAAATTTTTTAAATTGATGATTATCTAATAAACCAATGCAAGACGTTCAATAAATCACACTAAATTCGGGTTATGCCTTTAGATTTACGTATATATCTCGTGTCTAAATTACAAACTATAATAATAATTATAATATTGCCGTCACCTTTTGTGTAGGAAATTTTGTGTTCTACAAAAAAGTTTTATATACATATATATTGTAACAAGAGAGAAAAGGAACGAACCTCTTTTCGAGCGACAGGTGGTGTGTTCTGCCGCCTTCGAGAGAATGACGCATCGCACAAGCATGTGAACCAAACGCGGTTTATTCTGGTGTATTCTAGAAATACATGGTATGTTCGGGCGATTTCTGGAACGTTTATAGGATGGTATAAAGTCGACGTCGCGGAGAAAAGGAGCAGTGAACAGCAAGTCATTAACTGTGTATTACAAAATAAATAGTGAATATAAATGTTGTATTAGAAATTCATAGTCTGTAAATAATAGTTTTTAATGGTTTATAATCATAGCGTTAATTTATAGTGTATTCATTAGTGTATAAAAATAAATATTTGTTTGTGAATAGACGATTTAAACAGCACTTGTATTATTATTTTTAGAAAGAACGTTACAGTGGTGTCAGGAGTGGGATGTGTGCGAATGATGGAGCCTGTTTGTGATAAGAAGATCCATAGTGGCATACTGGTGGGAAAAGCGCTGATCAAGGTTGGAAAGAGAGTACCGGTGAGAATTATGAATGTTAATGTGGATCCGGTGACATTGAAGAAGAGTACCCTTGTGGGACAGTGTGTGCCAGTATTCCGAGTAGTCAGGTGTATGGCTGATGTTCCAAAACCAGCGCCCAAAGACCATGGTGGAAAATTAGTGGGCATGGTTACTAGTTCGTGCGAAGACCTTAACAGAACAGAAGTGAAAGAGGTACAGGGTTTGGTTCACCGATACCAAGATATCTTCGCTCTTGACGATAGCCAGAAGGGACGAACAAATATAGTAAAACATAAAATCAATACAGGCAACTCTATGCCTGTCCGTCAGCAGCCGAGGCGTTTACCTCTAGCAAGGCGAGCAGAAGCCGAAAAGATTATTACTGATATGGAAGAACAAGGGGTCATCGAGCCATCCAGCAGTCCATGGGCATCACCGGTGGTCCTGGTTAGTAAGGAGGACGGGTCAACGAGATTTTGTGTGGACTATCGGCAGCTTAATGACGCGACCAAGAAAGACAGCTATCCCTTACCACGCATCGACGACACGTTAGATACCCTGTCTGGTTCACGATGGTTTTCGACTTTGGACTTGAAGAGTGGTTATTGGCAAGTTGAAATGGAACCTGAAGACCGGGAGAAGACCGCGTTCACTATTGGTTCCGGACTATGGCAGTTTACGGTTATGCCTTTTGGTCTATGTAACGCTCCGGCCACCTTTGAGCGTCTAATGGAGACCATCCTGAGAGGGCTGTCGTGGAAGACCTGCCTGGTATATCTAGATGATGTGATTGTAGTCGGAAAATCATTCAACGAACATTTGAAAAACCTAGAGGAAGTGTTCCGAAGACTACGTGGAGCCAATCTGAAACTGAGTCCGAAAAAGTGCCACATATTCAGAAGGGAAGTGAAATATCTCGGGCACGTCGTATCACAAAATGGAGTGGCAGCCGACCCCGATAAGATTCGTGCAGTTCAAGAGTGGCCAACACCGAAAGATAAACACCAAGTTCGTAGTTTTCTTGGGTTATGTACCTACTATAGGCGTTTCGTTCCTGGGTTTGCCAATATAGCGAAGCCTCTGACAAGGCTAACTGAAGATGGACGCGAGTATGTTTGGAGCGGAGAGTGTGAAACAGCTTTCCAACAGCTGAAGCGTGCCCTGACAACCGCACCAATATTGAGCTATCCACGGACAGAAGGGAAATTCATACTTGACACAGATGCAAGTAATCTGGCCATTGGGGGTGTACTTTCTCAGATACAGGATGGACAAGAAAAGGTCATCGGCTATTTTAGTAAGGTTTTGTCGAACGCCGAAAGGAATTATTGTGTGACCAGAAAAGAACTATTGGCCGTCGTGAAGTCCGTTGAGCACTTTTACAAATACTTGTACGGACGGAAGTTTTTATTGAGGACGGACCATGCAGCGTTGAAATGGCTTCTACAATTCCGTAATCCTGAAGGCCAGGTCGCAAGGTGGATCGAACGATTACAAGGATACGACTTTGACACCGAACATCGAGCGGGCACTAGTCATCGAAATGCCGATGCTCTTTCAAGAAGACCCTGTCCAACGGATTGCCGTCATTGCTCTCGTTTGGAAGAGAGGGTTTGCCAAGTATTAAGGACTACCATCGTCAACGACAATTGGTTGCCGGAAGAATTGCAACGACAGCAGGAGGCTGATCCCGAACTAAAAATGGTACTGGAATGGAAGCGCGTGGGAGAAAGGCCTGCCTGGGAGGCCGTCAGCCCTTTCAACAGAACGCTCAAAGCATATTGGGCCCAATGGGAGTCCTTGAAGGTGGAAGACGATCTCCTGAAGCGAGTACTGGAGAGTGAAGATGGCACCACCATTAGGTCTCAGTTCGTGGTTCCAAGAAGCCGAGTGGCTACAGTATTGCGACATCTCCATGACGGTGCCTCAGGAGGACACTTCGGTGTGAAAAAGACTTTGGAGAAAGTTAGGGAGCGTTTTTATTGGGTCAACTGTAAAGAAGACGTGAAGGAGTGGTGCCGGAAATGTGAACTATGTGCCACTGGTAACGGACCCTTGGGGAAACGAAGAGCACCTATGAGGCAGTACAATGTGGGTAGTCCTCTAGAAAGAATAGCCATAGATATTGCCGGACCATTTCCCGAAACCGACGATGGGAATAAATACATATTAGTGGCAATGGACTATTTTACCAAATGGCCAGAAGCATATGCCCTACCAAACCAGGAAGCTGCGAATGTTGCTGACGTACTAGTCAAAGAGTTTTTCAGTCGCTTCGGAGTGCCCATGGAGCTGCATTCGGATCAAGGCCGCAATTTCGAGTCTGTACTCTTTGGAGAAGTCTGTCGATTGTTGGGCATTCGCAAGACTCGGACCACACCGTTACATCCGCAGTCCGATGGAATGGTAGAACGCATGAATCGAACAATGGGCAAATATTTGGCCAAGGTCGTCTCCGATCATCAACGAGACTGGGACCAATACCTGCATCTGTTCCTGATGGCTTATCGTGCATCGGTCCACGAAACAACCGGTCAGTCACCAGCGTCTGTGATGTTTGGACGCGAGTTACGGTTACCGTGTGATCTAGAATTTGGGTCTCCACCTATAGAGCAGGAGGTAGCCGGGAATGATTATGTCATCAACTTAAAGAAGAAGTTGGAGGATATTCACGACCGAACCCGAAATAATAGTCGAATCGCGAGTGACCGGATGAAGGCTACGTACGATGTGAGAGCCCAAGAAGGAGGGTTTCAACCTGGAGAGCTTGTCTGGTTATACAACCCGCAAAGACGTCGTGGCTATTCTCCAAAGTTATAGCGAAATTGGGAGGGTCCATACCAGGTGAAGAAACGAATAAATGACTTGATTTATCGCATCCAGAAATTGCCAAGGGGGAAACCAAAAGTGGTACACTCCAATCGTCTGGCGCACTATGAGGGAAATAATGACGCAGTCCCGGATCGGAAAGATGAGGCTGAGGTGGCTATCAATACCGTAAGGCCTGAAGATGATCAGCCAACCTTTAGAGAATTTATGGCTGCGTTCTCTGGAACTAGAAAAGCGCGATTCGGTGTCACGACTGAGATGCAACAAGATCTCTTCCGGGTCCCTGGTGATTATTCCATTGCCCACTGTGTCTCCGAGGATCTCCGTATGTCCAGGGGGATCGCAGTGGTGTTTAGAAATAAATTTGGACGGCTGAATGAACTTCGAGAACAAAATCCCTCTGTTGGTAAATCCTTACGCTTGCCTGATCATGACCGATCCATTTACTACTTGGTAACCAAGCAGTTTTACTACCAGAAACCGAGTTACGCCGACTTGTGGAGGGCACTATGGAATTTGAGGATCGAGTTGCTTACCAGGGGAATTAACAAATTGGCAGTTCCCAAACTCGGCTGTGGGCGGGACCAGCTGGATTGGAGAATCGTTAGAAACATGCTGGAAGTTGTCTTTAGAGGTACGGACGTCAAGATCTTCGTCTGCAATTTTGACCCACAACCCGCATTAAGGCCAACGAAGAGTGCAGACTGTTATTTCTACCGTAATGGAACGTGTAGTCGAGGTGAAGACTGTCGATATCGTCATGACCCGTTCTACAGGAACCAGAGCATAAAACCTGTTCTGGGACAGAACAGACTTGAAGAGGGGGGCAGTGTAACAAGAGAGAAAAGGAACGAACCTCTTTTCGAGCGACAGGTGGTGTGTTCTGCCGCCTTCGAGAGAATGACGCATCGCACAAGCATGTGAACCAAACGCGGTTTATTCTGGTGTATTCTAGAAATACATGGTATGTTCGGGCGATTTCTGGAACGTTTATAGGATGGTATAAAGTCGACGTCGCGGAGAAAAGGAGCAGTGAACAGCAAGTCATTAACTGTGTATTACAAAATAAATAGTGAATATAAATGTTGTATTAGAAATTCATAGTCTGTAAATAATAGTTTTTAATGGTTTATAATCATAGCGTTAATTTATAGTGTATTCATTAGTGTATAAAAATAAATATTTGTTTGTGAATAGACGATTTAAACAGCACTTGTATTATTATTTTTAGAAAGAACGTTACAATATTTTGCTTTATGTATTTGCCTTAGTTTATGCTGCGTAGGCAATTAATATTCACAAACATAATTTTGAAAATTATTACTTTTATTTTTATAACTTGTATAAACAATTTCTACAAGATTTTCTTTTGTGCAAATATATAATATGTTGCAATCAATCAATTTCTACTAATTATAAACATACATATTTATATGTAGATATTTTAATTAGTTAGCTTTAAAATTAGTGCAAGCAAAATTGTAATTTTAGTTTACTCGGATTCATTATTTCATTCTGATTGAAATTTGTAAAATATGTAATAATAAAGGCTATAATAATATTAAATGGGTATTTAACGTAAATATAAATGTTTATAGATTATATCCAAAATCTATCATTAAAAAATAATAAATCTGAAATCACAAAAGGAACGGAACCTGCTGGCATGGGCGAGCCCCAGCACCTGCTCGCGTCGGTTCGATAACATTCGGTAGAAACCCGAGAAATCAAAATCCTATCCCTTACAGTTTGTTTTGCGTTGTTAAGCAAATTTTAGTTGGTGGTATCTGCTTTGTAATTTTAATTTTAAAATGGCAAGTTCAAGTACAGCTACAATTCGAGACGTGGTGAACAATAAATAAGACATTGTTATTATTTATTGAAAAAAAAAAAATTTATTCACAAATTAATAAACCATGTCCGAATATGAAGAATTTAGTAGTATCTAACAATCGCGGCAATGGGGCTCGTAGGGCTTTCAGTTCAAATTGGTACCATAAATATAATTGGCTAACAGTGAAATAACAACGAAATTGTATTGTTGGAATTGCTTACTTTTTGCCGAAAAACTCAAAATTCTTGGAATTCTACAGAACTTCAATAGGAGGTTTTAAATAAAAACATTCTGTTTAGGTCTTTAGGAAGATTGCTATATAAAAATATTAGTACCTGTTAATAAATAAGGTAGGAAATTCGGGATTAAAACCCTTTTTCAATATAATTGAATAGAATGTACAGTTTCTTATTGAATGGCTTAACCGGCACCTAACAGAAGCTTCTTACTGAAACTAATCTCTTTCCCTGTATTGATTGTTTGTGACAAGTTGTGAATAATTGGTATGTCTTTGAAATGGTTGTTTAATAGTTTCTTTCGAAAAAAACTGGTTAAGAAAATCCACAATCCCTATGTAAGGCGACACCCTTGTTCAGAACTACATGTTTTAACTAATAATTTGCTCAAGAAACGAATGAATCTTTAATTCTAAAATAAAAATTTTAATTAAATATGTTATATACAAAAGTCTCGAATTATTTTCTCGGGACTCGAGACAACAAAAGAGCGAGGAATTCCCGGAATTTTTTCGGAAATTTCTCGGGTCAGAGACCCTAGTAAATACGGGGATTTTTCTCAAATAAAACAATTTCTCATGCAATCATTAAAATGCAAAAACAAATTAATTATCGTAGTAGCAATAAAACAGCATTACAATTACTTATAGAGCAGAGAAGTTTTCTCAGCACAAAACAATTTCATGGGAATGAGACTTTTATCATTACTGCCCACCCGCTGCCAAGCACCACGAGCCGCCACTGTTACGCAGCCCAACGTGCGGCTTCAGGCGACTTAACAGATGGTATAGCACAAATCCCAACATTGATGTTACAGCTAAGAAAAACTGCAGAAAACCTTAACCAAAGTTATGACTTACAAACAATGATAAAGGAAATTTTGTAGATCTCTGTGACTTGCAACTTTTTCTTTCCCAACTCTTTTTATGTTTGTATAGCAGCCTTTCAGTTGGTCTTGATTTCTGCTCCTTTCAACAATACTGCTATAATCAATGTCTATATTTCTCCAACATTCTTGCTTTTCTTTATTTTTTGTAACGCCCTCTATTTTTTATTTTGTATGATATGCTTGTACTTCTTTACTATCTCAATTAGTAAGTTGTTCTTTTTCGTGTTGGGTATAATTATAATCCCTAGCCGTTTTCTTTCACATTTTAACATAAACAAACAAAAATAATACAAGCATTTTATAAACGTTTTAAATGCAAATAATAAATTCTTAATACTTACAAACTTTGAAAACTAGGGTAAATACAGAAGTAACATAAAGAATGCACCAAAAAGGTGTTTATTTGCCGGTAATTTTACTGACAACATACAAATGAAGTTGTATCATTGCATTTTATTGCTAACTTAAGATGGAAACACACTATCATCTATATATTTAAAACACAAGGCTGATTTTTATTCGTTTGAGAGTTCTACCAGGCCGATCTAAGCGATTCTTTTGTTATATTAAAGCTTTCGCTGTGTAGATTAGTCAACACTACTTAATTTTTATATTTGTTTAATGTTTATATTTTTAATTTGAAAAACTCTAAAATGTTTAATTTGAGACAGTCGAATCGGACATTCACTTGGGGCGCCCTCTCACTTTCTACGGTGGTGAGTTTTGTAAGTACTCTCGCTTATAAATATAAAAGGGTGATGCAGCCGTTTACTTCCATCATTAATAAGTGGTTAACAAGTGGTTAATGTTTAAAAAATTGTTAGGTTGCGTAGACAAAACCCACATAGTTGAAAATTATGGACAATAGACGAATTATACAAATAATAGCTGATGGCAATTGCTTTTTCAGAGCAGTTTCATAGTGTTTGTATAAAACGCAGGAAAGACTTGGTAGTGTAAGGTCTGGCGTGCCGGACTTTCACCCAAGCGGCCCGCGATCGACTACCGGCGCCGGCAGATCTGGTTAAGGTTTTCTGCAGTTTTCCTTAGCTGTGACACAAATGTGGGATTTGCGCTGTTCCATCTGTAAGTCGGCTGCAGCCGCACATTGGGCCTACATAATAATAATAATCGCCCCCTCCCTCCCGCACAAGCTTATAGCTTCTAGGGCCTTGGTTTAGGTTATGGGTTGTAGTAATTATTATTATTATTATTATTATTTGCCAACACTATGTTTATGTCATGTATTTGAAATATGTGCTGATAGACTTTTTTAAGAATGTTTTAAACAAGATCGATTTTTTATTTTATTCTTATCATTTCGTAAGGCAGAATTTCAGTATGTATGTATGTAGAATAAACCGGCGGGGAGGGGTATGCCAGAGAGGAATATATGTCGGAAGAGAGGAGGGTAAGCTAGGAGAGAGTGCTAGGTTTAGAATTTTCAACTGGTTATGTTTGGTTGCCTTTATTTAAATAATCACTCACGAAAATCCGAAGGATTGTAATCACAAATCGAATGTTGTATATAGGGAGATCTTTCAATACGTTTGACTGTCATGTCTTGACGAGGTTTCCCTAGCTAATTTTTAAAACTGCTTACTAACGAATGTTTAAAACCATTCTGTTATTTTACAGAAATACTTAATAATAAAATTTAACCTACTGTTAGTTTAGCATATTTGGTTACTAACTAATAGTTAATGACGGTTTTATGAAACCAGGCATAAGAATCTCAAGATTGAATATGATTGTTTAAGAAGTTAACCAGAAAATAAGTATTGTTTATTGTTTCCAGCCTTACTTTGTGGAACTCCATAATCATGAAATAAATAAAATTAGTAAAAGTTTCACAGTTTTATTAAAATATAACCTGACAATATTGTTTCGACAGCTATGCTGTCATTATCAAAAGTAATATAATTATAAACAAACACGCCGGTAAGGTAGATACAAAACTAGGTAACTAGATAAAATAATAATAATAATCAGAATTAAATATCTAATACTTCCAGTAAAGAAGAATTACTGAGCTCAAGTTGTTCATTCATTAAAGGTATCCTTAGTTTGTGTTTGTATATCTCAAAGGCTTCTAAACTGTCTAATTTGCGTTTGTTATTACAAAAATGTAGGAATTTAATATTATTTTGAGGAGTCATTGTGTGATTTTGTTCTAAAAGGTGTTTGGCATAATTAGATTTTTTCAGGATGTCTATTTTTGTAATGACGTACGTGTTCTTTATATCTTATGTCAAAATTTCGAAGTGTTTGTCCAATATATACGAACTACAAAACTACACAAAGAACAATTTAAAAAAAAGAACATGATTGACACTTTAATTAAACAAAAAGATTATAGGTTAGCTATCAAAAGAATATATCCCATTGACAATCAAACAGAAGACACAAATTACATAACATATCTATACCATATTTTGGCAAAATATCAGGAAAAATTGCACATATACTAAGAAAAACCAATAATTATAAAATATCCTTTAAAACCAACACTAACCTTTTTTCATTTTTATTTAATGCTAAAGACAGAACACATGATTTCGTGAAATCGGGCATTTACCGTTTAAATTGTTCTTTTTGTAGTTCGGTATATATTGGACAAACACTTCGAAATTTTGACATAAGATATAAAGAACACGTACGTCATTACAAAAATAAACATCCTGAAAAATGTAATTATGCAAAACACCTTTTAGAACAAAATCACACAATGACTCAAAATAATATTAAATTCCTACATTTTTGTAATAACAAAGGCAAATTAGACAATTTTAGAAGCCTTTGAGATATACAAACACAAACTCAGCGTACCTTTAATGAATGAACAACTTGAGCTCAGTAATTCTCCGTTACTGGAAGTATTAGATATTTAATTCTGATTATTATTATTATTTTATCTAGTTACCTATTTTTGTATTTACCTTAGCGACGTGTTTGTTTATAATTATATTACTTTTGATAATGACAGCGTAGCTGTCGAAACAATATTGTCAGGTTATATTTTAATAAAACTGTGAAACTTTTACTAAGAAAATAAGTATTTCGTTCAATAGGTTAGGTTCTGATGGCTCTGCTTGAAGACAAATCCTTCTGACAATAATTTTCCCTAGTTTTTACCTTCTAAAGATTTACATAAGGATTTACATTGAAAAACGAAACCACGAAGAAATACACATAATTCGAGTTACTGTATCTTTGACAACACGATCAATCGTTATTTATGTCAACATATTTCAAGCTCAGTTTGTATAAACAGAAACTTCTGTTAAATGCACTTTCATGTGCCGCCCTTAGAAGTTGATGTTACCCGCTGCAACCTCAAGATTGTGAAATGTCAGAAATAATTTAAGAAGCTAACCACTCTTAACTATGTTAAATTGTTGTGGTTACTTGGACTCAGTAATGTTCACAGAGAATAAAAATTAGAACTGCAGGGCCTGGTTGATAGATCAATAAATCTTTCTTCTTCTTAGAGAAAGCATTGAAAAAATGTGGTTAATCTATTAAGAGTTCACGACTAACATCTGCAGGTGATAGACCTACTGCCCGACCCCACTTGTAGAATATGCGGGAATGCGGAAGAAATGTTTATTGAAATATTTTGTCATTGATTGTGATGATAGGATGGTCTATTAGACTTTAAATAACTGAAATGAATCTACATAGATCTAGAAGAAATTGATAGTCATTGCCAGGAGAAGGGCTGCATCTGCTTTGCAGTGACACTATTTTTTGGGTACAACTGTGAACTTACTATATCACTTTTCTTCTATTTATTCAATGCAGTAATAATTTGAGAAATAAACTATTTTCATGTTGATATAATTTGCGTAAACCGGCTATCTATATTTTTTTAGTATTTAAAACAAAATCTTTGAACAGTAATAAAGGGAATGATCGATGTCAAGTATTATCGAAATATCGTTATTGTCTGTATTGTATTGTATAATAAATATGTATATCTTCATTTTATTAAAATACGGAAGTAAAAGTAAATGAACACTGTACGCACGTATGTACACCCACATCAGCATAAGTCACATACTTCTTACATATCGGCACTTCATATAGCTAAACCAGTGATTATCTTAAAATCTTCTTGTGAGGGATTTCGGTTATATTTTGATCAAGTCTAAACATCATGGAAAATACATTAAACATCTTCAAAATTTAAAATTATAGTCTGCGTAGATTATATGAGCAAAATAAATATTGCAGGTTATTTTTAATTGATTACAAACGATTGCTTGTACAATGGATATGGAATGAAGTATAAGTAACCATAAAGTCAATGCCTCAACAATACTATAGTTATAGCCACTGAATAATTAGACATAAAAATAACATCTTTTATTTTTTAATTTAACTGATAATGATACTTTTTCCTAGATATTCGTTGAATACAAACAATTGTACACACAATGTGCTTATTTTCTGCCTTAACTTTTATGTAAGTCTTATCTTTTCACAAATATTTACTCTTTTTACAATACTTCGTGATATGTCTCAACAAACATTTATTTTCTATAATCCACTGATTATTATGTGAAATACATATTGTTATGTCTTATAAAATCTTACAATCAGGTTTATTAGAAATAAAGTATCTATTGAGTGTAAAATGTTTCAACTATAGAAAACAAACTTAATTTAATCTTAAATAACTTTCTCTAATACTTTTTTACGTAAAAATTAATTATTTTGTTTTTGTTATTGTAGATTATATTAAAAAATAAAATAAATAAAGGTCTACACAAATCTGTGAATCGTATATATTTTTAAGATAATTTAATTTAAAATGATTGTCTAAGTAGGTGCATACTTTTCAAAAACACATCAACTCCCACCTATTTAGATATAAATAATTGACGAACAATCGTGTATTCAATCCAAGCATCTACAAACATACAATAGTAATAAATGGGTTGCCTAATTAGTCACTTCTCGATTATATTAATCATTTTTCTAACTCTCTCTAACAAACTGTGTAATAAACTCAGGGCCGGCGTAAGCTTTGATTTGTTAGTGTTTCGTGCGGAACTGTAAAATCTTCTGGTTTCGTGCGTCAACCAGATGGACAATCAAGTTCGGTACTAATGACTTCTGGTTTCGTGCGCTCACCCAATTTTTTAAACCAGTTCGATTGCTTCATCAATTATATTGATTTTCTAAATTCAAGCTATTTATTTTAACTACTTTTAGATCCTAATTAATAAAAAGGAAATAATAATGGATACGTACATATAAATAAGAAATTTATTAGATATTAAGAATAAAAATGTATCAGCTTTAACAGATGTCAATTTACAAAGCATCCACATCGACACTTAAGGAAAATAAGGTTTTCCCATATTAGAGTTTCTTTAAATCCTGTATATTATGAATTGCTGTTTCACATTGCAAATTTAGTTATGTTATGAATTTCACGGAAATTGCAGATAATATTAGCGGTACATAACAAAGTAGGTATGTAGATCTGTATTATTCATCAATATTCTAAATTGAGTAAAGTTTCCGTTTGCTTTTTAGCGCTACTAATGGTAAACAAATGATGCTTAAGTAAAAGAAACTACCAAAGAGAGAGGAATTTGCTTACTTTTTAGCTGACTCTGTGAAATATAGAATATTAAAGTAGATATTATACTTGATATTCAGATAAGATCAGGTAAACATATGCAGGTAATAACGCACGAAATAAGAAGTCATTTAACGCCATCATTTTAATTCCGCACGAAACCAGAAAGTTTCAGGTAGATTTTCGTCGGCGCACGAAACCCGACGCACCTATACCCCTTATATACCCCTAAAGATAAGTAAAAATCTAAAATATTATATTTTTAACTCAAGTGGTTCTTGAGTTGTGCCCTTCTAAAGTGTACAAAAATGAGTGATTTTGAGCATGTTGCCGTTTACGTTTTCCTTTATAACTTTTGATACAAATAAGATAAAGGAATGAAACAAAAGCTGTTTTAAAGTACATCATTTGCGATTTAAGATGATGGGTTGCATGGCATACTTTAATATGAAAAATGAAATTATATTGCGCCCCTGAAGTCTTTGACCTTGAATTTCTCAGAAAACATATGATTAGAAATTCCGAAAAAATTGGACATAGAGTTGCATATCTTTTAAATATGTGTGCCAAATTTCAACTTGGGATCTCAATGGGATCGTTACTAAATTATTTTAACAAAATCGCAATGTTCAACATTTTACCATTAATAACGTTTCAATATTGGGAATATTGGGAGTTTTGTTTTATAAATGATTATTTTTTGTTTTGGTAATTACTTACAAAGAATCTGGGTTAGATAAAACATTAATTAACAAATTCCTGTACGAGTTTTTAAAATTTTTTAAAATTATTTGTGAAACGTTACCTAAATAAAATATCCTGGGTACACTTGTCAAGAAAATTCTTCAGTATTATTAGAACACGTACAAATTCTTATCAACTATAATAAATTAAAATCACTATGATACACAATAAAGAAAATTTTAATTTGATGCACAGTATTAATGTAAAATACTGCATGATATTTCCATTTCCTGATAACTTAAACTGTATGTACGACCTGTCGTTGTATTTGAATCAACTTCCCTTAAGATCTGCTTGGGATATCTGGTATTTACGGAAATGTTGGCGCAGGACCAGCAGGATGCAGAAATGATGCGGTGATTTCACATTCTTTACTATCTGAAGACATCACATGGGCTAACCACTACTTGCAGTTATATTCACATGTAACAAAACCTTTAATTTCATATATTTCTAATGTAGGTCTAATTAGTTCATCAGATGTGGATTGTATAAATGTCTGATCACTAGCAAGAGTAGAATTTTATTAATATATTATTTCCTGAGATAGGTATAAAACAGTGAGATTTCTGTGCCCGAACAATGGTTTTTGCTGTCTCAAACCGTTCATGAGAAATTAAGATTTACATGTATTCAGTATGATACATTACTATGCAGTATTAATTTCATAATGGTCTAGGACAGTGGTGGCTAACCTATGACCCGCGGGTCAGACACTGACCCAGGAAGGCTTTTTGAATAACCCACGCTTTGATTTTTGTAAACTTATTTTTTATATCATAAAAAAGAACAGACAATCGAAAATATTAAAAAATTAAGGTATAAATTTCTAAAAATTTAAAAATAAACAACAACATTATTATACATACACATATCTGTAACTATGCTATTTTTTTTATTATATACAATGCAATTTACAAGCTGCTCAGTAGGAGCTATAAGTAAATAGGATGAAAGCTATACTTTGAGAGGAGAAGCTGCCCAGTGACAGCACTCCAGTGAGTACAAGAGGTAAGGATGATCATTTACTATGTTTTTAATTATTGTCTGTTGGTCATCGTCGTTTGAGCCGCCTTCTGACTTCGGGTGGATCTCTCAGTTGATGGACTAGATCATTGGGATGGCCTGCAAGGTTGTCTAGGTAGTTGGTGGTTAGTCTACGAATTTCGTCTGCTACGAGTGGGATGTCTGAGTCGTCATGTAGTTTTGTTGCTGACATACCATGGGGCGTTGAATATCATCCTGATGACCTTCGACTGAACTCTTTGGAGAATCTTGGTGTTTGAAGGCTTTGCACATCCCCAAAGCTGATCGACATACGTCCAGATTGGCTTTAGTATACATTTGTAGAGCAAGATTTTATTTGCTGTTCCGAGCTTTGACTTGCGTCCAAGGAGCCAATGCATCTGTTTTAGTTTTAGGTTGATCTGAATCTTCTTCCCTTTTATATGCGGTTTCCACGTAAGTTTTTTTATCCAGTATGAGTCCCAAGTATTTAACTTTATCGACGATCGGTAATTGAGTCCCTTTAAGTGAAACGGGTGGACAGTTTGTGCGTTTGTTTGTAAAAGTGATTTGAGCTGATTTGGTTTGGTTGACTTGGACGCGCCAGGTCTGGAACCAATCTTGCAGGAGAGTAACGTGGGTTTGTAGTTTCTCAGTGGCAAGTTGGGGGTCGTTATCAACAGCGATGATTGCTGTGTCATCAGCAAATGCGGCGAGGGAGGTGCTAGGTGTGAGTGGGATATCTGCGGTAAAGAAGAGATATAGGATAAGGAGATAAGGTCCTAGGACGCTTCCTTGAGGTACGCCTGAAGTGATTGGATGGTAGGAAGATGTTGCGATGTTATATTTGGTTTGAAAATATCGATCATTCAGGTATGATTTGAGTAAAAGGTAATAGGGGGTAGGAAGTTTGAGTTTGAGTTTATACAGGAAACCGTCATGCCAAACTCGGTCGAATGCCTGTTGTATATCCAGGAAGGCAGTTGTACAGAGTTGCTTTTCTTCTAAACTTGCATGGATGATGTTTACTAGTCTATGACTCTGTTGAATGGTGGAATGGTACTCGCAAAAACCAAATTGGTGTGAAGGTATTAGATTCTCTAAGTTGACATCTTCAATAAGTCTTTTCAATAGCAGACGTTCAAATATCTTGGACGCGATTGATAAAAGACTTATAGGTCGATAAGACGTATATAAACAAGGTAAATTCCACAATCTTTTCCCCAAAATTTCTTTTGGTCTTCAAGGTGACAGTTCCTTATTGTTAGAATAAAGTATTGCTTCTACACCTACTTCATGGCACGTTTTATAAATTTTTACTTAGGCGGTGATCCCTCTTACCGCCTCATTGCGTCCGCAGATTGATCATAGTTGAAGGAAACCATTCGGTAGAATTTCATGAAACTTAACATAGTATAAGTGCAAAGACAGTACTTCACTCTAACAAAAAGAAACAGCTCATGCGTATATCAAAGAAAAAATGCGGGGAGTTCTTTAAATAATAAAAATAGAGCGTGCGAACTTCAGTAAGACAGGGCTCGTATATGTGCTTTTCTTTGTTTCTTGCTCATTCAAATACTCAGTGCAGAGGCGCCACTGGGCATGGTGTCACTTGGTGCGGTAATTCATGGTGTCACCCTATTGATATCAATTTTTGACGTCCACCTATATTTTCTGCTCCTTCACTTACAAAAGTAAAAGTTGTAAAACAAAAAGGAAACGTAAACCTTTTAATGAGGCGTGTAAATAGCCTCACCAGAAAAATTAAGAATTAAGAATTTAAAAAAAATGTGGGAGAAGATTGACACTACAACTCTATGCAAATAATGAGAAGCCAAAGCACAAGGCAATCACCAGTAATTATTCATCTTTTTTCTCACGTCTATAGGTCTTCCACTGTTGCTGATTGTTGCTTACAGAATTCTTGTAGGGCGGCAATGTTTCCGTATACCAAATAATATAATGATAAATTTGAGGGGTGCGGGCGGTTATATTTGATTAAATCTTGAAGCACATACACTGTCGAAGATATCTTTCTCGTAACTATTCTTATATGTGATTTACCAAGAAGAAAACATAAATTATGCCAAAAAAAGTTTTTTTATTATTCTCGTTGCTAAGGTCCTTGTTTTATCATTCAAAATAGTTGGCGGCCATCATATAGTGGACACGCCATCGTCGCTATCCAAAATTACCGAAAAGCGGCGAAATTACAAAAGAGCGCCCTGCGCTATAATATGGCGTCACCTCAAACATGCGGTGAGAGCAGCGTAACCACCTTTTTAGAAGATTTTAAATGCGAGAACCAAAAATGGTCAACTGTCAAGTTTTTCTGTTAACAAATTTTTGGTGTTTCCAAATTATTGGTACCCTTTTTACCCCCCACCCCCTTCCAAGTGACGCCATTGACTTAGTGACCCACGGATTAGTATTAAAAAAATAATGAACAAGATTTGACCCACTTCTCAAAAAGGTTCGCCATCACTGGTCTAGGACATCAATGCTAATATGATAATGCTAATGCTAATATTTTTTTTATTTTATCCTATGCATTTACACTTAAAAAAAAGAATAAAATAGCATCATATTAGTCTGGCTGTCCTAGATCGTTATGAAATCAATAGTACATACTGATACTGTCACTAGGTACTGAACAGTAGTATGTTTTAAAAAAAATATTATTAATGATCCCATTGAGATCTCAAGTTGAAATTTGGGAGACAGCAATTTAAAGAATATGCAAAGTTTTAAAAAATCATCCAGGAATAATTAACGTTTTATCTAACTCAGATTCTTTGTAAGTAATTACTCAGAACAAAGAGTAATCATTCATAAAACAAAACTCTAATACCAATAATATGTGATGCGGAAAGCGAAAAGGGACCTAAAGTCCTAAGGATACGTGAATTTTCAGGAGAAGCAAAATAAGAGGTTGGAGTCAACAAATGGTGTTCTTTATTTTTTATGAATTGTAATACGATATCTCTTTTACCAACCCAAATTATAAAAAAAATAATTTCCGTCCGAAAATAGGATAAAAACCTAATTTAATGGGGAAGGTCGATTTTGGAAAATTTGTGTGCGTTTCCCACAAAAAGCACTTTTTGAAATAAAAATTTCAAAACGCTGTAAAATCCGTAATTTTTGAGATATCCGCGCCATTTTTTTTCTTTTTTATCGTACTTGTCGAAAATGTCAATAACTCAAAATCGAATTTTCCGACTTTAGGTCCCTTTTCGCTTTCCGCATCACATATAGTTACTAATATTGAAAAATATATTTATGTTAAAATGTTGGACATTGCTATTTTGTTAAAATAATTTAGTAATGAACCCATTGAGATCCCAAGTTGAAATCTGGCACATATATTTAAAAAATATGCAACTCTACATCCAATTTTTTTAAAGTAGATCCAAATACAGCGACTGGTCGTACATACAGTTTAAGTTATCAGGAAATGCCTGATAAATGGTGGAAATGGTCTTACAATAAATTTTACGTTTAATAATAATAATGCACAAAACTATTCACAATTTAACATTAATTTGACAGTGGACATTCATGTTCTGTAAAAATAATCCAACGGATCCGGGTTCGAACCCCGGCTTATATATCACCGGATTTTTAAAAATCGCATCTTTCTCGGAAGGCAATGGCAAACCACCGAGGTATACTTTGCCCTCTTATTTTGCCCTTCTTATTGCATTCTTCAATGCCTTTCTCGATTGCTCGAGTATCGTTGAATAAGTTGGCGATGTGAAGTGCTGATCATCTACGATGCTAGAAGCTTGTTTGCAGAGCGCCATCATGAGCAATAAAGAGTTGTTAACACTACTGATAACGACGTTAGATTCTAAACATTCCTTATAAATCCCGTTTACACGCACCGCCAAGTAAACGGCTTTGCTGAAAGACGAAGAAAATAGCTACTGAAAGAGTTACTGGATATAACAGAGTGGAATTAAAATAATGATACATAAATCAGATCATATAGTTCAAATATTAAAACGCTATGCTAGTTGTAATTTAAAATTGTTAAAAAAAAGTTTTTTGAAAAAAAGTTTTGGGAACAAATTTTGGAAAAAAAATTTTGGGAAGAAAATTTTGGGGAAAACTTGAGGAAAAAACTTTTTGGAATTTTTGGAAAAAAAGATTGGGGTAAAAAATTTTTAGAAAAAAAGATTTTTGCAGAAAAAGTGTTGGGGAAAAAAATTTTGATAAAATTTTTGGAAAAAAAGATTATGGGGAAAAAAATTTTGGGAAAAGAATTTTGGGAAAAAAAGTTTTTTGAAAAAAATTTTGGTAAAAAAATTTTGAGAAAGTTTTTGGGAAAAAAATTTTGGGAAGAAAATTTTGGGGAAAAATTTTAAGAAAAAAACTTTTTGGGGAAAAAATTTTAGGTAAAAAAGATTGGGGAAAAAACCTTTAAAAAAAAAGATTTTTGTGAAAAAAATGGGGAAAAAAATTTTGATAAAATTTTTGGAAAAAAAGATTTTGGGGAAAAAACCTTTGGGGAAAAGATTTTGGGGAAAAATTTTGGAAAAAAAATTTTGGGAAGAAAATTTTGGGGAAAAATTTTGAGAAAAAAACTTTTTGGGGAAAAAATTTTAGGAAAAAAAGATTGGGGAAAAAACCTTTAGAAAAAAAGATTTTTGCGGAAAAAATGGGGAAAAAAATTTTGATAAAATTTTTGGAAAAAAAGATTTTGGGGAAAAAACCTTCGGGGAAAAGATTTTGGGGAAAACATTTTGGAAAAAAACAGGAAAAAAATTTTGGTAAAAAAGATTTGTGGGGAAAAGATTTTGGGGAAAAAAATGTTGAAGAAAAAACCGAGGAAAAAATTCTGGGGAAAAAAGTTAAAGAAAAAATTTTGGGGAAAAACAGTTTGATAAAACTTTTGGAAAAAAAGTTTTTGGGGAAAAGATTTTGGAAAAAAAATTGGAGAAAAAGTTTTTGGGAAAAAAGATTTTTGGGGAAAAGATTTTGGGGAAAAAATTCTGGGGAAAAATTTTGGAAAAAAATTTGAGAAAAAGTTTTTGGGAAAAAAGATTTTTGGGGAAAAGATTTTGGGGAAAAAATTTTGGGGACAAATTTTGGAAAAAAAATTTGAGAAAAAGGTTTTGGGAAGAAATTTTTGGAGAAAAGATTTTGGGAAAAA
The DNA here is from genome assembly GCA_929113105.1 of Agrypnus murinus. Classification (NCBI taxonomy): domain Eukaryota; kingdom Metazoa; phylum Arthropoda; class Insecta; order Coleoptera; family Elateridae; genus Agrypnus; species Agrypnus murinus. The sequence goes on along the minus strand of OV816023.1, from coordinate 114,312,109 downwards.
AATTTTGGGGAAAATATTTTGGAGAAAAAGTTTTTGGGAAGAAAGTTTTGGAGAAAAGATTTTGGGAAAAAAATTTTGGGGAAAATATTTTGGAGAAAAAATTTTGGGGAAAACTTGAGGAAAAAACTTTTTGGAATTTTTGGAAAAAAAGATTGGGGTAAAAAATTTTTAGAAAAAAAGATTTTTGCAGAAAAAGTGTTGGGGAAAAAAATTTTGATAAAATTTTTGGAAAAAAAGATTATGGGGAAAAAAATTTTGGGAAAAGAATTTTGGGAAAAAAAGTTTTTTGAAAAAAATTTTGGTAAAAAAATTTTGAGAAAAAGTTTTTGGGAAAAAATTTTAGGAAAAAAAGATTGGGGAAAAAACCTTTAGAAAAAAAGATTTTTGCGGAAAAAATGGGGAAAAAAAAATTGGAGAAAAAGTTTTTGGGAAAAAAGATTTTTGGGGAAAAGATTTTGGGGAAAAAATTTTGGGGAAAAATTTTGGAAAAAAATTTGAGAAAAAGTTTTTGGGAAAAAAGATTTTTGGGGAAAAGATTTTGGGGAAAAAATTTTGGGGACAAATTTTGGAAAAAAAATTGAGAAAAAGTTTTTGGGAAGAAATTTTTGGAGAAAAGATTTTGGGAAAAAAATTTTGGGGAAAATATTTTGGAGAAAAAGTTTTTGGGAAGAAAGTTTTGGAGAAAAGATTTTGGGAAAAAAATTTTGGGGAAAATATTTTGGAGAAAAAATTTTGGGGAAAACTTGAGGAAAAAACTTTTTGGAATTTTTGGAAAAAAAGATTGGGGTAAAAAATTTTTAGAAAAAAAGATTTTTGCAGAAAAAGTGTTGGGGAAAAAAATTTTGATAAAATTTTTGGAAAAAAAGATTATGGGAAAAAAAATTTTGGGAAAAGAATTTTGGGAAAAAAAGTTTTTTGAAAAAAATTTTGGTAAAAAAATTTTGAGAAAAAGTTTTTGGGAAAAAATTTTAGGAAAAAAAGATTGGGGAAAAAACCTTTAGAAAAAAAGATTTTTGCGGAAAAAATGGGGAAAAAAATTTTGATAAAATTTTTGGAAAAAAAGATTTTGGGGAAAAAACCTTCGGGGAAAAGATTTTGGGGAAAACATTTTGGAAAAAAACAGGAAAAAAATTTTGGTAAAAAAGATTTGTGGGGAAAAGATTGGAGAAAAAGTTTTTGGGAAAAAAGATTTTTGGGGAAAAGATTTTGGGGAAAAAATTTTGGCGAAAAATTTTGGAAAAAAATTTGAGAAAAAGTTTTTGGGGAAAAAATTTTGGGGACAAATTTTGGAAAAAAAATTTGAGAAAAAGTTTTTGGGAAGAAATTTTTGGAGAAAAGATTTTGGGAAAAAAATTTTGGGGAAAATATTTTGGAGAAAAGATTTTGGGGAAAAAACCTTTGGGGAAAACATTTTGGAAAAAAACAGGAAAAAAATTTTGGGGCAAGTAGTTTTTGGGAAAAAAATTTTGGAAAAAAATTTGAGAAAAAGTTTTTGGGAAATAAAGATTTTTGGGGAAAAGATTTTTGGAAACAAGATTTTTGGGGAAAAGATTTTGGGGAAAAAACCTTTGGGGAAAAGATTTTGGGGAAAACATTTTGGAAAAAACAGGAAAAAAATTTTGGGGAAAGTAGTTTTTGGGAAAAAAATTTTGGAAAAAAAGATTTGTGGGGACAAGATTTTGGGGAAAAAAATTTTGGAGAAAAAACCGAAGAAAAAATTTTGGGGAAAAAAGTTAAGGAAAAAATTTTGGGGAAATACATTTTGATAAAATTTTTGGAAAAAAAGTTTTTGGGGAAAAGATTTTGGGGAAAAAATTTTGGGGAAAAACATTTTGATAAAATTTTTGGAAAAAAATATTTTGAGGAAAAGATTTTGGGGAAAAAATTTTGGAAAAAAAACAGGAAAAAAATTTTGGGAAAAGCAGTTTTTGGGAAAAAAATTTTGTAAAAAAATTTGAGAAAAAGTTTTTGGGAAAAAAGATTTTTGGGGAAAAAATTTTGGGGAAAAATTTGAGAAAAAGTTTTTGGGAAAAAAGATTTTTGGGGAAAAGATTTTGGGGAAAAAATTTTGGGGAAAAATTTTGGAAAAAAATTTGAGAAAAAGTTTTTGGGAAAAAAGATTTTTGGGGAAAAGATTTTGGGGAAAAAATTTTGGGGAAAAATTTTGGAAAAAAAAATTTGAGAAAAAGTTTTTGGGAAAAAAGATTTTTGGGGAAAAAATTTTGGGGACAAATTTTGGAAAAAAATTTGAGAAAAAGTTTTTGGGAAAAAAGATTTTGGGGAATAAATTTTGGGGAAAAATTTTGGAAAAAAATTTTGGGGAAAGTAGTTTTTGGGAAAAAATTTTGGAAAAAAAGATTTTTGGGGAAAAGATTTTGGGGAAAAAAGTTTTTGGGAAAAAGATTTTGGGGAAAAAATTTTGGGGAAAAAATTTGAGAAAAAGTTTTTGGGAAAAAAGATTTTTGGGGAAAAGATTTTGGGGAAAAAATTTTGGGGAAAAATTTTGGAAAAAAAATTTGAGAAAAAGTTTTTGGGAAAAAAGATTTTTGGGGAAAAGATTTTGGGGAAAAAATTTTGGGGACAAATTTTGGAAAAAAATTTGAGAAAAAGTTTTTGGGAAAATAGATTTTGGGGAAAAAATTTTGGGGAAAAATTTTGGAAAAAAAAATTTTGGGGAAAGTTGTTTTTGGGAAAAAAATTTTGGAAAAAGATTTTTGGAGAAAAGATTTTGGGAAAAAAATTTTGGGGAAAATATTTTGGAGAAAAAATTTTGGAAAAAAATTTTGGGGAAAGTAGTTTTTGGGAAAAAAATTTTGGAAAAAAAGATTTTTTGGAAAAAGATTTTGGGGAAAAAAATTTTGGAGAAAAAACCGAGGAAAAAATTTTGGGGAAAAAAGTTTTAAGGAAAAAATTTTGGGGAAAAACATTTGGGGAAAAAAGTTTTGATAAAATTCTTGAAAAAAAAGAACTTAGAAAAGAAAGAAAAGACACTTAGAAGACAGTTTATCATCATAATAACTAATAAGTATTTGTGGGGGTAACTTTAAAACAATTTTTGTTGCATTCGTCACATATTTAAGGTGGCTTTCTAGTCAGCAATTTGAAACTTTTCTAATTGCTTCATTATTATTAGAGGTAGATCAATAATATTTTAGTTTACCATTACTAAATTATATATCTTTAACGCTACGTTGTGTTTTTTATTATACTTTTTTAATTAAAACTGAGTAATATCAGAAAAGATATAGGAAGAGTAACACAATTATAATTATTATTAAGACAGTTAATTAATTAATTAGAAAAATAATTAAAAAGTATAATAAAAAACGCAACGTAGCGTTAAAGATATATAATAATAATAATAATAATAATAACTACTACAACCCATAACCTAAACCAAGGCCCCAGAAGCTATATAATTTAGTAGGTTGGTGCATAGCAGCACCAGTTTATTTTTCACTAATATTATTAATGCTACTTGTTAGGTTAATTCTTATGAATTTTCGGTTACATATTTATTAATAATTATTATTAAAATTGTTTGGCTAAAACGGAAAAATTCTAATAAAATGAACAAATAAATAAAAATAATAAACTATTATAACAGCTTTATTCCTCATCAGAACTTTAAAATCGTGTATTAGGATAGCAGAAGAGGTAGAAGGTGGTAATTCTATAGGTCGTCTCGCTTTAGGACTACAACGTGTGTTCTCATGGACAACGGGGTTGCCAAACATCTTGCAAGCTAATTTTAAGACACTTTCTAAATATTGTAGTTGTAACTGCATAAACGTTTATAATCCCTATATTGTGTGTGAATTAAAAGATTAAAAAGATCATACAGAAACTAACAAGCCGTTAATTTTTATTTTGAAAGAATTTGAAGACGAAAAAATTAAACAAAAAAGTATAAGTAATAAAATATCGAATATTTAGATACGCTGTAAGAATCTCAACTAATGTTTAATAAAATAACAAACACTTTCTTTTAAAATTACATTTTTTCAGTTACATGTTTTCAAATGTTTAGAACTGGAATCTTAATCTATATCTCTATACAGTACAGTACAGATTATTATAATTTGTTTTACGTGGGGTACCCGTATCAACATACCCCCACGTTCCTTCCAAGAGGAAGTGATTGGGATACGCCCAATCAGCGCGCTATTGCGAAGCAATTGCTCCCAGTCTGCTCACTGGTCGGAGCGAGGTTGCCTATCCACCCTCTACTAGCTATCCAGGCTAGTACCGGAGCGATTAACTTAACATACGGGGCTAAGTACCTCGTCCAGCAATAGGACTATTCCCCCAACTTAACTCAGTTGAATAGAGAGAGCCCTCCAGTCCTCTTTCATACCTTCATAGGCTCCTCCGCGAGACAGGGGCTGGGGCCACTGCCCGATCGAATCCAACCTCAATTGTGGCAGGACTTGGTTTTTAAATGGTTTTGCCACCCCGATCTACCAAATTATAGGCTTGGTGGGCCCTCGACAGAGCTTCGTTTAAGTCTACACGTTATAGACTCCCAGTGTGTACCCGTTAAGGTGAAGTTGTCTTGATTGTGAGAGGCTATGTATTCGCTTCAACTCTCCTTAAGTGTAATGACTTTCAGAACTTCTCCCAACCGCTGTACCCGGCTGCAGTCCGGATCATAGGGTGGTCGGGACAGCTCCTAAGCACATTTACCTGGCGCCATGCAGTTTCCCATCTGCCCGGGATAAACCTCACTTCGATTCTCCTCACTTAGGATTCAGTCAAACAGCGGGTTCCGTTGGAGACCATAAATGACCTCGGTCAAACAGCGGGTTTCATTGGTGACCATAAATCACCTTATCCGAGATTCGGATCCGCCCACACCGGTATCATATACCAGGGCTCCCCCTGATCGGTATGAGTAACCGTCGAGAATTCTCACGAATTTCTCTACCACACACTTGACCTGACAGCTTCATCCATTACCCAGTTTCCAAGGAAACAAGGATAGGGTAGAAGACAGCCAGTTTTATGGGTGAACGTCGTGTGGTCTCCCGAACACCCAACCAGTACAGTACAGTGAAATAGATGGCAACAACGAAGCACAAACTCCCATAAGAAATACATTGGCTATCTTTCCTTCACTGTAGTCCCAAAGTGAAACGACCTATAGAATCTATGTACAGACCTGGAAATTGATATAGATTCACCTAGAATATTGATATAATTTTTGAAATATTTTTGTTAAAACGTATCTTAACGTAAAACCACTTTAAAGACTTAGTTACTAAGCATTTTTATGTGTTCTCCTACCTTTTCAAAACATATGCATGTTTGGTACAAAGGGTAATAACATTTGAAGATAAAAATGAAAAGTTTAATATGTTTGTAAATTGAAAATTGAAATAAGTTCACTAATTAAAACTCACCATGTATTAAGCATTAAATTATCAAAACCAAAAAAAAATCATTAATTTAATAATCAGTAGCACCACCATTATGGTTAATGATTTGAAAAATTCGATTGTGCATGCATATGTTTATCAATCATATCTGCCTTTGATAATGACATTTAATGCCGAAACAATATTGTCGGGTTAAGAATCTAATAAAACTTGTGAAACTTTAATTAATCGTTATATTTATATTATATTTCATGATTATGGAGTTCCACAAAGTAAGGCTGGAGATAGTAAACTCAATTATTAATAAATATGTAATAGAAAATTTTCTATTATATACTTATTAAAAATTGTAAAACAAAGTTTAATTTAAAATATGATTTAAAATTTCTAAAAACTGGGCGCCATCTGGTAACCAGTAGCATTATTAATGATGATATTGCAGCTTGTATTGTCAATGTATACATACGGTTTGTAACCAAGATATTAATGTACAGATACCAGGATGTACCACCATCAACCTCTTCTGCCATCCTAATACACGATTAGAAAGTTCTGATGAGGAATAAAGTTGATATAATAGTTGATTATCTTTATTTATTATTTCGTTTTATTAGAATTTTTACATTTTTAGCCAAACAATTTTAATAATTATTATGAATAAATATGTTACAGAAAATGCATAAGAATTAACCTAACAACTAGCATTAAGAATATCAGTGAATAATTAACTAATGCAGCTATGCACCGATGTGCTTCCGGGAGATTGTGCACAAGGCCGCACCAAGCCTAATGAGTGTCGTCATGCAAAGGATCCCACACGTTTCTTATGGAAATTGGATACCGGTCAAATTGGCTGAAATCGTGATATGTTGTAGTTTACATTATCCTGATCGAAAGTTTTGTTGCCTATGAAGCTCTAAAATTAAGTTTTGGAGTTACAAAGTACGGAAAAGCAGGAAAAACTCATACTGCGGTATATGGATTTTTAACATTTACAGCCTCGGTAACGTCATTTTTTGTGTATATTTTTTGTTTTTGTTTTGATTAACACAGGTAATTATGTTGTTTTGCATTCATGTGGAATTATACCGGGTGTCCCATTATATTTGGACTCTTTATAAACCTATTTAACTTTTGAACTACTTGGGATAATAAAATGCGGTGTTCACGTCTTCTTCTTAGTTTTTAAAGTTTTTTCCGAGTATTCGTTTTTTGCCGACTTCAGGTTTATCCGGAAATGACATACCGCATTTTCGGGGATAGGGCTACTTTGTGATTTCAAATGAAACATCCTGTATATTTCTTCACAGTTGGAAAGCCCACTGTTTCCCCTTTCTGAAAGTGCCATACCTGTCACGGTTATTATACAGCGTGATAGCTTTATAAGGAGTTAAGTAGAAGTTATGACAACTTTGTAAAGCGAATAAATAAATGTATCCAAGTTGATGGACGCACTTTGAACATCTTTTACTAACTAATGTTTAGTGATTTGTTTATTTTTTAATTGTTTAACGTTTAATAGGTATCCTGTTACCCTTTGTTAGATAGTTTCATATGTACATTTTGAATATTAGCAATTGAAGTAACATGTAATTGTCAATAAACTAATTTGATGTTGAGGGGGGGCAAAGGGGGAGCAATGAGCACTGGGGACAGAAGAACAAGGATAGTTCGAGGTTTGTGTATAATCTGAAATGTGAACATCAGTATTTTGTAAAGTGAATGGTATAGTTATCAATAATTGCAGAGGATTATTTTGTAATTTGCAGAAATCTTTTAGAGTGCATATTTTCAGCAATTACTACAAAACATCCAACACTCATTTTTTATTACAATGAACACATCATCAACTACTAAGATCTTGAGTAAAATATAAATATGTCAAATATTTAACATCCTCTAGAACTTCATGCTTTGGAGTAGATATTATATTTCATAACTATGACAAAGAGTAGATATACTAATGGCAAAGACTATGGGTTAATATAAGACTTTAGGCAAAGTAATTGTAACTCTAAAAGAGCTTTTATGCCTGATGCCAATCGATAAGATTTGTAGCAATTGACTTGTATGAGTGTATTTTATGCATTTGAATTTATTAGTAATTATCAAATAATATCTAAGTCTTGTTTATTTCATTTTATTAGATATAGTTGTAGATCAAATGGCAAAGATGAAAAACTTATGTTTTTCCATATTATTATGCTTGTTGAAAATTATTCAAAACCAAGAGATTTAAATAAGGTTCTTTTTTTATTTAAACTTTGTTAGTGTATTATATTAAATTATAAAGCATAACAGATTTAAATTAAAAACTTTTTGCTTTACATTTACCATTAACCTAGCAAGGTAAATTACAAAAATGTTGTTTTCAATCCTAAAACATTCTGGCATCAGCAACATGGAGCGTCTTATGAGTTCGTCTTGGCCATTGTTTCATTCTACTAAATGCCTTTAGTAAGACGACTACTTCCGTAGTGTATGTTATTGATTTGCAATATATCAAAAAGATTAGTATAAACAGGAATACTTAATAGTGGTTTTTGCGTGTTTGATTACCTACAAATTAATAGTAAAAAATTATTTGGATATTGTGGAGATTATACAATAAAAACAATGAAAACAAATAAGTCTCTATTTATCGTAATATTAATGTATAAACAAAATTTTACAAATTAGTTAATTAATGTAATTGAAACAAAAATAAAATAAGTTACTGCATAATATCTATGCAAAACTTAAAAATTAACTTTAAAAAATATATTTGTAAAAGTGTATATCCAATTTACATCTTACTTTTATTTACATGCATTAATGGGCATATAATTTCTTAGGGTTACTGCAGATATACAAGGATATAATAAAAACATTCTGTATTTTATATACAGTCATCACACTTACAATGTATTTCTGCATAAATTGATTGTTGGAAATAGGATTTTGGTTGTTCATAAATAGTAAAGAAACATTAACAATTAAAGCAATTCATAATAGAGAAACAACAGAACAAAATCACACATGTTCACATTTTATTTAAACACATAAGCATTATGCTTGATATTTTATTTTTTCCTAAAAAAGTTTTTCTTTTTAGACACTCGAAACCACTTTAAGTTTTCACTAAAAGAAGAGATGCACATGTGGCAGAGTTATATCTTTGATTTAAATAAATGTGTCATTTTGTTCTAATGTTCAATGATTATTATCAACTATCACTGGTAATCACTGGTAAACATTTTATTCATAATATTGTAACTGCAATCAATGGAAATTGTACAAATTATAATAAATTAACAACATATAATACAATAAATAAACTTTAACTACAATAGTTCAAAATAACTTAAAATGTTTTTAATCTAATATGACACTACTTTACCAATACAAGATTAAGTTTAAATTATAAATTCAATTAATAATTAGTATGTCAATTTTACTTAGGGGAACTCTTCGTTTCGTTCTCATGCATACCCTTTTCATTATAGTACATGTATATACATATATATTCACTTTTGTCTTATATGAAAAAAAGCTTTTCAAAATGGTATGTTCATTTCAAACAAACAATAAAAAATTATATGTTTCTCTTCAAATCAAATCAATTCAAAGATCCCTAGAAACCGTAATAGAAACTAATATAATGATAAGAGAGAGATCATGATAACCCATGTTAAAACTCAACAGAACAAAACTATACATTTTTATATCTACCTGAAACACACTTGTTTAATTAATTTAATAGTTTCTTTTAATTGTGGAATATTTCAATTTTCTTTTCAGATGTTTCTACAATTCTCATTACAGAGATCAAATTTTTAATTTTTTGATAGTCATTTATCTAGAAAAAGGTAGAATACACAATGTGTGGTTTTGTTCCATTGCTGTTCAACTAGAGCTTTGTATTTGCAAATGTTTAAACAACTGAACTATAGTTACTATAGATATTTATTAACGGATCTTTTTAAGCAGTCATCATTAAAAAAACAAAAAGAGAACTGCAAAGCTGTCCTCTATTAAATGTACTTCTTTTAACATGTTCACTATTCACGATTTGAATTGGTTAGTTTTAATATCCACCAACTTTTTATCATAATTTTTCTATGTATAGAAAACTTTCTATTGCATTTTTAAATATGTACACTATTTTTTGTTTTTCTCTATAAATGATATTATGTGCAATTCGTGGGCATGCAAAAATTTTATGAAACACCGTCGGAGCACATGAACTTCTGGAAATATATATATATTGGCAAACCAAATCATAGCAGTGGTGTTGCCGTGTTGGCTACTGTGGAAATTGGTATGAGGTTCATTGTAACAATTATTAAAATAAGATACCTAAATAAATTACAAGGCCAATAAAAAAGTCTCGAAAAGTTAAATGACTTCAGCATGAAATAACTTTTTTTTATTCATTATGTGCATTATATATTTTACATCTTATATGATCTCGTGGACAGTGAACATCTTGTAATGAATAATGCTATGGTGCTATCAGTACTGTAGTGTAGCAGTTATAACTAAAAATAAACAAGTTTGGCAAATAATAGATGTGGGTGTTTTTACTGTATAATAAATTAAAGATATTACTTTGATAAATAGAACTAATTATATTCTCAACTAAAAATAAATGGAAAGTAGTGCCATATTTATTAACCCTTTCATTGCATATACCAGGGCAGGTGCTCTTATGGGAAAATGTTAAAAATCAAGTCTAGAATATATTTTCCCTGTTTTTTATTATAACATTTGAGATAATGTATGTACAAAAAAGCATTTAAAAGTGCAATGCTACATTCAACAGCTCTTCAAAAGATAATAAAAATATTGATCTGTGCCATAAAATACAATACAGTCATGCATTTATTTGGTTCTCTAAAATAGTGGCGCAATGAAAGGGCTAAAGTATTAAATTTTAATAAATCAATGTAAAATATAATGAGAATATATCATATATCATCTTAAAAGAAAATTGAGAGCCTGTAAAATCCATTAATTGAAATACCAAACAGATGGTACCTTAGTTACAATTAATCAATTATCCCTTTTATTAGACTAGAAGATATCAGAAAATAATTTTATTACGTATAAAGAAAGCCTAGAAAAGTAAATAATAATTAGCAATCAATTGTGTGTATCATGTTTGCTATATTTGTAATGAGCACTGGAATCACAGCTATCATATTTATAAATGGGGTTTAGTGAGATCACGTATTTACTGGGCCATTAGTAGTATGTTGCTGCGAAAGACAGAGCATCTGAAGTCTCATCTTGATACGGCACTGTTTTAATATGTCTTCAATTATTCTGGAGTTAAATTATAAGTTTTAGAATAAATACTTAATTTCATTTGTATTGTTACTTACGTTGAGTCAGCCTTTGTTAGAGGAGGAATTATTTCATGAGCTTCATTGAAGAATGTCCTGAAACAAGAATAAACCAGTTGAGAATGCGCCGTCTGCATTGCCACAACAAACTTAAAAGCAAACACTCTTTTTCGATAGTAATTTATTTTGTTTTTTCATTTTGACTGCCATTTCTGAAATGTGAATTCTGTGAATCTGAAATCAAAATTTCAATATTCCAAATGTGAATGAAATTGCATGTAGAGACAGACAGATAAACATGACGTTTTCAAATTAAAATAGCTATAAGATCGGCAAAAAAAAGGTTAAAATACAATGATTATTTCCTCATACAAGTCCAAAAATCATTATTTTGTAGTTGTTGTTGCGGTCATTGCTCTAAAGGTATGCCAACCTGCAATTTTTTCAGAGCAGCGCCGAACTCTACATATATGTATAATACTAACAAACAGCTGCAGTTTTTGGAGCTGTTGATTTACTGGACAGCAGAGGTAGCTAAACCTACAGAATCTGTGCTTGTGCTGGTTCAGATGGCCAGTCTTCAATAAAGATATTAAAATGGATAGATGAAACAAGTCATTTGCGTGAGATTTTTTCTCTAGAGGAAAAACTTCAAATAACATATGGAAAAAAACCATTGTTTAGTAAATTTAAATAGTGATTCTATTAAACCTTCAACGGAAAAAGCATTAAATGAAAATAACCTTCTGTATATGCCTGTAAATAAACTAACAATAATAAACTAATAAACAAGTTAAACTACTTTGTTTCCAAAAATATTGGTACTGACACAAAAAATTTAATGGAACTCTGTACACATGATTTTCAGTTATTTGCTATAGTAGAAGACAAAGGGATTTTGTAAATTCCTTAATGTTTTAAATCAGAGTGGGCCAAGCTCAAGCCCGCGAGCTCGAAACATTCCCCTACACTGCTAATACTGCGACGATCACGCCCATGCCCGTGCAACGTTCCACTTGTAGCCCTACTCAGAGCAATCACTGCCGGTCTAAATTAGTCTAATCTTAAAAGAATGATGAATTTATAATTTTATTTTATATCTTGCAATTTTTATACATTACTTTTTTATCTGCTTATATTAAATTTTTGTTTCATCAGATTGCTTTTATACTTCGTAGAATGTAGTTGTAGTTATCCACTAGTGTTACTTTCTTAAAAATATAAATATAAAAATATCTTTCTTATATTATAATTTGTTATTAAATTATTTAAATGATATCAATATATTATTTTATTTATCATTTACCGTCAAAATGTAAGTTCACTTATAAATTTGTGGTTTTATATACATGCTTATTTGATTATATCTGCAGGAGCACTACACGAAAAAGAAAACTTTATCGGAATTAATCATTGATTGGGAGATAATAATATATTATGTAGTTTTGAACAAAGAGCAGAAACTTGAATGTATTATTTGCGGGAACAAAATTTCTTCTTTAAAAAAGTATAATGCATGTCGGCATTTGAATATAAAGGACTGTACGAAAATTATTCCATCGCAGACAGAAGAACGATTATTGAAAATTACAAAAAAGGGATGGCGCCTTTGAACAACGCCACTATACAAAATAATGATAATGCACAGAGTGACAAATCAGTTAATCCCAATTTTAACGCAAATGAGGATTTTGGCAGTATTGCTGCTTCGTATGTTGCTTCATTGCAAATTGCAACAACAAATCAACCGTTTAGACAAGGTGAACTCATTAAAAAATGTGCAGCCGACATGTTAAGAGCCCTTGGTAATAATACAGCTGCTGAACAACTTTCCCAGGTTCCTGTATCAAAACAAACCGTTGTTCGTCGAATTGCAGATATCAACAAATTCATTGAATTGGAATTACATAAATTAATTCAAGATTGTACATATTTTTCTCTTTGTTTGGATGAAAGTACCGATATTACCGATGTTAGTCAGTTGTTGATTTTTGTTAGAATTGTACAAAACGACTTTACCATAAATGAGGAGTTATTAGAACTATGTTCTCTACATCATACAACAAAAGCTCTCGACATATTTAATGTTTTTACTACTAGTGTTGCAAAGTATGAAAGTTTTAAAAAGTGTTCTTGCATTGTAACTGATGGTGCTCCAGCTATGATTGGAAAAAAAAATGGATTGGTTGGTTTGTTACATCAATTCGGAATACAATGTTCAACTTTTCATTGTATAATTCATCAAGAAGCACTTTGCGGAAAATCGGCAAAAATGATGAACTTGAGTTATAAAAATAATTAATTTACTTCGAGGAGGTAATCGATCACTTACTCACAGACAATTTCAATCTTTTTTAAACGAAGTCAACGCGGAATACCAAGATTTATTATTACATACCAATGTTCGGTGGCTGATTGCGGGAAAGTGTTTAGAAAGATTTTTTAGTTTGAGAAAACAGATTATTGAGTTTTTGAAAAGTGATATAAAATATAGCAAAATTGTTCGTGAAACAAATGAGTTTGGATTTTTACCCGAATTGGCATTTCTAACTGATATTACAGGTCATTTAAACAATTTAAATTTAAAACTTCAAGGGAAAAAGCAGGATATATGCCATTTGTATTTACATATTAATGACTTTCGAAATCAATTATCTCTTTTCGCCGAACAATTAAATATGAACGATTGCACTGAATTAATTAAGGAAAATCTGAATTTAGATTTTTCGTCGTTTAATACAGTCATTACAGCTATCTCCCAAGAATTTACAACAAGATTTGCTGATTTCGATAAAATTTCAAACCCCTCCGGTGTCCCAGCCTGTTTTAAATCCTGCTTATCAACTCCCATGCAAAATTACAATTAGCACAATTAGCAATAGACTTTTATTGACATTTTATGAAGAAGCGTATGCTAATACACAAACTATTGATGAAGGATACATAAACTGATTGCTGGACATCTGTAAATACAGAGAACCTCTTATAGCTGTTACAACTTTATACATTTATAAAATTAACTATTGAAAACAGACAATTATTAAACAAGTTTAATGACTTACCGATAGTTATTTCAATAGTCAATAGTTAATTTTATAATTGTAAGTAGTAATGTATTTTAGCTTTGAAAATGAGTTGGTAAACAGCTCGAAAACGTCAGCAATGTTAAAATAAATCAAAATATTGATCCGCAAAAGGACTTAAGATTTATTTATTTATCTTTTTGTCTCCTAAAGGCCTTTAAATAAAAACAGCTTTATTAAGTTATACTAAGGAATGTGCAGATTACAACTACATCTTAATTGAAATAAGGATTGTCCTTTTCAAATAAAGATGGGTGCTAACCCTCATTGCAGTATAAATGTGTAAAAAAGTCCTGCCATATTTATCTGTTAAAATAGGCTTGTACTTTTTTCTTTTGGAAAATTCATTTGTTTGTACTAATTTCAGTTGTAAGAATTTATTTTTAAAATGTTCTATTTTGAATTGTTCTCTGCCTCAATAATTTGTTAATATGGATTTTCTTTCTTATGTAGTACGTAATACGTTTTAAAATACCTTTATCTTAATTTGTCACCATTCCTATAATCTTTTTTTATGATATGTAAATAATATGCCAGCAACTATGTCCTGTAGACCAGCTTTCTGTAACCTTTTTTTTCTAGCGACCCAAAAATATCAACAAAATTATAAGGCGACCCATATGAGAGAGAGAGAAGGGTTACTTAAAATTACAGGACTTTATAGCATATATCTTTAACATGAACCTAAATGATATAATAAAAATAAATATTTATGTAACCCATTTTTAAACTTTTGTGGCCCAAAATTGGGTTGCAGTCCGCTTCTGTAGACTACAAATTGCATCATATCCGTACCTATAATAATAAAACCTCACCCACCACCATATTGATAAAACAACTTTTTTTCTTTTTTACCATATTCTAAAACTTTGCCATAAATATTCAAAAGGGTAAAATTTTTTAATACAAGTATAATATTTCTTCCTAACGATGTTTTAAAACACTTAAAATATATCATAAGCCTTTTTCAACTACTTTTGCCGTAAAGCATTCTGTTCTTCTATACTGTTAATGTTATTGAATATTCATTAGGGTGTCCATTATTTTGGCAAAGTTTGAATTACATTGAGTACATCCCAAAATCTTTTATAGAATGTGGAAAAACTCAATTTCCCCAAATACCAGCTATTTTGGTCAACATTAACTCGTGCCACAGAAGAGTTGAGTTTTAAATGGCATTTACTCCTTTTCCTGCATTTTTAGATGCAACGTCTTCTAGTTACTATATTTTACTCTGAAATTGTGTTTGCTTATCCTTTCGGGATCACTGAAACCAAATCTAATGTCAAAAAGGACCTATGACACATTGACATCTGTCAAAAATTGTGATGCATTTTTGATACATTTGATGCGTGATCTAAGGTATTATTTGTCAAGAAATGCAATATTTTGGTGTCGATAGTTAAATGACAGCTGTTAATTGTCATAATGCATTCATGAAAGTGTGAATTCAAGGTTAGGAACATAAAAAAATAAAAAAAATATATAATCTTCCAGAAATGCTTATTTTAATACACTTTTTTTGTAGATGACAGCTTTTTAACAGCTGTCAGTGTGTCATAGGTCCTTTTTGACATTAGATTTGTTTTCAGCGATCCCAAAATGATAGGGAAACACAATCTCAGAGTAAAATATAAGTTGCATATAAAAATGTAGGAAAAGGAGTAAATCCCATGTTAAATGCCATTTAAAATTCAACCCTTCGGTGGCAAGTTCTAAAAATAGTTCCAAAAAAAAAAAATTTTTAAAGTTGAAAAACTTAGAAAAAGGAATATTTTTCAAATTTTCTTTTTAACGGCATCGCATTCTTCATCAAAGAATACATAAATTTTGTACACTGCATTTTTTTCCTAGAATGCTTCAATTTCGAGCAAAATTGAGAACGCTATTTTTGAAAGTTTATCATTTTTTTCACCGAAAATGGCGTCAGATAGAAAAAAATTATGAGTAAAAAATGCTTATTTTTACTCGATGAATACGGAAAAAAGATTACAGACCGATTTAAGGCGATTTTGGAAATTTTCATCATTTTAGAAGGTTTGAATTCTATTATTCAAGCCCTTAGATAGGCAACACCTATAACCATAATTTCCAAAATCGCTTTAAATCGGCCTGTAATTCATTCATGTAATTTTTTCATATTCATTGTGTAAAACTAAGCATTTTTATATCTCTGACCCCATTTTTGATGAAAAAAAAAAATGATAAACTTTCAAAAAACGCAGTGGACAAAATTTATGAATTTTTTGACGAAGAATGCGATGCCATTAAAAAAAATTTAAAAAATATTTCTTTTTGTAATTCTTTCAACTTTTAAAATTTTTTTGAACTGGATACGTGTTTGCTCTGTTTTAGGGGTCAAATATAAATTTTTTCATATAGCAGACATGTGACATTCGAAAGTAGAGGTTTCAAGCTTTAAAATGAGCCCTTGCTGGCCTTTCCAAGTTGCGCCAATTTTGGACTTAGCCGGTGGTTGAGTTTAGAAACAATGACCCATATATAAAGGAAGATGTCTGTTACTGTAGAGTTCATTGCAAGTGTCAATATGGTCTAGTACAATGTTTTCTGTGTCTTACCCACTTACATTACTTCATAAATAAGAAACAAAAGCAGATCTTTAAAATGTTTCATATACAAAAATCTACACAAAGGTATAATTATTAGCATTATATTTAGATATTAAAAGTTACGTTAATCTAAAATCTACCACTAAACAAAAAACAATAGACATACTTTGCTTTTGGTGTAGAATAAGCAGAGAAAAGTTCTTGTAATGCTCCAATATCAGTTCGTGCTTGTTGAATACCTGGGACACTAAATTTCTGAACACATGACATGAGTCTATATAATTCTTCAGCTATGGTTTGTACTACTTGTGGGAGCACACTATCAACTAATGATGGAGAAACACTGTATACCTGAAATTATTTTAAAATTACTATATCATTTTAATTCTCTGAATTAATATGAATTACCTCAGAATGTACATGAATTAAATTATTAATGCACTCTTTGGCATATGGTCGAATATCAGATGGAGTAATATCTGTATCCCAATCAAATCTTCCTAAATACATAGAAGGTTCAATTGTACCAACCAATGGATCACTCTTTTGTTCTAAATAAGCATCTAAAATTGTTTTCTCTAAAGATACTAGTTTACTTCTTACATTTTCAATTGGCATTTTAGATAACAAATAACCACTCTTTATAAAGGAATCGGATATGCGACTAAGCACGGTATTATTAGTATATTGACAGTTGGATAATGTCGTTAATAACCTATACTCCCAAATAGGAATATGGTTAGCACTATCATGTGTTCTATATGTTGTAATTGGCGTGCCAATAAGTTGAGATACAACAGGTGAACGATCTTCTCCACAATCACCATCGTCTTGAAAAGCTAAATTTTTTAAGACACCATGAAAGGCTGAAAGAAGATTCTCCACTTGCTTATCTAGTTCCTTTTGCGCAGAAGCATTGTCTAATAGAGGCATTTCTCGTTGTTCATTAGTTAAAACTGACTCCTTGATTAAATGGATTGCTTCCTGTACCGATTGCTCAAATTTGACAGGCTAAAATTATTCTTAACAATTAACTGAACTAGTTTGATTATAACTGATAACATACCAGTTCTGTTATCCCACTATGAGTACTACTAAATTCAATTTTCCAACTCTCTTGTTTATAAAGGTGTTTGACTTGTTCTGTAGTTTGTTTAAATAGTATACTCATACAATAAACTCTAAGATCTAAAATTAATCCGGCTATTATGTCCAAAGCTTCACTGGGTAAATCTAGTTTAATTAAGATTTTATATGTTGCTCTAATGTAACGTAAGCATGCTGGAAGCCAAGGTGCAATTATGTCAATATCTGATAAACTCCAAGCACCAATTAAAATTTTGTCTGCACTTTTATCTAATGTATGTGGAATAATTGCGGATCTTAATGTTTTACAAAACATTTCGATTATTGTCAGCACCATATGCTAGAAAAAAAGAAAAATATC